>CM053028.1:163763826-165106364 GCA_028564925.1 Lithobates sylvaticus
AGCACAGTATACACCTGTATCTACCCTTATTTGCTGGTGTTGTCTAATACAGCCATCTGCAGGAGTTAGTGTGTGTTGTGTTCCTCCAGCACAGCACAGTATACACCTGTATCTACCCATATTTGCTGGTGTTCTCTAATACAGCCATCTGCAGGAGTTAGTGTGTGTTGTGTGCCTCCAGCACAGTATACATCTGTATCTACCCATATTTGCTGGTGTTCTCTAATACAGCCATCTGCAGGAGTCTGTGTGTGTTGTGTGCCTCCAGCACAGTATACACCTGTATCTACCCTTATTTGCTGGTGTTCTCTAATACAGCCATCTGCAGGAGTTAGTGTGTGTTGTGTGCCTCCAGCACAGTATACACCTGTATCTACCCATATTTGCTGGTGTTCTCTAATACAGCCATTTGCAGGAGTTTGTGTGTGTTGTGTGCCTCCAGCACAGAACAGTATACACCTGTATCTACCCTTATTTGCTGGTGTTCTCTAATACAGCCATCTGCAGGAGTTAGTGTGTGTTGTGTGCCTCCAGCACAGCACAGGATACACCTGTATCTACCCATATTTGCTGGTGTTCTCTAATACAGCCATCTGCAGCAGTTTGTGTGTGTTGTGTGCCTCCAGCACAGCACAGTATACACCTGTATCTACCCTTATTTGCTGGTGTTCTCTAATACAGCCATCTGCAGGAGTTAATGGGTGTTGTGTTCCTCCAGCACAGCACAGTATACACCTGTATCTACCCTTATTTGCTGGTGTTGTCTAATACAGACATCTGCAGGAGTTAGTGTGTGTTCTGTGCCTCCAGCACAGCACAGTATACACCTGTATCTACCCATATTTGCTGGTGTTCTCTAATACAGCCATCTGCAGGAGTTAGTGTGTGTTGTGTGCCTCCAGCACAGTATACACCTGTATCTACCCATATTTGCTGGTGTTCTCTAATACAGCCATCTGCAGGAGTTTGTGTGTGTTGTGTGCCTCCAGCACAGCACAGTATACACCTGTATCTACCCTTATTTGCTGGTGTTCTCTAATACAGCCATCTGCAGGAGTTAGTGTGTGTTGTGTGCCTCCAGCACAGTATACACCTGTATCTACCCATATTTGCTGGTGTTCTCTAATACAGCCATTTGCAGGAGTTTGTGTGTGTTGTGTGCCTCCAGCACAGCACAGTATACACCTGTATCTACCCTTATTTGCTGGTGTTCTCTAATATAGCCATCTGCAGGAGTTAGTGTGTGTTGTGTGCCTCCAGCACAGAACAGTATACACCTGTATCTACCCTTATTGGCTGGTGTTCTCTAATACAGCCATCTGCAGGAGTTAGTGTGTGTTGTGTGCCTCCAGCACAGCACAGGATACACCTGTATCTACCCATATTTGCTTGTGTTCTCTAATACAGCCATTTGCAGGAGTTAGTGGGTGTTGTGTTCCTCCAGCACAGCACAGTATACACCTGTATCTACCCTTATTGGCCAGTGTTCTCTAATACAGCCTTTTGCAGGAGTTAGTGGGTGTTGTGTTCCTCCGGCACAACACAGTATACACCTGTATCTACCCTTATTTGCCAGTGTTCTCTAATACAGCCATCTGCAGGAGTTAGTGGGTGTTGTGTTCCTCCAGCACAGCACAGTATACACCTGTATCTACCCTTATTTGCTGGTGTTCTCTAATACAGCCATCTGCAGGAGTTAGTGGGTGTTGTGTTCCTCCAGCACAGCACAGTATACACCTGTATCTACCCTTATTTGCTGGTGGCTCATTCCTGCACTCCAACTAGAGTATCTGGAAGAGGTTGCAGTGTCGTGGCACCAGCACCAGTGCCTAAGGCCCAATTTTTCAGCCCCTGTTTAACAGGGGCGTGTAATTACAAATCTTGATGTAATAATTCACAGCAGGGCCCATTCCTGCGCCCACCAAGAGTAACTGTGAGGGCTTACAGTGTTGTAGCACCAGCACCACCAAAGGCCCAATTTTTCCTACCACTGTTCAACAATGGCATGTAATTACAATTCCTGATATAATAGTTCACAGCAGGGCGTTCCAGCGCCCACCAAGAGTAACTGTGAGGGCTTACAGTGTTGTGGCAACACCAACATCTTAGGGGCAAATTTATGCAGAGTATATATGGCAGGCCCCTATTTTCAAACATCCAACTTACAAATGACTCCTACTTGCAAACAGAAGGAGACAACAGGAAGTGAGAGGCCATGCCATTTTTCTCAAAGATTTTCATCCATATTGCCAGGACAAGACATGACATTAAAGCCGCAAACAGTTTTAAATGGCTTATTTTTTTCCTTTACAAATGTCATTTTGTGCAGGGACAGTTCTAAACAGGGGAAACACATGCCACTTCACAGGCATACTTTAGACACCCCCCAGGTACGATATTTAAAGGAATATTTCACTTTTTTTTTCCACTTTATGCATCATTAAAATGACTGCTCCAGAAAAAACTTCAGTTTTTAAAACTTCTTTTTGCATTGATACATGTCCCCTGGGGCAGAACCTGGGTCCCCAAACCCTTTTTAGGACAATAACATGCATATTAGCCGTTATAATTAGCACTTTATATTTCGAACGTTCGCGTCCATTGTAGTTAATAGGGTTCTAATGTTCGTGCAAACTTTTGGTGCGTTCGCAGGTTCTGGTTCGAACCGAACCGGGGGGTGTTCGGCTCATCCCTATTTGTGGCACATTTAAAGTCCCTTTTCTTCCCCTTGCCCTTTGAGCAGGAGGAGTCTCATTGATGTTTAAACTGAGGGATGGTGCCCAAAGAGGAATAAAAGAAAGTATAGGATGATTCCACCATTATTATATCAGTTGCTAAGACATTATCTTGTGAACATATTATAAGACTGGTAGAATTTCATTGGCAGCAAAAATTTTTAGTCTTTTGGACTGTGCTGGAAGTTCTAAGATAAGACTTGTGATTTAACTGGTCATAAGGAATGCCTATATAATAATGAGATGTAGGAAGCAGAGTATAGAAGCTTGTCTTGCAGGAAGCATTTGAATCCCGTCTTACCCAACAGTCTGCTGATAGAGCCTTTGTAGCCCCTTCCAACTCTGGTGCTAGGTTCAACACAGATTTTAATGGCAATTATAAGGCCATTACCAATATCATTTGCAAGCATTGGCCTATTCTCTGTTCAGACCCCAGGCTAGGCCCGCAATTACCACCAGCCCCCCAGGTTGCCTTCAGGAGAAATTGTATTGCTCCCAGTAAACCGAAAAAAATAAATTCTGTTAAAACCATGGACATCAGGTGTTATTTTGACAATAGGGTTGGAATATTCCAATGCAAGAAACGAGGTTGCCTTACCTGTCAGTTTATAACACATGGTCAGTCTTCCTTTTCCAATAGTTCAGGTAATACATATTCCATCATACAATTCATCACGTGTTCCACCCAATTTGTTGTCTATGTCCTGTGGTGTCCATGTAATCTTCTGTATGTGGGTTGCAACATCCAGACCCTGCGTACCAGGGTTGGTGAACACTGCAGGTTCATTAAAAAAGATTTCAGAGAACACAGCGTCCCCCGTCATTTCGCTACTCACCACGGTATGAATTTTAAGGACTTGTCCTAGCTGTTGAATTTATGCCCATGAGTGGCATGACGGAGAACGAAAGATTTCTGCGTTTATGTCAACATTAAACTCTGTGGCTATTAGACATGTGCACACTGAAATATTTTGTTTCGGAATTTCGTTTTTGGTCCTAAAAATACATTTATTTAGTTATTCCCGAATTTTTTTTTATTTATTTTGTTTCGTTAAAAAATACATTCGTCCGAAAATCCGAAATAATTAAGGTCGAATCTGTCATTGAAGGCTTATGGTGTCTGTCGAATATTCTAAGAAGATTCGAAGGAGCAGCTACACTGTACGACACCGCAATCGTACATTTTCGGTCAAATGTTCGGCCTACAAGCTATAGTAAAATTCTATACAAAATTGCAGTAACTTCAAGGCCAACTTCTACAAATAGTGAGCGCTCCTGTGTGCAGTGAAATAAACAAATAGATAAAACTAAAATGATCATAAAAATGTATTAAATGGTCATAAAATGTGTGTCTATATACGTATAAAAATATAAATATACAATCCAAAATCCAAATGAAGGAAAAAATCTCAGCAGCTGCCACAATCACTTGTAAAAAAAAACAACTTGTTGTAAACTTATAGTAGAATTCTAATGTTGTATGACACTAATAATAATTATATTTATTAATTATTATTACTAGTCAACCAACATTAGAATTCTTCTATAGCCTATGGGCAGAGCATTTGACCATAAATGTCCGCTCGCGCCGACTGCTTCGTCGAATCTTTATGTCAAATCTTTTCTCTCTATGTCGAATAATCTTGGACTAATAGAGTTAGGTTCGACCTTTTTTGCTATTGTCTCTATAATGTCGAATGTTTTCTCTCTATGTAGAATAATCTTGGACTAATAGAGCTAAGGTTAGGCACATTCGACCACAGGTTCGATGGACACAGATCACTATTGTCAGCGTCATGTCGAATCTCGAATCTATATTGAACTGTTGTCACAACGAAAATAAAACATTTGTTTATGTTGGATCTTTTGGTTTTCTGATTATGTACGTTCGTTATCGTTTGTTCGAACGATAACGAAAATACCCAAAATTCGGATGAAAATGCATTCGGACGAAAACGATGCACATGTCTAGTGGCTAAATAAGCTCAATTCTCTTTCACCTAATGGGTTGAATGAGGAACTTGAAGTCCATACAGTTATCTAATATACTTCAGTTGTTTTTTACCTGGTTTGGTTTTTTGTATACATAGAGAAATACATATAGATTTCTTTTGTGTATATATATAAATAACTCATCACTTATTAGTATTTAGAATTTTTCATATATTATTTATATGTCTCTTTTTGACATGGTGCTGCATGTGTTTTTTTTTCATATATACATATATATTTTTTATAATTATAGTTATTTTTATGTGTATATAAGTCTATGTGTATATACTATATATATATAATCAATTTTTACGTATATACATCTACTACTTTTTAACCACCATTTTCGATTTATTATTTTTTATCATCATTATTATTATTTATTATTATTTTTCATTTATTATTATATTCTTTATTATTATTATTTTCCATTTATTATTTAATATTTATATTTTTTTACATATATTTGGATATATTTGGATGTACTCGTGCACTGGGTAGTGTTATTATTCATGTGGGTGGGTGGGTGGAGCCTCATGGATGACAGGGGCGCTCCTCCCCTACCTGCTCCCTCATTTCCTGTTCTTGCCCTATTTAATTTTCCACACTTTGCCGACTAAATAGGAAACCTGAAGAAGGGGCGTGTCCCTGAAACATGTAGTGTCTCCAGTCGGCGATGTGTGATCCTCCCTGCTTCTCTGGCACCAGCAGCTTCTGATCGACCTCAGCAGCAGGGTTTGCCCATAGCCTTTGGATTCGCTTGGCTGGCTTCCGCCAGGCTGTGACGTCACTTCCGGGCACCGGATGCAGTCCGAGCTTCTACATTTCCTGTGGCTACAGTTGCGGTACCCCTTTCATCGGACCCCTGGCCCTATGGTTCTGGTTGGGCCCCCTGCCAGTGGCGCTCCTGTACTTCCTGCACAATGGCTTTGCATTGTTTTTTCCTGAGCCCCTGTGACATCCATGTGGCTCCAGCCTCCAGGTACTGCCAGTTCCTTATACGAGTCTCTGTATGACCACTCACAGACTGCTGTATGCTTTGGTGATTACCTTCACTTTCAACATAATAAAGAGTCTTTGATTGATACCTGAGGATTTTGTCTATGTCTATTGTTCAGCGCTGTTCTTTACCCTGATTGTTTACTTTCATCTCACTGGTCTGTGAGTTTTGGACAGGAGCAGCCACAGCTCTATTCATTCTTTTGATGATTTACTTGGAGTTTTGTCTATGCACCTGGACATTAAATTTTTAGTGTTTGATTTTAAAATGTATGCGATAGTAAGAATTGTAAACCTGTGTTTACTTCAAATACCCAATTGCATGAAAGAAAAATCCTATTTTTTAAAAATCTTCACACATTATTGAGTATTTTAGGGAACACAGTGTTAACCTATTTAGCAACATTAATTTTGCATAGTGAGCATACTCTTTGCTAACTTTGCAGCTTTACTTTAATAAATGAACCACATAATATTCTTTAGATTCATAATCTAACTAATTAAAATGTTTGGCCTTATAGAGTGCAGATCAAGATATCTTGTATTATTGCATGTTCTCTTGGAAGAATTGTAAAAGCAATGTATTCAAGTTATTATACAGTAAGTGCCAGACAAATCTTCCTTTACAGGACCTCTGGGATGACAGTTGATAGCAGGGATTTGTGGGATAACTACATATGTTACTTTAACAATGATGGGTAATTGTAATGTCTTGGTATGCAGCAACATCCGCGCCTGTCAAGCCTTTCAAATTTATGTAATTTACTGAATACAACTGAGTGATAGAGATTAACAGAAATACCTATGGGTTTCACAAATCTGCAGCTGCACTGCAATGTATTCCTTGTCATTGTAATTCCTACACCTGTTAGGTCTTTTCCCATCAACAGTTTACAGCCGTTTAAAATGATTTATTCACACATTTGACTAAACATTTATTGGGATAGCCTACATAATTTTTCCAGACACTGAACCTTCATCAAATCATCAAATGTAAGGAGTAGGCAATTGCATAGTTCTCGTAGATTAATATTTAAAGTTATAGCACAGTGGGAAAATAAACTAAATGAAGATGTGAGGGATGCTTACATGGTATGGCTCCATTCCTCCCACCACAGAAAAGCAATGGTCATATTTTATAATTGAAGGAAATCTTCCTTCAATCAGGAGAAAGGGTGCTGGTTCCTGGGTGGTAGAATTAATGAAGGAAGTCACTGGAGTAAGACCATTCTCTGTGTGTTAGAGATATCCATGCTTATCCCTTGATGAGTAATATGTGGACTCCAGGTGCATTTCAACTGCATTCTCCCACAATGCATTGTGGTTTTATTCCCTATCCCCTATAGCAGTGGTCTCCAAACTGTGGCCGTGGCCTGGATGTGGCCCTTTGCTCATCTATATTTGGCACTTGAGGCACTATTTCTCCCACTGACAACAATGGGACACTATTCCTCCCACTAAAACCAATGATGGGGCACTATTCCTCCCACTAACACCAATAATGGGACACTATTCCTCCCACTGACACCAGCGATGGGGCACGATTCATCTCATGGACATAATTGATGGGGCATTTTTACCAATGCCAGGACATTGCAGGGAACTAATGCTGCTTTGTTTTGGTGACTTACAAGGTAAATTTAAAAGAGATCAATACTCAACAACAACAAAAAAAATTTCAGCTGCCAATACTCTTTTTCTGAAAATGCCACTTCAATACATTTTATATTTTTTTCACTTCTGTTATGTTTACCATTAATATTTAAACTTTTTTGTTTTATTGATTTTTTACTTTTTTAGTGACACATTTAAAAAAATTTGCACAATTGAAAAATATTAGAATATATAGAATAGAATAGTGCAAACGTAATTTGTATATAACTTTCCATGCTTTGTAGAAACAAAATTGTGTAAATTGTAAACATGGCATATTAATAATAATAATAATAATAACATTTTTTTTTGTTTATAGATTGCATAGTAATTACATAATCTTTGAAAGACAATGTTTGTACCCAAAAAATATACATGTATTGCTTTGTTTCCTAAATAATGACAAGGCTATTGCCAATCAATAGACATAGTTGAAAAGTAAGTAAAATGCTTTAGTCTATAAAGGGTATACAGGCGTGAGAGCTGAAATGGTTAAGCAACACCTTCCAAAGCCATGTCATAATGGGGAGTTTTCTAAGCCATGCCAAAAATTGCAGTTATATTATTCAGAAATTAAGTGTGAAATAATGTTATATACAGCTGTATGCTAATAAAGTACATTTTATGATGTATGGAAAGTCTGAGGATTAAAACAACATTCTTGTACATGGTGAAAAAATCTTGATGCATACAACTTCCCCCAAAATATTTTTTTATGGTCAATTGACTGTCCCACTGCCATTCCCAGACGTTTTTCTTGCATCACACACAAACAGCACTGGGATAGATCATCTGACTCTAGTGGGAAGACCCATGACACTTAGGGGTTGATTTACTAAAGGCAAAAAGACTGTGCGCTTTGCAAAGAGCAGTTGCCCTTTGCAAAGTGCAGTTGGCCTTTGCAAGTGCAGTTGCTCCAGAGCTTAGTAAATGAGGTAAGGCTTCACTTTGCAAAGAGTACCCAATCACGTGGAAGGAAAATAAAAAAAATGAATTTTTGCTTGAACATGATTGGACGATGGACATAAGCAGAGCTTCTGCTCATTTACTAAGCTCTGGAGCAACTGCACTTGCAGAGGGCAAAGTGCACAGTCTTTTTGCCTTTAGTAAATCAACCCCTTAGCATTCAGAATCAACTCATTCACTAAGCTCTGGGGCAAATTTGCTTGCAAAGTGCAACTCCCCTTGCGAAGTGAATAGTCTTTTTGCCTTTAGAAAAGCAATCCCTTATGTGAATTCCAAACTAATTCGAAAAAAAGAAAACCTGTGAAATTAAAATTGTTAAAATATATAACCCATCAATATGAATCCAAGGCTGTTCAGTAAAAAATGTGAAAGCTGAGTAGGGACCAACTTAATAAACTTAAAGTGATTGTAAAGGTTTGTTTTCTTTTTTTTTTTTTTTTTTTTAATAACAAACATGTTGTGCAAGGTTTTTGCACAGAGAGGCCCCCGATCCTCATTTTCTGGGGTCCCCCTGGCAGTGCTCCTGGCTCCTCCTCTTCAGCGAATGCCCCCTCGGAGAGCCAATTTCCATGGGGGCACCTGTGCGGGTGTGCTCCTGAGTCCTGCTGCTGCGTCCATTGACACAGACAGCAGGACTCTGCCCCACCCCCCGACTCCTGTGTCACTGGATTTGATTGACAGTGACACAGGTTCCAATGAGAACCTGAGACAGTGGCTGGAGCTGCTGGGCTCGTCCTTGATGCTGGAACGACCGGTTCAGTTAAGTAAAAGGGTGGCTCTGGGGGGCTGCTGCAGCACAGAAGGTTTTTCACCTTAATGCATTGAATACATTAAGGTGAAAAACTTTTGAGACTTTACAACTCTTTTAAAGTGGTTGTATACCCTAAATTGCAACTTGCACCTACAGGTAAGCCTAGATTAAGGCTTACCTGTAGGTACAAGAAATATCTCCTAAACCTGCACGGTTTAGGAGATATTTGGAAAGAACGATTTACAACGTTGTCTACGGCGCATGCGCGCCGTAGACAACGGTGCATAGAACGGGTTAATCCCCATTCACATCTGCGGCTCACCGCAGTTGAAGTGCCCCACGCGCATGCGCGGAGCGACGTCTTTGCTGCTCTGGCCAATCACAGCGCCGCAGCGGCGCTGTGATTGGCTGGAGCGCCGATACCCGGAGGAGCGATGGCTGCGGCTGGAGGGGGAGAAGAAGACCCCGAAGGGCCCCGATCTAAGGTAAGTGATGCATAATGAGCTAGTATGCTAGTCATACTAGCTCATTATGACTTTCTCTTGCAGGCAATTAAAAAAAAAAAAAGTTTACCTGGGTATACAACCACTTTAAGTTGACCCAATACTAGTAGATTTTTGAACAAACATTTGTATGAATATTCGTACGAAAATTCTCAGTACATTTGATCACTTGAATGTCATTCAAAAGCACTTCAAAATGTAATTTGCTTTTAACATTCGATTCTGGGGTGAAAATTATTTCCTGCATGAATTTCCTGCATAGAAATTCGTTCTTTGGAGAAAAATTTTCCATTTTGCTCCTTTGATTTTTCTTACCACTGTGGTTTGAAAACAAATATCGATTTGACCCCACTAAAGATTTGAAAATGTAACAATATTCTTAGAAATGTACCCACCCACATGGGTGAAAAAGTGCTGTTCTCTCCCCAAAATATATATAACAAAAACAAAAAGTGCTCCCAAGGGCTTTCAGGCCGCAGAAGAAAGCATATGAAAATGTATATATAGAAAATGATTTTTTTTTATTAACTTCCTTATATTATTAACATCCCTGGTGGTATGATTATGTCAGGAATTTTGTACCAAAAGTGGTACAATTATTTTGCATGGAAATTTGGCGTTTTATATTGTAGGCATGCAATTCTTACGAAATAACTCACTTAAATCTGTCCAAACCAGAGTCTAGTAGACATCCCAGGTATGATAAAGTTTGAAACACAAAATCATAAATTATAATATAATAAATAACTATAAAAATTATTCAATAATGTAATCAAATCAAAAACACTGAAATTTGCTCAGTTGCAGAATTGTCGCTGTCATTAGATTTAGTGTTTGAGTATGAATTTCCCCACAAATCGCTATCGCTTAATTCTGCAAGTGATTCTAATTTATTATCGGTGTTTTCTAGCTGGTCTAAAAACACTTTTGACATAAAGGGACACTTTTTGGTTGCTATGGACAATCTCCAAATTCCAGGCAGAAAAAAATGTATTTATAATATATAAGTGCATGCAGGGCACTGAACAGACCACTAGGGACAAAGGGGATGTGTCATTTTTTAATACAGTACTGTAATCTGTAAGATTACAGTACTGTATGTGTTTTGTGTGTTTTTACTTTTTTGAATTTGGCGCCGATCTCCGCTCCCGTGCGTCGTAACATCGCAGGGAACGGAGCTCAGCGGCACTCGGGCACTGTGTGAATCGAGCGGAGGAGCTCGCACATACAGCGGGGAGACATCGCAGCATCCAGGGGACAAGGTAAGTAAGTCTCCCTGTATCCTGCAATGCGATCCCGAGTCTGGCTCAGACTTACCGCTTATGGTACTGAAGTTCCACCCCGAGCCAGACTCGGGAATACCGCCAGGGGGGTTAATTCAACATAGCTGAGTTAAAACATGAGCTCTTGTATACACAACCTCAAACAGAAAGATGTCTTTATTTTACTGGCAGAAAACAACTTTGTACATAGAAATTTTCAACCTAATATTACTGCCTAGAAAGAACCCCTACATGTTTCAATTGTGATTGTCAATAGCATTGGGGTTGGTTTACTAAAACTGGAGAGTGTAAAATCTGGTGCAGCTCTGCATAGAAACCAATCAGCTTCCAGGTGTTTTTGTCAAAGCTTAAATTGGATGTAAACCTGATTCATGAGATTTGAGCTGGGCACATATATCTGTAGTGTTTTGTTATCTCTCTTCAAAGAACTATGTCCCATAGGCTGTCTCCTTCTCCATTCTTCTGTTATCAGCCTGATAACTCCTGACAAGTTCTTCGTCACATGTGAAAAAAGCAGCCAGAGTTTTGTGTTGGGTAGGATGCGATAAATAGATCAGTAGAGCCCTGAACTATTCAAGGAACAGATCTGAAAGTTTTTACCTATGAAGAGAGGGGGTGTGTGCCTTTACTCCAATCAGCTGTCTTGGCTGTATGCCCAAGCTTCACTGCAGTGTTAACCAGGAAGAGAATAATCTCCTAACACAATCTGAACATTCTAAACAGTATAGAAAGCTGAAGAGAGCAGATATACATGTAAAACTTATGTAGGGAGATTTGTTGAAACTGTGTATCATCTGAGGCTGTTCACTTCACTAGGGAATTTATGAGAGGGTTTACATACACTTTAATTGAACAAGCTGAAGTTAGAAGCTGATTGGCTACCATGCACAGCTGCACCAGATTTTGCACTCTCCAGTTTTAGTTAATTGACCCCAGTATATCATGAATGTAAAACTTGCTCTCAGAATGAAGATGGATAACTGTCCCACGTTTCGATTAACATGAAATATGCATGGGATAAAGCCTTTTGGCCATTGAACTTACTGGAGGTTTTATACATTAAAACTTTTTTTTTGCTTGGCCTTACATGAAACAGACCAATGCTGTCAGTGTTGGAAGAAACACTGTAGAGAAAAGATGAATGCAGCAGCAAATTCATTTTTTTTTTACATTTGGGGTAAAGTAGACAGAAAGGAGAGAGGAAAGATTTAGGGGCTGAAAAAAAAAAAAACCTTATTGACCATAGACATATTATATGGCAGTTCAATTGTGTGATACCTGTTGATAGTTGTGAAATATTTGAAGACATTTTGATGTGTGATATTTTAAAAACTACTGGAGCAATGAGATTGTTGAAACAGCACAGATGTTACCACTATAGCCACTATAGTGGCTTGCTTTTTTTACATTGTATGAGTTATGGGAAATGTTGCTATACATATTTAAATTACCTAGTAAAATCCATAGGGTTGATTTTCTAAAAGGCAAAGTGCAGTTCCTCCAGAGCTTATCAAATGAGCAGACCATCATCCAATGTACAAGCAAAAATGCTGTTTTTTTTTAATTATCCTGGCACGTGATTGGGTATTCTTTGCAAAGTGAAGCTTTACCTAATTTACTAAGCTCTGGAGCAACTGCACTTGCAGAGTGCAACTGCCCTTTGCAAAGTGCACAGCCTATTTGCCCTTAGTAAATCAACCCCCATGTCTTTCCTAGCAAGGTCAGAACAAAACTTTTCTTGAAAACTGAACACACTGATCTTATCTCTTGAAGGTAACACACCACACTGTTCACTGCGGTTGATAAATTCACTGCATTGAAAGAAAAAAAAAATTGTTTGGAAAAAGACTTGAAGCAGGCACATTTCAATCCTTTGAAACTCTGGCTAGTAGTACTTAGTCATATGCAAATGCACTTGTTCTGCAATGATGAAGATTATTCACTGCTTATCCAAACAGCTTTCTCTCCTCTATTGAGTGTTAAGAACATACATATAAGTTCAGCAGAAAAAAAACAAGATAGCGGAAAAAAGACCACCTGGTCCATTGATTGTGCCCCATTTTTTTTTTCTTTTTGAGTATATATCTGAGTTTGTCCCAAGTGAGTTTGAATCTACTTACTGTTGACTGAATCATGATCTCTACTGGAAATCTATCCAAAGCATCAACTACTCTTTAGATAAAATAATAATTTCTAAGATTAGTTTTGAAATTTCCTCCTGCTAGTTTGAGGACATGTCCCTGTCTTCTTGATCTTGGCTTCATATTGAAAATACTGCACTCAACGTGTTTCACAATGAGTTTCATCAGAAAGGAAATCTGTGGTATCGAAGGAATTGTTGTTAAGCTTATTATAAAATACCATACAATCAAAATGCGGATACTGAGTTACATATATTTATTATTTTATATATTATTATTTTATTATTTTATATATTAGTGATATGCAGACAACAATTTACAGAGTCTAGTTAGACTTGCATATTGTGCATGTCAGGCCATGCCAGGCTTGTAACTGACAAATAAACATAACCATACTGTATGTTCCTGATAAAGCTCATTGTGGCATGCATATAATTCATATAAGACATACTAGAAGTTTATGAAAGGAATACTCTTTTTAAAAGATATTTAAACAATAACAATTATTATTTTACTGAAAGTAGTTCTAGAGCCTTAATGTTTTTTATCCTTCATGCATTTTCTGTATAAAGGTAAAAAAAACTTCTGTGTCCAGGACTGGATACCGGATGGTTTCTATTGAACTGGCGGATGACGCCCGACATTGTGCCTGTGTGTACGACATTCGGCCTGTGTGTATTAGACTTTAGTGTTAGCATCTTAAAAGTTCCATATACTGTACATCAATTTGTTTGGTTTTCATAAGAAAGGATTATTGATATTGTGAAGAGCCACAGTTCAGAGGTGTCAATGTGGCCAACAGACTGCTCCTAAACCACGGTTAACCTCTGCATGTTGAAAGACCTTTGGACTTCAGTGCACAAGGAAATGGAGCACCAAAAAAGATGTCCAGAACCTTATATTAGGTGTTCCTCTTGGTTCTACACTTCTGCAGTATATGCTACAATGTGCAGCTGTTCTTCCAATATGAAACACAAGAGCCCATATTATGGCAGTATGTTGTGATTAATTGGAAGGCCGGGTACCGGCCTGAAGTTATGGGAGGAGCCCGGAGGGTATTTAAGCAGCCCAAAGGCCGCCGGTCTTTGTCGGTTTCCTGTGCGAGATATCTGATACGTCAGACATCTAGGACCGACTCGTTCGAGACAAGCGCTGTTGGTGCCGGTTCGTGAGCTCCGTTTCGTCTGTCCGCCTCCTTTTGTTGCAGTCCCGCGTTCCGTGTTCGTAAGTCGTGTTGTACCTTCGTGTCGCACTCGTGTCTCCGAGTCGCAGTTACAAAGAGTCTGGTTCGGCTGTCGCAGGTAGGGCTTCGGCTCCCATGTTTTACGTTCTCATGCACTGCTTATCATGTCACTAAACTGTGGTCTGCGTAGCTCACGAACCACGCACCGCTTGTCTCGAAAACCCGAACAGTTACACGCACGTTTTTGCTTGTACACGATCGGGAGCCACCTAGCGGCACGCACATTCAAGGCCGCCCGCCATGACACTCCGACCGATGCCGCATCCGGCACTCAAGGGTTCCCCTTACGCGGTCGTATTACGTAGTCTTTGAATCGTTCAAACATGGCTCACGCACGGGTGCCGTTCGCACTCACACGCATCGTTCATGTCCTGTCATATTATTCAAATCGGTTATGCCAGCAAGCGTGCCGAATCGCTATTTGCATTCCGAATCGCTGTTGGCATGTTAATTGTACGAATCACTTCGACCGTGTCGAAACATTTCATGTATTAGCATGGCAATCATTTCGTCATTTCAAACATGGCTAACGTATCAGGCCATTCGGTCATGCTAAGTCATTTCGCATCAGTTAAACAGGGCGTTCATGCCATCATTTCGATCCTGGCCGCACTCAGATTCAAGTCATGTCGCACTTAGGCACGGATTTGTCTCGGGGTACCCAGGTTACGGCCGTATTACCATACATGTTTCAGAGATTGGCCCACCGCTCGTACGGATGCGGGATCGGTCATTGGCCACGTATCGGTCTGAATCCGGTCGCATCCGGGATGCATCGATTCGCACTGATTCGCCTAGCCGTTCGGCCTCCTTTCTATACATGCTCCAGAGATTAGATTCGGTTACAAGTTGCTCGGTTTGTTGTAATCTAGTCTTTGTCATGGTTTCATTTCGGTCACCATACCTCTGGGTAGGTCCGGTCGCATCCATAGATGCTCCGATCGGGGCGATCCAGACGCACGACTACCCGGCCTCATGACGATACATGCGCCAAGGGCGGAATCGCATCACAGGTTGCGTGCATTCTTGATTCTTGCCCCTGTCATGGTATGTCATTTCTGTCACCTTACCACGCCCGGCATGAATGCAGTCACTTCCCCGCACTAATTCGTGTCGGCGTGCCCTAGGCCGGCCTCATTTCAATACATGCGCCAGGGACGGAATCGCAAAAAAAAAAAAAAAGAAAAAAAAAAAAAGAGAGACTTTGATTCTTGTCCTTGTCATGTTATATCATTTCTATGTCACCTTACCACGCCCCGGCGTTAATTGGTCACCTCCCTGTACGAATTCGCGCCGGAGTGCCCTAGGCCGGCCGCATTTCTATACAAAAAAAAAAAAAAAAGAGAGAGAGGGGTTCAGTCACTAGACAGTGGCATGATGATTGAGATCGCTGGCACACGAGTGCTTGCGTTCCAAATGCATACTATAGCACTTGGAGTCGGACCCGGTGGCAGCTGGATGTCACAGTTCGGCCCCAGCGTACCCAGGCAGTTGGCCTCATTTCACGGTTGCCTCATTTCTGTACGTGCTCCAGAGTCCGGCTCACAGTCACCCCCATACGGTACAACCGGGCCGGTCGTGTCAGTCATTCGTGTTGTTATCTGTCATTTGATTCCACAGCTGTCTCGGCAGTCGACTTAAGCCTGTTGTTATCATCTACGTTGGGTACCGTCGCTCTGGACGGCAGCAGTTTCAGGCTCTTAAATAGGTACTTTCTCTCACACTCTCTCAGGTCAGTCGGATTCAGTAGGTCTACCTGCACCAGCTTGATCAGGGTTCCAGCAGGTAAAAAAAAACAAAAAAAAAAAACGCAGGGGCGTGGGGGGGCTCCTGCTTTCTCATGGCAGGTACGTATACCGTAGGTGACACGTCCAAACTAATTTCTTGTCACCTCTTTATAGGCCCAGCCTGCAGACACGTGACCAGTCAACTAAGTAACAGGTCTTGGCAGCCGCCATGTCATCAGTCGGCAGCGATGACCTCACCACCCCGCTATCTCCGGCGTCAGCCTCCGAGGCTGGCAGTGTCCAGTCTCTTAGGGCATGGACAATTCCCAGGCTGTCCGCCGAGCTGAGTCGCAGAGGGATACCCTTCTCGTCCGCGGCCAGGAAGGCGGAGCTATTCAGGCTCCTCTTCCCACCACCGGCCGCAGCAGGCTCCAGCAGCCAGCAGGCGTCTCTGGAGTCTATTTCAGCCGCCGTCGCTCAGCTACACACCCTCGTGTCTTCCCTGTCTTCCTCGATCATTGAGGTCCAGGACAGGGTGTCACGTCTAGAGGCCAGCCCGGCCGCCACGGTTCCGGACCCTGCGGCGGTCCCAGCCATCAGTGCACCGGCCGCAGGTAGTGAGCTTGCCACGACTACCGTTCACCCTTCCCACCTGGTGCCACCCAGCGTAAGGAAGGACATTTTAGAGGGCAGAGACGTTAACCTGGCCTCACTCATGATCTCAGTCCATGACTTGGCCGAGAACAAGGCCTACACCTGGGGGGACGTCTCGGTGGTTTTGAAAGCAAAGGATCCGAGGCTCAACAGAAAGCTCACGGTGCCCGAGTTCACGCTCGCTTTCGGCATGTTCAGGGACGTGCTGTGCTCAGCCTCCCCCGGCAGGCGGGAGGAACTGGACCTCTACCTCCATTTGATCGTAGACCTGGGCCACAAATACGGTGGCTCAGCGTTCTACGATTATCATCGGTCCTTCTCGGCCAAAGCCGCGGCCAGATTCTTACAGTTCCATTTGACAACGTACTGGAGCGTAGTGGACACGGAGTTGTTCTGCCGCCACTTTGCGGGTCTACACTCCCCGCTATGTGCTGTCTGTCAGTCAGCGTCCCACACCACGGTCTGGTGTGCCAACATAGCCTCTGTCCATCCGATAGCTAGCACGGCCTCTACCAGCACGAGCCAGGCTCAGCAGGCCCCGGCGCAAGGGCAGAAGGTGGACAAGTTGGGACGTCCGGTGCGGATGGTTGGGGGAGCCACCATTTGCAACAACTTCAACTACGGTTCCTGCAATTTCAGCCAGTGCCGGCTCTTGCACGTTTGCACCCTATGCCAGAGGGCGCACCCCAGGGTCCTGTGTGAGGTCAAGCAGAAGAAACCGTGACTAAGCCGGGTCAATGTCCTTTGGCTCGATGTTTACTTGACCTCACACCCCACTCCGTCACTCGCCAGCTACCTCATCCGAGGTTTCACCGATGGGTTTCATACCGGGCTCATCACCCTGCCCCACTCCACCCACGAATGTCCGAACCTGCGCTCAGCAGCAACAGATGAGCCAGCGATTGACGTCCTTCTGCAGACGGAGTTGGATCGGGACTTTATGATAGGCCCGTTCAGTCAGTCTCCCTTCAGTATCTGGAGGGTTAGCCCTATCGGGCTTGTACAGGGAAAATTTTCAAATAAAAAACTTCTGGTGTATGATCTGTCAGCGCCTCATTCTTCTGTCGTTCCCAGTCTCAACTCGCTCATCCCCTTCGAGGAGCTCTCACTGAAGTACGCTTCGGTAGACATGGCTATCCAGGCCATTCTCAGGACTGGGGTGGGTGCTTGGCTCTCGAAGGCGGACATATCCGACGCCTTCAAGCTGCTGCCCATACATCCTTCCCTGTGGTGCTGGCACGGCATCAAGTGGAGGGAGCGATATTATTTCGCGACCAAATTGACCTTCGGGTCTAAGAGTAGTCCTTGGTTATTTGACAAGTTCGCGAAGACCCTGGCGTGGATCCTTCTCCACGAGGCACAGTGCCACGAGGTCATCCATTATTTGGATGACTTCCTTCTGATAGAACCACCCGGGGCTCCCCCAGGGGACCTTGGAAAGTTGAGGACGGTTTTCGACAATCTGAACGTCCCCATAGCGGAACACAAGGTTGGCGGCCCGGCGCACAAGATCACGTTCTTGGGCATCGACCTTGACACGCTTGCCATGCAGGCCAGCCTTCCCGCAGATAAGTTGGACCGTATCAGGACGGTTCTGCGAGAGTTCACCCGGGTGGGGGGATGTACTCAGAAGCAACTTCAGTCTCTCCTCGGGATGTTGAATTTCGCTATGAGGATCATCCCCCAGGGCCGCTCCTTCGTGTCCCGGTTGCTGGTCTTCCTGTCCTACACTCAGGACCCAGACCAGGTCATCAGGCTGGATTCAGCAGCCAGGGCAGATCTGGCCATGTGGGAACACTTTCTTAGTAATTGGAACGGTGTGTCCCTGTTCATCCCAGTACTGTCCACGCAGTCACCTTAGGTGGTGACCGATGCGGCGGCATCCACAGGATGCGCCGCCATTTTTGGCCATTTGTGGTTTGCCGCCCCTTGGCCTCCTCAGGCACTAGCCACACCGGGCTTCACTACCACGTCAGCCCTCTTTGAGCTGTTCCCCATCGTAGCAGCCGCTCACCTATGGGGTCACCATTGGTCTGGACAGACTGTGGCTTTTACGACAGACAATCAAGCCACAGCCGAGATCATCAGCAAGGGCAGGTCTAAATCCAGGCCCGTCATGTCCTTCCTCCGCAGACTGGTCCAGCTATCCCTACAACATCAGTTCAATGTTTACTGCTCATTCATTCCAGGGAAGTTTAACTCAGCAGCGGACGCACTCTCCCGTTTTAACTTTATTTCTTTCTTTGAACAGATGCCAGGAGCCTACCATCTTTCAGCCACTATCCCGGATTGGTCACAACTGACCTTGGACTAGCCCCACATCTACACTCAGCTACTAACATCATCAACACTTCGCTTGCCCGCAACACCCGTCGGGCCTACCGGACGGCCTGGAGGGCGTTTAATAAGTTCCTGCCCCATCGCCCTCATGAATCTTCCAGCGTCAAGCAGGTTCTGGCGTTTATCGCTTATTGCCATTCTCACCTAGCACTGTCACACAGCACGATACGCCAGTACGTGGCCGGGGTGCAGCACTACTTGTCACTTCAAGACCCCGCGAGGCCTTCGGTGTTCTCCTGCCACGCAGTAAGGGCTCTACTGCGTGGAGTTCAGAAGCACCAGCCGCCAGTCAGCCCGAAGCGGCTGCCTATCACTGGGGAGATCTTTAAGGGGATGTCTGACATCCTGGATAGGTCCCCTTTCGGTCTCCTCCTCAGCACCGTCCTGCAGGCTGCGATACACATGGCGTTTTATGGGTTTCTACGGCCCAGCGAGTTCACTCGCAGCCACCCAGCCGGTCCAGTCTTGCATAGAAGTAATCTCTGCCGCCACCAGGATCACTACGTCCTTCACTTGGCGACGTCTAAAACTCAGCAGCGAGGTTCCGGAGTAGATATTCACCTGTACAGGACTCACAACAACTGGTGCCCAGTTGCCGTGTTAAACCGCTTGACGGCACTGCTATCCGACCGCCCAGGGTCCAGTCCGCTTTTACCCTTTCCAGTAAAACCCCTCAACTCGTCGCAGTTCGTGCAACATGTCCGGGTCCTTCTCGGCAATCTTCAGTTGGACCCCAGCCAGTACTCCGGGCATTCATTCCGGATCGGGGCGGCCACGACGGCCTCAAGACAGGGGGTTCCGGACCATGTGATCAAGAAACTAGGTCGGTGGAAGTCGGCCTGCTTCTCTCGCTACATACCTAACCCACAGTTAGAGATGGCTCAGGCCTTTGCTCGACTTACTCAGTGACATTTACCTTTAATAAATAATTATCCCCTACCTGAAGGTTTTGCCCCCTTATTTTGGTGTACCATACGGTAGACCAAGGCACACTTTCAGGTCTATTTCATGTTGGTAAGTTTTGTGTTGTTCCTATGTGTCATCGTTACTCATGTCGTCCGTAGGGCTCTAGACCATAATTATTAGGGATGGGCCGAACACCCCCCGGTTCGGTTCGCATCCAGAACATGCAAACGGACCGAAAGTTTGCGGGAACATTCGAACACCGTTAAAGTCTATGGGACTCGAACATGAGAAATTAAAAGTGTGAATTTTAAACGATAATATGCAAGTTATTGTCCTAAAAATGGTATGGGGACCCGGGTCCTGCCCCAGGGGATATGTATCAATGGAAAATAAATGTTTAAAAACTGAAGTTTTTTTGGGAGCAGTGATTTTAATGATGCTTAAAGTGAAAAAATAAAAGTGAAATATTCCTTTAAATGTCATACCTGGGGGGTGTCAATAGTATGCCTGTAAAGTGGCGCGTGTTTCCCGTGCTTAGAACAGTCCCTGCACAAAATGACATTTGTAAAGGAATAAAAGTCATTTAAAATTGCTTGAGGCTTTAATGTAATGTCGGGTCCTGGCAATTTGGATGAAAATCGGTGAGACAAACGTCATGGGTACCCCCCAGCCCATTACTAGGCCCTTTGGGTCTTGTATGGATATTAAGGGGAACACTGCACACAAATTAAAAAAAGAAAAGGCGTTGGGCCCCCAGGCCCTATATACTCTGAACAGCAGTATACAGGCGATGAAAACAAGACAGGGACTGTAGGTTTGTTCTTATGTAGAATCTGTTTGTAATTTGGTACAGGTTTGTAAGGGTAGCTCCAGCCAAAAAATCTATTTTAAAGCTTTTTGGAAAACATAGGGAAAGGTTATCACCCCTGTAACATTTGTTTTGCTGTCTGTGCCCCTGTTCAGAAGATTTCACCTCACTTTCTGTTCCAATGACAATTGGATTTTGAAAATTTGGGGTTTTTAAGGGAAACAAGGATTGGTGATAAATCAGTGGAGGAGACACAGTTTTCCCATATTAACTCTTACAGGAGACAATTTCCATTCCTAGGGGTAGATTTCCTCTCACTTCCTGTTGTCTCCCTCCGTTTGCAAGTAGTAGTCATTTGTAAGTCAGATTTTTGAAAATAGAGGACTGCCTGTATATACTATACAGCCTGCCCTATACACTCTGCAGAAAATTAGGCCCTAGGTGTTGGTGGTACCAGAACACTGTAAGCCCTCACAGTTGTTAAACAGGGGCAGAAAAATTGTGCCTTAGGCGGTGGTGGCACAACACTGTAAAGCCTCACAGATACTCTTGGTGGGTGCAGGAACAGGCCCTGCTGTGAAATAGTAGATCAAAAATTGTAATTACACGCCCCTGTTAAACAGGGGCATAAAAATTGGGTCTTAGGCAGTGGTGGTGGTGCCACAACACTGCAACACCTCACAGATACTCTTGTTGAGCGCAGAAACGAGCCCTGTTGTTAAATATTTGATCAAAAATTTTAATTACATGCCCCTGTTAAATAGGGGCAGAAAAATTGGGCCTTAGGCAGTGGTGGTGGTGCCACAACACTGCAACCCCTCACAGATACTCTTGTTGAGCGCAGGAACGAGCCCTGCTGCAAAATATTACAGCAAAAATTGTAATTACATGCCCCTGTTAAACAGGTGCAGAAAAATTGGGCATTAGCCACTGGTGGTGGTGCCCAGAACCAAAAATGTTCTTAGAAGCTATCAACATGAACATTGAGGATGAATATGATAGTCACTCAGCATAACAGGATAGTCACTCAGCATCAGCATAGTCAGTCTTCAAGGGATCTCACATTCATAAAAAAAATGATTCGGTTACATCAGCATCAGGTGCTTGGTAGCTGGTGATCCAAGACTGATTCATTTTTATGAAGGTGAGCCAGTCAACCGAGTTGGTGGACAGGCGCACTCTGTAATCGGTTACAAAGCCTCCAGCGGCACTAAATGTGCGTTGCAAAAGAACGCTGGATGCAGGACAGGCCTGCTAGGAACCCCAAATTTGCATATGTTGTAGTGTTGGTTCCACTGGGTTTGCACACCAAATTGGGATTCCTAGCACCAAGTGGCCCCCGAGATACGGGGCCTCAAAGTCGGGTCGGAAAATGTCATTCTCTGCTGCAGAAAAGTGCTTGACTCCAGTATAAGCCAAGGGGGACACTTTCAGCACAAAAAAATGTGCTGAAAAACTCAGCTTATACTCGAGTATATACGGTATATACACAGTCAGTCTTGTATGTATATATATATATATATATATATATATATATATATATATATATATACACACACACACACACACACACACACACACACTGCGTCCGGTGTAGCCAAGCCTACATCTGACTGCAGGCCATTCCTGGTGTACTTTTTCTAATATACTTCAGGCGGTGTACACAGTACCGTGCACCCATAGTGCAGTTGTTACTACTTTTCTGGTGGTGTACACAATACAGTACACCCATAGTTGTTACAGGCATACCCCACTTTTAAGTACACAATGGGGTTTATTTACTAAAGCTGGAAAGTGCAAAATAAAGCTCACTTCTGCATAGAAACCAATGAGCTTCCAGGTTTTATTACCAAAGCTTAATTCAACAAGCTGGGGTTAGAAGCTCATTGGTTTCTATGCAGAAGTGAGCCTGATTTTGCACTTTCCAGCTTTAGTAAATAAACCCCATTGTTTACTTAAAAGTGGGATATGCCTGTAATACACTTCTGTTGGTGTACACAGTACCGTGCACCCCTAATGCAGTTGCTACTACTTTTCTGTGATGTGGAAAGATTGAGGCATTGGTTTTTACTTTCAAGGACATCAAATTTGATCAATATGTATGAACTTTTTGTACTCTCCACAAGTTTTCTGAATAGGCACTATCAGGGGCGGACTGACCGGTCGGTGACTCGGGCGCCGCCCGAGGGCCCGGGGCCATTAGGGGCCCGGACTCGGCCACATGAGGGGCCACTTGAAACGGCTGTATTACATGCCGCGATGCCGCTAACAATACTGCTAGCGGCGCGCGGCTCCCCGCCGGCCCCTTCTTCCCTCCCGTCCGTCCCAGGTGCTTCTACTGTATGCGTCGTGACGTCCCCTGGGACGGACGGGAGGGAAGGAGGGGCCGGTGGGGAGCCGCGCGCTGTTAGCGGTATTCGCGGCATGTAATACAGCCTGCCGAGTCCGGGCCCCTAATGGAAGAAGAGTGGAGGGGCCGGTGTATCGAGGGGGGAACCGTTTTCAGCACAACACCGGCGGGGAGCATCGGAATCGGCATCGGTGAGTCACGGGCCCCGGGTCCCCCCAGCCCGCAGTGTCACCCCAGCCCGCAGTGTCACCCCTACCCCAGAGTGTCACCCCAGCCTGCAGTGTCACCCCAGCCCGCAGTGTCACCCCAGCCCGCAGTGTCACCCCAGCCCGCAGTGTCACCCCAGCCCGCAGTGTCACCCCAGCCCGCAGTGTCACCCCTACCCCACAGTGTCACCCCTACCCCGCAGTGTCACCCCCCAGCCCGCAGTGTCACCCCCCAGCCCGCAGTGTCACCCCCCAGCCCGCAGTGTCACCCCCCAGCCCACAGTGTCACCCCCCAGCCCACAGTGTCACCCCCAGCCCACAGTGTCCCCTTGTGTGCATGTCCCCCCCTGTGTGTGCGCTCTCCCTCCAGTGTCCCCCTGTGTGCGTTTCCCCCCCTGTGTGTGCGCTCTCCCTCCAGTGTCCCCCTGTGTGTGCATGTCCCCCCCTGTGTGTGCGCTCTCCCTCCAGTGTCCCCCTGTGTGCGCTCACCCTCCAGTGTCCCCCTGTGTGTGCGCTCACCCTCCAGTGTCCCCCTGTGTGTGCGCTCACCCTCCAGTGTCCCCCTGTGTGCGTTTCCCCCCTGTGTGTGCGCTCACCCTCCAGTGTCCCCCTGTGTGCGTTTCCCCCCCTGTGTGTGCGCTCACCCTCCAGTGTCCCCCTGTGTGCGTTTCCCCCCCTGTGTGTGCACTCTCCCTCCAGTGTCCCCCTGTGTGTGCCCCCCTGTGTGTGCGCTCTCCCTCCAGTGTCCCCCCTGTGTGCGTGTCCCCCCCTGTGTGTGCGCTCTCCCTCCAGTGTCCCCCTGTGTGCGTTTCCCCCCCTGTGTGTGCGCTCTCCCTCCAGTGTCCCCCTGTGTGCGTTTCCCCCCTGTGTGTGCGCTCTCCCTCCAGTGTCCCTCTGTGTGCGTGTCCCCCCCTGTGTGTGCGCTCTCCCTCCAGTGTCCCCCTGTGTGCGTGTCCCCCCCTGTGTGTGCGCTCTCCCTCCAGTGTCCCCCTGTGTGTGTGTGTGTGCCCCCCTGTGTGTGCGCTCTCCCTCCAGTGTCCCCCTGTGTGTGCGCTCTCCCTCCAGTGCCCCCCTGTGTGTGCGCTCTCCCTCCAGTGTCCCCCTGTGTGTGCGTGCCCCCCCCCCTGCGTGTGAGCTCTCCCTCCAGTGGTGTGTGTGTGTGTGTGCGCTCTCCCTCCAGTGTCCCCCTGTGTGTGTGCCCCCCTGTGTGTGCGCTCTCCCTCCAGTGTCCCCCTGTGTGTGCCTCCCTGTGTGTGCGCTCTCCCTCCAGTGTCCCCCTGTGTGTGCGCTCTCCCTCCAGTGTCCCCCTGTGTGTGTGCCCCCCTGTGTGTGCGCTCTCCCTCCAGTGTCCCCCTGTGTGTGCCTCCCTGTGTGTGCGCTCTCCCTCCAGTGTGTGCGCTCTCCCTCCAGTGTCCCCCTGTGTGTGCGCTCTCCCTCCAGTGTCCCCCTGTGTGCGTGTGCCCCCCTGTGTGCGCGCTCTCCCTCCAGTGTCCCCCTGTGTGTGCGCTCTCCCTCCTGTGTGCCCCCCTGTGTGCGCTCTCCCTCCAGTGTCCCCCTGTGTGTGTGCCTCCCTGTGTGTGCGCTCTCCCTCCAGTGTCCCCCTGTGTGTGCGTGCCCCCCCCCTGCGTGTGCGCTCTCCCTCCAGTGTCCCCCTGCGTGTGCGCTCTCCCTCCAGTGTCCCCCTGCGTGTGCGCTCTCCCTCCAGTGTCCCCCTGCGTGTGCGCTCTCCCTCCAGTGTCCCCCTGCGTGGGTCCCCCCCCCCCCCCCTGTGTGTGCGCTTGGTCCCCTTGAGTGTGGGGACCAAGGGGGCCCCATGATCTTCTATTGCCCGGGGGCCCCATGAGTTGTCAGTCCGCCCCTGGGCACTATACATCTGTCTTTTCACCATAAAACCCCCACTTTTACTCTAATATTTCACAGCAGGGCTCGTTCCTGCACTCAACAAGAGAATCTGTGAGGCTTTACAGTGTTTTGTGGTAAAATTAGGTGCCTCGGCTTATATTCGGGTCGGCTTATACTCGAGTATATACGGTAATATGTATATTCACTTTTTCGGGACCCTACAACAAAAAGAACCCACCATTTATAGAGGTAAATTTTCTTTTAGCCAAGTCAGGACACGGCCAGTTGATTCTTCTCCTCTAATTATTTTCTTAGCTGCTGCTTCTGCTAAGCCACCTAGCATGAGCCATTCGCCGCCCGTACAAGATCCTAATCTACATCTGAGGTAAGGACCTACGTTCAGGTAAGTTTATACACGTTTAAAAAAAAAAGAAAAAAAAAAGAGTGCACTGAGGCCTGTACTCTTATGTATTTCAGTCCTGTACGCCAGAAGACGTCTAAGAAGACCTCAAGGCGACATGAAGACGATGATGACTCTAGTCACAGCAGAGGCAGGTCGTCCAGGCATGGGGATTATAGAAGTGGCAGGAAATCATCAGCCAAAAAACACCATCACTCACGCTCCCCCAGACCTAGATCTCCAAGATGTCAGGCCTGTGGAGCTACCCCACTTCTGATCTGTCGAAGTTGCCTCAGGGACTATGCAGGGGACAGAGAGTCCGTAGGTCTGCAAGTGACGGAACTACTTAAGAAAGCAGTAAAGGATTGCCTTGCGGAATTGGTAGCCACAATGCCGCTGCAACAACCGGCATCTCCTCCTCAGGAGCAAACGGCTGAGGCTTCCATTCCCGGGCCGTCCACAAGTGGAATCTCTTGTCCGACGCCTGCTTCTTCCTCTAAACATCAAGAAGAGAATGCCATCTCAGGGGACTCCTCTGATGACCTAGATGCCTCTGGTTTTGCTTTCACCATGGTCCAGCCTTATGTGCAGACTGACACAGAGGTCTAAGAAGTCTAAGTCGTACTTCCCCTTTCTCAAATGCCAGATCTCCTTTTTCCCTCTCATGGACGAGATCAGGGATGTGATTGAGGAAGAGTGGAAAAAGACGGAGAAAAGATTCTCAATTAATCGGTTGGGAAAAGTATACCCTTTCTCAGAGACTGATTCCACAATGCTGGAGGACCCTCCAGTGGTCGATGAAGCAGTGAAAGAGCCTGGAGAAGAAACTGTTCCAAAGAAAACCACACAAACTACAATACTCTCACAATGAAATATCACAAAGCTATCTTCAAAGCAAAAAAAGAACACTTCTCAAACACCATCACAAAAGCTCTAAACCGCCCTCGTGAACTATTCAAACTAGTCGCCCAGACTATGAACCCTACCTGCCTAGAGCCCCCTACCAACGAAACTCAAGAATTTTGCAATGAGTTATCGGATTTTTTTATCGACAAAATCGTCAGCATTCGGGAAAATATCCAACAGAAAAATACAATCAACTGCATCCAAAAAGAGGAAGCCGATTCAAACATCGCACAACCACCAAATTTTTCGCTGACCCCGATCGCCATAGAGACCACAAGAAACATCATCAGAAGCCTCCGGGACAGCACTTCACCCAACGATATCATCCCCACAAAACTACTGAAAGAATGCTCTGACATCTTGGCACCTACTATAACACTACTCATAAATCAGTCATTCAAAGAAGGAATTGTTCCGAACTCCCTCAAGCAAGGCATAATCAAACCCCTCCTAAAGAAACCCAACTTGGATCCAAGAAACCCCAACCACCGAAGACCGATCACTAGCTTGAACACCATCTCCAAGATTATGGAGAAAGTAGTGGTACAACAGCTACAACTCCATCTGGACACACAATCTCCTGGACCCTCTGCAATCAGGCTTTTGCCCGGGCCATGGCACAGAAACAGCTCTCCTCAAAATATGGGATGATGCCTTGGAAGCAGCAGATGATGGAGAATCATGTCTCCTGGTACTCCTGGACCTTAGTGCAGCATTTGACACACTGGATCACAACACTTTACTCACCCGCCTTAAAGAAGTAGCAGGAGTCACAGATTCAGACTTACCATGGTTCACTTCCTTCTTAAGAAATCGGTCACAGACAGTGAAACTTGGAGCCTTCACCTCTGAATCCCGTACAGTCTCCTATGGAGTCCCTCAAGGATCACCTTTGTCACCCGTGCTCTTCAACATTTACATCCGTCCACTCCTAAAAATCATCAGCAAATCAGACCTATGCTTCCACTCATACGCAGATGATACTCAACTCTACCTTCGGATCCCCGGACAAAAAGACCAATATCAGGAATTAGAAAAATGCCTCACATCGATAGACGACTGGATGTCCACAAGCTCACTCAAACTTAACGGAACCAAAACAGAACTCCTTCTCCTAAATGCAAACCGGAAAACTAAATCTACGACACCATGGACTCCGCCCTCCATCCTTGGACAGACCATCCCCCTAAGCATAAAAGCCAAAAGTCTCAGTGTCATCTTCGATTCAGAAATGTCAATGAATGCACAAATAGTATCAGTAGTCAGCGGATCCTTCCACCTTCTACGCCTGCTGCGTAGACTCATCCCCTTCATTCCAGAAAAGGACAAAGCCATAGTGGTAGGAACAATCATCAACTCTCGACTCGACTACGCAAACTCCCTCTACATAGGACTACCTAAATTCCAGATTGCACGACTACAAGTCGTTCAAAACACGGCAGCAAGACTAGTCACAGGAAAAAAACCATGGGAATCCATCTCCCCGTCCATGAGGACCCTCCATTGGCTAACCGTAAAGAATCGGATCACATTCAAGACCCTCTGCTTGACTCACAAATGCACACAAGGAGATGCTCCGCAATACTTATGCAAAAAAATACAACACTACACCCCCAATCGCAACCTCCGATCTAACGATCAAAACCTCCTCCTTGTCCCCAAATCCCGGTACAAGTCAAGGGGAGAACGAAGATTTGCAGTCCAAGGACCACGGCTATGGAACGCTCTACCTATGAACATCCGCTTGGAAAAAGACCATCGGGCCTTCAGGAAAAAACTCAAGACCTACCTCTTCTAAGAAGGAATCAACGCAGGTCGGATCAAGCGCCTCGAGGCGATTCAGTTCGCAGTTGCAGCGCTATACAAATCATTCATTCATTCAT
This sequence comes from Lithobates sylvaticus, assembly GCA_028564925.1. NCBI lineage: Eukaryota > Metazoa > Chordata > Amphibia > Anura > Ranidae > Lithobates > Lithobates sylvaticus. The sequence goes on from CM053028.1 coordinate 163,792,115, forward strand.
TCATTCAAGGTTGGCGAAGAACGTCACGTTGCCCATAGAAGACTCAACTTCTTTTAAGGATCCACTAGACAGAAGGATGGATCTCGATCTCAAGAAAGATTACCAGATGGCAGGGAACGCCTGTAAACCTGCGATAGCCCTAACATCAGTGTCCAACGCACTACGCATCTGGACGGATAATATATCTGTCGGCAATCAAACAGGATATCCCTAAGGAGGATATTATCAAGGCCTTAGATGAGCTAAAGCTCTCAGCAGACTTTATTGGTGAAGCCGCTATTAATTTAGTTTGTTGCTCCGCAAGGTCAATGCTCCACACAGTTATGGCCAAACGGGCCTTGTGGCTGAAACTGTGGTCAGCAGATATCGCCTCAAAACAGAACTGGTGCAAGATACCTTTTGATGGCAAAGCCTTGTTTGGGGAGAAATTGGACAAGGCCATCTCTCGCATCACTGGCAGAAAATCAGGCCTGTTACCCCAAGACAGGCGATCCAGGCGCTCCAGGACATTCGCACCCAGATTCCAATACTCCAAGAACAAGGACTACCGACAGTCCAGGCAGGGAAAAAGCTTCAGGCAAAATTGGAGAAGCACGCAGTCCACTGTCCTCAAGACCCGTAGACAGAGACCCTTGCCTACCCCCCAGGATTCTACTAAATCCTTTTGACGCCAGGCCAGCCCAAGCGATCCCTGTGGGGGCCAGGTTAAATCACTTCTCAAAGATCTGGGAACAAAAGTGCAGGGATCATTGGGTAGTCTCCACAGTCAAATACGGCCATTTCTGGTTGTTTCTAGACAAACCCCCCAAGGACTTCTTCTCCCCGACAAGGGTGTCAAGGTCCCCCCAAAAAGCGGAAGCACTACAGCGGTTTCTTCTCTCCTTACAGGAACAGCATGCAGTGGTTCCAGTACCTCCATCAGAAAGATTTTGGGGTTTTTACTCCACCCTGTTTCTAGTCCCCAAGAGAAACGTAGGGTGGAGACCGGTGATAGACCTAAAAAGGCTAAATCGCTATATCTTCCTAGAAAAATTCAAAATGGAGTCGCTACAAACAATTATTCGTGTAGTCCAACAGGGGACTGGATGTTGTCAATAGACTTGCAGGATGCTTACCTGCATATACCTATACTCCCGCCTTTCCAGAAATATCTGAGATTTGCAGTGGGGCAGGTACATCTTCAATTTTCGGAGCCTCCCATTTGGCCTCTGCACGTCGCCAAGAGTCTTCACGAAGACCCTGATTGCCATCATAGCCCCTTTGAGAGAATTAGGGCTTCGGGTATACCACTACTTGGACGACCTTATACTCCTGGCAAGGATCCAGCCCAGTTAGTGGAACACAGTTCTTTTGACAACACTAGCAGAATTCGGATGGAAGATAAACCAGGAGAAAGTCACCTTTCTCCAACCCAGGAGATGGTTTATCTGGGTGCACTGTTCAACACAAAGAACGGTACAGTGTCTCTCCCGCCTCAGAAGGTGACATCCATTATTCAAATGGATGAAGAAAGTGAGTGCGAGATCCTACCTGACGGCCTCAAACTGTCTGAGCCTGATAGGCCGGATGTCGTCATGTATCCCTATGGTCCCTTGGGCCCATTGGCATTTGAGACATTTCCAGCTGGAGTTCTTAAAACTGTTGAACAGACGGTATCTATCCCAACCCATACACTTGACGACCCTGATGCTCAGGAGTCTACATTGGTGAATGAAGAAACAAACGCTTCTGAAATCGCGTCCATTAGGGCATGTCAACTGGATCACAATTACTACCGATGCCAGTGCAGCAGGTTGGGGAGCACACTGCAACTAGATCTCAGTGCAGGGAAGATGGTCTTTCCATACAACAGGCTTGGTATCAAATATCCTGGAGGTCCGGGCAGCCTACCTTGCATTGCTAGCCCTAGAATTCGAGATTACAGGGAAACCAGTTTTCCTCCAAATGGACAAAAGGGCTGCGGTATGTACACCGGCAAGGAGGGACGCGCAGCAGGTCCCTGCTGAAGGAGGTGGAACCCATAATCCTTTGGGCAGAAAGGAATCTAAAGGACCTGAGGGCAGTCTATCTGCCCGATCATCTCAACTCGAGGGCCGAATGCCTATCCCGCAAATTCGTGGATGCCAACGAATGGTCTCTACACCCGAAAATATTCGACTGGATAGTGAGCCAGTGGGGTCCCCTTGAGCTAGACCTATTTGCAACAACATTCAATACCAAGTTTTCAAGGTTCGTCTCGAGGCTTCCTCATCCCCAAGTGGAGGCAATAGACGCCCTCTCAGCCCCCTGGGCATGCAATCGGGCCTATGCCTTCCCTCCACGGCCTCTCATTCCAAAATTCCTGTCGAGACTTATGATAGAAACCACAACGTGATAGCGGTCCTACTGTACTGGCCAAGACGTTCCTTGGTTCCCCACAGCAATGTATCTGAGTACACAGCCTCCAGTCAAGGTTCCAATAATACCTCTTCTCCTGTCACAGGGATGTCACACCCATCCAGATCCCCGCAGGCTGAATCTTCACATCTCGTGGCTGAAAGGGAAAGGTTCCAATCCCTAGGGTGTTCCAACAAAGTGATCACAACCCTGCTCAGGGCAAGAAAGCCATCAACAAACAGTATTTATGATAAGGTGTGGAACAAGTTCAGGGCCTTCATGATTGGCAGAAGCTGCGATTCAGATTCTCCATCATCCTCTCAAATTCTTGAGTTTTTGCAGGCAGGCCTAGACCTAGGTCTTGCACTAGGTACACTTAAGGTACAGGTAGTGGCAATTTCAGTGGCAACCAGTAGATGATGGGCAGAGGATCCATTAATAATCCAGTTCTTCAATGCTGTCAAAAAGGACCGATCGTCAACTAAACAATCTTTTCCCACTTGGGACTTGCTATCATCCTAGAGTCCTTAGCCAATCCACCTTTTGCCCCTTTGGAATCTAACCTTGAAGCTAGCTATAACTTCTGGCAGACGGGTTTCAGAGCTCCAAGCTTTAGGAGCGGATCATAATCACATCATATTCTATTCTGACAGAGTGGAACTCAGAACAGTGCGAGGATTTATCCCCAAGGTCGCATCATCCTTGAACATGTCGGAACCTTGGGCACTCCCAACATTTTCAGAACAGGACTCTGGTTCTCTTCATGAGCTGGACATTGTCTCCACTTTGAGACTATCTGCAGGCCACAGCATCCTTCAGGGACTCTACCAGGTTGTTTATAATTCCCTGGGGTAAAAACAAAGGCAAAGAGGCGTCAGCAAGATCGATTGCCTCATGGATCGTTCAACTCATCCACAAGGTATATAAACAAAGAAAAAGGCGCTGGAATAAACGTGTGCAATATTAAACGTGAGGAAAAATGTGCAGCTGCTGATAAGAAAGTGCTAAAACCTTCAAAAAATGCTCAAACCAATAAAACAGCGCTAGCAATCAAAAAATTATAACAAAACAAAAAATGATCCCGCAAAATTGACTGGCATCAATGATGTGTGTGATAAAATTATTTCATAGGTGACATGATTAAATAATTACCAATAAAATTATTTCATGAGTGACAGGGTTAAATAGTTGATAAACCACAACCTATATGTGATAAAATTGATAAAAAATAAATAATATGAATATGGATAAGTCCAGTTATTGTCCAAAAAAACAAAATAAATGTGCATATGAGCTCTTCCTTGGAATGGACTCACCGGGCTAGCACACAGACAGAGCAGCAAAGCAGAAGGCAGATATGCAGACAAGCTGTGATTCGGCAAGCAGGCACAGAAGCAGAGCTGAATAGGCAAGCCAGTGAGAGGATCCAGGGAGCGATGAAAGCACATAGGGCACAATGGTGTTCTTGGGGGTGTTGTACCGATAAGAGAAGAAAGCAAAATAGTGAAGTATTGTAGGAGGATTTTCAAACTGCGCGCTCAGCGCTACTTACTAAATGCATAAAGAAAAGCAAACTTCTCAGATACTTCCGCGGTCGCCGCTGGTTCAGCGTGCGCTCCACGGAGACAGGAAGTGGCGTCAGTGGTTAGATCCTTGGCCGGAAATTACGTTGACGCGTTTCGCCCCTCCTCCAGGGCGTCATCAAAAGACTTCCACAAGGTGTACAGGACAAAAGGACTGGAACCCCCTTCGACAGTCAGGGCGCACTCCACCAGAGCGGTTTCTGCCTCTTTGGCGGCAAGAGCCAATGTGTCAATTGAAACTATTTGTAGGGCAGCTCTCTCATTGGTGGAGTTTGGCAGACCGGCGGTCAAATCAGCCTTTGCTTCTTCTAAATAATAATGTCTTTAAAATAAACTTCTAAGCATCATCCCACCCGTCTCAGCTAGTTATTTGTCACAGGTATGCTGCCATAGAAGCACCAGGAAAACTGAAAATTGTACCATGCTTACTGTAATTTTCTTTTCCTGGTGTCTATCCATGGCAGCATACAATCCCACCCTCGGTATTCTATATTACAGAGAATGCTGGGGCTGCGCTAACCATTTATTTTATAATATTCACTAGTCTTAAGGGAGGAGCCAAGGCGGAGCTTGTCACAGGTATGCTGCCATGGATAGACACCAGAAAAAGAAAATTACGGTAAGTAGGGTACAATTTTCTGTTTTTAGGACAATAACTTGCATATTAGCCTTTAAAATTAGCACTTTTGATTTTTCACGTTTGTGTCCCACAGACTTTAACGGTGTTCGCACAAATTTTTTGCCTGTTCGCATGTTCTGCCGCGAACCGAACCGGGGGGGTGTTCGGCTCATCCCTAGTGTCTAATAGATCTAGCAGCATGCACTCTGAAACTTGTTATTGTGGCTTCCATTTTTAACCCCTGTAGAGGAGATTGAGGAACAGATGTTCTTCCATCTTTTCCCACCTGCTATTTTGAAGCCTTCCGTTGTGGTTCTGGGCTTCCGGTAAGAACAGGAGAGCCCAGGAACCATGCAGGAAGGGTTGTCCAAAAGGGAAAGGAGGACATTCCGTCTGCCCTGTGGAAGTGATAGGGAGCTGCAGTCATCATCCATAACATTATGATGACCCACCTAATATTGAGTAGGTCCCAATATTGCCGCCTAAACAGTCCTGACTCATTGCAGCATGGACACCACTAGACCTCTGAAGGTATGCTGTCGTATCTGGCACCAAACCATCAGTAACAGATCCGTTAAGTTGTGAGGTGGGGCCTTCGTGAATTGGACTTGTGTTTCCAGCACATCCCACAGATGCTTGATGGATTGATATTTGAAGAATTTGGAGGCCTAGTCAACAAACCATTCTTAAACCATTTTTTCAGTGTTGCAGGGTGCATTATCCTGATGAAAGAGGCCACTGAAAGAGGCCACTGCCATTAGAGAATACTGTTTCCATGAAGGGGTGTATTTGTTCAGCTACAATGGTTAGGTAGGTGGTACGTGTCAATCAACATCCACATAAATGGAGAGACCTAAGGTTTCCCAGAAGAACATTGCTCAAAGCATCACGCTGCCTCTGCTGACTTGCCTTCTCCCCAAACTGTATCCTGATGCCATTTCTTCCCCAGGTAAGCATGCATATGATGATAGACTCATCTTTCTGTCACTCTGCTTGCTTTTTCTCTCAGCATGCTTGTTGTCAGCACATGAACTGATTGGCTCCTTGTTCTTAGGGTTGCCACCTGTCCGGGATTCACCCGGACAGTACGAGTCTTGAATCATGTGCCCGGGTTTTGTACTGCCGGTAACCCAGGCACATGATTCAGCTCAGAACAGGAAGAGACCATTCAGGCGGGGTGTGACCATCGGCACATCTGTCACTGTGAGACAGCAGCAGTGGCATTGCTTTTAAATAAGTACACTGTGCCTGCAGTGTATGCTGGAATCCAAAGCTCCTTTCTGTGTCCCCCTTCCTACAGTCTCATGCACAGTCTCTGGTATCTCTGACTCAGCCTCCCCCCCTCCAATCACCAGTGCAGAGTGCTGAGAGAATCGGGAGGCGGAGCTCACTGAAGCTCCTGACGGGCTGGCCAGAGAAAGAGAAGAGGTGAGCTGAATTTTCTTTTTCCTGAAAAAAGTCTCCTATGAAGAAAGCTGCAAAGTTTAGGAGTATTTGTATTGCAGGTGACAGGAGAATCAGAGGAGCTAGTGAGTGTTTCGGGGAGGGGGAGTGTGCAGTCCGATCACAGCTGACAGATGCCTCCTGAGCAGCACACATGTCGCTACAAACACCCACCAATCACAGACTAGATAATGTGAAAGTAATGTGTGACCATTCATGTAACCTGTATATATTTGATGAGTCTACACTTCTGATTGTACAGAGCTTGGATAACATAGGGTTATAATATATGAATTGTCATACATTACCTTCACATCATCTGTACAGTACATACAGAGTGCTGGATTATATATACAGTGGTGTGAAAAAGTGTTTGCCCCCTTCCTCATTTCCTGTTCCTTTGCATGTTTGCCACACTTAAGTGTTTCGGAACATCAAACCAATTTAAACAATAGTCAAGGACAACACAAGTAAACACAAAATGCAATTTGTAAATGAAGGTGTTTATTATTAAAGGTGAAAAAAAATCCAAACCATCATGGCCCTGTGTGAAAAAGTGATTGCCCCCCTTGTTAAAACATACTATAACTGTGGTTGTCCACACCTGAGTTCAATTTCTCTAGCCACACCCAGGCCTGATTATTGCCACACCTGTTCACAATCAAGGCATCACTTAAATAGGAGCTGCTTGACACAGTAAGGTCCACCAGAAGATCCTTAAAAGCTACACATCATGCCGAGACCCAAAGAAATTCAGGAACAATTGAGAAAGAAAGTAATTGAGATCTATCAGTCTGGAAAGGGTTATAAAGCCATTTCCAAAGCTTTGGGAATCCAGCGAACCACAGTGAGAGCCATTATCCACAAATGGCGAAGACATGGAACAGTGGTGAACCTTCCCAGGAGTGGCCGGCCGCCCAAAATTACCCCAAGAGCGCAGAGACGACTCATCCAAGAGGTCACAAAAGACCCCACAACAACGTCCAAGGAACTGCAGGCCTCACTTGCCTCAGTTAAGGTCAGCGTTCATGCCTCCACCATCAGGAAAAGACTGGGCAAAAATGGCCTGCATGGCAGAGTTCCAAGGAGAAAACCACTGCTGAGCAAAAAGAACATCAAAGCTCGTCTCAATTTCTCCACAACACATCTTGATGATCCCCAAGACTTTTGGGACAACATTCTGTGGACCGATGAGACAAAAGTGGAACTCTTTGGAAGGTGTGTGTCCAAGTATATCTGGCGTAGAAGGAACACTGCATTTCAGAAAAAGAACATTATACCAACAGTAAAATATGGTGGTGGTAGTGTGATGGTCTGGGGCTGTTTTGCTGCTTCAGGACCTGGAAGACTTGCCGTGATAAAAGGAACTATGAATTCTGCTGTCTACCAAGAGATCCTGAAGGAGAATGTCCGACCATCTGTTCGTGTACTCAAGCTGAAACGAACTTGGGTTCTGCAGCAGGACAATGATCCTAAACACACCAGCAAGTCCACCACCGAATGGCTGAAGAAAAACAAAATGAAGACTTTGGAGTGGCCTAGCTAAAGTCCTGACCTGAATCCTATTGAGATGTTGTGGTATGACCTTAAAAAGGCCGTTCATGCTTGAAAACCCTCTAATGTAACTGAATTAGGACAATTCTGCAAAGATGAGTGGGCCAAAATTCCTCCAGGACGCTGTAAAAGCCTCATTGCACGTTATCGGAAACGCTTGGTTGCAGTTGTTGCTGCTAAGGGTGGCCCAACCAGTTATTAGGTTTAGGGGGCAATCACTTTTTCACACAGGGCCATGATGGTTTGGATTTTTTTTCACCTTTAATAATAAACACCTTCATTTACAAATTGCATTTTGTGTTTACTTGTGTTATCCTTGACTATTGTTTAAATTGGTTTGATGTTCCGAAACACTTAAGTGTGACAAACATGCAAAGGAACAGGAAATGAGGAAGGGGGCAAACACTTTTTCACACCACTGTGTATATATATATATATATATATATATATATATATATATATATAATGTGCTTGCAGTTTATAACAGATTGTTTTCATTGACTAGTACTGCTGTATGATTCATTGGTGTATATATTAGTAGATGAGTAGGGTTGAGCGAACCCGAACTGTAAAGTTCGGGTCCGTACCGGACTTTTGGGTGTCCGGGACCCGGACCCGAACCCGAACTATTGGCTGTAAGTTCGGGTTCGGGTCCGGTGTTCGGCGATGTATTGGCGCCTTTTTAACAGCTGCAGGGCAGCCAATCGACGCTAGTTTCACTAGTGTGCCCTTAGAAGCCATCACAGCCATGCCTACTAATGGCATGGCTGTGATTGGCCAGTGCAGCATGTGACCCAGCCTCTATATATAGTCCAGACACACAGCACACAGCGTCATTCTGCTATAGACAGGTTCCTGTGCTGCTGAGAGAGAGGATTTTTAGGAGTTAGTGTGATAAAGTCAGTCAGTCAGTCAGTCCACATTCCTTTAATTTTCTTCTAATTAGTTAGATCAGTGAGCGATCTAGATAGCTAGAGTAGAGTAGGGAGTTTCTTTATTAAGGAAAAGAAAGAGGCAGAGAGAATTATTGAAGAGATTCCTAAATCAATTGTACCCTGGCTGGGGTGCAGTGCACAGTCTTTTAACAGTGCCATGAGGCCAGTGCCAGACAAAATATAAAAGTTTTACCTGCAAGCTCAGTGCACCATTAGGACCAACACTGCATATAGTAAGAGATACACCATAGTCTGTGTGTATTCTGCTATTGGAAAAACATCGCAAAAAATTTTAATTTTGCTGTGTTTTTTTTTTCTCCAATAGCATTTTCTGCATGTTCATACACGCTTTAGATACTGTCCGTGTATTCTAATATTGGAAAAACATTGCAAAAAAATTTAATTTTGCTGTGTTTTTTTTTCCCAATAGCATTTTCTGCGTGTTCATACACACACACTGTAGACAGTATCCGTGTATTCTGATATTGGAAAAACATTGCAAAAAAATGTAATTTTGCTGTGTTTTTTTTTCCCAATAGCATTTTCTGCGTGTTCATACACACACACTGTAGACAGTATCCGTGTATTCTGATATTGGAAAAACATTGCAAAAAAATGTAATTTTGCTGTGTTTTTTTTTTCCCAATAGCATTTTCTGCGTCTTCATACATACAGAATTTTGGTTGGAAGCCAAACAGTGAGGACACTGTGTGGAGAGTGAACAAATTTTGCTTTTTTGACTGCTGGTGATTGCTGGATTGCATTTTTAGGTTCTTTCTGGACCTTTTCCATTTTATCTTCTTAATACCCTTTTCTTCTTACACTTTTTAAACAGTTTTTTTTTTCCTTTCCTTCCTTCAGCTTACTAATTAAGGGGAGTGCCTAATTGCTCCCAGGTGTTTCAGGCCTATATAAGTTTGTGTAGAGCTCATCGTGAGCCTGCTCATCCTTGAGACTGGTTGAACTCTGTCCAAGTGGAACTTGTCTAAGTGGTGAGTTAAAACCAGGAGTTTATAACAGGAGGTTGTAACAGGGGTCATAGTACCTGTGCAGGGAGATCAACATCAGGATCCACCCTATCGCCATCATTGGATCACCCGGTAAGGTAAATATTCTGGTAAGTAACGCAGGGACCACCACTTAGCAGTTGATCCAGGGACCAACATCCGACCGCCCCTCGGGGGGTCAGGAAGGAATTTTTTCCTCTGCTACAGCAATTGGCCGCGCTAGTAGGGGTTTTTCGCCTTCCTCTGGATCAACGGGAGGGAGGGTGTAGGTCTACAGGGTTTTCCCACAGATCCGCAACATCTTCAACTAGCCTGCGCAAGACCGTTATCGCCTCAACAACAGCATCAGCGTTTTTTCAACGCATCATCTCGTCCACAGCAGGGAATTTTTTTGGAGCACCTCAACATGTGCAATTTCAAATACTCAGCAGAGTCCCTATGCAGACTAAGAAATTTGACCGCAACTCTACCGACCGACATTCAAAAAATATTACAAAAAGAACGACTACTAAGAATCGATCCACAAGCAACTATCAAACATAAGAAGACTACAACTCAACCGCAACAGTTAGCATGCGCTTTGATTAACACCAGATCGGCAGTCAAGCACAGGCACGAAATCCATGACTTCATCACACAAAACAACATAGATTGCCTCTTCATCACGGAAAGCTGGCTAACACCCGACTGCAACACCATCCTAACAGAATTAGTGCCAGAAAACTACAGGATCCTAACCGAGCATCGGAAAGGAAAAAAAGGAGGAGGCCTAGCAGTGATCTTCAAAGCTCATCTAGCGCTCGTCAAACCTACGGTACAGAACAAAGCAACGTTTATGGAGACACTTACTCTACAGATGCAAACCACACCACAAGAAACCATCCACATGCTGCTATGCTACAGACCACCAGGACCAAAGACAAATCTACCGATACCACTCACGGAATTCATCTCGGCACACACCCTGAAAAACAACAAGATTCTGGTACTCGGAGATTTCAACCTCTGGGCGAATTCCACCGAAGACCCCATCGCCACCACCTGCATCAATCAACTGGAAGACCTAGGGCTTCAACAACTAGTAAAGGCTCCCACACATGGGTCGGGTCACATCCTGGACCTCATCTTCAAGCAAAATACGGACATCAGCATTCAAGACAACATAGCGCTACCATGGTCAGACCACCACGCTATCAAATTTGAGATCGCCACCAACATCTCCCTGCAAAAACCAAACCCAGCAGCAACAACACACTGGATTAGATCGCAGAAGAAACTACATTCGGAAATCTTCAAAACCACACTAACACACAAAATGGGTACACTAAATCAAAACCACTCAACAGAACGAATACTCAGCTTCATAAACAAGGCACTTCTACAAACAGCAGACGCAGTCGCCCCGAAACATCGAGTACCCATCCGCAAGAAAAATTCTGGTTGGTTTAATGGCACGCTTACTCTACTGAAACGGGAACACAGAAGAGCAGAAAGAGCCTGGAGAAGAAACACCACAAAGGAAAATCACACAAACTACAGAATACTCACCAAGAGATATCATAAAGCAATTTTCACAGCAAAAAAAGAACATGTCTCAAACACCCTCTCAAAAGCCTTAAACCGACCACGGGAACTTTTCAAACTAGTCGCCCAGACTATGAACCCCACCTGCCTTGAGCCCCTAGGAAACAAAACTCAAGAATACTACAACAAATTATCAGATTTTTTCATCAACAAAATAGACAACATTCAGAAAATAATTCAACAAAAAAAAAACAACAACCAGCTCTACTCAACTCAACCCAGGTAAGGAGTTTTACATCCACAGCGCACAAGCACCACATTTTTCACTTACCCCGATCACAACGGATGAAACCAAAAATGTCATCATGAGCCTCCGAGACAGCACCTCGCCAAACGACATCATCCCCACAAAACTCTTGAAAGAATGCTCCGACATTCTGGCCCCCGCTATCACACACCTAGTAAATCAGTCGTTCAAAGAAGGATTGGTTCCGAATTCCCTCAAGCAAGGCATCATCAAACCATTACTAAAGAAACCCAACCTCGACCCCAAGGATCCGAACAATCGCAGACCGGTAACAAGCCTGAACACCATTTCCAAGATCATGGAGAAAGCAGTAGTACAACAGCTTCAACTTCATCTGGACACACACAAGCTCCTAGACCCACTACAATCGGGCTTCCGCCCAGGCCATGGCACAGAAACGGCACTTCTGAAAATATGGGATGACGCCCTAGAAGCAGCGGATGAGGGAGAATCGTGTCTTCTGGTATTGCTGGATCTCAGTGCGGCGTTCGACACAGTGGACCACAACATGCTTCTCAGCCGCCTCAAGGAAGTGGCAGGAGTTACAGATGGAGATCTGCCATGGTTCGCTTCCTTCTTAGGAAACCGGTCACAAACAGTGAAACTAGGAGCCTTCACTTCGGAAACTCGGGCAATCACTTATGGAGTCCCTCAAGGATCACCATTGTCACCAGTACTGTTCAACATTTACATCCGACCACTCTTCAAAATTATTAGCAAATTGGATCTGTGCTTCCACTCATACGCGGACGACACTCAACTGTACTTCCGGATCACCGGACAAAAAGACCAATACCAGGAACTAGGAAAATGTCTCACATTGATAGATGACTGGATGACCACTAGCTCCCTCAAACTAAATGGATCAAAAACAGAATTACTGCTCCTCGACGCAAACTCAAGGAAAAAGACGAAGACCCCTTGGACACCACCAACCATCTTGGGACAGACCATCCTTCCAAGCAACAAAGCCAAAAGCCTCGGAGTAATCTTTGATTCAGAGATGACAATGGAGGCACAAATAGGATCCGTAATCAGCGGATCCCACCATCTCCTTCGCATGCTACGCAGACTCATCCCCTTCATCCCGGAAAAGGAAAAAGCGGTAGTAGTAGGAACGATCATCAATTCACGGCTCGACTACGCAAACTCACTCTACATAGGATTACCGGATTACCAGATTGCGCGCCTTCAAATGGTCCAAAACACAGCAGCAAGAATAGTCACCGGAAAGAAACCCTGGGAATCCATCTCCCCATCCCTAAGGATGCTCCATTGGCTCAAGGTAAAAGACAGGATCACATTCAAGACCCTCTGCCTCACCCACAAATGTACACAAGGAAATGCGCCTCAATACCTTTGTGAGAAAATAGAAAAATACATACCGAATCGCAGACTTCGATCAACAAACCAAAATCGCCTTCTCATCCCCAAAGCCCGCTACAAATCGAAGGGAGAACGAAGATTCGCAGTACAGGGACCCCGGCTATGGAATGCTCTACCAAACAACATCCGCATGGAAGAAAACCATCAGGCCTTCAGGAAAAAACTCAAGACCCACCTCTTCTAATACATGGCATCCCAACATGAGCAGTCAAGCGCCTCGAGGCGATTCAGTTCGCAGTTGCAGCGCTATACAAATCATTCATTCATTCATTCATTCACACGCTGTAGACACTATCCGTGTATTCTGATATTGGAAAAACATTGCAAAAAAATTTAATTTTGCTGTGTTTTTTTTTCCCAATAGCATTTTCTGCGTGTTCATACATACACGCTGTAGACACTATCCGTGTATTCTGATATTGGAAAAACATTGCAAAAAAATTTAATTTTGCTGTGTTTTTTTTCTTCCCAATAGCATTTTCTGCGTTTTCATAAATGCTTTAGACACTATCCGTTTATTCTGATAGTGGAAAAACATTGCAAAAAAATTTAATTTTGCTGTGTTTTTTTTTCCCAATAGCATTTTCTGCGTGTTCATACATACACACTGTAGACACTATCCTTGTATTCTGATATTGGAAAAACATTGTAAAAAAATTTAATTTTGCTGTGTTTTTTTTTTCCCAATAGCATTTTCTGCGTGTTCATACATACACGCTGTAGACACTATCCGTGTATTCTGATATTGGAAAAACATTGCAAAAAAATTTAATTTTGCAGTGTTTTTTTTTTTTCCCAATAGCATTTTCTGCGTGTTCATAAACGCTTTAGACACTGTACGTGTATTCTGCTATAGACAAAAACACCCATTTAGGGCGAGATCATACATTTTGAAAATATGAGGAGATCATCAAAAAGGGGACGTGGCCCGGGTCGTGGTGCTGCTGGTGGCGCTCCTGTTGCAGGGAGAGGACGTGGTCGATCTGTGCCAGCTACACGCACTAGTGAAACACCTTCCTCAGGTGCGAGTAGGCGACAGAGCCTGCAGCGGTATTTTGGCGCGCCTAATGAGGCTGAACGAATGTTGAGGCCAGGACAAGTACAGGCGATAGTAGATTCGGTTGCTGACAGCGCCTCCGGTTCCTTTACATTGTCTCCCACCCAGTCTCCTGATGAAAGTTCAGAGTTGGCACCTGCAGCCGATGTCCATCAGTCTTTCACCTCACCCCCTTGCAAATTAGCCAATCAGTCTGAGCCCCAAATTATACAGCAGTCTCTTCTGCTTTTTGATGACTCTGTTAGCAGGGTTTCCCAGGGCCATCCACCTAGCCCTGCCCCAGAAGTGGAAGAGATTGTGTGCACCGATGCCCAACCACTTATGTTTCATGATGAGTACATGGGAGGACCATCGCAGCACGTCTCGGATGATGACGAAACACAGGTGCCAACTGCTGCTGCTTTCGCCATTGTGCAGACCGACAAGGAGGGCAGGGGTGAAGACTGGGTGGAAGATGATGTGGAGGACGATGAGGTCCTTGACCCCACATGGAATCAACGTCATGTAGGTGACCAGTGTAGTTCGGAGGAAGAGGCGGTGGTCGCACAGAGCCACCAGCACAGCAGAAGAGGGATAAGGGTGCAAAAGCGGAGCGTCCGTCCCCTAGACAGTACGTCTGCTACTGCCCAACGCAGCAAGGGACCGAGCACACCAAAGCCAGGTCCAAGGAGTTCCCTAGAGTGGCAGTTCTTCAGACAATGTGCTGATGACAAGACACGAGTGGTTTGCATGCTGTGCAATCAGAGCCTGAAGCGAGGCATAAACGTTCTCAACCTGAGCACAACCTGCATGACCATGCATCTAAGTGCAAAGCACGAGATGCAGTGGAGTAGACACCTCAAAAACCAAGAAAGGTCTCTGGCTTCTCCTGCTTCCTCTTCTGCTGCAGTCTCGGCCTCTTCATCCACCTCTGTAGTGACAGTGACACCTGCCAACCCGCAAACAGAGGATCTGCCAGCAACACTACCACCTGGGTCACCAACCATCTCCACAACGTCCCATGGAAGCGTTAAGCTCTCTATTTCCCAAACACTGGAGCGGAAGAGGAAGTACCCCCCTAGCCACCCGCGATCCCTGGCCCTGAATGCCAGCATTTCAAAATTCCTCGCCTTTGAAATGCTGTCATTCCGTCTGGTGGAGACGCAGAGTTTTAAAAGGCTGATGTCATTGGCTGTCCCACAGTATGTCGTGCCCAGCCGCCACTATTTTTCCAGACGAGCTATCCCTTACCTGCACAACCAAGTGGGGGACAAAATCAGGTGTGCACTGCGCAACGCCATCTGTGGCAAGGTCCACCTAACTACGGATGCGTGGACCAGTAAGCACGGTCAGGGACGTTATATCTCCCTAACAGCACACTTGGTAAATGTAGTGGCGGCTGGGCCTGAGGCGGATAGCAGTTTGGCGCATGTCCTTCCACCACTGAGGATTGCAGGGCACTTCAGTTTGCCTCCTGTTGCTAACTCCTCCTACTCCGCCTCCTCATCCTCTACCGCCTCCTCATCCGGTCAGCGTAACACCTTCACCACCAACTTCAGCACAGCCAGGGCTAAACGACAGCAGGCAGTTTTAAAACTTTCCTGTTTGGGGGAAAAACCCCACACCACGCAGGAGTTGTGGAGGGACATGGAACAACAGACCGATGAGTGGTTGGTGGCAGTGAGCCTCAAGCCCGGCCTGGCGGTGTGCGATAATGGGCAAAATCTCGTAGCAGCTCTGGGCCTAGGCGGTTTGACGCACATCCCTTGCCTGGCGCATGTGCTGAACTTGGTGGTCCAGAGGTTCCTTAAGAATTACCCCGATATGCCAGAGCTGCTGCAGAAAGTGCGGGCCTTCTGTGCGCACTTTCGGCATTCTCACCCTGCTGCTGCTCGCCTGTCAGCGCTGCAGCGTAACTTCGGCCTTCCCGCTCACTGTCTCATATGTGATGTGCCCACAAGGTGGAACTCCACCTTTTCACCTCTTCAGGCGATGATGGAAGGGGATGTGGCACAGGAGGAGGAGGAGGAAGAGGGTTCATTTCCAAGGCTTTCAGGGCAGTCATTTACAAGTGGCTACGAGGGTGGGTTCCTGCACCAACAAGCGCCAGGTACACAATTGTCTGGCAGCAAGGGCACAGTTCTGGAGGATGACGAGGTGGAGGATGAGGAGGAGATGGAGGAGGAAGAACCATGTTCACAGCAGGGTGGCACCCAGACCAGCTCATGTCCATCACTGGTGCGTGGCTGGGGGGATACAGAGGACACAGACGATACACCTCCCACAGAGGACAGCTTTTCCTTGCCTCTGGGCAGCCTGGCACACATGAGCAATTACATGCTGCAGTGTCTCCGCAACGACCGCCGAGTTGCCCACATTTTAACTGGTGCTGATTATTGGGTGGCCACCCTGCTGGATCCCCGTTACAAGGACAACGTGCCGTCCTTAATTACCTCACTGGAGCGTGATCGTAAGATGCGCGAGTACAAGCGCACGCTGGTAGACGTGCTGCTGGTGGCATTCCCACTTGGTGCGGTGGAAGCACAAGGCGAAGGCAGAGGAGGAGGAAGAGGTCGCCAACGCAGCCGGGGCACCGCCAGCACCTCGCAAGGCAGGGTTAGCATGGCAGGAATGTGGAAAAGCTTTGTCAGCACGCCACAACAACCAGCACCACCAGCTGAGATGGAACGTCTTAGCAGGAGGCAGCATTTCACCAACATGGTGGAGCAGTATGTGTGCACACGCCTACACGTACTGCATGACGGGTCTGCCCCCTTCAACTTCTGGGTCTCCAAATTGGGCACATGGCCTGAGCTTGCCCTTTACGCCTTGGAGGTGCTGGCCTGCCCTGCCGCCAGTATATTATCTGAACGTGTATTTAGCACGGCAGGGGCGTTATCACAGACAAGCGCAGCCGCCTGTCCAGAGCCAATGTGGACAAGCTCACATTCATTAAAATGAACCAGGCATGGATCCCACAGGACTTGGCCGTACCTTGTGCAGAATAGACACATATACCGGTGTTCTGACGAAAACTGTCTTGCTATCGGATAGTGTCCGGCCACTTACTGCGCAGGTGCAGTGCTTGCACAGTACGGAGGACAAGGAGATTCACAAAATCTCCAAAGATGAACGTCGCCTGCGCAGTGAGTGCAGGTTCAAGCCCGACCATCCAAGTGGACATACGGTAGCACATAGTAACAGGGCCCCTCACCGGCTCGCTTGGCTAGGCTTCAACCTCAGAGGATGTGGCTTGAACCTGGAGTCACCGCGCATCGTCTTCGGAGAGTTTCAAAATCCCCTTGTCCTACGTACTGAGCAAGCGCAGTACAGGGCGGACACTATGCGACGGGGGACAGAATTCGACACATCATTCACCACTAGCCTTACCCAGCCATTGTTGTATTTTTGAACCAGTGTTGGCTACCTCGTCCTCCTCCACCGCCGCTTCCACCTACACCACCACATTCACCGCCACCTCAACCTCCTACTCCTACTCAACCTCCTAGGTCAAGATTATAATTTTTTCATTTTTTTTATTTTCCAAGTATTTTATTTTCCCACTATCTTATCCATTAAATTGAATATTTTTTTCCAGAAAGTGCGTATTCTGGGGTATTCCCACCATATGTGTGGCATCGTGCCGTTGAGTTTCTGAGGTTCTTAATGACTTCCTGTACCTCTTCTGCTGAGAAGGGGGCCTCCAGCATTTTATTTTTATTTTTTATTTTTTTATGTTATTTTAAGTTATTTCCCTATCCACATTTGTTTGCAGATCACTTGCCATGCAGGTGTTCCAACCCGAAAAACTGACCAGAGCTAGAGCTGCCACAATCCAGGCCAGAAGGCCAGGGACTCGACCCTTCAGCGCCAACCCAGTGGTTCTCCATCCCCATCAGAAGGGTTCCCTTTCGGCTACGAACCGCTCCAGGTCACCTTTACGCCAGCAGGCTTTTGTATAGCAACCGCCACCCCTGCTCCACCTCGCCGTAGAACAGGGATGGAAGCAAGCGCCACCTCCTGGCAACTGATAAGAACAGATACTACACTTGATCTTAGCCAAAAGGCAGAGAAGCACTAGTGAAACACCTTCCTCAGGTGCGAGTAGGCGACAGAGCCTGCAGCGGTATTTTGGCGCGAATGTTGAGGCCAGGACAAGTACAGGCGATAGTAGATTGGGTTGCTGACAGTGCCTCCGGTTCCTTCACATTGTCTCCCACCCAGTCTCCTGATGAAAGTTAATAATTTTTTCCAGAAAGTGCGTATTCTGGCGTATTCCCACCATATGTGCGGCATCGTGCCGTTGAGTTTATGAGGTTCTTAATGACTTCCTGTACCTCTTCTGCTGAGAAGGGGGCCTCCAGCATTTTATTTTTATTTTTTATTTTTTTATGTTATTTTAAGTTATTTCCCTATCCACATTTGTTTGCAGATCACTTGCCATGCTCTTAACAACATTTTGTTGCCATTTGCAGCCCTCTAGCCCTTTCCATGACTTTTTTACAGCCATTTTAGTGTTCAAAAGTCCGGGTCCCATTGACTTCAATGGGGTTCGGAGTTCGGGCCAAGTTCAACCCGGACTTTTTTCCGAAGTTCCGCCGAACCCGCTGAACCCGAACATCCAGGTGTCCACTCAACTCTATAGATGAGTATAAAAGCTTTTTTTGATCATAAAAATTACTATCTGACCACTTCTCAGCCCCCAACTTCCCCCCGGCTTATATCACCCCCCAGACCACTTTATACATCCTTTCCTTATCTTCCCAACAATACTCCCTGGTCACCCCACAGGCACTGCAGAAAATCCCTAACCATTCTGCCCCCATCATCCCCTCCGCACTCCTTTCCTGTACATTCTGCCCCCATCATCCCCTCCGCACTCCTCTCCTGTACATTCTGCCCCCATCATCCTCTCCACACTCCTCTCCTGTACATTCTGCCCCATCATCCCCTCCACACTTCTCTCCTGTACATACTGCCCCCATCATCCCCTCCACACTCCTCTCCTGTACATTCTGCCCCCATCATCCCCTCCGCACTCCTCTCCTGTACATTCTGCCCCCATCATCCCCTCCACACTACTCTCCTGTACATTCTGCCCCCATCATCCCCTCCACACTCCTCTCCTGTACATTCTGCCCCCATCATCCCCTCCACACTCCTCTCCTGTACATTCTGCCCCCATCATCCCCTCTGCACTCCTCTCCTGTACATTCTGCCCCCATCATCCCCTCCACACTCCTCTCCTGTACATTCTGCCCCCATCTTTCCCTCCACACTCCTCTCCTGTACATTCTGCCCCCATCTTTCCCTCCACACTCCTCTCCTGTACATTCTGCCCCCATCATCCCCTCCGCACTCCTCTCCTGTACATACTGCCCCCATCATCCCCTCCGCACTCCTCTCCTGTACATACTGCCCCCATCATACCATCCGCACTCCTCTCCTGTACATACTGCCACCATCATACCATCCGCACTCCTCTCCTGTACATACTGCCCCATCATCCCCTCCACACTCCTCTCCTGTACATACTGCCTCATCATCCCCTCCACACTCCTCGCCTGTACATTCTGCCCCATTCATCCCCTCCACACTCCTCTCCTGTACATTCTGCCCCCATCACCCCCTCCACACTCCTCTCCTGTACATTCTGCCCCCATCATCCCCTCCACACTCCTCTCCTGTACATTCTGCCCCCATCATCCCCTCCACACTCCTCTCCTGTACATTCTGCCCCCATCATCCCCTCCACACTCCTCTCCTGTACATTCTGCCCCCATCATCCCCTCCACACGCCTCTCCTGTACATTCTACCCCCATCATCCCCTCTGCACTCCTCTCCTGTACATACTGCCCCCATCATCCCCTCCGCACTCCTCTCCTGTACATTCTGCCCCTATCATCCCCTCCGCACTCCTCTCCTGTACATTCTGCCCCCATCATCCCCTCCGCACTCCTCTCCTGTACATACTGCCCCACCATCCCCTCTGCACTCCTCTCCTGTACATTCTGCCCCCATCATCCCCTCCGCACTCCTCTCCTGTACATACTGCCTCCACACTCCTCTCCTGCAGTATCAGATGTAAAGGGGAACAAAGGGGAACAAACCCTGTGCATTCAGATGTAAAGGGGAACGCTGCGGATTCAGAGGGGAAACTCTGATGTAAAGGGAGACTCTTGAGATTAATTCCATATGATTAGAAATGTTATTTAATTACAAAAATATATGTATAGTGTATACTACATAACAAAATTGCTGTGCATTGCTCTGTACAGAGGTAATGAATTTAATGTACTACAAAAAAAATAAAAAATTGGCGTGCGCTGCCTAAGTGTTCGGTTTTGGCTTGACGAAAAGGTGGCAACCCTACTTGTTCTTCCTCTTCCTCTCACACTCTAGCCTCACTTTACAGGAGCTGTAAGAGGCTGATACTAGGGCAAAATTGGGTACTTACACTGGTTGCATTTAAAAAATACTCTAAATTACATATTAATGATTTCAGGGGAGCAATAATCTTTTTTTCATTTTGACCTGCCTGGAGTTCAACTTTAAAGTCTCAGAAAGTATTGAAGACAGGGAAAGCCAGACATCTAGTATTTTTAAAAGAAGGTCAGTAATAGCACCCTTCCTTTTCCCCCCCAATGTAGGTGACCTTTACAGGAGATGTATGGGGTTGTTAAAAAATAAATACATACTCACTTCCCTGCTGCAGCATCGGTCTGATGCTGCAGTTGTCCCCCCACCGGGTCTGAGAGTGATCATATGACCTCTGACCACTCAGTTCTTGGTCAGCTTGGAGCAGAGAGCTGTAACTATCAGTAACCACTCTCCACTTTTCCCCTCTAGCGCTCACAGGCAGGTAGGGTATGGGGCAGGTGAAGCTGGCATCAGCTTTCAGTCATGCACTAAGATCACCTGTCAATCAGGCAAACAATATATTCAGAATCTTTCCAGAGCCTGGAGTGGCTCTGTGATGTCAGCTGACATTAGCCCGCTCTCGGCTAATTTTGGGTCACAGGATTGCAAAAGAAAGTTGTAATGGAAATTTGTAAGTTCTGTATATAATTGTATTCTATTTTGTATGTATTGCACACTGCCCTCACTGTGCACACGGCACTAATAATGTTTTCAGTACATGTTTACATTCTTTCGAGTCCTGTTTAGAATTAGCCTGCCTATGATACGCCCCTTGTTACCATAAACGTACAATTGTAATATTAATGTGATACCTACGTAATCATGTGTATAAAAACCTTCAATTGCGTCATAATAAAGCAGAACGGTTATTTGGAAAGATGCTGAGCATATCTTTTGTGTCTGTTCCCTACTGCAGTAGTTATTATTAAATAGAAAACACTAATCAATATGAGGAAAGGAGTTGCCTATCTATAAATTTCCAGGTCAGTGCACTCCTGTGTGCCACAAAGCAAGGATGACCAAAAAAGCTTTAGCCATACTTCTCTTTTAATCACTTCCCACCTGCCATATAGCAAAACGATGGGTGCAAAGTGGTTAGGTTATCCTGACTGGACGTCATGTGACATCCAGCAGGATAAGCCACGATCGCACACCAGTGGGGGGCGATCATTGGTGTGGTGTGTTAGTCTGATCACAGCTGATCACAGCGTAAACAGGAAGAGCTGTGTATCGGCTTTTCCTCCACCCGCGCTGACAGACGTCCTGAGAGGGGTGTCTGCGCTGATTGATTATCAGAGCAGCCCTCCCAAGGATGCCCAACAGGGATGCTCACCAGGGATGCCCACCCAGGACCACCAGGAATGCCATGCCAGGACCACCAATCAGTGCCCAATAGAGGTGCCAATCAGTGCCCAATAGAGGTTCCAATCAGTACCCATCAGTAATGCCTGCTAGCGCCTCCTCATTAGTGCTGCCTATCAGAGCCCATCAGTGCCACGCATCAGTGCCCATCAGCGCTGCCTATAAGTGCCCTTCAGTGCGGCCTTTCTGTGCCCATCAGTGTCGCCTATCAGTGCCCATCAGTGCCACCTATCAATGCCCATCATTGCTGCATATCAGTGCCAGCTATCAGTGCCCATCAGTGCTGCATATTAGTGCCTCATCATCAGTGCCCATCAATGCAGCCTCATCAGTGCCATCTCATTAGTGCCACCTCATCAGTGCCTGTCAGTGCAGCTTATCAGTGCCCATCAGTGAAGGAGAAAACTTACCTATTTACAAAATTTTATAGTAGAAACAAAGAAAAACTTTTTTAGCAAAAATTAAATGTCCCAGTGGTGATTAAATACCACCAAAAGAAAGCTCCATTTGTGGGAACAAAATTATCAAAATTTTGTTTGGCTACAGTGTTGCATGACCGCGCAATTGTTGTTTAAAATGCGACAGCGCTGAAAGCTAAAAATTGGCCTGGGCAGGAAAGGGGGAAAGTGCCCGGTATTGAAGTGGTTAATGTTATAGTTATTTACTAATTATTTGAGCGTTTCTTTCTAATGTACTTGCATAAATACAGAACATTCCATTACAAGTGGGAAAATGTCCTATCTGTATCCTGAAAAGAAAATAATCTATCATCATGGAAATATAGTATGACAGGAATCTAAGGAGATGAAAGATCAAAATATGCCAAATGTTAAAAAGTACAGGGAGACCTTGTTTCCTACAGAATACGTGCACGCATCATTACAAGCTATTTCCAGTCATTCTGGGAGCAGCATCTAATGATCAATTACCTAGTTGATTTACCAAGAACTGTCTGCATAGTTAGGGCTATGAGCAACACTCTCTATGCGTAGATACCTAAATAGTTAGATATTTGGGTATTTAGGTATCAAAATGTGTAGTCCCATAAAAAAAGTACACTTCACCAAGCCTCTATCCAGTTTTTTCTATATTCTGAGCAGAGTGTCTTCCTTCCAAAATAATGCTGATGGTCACATACACGGCTGCTGTTAGAAATCATGGGGACCTGTACAAATCATGGGGCCCTGTACAGACTATCTGACTGCCCCCCCCCCCCCCCCCAGCCTGGGCGGCTGTGTGGGTGCAGGTGTATGACCACTCATTCACATGGCCAGAGTACCCATGAGAATAAGCCTTTAATTATGCTTTTTTAATTATATTTTGTTTTTTTACATTATTAATAGCCCTAGGGGGGATGGGGAGACTTTGGTGAAATATCAGGGGTCTAAATAGATCCCTGATCTCTCACTTTAGAGACAGGGAATGTGATTGAGGACACAAATCCCAAATCCTTTCTCTCCAGCCTCAGCTGCTACAGAATGAATGAACAGGAAGCACTTTATACAGAGACTCCCTCTTCTTTCACAAACTGAAGCATATTAAACATGGGGGGAAGCAGACAGGGGGATTAAAGCTGCAGATGGGGATCCTGGACAGGAGAGGGGGTGAACAGAGCAACAGAAGGGGGGCCATTCCCTGAAACCGATCCCCTTTGGCTCCTCCTGCAGAAGCTGACATTCTGCAGAAGGGAGAGGAGGAGAAGCCATATGTGCTGCAGGGAGGGGGGACTGCCTACACCATAAAGCTGCCTGGGCACACCTGTTGAACTGATGGGGCTTGGGCCCCTTACAGAAGGGCCAGTGTTACCCCCTTATCAGCAGTCCTGGTCACATAGATAGTAGTGGGATGGTGAAGTGCATTTAAAAAAAATGTGAATTGGGTAAAAAAAGCAGAGAGGAGAGCCCAGTCACAAAACCTGTCAACATTACAGCACTGACTCTTCTCCAGTTGTGAAGCTCTCTCTGCTGCATTAAGCAGAGAGAACTCAGTGGGACAGCACAAGCTCTACATCATGGTTTGCATTTTATGAATGGACTATGATATAACAAATGTGTGCTGTGTGTAACCCTAAAGAGTATAATGGACAGAGTATAGTAATGTCTGCTGTTCATTAAAATGAGAACCCTTGTTTAGGCCTACTATAAACAAAGAAGTTGGTTAAAATAATTGGAGAATACCTAACAATCAGCAACTGTTAGGATAATAAATACTTTGGTCATGAATATGTATTGTACAGAGTGCAGGGGATAGGAGTATGTAATATCTTAGGGATCAGGGGTCTGTAAAGTACAACACAGTGTATATAGTGTAAAGGTCAAAAATAAGTGATAGACAGCATAGTGTATGTTGCTAAAAGTCAGAAATTTTGATATGCTTCGATTTGGTCTGAGCATGGGTTTGGCTGAATCTGGAAGGCAGCTGTCATTCCTGAGCCAATGAGTTACAGCTGGGATATTTTTCCAAGAATTTTTTCTTGGCTTTTGTTTGATATGCATTGCCTTCCATTGCTCCTTTCTGCAAAGACCAGTTATAGGTGAGTGCAGTGGCACATTTTTTGTATGCTTTATTTTAGGTCAGGCAATGTATTGACACCTTTGCAGCCATTGTGCTACATGCTGGGTGTTCGATGTGCCCCTGTAACTTTAAAGGGGGGTGGGCTCCCTCTAGTCTATCTGCCTTCATCTATATCATCAAAGTGCATGTGCTTCTACTGTGGAGCCTCTTATAAGTTAGAGGTAGGGTCTAAAGATCACAGGGTGCCTTGCCGAGGACTGCAGCTTACGCATGTATTTGCAAATTTGTGCAAATAAACCCCTGTTATTTAACACATACTGTTAGACAGGTCAATCTGGTTGGTCGCAAGGCTGGTTGGTAAGTAGAGCTTGGAATTTTTCCAAGGATTTTTCCTTGGCTTTTGTTTGGGATATTCCCTGCCCCGCAGCTGCACTTATTCAAAGAAGGGGGGATGGTGTTCGACATCATTGACCTAACACCTGCTGCTGTGGGGTGAGAAATCCCCTGCCCACAGCTCATTGGCCCAGCATGGACAGCTGACTTCAGGATTTCGCTGAATATGGGTTCTAACTGAACCTAGAGCTGAACCAAAGCTCTTCCCTAGGCAGAAGTATGTAATGTACAGAGTGCAGGTGTCGGGGTAAGTAAAATACAGAGTATAGGGATCAGGAGCATTTAACTTACAGCCCAGTATACAGAGTGCAGTCATCAGGAGTATACAACATTGTATGTAAAAGCTATATCCTAGGAGGAGGTGTTGTTGCAGAGGCTCAAGTTGTGTAATGTAATGGAGCCACACAACATTAGAAGATTTTACTAATTTGTCAGGAGTATACAACATGTGGAGTACAGGGGTCAGGAGTATGTACTGTACCTTATTGTACCTTACAGTCCAGTGTTCAAAATGTAACATTGTATAAAAGAGTTGTATCCAAGAGGGAATTGTTGTTGCAGAGGCTCAAGTTGGTAATATGATTTAGCCACATGACATTAGAAGATTTGCAGATTACATCTTAAAGTGTTTATTAACCCCAAAAATAGAGATCCTGGTCCCTTAAAGCAGATTAAACATCACAGTGCTTGTGTTGCGTAATCTGCCCCTCGCTAAACTTTAAGAAGAAACCTGCCTGATTCTGCCACTTCCTGTGTCCCCCTCTCTGCGCTGACCACTAAAATCAGGGCTGCTGAACCCTGATCACCAAGGTCAGCGTAGTCCTTCCGTCACCCGCAGCTCTCCTCTCTGCTCTCCACCCCTCACCCCCTCCTCCCTGCCTGTCAGTTCTGTGTCCATGTCTCTGTCTCCACCCCCCCATCCCACCTCTATTAATGTAAATAAAATGTTATATATGGTCACTGCCAGCCCCTCTATTATAGTTAGGCATAGCACACTGTATTAGTCCTTTGCAAAAAGGAGGCATGTAAATACTGATTTCAGGCCGGTCACGTGACTCTCCGATGGTTTCCAGGGATACTGCAGGAGGGGTTGAGTGGCCATATAACCCCCTGGCTGACGTCAGAGGGAGATCTTGGCCTCTCCTGCAGAAGCCATGTATCTGAGCTGTACAGCGGCCGCGAGTCATGTGACCGGCCTGAAGATCACGCTAAATCAGTATTTAAAAGCCTTGTTTCTATAAAAGACTAATACAGTGTGCTATGCCTGCCTATAATAGAGGGGCCGGCAGTGATTTGTATATATGGGTTAACAAACACTTTAACAGTAATCTACAGTCAATAGATGGTGCTGATGTACTAGCTATGATTTTCTGTTTTCTGGTCTTTTTTCTGTTTATGTGCTTGTTGATGGTTTCAGTTCAAAGACCAAGCGTCATGCTAGTACATTTCTTTCTTGCCCTCTTTATAGGCTGCTGTGTTAATAGTTGTATATATTAAATGCTTTTCCAAGTTCAGCATACTGTAGAACAAAATTGTGCATTATACTGTTCGTTCTTTCTCTGCTATAAAAAAGCATCAGAAAAGCAGAGATAAAGACAAAGCAGTGTATTTTGTACATTTTTTTATCATGTGATATTTCATGGTAATCAGAGTGCAAAAAAATTCAAAATGTACATTTAGGTTACTTTGGGAGATGTTTATAAAGCAGTGAATGGAGCTTCCACCAAACATTCTTTGTTGGTGAATTAGTTACTGGTAATTAAAATAACTTTCGGCTAAAATACCGGTATGTGTTTTTAAATTCTGCAATGTAGAAAAAAATGAGTTGGATATGGCACTTTAAGGAATGCGGAACTATTATTAATATTTACACTTTTATTTGTGCTCTTGCTATACTTCCAGTGCTGTGGCAGGAGAGCTGTAGCTCTTATACCCTGAAGCTGTCCTGTCGTTTGTCTGCCCCTCCTTTCCTCTTACCCTTTCACAGAATATTTTGTATTCTTTGAACCATCGATTCTTCTGTGAATGAGCAAGGAAAGGGAGAACATAGAAAGACACTGCCACTTTTTGGTACGAAAGAAAGTGTAAATATTACAGATAGTACAGCATTCCTTAAAGGGAAATACACCTGTAGCACCCTGGAGTTTAGGCAGGGATGCTCCTCGCAAATTTACTTGCCAGGAGTAGTTATCTTGGTTGATTGTTAGAGATCTATTGATTTCTCCCTAAGTTTGTCCTTATTGCACTTTTCTCTTCTAGCAATAGGTGGCCGGGCACTTGGTGGTACTAGATATGAGAAGGGCAACTCAAGGTCAGGTTATTAGTATATGGGGTATCTCAGCCAATAGGCAGGAGTTTTCTTGGATTCATTGGCCTGCTGGGAGAACCTATATATTTGGGTGGAGTCAGGTGATCCATGTTCTGTGCCACCCAGATGGCTGTCTGGGTGGACATGTATCATGTTGCCCCCCGGGCTGCTAGGCCAGAGATTGGGCCTATCCCAGGGGCATCTGGCTGCTAGGCTGTCTGAGGGCCTATCCAGAAGCAAGAGAGCAGCACAGGGTTGGGATTGCTGTCGGTCGGAGAACCTGTCAGTGGTAGAGGGGAAGCTGTCGCCACTAAGGGGCCAACCACCTTATTACCAGGGGCCGCAAGTAACCAAAGCAAGTACCGGAGCAGTATTCTCACCGAACGGGCAAGGTGGAGAATCAGGAAACTTCAGGTGGTGATGAAGTCAGGGACCCAGCCAGCAGAGGTGACGTTTAAGAGCAGCATTGTGTGCCAAGCCAGGGACCGAGCAGGCCAGCGGGGGGAAGCTTGAGAAGTATCAGGAGTGCCAAGCTAGAGACCCAGCAGAGAGGTGGGGGTGACGCTTGAGGAAGATACCACTGTGAAGATTGAAGGAGATCAGGGCATTCAGTCGCAGTGAATCAGAGGGTCTAGTGAGAGACCGGGAGCTCAGTGGGCTGAAGAACTACAAGGTGAAGTTGTAGTGGAGGTGAAAGAACTGTTCTGCTTTATGTTAGGAGCTGTTAAAGACTGTTGCCATAGGAGACAGCATTCCTGCACGTGCAGATGTGGCTTCTTGCTGGAGGCCTTTCCTTGCACAGCTGTCCTCCTATTGAAGTCTCGGAGTCTGCTAATTGAACTTGCAACTACTGTGTAGCGTTTTTGCTATAAAACATATTGACCTGCAGTGAATGTTTAGTAAATGTCATATTTACTGCTTTAAAAAAAGACCCCTTTGTGTTCCTATACAAAACTTTAGGTTTAAAGAACAAGCTTCTATACTCTGCTTCCTACATCTCATTATTATATAGGCATTCCTTATGACCAGTTAAATCACAAGTCTTATCTTAGAACTCCCAGCACAGTCCAAAAGACTAAAAATTTTAGCTGCCAATGAAATCCTACCAGTCTTTCTATGCATCTTTCCATCACTCATAAACAGGTAGCTATAATATGTTCACAAGATAATGTCTTACCAACTGATACAATAAAGGTGGATTCATCCTATACTTTCTTTTATTCCTCTTTGGGCACCATCCCTCAGTTTAAACATCAATGAGACTCCTCCTGCTCAAAGGGCACGGGGAAGAAAAGGGACTTTAAATGTGCCACAAAGAGGTCATACACATATAAAACTTCCTTAATCTTTAAAGTACAATTAAAAAGCCAAGGTATATTATAAATACTTAAAAATGACCCCATATGGATCATACACAAAGCTGAACACAATACATTAACTATATACCATTATCTCCTGTATGGTATTGAATCAACACATTTCGTGAATAGCTTGCTTCTTCAGGATCCATGCCTTTTACATATACAGTAAATGATCCATTCTCAAACTACCAGGGTCTTTAGTCATGACAAAGTATTATATATCCATAGGGCAAAATCAGAACTCTTCCTGAGAGAGAGGGGGCAGAGATTTCTCACAAACAACTGGTATCCACACCTTTATTTACCTACATCCTCAGTAAATAAATGAATCCCCATTCTCTTAACCACCCCATATACTTCAGTATATTAAGCATGTGCAGAATATGGGACACACATTCGTGTCTCCAAAAGATTATGTACAGCCAGTGATGTAAGTAACTGAGTTAAAATAAACTGAGTTACCTAACGCAGTTACTTTAGAGGGTAACTAGTAATCTAACTGATTACTTTTCCCCTCATGGTAACTCAGTTCCCAATTACATCTACTGTCACTAGATGGCAGTAGTGTAATTCCGGTGTCCTGCCGAAAAAGTTCCCCCGCCGGATAAGGACCCCCTGTACTGCACAGGCGCAGCGCTTGCGCAGTACGAAGGACTACGGAGCTTCCGAAAATTGCCAAACCTAAACAGCTCTGAGTCAACTCTACACCGCGCAGGCGCAGTTAACATGTAATTGTACGAGGCGATGCCGCACGCTCCCGATGCTCGTGCTACTCTGCAAGGGGCGTCTATCGTGTAAGTAAGGGTCGGGTCTAGTATTACTGTAACCAAGGGGCGCATTTATTATTATTTTTATATATCAAGCTCTGCCCATTAATTTAACATTCGCCCTCTTCTGTAGCCATCCGCCCCTTACACGATATAATAATAATAATAGACCCGCCCCTTGCTTACACGCTATAACAGATCTGCCTCTTGGTTACACGATATATAACAATAATAATAAATGCGCCCCTTGGTTACAGTAATACTAGACCCGCCCCTTAGTTACACGTATAGAATATTTTTTAAAAAAGTCAGTTACTTTGCTGAGTAACTAATTACTTTTCCAATGTAGTAACTGAGTTACTAACGCAATTACTTTTTGGGAGAAGTAATTTGTAACTTAACTAATTACTTTTTTAAAGTAAGATGACCAACACTGTGTACAGCAGACTGTCAGCAGTTCATGAAACTACAATATGGCACCCAGGCAGAAAAAGCAGAAAATGGTTGGTTGCTACACAGTTTGTTAAAATTGATGCAAAATACATTGATCGCCCCAAGGGGATTTTTTTTTGTTATCTTAAAACAAAAGTGGAAGGAAAACTTTTCTCTGTCCTAATTTTGAGAAGTGAAACCATATAAACTGTATTTGCATCTGTTGTTAATTTGCCTTGCTATTTTGGAGGGGGAACTGTGCGAACTGAGTTTCTCATTGTATATTCAGATTTTTTGAATTAAACTTTACTACCAAATTTGGATTGCAGTGTGGCCTCCTTTCTGGGCACCTTTTTGTAAAATAACAACCCATAACTCACAACTAAAAGGCAGAAGGGCCTTTGCTTTGCCAACTCCAAAAAAAAAAAATGTGTACACTGTATTGGCATATTTCCATGTATTAGACCTCCTTGCTCCTAACTCAATGTTTTTCAACTCAGGTCCTCAAGGCTCCCCAACAGGTCATGTTTTCAGGCTTTCCATTATTTTGCACAGGTGATTTGATCAGTTTAACTGCCTTCGTAATTACCACAGCTGTTTCATCTGAGGGAAATCCTGAAAACATGACCTGTTGGGGCACCTTGAGGACTGGAGTTGAGAAACACTATCCTAACTTAATGGACCCTGCATAAGAGGTGGAACTACCCACGTAGTAGGCACATACTTTTGAGTCCTTTTCCTAAAAATAAACTTGCTGTTGGAAAATCATAGATAATGTCATTATGGAATTATGGCATTTTTAGTTGCCTGGTTGTTTGGTGGACTCATTGGTTTTATTACATTCTGAGTCACTGACATGCTACAAGTATGCAGATCAGGAAAGTCAGAAGTCCTTATTGCCATACTTATACTGGGGTCAGTAACTCAAGTCACTAAATCCAAGCAACTACAGTTTTCATAATTGCAATTTTATGCAACGATTAAGAAGTACAGTGCTGTCTAAATGCAATTTTTTTCTGACGAAAACTGTAACAATCAAACAAAAATCAGACGTTGTGTTCATGTACGATAAAAATTAGTCTGCCGATCGTTCATCGTACGATTTTCTTATTGTGTGTCCGGGCCTTTAGAGACACCTCAGCCCCTCCTATCAACAGAACTTTACACAAATCCCCCAGCCGGACAATCACAGTTTTTGCCACAGACTGTTCCCAGAGATCATGCTCTGGGGGTTGCTATGGATCCATAAAGCAGATTCCCATGGCATTTCACAACTTCAAGTGGCCATGGTAGTGAAAATAAGAACGTAGAAGATCAACTACTAACTCACTGTAGACATTTTCCTGTACACCTACAATTAGGGTCCCCAGCTGCCATTTTAGGAAAGGCTTCTTTCGACAGCTAAATTAGTCACCTAAATTAGTGCCACACTCCCTCCAACACGGATTGATAGGAACAGTTGATTCCCTGGGTCAGGTCCCCCTGATTTTAAGCCTGATTCGGCTTGCTGAATTACTGAGGAAGAGGTAAATGCTAGAAAAAGGCAGTATATGGCTTTGTGAATGCAGACAAGTTTCTGACCTCTAGAAGACAGTGACTGATCTGCCTATGTACCATGATTTTCACTGGATACTTACAGACAACTAAAAAACTGTCTCACGTTTTGTTTTTAGGGAAAAGGGAATGTGACCTTCTTCCATCTTTGCTAAGCCATTGCCACTGCAAAGTGACAGTTGTTTGCATTGAAATACACATAATGCCACATAATACCAGCGCCTTGAGGCGATTCAGTTCGCATTGTATCGCTATATAAGTTATTTATTCATTCATTCATTCATAATGGAACATTATTGCTCAACTTTCAGGACTGTAGACTATTGCTCCTATTCTGGCATCAGGTTACAAAAAATCATTAAGCCAGCTCATGGATTTTACTTTAAATAACAACCACACCACAGCCCTATCGAATTTGAAGTCTTTAGCCAGTAAAAGGTACAAAAAAAATCGCTGTGGATTCAACTGGTGAATGAGACCCAGGACGTGCATTCCCAATAACTGGAAGCAGTCTACCACTTTGAGTTAGTGATTTGCCAGAGGAAACTTAATTATCTAAATAATACCTTACAATGTCTCAAAGACAGAGAAACATACAAAAACAAGGTTTCCTGTGTACAGTTTCTGCATTCCACAGACTTTTACTAAATTTATAGGGCCATACAACTACAAACTCTACTTAAGCTGGACATAGATGAGAGTTTTTTTTTTAAACAGCCAGGGCCTAATCAAAAACAAGCAAATGGTTCCACCATCCGCACAAGCCAACAAGCAAGGTGCATGGAGGAATCCCTCTTACATGAACCCCACCTTCCACCCCAGAATCTTACCCTCCTGATTACCCTTTTTTTTCCCCATTCCCCAAACCGTTTATCTTAATAACTACCTTCTCCTATCCAACAGCTTTTTCTGCTTCCCCTTTTTAAACAGAAAAGTTAGTATCCACCAAATTTTCCCCATCCCAGCTATATTTGGCATTCCAGTTAGGCTACATTTCTGAATTGCTGTATATGCAGACATATGTCTTCCTTCTGTGTCTTCATTCTGGGCACAGCACAACACATAATATTGTAGATTGCAGTTGTACTTTTATCATTGATGACTTTGATTTTGTACAAAGGGGGCACACCTATTTGGGCCCACTTTCTTGGGACTGGGGCCACCCAGCCCTGTTATTGTATTATAATGTTAGCTATAATTGTATATGATGTAATGGGTGAGTGGGGGCACTGTCCCTTTAAATATGCAAAGAAGGATCCTGGTATTGTCCAATGGAAATTCCTGAAAAATTCTGCCATTCCCTTGGGATGGTATATAAGGGCTGCAGAGGGTTTCTGTCTTCCTCTGGAGCGGCCAGGAAATGAAAATGCTAATTGAGGGATTTTCTTTTGCTTTTCCTCTTCCTTCTTTCTCGGGTAATCGGTGCACTGTTGTACATAATTTAAAGTCTGTACAGAGCTTTCCACAAGTGGTACGGAAAAACTTTTTTTTTTTTTTTAGAATATATTTTATTGAGTGTTTCACATTACAAAGTATAATGTTTCACAGTACAAAATAAGATATAGAACAAAACGTTTTTAAAGCGATAGAGGAGGGTTGCATGGCAGGGCCATTTTCATCCCCTTCATTTAAAAACTTCCGCATCTCTCCGCTGGGTGTAGTTCCCAAGAGGGAGCCTAATACCTGCCGCTTAATTCAACACCTCTCTTTCCCTAAGGGAGGATCGATGAATGATGACATTTATGAGACCTTGTGTTTGATGGCTTATGCAACCTTTGAAGAGGCAGCTTTTTCATAACTATATTACAAAGACCTTAGACAGGGTATACTTTTTCTTCCACTTGCGGCGATTCCTGCCTTGCTCTAGCTTTTTTTCTGTTAAACAGCCATTGAAGTGATACAGGAAATTACATTTTGCCCCGAATGGGAGAAGGCCCATTTGTTTGAATATTCTGAAACAGCTTTGTGAGACTACCTTTTTGGTTTGCTTTATGAGTTATAAAGGCTTTGCTTTTTAAAAAGGCCTTGTTGGCTTATTTTGGAGCTTTCTGTGTTTCGGAATTGTTTCCAACTTCCAAGAGGAGTCCTCTTAGGATGTTATCTGAACACGTTTTGGTAGAACAAGGGAGGGTTTGCCTTTTTTTGCAGCAATCAAAAACTGATCAGATAGGTCATGGGGAATGGGTTACTTTATCTGCATGTAGTGATATCTCTGTGTGCCCAGTAGTAGTGGTTAGTCATTCATTCCCAATATATATAGGAGTGGCCCTGCTCTTCTGGGTGGGGTAGGCCATTTTCTCGTCCATTTAGATTTGTCATCCCTCAATAAGTATCAGTTTACCCATGTCCCGAAATGCTGTCTGGAAAGATTGGGTTTGCATAATTTGAAGTTTTCATCCCATTCTGTCTGACGCTGCTGAAAAGGGTCTGCCTGCCTCAGCCATAATGGGCATGGGTAGATGGAAGTCCAGTTGTTTTAAAATGTATATCAGAGCTAACCTTTCACTTTGATTTCCCTAGGTTTCCAACATTGTGTATGGATTCTGGGCCACTCCTATATATATTGGGCACAGAAGCGTGCGGCTCAACGCAGGTACTCTGTTAATTTGTCTTTACAGCCGGAATCCTTCACTCTGTACTGGAGGGGTGGGAGAGGTATGAAGTGACACCAGCTCTATTTTCACTTGTCCCAATTGTGCCAGATTTGGTCGCCACCCTCCATACTGATAGTCCATCTGGGAGGTAATGACTTGGGTAACACTCGCACTTTGAAACTTTTGTTTATGATCAAGTGGGATCTTTATCATTTTCATTTAACTTCCCCTGGTCCAACCATTGTGTTTTCAGAGAAAGTTCCCCAATTAGTTTGACTGTCTTCCCCCATTGCATAGAGTAATGGAGAAAATGAGGAAGAGAGTCAATCAAGCAATGGCTATGTTTTTGCCATTGATAAGAGATTTTTCATATCGGCACGTGGATCTTGAGGGTGGGATCCCAGGGCTGTATAGGCAAACCGGGGTCCACCTTTAAGGTGTAGGTGCTGATATCTTCAATCTGGGGCTACAATACAGCTGTCAGGAAGGGCACACCAGCAATCAAGATGGCAACTATAGATGTCCCCCTGATCTGCATGTCCCACTGAGAAGGGCTGCACGGGCGCGTTTGCGTGCACTTGCACACACGAGCGCACCTATGCACACGCGCGCACACACTTGCGCTCTAGTGCCACACAAAATGCCAACATTGGCGCACATGGGTGTGCACGCTCGCACATGTGCGCACGAGTCCAGTGACGTTTGTGGCCCTAACAGACTATTTAAATTGCCTTACTTCCTTGGATTGGTGCTGTCTGGTCTACAGCGTTACCTGAGACCCCTGGTTGTCGTTGCCTGTATCCTGCTCCAGTTGATCCGACTCGGCTTGCTCCTGACTATCCCTGCTTATCTGCCTGCATCGGACCTCGGCCTGTTTGACTACGTTCCTGCCTGCTCTGTTACCTTGCTGCCAGCCCATTGCCGAACCTGCCTCCACCTGACCCTGCTCCAGTGTCCACCTGCTCTGGAATTGTGTACCTACACTTCCAGTTCATCTGCCTGCACCTGTCTGAGCTCCAGTTTCCAGTTTGACAGCTGTTCCTGGGTCCTTTCCAGCTCCTGCTTTAGTTCCGGTCCATCGTCCATTCCTGCTCATCTACCAGCAACCTTGCCAGGCACTCGTGCGACTCTGCACTCCTGCGCCTCCTGTTTTCTCTCTCAGGGGCCTCGAGTCAGAGGTGTAAGAGAGGCATCCCTCTGCATACCAAACTCTACCACCAGGTACGTGACAACAGAATTTAAATGGCCGCTGTGATGGATCCTGTACTCAAGGTGTCCGCCGTAAATGCTTCCTAAGTCCTGGAACATGAGTCCAATGGATCTGGTTATAGGAACCCCCAAGAATTAGACGGCACTAGTTCTTGGGGTAAATCAGGAATGCTTTATTTGACATTTCACACACATATATAGCCAGATGACTCAAAGCTAACCTAATTAGCATGAGCTAATTATCTTAATCATTGCCCAGACTAGTTGACTGCCTGAAAAGGCTTTTCAGGGTCAGACTTTAAGGCTCCTAGTTAATTGGAATGACTATTCAACATACATTAACATAAACAGTAACACAGGGCTAATTAGCACAACAACATTGTGTGGAATACACCTTACAAGCCAGACCAGCCTCATTTACACAATAGACAGGTGGCTTGAGTTTATGACATTGAATGGAATACAAGCTGTCAGATGCTAGTCTATTTCTAATGCCAAATGCATATACAGAGAGTGTATTTTGGGGGGCCCGTAATCATCTGGCAGGAGGCTAGCATGTAGTCCTCTCAAAAAGCCCGTATCCCGGCTAGGTCTGTCACATTTCTCCCCTTTCGGCAGGAGACTAACACAGGAGGAGACCCCAGACGGGTTGACTCCGAAGTTAGTCCATAGTTCCAGTCCTCTAATGCCTGTACCCACACAGTACCCCAAACAAATTGTTTCAAACAGAGTATTACTCACCCAGCCAACCTCTGCCTCTCTCATAGAACATATCTGCCGCTGGGGAGAGGCCTGGACTGGCCCTTCTCCCTGGAGTCTTTTCAGCCGCTGGA
Source organism: Lithobates sylvaticus (assembly GCA_028564925.1). Classification (NCBI taxonomy): domain Eukaryota; kingdom Metazoa; phylum Chordata; class Amphibia; order Anura; family Ranidae; genus Lithobates; species Lithobates sylvaticus. Next base: position 163,827,633 of record CM053028.1, read on the forward strand.
GAGAAGACAGGGTGACTGGGCTCACTCCATCCTGCTGTTGGGGATCTGGGCCGACCGCCCAGCATCCCTGGGTTATACTGGTGGAGACTGCATTCCCATCCACCTTTACAGGAAATCTGTCCTGTTTTAGTTGCGGGCAGAGGCCAGCAGCGCTCTGTTCCGTTGCCAGCAGTTCAGCTGGGTGTATGAGCTTCCCTACATCATCTGCTCCAGCTAACTGTTGGGGAGAGAGGCCGACTGCCCCAGCTCCCTGGAACTCCGCAGCTGTTACCGGTGCTGGGCAGAGGTTGGTAGCACTCTGCCCGGTTGCCAGCATTTCTGCTGGTTTTCTGTTAGTGGAGACCACAGGCCCATCCACCGACACCAGATCAAGCTGCAGTTGTGAGGTGACAACTGCATTCTCTCCTTGAACCCTGATCTGCAACTCGTGATGGACTGCCACCTCCTCACCCTGGGCCTCCAGAATTGCTGTAGATGTCGGGCAAAGGGCTTGGACCCTCTGTTCAGTTACCAGATCTTCGGCTGGAGAAGTTTGTTGTAACTCCATAGATGCTGCTGGTAGGAAATCACATGTCCCTGTCAGTGTTGTGGGAGAAGGGCCAACTACCTCTTCTCTCAAGAAGGGCGAAGCCACTGTTGGTGCTGGGCAGAAGTTAGCAGAGCTCTGCCCAATTGTCAGCACTTCCGCTTTGGGGACGACAATCTCCGGAGTTTCCACTGCCGATTCTCTGGCATGCTGCTGAACGTGTTCTAGCAGTTTCCTGTATGCCCTTTCCAGATGCTGTTCCTTCCTTAGCAAATGGTCCAGATCAGGTTTAAGCTCTGAGACACCTGCAAGACCGAGCATAGCCTCTCTATATTCTTGCAGGTCCTCAAGGGTAGGTTCCCCTTCATCGCCAAACACAAAACGATCTGTAAGGCTCTCCCACAGCAATCCAGGGCCTCCAAAGTCATATCCCTCCGGGGAGCATTCTGTTGTCTCCCCTAAATATCCCTGCTCTGCGTGCCATTGCAGAGCCCGATAACGATTGTCCAGCTCTATCTCCTGCTGGACAAGCCTGTCCAACTCAGTCACCCATTGCTCCTGGGGCTGCTCTCCCAGGAATGTCATCCGCAATGCCCGTTGGTCACTGGCCCGTTGCTCTTGGGTTGGAAAGAACTTGCCCTGTTTTATACCAGCGAGCTGGAGGGCTCCAATCCACAGCTCCACCCGAATCTGCTGCCTGAGCTCCAGGTATTCCTCCTCAGACACAGTCCTTGTGTATGCTGCAAGAATGATCCGCAGCAGCCCCGGGAACTCTGATGCCAGATCCATATCTCTGCTGGGGTGACCGAAGTCTTCTATCCTGATTTTGGATCCCGGTGGAGGTTTGGATGTCCCAGACTGCAGGAAGCACAATCCCACTGCTTGCCAACAATGTGATGGATCCTGTACTCAAGGTGTCCGCCGTAAATGCTTCCTAAGTCCTGGAACATGAGTCCAATGGATCTGGTTATAGGAACCCCCAAGAATTAGACGGCACTAGTTCTTGGGGTAAATCAGGAATGCTTTATTTGACATTTCACACACATATATAGCCAGATGACTCAAAGCTAACCTAATTAGCATGAGCTAATTATCTTAATCATTGCCCAGACTAGTTGACTGCCTGAAAAGGCTTTTCAGGGTCAGACTTTAAGGCTCCTAGTTAATTGGAATGACTATTCAACATACATTAACATAAACAGTAACACAGGGCTAATTAGCACAACAACATTGTGTGGAATACACCTTACAAGCCAGACCAGCCTCATTTACACAATAGACAGGTGGCTTGAGTTCATGACATTGAATGGAATACAAGCTGTCAGATGCTAGTCTATTTCTAATGCCAAATGCATATACAGAGAGTGTATTTTGGGGGGCCCGTAATCATCTGGCAGGAGGCTAGCATGTAGTCCTCTCAAAAAGCCCGTATCCCGGCTAGGTCTGTCACAGCCGCGTCTTTGGGGTAGGCCAGGCTTGTTTTACAAGTCTGGCTGGTGTATTCTTTGTTTAATACATTTTAAGCTGCTTGAGTTTTGACAACTAGCAAAGCCTATTTGATGTTTATGTTATGCAAGTATTTTATTCTTTATAATGGTTGTTATGAGAGTTGTAAACCAATAAGGTGCCGCGGCCATTTAAGCCAAAACATGACTTGGTGAGTGTTTTGTTATATGGTTCTATCTGGGGAATAAGTTGGTGGGCGGGTGTGTTTTTCCATAGAGATGCATTGATGTGCATTTTTATCCGTCAACGGATGGATGAAAAACTGACAAATGGTCCACATGTGTGAAAGTGGCCTATGGGATTAAAGATTAAAAGCTGCGATATTATCTTCTTTGAAAAGGCACAATTTATGCATTCACAGTTTTTCCTGGGAACCTCCATGCAATCACTACAGAGCCAGTGGACTCCACTGGGGGCATAGGAAATAAAATTATTTATACAGGATAATACCCTGAAAAGAACAAATAAAACAGCCGATGCAGTCTTCTCTGTCTTACTCTACCAGGTTGTTATTCACAGAGCTTTTTTTTCAGTGGGAACGCAGTTCTGGCACCTCCAGCACTGAATGTATGCAATGATAAGGTTAGTTCCACCTCATATGCAAGGCTGTTCTGCAGGGCCCAATGATGCCAGCTGCTGGGGGATCTATTGTTTAAAAATTTGATTTGAAAATGGGGGCAAAAATGGGGGTAGATGCTTTCTCTGTTACATACAACGCACATTGTTGCTGCATTGCGTTTCACCTTTGCTCTAACAATAGGCTACATAATAAACTTGTTCAAGAACAGTTAAGCTTAGTATTAAGCGATGACCCCATACAATCATAAATCCATTTTATTTTCCTCCCTATAAGATAACGCCCTTTTAAAGTCCATTAAAGATCAACTCATCATCCTAAAGGTATGAGTTCCTGTTTTTTCTAAAAACTGTATGTAAATGTTTTAAGCATTAAACTTAAATCTGCTTTTCTTAAAGAACCACTGTCACCAAAAAATGTAATGTATTATTTGCATGTGGTTAATACTTGTGACAATAGATTTCAGCACATTAAAGCATATCTAAGCCCAAAATAAAACTGTAATATATTGCGGCATTCCAGTTCTTAGATGTGGTGACTATTTTGGTTTTCCTTTTTCAGTCACTTTAGCTTTTTTTGACCTGGTAATACTTTAAATAACACACTTCCTATTCCTTCATGTCTTCACATTTTCTCCATTGTATCTCATGGTGCTAGTGATTTAAATCTTTTTTCTGGTAAATAAATTTTTATTGGTATTTTACATGTAAAATATTAGAGATCATTAGGTGTATTCACCAGTATACATTGACATGAACTACACTATATTGTGAAAAGTATTGTGAAACCTGCCTTTACACACACATGAACTTTAATTCCATCCCAGTCTTAGTCCGTAGGATTCAATAATGAGTTGGCCCAGCCTTTGCAGCTATAACAGCGAGGCATGCCTTCTAAACGGCCTGTGGTGACCGTGAGGGGTGGAGAAGAATGCCCTGTGCATGCAGGAGGAGCTGAGGAAGTAAGCATGAAGGCAGAGCCCAGGAGATCGCCGGGACAGAAGAGGAGGCCCTGCGTGCAGTCACCAGCAAGAAGAAGGGGCAGTAATGCAAGACCACGGGTGGAGAGACCTGACAGAATGGCACCGCCCACCTCTGTGGACACCAGGCAACAAGCGGTGGCTTCCCCACAGCTGTCGGCTCCTCAAAGTGACCTGATCCTGGGTGCACTATTCCAGATTTTGCAGCCGGGCCCTAGTGCTCCAGCACCAGCTCCTGTACCAGATGCACAGGGTGAGTCCTCATTAAATAATGCCATCCCTGATATCCTGGTTTACCTGTCAGCTATTTCTAATGTGCTATCTTCTGCTCGTATTCCTATTTCTGGCATGTTCCCTGATTCTGACGCTGTATCCTCCCCTGGCTCTGCCTCTGCTTCTTTTCCTGCTACTAATGTCATGGCTCATGTGTCATCCAGCCAGCTAGGTAGCACACTACATACTGCAGATACCCACTTGTCCACTGAGACAGCTAGAATGTCAGTGCCTGAATCCTGTATGAAGGAGGTGATGCTGTGTGAGATTTCTCCTTTGGGGTTGTCGGTTAAAGAAAAAATTTGGAAAGGGGATCTTGCGTTATCCCTCCTTCCTGCGGCCAAGGAGTTTATTCTCAAAACTGACAGAAAATGGGATGATAGACAGGAGGAGGATAGGCGTAGGCCTATACTGCGCTCCTTCAAAAATTGTCTACAGGCATTTCATGTCTTTGCCAGCGTTTTGGTCGAGAAGCACCCTAATTTGAGCGGAGGCCTTTTTCAGCACTTGGATCATGTGTTGGAAGCCTATAAAAGCTTTAGCAGTTTGGGCTGGTACTATCTATGACGAGCTCCAAAAGCTTGCGGTGCATCCTACCCTTAAGGTGGGGGATGAAGGATGTGGGCCTATGGCTTCCACAGAGAGCAACTGCTAGTAGACAGAACACAGTTAACCCTGTCAGCTCAGTTTACAGCAGGGGTTGTTGTTTCGCCTTTAATGAGAATCAATGTTGTTTTAATACAGCATGCAAGTAGAGACATGAATGCTTATTCTATGCAGGACCACATCCTGTGGTAAAATGTTTCAAAAAGAATGCAAGGTCAGGGTCTCAGTCTCAGTGGGATATTTTTCCCAAAAGCCTGCATGCCTGTGAGGCTGGGAAACATGTGCCCCTGGGTGGACCTGTACCCAAACAGGGAGAAGGCGCGTTTGCTAATTGAGGGTTTTTCTTTTGCTTTTCCTCTTCCTTCTTTCTCGGGTAATCGGTGCAGGGTTGTACATAATTTAAAGTCTGTACAGAGCTTTCCACATGTGGTACGGGAAAACTTTTTTTTTTTTTTAGAATATATTTTATTGAGTGTTTCACATTACAAAGTATAATGTTTCACAGTACAAATTAGAATATAGAACAAAACGTTTTTAAAGTGATAGCGGAGAGTTGCATGGCAGGGCCATTTTCATCCCCTTCATTTAAAAACTTCAGAATCTCTCCGCTGGGTGTAGTTCCCAAGAGGGAGCCTAATACCTGCCGCTTAATTCAACACCTCTCTTTCCCTAAGGGAGGATTGTTGAATGATGACATTTATGAGACCTTGTGTTTGGTGGTGGCTTATGCAACCTTTAAAGAGGCAGCTTTTTTATAGCTATATTACAAAGACCTTAGACAGGGTATCTTTTTTCTCCAGTTGTGGCGATTCCTGCCTTGCTCTAGCTTTTTTTCTGTTAAACAGCCATTGAAGGGATACAGGAAATTACATTTTGCCCCGAATAGGAGAAGGCCCATTTGTTTGAATATTCTGAAACAGCTTTGTGAGACTACTTCTTTGGTTTGCTTTATGAGTTACCACTAGTGGAAAGCTCTGTACAGACTTTAAATTATGTACAACAGTGCATAGCATACTAGCTCATTATGAAAGACTTACCTGAAAACGAAGCCCCCAAAGCGGTCCTTATCCACGATCTTCTGCGCCGACATCCAGGGCCGGAGTGACTTCCGGGTCTCGCCGCTCCAGGGCTATCATTCGCTGGAGCGGCGATGACGTCACTACCGCGCATGCGCACGAGATCGGCATATCGCCATGATCTCGGCATCCTCAGTGCGCCCTCAGTGCGCCTGCGCGCCGCTGTCTACGGCGCATGCGTCGTAGACAGCGATGCCTTTTCATTTCTAAATATCTCCTAAACCATGTAGGTTTAGGAGATATTTATTGGACCTACAGGTAAGCCTTAATCTAGGCTTACCTGTAGGCCAGAGTCATTTGGAAGGGTTTACTTCCACTTTAATACATTTTAAGCTGCTCGAGTTTTGACAACTGGGCAAAGCCTATTTGATGTTTATGTTATGCAAGTAATTTATTCTTTATAATGGTTGTTATGAGAGTTGTAAACCAATAAAGTGCCACGGCCATTAAGCCAAAACATGACTTGGTGAGTGTTTTGTTATATGGTTGTATCTGGGGAATAAGTTGGTGGGCGGGTGAGTTTTTCCATAGAGATGCATTGATGTCAATTTTATCTGTCAACGGATGGATGAAAAACGGACAAACGTAATCCGTGGGATTAAAGATTAAAAACTGCAATATTCTTTTCTTTAAAAAAGGCACAATTTATGCATTCACAGTTTTTCCTGGGAACCTCCGTGCAATCACTACAGAGCCAGTGGACTCCACTGGGGGCATAGGAAATAAAATAATTTATACAGGATAATACCCTGAAAAGAACAAATAAAACTGCTGATGCAGTGTTCTCCGTCTTACTTTACCAGGTTGTTATTCACAGAGCTTTTTTTTCAGTGGGAACGCAGTTCCGGCACCTCCAGCAATGAATGTATGCAATGATAAGGTTAGTTCCACCTCATATGCAAGGCTGTTCTGCAAGGCCCAATGATGCCAGCTGCTGGGGGATCTATTGTTGCTGGAGGGTATTATGTTGCTAGTGGGTCAATTGTTGCTAAGAGGGATCAAATGTTGAGGGAGGGTTCTACTGTTGCTGACTGCTGGATGATCTATTGTTGATGGGGGGTCTATGTTGCTGGGGGGGTCCTATGTTGCTGGTGGTCAATTGTTGTAGGTAGCGATCTACTGTTGATCAGGGGGTCTATTATTGCTGGCTGCAAGAGGGTCTATTAATGACGGCTGCTGGCTGGGAGATCTATTGTTGCTGGTAGGGTCCTATGTTGCAAGGTAGTATTTTGTTGTAAGCTGTCTATTATTGCTAGGGGGTTCTGTTATTGTTGGGGGTGTCTATTATTATGGAGGGGGGGCTATTTTTGCTGGGGGGGGGGCTATTGTTCCTGGCTGCATGGGATCCATTTATACTATTTTTCTTATTATATTTACCAAATTCGATACTGATTATTTAGCCCTACAAAATACTTGGTTCTGTTTTCTTGAAAAGAGGTGGTACTGGGAGGTGGGTATAAAGTGTAAACAAGAGACGGGGCTTGGAGGTGGGTAGGGGCAGAGACAAGGGGTCACTAGGGGGAGGGAAGTTTCCGCACCTATTCTCTGAGAAAAAAGCCCTGGTTATTCATTCATACAAAATAAAGGGGTTTTGAAAATATTACATTATGGCCACATTTTGGTGCCCAGGATCATAGGAGATACTTATAATTTATAAAATAGAGCGGCTCGGGAAAATATCACATTATGGCCACTAGAAGGAGGTGAGAATCATAGGAAATACTTAATGTGATATTTTCCCAAGCCACGTTATTTTATGAATAAATAACATTCAACCCATAGAGAACATTAGACATCGCCCCATTCACACAGGGCAAATGTACTAGTAGTTTCACTGGACAAATATCCATACAAATTTTTGTAATAGAAACACCCCTTTATTATTAGATGCCATACACAGGCTTCAAGCATGTTTGATATTTTACAACCTGGGTATTTGAAGTAAACAGAGGTTCAAGAAGCCAGCTTATAACACCATAATATATACTTTATATGTTAAATATATATTTTATATGTTGTTGTATATAGCTAGCATTTATATTTTCAAATGTATGTTCAGAATTTTACAATAACATAATAAATAAATCATTAATACAATATATTGGCATTGCCTTTATCAATTATATGCATATAGCATTTAACAAATCATTTTAAGATCTTTTTCTAATAAATGCAATATTAGGAATCACTATATTTATATTTTTCCTTGAAAAGTTATATAGAGTACATTTAATAGCATTTATGAAAAAAAAAAAATAGCAAAGCAAATCACCCAGTGAAAGTGCATGTACATCAGTTTTGCTATAAGGCAAAAAAACAAAAAAAAACAAATGTTATTAGGCTTTTTAGGCCTATTAATATTATTAGGCTATTTCCTGTTCTGGTTAGCCACTAGATGGAGCTAAGTATCATAAGAAATTCCGATGATACTCAGTGCCCTCTAGTGACCCAATACTGTATTTTTCATTTTAAATTGAACGCAAACATTCAACCAGCACAAGAAATAGCCTAATAACATTTGTTCTTTTGCCCCATTTGCACGTGCACTTTCGATGGGTGAATTTCTATGCCCATTTTTTATATATACACTCCTTAAAGTGCTTTTAAAATACAATTTACTAACATATTTCGGGCCCTGCGTGGCCAATATCGGGGGGGGGGGGGGGATACGTTTTTTTTTATACTGCTTTTTTTGTGTGTGTTTTGTATAAAAACTCAATGAACAGATTATTAAAAAAATAAAAAATAAAAAAAATACAATTTACTCACAATGACATACAGATATACTTTTATTTTGGAAAGATGAGTTTAATGTCCTATTGCATAATATTTCAGATTCAATCAGACTCCTTGGAAGTAAATCTTTTTCAGTTCCCAGAATATAATTATTATTTTTTTGCTTTCAGCCATCTGACTGCTTTAGAAGTTACATATGAGTCATACTAACTCTTCTGAGAAGAATCATGACTCCAATTTGTGAATGTGCTGTCTGTAGTTGAATACCGAAAAGCTTCTAGTCTAGATACAAGCAATAGCCAATAAACTCTGGCTCTTCTGATAATATGTGTAAATCTCAGAAGTCGTGTAAACCACTCTTCTGTCTGTTTTTGCTCACAGCTTGATATATCTACTGTATGTGTTTGCACTTATGAACTCAGTTCTGCCAGTTCTGATTTTTCCTGAAAAATGTGAAAATGGGGGCAAAAATGGGGGTAGATGCTTTCTCTGTTACATACAACGCACATTGTTGCTGCATTGCGTTTCACCTTTGCTCCAACAATAGGCTACATAATAAACTTGTTCAAGAACAGTTAAGCTTAGTATTAAGCGATGACCCCATACAATCATAAATCCATTTTATTTTCCTCCCTATAAGATAACTCCCTTTTAAAGTCCATTAAAGACCAACTCATCATCCTAAAGGTATGGGTTCATGTTCTTTCTAAAAACTATATGTACATATTTTAAGGATTAAACTTAAATCTGCTTGTCTTAAAGAACCACTGTCACCGAAAAATTTAATGTATTATTTGCATGTGGTTAATACTTGTGACAATAGATTTCAGCATATTAAAGCATATCTAAACCCAAAATAAAACTGTAATATATTGCGGCATTTCAGTTCTTAGATGTGGTGACTATTTTGGTTTTCCTTTTTCAGTCACTTTAGCATTTTTTGACCCGGTAATCCTTTAAATAACACACTTCCTATTCTTTTATGTCTTCACGTTTTCTCCATTGTATCTCATGGGGCCAGTGATTTAATAATTTTTTCTGGTAAATACATTTTTATTGGTATTTTACATGCAAATTATTAGAAATCATTAGGTGTATTCACCAGTATACATTGACATGAACTACACTATATTGTGAAAAGTATTGGGATGCCTGCCTTTACACGCACATGAACTTTAATGCCATCCCAGTCTTAGTCCGTAGGGTTCAATAATAAGTTGGCCCACCCTTTGCAGCTATAACAGCTTCAACTCTTCTGGGAAGGCTGTCCACAAGGTTTAGGAGTGTGTTTATGGGAATGTCTGACCATTCTTCCAGAAGCGCATTTGTGAGGTCAGGCACTGATGTGGACTAGAAGGATTGGCTCGTAGTCTCCACCCTAATTCATCCCAAAGGTGTTCTACTGGGTTGAGGTCAGGACTCGTCAAACTTGCTCATCCATGTCTTTATGGACCTTGCTTTGTGCACTGGTCCAAATCAGTTGGTGGAGGGGGGATTATGGTGTGGGGTTGTTTTTCAGGGGTTGGGCTTGACCCCTTAGTTCCAGTGAAGGGAAATCTTAAGGCGTCAGCATACCAAGACATTTTCATGCTCCCAACTTTGTGGTAACAGTTTGGGAATGGCCCCTTCCTGTTCAAACATGACTGTGCATCAGTGTACAAAGCAAGGTTCATAAAGACATATGATGTTCAGGCATTTACAGGGGTATTTACTAAATGGAGGGATCCAAATTAAAGAGAGAAATTATTAAACATGAAACCTAATATATATATATATATATATATATATATATATATATATATATATATATATATATATATATTGGACACCTCATGGACTTAAAGGAGAAGTATAGCCAAAGCTATTTTGGCTATACTTCTCTTATGGATTGCAGGAGTGCAGTTAGTTTACACTCCTGTGATACATTTTCAACCAACAGCAAGTTGAAGCCCGCTGTTGGCTGATGTCACAGAGCCCGTCCAGGCTCTGAAAAGATCCCAGCCATATGGTTGGGATTCACCCAGAAACTTGGATCAGCACCTGGCTCAGCTTCTCCATGATCCGCTAAGAGCCTGAGCCAACTGATCCTACCCCCTCTACAGCCCACTGCTATAGTGAGCACTGGAGGGGAGAGCAGAGAGCAAGGGACTGACAGTCCCAGCTATCTGCTCAGAGCAGAGAGGAGAATGGAGCGATCAGCGGTAATTAATCGCTCAGTTCTCACTGCATAGCGGGCGGAGGACAGATGCAGCATCGCATTGATGCTGCATCCACCTAGGTGAGCAGTGGCAAAACTACCAGGGTCTCAGCAGTCACAGTTGCAACCGGGCCCTGGCGTTCCGCCACTAAGGGAGGGGGCGAGTCCCTGCATGTCCGGCTGTCAGTTCACTATGCAGTGGAGGGGCAGGAGGAGGTGATTGGCAGCTCTGTGGTGCCTACGAGCCGCGTGATCTCCCTTTGGCTAGCACTTCACTTTCCCCTATTCAGTGGAGAGGGGAGGGCCCTCCGTAGTTGCCAACTGTCCTGATCTGGGGAACCTGCAGAACATGCCCAAGGGGGAGCCTGCTGAGGCTCGCATTTTGATTGGGCTGGACTTGGGGAGGGGGTGCGGCCAGCCTCGAATGTGATGTCATCTGGTCCACCTTCTGGTGCAGGTGCGAGGCTTAAGGTGCATGGCGAGACCCTGTGAGAGACTGGAGCAGACAGTGGAGGATTCCAGGTTGTAAATGTGCAGCAGGTTGAGCTTCTCTTAAATCAACAGATCTGGTAAAAAAAAGTTGGCAACTATACAGGAAGGGGTTCCGCCGCAGAACACGTGAACGGGTCCTGCTGCGGGACCACAATAAAGGGCCCCGCAATGGCAGTAAAGGGCCCTGGATCATTTGCAAGGGCCCTGGGACAGGGTCAGGGTGGCCCTACATGGTTTCTTGCACTGGGGCCCTGTAGGTTCTAGTTATGCCTCTGTTGGTGAGTATAATACATTTTTTCCAAATCCCACACTTCTCTTTCAACATCAAAATAGATTTAACCACTTAAGCCCCAAAGACCAGAGCACTTTTTACGATTCGGCACTGCGTCGCTTTAACTGACAATTGCGCGGTTGTGCGACCTGGCTCCCAAACAAAATTTACGTATTTTTTCCCCCACAAATATAGCTTTCTTTTGGTGGTATTTGATCACCTCTGCGGTTTTTATTTTTTGCGCTATAAACAAAAAAATAGCGACAATTTTGAAAAAAACACATTATTTTTTGCTTTTTGCTATAATAAATATCCCCAAAAATATATAAAAAACAATTTTTTTCTCAGTTTAGGCCGATACGTATTCTTCTACATATTTTTGGTAAAAAAAATCACAATAAGCGTTTATTGATTGGTTTGCGCAAAAGTTATAGTGTCTACAAAATAGGGGTTAGTTTTGTGGCATTTTTATTAATATTTTTTTTATTAGCAATGGCGGCGATCAGCGATTTTTATCATGACTGTGACATAGAGGCGGACACGTTGGACAATTTTGGCACGATTTTGGGGCCATTCACATTTATACAGCGATCAGTGCGATTAAAATTGCATTGATTACTGTGTAGATGTGACTGGCAGTGAAGGGGTTAACACTAGGTGGCGCTGTAGGGGTTAAGTGTGTCCTGGGGAGTGTTTCCAACTGTAGGGGGATGGGCTAGCTGTGACACATCACTGATCAGTGCTCCCGATCACAGGGAGAGCTGATCAGTGACACTGTCACTAGGCAGAACGGGGAGATGCTTGTTTACATTAGCATCTCCCCATTCTTCCTCTCCATGAGACGATTGCGGCTATCCCCGTGGACATCGAGTCCGCGGGACCCGCGACCTGACTCATGGAGCTCCCGACCGGCGCGCACGCGATGGCACAGTGGAAAATTTAAAGGAACGTACAGGTATGCCCATTTGCCTGTCCGTGCCATTCTGCCGATGTACATCGTCGTGCGCCGGTTGGGAACCGGTTAAATTGCTACCTGTCAATGAATAGCGTGTAATATATAAATAGCAGGTATGTATTTTTAATGATCATACAATTTATTAAAGGGGTGTTTCAGCTGAAATTTTTTTTTTTTTTTTAAAGTCAGCAGCTACTAAGTAGCTGCTGACTTTTAATAAGTACACTTACCCTCCTAGGGCGCCCGCGATGACGGCCGCTGAGGCCGACATGTCCCTCGGCGCTCCGGTCCCAGCGCCGCCATCCACACTAAGGGAAACAGGCAGTGGAGCCTTACGGCCTCACTGCCCGTTTCCTACTGTGCATGCGCGAGTCGCACGGCGCTTTGTGAATGGGACGCGCTGTGTTAGGGAGCACACAGTTCCCAGAACACAGTGCGCCCCATTACCCAGAAGACAATGCAGAGGAGGACAGAAGATCAACGAAGATCACCGCGGAGTAGGAAGGAGGCAGATTAGGAAGACTGCCTAGCAACAGGGATTTCGGATCAGGTAAACAATTTTTTTTTTTTAAATGTTTTTTTTTTTTTAAAGAATATTAATGCTCTTTTTTTTTTTTTTTTTAGGGTGGCCCTCCACTTTAAGGAAATGGGAGATCTTAATGTAATATTTAACTTAAAATAACATTTGTTATAAACCTGTTACTGTCAAGGCCTTGACTGCCTTGACTATATGTATGTTATTACTGCTTTGGTTGATATATTGGTTTTGATGCTACAATGCAGCTATGCTGCTATCCAACCACTACTATTGCTATGATGCAACTATGGTACTGCTGGTGCTATGATTATATTATTGGTGTTATATTTCTGCATTTCTATAATGGGGAATATGCGTAATACTGCAATATACTGTTGCATTAGTAGTAAAATCACCATGTTACAGTGGTGATATTGTGCTGCCAAATAATTTAACTCTTTAATGTTGTCTCTAATGCTACAATATTTTTATGCTGTCATGGTGCTTTATATTAAGTACTATTTCTCGCATACCGCCCAACATTTTGAGATGGGAATGAGGGACACCTACTTGCAAACGTGTTGGATTCAATATGAACTCATGTAATATCACATCGGTTCATTCCCAATATCTTTGAGGACAGAAGGCATTCCCCGGATGGGAATGTAGCCAGGTTGGAAAAACGAGCCCACCTGCTGTGACATGTGTAATTACAAGCTTCAAGGGAGACTGTTACTACTAAGGTCGCTATGGATACCTGTTGGATGAAAGGCAAAGGGGGGGGTGGCTTTGAGTGGGTGTGTGGGTTTGAATGAAGAGTTCACACACACAGGGGTCAGTCTCTGTTTGCTGGGAATCCCTGACATGAGAAGGTGTCTCTCTGCCTTTTCTCCTATGAACACAGCTGATGATGATTCTATTCAAGCCTCATGGCTTGGCAGCCATTTTAAGGTTTTCACGGAGGGCCTTGTGATATAAGTATCTTTGATATTCTTGTATTATGTGATTTGATTGTAAACTTTGTGATATTGTAATATCTTTTAATACTTTATGTTAGCGTTCCTGATTCTTGGGAAATAAATAAGATAGTGTTGTACTAGCAGCAGTTTGTGTTTGGTTTCATAGCTAACCTCGTATTATTGTGATATTAACAGTGGCATGCGCTCGTAAGTTTAACAGACTAACAACATTATAGGGACTAGACAAATTAATATACAGATATAAGTATTATATCGCGTACATCAGATGGCACCCCAAAGGCGTGTAGAATGTATTTTTACACAGAACCCACAAAACCTAATGTATTTTTGTCCTAAGTCCCTGTAACTAGAACTGAAGGCCGTCTGTACTGTGGATAAAGATTTGCGCTGGTCGTGAAGTCACAAATCCTGCTGGAATGGTCCTGAATGTTCTATGAAATATTGCATCAGTTAGCGGAGGCGCGGAAACCTGGTGAGATTTTTGGCTGATATATGTATATATGTTAAATGCTTATTATATGGCTAATTCAAGTTGTTATAATCCGGTGTAGCTGGTCAAGTGCCCTGGTGAGTAAGGGCTGATCACCCTTGGTTAAAGATTGACAGGAATTACCATACATCTTTGACGAAAAGTGGGAGAAATAGATTGTTATTTTCAATTTTTTTTAAGTTTTTTTTTTTTTTTTTTTTTTTTTTACCCACGTGACAGGAAGGCCTAACAGGATTTTTACCCTAACAGGAAGGCATTGATTAAGAGTCTGCCTTGTGTCTAAAGCCCCATACACACGGTCGGACAATCCGCGGACCAGGTCCGTCGGACCATGTCCGTCATACTTTGTCTGATGTTGGTTTTGCGTACACACGGTCGGACAAAGTTGTCGGAAAATCCGATCATTTTGAACGTGGTGACGTTTGTTGCCTACGACGGGACTACGTAGAGGCTAGTAGCCAATAGCTTTGGTCTTGTAATGTGATCTGAGCATGCGTAGCACTTTGTCCGGTCGGACAACCGTACACACGATCGGGTTTGGTGTGATCGGACCGGGTTGACGGCAAATCTTTCCAGCAGGAGATAAGACTTTGTCCGTCGGACAAGCCGACGAACACTGTCCGATGGTGCATACACACGGTCTGATTTTTCAACAACCTTGTCCGATCGGACAGAATCCATGAAAAAGTCTGACCGTGTGTATGGGGCTTTAGAATGTGCCTTGTGTCTTGTTGTAAAACTACAAGTAACAAATTTGTGTTTAAACGGATGTGTATCTGTTTTTTTTTTTTGTTGTTGGTTGTGGGACTACAGGTGAAAATTAGTTTAAATAGCTTTAACTGTGCCTCTGTGTGTGTTTTGCATCAGTTTTTTTTGTTGTTGGTTGTTTATCTGTGTTGCATCGTGTAAGCAACTGGTTGAGCAACTTCAGTGTGGGTGAGCTAATTAGCATATCAATGGAAGTCATTGAAAGTTTCATTAACAAACATCAGCTGATAATGCCACAGTAAAGCCCCATACACACGGTCGGACAATCCGCGGACCAGGTCCGTCGGACCATGTCCGTCATACTTTGTCCGATGTTGGTTTTGCGTACACACGGTCGGACAAAGTTGTCGGAAAATCCGATCATTCTGAACGTGGTGACGTTTGTTGCCTAGGACAGGACTACGTAGAGGCTAGTAGCCAATAGCTTTGGTCTTGTAATGTGATCTGAGCATGCGTGGCACTTTGTCCGGTCGGACAACCGTACACACGATCGGATTTGGTGTGATCGGACCGTGTTGACGGCAAAGATTTCCAGCAGGAGATAAGACTTTGTCCGTCGGTCAAACCGACGAACACTGTCCGATGGTGCATACACACGGTCTGATTTTTCAACAACCTTGTCCGATCGGACAGAATCCATGAAAAAGTCCGACCGTGTGTATGGGGCTTTAGTGTGGTTAGTCTTTTCAATGGATAGGCAAAAGTTGTATTGTTTAGAATGATATCAAGTAAAAGTGATAATGAATGAAGAATCTTGAATGCTATGTGAGCGATTATTTTTTTATTTTTATTTGTTTCCCGTGAGTTGTAAGAGCTAACGATAATTGGGTTTGGTTTAGTACTCAGTGCAGTGTTGGAACGTTAGTACAAATAGAAGTGTGGATTGTGTGCTTGTGAGAATGGAACTTGTGTATACATATGTTAAGAAGTACGCCTCTGCCAGTTATCATTCATGTGCAGATGAACCTCTTAAAAGCCAGTGTAATGTACTAGTGTCTCAGTGTCAGCAACAGAATAGCAGATTACTGGGTAAACAGCTAAAAAAGAAAGCGAAGAAGGAAAAATTGGCTAATGAGATTGCAGTGTTGCTCAGAATTAAAGTTATATCTGAGCAAATGGGGGAGAAGTGGGAAGCAGAAAGGAGACGTCTCGGGGAAGATATAGAGGAAGTCAGTGGAAACCTTCTAAAGATGGCAACAGCCTCCAGTAGTGAGATTGACAAATTGCGGGCAAAAGCCGGCGAGTTGTCAGAAAAAAATAGTGACCTACGAGAACAGCTTCAGAGGTGCAGCAAGGACTGCGTCATGAAGAGTAAACTTGTAGAGTCATTGCGAATAAAGTTATCAGAGATGGAAGAATTGGTTATGTCTTTAGAAAGGAAAGTAGCAAACGCACACTCCCAACTTCTTTTTAAAGAACAGTGTATAATATCGCTCAATGAGCACAAAGCAACATGCCAATTGGCCGATATCTGCACAGTCAGTGAGGAAAAGAGCCGTGAGGAAACACAGTCTACTATTGCGCCTATAGCGTCAAAGCAGAATAACAGTTTGATTACAATCCAAGAGAGACTCACGTTATGCCAGATTCTGGGTGAATTTAATGCCCTGGAGTCGCCAGTGACTCTGTCCAATAAGTTTGAGGCTCTAATCCGTAAATTCCATTTGAGTAATGACGATGCATGCTCTCTTCTAAAAGCATGGCTACCAGGACCTTTAATAGGCCAGTTATCGGCACAGGTTAAGGATAATTTAGCAGATGCAGAGGGGCGGAGGAAAGAATTGCAGCGTCTTGTGGACAGTCGTGATAATGGTATGAGTGATTTGCAACGAATGAAATTTAGGAGAGGAGTTGACCCAATATTGTTCTGCAGGGAGTATCTTGCATTGTATAAGAGAGTCTTCAACTGTCCTGACTTATTGGAGGATGATGCAAGTTTCATATACTCGATGGCCAATAAGTGTTATGTAAGCTATCCCACTAGAATGGCTCAATATCCTGCGAGATTTTTGTCAAGAGTCCAGTGATAGCGAATATGGGTCAAAGGCAGGTGTATCCGTATTAAGCAGAAATACAGGAAGGCGGATGATGGGAATCGATGTTGGAGACGTAAATACAAGCGTGGTAACTGCGCTTGAAATTGATTCAGGAATTGAAATAGAAACTTCTGATGACTCCTCAGACGATGAAAGTGTAAAGTCTGTTAATTCCAATCACAGTAATATTATCCAGCAATGTGAATTTCCAGCACAAGATGTTAAAAAAAGGGCCTATGCAGGGGAACCAGAGCTAAAATGTTGTTTGTGTAAAAGGGGAGGTCACATCGCAAAGTATTGTTGGGCGAATAACGATATCAAAAAAAGATCATACCTGAAAACGACCCCAAGGCAGTATGAATGTTATTCGGCCAGGTGGGGTAGCAATCCAAAGCATGGAGCCCATAGTAAGCAAACCCAATTCCCCGTTAAGACCCAATTACGGAGTCTACAAACTGAAAAGCAATATGTAGGACAGTTGCATAAAATCAAAATGGAAGTAGCCGCATGGTTATTCAAACATAGCACTGGGGGAAGCAATGCTAGCAGCACTTAGTCAGCTGCAAGTATGTTAAAAATACTCTGATCAAAGTTTCCTTCCTATGAATAAGGTTTTAAGTATTTTTGTAATTTTTTTTTATAAGGTTTAATGTTTTATTAATTTTTATGATTTTTTTATTAGTTTTTTTTAAATTTTCTTTATTATTAATTTTTATTTTTTATTTTTCATAAATTTTTTTTTAATTTTTCATTTTTAATGTTTTCATTTTTTTTTTATTATGAATTATTTTTTTCATATTTTGTTTTTTTTTATTATAAAATTTTTTTTCACTTTTCAATTTTTTTTTTTATTTTATTAATTTTTGTTTTAGTTTTAATGTTTGTAATTTTTATTTTTTTAGTTTAGTTGTTTATACTACAACTCGGGCTTGTAGGTGTTCCCCTAGCAGTACAATTAAGGGGAAGAGGCTTGGGGCACTTAAAGTCAATTGTCATGATAATCGTGTTTAATCATTGTCTTTGTGTTCCTTTTCCAGGAAACAGGGAACAGAACAGGTTTGGATACTAAACATTTGTGTTTTGTTTGCAGGTCCGTCAAAGTGAGACCAACACGGGGGTTAGGTTATTGTAAATGCATAATCGACTATCACATGGTACCATGAGCTCATTAATTAGTAATTGTTTGCAAACAATGAAAACATTTAAACAATAATCTGACAAAACTAAAGAGTTACAAATGAGGTAGAAAATGTTGTGATAAAGTTACAAATGTTTTGTTTGTGTTGTTTTTCCCATTAACTTATTGTCTTTCAGATATAAAAAAGAAACATGTACTCTTCTCAGGAGAAAATCCATGGATGTCTTTAATTAAAAGTTGAGTGTTTGTCATTGTTGTATGGTGGTTGTCTTGTCATGTTGTTCTTGGGTGATAATGGCCAGACTTTTAATTTTAAATTTTTTACATTTTTGTTTTTTGGAAAAAAAAAATTTTTTTTTGTTTTTGGGTATTGGCTTAGTCAGCTATTTTATTGTTGTTTTGTTCAGGTGTAAAAAGCTCCAAAAGGTCTAGGCTTTATACACCTGAAAGGGGATTAGTGCATACATCTTAAAGATAAGATAAATGCATTGTTTTTTTTTTGTGTTTTAATTTTAGAATTTTTGAGAAACAACATTGACGTCTGTTTTGAATGTTTTGACCATACCATGGGGATCCATTTTAGAGTGGGTTCTGCCTAAAGAGGTCATGGTTGTTTTTGATAGTTTGGTCAAAATTGCAGAAGCCAGGAATACTAAGTTCCTGGGTTCCAAGGAGGGAAATAGGAATAAATATAGTAAGCGAGCAGATATTATGGAAAAGAATTTGATTCTGCTCTTGTTTTTCAATTCCAGAATCCTGGTGGAGCGAGATTGGAAAGGTTCTGGAAAATGGATCACAGATGATCATCTGGTTGGCAGTTTGTCTGTGCCATACCACGGCCCAAATTTATTCCACTAAATATCAGGAGGGACAGGACAAACAAAAAAAGACTGTTACTACTAAGGTCGCTATGGATACCTGTTGGATGAAAGGCAAAGGGGGGGTGGCTTTGAGTGGGTGTGTGGGTTTGAATGAAGAGTTCACACACACAGGGGTCAGTCTCTGTTTGCTGGGAATCCCTGACATGAGAAGGTGTCTCTCTGCCTTTTCTCCTATGAACACAGCTGATGATGATTCTATTCAAGCCTCATGGCTTGGCAGCCATTTTAAGGTTTTCACGGAGGGCCTTGTGATATAAGTATCTTTGATATTCTTGTATTATGTGATTTGATTGTAAACTTTGTGATATTGTAATATCTTTTAATACTTTATGTTAGCGTTCCTGATTCTTGGGAAATAAATAAGATAGTGTTGTACTAGCAGCAGTTTGTGTTTGGTTTCATAGCTAACCTCGTATTATTGTGATATTAACAGTGGCATGCGCTTGTAAGTTTAACAGACTAACAACATTATAGGGACTAGACAAATTAATATACAGATATAAGTATTATATCGCGTACATCAAAACGTATGTAGGCATAGGACACGCCCCCCATGACACACCCCCTTAAAGGAGAATTAACCAAAAAAAAGGTTAATTAAATCCACAAGGACTTTTTTTTTACCACTCCTATTCCTTTAGATTGGCTTTTAAAATTTACAAATGCTGCAATTTAGAAAGTGGATGAAAGGTTTAGCATTGGGAAATACTCTTTGAAAGATAAAAAGTGCATTTTTATATACAACTATATAGACCAAAATGAGGGACAAATGAGGAGGAAAGGGGGACAGAGGGACATTGCTCCAAATCAGGGACAGTTGGGAGGTATGTTTCTAGGCTAAACCTAACTAGTCTTAAAATGCTCCCTTCCCTCTCCTAACACCTATGCTGACTAACCTGTGTTAGTCAGCATAGATGTATATACTTCCCTATTTTCAGCCTCGTAAAGACCTGGAGTGGTGACTTCATCTATAGGCTTCTATGGCCCATCCATTGTTGGCACTCCCTCCTCTTCCCTCCTCTTCCCTGCTGTTCTGTAGGTCAGAGTGAGACAGCTCAGACAGGGTTTGGAATTTTGATGGAAAAAAGGCAACCCAGGATGCTCAAATAAAAAGTTAGAAGCTCAATAGATTTATGGCAGATTTACAGGTATATCTCTTTACTTGCAGCATGCTATGCAGGGCACTCCTTAAGGGAGATTAATAACATTCCCTTAAAGACATCCTAACATACTGTACACTGATCATCCATACCTTTATTACCATGACCAAATATTGAGTAGGTACTGCCTAAACAGCCATGCCCTAGATGCCACTAGACCACTGACTAGATGCCACTAGAAAGTATGCTGTTATATCTGGCACCAAGCCATTAGTAGCAGATCCTCTAACTCCTTTACGCTGTGAGGTGTGGCTTCCATGAATTGGACTTGTTTTTCCAGAACATCCCAAAGTTGCTTGATTGGATTTAGATCTGGGGAATTTGAAGGCCAAATCAACACCTTGAACTAGTTGTGTTCCTCAAACCATTCTTGAATTTATCAGGCCACTTTATTCCATTGCTCTGTGATCCAGTTCTGTTGCTCATGTGCCCATTGTAGGTGCTTTTTAATGTGGGCACGGGTTAGTATAGGCATCCTGACTGATCTGCAGCTATGCCTACCCATACATAACAAACTGCAATGCCTTGTGTATTCTGACACCTTACTATCAGAACCAGCAACAACTTTTCCAGCAATTTGAGCTACAGCAGCTCTTCTACTGATTCAGACTACACAGGCCAGCTTTCACTCCCTGTGGGCATCCATGAGCCTTGGTTGCCCATGACCCTATCACCAATTGACCAGTTTTCTTTTTTTTAAACTCTTTTGGTAGGTCCTGACCACTCTCACAAGAGCTGCAGCTTTGAAATTACTCTGACCCAATCGTCTAGCTGTTACAATTTGGCCCTGGTCAAAGTCACTTAAATCCATACACTTGCCCATTTTGTCTTTTTTGAACACATCATCATCAGGAGCAATATGTTCACTTGCTTCCTAATATATCCTATCCACTTTAAGATGCCATTATAATGGGATATTGAGATATTCAACATTAATCACTTTTCCTATCAGTGGTCATAATGTTATGGCTGATCGGTGTATACACACACCCAACATATACACAAAATGGAAACAAATTGCATTTGACCCAAAATCATTATAGTTTCCTATTAAGAAAAAAAGAAAGATTGCCAGAAACTGGTCCTTAGATACAGCTGCTGACCAGACTACTGTGTTTTAGATGTGGTAAAATGTGGCATAAGAGCTGGAGCACATTGGTTTTATTATATTTGGCAAGTTTGTTTTCCAGTTTATCCATTTTCATGGTCTGATTTAGTGCTGTAGTTTTTTCTTCAAACTCTATGCCACACTATTTTGCAGGCAACAGTTCCAGTGGAAAGTCTTTCTCCTTTGAATCTGGCCACACAAAGAGACAATCTAATATTCTCATGGATTCTTTTGTTTGCTAAATTATTTCATCTAAATATAAAACTAAACTGCTTGGGAAGATAAAAATGCAACCCTTGCAAATAAAGTTACAGTACATCTTTATCATCTGGCTGCAATATGCCCGCTTTTAGAATTAGCAATCTAATAAAAATATGTGAAATATTTAGTCCCTGTACCCTCTACAAGCAAAGCACTGATGAACCTATTTACTTTATACATAAAAGCAATAACGTAGGGATTGGAACCACCTTGTGTTTAAATCCCAAACCAGACCAAATGTTTTTAGTTTTAGATTGAGTTGGAAAAGGATTAGACTGGTGGAGAAGGATCTGAGGGTTTTGGTAGATCATAGACTTAATAATGCCCTGTAATGCCAAGCTGTGGTTTCCAAAGCAAGCAAAACCCTTTCTTGTATTAAGAGAGGTATGGACTCCAGAGAGAGAGATATCATTTTGCCCCTGTAAAAATCATTAGTAAGACCTCATCTGGAATATGTAGTTAAGTTTTGTGCCAGTTCACAAAAAGGATATCAGAGAACTGGAGAACGTGCAAAGAAGGGCAACCAAACTGATAAGAAGCATGGAGGAGCTCCGCTATGAGGAAAGATTAGAGGAACTGAATTTATTTTCTCTTAAGAAGAGGAGATTAAGGGGGGATATAATCAACATGTATAAATACATAAGTGGGACATATAGTGAACTTGGTGTTGAGTTATTCACTTCAAGGTCATAACAGAGGACAAGGAGGCACACTTTATGTCTAAAGGAAAAGAGATATAATCTCCAAATATGGAAAGGTTTCTTCACAGTAAGAGCTGTGGAAATGTTAAATAGACTTCCTCAAGAGCTGTTTCTGGCCAGCTCAGTAGATTGCTTTTAAAAAGGACTGTGACTTCTGATTCCGACACCATATGTGTGGGAGTGTGAATCCTTGGCTACAGGCAGCTTGCACAAAAAAAACGGCCACATCTCACCGCCCGTGCACACCATCCGACACCACCACTGTCCTCCTCCAGATAAATCCAAGCATGGACCGATTCCTGATTCACGGTCCCACAGCCACGGATACAGGTATTCGGCCGGACCCTCCCCCACTAACTCCTCACAAAGCCAACATGGCAGCTGTCACGCAGCCTCCCTGCAGTGCGCCAGATATATCAGGGCTGGGTCCCGCATCCCCTGTGGCTGCAGAGGATCAATATGGAGGACTAGCCCAGGCTGTTGCTGCCTTACTTTCGCCCATGATCACAGCAGCAGTGGATAAAGCGATCACAGTAGGAATCACCCAGCTCAGGAAATAGCCAATCGCCTCTCAGAGCTGGAGCACCGCCTATCAGACCTAGAAGATAAAATGCAAAGCTCCCACACCTATTAGCAGCAAGCAAGCAATACTCAGCAATACATTTTTGAAAGATTAGATGACCTTGAAAACCGCTCTAGAAGAAATAACTTGAGGATCATAGGGCTCCCTGAGACCTTTAATGCTGACTCCCTCCATGACATCTGCAGTAGACTCATTCCTAACGCTCTGGGAATCACCACACAGTCGAAAGAGCACATCGCCTGGGAACCCCGTAAAATGATAGTCTCAGTCCTCGCCCTGTAATAGTCTGCTACATGAACTATATGGACAGAGTCAATATCTTGAAGTCCTTCCGCAATTCAAAATCGCTCCAACTCGATGACTATAAACTACTCATATTCACGGACTACTCTCAGGAAGTCTCCGGCAGGAGAAAAGCCTTTAAGCCGATCTGTCAAGCTCTCTACCAAAAGGGGGTGCAATTCGCTTTGGCTTACCCAGCTAACCTTCGCCTCACAGACTCCTCAGGAGATCCAAAATAAGTTTCTCACCCACCGGGTCTGTGTTACAGTTTTTCTCCATTGTTTTGGCTCATTTCTTGAAACAGAAATGACATTCTCAAAACAACATGGACAAATCTCCAAACCACTTGGCAATTGTTCACAACTGAATTGAATTTCTCATTCATTTCTTCAAATTGCAAATGTCTCAGTACATGTCTCAATGTCTCAGTACATCTTTCAAATGATTAAGTACAAGTAGCCTACATTTAGCACAATTTCCAAGTAAATATATCTTGTTGATCTAAACTGATTATCAATTCTCAGTCTAATGGTCGTTCACTCCAAAACATGTCAGCGTAATTTCATTGTTTAAGTCATCACATGCACAATAGTCTGTTCAATTGTCAAAATTATTCAGGAACATAATACCATGAATACCATATATGAATCTCTTGGAACATTTGATAAAATTATTACAGCAATTGACAGTCAGGTGCAACTACAACTTGACTAACGAAGGAGGAGTTGGAGTTGGTCTCAGATGACCGATCAAACAGTATGTTTAGTTACCTGACAGGTGCTGTCCATGATTGTGAATGCTGCCAAACATGTATATATAGAGCTTGACCATGCAGGACCAGTACAATTTCTGAACATGGAGGCACCTAACCAAGTAAATGAACAAGGGCAACTGCCTGCTCGAGGAAGAGGAGTAATGCCCCGTACACACGGTCGGAAATCCAGACCACAAAATCCGTCAGATTTTTTCTGACGGATTTTGTCCGACGCTGGTGTTGCATACACACGGTCCGACGAAGTTGTTGGAAAATACGATCATTCTGAACGTGGTGACGTTCGTTGCGTACAACAAAACTACGTAGAGGCTAGTAGCCAATAGCTTTGGTTTGGTAATTTGATCTGAGCATGCGTGGCACTTTGTCCGTCGGGATTACCTACACACGGTCGGAAAAAGTCTGATCGGATTTTGTTGTCGGAAAATTAGAGATCCTGCTCTCAAATTTTTTCCGGCGAAAATTACACACGATCGGATTTTCCGACAACATAATCCGATTGGACTTTTTCCATCGGAATAAGATACGGGGCATAACATTTCAGTAAGTCTACTCGTTGATAACTTTTCCCCTCCCCTTTCTGTCAAATACCCCCTGTAGTACCTCTGCATAGGGTACATGTACCCCAGGTTTGGAACCACTGGAATACTGGCCAGTAGTATATTGAACTTGTGTAGAACATAGAACATTCCTATGTAACTGTCTGTAACTGTGTCACGTACCGGGTACGGTGGGGAACAGGAGGTGGATCCCCTATGCCAATGGGGCGATAGCACGGGTTGTATTGGAGGACCGGTTCTAATGTTGCTACTGGTTTTCACCAGAGCCCGCCGCAAGGCGGGATGGACTTGTAGCGGCGGTAGCAACCAGGTCGTGTCTTCCAATAGCAACTCGACCCCACTGACAGCTGAGACAGGCGCGGTACACAAGGATTAGGCAGAGGCAAGGTCAAACGTAGCAAAGGGTCAAGGCAGGTGGCAAAGGTTCGTAGTCGGGGGCAACAGCAAAGGTCTGGATACACAGAAGGAGCAAAACACACAAACGCTTTCACTGGGCACTAAGGCAACACAAGATCCGGCGAGAACAGGAAGGGGAAGTGGGTTTTTAATGGGATTGGGAAAACTGTAATTGGACCAGGCACTAATTGATAGTGCACTGGCCCTTTAACTGGGGGCGGAGTCGCACGCGCGCGCCTGGGGAGTGGGGGCGCGCGCACGCCGAAGACAGCCTGCAGGGGACAGGTGAGAGGAGCGGGATGCGATCCCCGGGCGGACCGAGGATCGCATCCCGGAAACAAAGCAGCGCCTGCGGTCAGGGGAGCTGACCAAGGAGCTGCAGGGCAGAGACCGCCGTGAGCGCTCCGGGGTGGAGGGGATGCCCGGACCGCTCGGCGTTACAAACTGCAGTGTATGACTCTTCTGTATGACTAATTTGATGTTTTCTTGTTTTACTCTATTGTAGAGAATAATGGCATTGGAAGGAAACGAGACCTCTCACATACTCATGTATGTGGATGAGGCTGGCTTCAACCTGGCCAAGGGCCGAAGACGTGGCCGTAATTTTATTGGCTGCGGTGGATGTCCCAGGTCAGCGAGGGGGCAATATAACTATGTGTGCTGCCATTTCTGAGAACGGTGTGGCCACTCACATCCCCAGTCTTGGCCCATACAATACACAGTAGCTCCTCATCTTCTTGGACCGCCTTCATTTGGATTTGATCCCTGAAAATGAGAGAGGTCTCATAGGGCGTCACCTACCACGATATATAATTGTATGGGACAATGTGAATTTCCATCGTGGCCCGCTTATCAGGGCCTGGTTCACTGCTCACCCAAGGATGGATATGGTGTTCCTACCACCTTACTCTCCTTTCCTCAATCCTATTGAGGAGTTTTTCTCCGCTTGGAGGTGGAGAGTGTATGAGCATCGGGCTCAAGACCAGAGGTCCCTGCTCCATGCAATGGACGCTGCCTTTGAGGATATTACAGGAGATCAGTGTAGGGGATGGTTGCGACATGCACGTCGTTTCTTCCCTCGTTGCATCGCAAGGGAGGATATACGCTGCGATGTTGACGAGAATCTGTGGCCAGACAGACAGCAGCGTGTGGATGGGCAGGAGGGTGAGGATGGTGGCCAGTGAAGAGATGTTACAGTAGTTGTGAAACTCAAGCTTTATTTACAGCATTGTAGGCTAAATTTAATTTTCCTTGTTTTTTGTTTGTGTGTTTATATTTCTGTATATTATGCTGTATACATTTTCTTTTTACTCTGATGTATGGAAGTAAAGTAATTTTTCCTTGGCAGTATGAGTGCAATGTGTGATGTCAAACCTTGAAGGCTACTCTTACCCTAAGGCTGCATTCACACCTGAGCGTAGCTTTTCAGGCAGAAAATCGCGCGAATTGCGGCGTTTTTTGGCGGAGTTTTTTACCGCGATTTGCAGCGTTTTTACCGCGATTTGCGGCGTTTTTTACTGCGTTTCGCAGCGTTTTTTACCGCGATTCGCAGCGTTTTTTACCGCGTTTTCCCGCAAATTTTGTGCAGAGCAAAAGGTCACCAATGTAAAAAGATTAAAAACGCCCAAATCTGCCCGATTCGCGCGACAAAAAAGGGTCCGGAACTTGTTTGAGCTTTAGGCGTAGGGCTTCAGGCGTTTTGGAGTGGAGATGTGAACCATCTCCATAGAGAATAATGTATTTTTTCCCCTCTAGCGTTTTGTAGCTTCAGGCTTCAAGCTACAAAACGCTCAGGTGTGAATGCAGCCTAAAATCTTTTCTTTTTTTTCAGTTTTATACACAATTGTATTCAGTTAGCTAGACCAAAACTGTACAGTAACCATTGTCAATGAAGGACTGGGCTAAGACTGAAAGGTGGACATGAGGGATATTTCAATGGTCCTCTGCCATAGAGACAAAACATCTAAACATTTTGACTTGCAGTGCTTACACAATGCCAAAGGGATGAATCATTTTGGGGGCACTGACTATTTGAATGAGAAAGAAATTTATTTTTGACACATGAATGAACTGTTTTGGGAAAGATATGAGCTTTTGAAGGTGAACCATGGTGTTGTGCAGAACCATCCAGGTTATTTTGGCAAAAGCACCAAGAGAGTTGAGAACGTCTGGTCTGTTTCAAGAAATGAGCCAAAGCAATTGAGAAGAATCTTTGCCATTTTGGGTGCACTGACTCTTTATATGGGAAAGGAATATGGTTTTGAAGCATGAGTGAACAGTTTTGGGAGAGATATGAGCTTTTGCACGTGAGTTATAGTGTTGTGCTGAACTGTAAGACTGTTTAGCCAAATGATCTTAGAGTTTTGAGAATGTAATTTCTGTTTCAAGAAATGAGCCAAAACAATAGAGAAAAACTGTAATACTATCAAGGTGATTCCATACCAGTATTAATTCATCTCCATTGGATTTCTCGCTGACCCCTTCGGCTTTTTGATCCATCCATGCGGCCTGATACCAACTTATGATCGTTTGCAACCCATCCACTGGTCTTCTTCGTGGTTAATGCCATTCGGAGAGCAGCGTGGCGCACCTGCAAGTCTCCAGGATTTCAGTGACAGTCCGGTCTACTTGCCGATTGGAATTATCCATGCTTGATTGATCCGTTGTCACTGACAGTCGGGTCCACCAGTTCCGTTAAGCGTGTATAAGTCATACCATTTGTCTGAAAGAAATTTCCATGTGATGGTCTATACGGCTTCAGGACATCTTTACCAGTATACCCCTTCATTTCCATGATGGACATTTTCACTATATGTGTTTCATTTGGGACCTTTTAGTTTTATTTTATTTTATTTCAATTGTTTTTATAACTTTTTCCTTTCAGGTTATACTACTTAGTGATTTTTACACAATTCACTTTTTGATGTAGGGCCACACATTTACCGTCACCATTTTCAGAATTTATGTCACATTCTTGTGTAGCGGCTTACTTTTTGAATTTTATAATATTTTTGTGGGTAAGCGCAATAATCACTTTTTATTCACACCCTCAAAGGTTGAAATTACTCTCCACCCATAAGCTTTCTTTTCCCCTTTTTCTAATAATATCCTAATAAGGTACCTAACACTACACTTACCTTTAACCCTAGCCCTCTAATTCTCATTTCCTCAATATACAGTGTCTCTAAATCAAACCTTAAACTATTACTAATTCTAATTCAACTCTTGTCAAATCAAGGAATAATTGGATACGTACTTATGCACCAAAAGTATTGGCATCTAATACCGCACCAAGAATACCAGTGCCCAAATAGCAATGCCAACATCTCCACAGAAGGTGTAATGAAAAATTGTTTTTAGAACTGCAATATTTCCTTTCATTTATCGCTCACTTGGCTCAGAAAGAAATATAAAGGAAGTATAATATTAATTCTAATGTTTTAAGACATGCAGCACTACAGCACATGTCTAAAGAGTTTCAGTTACCTTATTATGTTCCATCCAGAAAACCAATGTTTTCATCATTTGAATACCAGTGATGATGTTGGCCTTGAAACATCAAACACCACCATGTGTCTTATAAAAGTCATGCAGTCCCTAACAATACAGGGCTCCGCTGGCTTCAGATAACTTGCATACTTCAATATTATGTTCTGGTATCACATATTTGTTGACACTGTTATATACTAAAGCCTGATACAGTTATGAGTTTTTTTCCGTTCAACCCGATGGGTTGAATGAAAAAAAAAACTGTCAACTCCGGTCAGAGTCTCTGTACTAATGATCCAACGTTAGTACAGCAATCTCCCCCGCTGAGCTGACAGGGGGACAGTGCTGGGAGTGCTGATCGGCAGCAGATCAGCTGCTGGTTTTCCAGCATGCTGGTCTGACAGAAGTTTCTGTCAGACTGGCTCCCATACACAAGTGCCGAATGTCGGCCGTTTTTTATTGAACCGTCCGATGACGCCCGGCATTCCGGCCGTGTGTATGGGGCATTAGACTAGCTGTGAGGAGGTAGGCTGCTTACAGAACTCTCAATGAACAGAGAAAAGGGCAATATGGAAAGAACAGGTGAATATGCGTGACAACATATTAACCCAATTTAACAAAGTGTTATGGAAGTGAAACATTGGAAGATGAGCATATTCAATAACAACCTTCTGTGCTAAATAAAATCAAAGCAACTCTGTCACTAAAAGACTGCTGACAGTTATAAAGTTTACCAATCTTTTCGGATTTGCAAAACTCCAGTAATTATTGATAGCGCGAGGGATTGCCTGGAGTAGCATGTATGCAGGGTTTAAAATTTGTGAATGTGATAGCGCTGCATTAACGCTAAAAACTAATTATTGGTCACCACGCTCGGGAGGACGGGCTACAGGATCCGACCGGCCGGCGGACTTGTTGTATGCTCCGATTTTAATGTGAGTTTACTATTTTGTTTTTTTATAAATTTTTGATACCGATTTACACTATGGGTGCCCCCTCTCTTCTTCCATAAAACGGTACACTGCTGAGTTTATACCTGGAGGATCGGGAGGAGCCTGGGACGTTCGATCCATATTAACTTTGCTGATGATCATAGGACTCTATTCCCTGGACATCTAAAAGCTGACTGTATCACTGCAGAGCCTTATATGCTCTGCCTTCCGGTAAGGGCATAGTACAAGTGGTGGAGGGATCCTATATCACCTATTGCATAACCTCACTGCGGTGCTTATATTTATATGACTCTGGATGTGGACATTGTTTGAGCCTATTTTTCATCTACCCCTAGCTACATCGAAATATGAATTCATAAGCATACAGCAAGGCTTGGACTTTTAACTACAGACTGGTTACGGGGATTTTTGAATTTATCCCTGTTTTTTGATGTTTTCTGCCGCCGCTTCCTTTTTCCTTATAATTATTAAATAACTATCACAGAATAAATTAAGATAGATTCAAATAAAATGAATGTGCTAAAATAACAAAGTCCATTAGTAAAATATAAGTGACAAATCTTCTGCTAAAGTGCAAAGAGGTTGGAATTTGTTCCACGTGCTTCACTGAACTTCCACAACAACAGTGCTCTCACCACCGCATGCGATGCTCGCTCACCTCCTTGTAAGACCCAGCAGGGGGTCAAACACACCTTGCACACAGTGCAACTCTCCTTTAAGGAATGCTCCACACTGGTCCTCGACAATTCCTATTAGGCTCTCAAGGGACAAAACCACTCAGGTGCAGTATCCTCCCAATACGCTGCTTCAAGATTGACTCCACATTATTTGCCGGTAGTTCCACAGTAACATAGAAGAAACAAAAGTGCCCCCAATAATACAGTATGCAGGGATTAAATAGACAGAACCTCACCACCCAAGCTAATATTAAACTCACATTTATTGAGAAAGTAAAAGAATTGATACAGATTCCATTAAACAGATCTCACTTGTTGCAAAGGATTCCACTGCCAGGCTCCACCTCTACTAGTTACGCCACCTACCTCGTGGCTCCATCTGGAGGAATGAGCCGAGCGGCTGTGGCGGGGTAAATTTATAGATAAATGGTATAGCATGTAATGGGCAATTAGCGCATGCATCATAGGCTCTGGCAATCCCAGAGAGCCGTGCATGCGCAATCGGGAATAGTCGCTTCTGGCCGGAGCATTGGTAAACAAGGCTTTGAAAAAATGTCCGAAACAGAGGACATAATGGAACAATGCAGAGGTAGAGATGAGGTGGGATATATATCTCGCCAGATATCTACCATATCTAGGTAATAAAACTGAAAATATAAATTATAATACATTTTAAAAACATTTGAAAACTATAAAAGCAAAAATAATACATATCCTAAAAAGATATGACTAAAATTAGATTAAAAAAACAACAAGGGGAGCTAACAGTGACAATTAGCAGATAGGGGAATGATATTAACAATAAATGACAATAGTATAAAATTACATAGAAATATGCATAAAGAAAAAAGAGATATATATGCATGGTGTGAGGAAAATGTATACTTATAGGATGAATGGCTTAATGCGTGAACACTAATAGATAAAATATTTAGTAATCACTTATAAAACAATTAATGTCGAACTCGATGTTATGACCTAGCGCAATGGTCTCCAAACTGCGGCCCGAGGGCCGGATGCGGCCCTTGGAGCACTATTCTCCCCACTGATACAAGACATTATTCTGCCATCTGATACTGACAATGGAGCACCATTTCTCCCACTGACACCACTAATGGGGCACTATTTCTCCCTATGATACCAACGACGAGGCCCTATTCCTCCCCCCTAATACCAAATGTTTACTCCCACTGATGCCCAGGAAAATTTCCACTCCCATTGGCCACAGTCCGGCCCTCCTAGAGTCTGAAGGACAATAAACCGGCCCTTTGTTCAGAATGTTTGGAGACCCCTGACCTAGCGGATATAAAGTCTGAATTTCGGGTATCCAGAAGGATTCACGTTGACTAAGGGAAATTACCTTATTGGTTCCTCTCCATTGTGGGTGATATTTTTCTATTCCCCAAAATAAAAGAGAAGAAGGATCTTTTATTGTGATGAGTGGCATAATGCTTGGAAATGCTATGCTTGGGATAACCTTTGACAATATTTTGGACATGTTCCCAGATTCTTTTCCACGTTTGTCGTTTTCTTTCTCTTTGTTCTGACACAGGCATAGCAATGTTTACATGGAAGGAAACCTTTTCCTGAGAAAAATGTAAATTTCAATGTCTTTGGGGGATCTACTATATTCCTTGCTATTTTGTCCCGTAGCGTTGGAAGCTCGCCTGTACGTACATTTTGGATGTAAGGGTAATACCTGTTTAAGATGTTTGTCAACTGTTAATATAGGCCAATGTTTTTTAAAAAAAACTTTTCTATTTTTTTGTGTTGTACTCCATAGTTTAGAATGACGGGCATATTGTCTTGATAGGCATTCTGTTTTGGCTTGTATTCTATTAGAGTTTGTCTGTCTATTAGGTTCACTAATCAGATCTACCTGCTCTCTATAATCCTTGTCATCTGTGCAATTCCTCTTTAACCTCATGAATTGGCCCTTGGGTATATTAAGCAACCAACTGGCATAATGACAACTTTTCATAGGTATATACCCATTTTTGTCAACTGTTTTGAAGAAAGTTTTGGTTTTAAACCCTCTACCCATCACTGATATGGTCAGATCTAGAAAGTGTATTTGTTTCGTATCATACTCCCATTTGAATGAAAAATGTTGGTTGTTTTGATTAAGTTTGTTTAAATAATGAACCAATGCAGTTTCATTGCCTTTCCAGACAATAATAACGTCATCAATATATTGTTTATACATTATTAACTCTTTTGGTGTAGCTTGGTAAATTGCGTTTTCCTCCCACTCACCCATGAAAATATTTACCACACTTGGGGCAGTGTTGTGTGACAGATACTATTATAAACTTTCCAACAGAAAAGCCCGCTGTTTTCTCTGTATTTCCCTTAGCTGTTTCACTGCCCATTGTGTTGCTTTTATTGCTTTTTGATGTCCAATAATTGTATATAATGAATTGACATTGACGTGTCCCTCAAATATGCTTTGGTTTTCTGTACTAATGGTTGCAGATGATAATCTAGGTATTGGCCCATCCTTGCCCCAACAGACTGAATTCCATTGACAATGGGACATCCTGGGGGATTTAAACTGTCCTTGTGTATTTTAGGAACCGTATATTTGATAAGGATCCTACAGGTGTTAGTAACCAAATATCTACTTTATTATTCAGCAGACCTTTCTTTATACCCTTATCCACCAATTTCTCCAATTCATTTTTGTAACTCTTAGTGGGGCTACTTTTTGTCACTTTGATTTGTCACTTATATGTCACTAATGGACTTTGTTATTCGAGCACCTTCATTTTATTTTACTTTATCTTAATTTATTCTGTGATAGTTTGTTAATAATTCGTTTTTAGCATTAATGCAGCGCTGTCACATTCACTCATTTTATATCCTGTTTTTTTTTGGGAACACATAGGTGATAGCAGCAGCAACTTTTTAGTTTAGTTACATTAGGTGGCAGCACGCAACTACCTTTATATATAATATGTATGCAGGGTTAATTTTAAATGTTTATTGAGAACATTTAAATGTATTATTTGGCACATTGTTTTAATAAGTTCCTTGCTCATTTTTTTAAAATTTGGTCTGTTAGATTAAAATTTAAAAAAGATCTAATATATAAAACAAGTATATATTTATGTTTTTTTCATTTACTCATTATTATTTTTATTATTATTATTATTATTATTATATTACTGTATATTATATTATTATTTTGTAGTCAGGTGCAGGCTACTGTAATATGAATATAGCAGACATTACAATTACTGCAGGGTACTCCTGTTTCCCTCTAATGCTGCACTCAGATTATTTGCATCACACTTCTGAGCCAGGAAGCAAAGGGCCGTGGGATTTATAGCTCTGCATGCAGCCATTACTGGATTGGGGAATCCCTTCCAGACTACATTTCCCAACAAGCCACCTACCAAAAGGGGGATTATGTGAGAGGCTATAAAAGAAGTTTCCCAGCAGGCCTTTGTTCTCTTCTTCCCAGGATCCACCAGTGAACACCAGAGCTCCCGCCAACTGCTGGGACCACAGCCTACTACAATTTAGTGAGTCTTTGCTGCCCCTGTCCGAGATTATTATAAACCTTCACCTAAGTCTGAATTCCAGAGCGCTCTGGAGCAGGTTTTCATCAAAGGATGTCTTTGTACATTGCTTCATTCATCTTTCCTTTGATCCTGACTAGTCTCCCAGTTCCTGCCACTGAAAAACATCCCCACAACATGCTGCTGCCGTCACCATGCTTCACTGTGGGGATGGTATCGGACAGGTGATGAGTGGTGCCTAGTTTTCTCCAGACATAACACTTGCCATTCAGGCTAAAGAGCTCAATCTTTGTTTCATCAGACCAGTGAGTTTTGTTCCCCCACATGGCTTCTCGCAAACTGCAAACAGGACTTCTTATGGCTTTCTTTCAACAATGGCTTTCTTCTTGCCACACTTCCATAAAGCCAGATTTGTGGAGTACACGACTAATAGTTGTCCTGCGGACAGATTCTTCCACCTGAGCTGTGGATCTCTGCAGCTCCTTCACAGTTACCATGGGATTCTTGGCTGTTTCTAATTAATTCTGCTATTAATGCTCATCAGAGTAAAGGGGCTGAATATAAATGCACGCCACACTTTTCAGATAATTATTTGTAAAAAAAATATGAAAACCATTTATCATTTTCCTTCCCCTTCACAATTATATACCACTTTGTTTTGGTCCATCACATAAATTCCCAATAAAATACATTTATGTTTTTGGTTGTGACAAGAAAAAAGGTGGAAAATGTCAAGGGGTATGAATACTTTTTCAAAGCACTGTATCTCCATAAGAAGGGCACTATCTTTGGTCATGCATTATCTAGAGTCAGCATCTGGCATCTAATTCCTGCATTGAGACACTGGCTCAGAGATGACACAATCCTGCAGTTATTGGTGCTTGCGCTGTGTCCAAAAATGTTTGACAGCCTGCTGCTGTCTCTCACCTTGAGACTTCTTAAAGAGTTAGGCAGCCCATACATTGATAATTTTCTTTGTGTTCGATCGTGGGTTCTGGTTCCTTCCCCCCTGAGCTTTCCCCACTGTCAGAATACAATAATCAGTGTTGTCGGCTATAGATGGCAGCACTGATCATTTAGGAAAAACCTAACAAGCTGCCCATACGTGGATCGGAATACGCCTGGTCCCTGCTGAATCAGCCAAATTTCGATCCAATTATGGCTAACTTTACAGTGTTGCTGTTGCAGTAATTACTGGGGAGAGAAGATAGAGGAAATTCTTCCTCGTGCCTGCATGCTGGCATCATCTCAGCCTAGGCAAGTTACTTAAAGTGTATGTTACTCTAAATATTTATTGTTTTTCTATATGTGTGTTCAGATATGTGTATTTTATAAATCATAGTCGCTATCATTTTTATGTACTTCCTCCATCTGAAGTACCCGGTTGATTGCCAGTCACCTTTCTTCTTTGTTCTAAACTGACCACACAAAGCAGAAAGGCCAATCTGTGTTAGTATGGTCTGTTTTTATCCTTATGGTTGGCCATTCAGAAGTACAGGACACGGTGCAGACCCACATCATGTCTGCGTTGGATAGTTTGTTCAGCCAACATGCCCCCTCCCCACAGCCTGCCTTTGTCAACTACCCCCTCCCAATCACACCCTGCCTGTTGAACACACCCCCTGCTCAACCACAGCCTGCATCTTTCCTGAGGCTGAACAAACTATGGAATACAGGAACACTGTGTGCCTGCACAGTGTCCTGTAACCCCGTCCCTCACTATCATGAAGGAGAGATGCCTGGTCACATGACAGAACTTTTTAACCTTATAAAAGGGTAATAAAGATCATTTATGAAACTAAGCAAATAATTGTATTGTGCCTGCATAGTTATAACTGTATTAGAAAGTGCCTATAATATTGTATGATCACAGCTACTTTAAGTGGAGCACAGATACTGGAGATTTTTGAAAAGTATATTGTAGCTGTATATTTTGATAAGTGAGGAATTGATGCAGACTTGTAAAGTTACTGAACAGTCCAATTTGAGTGGCCCCCTAGTCATGCCCGCCACATAATTTCAGAAAGTCAGAGGACCTCAACATCCTCTTATAAATTACTTTTTATTAACATGTTTCTACTTTCAACACTAGTTTCCAACAATCAAAAAAAAAAATCTAAAAGTTTATAGTAAAATTCCATAAAAATATGTGATGTACATTTTCCATCTGTAAATCTAACGTAAGAAAGGGTAATAAGCCTCTAGAACTGTGTGTGTAGACTTATATATTTATATATCTGGATTTACAATTTCATTTCTGAGTACTTTCATTTAAATATAATTTCCTTCTTCACCAGAATGGTAAAATATATCTAGACTAGGTCTAACATATATATTTGACACATTAGGTAATGTAACTTTCCACTGTTAGCTCCTGTCCTTAGGTAACCTTTTGCCAGTAACACAAGTTTACAATGTAATTTTGCTGTGTGTTATATCCTAACAGAGATGTGGATTAGTCATTTACTAAATTAAAAAAATGTTTGGAACATTAAGAAGGAATAACAACCAGTTTAATCAGCTCCATAGGGATATGTGTGGGAGTTAAGTGTAATGCCGCGTACACACGAAGGGACTTTGTCCGCCGGACCTAGTCCAGCGGACAAACCGCCGGACTTTCCAGCTGGGCTTCGGCAGACTTGAAAGCGAACGGACTTGACCCCACACGATCACGCTAAAAGTCCGGCGGTTCACGCGATGACGTACAGCACGTACGACAGGACTAGAAAAATACTTGCTACTGAGCATGCGTCCTTTTTGGTCCGCCGGACCATACTACAGACGGCCGTATTGTCCGCCGGACTGCCAAGTCCAGCGGATAATTTTAAAACAAAACTTAAAACCTAGTCCGCCGGACTTTTGGGAAAAAAAGTCAGTCGAAGGCCCACACACGAGGGGATTGTCCGGCGGACTCAAGTCCAGCAGACAATTCTGCGGGATAGTCCCTTCGTGTGTATGCGGCATTATAGTCCTTTTTTGCTCCACACTACTAAGAATAAGGTAATTAAACATCAACACCTTGCAAATGTACTCAATGGGTTTTGCAACATTGTTGATTCTGCTACCATTCTACCTTCTCTATTTACCACAACAATGGCAATTATCTGATCTTTCAGAGCAAAACATTTTTGAATTCCCTAAACCTACTTCTTTAGAAACCTGTAAGACAATAGGATATCCACCCAATCATAATTCCCCTGTGGTGGACAGTCTCTCTAATTATATTATATAAGAACCATAAATACATCCACTGTGGCCCACAGTTTGTTTAGTGTGCTGCTCAGGCTCGATCACTATGGGGAGTAGTGTGGGTGATGCTGCAACCACTGCAGGAGTGCCACCAAGGGATGTAGCTCATCCCAGCTCTTGTAGTCACCAGAAGAAGAAAGGAAATATCCCTGGTGCCGTACATCCACAGAGTCCTATGGTGGTGTGAGAGAGACAACCTCAGCCTGGGCTCCCGCCAGGCAACACTCCCATGCGTTTCACTCTGCCCCCCCGGGGTTCCCTGTGACTAAACTCTGGGGGGCAAAACGCATTGGGATTGTGGCCTGGCAGAGCACAGGCTGAGGTTGTCTTTCTCATACCACCATAGGACTCTGTGGATATGCGGCACCAGGGATCTTTCCTCTCTTCTTCTAGTAACAATAAATATTCAATGTACCTTTCCTAACAAATTTCAGTTTACAATAGTTATTATACCCCAACTGGGTAATAACACTTCCTCCCTAAGCAATTATAGGCCTATATTATCAATAAATTTGAATATAAAAATATATGCTAAGCCTTAAAGTGGTTATATACCGCGACTGGTAAAAAAAATAAACCTGTAAGGCATTGCACATTATGAAATACTTACCATAGAATGAACCCCTTCCGCGGCACGCTGTCCCCGCTGAGAAGGCTGACATCTTCCCCCGGTCTTTCTTCCGGGTTCACGTGCTCCGGCTGTGTGATTGGCTAGAGTCGCAATGACATCACTCACTGTGGATGCGCGCAGGACCCCTCATTCCAGCATGAAGCTCTAAAGTTCTCGCAAGGTATGCCAGAATCTTCAGAGCGCATGCAGTGCACATTTAGGAGATTTTCAGTTTACCTACAGGTAAGCCTTATTATAGGCTTACTTGTAGGTAAAAATCACAAAGCATGCTTTCCTGCCTCTTTAACCTTCTGGCTACTAGACATACGCCAAACTCTTAGCCCTGGTTCACACTGCTGCGTCTTTTCATGCAACTTGGTGTGACGTGACACAGAAAGTCACATGCCAACTCAAAGACACATTCATTTTTAAAGGGTGCCATCTTAATTGCTACAACTCAAGTCTCTACTTGTCTTCATCTTCCTTACAACATGAGTTCCATAGACTGCAATGTTAAAACAAGTTGTTTCTTTGTGTAATCTCTTCGACTTTGGCTGCAACTTCACAGTTTTTTTTAAGCTCAATAATATCTGTCACACTGTGTATTGGTATTATTTGCCAAAGTTACAAAACATTAAAGTTGCATGATCGTGGCATTGAAGTGCGTCAAGTCACAATGCACTGTAAGTGCATGACTTTGGGGTCGCAGCAGTGTGAACCAAGCCTTATCTTTCCAAATCAGGTCAGCTTTGTTAGGGGATGAAAAGTACCAGAAGGATGCTAAGTTTTATTAACATGTTAAAATCAGGACAGTCCCTTCTCTGCTCTGACCTTTCGGTTAATAGAAGGCCTTTAATTAGAAAAAACTTTGGTTTCTCTGGGATGATACTTTAATATCAATAATGTATTTAGGCTCTATTCCCTCTGCCAGGGAGTACACTAATGGTATGATCTCTGAACAATTCTCCATCACTAATGGTCAGGGCTTTTTTTCAGGGGGAATTTGGTTGAACTCAGTTCCACCACCTCTGGCTCAGACCCTCTGCTCCCTGCCCACCACTATCACTTGTAAACACAAAAGTCTGGTTTCTGTGTTTACAAGTGACAGCTCTGCACTCTGTGTGTAATGCAATCCTGCTATTTAATGACCTTTAAGACCCTCCTACTGTTCGTGAAATTTGACTGACCACACCCACTATTTGATGTGATTTGGAGGGTGTGTGTAGGGGAGCGGTTTTGGGGGGTCGTGGTTGAGTTCCGGCACCTATTGTTTGAGAAAAAAAAGCCCTGCTACCTGCTACTATGCAAAACAAGACACCCTAACAGTTTTTAGCAATGTGTCTTTTTTTTTTTTTTACTTAAAGTGGTTGTAAAGTCACATCTATTAATTACTTTGATCCTCGCTGTTTTAGGTCCATGTTTAGTACAGTGTGTGTGTGTTTTCTTAAAATCATAATGCTAAATACCGTCTTTGCACAGTGCTGCTGTGTTGTCATGTGCCCTCCCTCTGCTTTCCTTCCCAATCCCATGGCCCGTACACAAGATTTGAAAAATCGGACGATAGAACGTCCGGGTTTTTTTTGCATGCTAGTCGCATATCGAAAATGGAGAGGTTACTAAAATTACGAAAATTCTCGTACTACAAAATAAAATATCGAAAGTGATGTCATGTGTTGTAGTGTATTTCTATTGTATATTCGTACGACAAATGTACTGATTAAACGAAAATGTACGATCTGGTATCAGACGAGAATTTTTTTTTGGGTTTGTCCGATTTAATAATATCGGGTGAACTGTCATGATTGGCTCTCGAAAGCTCTGTACTAACGATCCAATTATCGTACAATCGCTCCAAAAGTGGTATTTATCATCCGATTTTCAGATCGCGTGTACGGGCCTTTAGAGACTACAGTGGGAGGAGCTGAGATTCCCTTCTGATGTATGCAAGATAGCAGAGGGAAGACACATGACTGTACAGCAGCACTGTGCAAAGAAGGCATGTATTATTATAATTTTAAGAAAACACACACTGCTCTAAACATGGACCTAATATAGTGAGGATCAAAGTAATTAATAGATGCTTCTTTGGAAGCATCGGAGCAGCTGCAGAGAATTGTATTACTGAAGGCAGGACGGGATTGGTTTCACAGTTCACACACACTACAGAAGAGACAGGGAGAGGGGAAGGGAGAGTTGGGGAGATGCAGAGACACTGAGGAGAGAGCAGGATGATGCGTGGTAATCTGACCACGCTATATTGGATCAGCAGCCATAATTAGTATGGTCAGTACACACAGGGGAACACAGGAAAAAGCAGGATCAACCAGGTATTGTACAACATGCAGCAGCACTATGCTATATATCATTTTTTTTTTAATTTTTAGGGTTACAACCACTTTAACACATCAAAGCTAAAATATTTCAAAAGCCATACTGAACTATTGTGGGACTTATCAGTGCCATTTCACACCATTCTACTATACAAAATTGAACACTTCACACAAGGTTAAAGTGGTTGTAAAGGCAACAGGTATATTTACCTTAATGCATTCCCTGCATTAAGGTAAAACATCTTCCAATAACAGTGCGCCCTTTAAACACTTATCCTAGTCCTGTATTCAACCAGCGCTGTGCCAGACTTCAATTCTTTTTTCCCCTCTCTGTGCTCCCACGAGAGCCAATGGCTCCTGCTGCTATCATTCAAATCATGTGAGGAGGGGGTTGGGGGGTTGTGGCCGAGCTGTGACGTGTCTGCTTAAGGATGCACACAGCCCAGCTAGGGAGTGTACCCATGGGGGCACTCCCTATGGCACTTGCTATGGGGGCACACAGAGAAAAGAAGGAGCCAAGAGCGCTAGAATTGGATCCCAGAACAGGAGCTTTTGGGCTGCTCTGTGCAAAACTATTGCACAGAGCAGGTATGTATAACATATTTACATAGTTAGTCTGGTTGAAAATAGTCCATCTAGTTCAACCAATAAGTTTGTTATTAAAAAAAAAAGAAGAAAAACAGCCTTTACAACCACTTTAAGTTATCTTCTAGAAAGGATGTTAGCTACAATGGTTACATACTGTATATGCTGTAATATTGTGATGAGTTGATGTAGGTATACATTTTTCTTAGTATGATTCTAAATTGGTGACTCCTTGTAACTTCTAATGCAACACTCTTTATATTTACTACCATTTCTGTATACTTTATAAAATGAATAAAGAATAAATGTGGCATCCCCAAACAGCATTAGGGTTGTTGGTTCAATCCCAACCATGGCACTACATGCCTAGAGATTGCATCGGTTTCCTTTGGGTACTCAGGTTTCCTCCCACACTCCAGAACGAAATGCTGCATTTAAAAGGATAAGTGCACCCTAACACTAAAATCTCTACATCTACAGACAGCCATGATCTAACACTAACCTATCTAACCCTGTAAAAAGAAATCAGCATACATACCATTTTTGAAGCCGATACGACTCGATCTCATGCTGAGCTGTCAGCTGCGGCTTCTCTGTGGATACGGGTACAGAGGACACATCCGACAATGGAAGCCCCATAGTAAGTAAATGGGTGACGTCACTTCCCATTAATTTCAAAGCCGTTGTCAGCTGTGTCCTCTGCAGAGCTTCCGCCGCTGGAGACCGGAATGGATCGGCTTAAAAGAAGATATGTATACTGATTTCTTCTTTACATGGCTAGATAGGTTAGGCTT
The DNA here is from genome assembly GCA_028564925.1 of Lithobates sylvaticus. NCBI lineage: Eukaryota > Metazoa > Chordata > Amphibia > Anura > Ranidae > Lithobates > Lithobates sylvaticus. The sequence continues at coordinate 163,868,671 of CM053028.1, forward strand.
AGATGTCTGTAGACGTAGCGATTTTAGTGTTAGGGTGGACTTATTCTTTTAATTATCTTCAAATCAGTGGCACACCTCCTGAAAGTTGGCTTTATCTGGGTCAAATATCAAACATAATAAACATAGTTACATACAGTAGTCATCCAGGTTGAAAAAAAGACACAAGTCCATCTAGTTCAACCATGCTTTCACATATCTTAAAAGCTAACTTGCTTATACAAACTCTGAAAACCCCTGCTCTGTTTGTGCCATTTGAGGCAACTTCATGCAAATGTTCAAGTCAACCAGTAATGTTTTATTTAACAGAGGTCCACCTATGGTATTTGTTGCACTCATAGGGGTTGGTTTACCCAAGGCTGTTCACTTTTTCTCTTAGCTTAGTGACAGTGGTGGAATTTCACAGAATACCCAATCACATGTAAGGGGAAAAAAAAAAAATGTATTTTCGCTTGAACACGATTGGATGATGGAAGCCAGCAGTGTTTCACCTCATTCACTAAGCTCTGGCGAAAATTCCCTTGCATAATGAACAGCCTATATGTCTTTAGTAAATTAGTAACTTAGTAATTTAGTAACTATCACAGGTGTAGGTAGAGAGGATAATACAGGGTCAACTTTTGTTGCATGTCTATACAAGATACACTCACTGGAGATACCAGATAATGGTTACAATTTTGAGTTATTTGAGTTTTTTTTCTGCCATGGAACTAAACTCACAACAGAGAAAAAAAAACTGAAAGATAATTTCCAGTTCAGAAAAAGAACTTTAATATCCACAATTTCTACAATATCTACAATGTCTATAATTTGTTGTATAACAGTGACACAACCCATATTATTTCTTAAATAAATATGGTTAATATGGTCATAAATGTCTCGTCCACATTATTTCTTCCACTGTTTCTGGCCAACTCCTCCTAAACCTATTTTCATTTATATTTATTGTATAACTGTGATTATTTAGTTACTGTATATACTCGAGTATAAGCCGAGTTTTTCAGCACATTTTTTTGTGCTGAAAATGCCCCCCTCGGCTTATACTCGAGTTAAGCACTTTTCTGCACCAGATAATGACATTTTCCGACCCGACTTTGCGGCCCTGTATCTCGGGGCCACCTGGTTCTAGGAACCCCAATTTGGTGTGCAAACACAATAGAACTAGCACTACAACATATCCAAAGATGGGGTTCCTAGCACCAAGTGGCCCCGAGATACGGGGCCCCAAATTCGGAAAATGTAATTCTCTGCTGCAGAAAAGTGCTTGACATTTTCCGAACCGACTTTGAGGCCCCGTATCTCGGGGCCACTTGGTGCTAAGAACCCCATCTGGATATGTTATAGTGCTAGTTTCACTGGGTTTGTACACCACATTTGGGGTTCCTAGCACCAAGTGGCCCAGTGAGGCATGCAAATGGGCATTGTTGACCCTCTTGTCCACTTACAGTAGCTGTGCAGTTCTCACCCTAGGCTTATACCCAAGTCAATAAGTTTTCCCATTTTTTAGTGGTAAAATTGGGTGCCTCTGCTTATATTCGAGTCGGGTTATACTCGAGTATATACGGTATATGCTATGTGCTATGTTATGAAGTGGACATGTAGCAGTAATTTTTATGTCTGCATGAATAAATTCCTGATAAGTCAAAACACACAACAGTATAAAAATCCCCCTCTTTAACATTGAGCTTCAGTCGATAAATGAGATGATATGATCAGCCTGGTGCAGGAAGGATGATGCATTTCCTCAGCCTCCTTTCCCCCAGAGGTCAGACTGCAACACAGTCACCCTACAGTCAGACACAAGAGACTGCTGTGGCAGGCTGATCTCTTGAAGACATTTGTGAACAGAGCCAAGAACTGTACAAGCTCCAGGATTTATATTAACGTGTTATCTCTGAGTCAGCATTTCAGTCCAGGAAGTGAATAGTGACCCTAGATAATGACTGAAGAAGGCTTATTTCATCCTTCTGGGAAGAAAAGTAGATAATGAATAACTGTAGGCATTTACATTTTTTGCTAAATAAAAAAAAAAAAAAGAAATGTTTGAAAAAAAACATGCTTTTCATCTTTCTGTTATAAAATTTTGCAAATATATAATCGCGTTTCATAAATTTAATTCACAATCCACAATCTATGGTATATATATATATGAAAATCGATCAATCCTGATCTCATGTCTTGAGGCCCAAAAACGTCAGGACAGCACAAATACCCCCCCCCCAAATTACCCCTTTTTGGAAAGTAGACAGTCCATGGTATTTAGTTAGAGGCATGGCGAGTTTTTTGAAGTGGTACTGTCACCAGTGCAGTACAGTGTCATTATAACTGATGTGGTGGTGATAAGGGACACTGACTGGTGACAGTACGAAAAAGAAAAAAAATATATATAATAATTTTTCCAATTTTTTTCTTTAATACATTTTTTATGATTTATTTTCTTACACACTGTGACCAGAGCAATATAATGTTATCATGGTAATATTGTACTACTGGGGAAGTGATCAGTTTTTTTTTCATATTATGATTGCTTATAGCAATGAATTTCATAACTATAAGCAAGCATTTTACTGAATGAAATTGATTCATTCAGTTTGTTTTGTTGTGATTAGCTGGATTGGCCACAGCTAATCGCATGGTACAGACGGGCTGTGTTTGGCCCTGTCTGTATCATGTAATCATTGTGACCAATCACAGCTAGCAACACAATTGTACACAATGGATGACATGAACGAAAACCACCCATTGTTTACAATTGTCATGTTATCTGCTGTGATTGGTCACAGTGGTCACACGGTATCAGCAGCGGGGCCAGTACACTGATCAGTCATCAGCCGATGACAGATCGCACTGCAGCGTGGCCCCACAGCCGTGTGTGAGGCGTCATCCAGGAAGATGTCATATGATGTCCACCTGAATTGACGGGCAAGAACTGTTTAACATATACATAATTGAGAGGATAATGTTGTAAGGTCTACTTTAAATCTAAACTCAGTGTAGGTATAGAATATAGAAATGAATGAAGTTACAGTATGTAATCATTTATACATCCTTAAAAGTATTTTTTTTAAATGCAAGCAGTGTAAGTGTCTGAATTTTAGTTGGAATTAACTTTATGCAGGCTGCAGGAATGACATAAGGAGCCAATCAGGTGGGTTGCAGTGCAAGGAGCATATTGATGGAAAGGGAAACATGCAACAAATTCAGGTATTTCCTAAGGTAGTTCAGGTAGTGCCATCCCACTGGCTTTCTCTCTAGGTGCCGGCCCCTCGAATAGCACATCTCACTCTGTCCATCTACAGTGATGCAAAACCCTGGGCCACAATCTATGTTTATCAACCACATATCTAAGCAAAACTACAAGCTCCAGCTATAGTCCCTGCCTGTTTGCCATGCCCCACTGATGCATTTCACCAGGATTGAGCCCACTCTGGCTAAAATGCATCAGAGGGGCATGGTCAACAGGCGGGGGCTGTAGCTGAAACTTGTATTTTCACTTTGAGACATGGCTGATACACATAAAGTGCAGCCCAGGGCATTGTATTAATATACCTGGATACTGCACTTCCTGTGTGACAGCTGCAGCAGCAGGTAGGGGGCTCAGCTGCACTAGGATAAAGTGTCCACATGGACAGTCGAGGCTCAGTGTGCCTCTACATTTTTATTTTATAAAAAAAATATGCTTATCAATTTACCAAGTGAAAGTGCATGTACACTCGTTCTGTGTCAATGGCACAAATAAAAAAAAAAATAAAAAAGAATATTATTAGGATGTTTCCTGTGCTGGTTAAATGTTATTCATTGATTTAAATTGGAAATTAGCACGTTTGACCACTAGATGGCTTTAAATATCATAGGAATTTCCTAAGGTCCTTGATGCCATCTAGTGGCCAAATGTGGTATTTTCCATTTTAAATCAATTTCATCTGAATTTCCTATGATACTTGGCACTAGTGGCTAAATGCAGCATTTTATTTTATTTTAAATAAATTAGGAACAGGAATAGCATTTGTTTTTGCCACATTTGCACAGAATGAATGTACATGAACTCTCAATGTGTGAATTGGTTTATAAATACACCCCTAAGTAAAGTATATGCTCTCACTTTTTAGACAAAATATAAGCCTGATGTTTTCCACGAGAAACGAGTAAACTGGTTGCTGCCTATGACCATGTAAAACTGTTGTAAAACAATACAATCCCCAGGTGACTTAGACTGCTCAAAGATACTCACTTAAGAATAAGAAGGAGATTGTAGAGACTAAGACTCAATTTTAACTGTAAAGGATTTGTGCAGATTTTATGAGCTACAGACAGATTACTTTAAGAATACTTAATGGGTAAGTAAACCAGTTAAAATGTATGTTGGAGCCATTTAGAGTAGTCAAAATCATATGTGGACAGACACAAGGAATGGAACAAATTAGTAACATAGTCGTGCTGCATGACATATGATTCACAAGAACAATAATCAGAAGGCAATTAAAAACACGTGGGGAGGCACTGAGAATGGAATTCTTCTAAAAATAAAGTCAAACAACTGCAGGTGGTAGAGAATAATTGTTACCTTTAAGTGAAGGCGTCGTTGCCTTAAATATTTAAAGCAGTATTAAGCCCAAAAACAAAAATGCTAAATATTGCAGCTTGCCAATCCTTAGATGTGGTGGCTGCATTTGTTTTCTTTTTTAGGCAGACACCTTTGGACAGAGGCATTGTTAGTCTGGGAAGAGGGTAGTGTTATGCCCCGTACACACGGTCGGATTTTCCGACGGAAAATGTCCTATCGGACAATGTTGTCGGAAATTCCGACCGTGTGTAGGCTCCATCGGACTTTTCCCGTCGGTTTTTCCGACGGACAAAGTTTTATCTCCTGCTCTCAAATTTTCCGACAACAAAGTCCGATCGGACTTTTTCCGATCGTGTGTAGCAAATTCCGACGGACAAAGTGCCACACATGCTGAGATCAAATTACAAGACCAAAGCTATTGGCTACTAGCCTCTACGTAGTTCCGTCGTACGCAATGAACGTCACCACGTTCAGAATGATCGGATTTTCCGACAACTTTGTCCGACCGTGTGTATGCAACACCAGTGTCGGACAAAATCCATCGGAAAAAATCCGACGGATTTTGTGGTCGGAATTTCCGACCGTATGTATGGGGCATTAGACTAGCAGATTAAGATGGACTTGACTAATAAACTGAAAATTAACTCCAGCTAACACTTTATAAGCAATTACAGCAATCATTTTTTTTCCTTAAAGTAAAACACCAGGCAAAACTTTTTTTTTTCATTTTGGATAGCGTGAGGGAGGATTATAACCCCAGTCAGATTATTCTTCGCCATCTGTGTCCCATTGTGGAGATTTCCCTTCACTTCCTGTCCCATAACCAGACAGGAAGTTGGATGAAATCCCTGCAAATTAAGGGAATTTCTTGGGGACCCCCAGGTTATCAGAAATTATGTCCTCATTGGAAGATTTCCCCTCTATCACTTTTCTGGGGACAACCCAAAATTTGGGATTTTCTTTTACGTTCACTTTCAATAATAATGATAAACAGGACAAATAGAGGGTGAATCTCCCTAACAGGGCACAAACGGCAATAAAAACTGACCGGTGTTCTAAAAAGTTTTGCCTTTAGTTACATTTTAAGGGACAAAGGTTTTATAAAAATGAATAAAAGCTGACCATTGTAAACACATCTGTCAATGGTGAATGAGTGCCCATCAGTGCAGCCTATCAGTGCCCATCAGTGCCACCCATCAGTGCCTATCAGTACCGCCTATTAGTGCCCATCTGTGCTGCCAATCAGTGGAACCTCACAGGTGCCTTCTCATCAGTGCCACCACATCAGTGCCCATCAGTGCAGCCTATCAGTGCCCAACAGTGCAGCCTCATCAGTGCCTATCAGTGAAGAAGAAATATTACTTATTTGCAAAATTTTCTAATATAAAAAAAAACAAGCCCTTTTTTTTCAAAATTTTCAGTCTTTTTTGGTTTGTTTAGCAAACAAATAAAAAACCCAGTGGTGATTAAATGCTACCAAAAGAAAGCTCTATCTGTCTCTAAAAATTATAAAAGTTTTGTTTAGGTACAGTGTGCAACAAAAATGTAAGCGTAGGACAGTTTTTTCTTAACGAGATGTGATGGTAGTGTAGATGTACCGTATATACTCGAGTATAGGCCGACCCGAATAAAAGCCGAGGCACCTAATTTTGCCACAAAAAATGGAACAACATATTGACTCGAGTATAAGCCTAGGGTGAGAAATACGCAGCTACTGTAAGTGGAAAAGAGGGTCAACAATGCCCATTTGCAGCCTCACTGTGCCCATTTGCATGCCTCATTGTGCCCATTTACAGCCATAGGTTCCCCAAACTTCAAACTTGGTAGATAAGGGTTCCTAGATGCTCCCTAGCTGCAGACAAAATTTGGGGTCTCTGGACCCAAAGGGTCCTGAAATAACATTAGACACAGTTGACCGACTTTGGGGCCCTGTATCTTTGGGCCACTTGGTGCTAGGAACCCCAATTTTGGTATGCAAACTCACAACATATGGCACTACAACATATCTAAAGATGGGGTTCCTATTACTAAGTGACCCCGAGATACCGGGCCCCAAAGTCGTTTCAGAAAATGTCAAGCACTTTACTGCAGCAGAGAATGACATTTTCTGAACCGACTTTGGGGCCCCCGTATCTCGTGGTCACTTAGTGCTAGGAACCCCATCTTTGGATATGTTATAGTGTTGGTTCCACTGGTTTTGCATACCAAATTTGTTCCTAGCACTAAGAGGCCCCGAGATACCGGGCCCCAAACCCAGGTCGGAAAATGTAATTTTCTGCTGCAGAAAAGCGATTGACTCGAGTATAAGCCGAGGGGGGGCACTTTCAGCACAATAAAATGTGCTGAAAAACTCAGCTTATACTCGAGTATATATACGGTAGTTTAATTCTGGGTTATTAAAAATATAGTATTCAATTTGAACACCAGTTTCTAGAATTGAAGTGACTCCTATACGCCAATAAAAGTTCCCATTAGAGTAAACATAGATTGCCACCTTCCTGAGGCCTCAAAGAAAACTGCTAGTCATCTTGACTACACGGATCCACAGGGGGCATTCGCAAGGCCCCGGCCGGTCTGCAAACTTTGATTAACATCAACAGATCTAAGGAACCTAGTTTATCTCTCATAAAAGCTAAAATATTAGCGACAGAGAGATGAAAATAATTCCTATTGATCGTACACGCGATGGGTTACATGTACATGTAACTCTGTATTTTTAGCATGTGTGGAATCCTAGAGAACCACACAAAATCCTTATATATGGTGCCTGATTGCAGCAGGCAGGCAGTGATTGGTACTGTCGCGATCAGACTGATGCGCTGGTATCAGAAATCCTATCCATGACCCAGCAATCAGCGCCGTTCTGGGCCAATTCGACTCTGGTAATTTCAGAACACAAAACATCCTGTGGGTTGAGACAGGAACACCCCCCAGGGTTAATTGGCCAAGGGCTTAAATCCAGCCCACATCCATGGGCGTCCGCAGAATTTTTTTCAGGGGGGGCATAATTTTAAGTCATCCATGTTCCGCCCCTTATGAAGGCGGAGGGGCTTAGTCATTATCAGATTTGGCCTGTACAGTACGGGGTGTACAATATGTGCATATATATGTGCATATATAGGGGGTGGATGGTATTAGTATATACATTAAGGAAGGTGGGTGTATATAGCTGTATTCAGGACAGATGATGTATATCTGCAGTCAGTGATGATGGAGGAAGGTCTCTATATACAGGAAGGAAGGTAGGTATATACAGCTACCTGTATATAGAGACCTTCTCCATCATCACTGACTACATATATATATCATCTGTCCTGTACAGCTACAGTGGTGTGAAAAAGTGTTTGCCCCCTTCCTCATTTCCTGTTCCTTTGCATGTTTGTCACACTTAAGTGTTTCGGAACATCAAACCAATTTAAACAATAGTCAAGGACAACACAAGTAAACACAAAATGCAATTTGTAAATGAAGGTGTTTATTATTAAAGGTGAAAAAAATCCAAACCATCATGACCCTGTGTGAAAAAGTGATTGCCCCCTAAACCTAATAACTGGTTGGGCCACCCTTAGCAGCAACAACTGCAACCAAGCGTTTGCGATAACGTGCAATGAGGCTTTTACAGCGTCCTGGAGGAATTTTGGCCCACTCATCTTTGCAGAATTGTCCTAATTCAGTTACATTAGAGGGTTTTCGAGCATGAAAGGCCTTTTTAAGGTCATACCACAACATCTCAATAGGATTCAGGTCAGGACTTTGGCTAGGCCACTCCAAAGTCTTCATTTTGTTTTTCTTCAGCCATTCAGTGGTGGACTTGCTGGTGTGTTTAGGATCATTGTCCTGCTGCAGAACCCATGTTCGTTTCAGCTTGAGTACACGAACAGATGGTCAGACATTCTCCTTCAGGATCTCTTGGTAGACAGCAGAATTCATAGTTCCTTTTATCACGGCAAGTCTTCCAGGTCCTGAAGCAGCAAAACAGCCCCAGACCATCACACTACCACCACCATATTTTACTGTTGGTATAATGTTCTTTTTCTGAAATGCAGTGTTCCTTCTACGCCAGATATACTTGGACACACACCTTCCAAAGAGTTCCACTTTTGTCTCATCGATCCACAGAATGTTGTCCCAAAAGTCTTGGGGATCATCAAGATGTGTTGTGGAGAAATTGAGACGAGCTTTGGTGTTCTTTTTGCTCAGCAGTGGTTTTCTCCTTGGAACTCTGCCATGCAGGCCATTTTTGCCCAGTCTTTTCCTGATGGTGGAGGCATGAACGCTGACCTTAACTGAGGCAAGTGAGGCCTGCAGTTCCTTGGACGTTGCTGTGGGGTCTTTTGTGACCTCTTGGATGAGTCGTCGCTGCGCTCTTGGGGTAATTTTGGGCGGCCGGCCACTCCTGGGAAGGTTCACCACTGTTCCATGTCTTCGCCATTTGTGGATAATGGCTCTCACTGTGGTTCGCTGGATTCCCAAAGCTTTGGAAATGGCTTTATAACCCTTTCCAGACTGATAGATCTCAATTACTTTCTTTCTCAATTGTTCCTGAATTTCTTTGGGTCTCGGCATGATGTGTAGCTTTTAAGGATCTTCTGGTGGACCTTACTGTGTCAAGCAGCTCCTATTTAAGTGATGCCTTGATTGTGAACAGGTGTGGCAATAATCAGGCCTGGGTGTGGCTAGAGAAATTGAACTCAGGTGTGGACAACCACAGTTATAGTATGTTTTAACAAGGGGGGCAATCACTTTTTCACACAGGGCCATGATAGTTTGGATTTTTTTTCACCTTTAATAATAAACACCTTCATTTACAAATTGCATTTTGTGTTTACTTGTGTTGTCCTTGACTATTGTTTAAATTGGTTTGATGTTCCGAAACACTTAAGTGTGACAAACATGCAAAGGAACAGGAAATGAGGAAGGGGGCAAACACTTTTTCACACCACTGTATATATACAGGACAGATGATGTATATCTGCAGTCAGTGATGATGGAAGAATACAAGAAGGAAGATGGATGTTGGGTAGAGTGATGTCTGTCAGCTGGATATATAAGGTGGTCTGGGGGTGATGCAGGCTGGCTGGAGTAGGGGGCTGAGATGTAGTCAGATAGTGATGTTTATAATTAAAAAAAAAAAACTCATCTGTGTGCTCATCTACTAATATATACAATAATACATAATACAAGATTGGTATGTAAAGAAAACATCCTCCTGTTATAAGATGTAAATATCTATATAATCCAACCCCTAGCACTCTATGTATGTCCAGATAATGTGAAATTTATTTATGACAATTCATGTAACCCTGTGTTATATAAAGCTCTGGGGCTGCACCATCAGAAGTGTAAACTCACTACATAAACACAGAGTTACATGAATGGTCATAAATTACCTTCACTTTATCTGTACAGAGTGATTAGGGGAAGTTTATATAGATGGGGCTGTTTGCCAGTTTGGGAGATATCTGTCGCACTCGGCTGTCTCTTCATTCTCCTCATCTTCTTATCACTGATCACAATACCTACAAGACAAATCCTACAGAAACTTTGGCAGCTTTTCTCCCAAGGAGACTTCACTCAGTAAAAAACTGACCTCCCTGTAGTGTGAGCAGACATCCCGACCAGCAGTAGCTAAAGGGAGCTCCGCCCCCTCAGCACACTGCACTGGTGATAGGAGGAGGGGGGAGGAAAGGGGTTGAGTCAGAGATATCACAGTGCAGGAGACAGATGGAGAGAAGAGCTTTGGAGGTTCTAAATACATACACCGCCGGCACAGTGTATGTATTTAGAAGCTGCTGTCGCCACAGTGACAATTGTACCCCCCCCCCCATCCACTTACTCTGGGCCCTCAGTCCGCCCCTGGTCAGAATGAAGGAGACTGACTCCATCGGCTAGGTGTGCTGCTGTGATAAGCAGCCGACACCTGTCACAGAAGAGCTTCATTGCCGCGCTGGTCCTCAGAGGATATACAGAAAAGTACCCAAAGCAGCGGTTCCTGCTCGGGCCCCTTACAATTGTATGGGCTGTACCCCCCTGATGGCGACCCTGCCAGGGGGGGGTCACTCGCCCCCCCTTGCCCCTACCTGCGGACGCCCATGCCCACATCCATATTTCAATAAATTGGGTAGCCTGAGATATGGACATGGTTCTTCCACAAAGCCAGTTCGAAACTGGGGAGTTCCCACATGTTCCAGTATGCTTCTACTAGGATAGACTTCAGTAAAGTTTATTTCTGTTTTTATCCCTTTTTATTTTTATAGCACATTGCCAATTGTGTGTCGTATTTTTTGTAATAACATTGATAACATTAATAAGTGACTTCTGTGTACTAGGCTAGAACTCAAATCTCTGGAGAGGTTGTTGTATTTTAGTGCCTAAGTACTCGGTCTAAGTTACATGCCAATCGGTATGCAATTGCACTGTGTGTTGGCAAATTGCATACAGATTGTACGCTAACAGATGTGCCAGACGGAGATCTGTGTGTGTGGTGGCTCAGCAGACCAGTCTGCGGACAAACTGTTGGGTGGTGCAGGCTATCGTTTATTGTGTGTCAGGTGTGTGGGTGTGGGGACAGTGGGAAGAGTGATTAGAAGCGTGTGCTACTTGCTAGACTGCTCCCCAACCCATAGAGTGCACCAGATTGTATGTAAGATTTGTATCTGCCTGTGTGTGGTCAGCTAGCTGGATTGGAGTCCCCCTCTAGTGGTGGCCTAAGGTAGTGCGGGCTGTTAAAGTACCACAGCCAGTCTTACATGCTCAGTATAAGTTCCCCTTTATTGCCAAACAACACAACTTGCCCAGATTATCAAGTGAGGAAGGCAGGATCTTTCTCAGCAAGATGAAAGGACAATGGTGTCTGTATACAGTGTCCCTGGGAATGTATGACCGTATCATTTAGCCCTGTGGCACTACAATTGTCAGCAAGATGACTAACAGCAATGATGTCTGTATACAGTGTCCATTTAACTTATTCTGTGGTGCAGTGTCCCTGTTTCCTGCAAATGGGCAAAAGCCCCCTCACCCAATCCTTCGGTCAAGGCCCAAACGAACATCCTGGAACAAGCAGGATCTCCTGGCCCTTATTAATGCACAAAAATTACACATTTAGTGTTCAATAAAGATTTATTGGGAACTGTAAAACAGTTATTTGATATTTACACTCACCGGCCACTTTATTAGGGGCATCTGTTCAATTGCTTGTTAACACAAATTGCTGATCAGCCGATCACATGTCAGCAACTCAATGCATTTAGAAGTGGTGAAGACGATTTGCTGAAGTTCAAACCGAGCATCAGAATGGGGAAGAAAGGGGATTTAAGTGACTTTGAACATGGCATGGTTGTTGGTGCCAGACTGGCTGATCTACTGGGATTTTCATGCACAACCATCTCTAGGGTTTACAGAGAGTGGTCCGAAAAAGATAATATATCCAGTGAGCAGCAGTTGTGGACAAAAATGTCTTGTTGATGTCAGAGGCGAATGGGCAGACTGGTTCGAGATGATAGAATAGCAACAGTAACTCAAATAACCACTCGTTACAACCAAGGTATGGAGAATTCCATCTCTGAATGCACAACACATCGTACCTTGAAGCAGATGGGCTACAGCAGCAGAAGACCACACTGGGTGCCACTCCTGTCAGCTAAGAACAGGAAACGGAGGCTACAATTTGCACAGGCTCACCAAAATTGGACAATAGAAGATTGGAAAAACGTTGCCTGGTCTGATGAGTCTCGATTTCAGCTGTGTCATTCAGATGGTAGGGTCAGAATTTGGCATTAACAACATGAAGCCATGGATCCCTCCTGCCTTGTATCAATGGTTCAGGCTTGTTCTTTGCACACGTTGGGCCCCTTAGTACCAACTGAGCATCATTTAAATGCCACAGCCTACCTGAGTATTGTTGCTGACCATCCCTTTATGACTACAGTGTACCCATCTACTGATGGCTACTTCCAGCAGGATAATGCACCATGTCACAAGGCTCAAATCATTTCACCACTGGTTTCTTGAACATGACAATGAGGTCACTGTACTCCAATGTCCTCCATAGTCACCAGATCTCAATCCAGTAGAGCACCTTTGGGATGTGGTGGACCAGGAGAGTTGCATCATGGATGTGCAGCCAACAAATCTGCAGAAACTGCATGATGCTATTTTGTCAATTTGGACCAAAATCTCTGAGGAATATTTCCAACACCTTGCTTAATCTATGTCATGAAGAACTAAAGCAGTTCGGAAGGCAAAACGCAGTCCAACCTGGCACTAGCAAGGGGTACCTAATAAAGTGGCCGGTGAGTGTATAAACTAATATGAATTGCGCTTCTGAAACAGGTTTTTTTTAGCCATGTGACTGGCACAGCACCAATCAGGGCTGGCCAGACACAGATTCACACTGTAGAGAGCATACATCGGCAGAGAAATAGAAGCCACTCCCAAAGATCTTTTCTTGCAGATGCTAAAGAACAGGGAAAGATTATGTGACCACTCAATAGCGCTGCAGGAATAAGATTTAAAAGAAAAAATCCGGTGGCATAATATATATGATTTATGTGAATGAATTATAGCAATTGACACTTCTTGTTTAATATCACTTTAAGGGTCTGGTATGTATTTTGATTTATTAAGCTTTAGGGATAAATCAGATCCCTTTGTCAGGCTGTAAAAAGCTGAGTCACCCTGTAAGCTTGCATCTTTAAATACTCAAGTAAGCCAATAAACGGTATCACTCAAACTTCAGACTTTCAACCTTATACTTAAAGTTGGTAAAACCAAATGTATATACTAAAAAATTATTACTGTTAAAGGGATTGTAAACGCAGAAGGTTTTTTTATCTTAATGCATTCTATGCATTATGATAAAAAGCCTTCTGTGTGTAGCAGCCTCCCCAGCACCCCCCTAATTACTTACCTGAGCCCCATCTCTCTCCAGCGAAGCCCAGGAATGTCTAAGCCGTTTGGGACACTCCTCCTGATTGGCTGAGACACTGCAGTGACTCCCATGGCTGTCAATCAAAGTCAGTCAGCCAATCAGGGGAGAGAGGGGGTGGGGCCGGGTCGAGACTCTATGTCTGAATGGAGACACGGAACTGCAGCTCGGCTCCAGTGCCCCCATAGGTAAAACATTTGCAAACCACAACATTCCAAAATGCCCCTTGAGGTACTTTGCAGTGTTTGTCATGGGCAGGGCAGCCCATTGAAATCAATGAGCTCCCCTATGCATGCCGCGAGAAAAATGCACCAAAAAATTTGTGCTCCCATTACGCTGTGTGAATGGGGCCTGAAAGTACCAATTGAGTACAGTGATACTTTTGTTTTTTACTTTTATTTGCACTAACATACAATTTTTCAGGAAAAGCTTTAATCAATATATGCCTATTGTGATTTTTTTTCCAAAATATGTAGAAGAATATAGATCAGCCTAAACCGATGAATAAATTTGTTTTGTTTTCTTATATATTTTTTGGGGGGTATTTATTATAGCAAAAAGTACAAAAAAAAATTCATTTTTTTCAAAATTGTCGCTTTTTGTTTGTTTATAGCACAAAAAATAAAAACCACAGAGGTGATCAAATACCACCAAAAGAAAGCTCTATTTGTGGGAAAAAAGGACATCAATTTTGTTTGGGTACGATGTCGCATAACTGCACAATTGTCAGTTAAAGTGATGCAGTACCGCATCACAAAAAATGGCCTGGTCATTAAGGGGGCAAATCCTTCCGGGGGCAGAAGTGGTTAATGAGGTGCACAGAGGTAAAGCAGTCCCATTCTGTGCATAATGGGATATGACGTTTGCTAGATGATCACATGATGTTACAGAAAGTGTAGGGCTCAGAAAGCGTTTTTTTTTTGTTGAACCGAGAGGCTACCATGAACTAGGTAAGAGAGAGAAAAGCACACTGGGATGGCTTGGGCAGAAAGGTCATACAAACAGGCTTCTATTTATTATTGAAAGTGAAATTCTGCCTGAAAAGGAGAACTTAGCCATTAATTGTTGGTAAGATTTCTATTGAGAGTACAAAGTACAAAATTAAAACATACAGTATGTGAGAGACACTGGTTGGTCTATTCTAAAGCAAGCAATTTGGCATTTTGCTTTTGTTGTACATTATTTTTTACAGTATCCATAGTCATATGGGAAATGAACGCACAAGGGATTGGAAATTTTTCAACGTGAAACTTAAAATGATGGAAATGTCCAGTAAACAAATTTGTACATAATGGAGAAATGGAGGTAATGTGAACTGTGATTGTCAAACAACACAGACAGAATTAGAAAAGAAAAGTTTCTCTGGAAAAACCTTCTGTTTAGAATCTTGCTAAAGACAACTTGGCTTTTCATGGAAAACTTGAGAAACTTTTTGAGCCCTGCAGTGGAATTTTCCTTTCCATCATTGAAAAGACAGAAGAATTTAATTCCACAATGGAGGAGCAAATCAGGCACATTAAAGATTGGGAAGGATGCACAAAGGTTTGGCTTCTAGTTTCATTCTGAAAAAGTGTAATCTGAAGAGTGAAAACTATGACTTCATAAACTTTGTTTCAATTAGATCTTGGTTTGCGACATAATAATTCTAAAAATGTTAGTTTAGAAGTTTTACTAGATAGAGTATATAGTGCCCTTGCTACTTTTGGATATACCCATTGTCTTCATGCTTTTCACAATTTTGTCTACAAAATATTGCTTACCATGCCCACCACAGTTGTTTTAGGAGGCTTTTAAATAAAATAAAAAATAAGTAATGTAGAACTAGACTCCAGAAATCAAAAACTGCTAGGAGGTATTTTTTTTTTTTGCAGAAGAGACATGCAAATTATTTCTGCCAAAATACTTTTTCCTCTTTCTTCTAGCAATTTTCTATTTTCAGAACATTGTATGGTTAATGTGATGTGCAGTGTACACTCCTGTCTCATTACTGGCATCTGTAATGGTGTCCAATGCTTGGGCCAATGTGTTTCCTGTGCACAGGCACAGGAGTTAATCCATCGGTGACCACCCAGTAGCAAAAGAAGAGCTATGATGCATATGAAAGAAATGGTGGAGAAGATGGTAGAGAGGAATGGAACAGCTACTGTGACTAGGGATGGGCCCAGTGCTCGATTCGAACCCATGTTCGCATCGAGCACCGGGCGTTCGCTCGATCGGCGAGCCCAGAACTATTTGGGCCGTTCGCATCACATTCGTGTGATGCGAGCGGCCCCGCAATGCATTGCGGCCGGCGCGGCCGGCGCAGTGCATTGCTGGCTGATGATTGGCCAAGCATGCACTGTGACCCCGCATGCTTGGCCAATCACAGCGCCGGAAACTCGAAGAGCCATAATTGGCTACAGGCAGGACGCCTGTAGCCAATTACAGCTCAGGGGCTTTAGTACACGCCCCCTCTTATAAAAGGCCGCCACGCCGTCTGCGCCAGTCACATGCTGTTCCGGCGTAGATAGAGCAGGATCGTTCTGTGTCACTCTGCTGGATTTAGTTAGTTAGAGAGATTTACTTAGAGAGATTGAGTTAGATAGATTCATTTAGAAAGATTGATTTAGAAAGAGGGGCTTGTAGTGTGTTCGTGGCAGGCAGGCACTGGCAGCAAACAGAGCTCCTGTATTTTGTTCCCAGAAGCACCTATAGGACTTGTAGTGTGTTCGTGGCAGGCAGGCAGAGCTCCTATATTTTGTTCCCAGAAGCACCTATAGGACTTGTAGTGTGTTCGTGGCAGGCAGGCAGAGCTCCTATATTTTGTTCCCAGAAGCACCTATAGGACTTGTAGTGTGTTCGTGGCAGGCAGGCAGAGCTCCTATATTTTGTTCCCAGAAGCACCTATAGGACTTGTAGTGTGTTCGTGGCAGGCAGGCAGGCAGAGCTCCTATATTTTGTTCCCAGAAGCACCTATAGGACTTGTAGTGTGTTCGTGGCAGGCAGGCAGGCAGAGCTCCTATATTTTGTTCCCAGAAGCACCTATAGGACTTGAAGTGTGTTAGTCCCATCACACAGACCTATATTTTCTTCCCAGAAGCACCTATAGGACTTGAAGTGTGTTAGTCCCATCACACAGAGATCATATATTTTGTTCCCAGAAGCACCTATAGGACTTGAAGTGTGTTAGTCCCATCACACAGACCTATATTTTCTTCCCAGAAGCACCTATAGGACTTGAAGTGTGTTAGTCCCATCACACAGACCTACATTTTCTTCCCAGAAGCACCTATAGGACTTGAAGTGTGTTAGTCCCATCACACAGACCTACATTTTCTTCCCAGAAGCACCTATAGGACTTGAAGTGTGTTAGTCCCATCACACAGAGATCATATATTTTGTTCCCAGAAGCACCTATAGGACTTGAAGTGTGTTAGTCCCATCACACAGACCTATATTTTCTTCCCAGAAGAACCCATAGGACTTGAAGTGTGTTAGTCCCATCACACAGAGATCATATATTTTGTTCCCAGAGGCACCTATAGGACTTGAAGTGTGTTAGTCCCATCACACAGACCTATATTTTCTTCCCAGAAGCACCCATAGGACTTGAAGTGTGTTAGTCCCATCACACAGAGATCCTATATTTTGTTCCCAGAGGCACCTATAGGACTTGAAGTGTGTTAGTCCCATCACACAGACCTACATTTTCTTCCCAGAAGCACCTATAGGACTTGAAGTGTGTTAGTCCCATCACACAGAGATCATATATTTTGTTCCCAGAAGCACCTATAGGACTTGAAGTGTGTTAGTCCCATCACACAGACCTACATTTTGTTCCCAGAAGCACCTATAGGACTTGAAGTGTGTTAGTCCCATCACACAGACCTACATTTTCTTCCCAGAAGCACCTATAGGACTTGAAGTGTGTTAGTCCCATCACACAGACCTACATTTTCTTCCCAGAAGCACCTATAGGACTTGAAGTGTGTTAGTCCCATCACACAGAGATCATATATTTTGTTCCCAGAGGCACCTATAGGACTTGAAGTGTGTTAGTCCCATCACACAGACCTATATTTTCTTCCCAGAAGCACCTATAGGACTTGAAGTGTGTTAGTCCCATCACACAGAGATCATATATTTTGTTCCCAGAAGCACCTATAGGACTTGAAGTGTGTTAGTCCCATCACACAGACCTATATTTTCTTCCCAGAAGCACCTATAGGACTTGAAGTGTGTTAGTCCCATCACACAGAGATCATATATTTTGTTCCCAGAAGCACCTATAGGACTTGAAGTGTGTTAGTCCCATCACACAGACCTACATTTTGTTCCCAGAAGCACCTATAGGACTTGAAGTGTGTTAGTCCCATCACACAGAGATCCTCTATTTTCTTTGCAGAAGCACCCATAGGACTTCTAGTGTGTTAGTGGCATCACACAGAGCTCCTATATTTTCTTCTCAGCAGCACCCACAGGACTTCTAGTGTGTTAGTGGCATCACACAGAGCTCCTCTATTTTCTTTGCAGAAGCACCCATAGGACTTCTAGTGTGTTAGTGGCATCACACAGAGCTCCTATATTTTCTTCTCAGCAGCACCCACAGGACTTCTAGTGTGTTAGTGGCATCACACAGAGCTCCTCTATTTTCTTTGCAGAAGCACCCATAGGACTTCTAGTGTGTTAGTGGCATCACACAGAGCTCCTATATTGTCTTCTCAGCAGCACCCACAGGACTTCTAGTGTGTTAGTGGCATCACACAGAGCTCCTCTATTTTCTTTGCAGAAGCACCCATAGGACTTCTAGTGTGTTAGTGGCATCACACAGAGCTCCTCTATTTTCTTTGCAGAAGCACCCATAGGACTTCTAGTGTGTTAGTGGCATCACACAGAGCTCCTATATTTTCTTCTCAGCAGCACCCACAGGACTTCTAGTGTGTTAGTGGCATCACACAGAGCTCCTCTATTTTCTTTGCAGAAGCACCCATAGGACATCTAGTGTGTTAGTGGCATCACACAGAGCTCCTATATTGTCTTCTCAGCAGCACCCACAGGACTTCTAGTGTGTTAGTGGCATCACACAGAGCTCCTCTATTTTCTTTGCAGAAGCACCCATAGGACTTCTAGTGTGTTAGTGGCATCACACAGAGCTCCTATATTGTCTTCTCAGCAGCACCCACAGGACTTCTAGTGTGTTAGTGGCATCACACAGAGCTCCTCTATTTTCTTTGCAGAAGCACCCATAGGACTTCTAGTGTGTTAGTGGCATCACACAGAGCTCCTATATTTTCTTTGCAGAAGCACCCATAGGACTTCTAGTGTGTTAGTGGCATCACACAGAGCTCCTATATTTTCTTCTCAGCAGCACCCACAGGACTTCTAGTGTGTTAGTGGCATCACACAGAGCTCCTCTATTTTCTTTGCAGAAGCACCCATAGGACTTCTAGTGTGTTAGTGGCATCACACAGAGCTCCTATATTTTCTTCTCAGCAGCACCCACAGGACTTCTAGTGTGTTAGTGGCATCACACAGAGCTCCTCTATTTTCTTTGCAGAAGCACCCATAGGACTTCTAGTGTGTTAGTGGCATCACACAGAGCTCCTATATTTTCTTCTCAGCAGCACCCACAGGACTTCTAGTGTGTTAGTGGCATCACACAGAGCTCCTCTATTTTCTTTGCAGAAGCACCCATAGGACTTCTAGTGTGTTAGTGGCATCACACAGAGCTCCTATATTTTCTTCTCAGCAGCACCCACAGGACTTCTAGTGTGTTAGTGGCATCACACAGAGCTCCTCTATTTTCTTTGCAGAAGCACCCATAGGACTTCTAGTGTGTTAGTGGCATCACACAGAGCTCCTATATTTTCTTCTCAGCAGCACCCACAGGACTACCGACTACAATGGCTGGAAGACCGCCAAGGGGAGGCAGAGCGTGCAGAGCCAAGAACACAGGGCAGGCAGGCTCTGTTTCTAGTGGATGTGGCCGTGGCCGTGGCCGTGGACGTGGTCGTGCATCGTCATCAGCACGTGGCCATGGGACACGCGTGTCTTTGTTTTCGGCAGCTGGACATGTGGAGCCGCATCATTCTGAAGGCTTGGTAGAATGGATGACCAAGCCCTCCTCATCCTCTCTCACCCAGGCTCAGGGTACTGGCAGAGCAGCTGCCAACGCGTACTCAATGGCATCATCAGCCACCCCTTCCCTAGACCCACCATGTCCTCCTGAGGAGTCCCCCGAACTCTTTGAGCACAGTGTTGGGTACATGCTCCAGGAGGATGCCCAACGATTCGAAGGCTCGGATGATGATACCCAGCTTGAGGAATCTGGCAGTACTGTTCCACCAGCTGCAGCTTACTGCCAGGTTTGCTCTAGTGGTGAAGAGGGAGGGGATGATGAGGTCACTGACTCCACGTGGGTGCCTGAAGGGAGAGAGGATGAGGAGGAGGACGAGGAGGAGGAGGATGCGGCGTCACATGTCCAACGAGGCAGGATGCCCCCTGGAGGCCAGGTAGAGGCCAGCACAGCAACTGTACAACACCGCAGAGCTCCGCCTGTGCAGGGCGCTGCCTCTGCACGTTATCAGAAAAGTTCTTTGGTGTGGGCCTTTTTTGAGACGAGTGCATCAGATCGCACCACTGCTATTTGCAATATTTGTCTCAAGCGAATCTCGCGTGGCCAAAACATCAGCCGCTTGGGCACCACAAGCATGACCAGATATATGTCGACCTGCCATGCAGCTCGTTGGCAGGCACACATAAAAGACCCACACCAAAGAACTAAGCGGACCTCTCCTTGCTCCTCATCAGCTGGGATCTCCATCCCCACTACACCTTCAGTCCTCTCTGAAAGCTGCTCTGAGAGGACTGAAGGTGTAGAATTAGGTGTGTCACAACCAAGTACTTGCAGTACACCGACGTCCGATTGCAGCAGGCAAATTTCCCTGCCCCAGCTGCTGGACCGTAGAAAGAAGTACACTCCCAGCCATCCACATGCCCAGCGGTTGAATGCTAGCTTGGCTAAATTGCTAGCACTTCAACTGCTGCCTTTTCAGTTGGTAGACTCGGCCCCCTTCCGTGAGTTTGTTCAATGTGCGGTTCCTCAGTGGCAGGTTCCCAAACGCCACTTTTTCTCACGGAAGGCGATTCCGTCTCTCTACCGGCATGTGGAAGGCAATGTCCATGCCTCGCTGGACAGGGCGGTCAGCGGTAAGGTGCATATTACCGCTGACTCATGGTCCAGCAGGCATGGACAGGGACGGTACCTTTCTTTCACGGCCCATTGGGTCACTCTATTGGCAGCTGGGAGGGATGCAGGACAAGGTGCAGTAGTGTTGGAGGTTGTTCCGCCACCACGCCTCCAAAACGCTACTACTGCTACTGGTTGTGACACACCTCTCTCCTCCACCCCCTCCTCTTCTTCTTCCTCCAGTGCTCTGTCCTTGGAACCAGCGGTGCTCCGTAGGCGTACAAGGGGCTACGCAAGTACGCAGGCAAAAAGATGCCATGCCGTGCTTGCGCTGGTGTGTTTGGGGGACAGGAGCCACACTGGGCCAGAGGTTCTGGCAGCTCTGCAGGGGCAGGCCGAGAGGTGGTTGACGCCACGTCAGCTTAAGCCAGGAATGGTCGTTTCTGACAATGGCACCAACCTCCTCTCCGCCCTGCGACAGGGGCAGCTCACCCATGTGCCCTGCATGGCTCACGTCCTCAACCTGGTGGTGCAGCGGTTCTTGGGCAGGTTCCCAGGCTTACAGGATGTCCTGAGGCAGGCCAGGAAAGTCTGTGTGCATTTCCGCCGATCTTATAATGCCAGTGCTCGGCTGACTGAGCTGCAAAAGGAGCTGAACCTGCCCAAGAACCGCCTAATATGTGACATGCCCACCAGGTGGAACTCAACGTTGGCCATGCTGCAGCGACTGCACACGCAGCAGAGGGCCATCAATGAGTACCTTTGCGACTACGGCACCAGGACAGGGTCAGGGGAGCTTGGTTTTTTTCCCCACGTCAGTGGAGCATGATCAGGGATGCATGCACTGTCCTCTCACCATTTGAGGAGGCCACGAGGATGGTGAGCAGTGACAGTGCATGCATCAGTGACACTGTCCCTCTTGTCCACCTGTTGGAGCATACGCTGCGTGGGATAATGGACAGGGCACTTGAGGCAGAACAGAGGCAGGAAGAGGAGGACTTCCTTGCCTCTCAAGGCCCCCTTTATCCGGACAGTGTTCCTTCTGTCCCACCCATCACACAGGAAGAGGATTAGGAGGAGGAGGAGGAGGATTGTGTGAGCATGGAGGTGGAGCCTGGCACTCAGCATCAGCAGCAGCAGTCTTTTAGGGATGATGTACAGTCCCAACAAACCAGTGGACTTGTACGTGGCTGGGAGGAGGTGGCTGGCGATCATGTCATCCTCAGTGACCCAGAAGACTCCGGACCGAATGCCTCAGCTAACCTACGCTGCATGGCCTCCCTGATCCTGCAAAGCCTGCGGAAGGATCCTCGTGTTCTTCGGATCAAGGAGAGGGACCATTACTGGCTGGCCACTCTCCTTGATCCGCGGTACAAGGGTAAGGTTGCGGACCTTATCTTGCCGTCGCAGAGGGAGCAGAGGATGAGACATCTCAGGGAGGCCTTGCAGAAAGGTCTGTGCAACGCGTTCCCAGAAACTGGGAGGTTACAAACTCCTGGTCCTGGGCGACGAGTTGCTGAGGCTTCGGTCAGTAGCAGAAGGAGCGGTGGGGAAGGTGGACATCTGACCGATGCGTTCAGACAATTTTTTAGTCCGCAGCCCCAAGGTATGATCGGTTCCAGCAACCATCGCCAGCGTCTGATATACATGGTGCAGGAATACCTTGGGGCAAGGTCAGACTTGGACACCTTTCCCACCGAAAATCCTCTGGCTTACTGGGTCCTGAGGATGGATCACTGGCCAGAGCTTGCACAGTATGCAATTGAGCTACTGGCCTGTCCTGCCTCCAGCGTTCTTTCCGAACGCACATTCAGTGCTGCTGGAGGATTTGTCACTGATCATAGGGTGCGCCTGTCCACCGCCTCGGTTGATCGACTGACCTTCATCAAAATGAATCAGTCTTGGATCACCACCAGCTACCAGGCACCTGAGGCGGATATAACCGAATAATTTTTAATGTCACATCCCTTCAAGACTGCCTATGCTGATGCTGAGTGACTGTCCTCTTATGTTCACTGACTATCCTCTTCCTCCTCCTCAATGATCCATGCCACCACACCAGTGCCTAAGGCACAATTTTTCAGCCCCTGTTTAACAGGGGCGTGTACATACAATTTTTATAAAAAAATGCTTCGCAACACGTGTGACTGCTGTGCTCCAAGTACAGTATCTGTGAGGGGTTGCAGTGTTGTGGCACCAGCACCAGTGCCTAAGGCACAATTTTTCAGCCCCTGTTTAACAGGGGCGTGTACTTACAATTTTTTTAAAAAATGCTTCGCAACACGTGTGACTGCTGTGCTCCAAGTACAGTATCTGTGAGGGGTTGCAGTGTTGTGGCACCAGCACCAGTGCCTAAGGCACAATTTTTCAGCCCCTGTTTAACAGGGGCGTGTACTTACAATTTTTTAAAAAAATGCTTCGCAACACGTGTGACTGCTGTGCTCCAAGTACAGTATCTGTGAGGGGTTGCAGTGTTGTGGCACCAGCACCAGTGCCTAAGGCACAATTTTTCAGCCCCTGTTTAACAGGGGCGGGTAATTACAAATCTTGATCTAATAGTTCACAGCAGGGCCCATTCCTGCGCCCACCAAGAGTAACTATGAGGGCCTACAGTCTTGTGGCAACACCGTCCACCACCACCGCCAAAGGCCCAATTTTTCTGCCCTGTTCATCAGGTGCTTGCAATTACAAATCTTGATCTAATAACTCACAGCAGGGCCCATTCCTGCGCCCACCAAGAGTAACTATGAGGGCCTACAGTCTTGTGGCAACACCGTCCACCACCACCGCCAAAGGCCCAATTTTTCTGCCCTGTTCATCAGGTGCTTGCAATTACAAATCTTGATCTAATAACTCACAGCAGGGCCCATTCCTGCGCCCACCAAGAGTAACTGTGAGAGCTTACAGTCTTGTGGCAACACCGTCCACCACCACCGCCAAAGGCCCAAATTTTCTGCCCTGTTCATCAGGTGCTTGCAATTACAAATCTTGATCTAATAACTCACAGCAGGGCCCATTCCTGCGCCCACCAAGAGTAACTGTGAGAGCTTACAGTCTTGTGGCAACACCGTCCACCACCACCACCACCACCCCCAATTTTTCTGCCCTGTTCAACAGGTGCATGCAATTACAAATCTTGATCTATTAACTCACAGCAGGGCCCATTCCTGTGCCCACCAGTCTTGTGGCTACACCAACATCTAATAGGGCAAATTTCTGCAGAGTATATACGCCAGGCCCCTACTTTCAAACATCCAACTTACAAACGACTCCTACTTGCAAATGGAAAGAGAAAACAGGAAGTGAGAGGAAATCTACCCCTAGGAAGGGAAATTCTATCCTGTTAGATTTAATTTGGGAAAAAGGTATCTCCTCTCTACTGATACTTTATCACCAATCCTTGTTTCAATTAAAACCCCACTTTTTCCAAAAACATTTGTCATTGGGACGGAAAGTGAGGTGACATGTTCTGAACAGATGTGCAAAGACAGCAAATGTTACAGGGGTGATAACCCCTCCCTATGTTCTCCAAAAAGCTTAAAAATAGATTTTTTGGGGATGGAGCTACACTTCATAATGTACCTGTTCAGATTCTACTTAAGAACAAACCTAAAGCCGCAAGTGGTTTTAAATGGCTTCTTTTTTTCCTTTACAAATGTCATTTTGTGCAAGGACAGTTCTAAACACGGGAAACACATGCCACTTCACAGGCATACTTTAGACACCCCCCAGGGACCATATTTAAAGGAAAATTTCACTTTTTTTTTTTCACTTTATGCATCATTAAAATGACTGCTCCCGAAAAAAACGTTAGTTTTTAAAAGTTCTTTTTGCATTGATATATGTCCCCTGGGGCAGGACCCGGGTCCCCAAACCTGTTTTATGACATTAACATGCATATTGGCCATTGTAATTAGCACTTTTGATTTCGAACGTTCGCGTCCATTATAACGTATAGGGTTCGAAAATTCGCGCGAACTTTCGGTCCGTTCGAAGGTTCTGGTGCGAACCGAACTCGGGGGTGTTCGGCTCATCCCTAACTGTGACTAACCTGACAGTGCTGGAGGAGGCCACTCTATCGGTAAGTGTGCTATAACATGCAATCTGGCAGACTTAATTTCTGCTTTCAAATTTACTATGTCACAAGGGAGATTAAATGGAGTTCCCATTGGAGAGGTTTTCTACCTTCAGATATGAAATAAAAGTCTATGTATATTTTCACTTCTATAGGTGAATTTGTGTGAAAAAAATCTTAAATTAAAAAGACTTATAACAAATAGCGGCGCTGTAATATATATCACACTTCTAAACACACAATATTCCAGTGAAAAAGTATAAATATAATAAACTCAACATATATGTGTATAATAACTTAACACACCTAATATGTGCCCAATGTTATATATAGAAATACAACATATACAAAATCTTATTTTTAGAAGTCTAAGATGGGAGGTTTCCCCCCAGGATGGACTAAACGAGCAAAAGTATATAGATGAATGGCTAGAATTTTTTAATCGAATGGGTAAAGAATTACAGAATTTGGTTTTAACTAGAAAACGTATTAAATTAGGATTATTGAATGAAAAAATTAAAGGTATAGAGGTCAAACTCGAATCTTTTAAGGACTCTAATGCAATGAAGGATTTCAACACTAGTATGAAGAAAAAACTAGAAAAAGTTGATCGTGAAACCCAGAAAAAAAAGGTCAAAAAGTACATTAGAGACTCCAATGATTTTAAAACTGGAAATATTTATGTATGGCAGACCAACTTGATGAACAACAATGTGGGCACTAGTGAAAACTTTAGGGAAATAGGACATGATGATACAGGCTCCCAAATTCCCTCTGGTATGGAACAATTTAAAAGATTAAATGGGAAAAGTACAACCCAAAAAAATGAGGTGAAAACCTCCGGCCAAGGGAAACAAAAAGGGTCACAAAGTAATGGAACTAACCATTATGATAATAACTATTGCTCACCTAAACCCTCACAGGATAGAGGCAGATTTCCCCAATCAGATTATGGGTATCAATCCCCTTATATGAATAAAGGATATGGACATGGGGGCCAGCCTAATGGCTCATATGGACATGGGGGTCAGCCTAATGCCTCATGTGGACATGGGGGTCAGCCTAATGCCTCATATGGATACTATCCACCACAGAACTTTCATCCCTGGCAACAACAGTACGAGTATCCACCCCCGAATCACTTCTCAGACCCTAGAGGCGATATGGCATCTTATAATCGCTTCACACCTGTGAGAAATGATGATAAATATAATGGTCCACAAAATTCTTTTTTAGGATCACGGGGGAGGGGGGGGGAGAGGAGGAAATACCCCAAGGAAGCACAACCAAGGGGGCAACCAGAGAGTAAAGGGGCTGAGTGGCCCCACACACTCCCAAAACAGAGCTCCTACAATACCACAAAGAGAAAACGGGGATGTAGGGCCGGGAAGCGAAAATCCACCAAAAAAACGCATGAGAGATGAGTAAATGGAGGTATATACAATATAAGCAATGTTGAGCTCGATCAAAAAGAATTGAATATATTAAACTTAGGCCTGAAGTGTGCACAAAAGAAAGAAATGAATAAGTTCCAGGTATATATAGATACTCATAAATTTATTAGAACTATGAATATAAAAAAACATTTCTTAAATCATCCAGTAGACCCTTCAATAAGGCCTACTTGTTCTAGTAAAATAGATAGTGGACTAAAGAACAAATCCATTTTTAACCCTCAAAACCCCAGCAACCACTATATAGAGGTATTCAAAAGCCTAGTCCTGAAAGATCTTGAAGAACTACCCCAGAAGAAAAGGGTTAACCCTGAGTATATCAGGGAGGGCATTAAATCTTTGGAAGGAAGAAAAAATATTGTTATCCGCCCAGCGGATAAGGGAGGGGGGGGGGGGGTGGTTGTTATGGATAAAGTATTCTACCAAAATCAACTATGTGAATTGTTGAATGATGAGGTAACCTATAAGAAGTTACACTCAGATCCAACAACGGCATATATGGAACAACTTCAAGCATTGGTGGAATGGGGCTATAGAACTAATGCTTTGAATTCAAAAGAAAAAAGATATCTTATGCCGAGTATGTGTAGAATTCCTGTAATTTACACACTACCCAAAGTCCACAAAAATACATCCTGTCCACCCCCTCGACCAATCGTTAATGGGATTGGATCTGTTACTGCGAGGCTGGGTGAATATCTGGACAAGTTCCTTCAGCCAAGCGTTAAATGCACTAGAGCATATCTGAAGGATACGTCGGACCTACTGCTGATGCTACAGGAGATTAGGTTGGATGCAAATTCAGAGTCTTTCTTAGTTACGGCTGACGTGGCCTCCTTATACACTGTAATACAACATGAGGATGCCTCGTTAGCCTTAAATTGGGCTTTGAGCCAACGTGATGATATCCCACATATGCAGAAGTGCTTTTTGGGACAGACTTTGGATTTTTGCATTTCTCACAACTACTTCTGGTACGGTGGAAAATTCTTCTCCCAGCAGGTTGGCGTGGCGATGGGGGCTAAATATGCCCCCAGCCTCGCCAACCTGTTTATGGCTGAGTGGGAGGATAGACGTATCTTCAGTAGACAATTACCTCAACTGAAATTTTATCGTAGATTCATAGATGACCTCCTGTTCATTTGGGAGGGATCTAGGGAATCTGTTGAGTTATTTCTGAAGGACTTAAACCAGAATGAGAATAACATCAAACTGGACCACCAAATCAGTAAAGAGTCAGTAAATTTCCTGGACTTAACAATAATGAAAAGTAGCTCAAATGTCATTAGCACCAAAGTATATTTCAAGGTCACTGACCGTAACAGCTACTTATCCATCAGGAGTGGTCCTCACCCTGCATGGATAAGAAACATACCAAAGGGTCAGTTCCTAAGGGTACGCCGTAATTGTACTGAAATTAAGGATTACCACACACAGGCCGGGGTCCTAAAGGACAAATTCATTCAAAAAGGGTATAAGACCACTACTATAGATGGATTGATCAATGAAGTGGCTGATATACCTAGAGCTCAATGTTTGCAAAAGAAAGAGAATCAAGTAACGCATACCCAGCATCAGGTGGGATTTATCTCGAATTTCCATTGTCAGTACAAAGAAGTAGAAAACATCTATAGAAAGCACTGGCACATTCTCTGTAAAGACAGACACCTTGGAGACTTCCTGCCACAACAACCCAAATTCATCTATAAAAAAGCACCGAGCTTTGGAGATCAGGTGGTAAAAAAGATATTAGACCCCCCTGATGAGAATATCATGAGGATAAATCTCAAAGGGTTTTATAGTTGCAGGAAGTGCATTTGTTGCCGCACAGTAAGGGTACAAAATAGGGGCATAACGAATGTAACTAATGGTGATGGCGAGAGATTTGACATAAGGGAGTTCATTACCTGTAACTCGTCATATGTAGTGTACCTAATGTGGTGCCCGTGTGGATTATTTTATATTGGCAGGACCAAGAGGCTATTGAGAGTACGCATAGCCGAGCACTTGGCCAACATAAAGAAGGGGTTCAGATATCACAGTGTATCGTTACATTTTAAGGAAAAACATCAACAAGACCCCTCCTTATTACAATTTGTTGGGCTAGACATAGTACACCAGACATGGAGGGGCTCTAATCGTATAAGAGACCTCTCCCAAAGGGAAACAAAATGGATTTTTCTTTTCAAATGTCTTTTCCCGAGAGGGTTAAATATTGAATTGGACCTAAATTGTTTCATCAATAATTTTTAGACAATTTTTAGGCAGTTATAAGACAATTTTAGCTGTTTTTAAATTATAATTTATGTGTTGTAAATAACATAGTAAATATAAATGCACTGTGAAGTGTTTAACAGCTCCGCCGCACAACTAATATGGGAGCGAATAACACAGAAGGATTATTAACTCCATGCAATGGGAGTAGCATTTGCTGTCTAGGATGTCAAATAGTGCTACATTAGGCGAACGGGGACACAAGGTGTGCGCAGGCGCCAACTGTGTACCGCGCATGCGCGAAGATTCTAATACGCGCATGCGCAGTAGCCGATGGCCGTAATTGGGGAGGGTATATAAAGGTGATTGTCGCTCCGCTTAGCCAACCCCATGATTAAGTCTAACCTATGACGAAACATGTCGGGGGCGTGGCTAAGCGGCAACTAACAAGAGAGATACCATAGCGCAGGGAGCCCAGGAAGGAGTGGAGTTTTGTCTAATTTGGAGGTCCGGCCAAAGAGACGGGGGTGAGAGATATACAGGCTGAGCCTGGTACACCTTGGGTCCGCCGTGACCACATAACAGACAGTGTTTGGAATTGGATTTGGATTTGCAGTACAGTGCGGTGCTGTGTGTCATTTTCTATGCTGGTTTTAAACGTGATAAATGTGAGTGGAACTTTTGAAGTGCTTTTTAAAAAAAAATTTGCATTAAAATTGTTTTACTGATTCACACTATGGAAAGCTTCCTCTTTTATTTCATATGTGGAGCCTAACCAGCCAACCAATTAACCAATCATATCATTTGATCTGTGGGAATTCGATTGACCCCCCTTGGAGGGACCTTTATGCGCAGTGGCCCTTCACGAAAGTGTGGGCATACCTTTGTGGTGAGTGCGTGTCTTTTGGGGAGGAGGCACAAGTCACTGTGGTGTGGTGGAAGAGCACAGAAGATTTTATTTGATTGATTTATTTCACTTCAAGTATTCATTTTGAATTTTTGCACTAACCACCAGCGGTTATTTGAACTTTATTTATATATATTTGAACTTTTTTTATATATATATATATTTTTGTGCTTGGGTTTGATTGGCTGCTGCCAATCATCTTACACATTTATTTATTAATTTTTGTATATGTTGTATTTCTATATATAACATTGGGCACATATTAGGTGTGTTAAGTTATTATACACATATATGTTGAGTTTATTATATTTATACTTTTTCACTGGAATATTGTGTGTTTAGAAGTGTGATATATATTACAGCGCCGCTATTTGTTATAAGTCTTTTTAATTTAAGATTTTTTTCACACAAATTCACCTATATAATTTATGTTTAAAGTGGCAGCTATAGTTTAGGGCTTGTATCACCTGAGCGCGGTGGAAGGTGTCCGAATAGGGGCGGTTCATTTGGATTCCTGTGTTATCTGTTATAGTTTTATTTAACCACCTGCAGCCATGGATGCGTTTAACTATTTGCTGAACAGGCAAATGGACCCCGAATGTATTTTTTCTACTAATCAGGATATTACCGACTGTGAAGAGGATATATCAGGGTTATTAAAAACATTAGATAACTTATTAGAAAAAAGGATAAAAACATGGTGGGATGTTTTTACTTTTGAGCACTATCTGAAGGAGAATCTTATTTTTAGAAGTCTAAGATGGGAGGTTTCCCCCCAGGATGGACTAAACGAGCAAAAGTATATAGATGAATGGCTAGAATTTTTTAATCGAATGGGTAAAGAATTACAGAATTTGGTTTTAACTAGAAAACGTATTAAATTAGGATTATTGAATGAAAAAATTAAAGGTATAGAGGTCAAACTTGAATCTTTTAAGGACTCTAATGCAATGAAGGATTTCAACACTAGTATGAAGAAAAAACTAGAAAAAGTTGATCGTGAAACCCAGAAAAAAAAGGTCAAAAAGTACATTAGAGACTCCAATGATTTTAAAACTGGAAATATTTATGTATGGCAGACCAACTTGATGAACAACAATGTGGGCACTAGTGAAAACTTTAGGGAAATAGGACATGATGATACAGGCTCCCAAATTCCCTCTGGTATGGAACAATTTAAAAGATTAAATGGGAAAAGTACAACCCAAAAAAATGAGGTGAAAACCTCCGGCCAAGGGAAACAAAAAGGGTCACAAAGTAATGGAACTAACCATTATGATAATAACTATCGCTCACCTAAACCCTCACAGGATAGAGGCAGATTTCCCCAATCAGATTATGGGTATCAATCCCCTTATATGAATAAAGGATATGGACATGGGGGCCAGCCTAATGGCTCATATGGACATGGGGGTCAGCCTAATGCCTCATATGGACATGGGGGTCAGCCTAATGCCTCATATGGATACTATCCACCACAGAACTTTCATCCCTGGCAACAACAGTACGAGTATCCACCCCCGAATCACTTCTCAGACCCTAGAGGCGATATGGCATCTTATAATCGCTTCACACCTGTGAGAAATGATGATAAATATAATGGTCCACAAAATTCTTTTTTAGGATCACGGGGGAGGGGGGGGGAGAGGAGGAAATACCCCAAGGAAGCACAACCAAGGGGGCAACCAGAGAGTAAAGGGGCTGAGTGGCCCCACACACTCCAAAAACAGAGCTCCTACAATACCACAAAGAGAAAACGGGGATGTAGGGCCGGGAAGCGAAAATCCACCAAAAAAACGCATGAGAGATGCGTAAATGGAGGTATATACAATATAAGCAATGTTGAGCTCGATCAAAAAGAATTGAATATATTAAACTTAGGCCTGAAGTGTGCACAAAAGAAAGAAATGAATAAGTTCCAGGTATATATAGATACTCATAAATTTATTAGAACTATGAATATAAAAAAACATTTCTTAAATCATCCAGTAGACCCTTCAATAAGGCCTACTTGTTCTAGTAAAATAGATAGTGGACTAAAGAACAAATCCATTTTTAACCCGCAAAACCCCAGCAACCACTATATAGAGGTATTCAAAAGCCTAGTCCTGAAAGATCTTGAAGAACTACCCCAGAAGAAAAGGGTTAACCCTGAGTATATCAGGGAGGGCATTAAATCTTTGGAAGGAAGAAAAAATATTGTTATCCGCCCAGCGGATAAGGGAGGGGGGGTGGTTGTTATGGATAAAGTATTCTACCAAAATCAACTATGTGAATTGTTGAATGATGAGGTAACCTATAAGAAGTTACACTCAGATCCAACAACGGCATATATGGAACAACTTCAAGCATTGGTGGAATGGGGCTATAGAACTAATGCTTTGAATTCAAAAGAAAAAAGATATCTTATGCCGAGTATGTGTAGAATTCCTGTAATTTACACACTACCCAAAGTCCACAAAAATGCATCCTGTCCACCCCCTCGACCAATCGTTAATGGGATTGGATCTGTTACTGCGAGGCTGGGTGAATATCTGGACAAGTTCCTTCAGCCAAGCGTTAAATGCACTAGAGCATATCTGAAGGATACGTCGGACCTACTGCTGATGCTACAGGAGATTAGGTTGGATGCAAATTCAGAGTCTTTCTTAGTTACGGCTGACGTGGCCTCCTTATACACTGTAATACAACATGAGGATGCCTCGTTAGCCTTAAATTGGGCTTTGAGCCAACGTGATGATATCCCACATATGCAGAAGTGCTTTTTGGGACAGACTTTGGATTTTTGCATTTCTCACAACTACTTCTGGTACGGTGGAAAATTCTTCTCCCAGCAGGTTGGCGTGGCGATGGGGGCTAAATATGCCCCCAGCCTCGCCAACCTGTTTATGGCTGAGTGGGAGGATAGACGTATCTTCAGTAGACAATTACCTCAACTGAAATTTTATCGTAGATTCATAGATGACCTCCTGTTCATTTGGGAGGGATCTAGGGAATCTGTTGAGTTATTTCTGAAGGACTTAAACCAGAATGAGAATAACATCAAACTGGACCACCAAATCAGTAAAGAGTCAGTAAATTTCCTGGACTTAACAATAATGAAAAGTAGCTCAAATGTCATTAGCACCAAAGTATATTTCAAGGTCACTGACCGTAACAGCTACTTATCCATCAGGAGTGGTCATCACCCTGCATGGATAAGAAACATACCAAAGGGTCAGTTCCTAAGGGTACGCCGTAATTGTACTGAAATTAAGGATTACCACACACAGGCCGGGGTCCTAAAGGACAAATTCATTCAAAAAGGGTATAAGACCACTACTATAGATGGATTGATCAATGAAGTGGCTGATATACCTAGAGCTCAATATTTGAAAAAGAAAGAGAATCAAGTAACGCATACCCAGCATCAGGTGGGATTTATCTCGAATTTCCATTGTCAGTACAAAGAAGTAGAAAACATCTAAAGAAAGCACTGGCACATTCTCTGTAAAGACAGACACCTTGGAGACTTCCTGCCACAACAACCCAAATTCATCTATAAAAAAGCACCGAGCTTTGGAGATCAGGTGGTAAAAAAGATATTAGACCCCCCTGATGAGAATATCATGAGGATAAATCTCAAAGGGTTTTATAGTTGCAGGAAGTGCATTTGTTGCCGCACAGTAAGGGTACAAAATAGGGGCATAACGAATGTAACTAATGGTGATGGCGAGAGATTTGACATAAGGGAGTTCATTACCTGTAACTCGTCATATGTAGTGTACCTAATGTGGTGCCCGTGTGGATTATTTTATATTGGCAGGACCAAGAGGCTATTGAGAGTACGCATAGCCGAGCACTTGGCCAACATAAAGAAGGGGTTCAGATATCACAGTGTATCGTTACATTTTAAGGAAAAACATCAACAAGACCCCTCCTTATTACAATTTGTTGGGCTAGACATAGTACACCAGACATGGAGGGGCTCTAATCGTATAAGAGACCTCTCCCAAAGGGAAACAAAATGGATTTTTCTTTTCAAATGTCTTTTCCCGAGAGGGTTAAATATTGAATTGGACCTAAATTGTTTCATCAATAATTTTTAGACAATTTTTAGGCAGTTATAAGACAATTTTAGCTGTTTTTAAATTATAATTTGTAATATAACTTTCAAGAGTTTTAGATTGTATCTGGTAATCTGTAGGGTCATACAGTCTATTTACTCACATTTTATTTAATTTTGTATTATATATTCTGGCACTATTTATATTTTTGCTATATTTGTTTTCATTTTTTATTTTCATCTTATTTTTATTTTTATTTTTATTTTTAATTTTATTTTTATTTAGCTTTATTTTTATTTTTATTTTTATTTTTAATTTTATTCTTTATTTTTATTTTTATTTATTTTTATTTTAATTTTTATCTATTTTTTCATTATTTCACTTATACAGTTTTTTGATCGGTCATCCGAAAATAGGTGACCGATAAAGAGTTAAACTGGGAATCTTGAAATTCTCAAGAAACTGTTTGAATAATCTTTTAAAACTTTTAAAAACTTTTAAATTGTGAAGTGAGTACAAATACCCATATTTTATAGCAATCTAGCCGTTCATCTGTCAGGTATATAGATCAGACATTTATGTGTTGTAAATAACATAGTAAATATAAATGCACTGTGAAGTGTTTAACAGCTCCGCCGCACAACTAATATGGGAGCGAATAACACAGAAGGATTATTAACTCCATGCAATGGGAGTAGCATTTGCTGTCTAGGATGTCAAATAGTGCTACATTAGGCGAACGGGGACACAAGGTGTGCGCAGGCGCCAACTGTGTACCGAGCATGCGCGAAGATTCTAATACGCGCATGCGCAGTAGCCGATGGCCGTAATTGGGGAGGGTATATAAAGGTGATTGTCGCTCCGCTTAGCCAACCCCATGATTAAGTCTAACCTATGACGAAACATGTCGGGGGCGTGGCTAAGCGGCAACTAACAAGAGAGATACCATAGCGCAGGGAGCCCAGGAAGGAGTGGAGTTTTGTCTAATTTGGAGGTCCGGCCAAAGAGACGGGGGTGAGAGATATACAGGCTGAGCCTGGTACACCTTGGGTCCGCCGTGACCACATAACAGACAGTGTTTGGAATTGGATTTGGATTTGCAGTACAGTGCGGTGCTGTGTGTCATTTTCTATGCTGGTTTTAAACGTGATAAATGTGAGTGGAACTTTTGAAGTGCTTTTTAAAAAAAAATTTTGCATTAAAATTGTTTTACTGATTCACACTATGGAAAGCTTCCTCTTTTATTTCATATGTGGAGCCTAACCAGCCAACCAATTAACCAATCATATCATTTGATCTGTGGGAATTCGATTGACCCCCCTTGGAGGGACCTTTATGCGCAGTGGCCCTTCACAAAAGTGTGGGCATACCTTTGTGGTGAGTGCGTGTCTTTTGGGGAGGAGGCACAAGTCACTGTGGTGTGGTGGAAGAGCACAGAAGATTTTATTTGATTGATTTATTTCACTTCAAGTATTCATTTTGAATTTTTGCACTAACCACCAGTGGTTATTTGAACTTTATTTATATATATTTGAACTTTATTTATATATATATATATTTTTGTGCTTGGGTTTGATTGGCTGCTGCCAATCATCTTACACATTTATTTATTAATTTTTGTATATGCTGTATTTCTATATATAACATTGGGCACATATTAGGTGTGTTAAGTTATTATACACATATATGTTGAGTTTATTATATTTATACTTTTTCACTGGAATATTGTGTGTTTAGAAGTGTGATATATATTACAGCGCCGCTGTAAGGGGGGCGGGGTCACCAGGTGCCCTCCGTTTTAAAAGACCTGTCAGATGGAGCGGAGCCTCACACAGCGGGAGCCTCCCATTGCGCGGAGCGGCCCAAGAAGAGACAGAGACACCGACGCCGACGCCGACGGAAGAAGATGCCGGACGAGAAGGACGAGAAGACCAGCGCAAGAAGAAGCGGATCGGAGGAAGAAGAAAATGGAAGAAGAAGATGGAAGAAGATGAAGGAAGGAGAAGATGAAGAAACCGAAGGATGAAGAAAGAAGAAAGAAGATTTTAATAAAGGAATTGTCAAAGACTGTCTCCTGTCATTTTTACCATTTTTGCCACTTTTTTGGTGAAATGGTAGGGGTACTTTTGTACCCCCTTACCATTTCACACAGGGGGGGGGCGGGATCTGGGGGTCCCCTTGTTAAAGGGGGCTTCCAGATTCCGATAAGCCCCCCGCCCGCAGACCCCCACAACCACCGGCCAGGGTTGTGGGGAAGAGGCCCTTGTCCTCATCAACATGGGGACAAGGTGCTTTAGGGGTCTTAGACCCCCAAAGCATCCTCCCAATGTTGAGGGCATGTGGCCTGGTACGGTTCAGGCGAGAGGGGGGGCCGCTCTCGTCCCCCCCTCTTTTCCTGCGGCCTGCCAGGTTGCGTGCTCGGATAAGGGTCTGGTATGGATTTTGAGGGGGACCCCACGCCATTTTTTTTGGCTAGGGTTCCCCTTAAAATCCATACCAGACCTCAAGGGTCTGGTATGGATTTTGAGGGGGACCCTACGCCATTTTTTTTTTTTTTTTTGGCTGGGATCCCCCTTAATATCCATCCCAGACCTGAAGGGCCTGGTTATTGAATTTGGGGGGACCCCTACGCTTTTTTTTTTGTTTTTTATTAATGAATGACAGCTCTCTGTGTTACAGGAGCCATCAATTCATTAGCCGCGAGTGATTTAAATAGCTTTCTTCCTGCAAAAATGACACTTTTTTGCAGGGAAAGTTCTAAGCACAGGAAACCTGCCCCCCTTCACAGGCCACCTATAGACACCCCCCAGATGTGATACTGCAATGCTGTTCTAACAGCATGCACACACATATCCCCAGAAATAAAGCACATATTGTTGTCAGCAGTCAGCAGCACACTGACACGCTGACACTGTCTGAAACATAATATGCGAGGCCGCCGGCACGGCGGCCTCTTATACCGTGGGGCGTGTACTAAAGCCCCTGAGCTATAATTGGCTACAGGCATCCTGCCTGTAGCCAATTATGGCTCTCCTCGCTGCCGGCGCTGTGATTGGCCAAGCATGCGGGGTCACAGTGCATGCTTGGCCAATCATCAGCCAGCATTGCACTGCGCGGGCCGCAATGCATTGCGGGGCCGCTCGCATCACACGAATTTGATGCGAGCGGCCCCAATAGTTCTGGGCTCGCCGAGCGAGCGAACACCCGGTGCTCGATTCGAACATGGGTTCGAATCGAACACCGGGCTCATCCTTAGTGGCAGCTATAGTTTAGGGCTTGTATCACCTGAGTGCGGTGGAAGGTGTCCGAATAGGGGCGGTTCATTTGGATTCCTGTGTTATCTGTTATATTTTCACTTCTGCTAATTGGTGGTGGCGATCCCCCTGCCTGAACCCCAGAAGATCAAGAGTGGCCTGCCAGTTATTTTTTTTCCAGGGCTACTTTTGTACAATGAGATCTACTTTTTTTCTGGGCAGCCATCACCAGTATAGAAACACATTTCCTTCCATAGCTTATGAAGTTTGCCAGAAAAAGTTGAAAAAGTGATGACATTAAACGTGTTGACCAAAATATGTATAAAAACATCCAGTCAGTAAATGGTTGCCCATTTTTTTCAGCCGGTAATCAGCTTTTTTGTAAAATAGATCTCTTTTACAGTGCTTTGAAGCCCCCCCATACCATCACCCAGGGTGTTTCCCAGGCTCTTCCATTCCTCTGGGATACCAGGAACCCCCGGAAAATCATCAGGACAGCTTTTCGTAGGGAAAATGGAGAACCATTCGTTCCCCCATCTACCCTGTGATGAATAGATCTGCAAGCGGCAATGATTTTGTCACTTCCGTTTTCCAGGGAATGTAATAACCAAGCATGATATGTGCTTGTTTAACTGCCTTAGAAGGCAGGGAAGACATCAGGGGTCTAATAGACCCCTGATGTCTCCATAAAGAGTGCCTGTCGCTGCCCAAAGCCATTACATGGGGGCTTGTTCGCCCCTGGTGAAAGCAATAAAGTTATATGAAAGATAAGTAAAAAGTGTAAAAAATAAAAAAGAAGTTGAAATAAAATAAAAAAATATCTAAAAAAAAAATGTAACAGCGCCAATTCCCCTGCGCATGCACACAATTGCAAACATAGGTCTGGAACGCATATGTAAATGGTGATTGCACCACACACATGAGGTATCACAGGGTACATCAGAATGAGAGCAATAATTCTCGGTGCCCTAATTCATGATTAACACTAAACTGATAATCTGTAAAGGCTTTTTACACATCACCTACAGTATGGACAAAATGTGCAGAATCTTAAATCTTGGCATGTTGGTAGGCATTTAACCACTTCAATTGGCAGCCAAAGGACCAGGCCCCTTTTTGCGATTCGGCTCTGCGTCGCTTTAACTGACAATTGCGCGGTCATGCGACGTGGCTCCCAAACAAAATAGGCGTCCTTTTTTTCCCACAAATAGAGCTTTCTTTTGGTGGTATTTGATCGCCCCTGCGGTTTTTATTTTTTGCGCTATAAACAAAAATAGAGCGACAATTTTGAAAAAAATGCAATATTTTTTGCTTTTTGCTATAATAAATATCCCCCAAAAATATATAAAAAATAATTTTTTTTCCTCAGTTTAGGCCGATACGTATTCTTCTACATATTTTTGGTAAAAAAAATCGCAATTAGCGATTATTGATTGGTTTGCGCAAAAGTTATAGCGTTTACAAAATAGGGGATAGTTTTATAGCATTTTTATTAATATTTTTTTTTTACTAGTAATGGCGGCGATCAGCGATTTTTATTGTGACTGCGACATTATGGCGGACACATCGGACATTTTTGACACATTTTTGGGACCATTGTCATTTATACAGCAATCAATGCTATTTTAATGACCGGGAACAGCCAATCAATGACAGGCAGAGTAGGAAGCGCGGGGAGAGGTTTGTTTACACATATCTCTCCCCGTTCTTCAGCTCCGTGACCAGATCGGGTCCGCTGGTCCCGCAGCCGGGGTCACGGAGCTCCCGACCGGGTCGCGAGCGCGCCGCTGGCGGCGCGCGCGCGACCCACGGCCAGGCAATTAAAGGGCCACGTATATATACGTGGTTTTGCCTGCCCGTGCCATTCTGTAGACGTATATCTACATGAGGCGGTCGGGAAGCGGTTAATAAACACAACATCATCTTTTATATTTTACCAGAAAAGTAGGTGTTATATTGTGTTTATGTGCACTAAAATTCAATAAAATGTATTTTTTCCAAAATTTGTGTTTGATAAATTACTGCGCAAATATTGTGTGACATAAAAAAAAAATGCTACAGCCACTACTTTATTCTCCAGGGCCTGTGCTTTCAGAAATGATTAGGGTTTTGAAGTAATATTCAAGAAAGAAAATGCACCAGGCAGGAAAATGTGCACAATTTTTCCATATACAGTGTAAAAGTGGAACATAATCTCACAACTAGACAGGTGGTTACTAATTGTCATGACTCTGCAGTAATACTTTCATGCCCTGTCTGTCTCTTACCCCGTCTGTGTATCAGCCTTAGGGCTTGCACTCTCACACCTGTATGGTTAAGTAATCCTCCCTCAGTGTGGCTCCACCCTAGCCTCAACAGGAACCACTATTTAACACTGTGTTCTTCAAGCCTGCTTTGCTGAGCAATATTGTGTGTTTGGTTTTCTGTCTCCTGCTTGCCGTGTACTCTACGTCCATCTCTGTTACCGTTCTCGGCTTGCTCTTTGACTATCCCTGCCTGCTTGTTACCCTGACAATTGGCGTGTTCTCTGTCTAACCTTGTCTGCTAGTTGCCCCGACCTTTAGCTTATCTCCTGACTATCCCCTGTTGTCCTGGGCTGTTGCTTCCTCTCTATCCTTCTGTAGCTTACCTTGAGCGTGAGCTGGGAGACCCTGCGGGCCACGACCTGGAGCAAGTTGCAGCGCAGTCCATCCTCACCACTAAAGGCTCTGGTGAACACCTGCTGGGTCTTAGACTCCACGCCCTGGGGAATCTTATGCTCTAGCTCCCAGTGGGATCCGTGTTGGTGCTCCAGTGGACCTGCCTTCCTGAAACACCCAGAGATCCATCTGCAGCAGTCAGCTGTAGGGTCCACTACCTTAGCGGTGCACTCCTGACTACAACGGTGTGCATCTTTCATCTGGACTCAGGTGACCTGACACTAATATATTATTACTGTTGTGTTTAAAGTTGTACACTTTAGGTGTTGAGTTATTAAAGGCAAATAAGCCGTTCACTTTGCAAGGGAGGTTGCACTGTACAAAGAAATTATCCCCAAAGCTTAGCGACTAGGAAAGGGAACGTAAGGATACAAGTGTATGCTTGCTCTTTGATAACCATTTACTTTTAATAAATAATTAACACATATATTCAGGGCCATCTTTATATTTTAAATTGGGCCCTGGGCAAACATTTTCTTGCCCCCCCATCCATTCTAAGACATACAAACTATAGCAGGTAGACTCAAAATCAGTTTACTGCAGCAGATCACGCAGTTGTTTGCCAGAGGTTACAGCCTATACTTACCGCTCACTGGCTGGTTGCTAGAGGTTACAACACATAATTTCTGCTTGCCGATTGGTTGCTAGAGGTTACTGCACATTATTAACGCTTACTGGTTGGTTGCTAGGGGTTACAGCACATCATTACGACTTACTGATTGGTTGCTAGAGATTAAAGCAGATCACTACTGTTCGCTGATTGGTTGCTACAGATTAATGCACATCATTACCACTCACTGAGCAGTGGAGCAATCCCAAATAAAAGCGGCACATTAATACACATACTACAGGAAAGGGTCAGAGAGTGCAGAAATAATACAGGAGATTACTAGACACTGCGGACATACTGCAGGAGACAATCAGAGATTGCGGACATACTGCAGGAGACAATAAGAGACTGCGGACATACTGCAGGAGACAATCAGAGACTGCAGACATACTGCAGGAGACAATCAGAGACTGCGGACATACTGCAGGAGACAATCAGAGATTGCAGACATACTGCAGGAGACAATCAGAGACTGCGGACATACTGCAGATTACCAAAGACTGTGGACATACTGCAGGAGACAATCAGAGTTATTTATTACATATAAAATGACATGACATGATTATCCAATCCTTTCGCCCTTTTAAAAAAAAAATATTTTGTATGTCATTTTATATGTAATAAATAACTTATTTTATATAAGTTTTATGTTGTGTATCAGTACCGAGATAGTGCACCATACCCAACTGGGCGGGAACTATATGTAGGGTTAGCCTCAGCAACTACCCTTCTAGTCCCACACTCCCCTGTTTCTCTCCCTTTAGATTGTAAAGTGCTGCACAACCTGTTGGCACTATATAAATCCTGTATAATAATATTAATAAAAAAACTATTACAAGTACTGTACTGTTTTTTGCGATCACGCTCCTCAGCACACAGTTCATTCATTCTTCCTCTAGTTTTGTAACAGAAAGCACCAACGCGTATATGGGCAGAGTGTAAGAGGAAGACAGGAGCCTGACATTGCATCTTTAATCTGCAGATCGCAGGTGCAATGCTCTGCAGGTTTCAGTTAAAAAAA
The DNA here is from genome assembly GCA_028564925.1 of Lithobates sylvaticus. Classification (NCBI taxonomy): domain Eukaryota; kingdom Metazoa; phylum Chordata; class Amphibia; order Anura; family Ranidae; genus Lithobates; species Lithobates sylvaticus. The sequence continues at coordinate 163,909,606 of CM053028.1, forward strand.
AAGCACTTTTTTTTTTACCTCAAAAAACAAGTCCATTTTTTTTTTTTTGAAAGGTAAACTTACCCTTTAAGATCTGTGATTCAGTCTGCTTGTGTGACTGTTGTTTTAAAATCTCATTGGAGCTGTCAACATAACTTACAAATAAAAATGATGTGAATGTATTTATATAAATTATCAGCACTATATATGTACCTCAAATACTCAGAATCATTATCCTGGTGGAATTGTCAGTGCAGCGCTGCTCACACCATGTGCTCCATGTACACAGAACCTCACTGGGCGAGGTTCTGCCTTATTTCTAGGACCATCTTCTGGTAGAAGGGAGACAACCTGCCATCTATGAGAGTCTGTCTTCATTAAAAGCCAGGATATAGGGGGCGGGGCTGGGAGCTCCACTGATGCTTCCACTCCGATCACTGGCTCTCACTACAGCTGCTCTGTTCTGAGCATACAAGCTGCATGGGACGGGATCAGAGCGTCAGTGGAGCTCCCGACCCGCCCTGCCCCCTCTCTGCTGGCTAGCGCGGGAATACAGCCTCCTGTGTCCTCTGTGCACTCTGCAAAGCCGACATCAGGGCCCCAATTAATGGTTAGCACGGGGCCCCCAACAAAGATTGGGCCCAGGGCAGGTGCCCCGTTGGCCTGCGCTAAAGACGGCCCTGCAAATATTATAGTTTTATTGTAGATTAGGAGGGTGGGACCCCTGCGCCCCGTATGGAGCGGCCGCCACTGAGTCTAATTAAGGAAGTATAGTGCAAGAGTGTATAATCCAAAACAAATCAGAATCTCACTGAGAGTTTCAGTGTTTTGAAGAGATTACATGCTGGTGATGTGACGTTTAGTAAAACGTTTTAATAAATTCAAGTCAATGAAAATGCGCTGGATAAATGCACTGTATCAAATCGCCCAAAAAAATACAGAGGCTTGACCCTGTGATGACCATTGTTCAACTATACAAAGATGCTCAGACTAAATTCAGCAGCCTCAGTAAGCACTGGTTAAATTGAGGATAACCCTATAGCTAAATTGTATACTGTACCTGATTCATTTTTAAGGACATCATTTTTGGTACATCTTTTTCAGTCAAATGGAATCAATGGAAGATTGTTTTCATGAGTGCCATACATCAAAATTGTAGCAACATCTTGCAATGTATAGAAAAAAATCAAACCAAATATAAAAGTAAATGTTGACACTTGGAAAGTTACCAACCCCCTAGCTTAAAACATAAATCTGGGAAACATTATAGACGTTTTATTACTTTTAACTGATTTCTAAAACAATGAAAAAAAAAAAAAAGTAAGGAGCTCTGTTATTTTAGAAAAAGCTACTATCACACTTACATCTCTCACGAAGTTTGTGGAAAGTCTCCAGGTGATTCTGAGAAAATACATTGAGCTGATGAACCTTTTTTTTTTTGAAAATTCATCTTATAAAAGCTACACATCTTGAATGAATAAAGAATGATCAGAAGTCGTTAATGTATAAATTCTCAGACCAAATTTAGCAAAATTAGTATATGTTGATTAACTTAACCATAACTTTACAACACATTTACCCGCCTAAATACATTTTGCATTTTTTAAAGAAAATAAAGGGCTTTTATTTTGTACTAGGTTTTAATAGATATTTTGTTCATGCTTTTTTTTTTTTATTATAGCCTGACAAATGGACAAAAATATTTTTGTAGTTTTAATTTTTTTTTTTTTTTTCGACACAGCACTAGAAGAAATAATTAAACATTGGTAGAAATCTGTATAAACCAAATAAGCATGGAAACATTACATCCACAATTTTGTATACAGAGCATAATATACCATAAACACATCATATGTATTAACTATGCCTGTGTAAGGGAGTCACTATCATTCATGACTGTCATTTTGATTGCCATTGTTGCAGGTTGCAGGTGAAGTCTATAGTTGCAAAGCAAGTATTGTGATACTATTCTTCTAGCTTATGGAAAGTGGCTGTAAGGTCTTCTATTGATTTTATTTAACCAATTTTGGCAAACCACAAACATAAAAAAAGAATGTACAGTTTGCAGACCCAGATCCTCTTTAACAGATGAATGCTCAGTGAGGTCTTATAATGTTTCATTAGAATTTTGTTAGCATACAACAAATAGCTAATGGGATTTGTCCCTAGATCCATAGATGTTAACTGAAGGGTCATTTATGAACCTCAGACAAGAAAGGCTGTAAAGGACAGTGTCAGAAGATATGTTCCTGACTTGGCCTGGCATCTCCAGAAAGTGCTCAGAAGCTGGGGGTAAACTTTGAAGAAGCAATGGAACTTAATACTAGCATGATAATGAATTGTAGCCTTGTTCCTGAAAATGATTAGAAATCAAGTAATGGCTCAAATGATGTGTGGCATTGTATAGACCATACCAAGTTTGGATTCCCACTTGTGGTTGTAAGGAGAGGTAAAAAAAAAAACTATTTTGGCCACATTGAGAAGCTAATACATTAGTGACAATAGATGAGGCTTATAGGCTGCATATGAAGAAAGTATCTCAAAAGTATCAAGGGATCTAAAGAAAAGGTTGCAGTTTGGTGTAGAAATTAAAAAAATGTCAGACCTGGTAGGCAGTCCAACTGTCTAAAGAAGGCAAAAGTAGATTTTGATTTGCTTCCTGGAAAAGCCATCAATTTAGGGTCATAATATATAAAAGACAAGACTTACCCACTGAACTTTTTACATAATTATTTTTTTTTTGTTTTAAAAATGTTTATTCATTTTCTTTTAACACAATTATCTTTTTTTAAAATACTATATTTCTTACTCTGCACTCAGACAATGAGATAAATTGACAGCTAGAGTCAGAAGAGGTTTGTCTACAAACAAATCTCATGTGCTCACAATGAGTGACTGCTGTGGTGATCAGTAACAGGCACTGCTTGAGAATGTTAATCTTCCGATTGCAGGCCAGAATATGCTAAATTACAGAAAGGAAAAAACACTATAATTTCTTTAACAACAAATCCATGAACTACCCTTGATATAATATATCTTAGATGTCAATACATCTACTTTACAGCAAACATACTGATAAAAATTCATGCAATTCACAGCCTGCATAAGTACTGTATATACTCGAGTATAAGATTCGTTTTTCATCACATTTTTTTGTGCTGAAAACTCCCCCCTCGGCTTATACTTGAGTCAAGCACTTTTCTGCAGCAGAAAATGACATTTTCCGACCCGACTTTGTGGCCCCGTATCTCGGGGCCACTTGGTGCTAGGAACCCCAAATTTGGACCTAGCACTACAACATATCCAAAGATGGGGTTCCTAGCACTAAGTGGCCCAGAGATACGGGGCCCCAAAGTCTGTTCGGAAAATGTCATTCTCTGCTGCAAAGAAGTGCTTGACATTTTCCGACCGCTTGGTATTCAAAGCCAGTGGAACTAACACTACAACATATCCAAAGATGGGGTTCCTAGCACCAAGTGACCCCAAGATACAGAACCCCAAAGTCGGTCAACTGTGTCCATCTGCAGCAATGCCATTTCGGGACAGCTAGGAGGCATTTAGGAACCCTTAACTACCAAGTTTGAAGTTTGGGGGACCTATGGCTGCAAATGGGCACAGTGAGGCATGCAAATGGGCACAGTGAGGCTGCAAATGGGCATTGCTGACCCTCTTTTCCACTTACAGTAGCTGTGCATTTCTCACCCTAGGCTTATACTCGAGTCAATAAGTTTTCCCAGTTGGTTGTGGTAAAATTAGGTGCCTCGGCTTATATTCGGGTCGGCATATACTCGAGTATATACGGTACTCTTTTTAGCACTAGTTCAAATGCTTCACCCCTCATGCAAAGGTAAAGCTCTATTTTTCGCAGTTCTCCTGCATATGATTGGATCAGTGGAAACAGGATGCACCTGAGCTCAATTTTGAGTGGCATGGCAAAGGCTGTAAATATTTAAGTACATGTGATTTTTTTTCATTTTTTATTTTTAATACATTTATAAAGATTTCAGACAAACTTTTTTCATATTGTCATTATGGGGTATTGTTTGTAGAATTTTGAGTAAAATAATGAATTTAATCCATGTTGGAATAAGGCTGTAACATAACAAAATGTGGAAAAAGTGAAGCGCTGTGAATACTTTACAGATGCACTGTAGTTCTTGTCCTCCACATGTACCTTACATTACAAGTACCTCTTGCTCACGGCAAACATTATTTTTCTAAATAAAAGTTAGAGTTACAATCTCAAATGCAAGAACTCTGGATTAAGGGTTTATCAGTGATACCATCAGAGAAAGATATCCTGAAGGATATAGATTTCACATACATAAGCTATAAGGAAATGGAAATGCTTCATTTATTTCTAATTGCAGTAAAAGCTTCCATGCTTTTCTAAAGGAATACTTTGAAAAATATACATTGTTGCATAAGCCATTTTATAATTCAATGCTATTCAAATTACTATTATATTACAGTCCCAAGATGCTGTAATTTTCAACTGTCAAGAAAATCAAATGCTCTCTCTTTGCAATATGACAAGTTAAAAAAATAGAGAATGCCCTCATTTACTAATTGGGTGATTGGCTCAATCAATTTCCCAGAAGTTGACACTGAGATACAAAATTGTAGACATCTTCTTTAATAGGCTTTTCATTTTACCTGAGATTCCTTCTAAGTTTTGTTTCCTGTAAACCATGCATCTATTTTCATCACAACACTGATACTGCCCAGGGTGATTATAATGAAGTCACACATTGAAATTAGATATGAGTTTGAGACAAGGCATGGTGAAGCAAACAATAATCCAACATCCATGCTGGTGCTCCAGTGGACCTGCTTTCCTGAACCCCACAGAGTTCCATCCGCAGCAGTCAGCCATAGGGTCCACTACTTTGCTCAATATTTTGTTAAAGCACCTTTGGCACCAATTACAGCCTCAAGTCTTATTGAGTATGATGCTACAAGTTTGCTACACCTATTTCTGGGCAGTTTCTCCCACTTCCTTGCAGGACCTCTCAAGCTCCATCAGGTTGGATGGGGAGCGTCGGTGCACAGCCATTATAAGATCTCTCCAGAAAGGTTCAATCAGGTTCAAGTCTAGGTTCTGGCTGGGCCACTCAAGGACATTCACAGAGTTGTCCTGTAGCCACTCCTTTGTTATCTTGGCTGTGTTCTTTGGGTCTTTGCCCTGTTGGAAGATTAACTTTCACCCCAGTCTGAGGTCCAGAGCGCTCTGGAGCAGGTTTTTATGAAGGATATCTTTGTACGTTGCTGCATTTATCTTTCCCTCAATCCTGACTAGTCTCCCAGTTCCTGCCGCTGAAAAACATAATGCTTCCTCCACCATGCTTCACTATACTGATGGTATGGGCCAGGTGATGAGCGGTGCCTGGTTTCCTCCAGACATGATGCTTGCCATTCAGGCAAAGAGTTACATTTTTGTTTCATCAGACCAGAGAATTTTGTTTCTCATGGTCTGAGAGTCCTTCAGGAGCCTTTTGGAAAACCCCAGGTGGGCTGTCATGTGCCTTTTACTGAGGAGTGGCTTTCTTCTGGTCACCCCACCATACAGGCCTGATTGGTGGAGTGCTGCAGAGATGGTTGTTCTTCTGGAAGTTTCTCCTCACTCCACAGAAAAACGTTGAAGCTTTGTCACAGTGACAAATTTCTTGGTCACTGCCTTGACTAAGGCCCTTCTCCCCTGATTGCTCAGTTTGGCTGGGGGGCCTGCTCTAGGAAGTGTCCTAGTGGTTCCAAACTCCTTCCAATTACAGATGACGGAGGCCACTGTGCTCATTGGGACCGTTAATGCTGCAGAAATGTTTCTGTACTCTTCCCCAGATCTGTGCCTCGATAAGATCCTGTCTCCGAGGTCTACAGGTAATTCCTTGAACCTAATGGCTTGGTTTGTGCTCTGACATGCACTGTTTACTGTGGGACCTTATATAGACAGGTGCGTGCCTTTCCAAATCATGTCCAATCAACTGAATTTACCACAGGTGCTCTCCAATCAAGTTGTAGAAACATCTCAAGGATGATCAGTGGAAATAAGATGCACCTGAGCTAAATTTGGAGTGTCATGGCAAAGGCTGTAAATACTTAAGTACATGTGATTTTTTGTCATTTTTTATTTTTAATACATGTGTAAAGATTTCAAACAAACTTCTTTTGTATTGTCATTATGGGGTATTGTTTGTAGAATTTTGAGGAAAATAATGAATTTAATCCATGTTGGAATAAGGCTGTAACATAACAAAATGTGGAAAAAGTGAAGCGCTGTGAATACTTTACAGATGCACTGTAGTTCTTGTCCTCCACATGTACCTTACATTACAAGTACCTCTTGCTCACGGCAAACATTATTTTTCTAAATAAAAGTTAGAGTTACAATCTCAAATGCAAGAACTCTGGATTAAGGGTTTATCAGTGATACCATCAGAGAAAGATATCCTGAAGGATATAGATTTCACATACATAAGCTATAAGGAAATGGAAATGCTTCATTTATTTCTAATTGCAGTAAAAGCTTCCATGCTTTTCTAAAGGAATACTTTGAAAAATATACATTGTTACATAAGCCATTTTATAATTCAATGCTATTCAAATTATTATTATATTACAGTCCCAAGACGCCGTAATTTTCAACTGTCAAGAAAATCAAATGCTCTCTCTTTGCAATATGACAAGTTAAAAAAATACAGAATGCCCTCATTTACTAATTGGGTGATTGGCTCAATCAATTTCCCAGAATTTGACACTGAGATACAAAATTGTAGACATCTTCTTTAATAGGCTTTTCATTTTACCTGAGATTCCTTCTAAGTTTTGTTTCCTGTAAACCATGCATCTATTTTCATCACAACACTGATACTGCCCAGGGTGATTATAATGAAGTCACACATTGAAATTAGATATGAGTCTGAAACAAAGCATGGTGAAGCAAACAATAAGTGAACTTCCCTCAGCGTGGCTCCACCCTAGCCTCTACAGGATACACTATTTAACACTTTGATGTCCAAGCCTACCTTGCCCGAGCAATATTGTGTGTTTTGCTTCCTGTGTGCTTCTTGCCGTGTGCTCTACATCTGTTTCTGTTTACCGATTTTGGCTTGTTCTGTGACTATCCCTCCCTGCTTGATATCCTGACCTTTGGCGTGTTCTTTGTCTATCCTTAACTGCTAGTTGCCCCGACCTTTGGCTTATCTCCTGACTATACCTTTTTGTCCTGGACTGCTGCTTCCTCTCTATCCTCAAGTAGCCTACCGTGAGCGTGAGCTGGGAGACCCAGGGGGCCATGACCTGGAGCCAGTTGCAGTCCATCCTCACTTCTAGAGGCTCTGGTGAACACCTGCTGGCTCTGAGACTCCACACCCTGGGAAATCTTATGCTCTAGCTCCCAGTGGGATCCATGCTGGTGCTCCAGTGGACCTGCTTTCCTGAACCACACAGAGTTCCATCCGCAGAAGTCAGTCATAGGGTCCACTACCTTAGTGGTGCACTCCTGACCCCAACGATGTGCATCTGTCACCTGGCTTCAGGTGACATGACAAATATTTTGTAGATGAGCATGTTGAAAGAGTGAAATAAATTTTTTCTGTTTAGGCTTCAATTTCCATGTGTGTTGAGTACACTTTAACCGAGCCTCTTTCTGAGATTTGGTGTTTACAAGTTAAAAACAGTTTTTTTTTTTTCTAGAAAATTACTTAGAACCCCCAAACATTATATATATTTTTTTAGAACACCCTAGAGAATAAAATGGCGGTCATTGCAATACTTTCTGTCACACCGTATTTGCGTAGCAATCTTACAAGCGCACTTTTTTGGGGAAAAAATACCCTTTTTTTGCATTAAAAAATTAGACAACAATAAAGTTAGCCCATTTATTTTATATTGTGAAAGATATTATGTTGAGTAAATTGATATCCAACATGTCACTCTTTAAAATTGCGCCCGCTCGTGAAATGGCGAAATGGCTTTTCATCTACATAGGCGACATTTTAAAAATTCTATCGGTTGCATGTTTTGAGTTACAGAGGAGGTCTAGGGCTAGAATTATTGCTCTTGCTCTAACGATCGCAGTGATACCTCACATGTGTGGTTTGAACACTGTTTTTATATGCGGGCGCTACTCATGTATACATGGAATGTAAACATCCCTTGTAATAAAAAAATAAAATAAAAAAAAGAGCATGACAGGACCTCTTAAATATGAGATCTGGTGTCAAAAAGATCTCATATTTACACTAAAGTGCAATAATAAAAAAAAAAAATGTTGTCGTTTGAAAAAAAAAAATGTGCCTTTAAGAGCTATGGGCAGAAGTGACGTTTTGACGTTGATTCCGCCCTGCAATGGTATGCCGCTGAGACTGCTTTTATCTGAAACTGGAGCGCTCACTGAAGAAGAGGATACTGGCGTTATGGCAGCTAGCTGCTGCCATGACAACGATATCTCTCTTCAAAGTGCCGACTTATATCATCGTGAGCCGGTCCGAAAGTGGTTAATGTTCTTAGATTAGACTAAAAGATGAATTTTCTTTTAGAGAAGATTGTTATTTTTGCATTAGTTTATGATATAATATAAGCAGAGCTCTAATTAACAACCTTCTATAAAAAAAAAAAAAGGAAAATAAAATGAAAATACATATATAACATGCACTATACCAATAAATATACTTTCAAAAATATGGGAAATGGCAGAAATGAGCCAATAGTTAAATTAAATGTAAAAAATATACATAAATTGTAATATAAACATTGTAAAAATTTACCATTTTTCTTATATCCAATACAGTGTAATGTATTGTAGTTCCACGCATCAAATTGTGTTCCTCTCCAACAACCACCGTACCCAATCAGGTGTAGTTTAGAGTAGAATCTTGAGTACTGCTAAGTGTAGAATCCTACAACTATAGCCCACCCACCCTTTCTCAAATCAGGACTGCCAAATAAAGGAAAGGCAAGTATAATAGGAGGCAGATATGCTGGCTGTAGACGTATCAGGTGGTGAGTGTAGATGATTGCCCTTTTTCTCCTTCTCCACAATTTTTTTCTCCTTCCACCTCCATCTCCTCCTTCTCCTCCACAACCACAAACCATCTATTTTTTCCAATCCTGCCACCATACTTCTGCTAAGATAGAAACATTCCTCATTGTCTCCTTTACCTAATGAAATGCTCAAAAATACGAGACATTTGATTGCAACATGTCACTGCATACTCGATAGGAAAAGTAGTGCGCATCAAAGCACCACATGTTTATCCCTCCTTATGTGATAGCTGCTATTAAATATTGGACATCCCCTTAAAAAAATGTCAGACAGGCCTAGGGTGAGAAGCAGAGGTTGTGCATGTGGTGGTAGTAGGTTTACTCGTTCCTTTTATTTTTTTTACAGTATTTACATGTTTACATTATTTTTACTTTTTGCATTTCTTTTTTCCTTGTAAGGCTGTCCCTGCTCTGATCAAACAAACACAGGCAGGGAAGGCAATGCAAACTACTTTAGGCAAGAAGAAACTTTTAGGCCTCAACATTACCTTGTCCCAAAAAAAAGGGGGTTCTTTGCAAGAAGTCTCTAATGGTATTCAAAATAAAAGACTGTTATGAAGTGCAGAAAGATCCAGACTAGGTCTTAATCAAGGGGTAAGAGGCCAACGGTCTCTAAAACAAGAGAGATGGGGCAGAAACCTAAACTTTTAAAGGTGCTGAGAGCCAAATGATGGTTCATATTATTTTTTTATGTTTTCATGTGTTGAACATTTTTCATGAATTAAATTTTTTTCAATTTTCAGTTTTCTATATGTTTTATCTATTTTATTTTTCATTGTACGACTGTCCCTGTCCTGCTCAAGCAAACATGGGCAAGGAGCATTGGGTGGTAACTAAAATGCTTACATGTGATCATATCCATGGAAGGTGGCACAATATGCTCTTTAGGTATTGGGTTCAGTATGCCGCATGTGTCATTTCAGAGAGAGTTTTCTAGAGTGTGCCTTTGAAGACTGTATAGTGCAGCACTTGTAAATATATTATGAGCAGTACGCAGTGCTTGGCCAAGGGGGGTGGATCGACTGGCCATCTTTGGATGAGATCCAGAGCTGGCCAAGGGGGGTGGACCGACTGGCCATCTTTGGATGAGATCCAGAGCCGGGTCGTCTCACTGCAGGCTGTACAAAACTCTCAGGATATCTGAATGGGTAAATGGACCCCCACCCCAGATACATAGAATGCTCTCCAAGTAGTCAGTGTTCCCTCATACATCAACTCCCCCCACCACACACACACATATATATTTGAAGCTCTCATATACACTGCCCCCCTCCATGCAGTCATACATTACCTCCCACCTCCATGCAGTCATACATTACCTCCCCCCTCCATGCAGTCATACATTACCTCCCCTCTCCATGCAGTCATACATTACCTCCCCCCTCTATGCAGTCATACATTACCTCCCCCCTCTATGCAGTCATACATTACCTCCCCCCTCCATGCAGTCATACATTACCTCCTCCCTCCATGCAGTCATACATTACTTCCCCCCCGCCATGCAGTCATACATTACCTCCCCCTCCATGCAGTCATACATACCCCCCTCCATGCAGTCATACATTACCTCTCCCCCTCCATGCAGTCATACATTACCTCTCCCCCTTCATGCAGTCATACATTACCCCCCTCCATGCAGTCATACATTACCTCTCCCCCTCCATGCAGTCATACATTATCTCTCCCCCTCCATGCAGTCATACATTACCTCTCCCCCTCCATGCAGTCATACATTACCTCTCCCCCTCCATGCAGTCATACATTACCTCTCCCCCTTCATGCAGTCATACATTACCTCTCCCCCTCCATGCAGTCATACATTACCTCTCCCCCTCCATGCAGTCATACATTACCTCTCCCCCTTCATGCAGTCATACATTACCCCCCCTCCATGCAGTCATACATTACCTCCCTTATCCATGCAATCATACATTACCTCCACCCCTCCATGCAGTCATACATCAACTCCCCCTCCATGCAGTCCTACATTACCTCCCTCCATGCAGTAATTCATTACCTCCCCCTCCATGCAGTTATACATTATCTCCCCTCCATGCAGTCATACATTACATCCCCCCTTCATGCAGTCATATATCCCCCCCCTCTATTCAGTCATACATACCCCTCTCCATGCAGACATACACCACACCCCCCCCCTCCATGCAGCCATACATTACCTCCCCTCCATGCAGTCATACATTACCTCCCCCTCCATGCAGTCATACATTACCTCCCCCCACCATGCAGTCATACATTACTTCCCCCATCCATGCAGTCATACATTAACCCTCCATGCAGTCATACATCACCCCCCCCCCTCCATGCAGTTATAGATTACCACCCCTCCATGCAGCTATACATTACCTCCCCCCCTCCATGCAGTCATACATTACCTCCCCCCTCCATGCAGTCATACATTACCTCCCCCCTCCATGCAGCCATACATTACCCCCCCCCTCCATGCAGTCATACATGACCTCCCCTCTCCATGCAGTCATACATTACCCCCCCCCCCCTCTCCATGCAGTCATACATTACCTCCCTCACACCATGCAGTAATACATTACTTCCCCCACACCATGCAGTAATACATTACCTTCTCTCTCCATGCAGTCATACATTACCTCCTGCCCTCCATGCAGTCCTACATTGCCCCTCCCCCATGCACTCAATGCTCTCCGGTTCCTCTCACCGGCTCCTTGTGGCAACAAATCCCCTCGGCTCCTGGCTGCAAAACTTTTGTAATGTGTGCCAAGCAGTCAATCACATATAAGTGCTCAATATGGAAATTAATATACAGATCTTGTTTGCAAGTGATCTGTGCTGCAAACTCATTAAACAGCCCTCATTCAGGGAAAGTTTGTGGACTGCAAAGTTTGGATTGATTCCCGCATGCATGGAGCACTTTTCACATGCTAAAATCAATCCAAACTTTGCAGTACATGAACTTTCCCTGAATGAGGACTGTTTAATGAGTTTGCAGCACAAATCACAGCAACAAGATCTGTATATTTATTTCCATAAGTTTGCATTGATTTCAGCATGTGCAAAGTGTTCCATGCATGCTGAAATCAATGCAAACTCATTAAAGAGGAGGTCCAGCCCCCCCATGAAAAATTAAGTCAGCAGCTACAGATACTGTAGCTGCTGACTTTTAATATTGGGACACTTGCGTATCCAGAGATCCAGCGATGTCTGCACCGCAGTCGATTTTTGGATCAGCTCTCCATTCATGTTAAGGGAAACCGGCAGTGAAGCAGGCTGTGCTTTGTGAATGTTTTGGCGGCGAAAGAAGGAGGAGGAGGGCCAAACTTCCAAGGGATGGCGCGTTCTTCCGGAAGGGGGAAGGGTACCTGTCAAAAACAGGTACCTGGTCCCCCCTCCCCCTGAAAGGTGCTAAAATGTGGCACTGGAGGGGGGGGGGGGGGGGGGGAGCAGATAAGCAAAGCTTCCATGTTTGGGTGGAACTACGCTTTAAACAGTCCATATTCAGTGAAAATTCATGTACTGCAAAGTGCTCTGTGCGATAATCAATAAATAATTCATATACACTAATAAGCTGTGATATTATGAAACTGATGAGGCTGCACTGATTGCCACTGATGAGGCTGCACTGATAAGTCAGCACTGATATGCTGCACTGGTGGCGCCTGATAAGTTGCACAATTGGGATGGGCACTGATAGGCTGCACTGATGGGCACCCATAGGCTGTACTGATGGGCACCGATACCCACTAATGAGACGGCACTCTTAAGCTGCACTGATGGGCACTGATGAGGCTGTACTGATAGGCTGCACTGATGGCCACTGATAAGGCTGCACTGATGAGGTGGCACTCTTAAAGAGGAAGTTAACCCTCTCTAAAAAAGAATACTAGCTCATTATGAATTACTTACCTGAGATCGAAGTGCCTGGAGCGACCCTCGTTCACCTTCTCCATCGCTGTCATATCTCCCGGAGTGACTTCCGGGTATCGCTGCTCCGGCACTGTGACTGGCTGGAGCAGCGATGACGTCATTCCGGCGCATGCACGAGGGAGCCGTCAGTGACGGCATGATCGCTGTCACTAACGGCAAGCTCAGTGCGCCTGCACCATTGTCTCCTTAACAGTGTAGGTTAACCTTAACCTTAACTGTGTAGGTTAAGGAGATATTTCTTGCACCTACAGGTAAGACTTATGCCGCGTACACACGAAGGGACTATCCCGCGGGATTATCCGCTGGACCGAAGTCCAGCGGATAATCCCCTCGTGTGTGGGCGCCGGCGGACTTTTTTTGGCCAAAGTACGGCGGACTAAAGTTTCAGGTTTTGTTTTCAAATTATCCGCTGGACTTGGCAGTCCAGCGGATAATCCGGTCGTGTGTAGTATGGTCCGGCGTACCAAAAAGGACGCATGCTCAGTAGCTAGTATGTCACGGACTCGCTCGGTCTGGTAAAACTAGCCTTCGTTTTGAAGCTCGCACAATCGTCACGCTGCTGATTTTTTTTTTTTTTTTGTTTTCTGACAGCGGGATTTGTATGTTATCGTACTTGAAGAATGATTTTGCCTTGCTGCTTGTATATTCACGCAGAGTACTCCCGAACGTTTTTTCTTCACCATTCTTTAGTGAAGTTATATATTTGTATATATATATATATATATCTATATCTCTATCTCTATATATATATATATATATATATATATATATATATATATAGATATAGATATAGATATAGATATCCAAATCACCAAATGAAAAATATATCTATATATATATATATATTTCTCAATAAGCCCAAAAAAATATATATCTATATCTACATATATATATATATATTAATATATATAGATATATAGATCTATACGTGTATAAATATATATATATTATATATGTACATATATCTCTATATAGATATTTTTTATTATTTGTTGGTTATCAAAAGGATTAGTTATTACACATGATACAATTGTGGAGTCAGCAGAGCTTGCCCTTAATTCAGATCTTAACCCTCACCTTTCCAGCGACTGCACTTGCAGTTCCATTGAAGTTGCACTTTACACTTGTATTGTCAAATGAATGTTTAGACATGTACCTGCCTACTCCTAAAGAAACTATGTTTTTGAATAACAAGCACGTATATCATTATTTGATGAAAATTAAATGACCATTTATTCTGGTTAAAACAAACAAGGCAAAACAAAATAGGAAGGCAACACTGGAGCCACTTGTAGATTTTGTGAAGACTTTTTGCCCCAACGGCAGACATCAAGTTTGTGAAGCCAAAAATTAAGCTTGGGCACATTTCATCCAATATAGGGAGCACAAGAAGATTGACCAGGAATCAGACAGACCAGGAACAGCAGCAGATGACATCTATGTCCCCAAGCTGTGGCACTACAACAGCCTGTGTCTTCTGTGAGACCAGACTGAAGCCAGGCAATCACTTCCGACTCTTCCCACCACGCTGCCCTGCACTCTTCCCTGCAGTCTTCCCTGCACGCTTCCTTGGAGGCTGACTTGTGGTAGGAGGAGGAGGAGGAGGAGGAGGAGGAGGAGAAGAAGGAAGACGAGGAGGAGGAGGAGGAGAAGTTGGTGTCGGGCCTTCATGTGTCAGGCGGGTGGATTCTCGTAATTCACCCCTCAAACCCCCCCTAATTGCATCAGAAATGAGGCCCTCACACAGGTGCCGTTGGCCCCTCTCCATTTCCAGCAACCTGCTGGACAAGTAGCTGGCATAGGCCTCTTCTGGAAGGGGGGGTTTGTCGAGAATCGCACTCGCCTTCCGAATCAGTTGGAGTGATTCCTCCTCAACAATGGTCATCCTCCTGGGCCTTCTTGGGGGTAAGGGCAGGGGTGGAGGTAGACTTCTTCTTAATCGGGTCTGGCTGTCACTCTGGCTCGTGCTGGGCCCAGCCACCTCCTGGCTCTCGCTGGTCATGTCCTCCTCCTCCATACCACTTGTCCCGGCATCATCCTGGGTCAGCTCATCCTGTGTGCAAATAAAAACAAAAATCAAACACCTGTTTTGTGGTTTCTGGCCTCCTCAATCATCCAATTGTAAACTTAGGAACGAGCATCTAAATTTTCTAAAAGATACAAAAGGCTATCATTTGGACCCCTGCATTTTCCAAGCAGATCACCAATGTTGTATAACGCTTTTTTTGCCACTACTGGATGTATGTATACACTATATATGTATCGATATGTTGCACCAACACTTTTTAGAAGTGTGCAGAATTTTTGGGAGCTTTTTTCACAATTCTGAGTTCAGGGTGTTAATTGGTTCACATTTTAACGTTTACAGCATTAATATTCACACAATCACAATTTAGGCTACTAAATATATACCTGGCTCCAGCTGGGCGCATCAGCCTGCTCCAAGGTGGAGGGGTCTTCTCCTTCCGTGGAAGCCTCAGCTGGGGTGGAGGGAAGAGTGGAGGGAAGAGTGGAGGGAAGGGTGGAGGGAAGAGTGGACAGTGATTGCCTGGGTTCCATCTGGTCACCTATAAAAGTCAGTTGGTTGTAGTACCACAGCTTGGGTACATAAACATCCTCTGCTGCTGCTCCTGATCTGACTGATTCCTCAATCTTCTTGCGCTCCCGCTTGTACATGTGCCTTAAACTTGCAATTCTGGCTTCCACAAACTTGGTGTTTGCGTTGGGGACTTGAGTCTTCACAAAATCCACAAGTGGCCCCAGTGTTGCCTTCCGGACATCCCTATTGCCATATAAAGGGTTCTTGAGCTGCCACAGGTTGGTATTTTTTCTGTACAGGGCAATGAATTCGGACATGAACTGCTGGTCCTTGAATGGATTCAACTGGGGTGCTGACATGTTTGTTTCTGTTTTGTTAGTAATGGCAATACAAAAGACCAAAAACACAAATGTTACTTAAAACGCACAACCAGTTTTTCTTACCAAACATTACACAACACACCCACACACAGGCAGCAACCCCTACACACAGGCAGCAACACATCCACACAGGCAGCAACCCCTACACACAGGCAGCAACACATCCACACAGGCAGCAACCCCTACACACAGGCAGCAACCCCTACACACAGGCAGCAACACATCCACACAGGCAGCAACCCCTACACACAGGCAGCAACCCCTACACACAGGCAGCAACACATCCACACAGGCAGCAACCCCTACACACAGGCAGCAACCCCTACACACAGGCAGCAACCCCTACACACAGGCAGCAACACATCCACACAGGCAGCAACCCCTACACACAGGCAGCAACCCCTACACACAGGCAGCAACACATCCACACAGGCAGCAACCCCTACACACAGGCAGCAACCCCTACACACAGGCAGCAACCCCTACACACAGGCAGCAACACATCCACACAGGCAGCAACCCCTACACACAGGCAGCAACCCCTACACACAGGCAGCAACCCCTACACACAGGCAGCAACCCCTACACACAGGCAGCAACACACACATATCCTTAAAAAATGCAGGCCCAAAACCCAAAATAACACAGTAATGCATCCTAGAAAACACTTACCTTCGTACACAGCGCTCGCTACTTCCGTTCGGGAACACGTGGGGCCCTCAAACAGCCTTATATACACTGCGCATGCGTCGAAGTCCGCCTGCGTCCTCCGCGTCGCCCGCCCATGACGTTCCTCCTGACGAGTATTCCCCGCCCCGCTTCCCCTCGTTGCATTGTGGGTGAATAAATTCATGAATATGGCGGACACATTCTCAGCCAGTAGCGCGGAGGAAAGCCAAGAAGCGAACACATCTGCATCCAGCAGCAGATATAAAGCCACCAATATGGCCTTTGAAGAGATGGTGGAGATGGTGGACATCCTCCAAAGGGAAGATTACGACGGGGAAAATGGCCCGTACCCTCGACCCAACTTGCGCAAGGACAAGATTCTCACTACAATCGTCAGCACCCTGGAGCAGAAATTCGGCGTACGAAGGGGCAAGGATCAACTGCGCAAGCGATGGTCCGACATCAAATCCAGGGAGCACGATCAGTACAGGAGAATTCGAAAAGCCATCAAAAAAAGTAAGTCAAGCACGTGCGCTACTATGGTTATACTTGATATGTCTAATCTTGCGCAGATGTTATTACCATTCGTCCGTGAAACTTGCGCAGATGTTATTACCATTCGTCCGTGAAACTTGCGCAGATTTAATTACCATTCGTACGTGAAACTTGCGCAGATTTAATTACCATTCGTACGTGAAACTTGCGCAGATGTTATTACCATTCGTACGTGAAACTTGCGCAGATGTTATTACCATTCGTCCGTGAAACTTGCGCAGATGTTATTACCATTCGTCCGTGAAACTTGCGCAGATTTAATTACCATTCGTACGTGAAACTTGCGCAGATTTAATTACCATTCGTACGTGAAACTTGCGCAGATGTTATTACCATTCGTACGTGAAACTTGCGCAGATGTTATTACCATTCGTACGTGAAACTTGCGCAGATTTAATTACCATTCGTACGTGAAACTTGCGCAGATGTTATTACCATTCGTACGTGAAACTTGCGCAGATGTTATTACCATTCGTCCGTGAAACTTGCGCAGATGTTATTACCATTCGTACGTGAAACTTGCGCAGATGTTATTACCATTCGTACGTGAAACTTGCGCAGATGTTATTACCATTCGTACGTGAAACTTGCGCATATTTGATGAAAGTTCAGTTTGTCTTCATAACGTTTATTGAGTTTACCTGGCTTTGGGTTGTTGGAGTTGTAAGGTTGTTTATTATTGTCACTATCTATACAATTACTGCTGTAGTAAGGGTTTTAGGGGTAACTTACACAGGGACTCCAGAGGCTGTTTTGGGGGGGGGGGGGGAAATATGTTAAGCAGGGTCTCATGCTCACAATTCCCAAAAAATGCTCATCATCTCCAAATACTGTAGGTGGTGACTTTTCAAAGAAGTACACTCACCTGTCCCTTGGATGGTGCAGCTACAATCTCTGATCTTGCAATCATGAAATTAATGTTTGCGGCTTCACTTCCCGGGTCACTATTGGGCATGCGCCAGTTGCGCAATGCAATAGGACTGGTCCGCGCGAGCTCGGGGACCCCTGTGTGTCCCAGCAGACAGCACGGTGGGACGGGATGTGGCGTATACTTCTGTGGGAGTCTAGGGCCGGACGTGTGTGCAAATACCTGCCTTACACAGGTATCTGCAACCCCTCCCCCCTAAAAGGTTGAAAATAAGACACCACAGGGGTGCAGGGATCCAATGAGCGGAAGTTCAAATTTAGGGTTGAAGGGCGGTTTAAGTATTGGAGTTTCATTAGATAGACATTTCAATTCTGTCTTCAAGTAGGATCTTCTAACAAACTGCTAATAATTGGACAAGACTTTTAAACAATGTTTACTAATCCTATTTTGGCACTCAAATATCAGTGTGATTAAAAGTGTACCTTTTTGTGTTCCATTACCATAGGGGGCAAAAGACTCAGACGTCAGTCCGAACCTACGAGGACCTCCCGGCCTCACCAGACTAATTGGGCAGTTAGCCCAAGCCCGCGCGTGGATGTGGCGGAACAGGTCGTTGAAGTGGATCAAATCTGCACCCCACCAAGTGAGTGTCTCAGAACACAGATTGAGCTAATTAATTAAGGTCTGCATGTTTTTGACACTTTTTTTCTTGTGTTTTATCTACCCAACTTTTAGGTGATGCTGATCTGTTTGTGGAAGGACAAGCTGCGGAGCCATTTTCCACAGACAGTGCCCACAGGCTTATTGGCCAGATCATGGCCTGGAATCTGCAGCTGGAAAATATGCAGAAGGAGATGGCCACCATGCAGCAGGGAATGAAGGACATGATTGATGTTTTGGGGAGAATCTAAAGACCCCTTTTACATTTCTTAACATCAATCATGTCCTTCATTCCCCTTTTGATGCGCTGTTTTACAAATTTTAGAGGCCAAATTTTTAATATGCACACGGTATGTCAACATGTGCTATGTGCCATCAGGGGATCTCAATGGACGCATTTGGTGTTTGCAACCCCTAATGCTAGTAGGTGAGAGGGAAGGGGTTTCACACACAAAACACGTCCATTGATTCCCCATGATGGAACATAGCACATGTTGACATTACCCATTTTCCAGTTAAATTAGTGTGCATATTCTAAATTTGGCTTCTACTGTTCATGGGTTACCTGTTGAACTTTGTAAGTTCTGGACTTTTACATTGTGTAAATAATTTCAAATGCTAAGCCTAAATTTTTTACCATTTTAAAACATGTTTTTATGTTTGTTTTAAAAAATCAATCTCAAAAATAAAAAAAAATATGTTGTGAGAAAAACACCAAAAAAATGTAAAAAAGATAACATAAAAAAAAATAAAAAAATGTTGTTGAAAAAAAAAAAAAAAAAAAAATTAACCAAAAAAATACCAAAAAAACAAAAAAACAAAAAAAAGAAAAAACATAAAAAAGGTTTGGATGTGCACTAGAATAAAAAAAAAAATGTTTGCACAAATTAAACAATGTGTGGCTTCTTCTTTTTAAATACTACCAGTTTGACAAAAACATGTTGTGGTTCATTGACAAAGGGGCTTATTTACTAAACGCAAAACAAGTTTGCCACTATTAAGATGTGCACTAGGACAACATATAAAACAGGCCAAATTAAAAGCAAAACAATACGAAACTACCAATATTTCAAACATAAATAACTGTATTTATTCTTTGTAAATCAAAAAGATGGTTTAAGGGTCTGCTGCCATTTCAATGGCCCCCCTACCATTAAAATACTGTAAATAAAGGTCCCGCACTTGCTGGGCTGATTGTGGTGCCGAACCAAGAGGGCGATTATCCAGCCCTGTCATGTTGCCTTCCACTCCGGCCTCAGGGCCAATTGGTAAGGAGTATGTTCCTGAATGTTTGCGTAAATAATTGTGCATGACACAGCATGCAAGAATAATAGTATTCAGTTTGTACTCTGCCAGATGTAGGGATGTAAGGAGCAATCTGAAACGGTTGGCCATAATACCAAAGGCATTTTCCACCACCCTTCTTGCTCTGGCCAACCGATAATTAAAAATCCTCCTCTCAGGGGTGAGGGATCGTTGGGGAAATGGCCTCATCAGATGGTCACCCAGACCGAACGCCTCGTCGGCAATGAAGACGAAGGGGAGTCCCTCCACATTATCTTCATCTGGTGGCAGCTCCAGCCCACCAGTCTGGAGACGATGACCGAACTCCGTGTGGTTGAAGACTCCTCCGTCCGACATCCGGCCGTTTTTCCCCACATCCACATACAGAAAGTCATATTGTGCCGACACCACCGCCATCAACACGATACTATGGAACCCCTTATAATTCCAATAGTATGACCCCGAATGGGGTGGGGGCACAATTCGCACATGTTTGCCGTCAATCGCCCCTCCGCAGTTGGGAAAGTCCCAACGGGCAGCAAACTGGGAAGCCACAGTCTGCCATTCCTGTGGCGTGGAGGGACACTGTGAAGTCAAACAGAAAGATACAATTCAAATTAAAAACCAGGCAAAACACCAAACTAAATGCAACAAATTAACAAACAATTTGGAAGAACATATGTATTTATTTTGTAAGTCCTTGAAATAAAGCCAAAAGATTAAGGATAAAAGGGACAAATCTCTGATTGATGACCCCTCTGATGGACCAGAGAAGATAATAATGGGGATGTGGGTGGGGAGTAGGGATGAGCCGAACACCCCCGGGTTCGGTTCGAACCAGAACCTTCGAACGGACCGAAAGTTCGCGCGAATTTTCGAACCCTATACGTTATAATGGACGCGAACGTTCGAAATCAAAAGTGCTAATTACAACGGCCAATATGCATGTTAATGTCATAAAACAGGTTTGGGGACCCGGGTCCTGCCCCAGGGGACATATATCAATGCAAAAAGAACTTTTAAAAACTAACGTTTTTTCGGGAGCAGTCATTTTAATGATGCATAAAGTGAAAAAAAAAAAGTGAAATTTTCCTTTAAATATGGTACCTGGGGGGTGTCTAAAGTATGCCTGTGAAGTGGCATGTGTTTCCCGTGTTTAGAACTGTCCTTGCACAAAATGACATTTGTAAAGGAAAAAAAGAAGCCATTTAAAACCACTTGCGGCTTTAGGTTTGATCTTAAGTAGAATCTGAACAGGTACATTATGAAGTGTAGCTCCATCCCAAAAAAATCTATTTTTAAGCTTTTTGGAGAACATAGGGAGGGGTTATCACCCCTGTAACATTTGCTGTCTTTGCACATCTGTTCAGAACATGTCACCTCACTTTCCGTCCCAATGACAAATGTTTTTGGAAAAGTGGGGTTTTAATTGAAACAAGGATTGGTGATAAAGTATCAGTAGAGAGGAGATACCTTTTTCCCAAATTAAATCTAACAGGATAGAATTTCCCTTCCTAGGGGTAGATTTCCTCTCACTTCCTGTTTTCTCTTTCCATTTGCAAGTAGGAGTCGTTTGTAAGTTGGATGTTTGAAAGTAGGGGCCTGGCGTATATACTCTGCAGAAATTTGCCCTATTAGATGTTGGTGTAGCCACAAGACTGGTGGGCACAGGAATGGGCCCTGCTGTGAGTTAATAGATCAAGATTTGTAATTGCATGCACCTGTTGAACAGGGCAGAAAAATTGGGGGGGTGGTGGTGGTGGTGGTGGACGGTTTTGCCACAAGATTGTAAGCTCTCACAGTTACTCTTGGTGGGCGCAGGAATGGGCCCTGCTGTGAGTTATTAGATCAAGATTTGTAATTGCAAGCACCTGATGAACAGGGCAGAAAAATTGGGCCTTTGGCGGTGGTGGTGGACGGTGTTGCCACAAGACTGTAGGCCCTCATAGTTACTCTTGGTGGGCGCAGGAATGGGCCCTGCTGTGAGTTATTAGATCAAGATTTGTAATTGCAAGCACCTGATGAACAGGGCAGAAAAATTGGGCCTTTGGCGGTGGTGGTGGACGGTGTTGCCACAAGACTGCAGGCCCTCATAGTTACTCTTGGTGGGCGCAGGAATGGGCCCTGCTGTGAACTATTAGATCAAGATTTGTAATTACCCGCCCCTGTTAAACAGGGGCTGAAAAATTGTGCCTTAGGCACTGGTGCTGGTGCCACAACACTGCAACCCCTCACAGAGACTGTACTTGGAGCACAGCAGTCACACGTGTTGCGAAGCATTTTTTTTAAAAATTGTAAGTACACGCCCCTGTTAAACAGGGGCTGAAAAATTGTGCCTTAGGCACTGGTGCTGGTGCCACAACACTGCAACCCGGCCCTCACAGATACTGTACTTGGAGCACAGCAGTCACACGTGTTGCGAAGCATTTTTTTTAAAAATTGTAAGTACACGCCCCTGTTAAACAGGGGCTGAAAAATTGTGCCTTAGGCACTGGTGCTGGTGCCACAACACTGCAACCCGGCCCTCACAGATACTGTACTTGGAGCACAGCAGTCACACGTGTTGCGAAGCATTTTTTTTAAAAAATTGTAAGTACACGCCTCTGTTAAACAGGGGCTGAAAAATTGTGCCTTAGGCACTGGTGCTGGTGCCACAACACTGCAACCCGGCCCTCACAGATACTGTACTTGGAGCACAGCAGTCACACGTGTTGCGAAGCATTTTTTAAAAAAAATTGTAAGTACACGCCCCTGTTAAACAGGGGCTGAAAAATTGTGCCTTAGGCACTGGTGCTGGTGCCACAACACTGCAACCCGGCCCTCACAGATACTGTACTTGGAGCACAGCAGTCACACGTGTTGCGAAGCATTTTTTTTTTAAAAAAATTGTAAGTACACGCCCCTGTTAAACAGGGGCTGAAAAATTGTGCCTTAGGCACTGGTGCTGGTGCCACAACACTGCAACCCGGCCCTCACAGATACTGTACTTGGAGCACAGCAGTCACACGTGTTGCGAAGCATTTTTTTTAAAAAATTGTAAGTACACGCCCCTGTTAAACAGGGGCTGAAAAATTGTGCCTTAGGCACTGGTGCTGGTGCCACAACACTGCAACCCGGCCCTCACAGAGACTGTACTTGGAGCACAGCAGTCACACGTGTTGCGAAGCATTTTTTTAAAAAATTGTAAGTACACGCCCCTGTTAAACAGGGGCTGAAAAAAATTGTGCCTTAGGCACTGGTGTGGTGGCATGGATCATTGAGGAGGAGGAAGAGGATAGTCAGTGAACATAAGAGGACAGTCACTCAGCATCAGCATAGGCAGTCTTGAAGGGATGTGACATTAAAAATTATTCGGTTATATCCGCCTCAGGTGCCTGGTAGCTGGTGGTGATCCAAGACTGATTCATTTTGATGAATGTCAGTCGATCAACCGAGGCGGTGGACAGGCGCACCCTATGATCAGTCACAAATCCTCCAGCAGCACTGAATGTGCGTTCGGAAAGAACGCTGGAGGCAGGACAGGCCAGTAGCTCAATTGCATACTGTGCAAGCTCTGGCCAGTGATCCATCCTCAGGACCCAGTAAGCCAGAGGATTTTCGGTGGGAAAGGTGTCCAAGTCTGATCTTGCCCCAAGGTATTCCTGCACCATGTATATCAGACGCTGGCGATGGTTGCTGGAACCGATCATACCTTGGGGCTGCGGACTAAAAAATTGTCTGAACGCATCGGTCAGACGTCCACCTTCCCCACCGCTCCTTCTGCCACTGACCGAAGCCTCAGCAACTCGTCGCCCAGGACCAGGAGTTTGTAGCCTCCCAGTTTCTGGGAACGCGTTGCACAGACCTTTCTGCAAGGCCTCCCTGAGATGTCTCATCCTCTGCTCCCTCTGCGACTGCAAGATAAGGTCCGCAACATTACCCTTGTACCGCGGATCAAGGAGAGTGGCCAGCCAGTAATGGTCCCTCTCCTTGATCCGAAGAACACGAGGATCCTTCCGCAGGCTTTGCAGGATCAGGGAGGCCATGCAGCGTAGGTTAGCTGAGGCATTCGGTCCGGAGTCTTCTGGGTCACTGAGGATGACATGATCGCCAGCCACCTCCTCCCAGCCACGTACAAGTCCACTGGCTTGTTGGGACTGTACATCATCCCTAAAAGACTGCTGCTGCTGATGCTGAGTGCCAGGCTCCACCTCCATGCTCACACAATCCTCCTCCTCCTCCTCCTCATCCTCTTCCTGTGTGATGGGTGGGACAGAAGGAACACTGTCCGGATAAAGGGGGCCTTGAGAGGCAAGGAAGTCCTCCTCTTCCTGCCTCTGTTCTGCCTCAAGTGCCCTGTCCATTATCCCACGCAGCGTATGCTCCAACAGGTGGACAAGAGGGACAGTGTCACTGATGCATGCACTGTCACTGCTCACCATCCTCGTGGCCTCCTCAAATGGTGAGAGGACAGTGCATGCATCCCTGATCATGCTCCACTGACGTGGGGAAAAAAAACCAAGCTCCCCTGACCCTGTCCTGGTGCCGTAGTCGCAAAGGTACTCATTGATGGCCCTCTGCTGCGTGTGCAGTCGCTGCAGCATGGCCAACGTTGAGTTCCACCTGGTGGGCATGTCAGATATTAGGCGGTTCTTGGGCAGGTTCAGCTCCTTTTGCAGCTCAGTCAGCCGAGCACTGGCATTATAAGATCGGCGGAAATGCACACAGACTTTCCTGGCCTGCCTCAGGACATCCTGTAAGCCTGGGAACCTGCCCAAGAACCGCTGCACCACCAGGTTGAGGACGTGAGCCATGCAGGGCACATGGGTGAGCTGCCCCTGTCGCAGGGCGGAGAGGAGGTTGGTGCCATTGTCAGAAACGACCATTCCTGGCTTAAGCTGACGTGGCGTCAACCACCTCTCGGCCTGCCCCTGCAGAGCTGCCAGAACCTCTGGCCCAGTGTGGCTCCTGTCCCCCAAACACACCAGCGCAAGCACGGCATGGCATCTTTTTGCCTGCGTACTTGCGTAGCCCCTTGTACGCCTACGGAGCACCGCTGGTTCCAAGGACAGAGCACTGGAGGAAGAAGAAGAGGAGGGGGTGGAGGAGAGAGGTGTGTCACAACCAGTAGCAGTAGTCGCGTTTTGGAGGCGTGGTGGCGGAACAACCTCCAACACTACTGCACCTTGTCCTGCATCCCTCCCAGCTGCCAATAGAGTGACCCAATGGGCCGTGAAAGAAAGGTACCGTCCCTGTCCATGCCTGCTGGACCATGAGTCAGCGGTAATATGCACCTTACCACTGACCGCCCTGTCCAGCGAGGCATGGACATTGCCCTCCACATGCCGGTAGAGAGACGGAATCGCCTTCCGCGAGAAAAAGTGGCGTTTGGGAACCTGCCACTGAGGAACCGCACATTGAACAAACTCACGGAAGGGGGCCGAGTCTACCAACTGAAAAGGCAGCAGTTGAAGTGCTAGCAATTTAGCAAGGCTATCATTCAACCGCTGGGCATGTGGATGGCTGGGAGTGTACTTCTTTCTACGGTCCAGCAGCTGGGGCAGGGAAATTTGCCTGCTGCAATCGGACGTCGGTGTACTGCAAGTACTTGGTTGTGACACACCGAATTCTACACCTTCAGTCCTCTCAGAGCAGCTTTCAGAGAGGACTGAAGGTGTAGTGGGGATGGAGATCCCAGCTGAGGAGGAGCAAGGAGAGGTCCGCTTAGTTCTTTGGTGTGGGTCTTTTATGTGTGCCTGCCAACGAGCTGCATGGCAGGTCGCCATATGTCTGGTCATGCTTGTCGTGCCCAAGCGGCTGATGTTTTGGCCACGCGAGATACGCTTGAGACAAATATTGCAAATAGCAGTGGTGCGATCTGCTGCACTCGTCTCAAAAAAGGCCCACACCAAAGAACTTTTCTGATAACGTGCAGAGGCAGCGCCCTGCACAGGCGGAGCTCTGCGGTGTTGTACAGTTGCTGTGCTGGCCTCTACCTGGCCTCCAGGGGGCATCCTGCCTCGTTGGACATGTGACGCCGCATCCTCCTCCTCCTCGTCCTCCTCCTCATCCTCTCTCCCTTGAGGCACCCACGTGGAGTCAGTGACCTCATCATCCCCTCCCTCTTCACCACTAGAGCAAACCTGGCAGTAAGCTGCAGCTGGTGGAACTGTACTGCCAGATTCCTCAAGCTGGGTATCGTCATCCGAGCCTTCGAATCGTTGGGCATCCTCCTGGAGCATGTACCCAACACTGTGCTCAAAGAGTTCGGGGGACTCCTCAGGAGGACATGGTGGGTCTAGGGAAGGGGTGGCTGATGATGCTCTGTCAGTACCCTGAGCCTGGGTGAGAGAGGATGAGGAGGATGAGGAGGGCTTGGTCATCCATTCTACCAAGCCTTCAGCATGATGCGGCTCCACATGTCCAGCTGCCGAAAACAAAGACGCGCGTGTCCCATGGCCACGTGCTGATGACGATGCACGACCACGGCCACGTCCACTAGAAACAGAGCCTGCCTGCCCTGTGTTCTTGGCTCTGCACGCTCTGCCTCCCCTTGGCGGTCTTCCAGCCATTGTAGTCGGTAGTCCTGTGGGTGCTGCTGAGAAGAAAATATAGGAGCTCTGTGTGATGCCACTAACACACTAGAAGTCCTATGGGTGCTTCTGCAAAGAAAATAGAGGAGCTCTGTGTGATGCCACTAACACACTAGAAGTCCTGTGGGTGCTTATGCAAAGAAAATAGAGGAGCTCTGTGTGATGCCACTAACACACTAGAAGTCCTGTGGGTGCTGCTGAGAAGAATATATAGGAGCTCTGTGTGATGCCACTAACACACTAGAAGTCCTGTGGGTGCTTATGCAAAGAAAATAGAGGAGCTCTGTGTGATGCCACTAACACACTAGAAGTCCTGTGGGTGCTTATGTAAAGAAAATAGAGGAGCTCTGTGTGATGCCACTAACACACTAGAAGTCCTGTGGGTGCTTATGCAAAGAAAATAGAGGGGCTCTGTGTGATGCCACTAACACACTAGAAGTCCTGTGGGTGCTTATGCAAAGAAAATAGAGGAGCTCTGTGTGATGCCACTAACACACTAGAAGTCCTGTGGGTGCTTCTGCAAAGAAAATAGAGGAGCTCTGTGTGATGCCACTAACACACTAGAAGTCCTGTGGGTGCTTCTGCAAAGAAAATAGAGGAGCTCTGTGTGATGCCACTAACACACTAGAAGTCCTGTGGGTGCTTATGCAAAGAAAATAGAGGAGCTCTGTGTGATGCCACTAACACACTAGAAGTCCTGTGGGTGCTTATGCAAAGAAAATAGAGGAGCTCTGTGTGATGCCACTAACACACTAGAAGTCCTGTGGGTGCTTCTGCAAAGAAAATAGAGGAGCTCTGTGTGATGCCACTAACACACTAGAAGTCCTGTGGGTGCTTATGCAAAGAAAATAGAGGAGCTCTGTGTGATGCCACTAACACACTAGAAGTCCTGTGGGTGCTGCTGAGAAGAATATATAGGAGCTCTGTGTGATGCCACTAACACACTAGAAGTCCTATGGGTGCTTCTGCAAAGAAAATAGAGGAGCTCTGTGTGATGCCACTAACACACTAGAAGTCCTGTGGGTGCTTCTGCAAAGAAAATAGAGGAGCTCTGTGTGATGCCACTAACACACTAGAAGTCCTGTGGGTGCTTATGCAAAGAAAATAGAGGAGCTCTGTGTGATGCCACTAACACACTAGAAGTCCTGTGGGTGCTTCTGCAAAGAAAATAGAGGAGCTCTGTGTGATGCCACTAACACACTAGAAGTCCTGTGGGTGCTTATGCAAAGAAAATAGAGGAGCTCTGTGTGATGCCACTAACACACTAGAAGTCCTGTGGGTGCTTCTGCAAAGAAAATAGAGGAGCTCTGTGTGATGCCACTAACACACTAGAAGTCCTGTGGGTGCTTCTGCAAAGAAAATAGAGGAGCTCTGTGTGATGCCACTAACACACTAGAAGTCCTGTGGGTGCTTCTGCAAAGAAAATAGAGGAGCTCTGTGGGATGCCACTAACACACTAGAAGTCCTGTGGGTGCTTCTGCAAAGAAAATAGAGGAGCTCTGTGTGATGCCACTAACACACTAGAAGTCCTGTGGGTGCTTATGCAAAGAAAATAGAGGAGCTCTGTGTGATGCCACTAACACACTAGAAGTCCTGTGGGTGCTGCTGAGAAGAATATATAGGAGCTCTGTGTGATGCCACTAACACACTAGAAGTCCTATGGGTGCTTCTGCAAAGAAAATAGAGGAGCTCTGTGTGATGGGACTAACACACTTCAAGTCCTATAGGTGCTTCTGGGAAGAAAATAAAGGTCTGTGTGATGGGACTAACACACTTCAAGTCCTATAGTTGCTTCTGGGAACAAAATATAGGATCTCTGTGTGATGGGACTAACACACTTCAAGTCCTATAGGTGCTTCTGGGAAGAAAATATAGCTCTGTGTGTGTAATGGGACTAACACACTTCAAGTCCTATAGGTGCTTCTGGGAACAAAATATAGCTCTGTGTGTGTGATGGGACTAACACACTTCAAGTCCTATAGGTGCTTCTGGGAACAAAATATAGCTCTGTGTGTGTAATGGGACTAACACACTTCAAGTCCTATAGGTGCTTCTGGGAACAAAATATAGCTCTGTGTGTGTGATGGGACTAACACACTTCAAGTCCTATAGGTGCTTCTGGGAACAAAATATAGCTCTGTGTGTGTGATGGGACTAACACACTTCAAGTCCTATAGGTGCTTCTGGGAACAAAATATAGCTCTGTGTGTGTGATGGGACTAACACACTTCAAGTCCTATAGGTGCTTCTGGGAAGAAAATATAGCTCTGTGTGTGTGATGGGACTAACACACTTCAAGTCCTATAGGTGCTTCTGGGAAGAAAATATAGCTCTGTGTGTGTAATGGGACTAACACACTTCAAGTCCTATAGGTGCCTCTGGGAACAAAATATAGCTCTGTGTGTGTGATGGGACTAACACACTTCAAGTCCTATAGGTGCTTCTGGGAAGAAAATATAGCTCTGTGTGTGTAATGGGACTAACACACTTCAAGTCCTATAGGTGCTTCTGGGAAGAAAATATAGCTCTGTGTGTGTAATGGGACTAACACACTTCAAGTCCTATAGGTGCCTCTGGGAACAAAATATAGCTCTGTGTGTGTGATGGGACTAACACACTTCAAGTCCTATAGGTGCTTCTGGGAAGAAAATATAGCTCTGTGTGTGTGATGGGACTAACACACTTCAAGTCCTATAGGTGCTTCTGGGAAGAAAATATAGCTCTGTGTGTGTAATGGGACTAACACACTTCAAGTCCTATAGGTGCCTCTGGGAACAAAATATAGCTCTGTGTGTGTGATGGGACTAACACACTTCAAGTCCTATAGGTGCTTCTGGGAAGAAAATATAGCTCTGTGTGTGTAATGGGACTAACACACTTCAAGTCCTATAGGTGCCTCTGGGAACAAAATATAGCTCTGTGTGTGTAATGGGACTAACACACTTCAAGTCCTATAGGTGCCTCTGGGAACAAAATATAGCTCTGTGTGTGTGATGGGACTAACACACTTCAAGTCCTATAGGTGCTTCTGGGAAGAAAATATAGCTCTGTGTGTGTAATGGGACTAACACACTTCAAGTCCTATAGGTGCCTCTGGGAACAAAATATAGCTCTGTGTGTGTAATGGGACTAACACACTTCAAGTCCTATAGGTGCTTCTGGGAAGAAAATATAGCTCTGTGTGTGTAATGGGACTAACACACTTCAAGTCCTATGGGTGCCTCTGGGAACAAAATATAGCTCTGTGTGTGTGATGGGACTAACACACTTCAAGTCCTATAGGTGCTTCTGGGAACAAAATATAGCTCTGTGTGTGTGATGGGACTAACACACTTCAAGTCCTATAGGTTCTTCTGGGAACAAAATATAGCTCTGTGTGTGTGATGGGACTAACACACTTCAAGTCCTATAGGTGCTTCTGGGAAGAAAATATAGCTCTGTGTGTGTAATGGGACTAACACACTTCAAGTCCTATAGGTGCTTCTGGGAAGAAAATATAGCTCTGTGTGTGTAATGGGACTAACACACTTCAAGTCCTATAGGTGCCTCTGGGAACAAAATATAGCTCTGTGTGTGTGATGGGACTAACACACTTCAAGTCCTATAGGTGCCTCTGGGAAGAAAATATAGCTCTGTGTGTGTGATGGGACTAACACACTTCAAGTCCTATAGGTGCCTCTGGGAACAAAATATAGCTCTGTGTGTGTGATGGGACTAACACACTTCAAGTCCTATAGGTGCTTCTGGGAAGAAAATATAGCTCTGTGTGTGTGATGGGACTAACACACTTCAAGTCCTATAGGTGCTTCTGGGAAGAAAATATAGCTCTGTGTGTGTAATGGGACTAACACACTTCAAGTCCTATAGGTGCTTCTGGGAAGAAAATATAGCTCTGTGTGTGTAATGGGACTAACACACTTCAAGTCCTATAGGTGCCTCTGGGAACAAAATATAGCTCTGTGTGTGTGATGGGACTAACACACTTCAAGTCCTATAGGTGCTTCTGGGAAGAAAATATAGCTCTGTGTGTGTGATGGGACTAACACACTTCAAGTCCTATAGGTGCTTCTGGGAAGAAAATATAGCTCTGTGTGTGTGATGGGACTAACACACTTCAAGTCCTATAGGTGCTTCTGGGAAGAAAATATAGCTCTGTGTGTGTGATGGGACTAACACACTTCAAGTCCTATAGGTGCTTCTGGGAAGAAAATATAGCTCTGTGTGTGTAATGGGACTAACACACTTCAAGTCCTATAGGTGCCTCTGGGAACAAAATATAGGAGCTCTGCCTGCCTGCCACGAACACACTACAAGTCCTATAGGTGCTTCTGGTAACAAAATATAGGAGCTCTGCCTGCCTGCCACGAACACACTACAAGTCCTATAGGTGCTTCTGGTAACAAAATATAGGAGCTCTGCCTGCCTGCCACGAACACACTACAAGTCCTATAGGTGCTTCTGGTAACAAAATATAGGAGCTCTGCCTGCCTGCCACGAACACACTACAAGTCCTATAGGTGCTTCTGGTAACAAAATATAGTAGCTCTGCCTGCCTGCCACGAACACACTACAAGCCCCTCTTTCTCAATCAATCTTTGTAACTGAATCTATCTAACTCAATTTCTGTAAGTGAATCTCTCTAACTAACTAAATCGAGCAGAGTGTCACAGAATCAGCCTGCTCAATCTGCGCCGGAACAGCATGTGACCGGCGCAGACGGCGTGGCGGCGTTTTTATAGGGGGGGGGGGCGTGTACTACAGCCCCTGAGCTGTAATTGGCTACAGGCGTCCTGCCTGTAGCCAATTATGGCTCTTCGAGTTTCCGGGGCTGTGATTGGCCAAGCATGCGGGGTCACAGTGCATGCTTGGCCAATCATCAGCCAGCAATGCACTGCGTCGGCCGCGCCGGCCGCAATGCATTGGGGGGCCGCTCGCATCACACGAACGTGATGCGAGTGGCCAAAATAGTTCTGGGCTCGCCGAGCGAGCGAACGCCCGGTGCTCGATGCGAACGTGGGTTCGCATCGAGCACCGGGCCCATCCCTAGTGGGGAGTAAATAATTGTAAGGTCACACAATACACATGCAATTAATTAAAGGTGTGTGTGGGGGGTGGGGGGTTAATTACAAGCTGACCTAAACCACATGCAATTAATTAAAGGTGTGTGTGGGGGGTGGGGGGTTAATTACAAGCTGACCAAAACCACATGCAATTAATTAAAGGTGTGTGTGGGGGGTGGGGGGTTAATTACAAGCTGACCCAAACCACATGCAATTAATTAAAGGTGTGTGTGGGGGGTGGGGGGTTAATTACAAGCTGACCAAAACCACATGCAATTAATTAAAGGTGTGTGTGGGGGGTGGGGGGTTAATTACAAGCTGACCAAAACCACATGCAATTAATTAAAGGTGTGTGTGGGGGGTGGGGGGTTAATTACAAGCTGACCAAAACCACATGCAATTAATTAAAGGTGTGTGTGGGGGGTGGGGGGTTAATTACAAGCTGACCAAAACCACATGCAATTAATTAAAGGTGTGTGTGGGGGGTGGGGGGTTCATTACAAGCTGACCAAAACCACATGCAATTAATTAAAGGTGTGTGTGGGGGGTGGGGGGTTAATTACAAGCTGACCCAAACCACATGCAATTAATTAAAGGTGTGTGTGGGGGGTGGGGGGTTAATTACAAGCTGACCCAAACCACATGCAATTAATTAACGGGGGTGTGGGGGGGTGGGGGTTAATTACAAGCTGACCAAAACCACATGCAATTAATTATCAGGGGGTGTGGGGGGGGTGGGTTAATTACAAGCTGACCAAAACCACATGCAATTAATTAAAGGTGTGTGTGGGGGGTGGGGGGTTAATTACAAGCTGACCCAAACCACATGCAATTAATTAAAGGTGTGTGTGGGGGGTGGGGGGTTAATTACAAGCTGACCCAAACCACATGCAATTAATTAACGGGGTGTGGGGGGGTGGGGGTTAATTACAAGCTGACCAAAACCACATGCAATTAATTATCAGGGGGTGTGGGGGGGGTGGGTTAATTACAAGCTGACCAAAACCACATGCAATTAATTATCAGGGGGTGTGGGGGGGGGGGTGGGTTAATTACAAGCTGACCAAAACCACATGCAATTAATTATCAGGGGGTGTGGGGGGGGTGGGTTAATTACAAGCTGACCAAAACCACATGCAATCAATTTAAAAATGAGGGTCAAGGGGGGTGAAAGGGGTGAAAGGGGGGGTGAGTAAAGCAGTACAATGGAGCTGGTAATATACATTTTTAAAAAAGAAAGTGACTAGGCTAGGGGTGTTTAGGGGGCCAAGCTTCCATGCTGGGGAGGTTGGTGCAAGGAAATATGCATGTGACCCACTAAATAATACAATCTTAAAGCTATTTCGATAAGTCAACCATAAAATACTAGACAAAAAAACAAAAAAAAAAAAAAAAGGAATAGGGGACATTCATAGAATAGTCCTATCATGGAAATTAGCTAATGATGACATTGATGCACTACATTAGCAAACATACAAGACATAGGTAATTTTAAAAGAGAAGACTTACCTTAATGTATTCCTCCTGCAGGACGTGGATAATGGCAGAACAGGTCTCTGGAATAATGAGCCCCAGAGCCTGGGGGGAGATGCCTGTCGTGAACTTGAGGTCCTGCAAGCTTCTCCCCGTCGCCAAGTAACGCAACGTGGCGACTAGCCTCTGCTCCGCACTGATGGCTTGCCGCATGCAGGTATTCTGCCTGGTAATATAAGGGGACAGCGAAGCCAACAGACGGTGAAAAATGGGGTCCGTCATCCGGAGATAATTCCTGAAATCATCAGGATTATTCTCACGGATCTCACGGAGCAAAGGCATATGCGAGAATTGGTCACGCTGGCGCAACCAATTCTTGGTCCATGAACTCCTCCTCACCCTGTTCATGGACTGGGCTCGTGCCAAGGTGTTAACCGCAACACCGAGCCCCTGCACAGCACAAACTCGTTCCCGAGTACGTCCACACTCCATGGCTTCAAAACGGTCGGCTGATCAAACAAACAACTTAACAGAACGCACTGAAGAACAGCAAGGCCTATGAAGAACGACCTGAAAAACAGGAACGAGCGGACCAGAACGGCCTGAGAACAGGTAGGAACTGATCCACACGCACTGAAAGCCAGATACAAACCTCACAAGCACAAACTGAACGGCAGAAGCGAACGAATTAAGCAGAAGTCTGAGAAGCGCGAATCGTCTCTAACCAAACGTCAACTAACACGCGATACACACGAGATCAGCTGACGGTGCCCAAAGGGTGTCGTTTGGGATCTCGAGCTTCCTTTTTCTAGTCCCGTCGTACGTGCTGTACGTCATCGCGTGAACCGCCGGACTTTTTGCGTGATCGTGTGTGGTCAAGTCCGTTCGCTTTTTAGTCCAGCGTACCTAGCGGGAAAGTCCAGCGGATTGTCCGCTGGACTTAGGTCCGCCGGGAAAAGTCCGTACGTGTGTACGAGGCATAAGTCTAGGCTTATCTGTAGCTTAAAGTGGATGTAAACCCTTACAGACCACTTTAAGCTTCACTGATAAGGCAGCACTGATCTAAGGCACTGAAGGGGTGTGGTTTACAGGTGACAGGGTGGGTCTTAAACAGGAAGGGGTGTGGCCTTGGCAGGAAGGGGGGGTCATATTTAAATTAGGGGGTCATGCATTTAGTCAGGCCTAGGGCAGCACAAAACCTAAATACGCCACTGGGCTATAGAAAGTGTTTTGTTGTATGTTTTCTACATTTGGAAGAAGGACACTGGAAATCGGCCTGCTGCATTAATGTAGGGCAAAGCAACATGTTTGTTTTTTCCCCACAAGAACATATTCACATTTCCTTTGCTCCCCGTTGCTTTGTGCTGCTGGAGTGCATTAAGGTAAATATGTTGCTTTGCTCTGCATGGGCTAATATTGCTTTTTTTTCATTTCAAATATTTTTTTAGTGAACAAAAGAGATAGCACATACAAAAGAATATCAGGACAATGGCATATGTAGATTACAATATATCTTAATAGTATTGTACAGCAACATTCTTTAAGGATATACACATAGATAAAAGACAGCATGATCGGTACCATTAACAGTCAAACATTTCAAAGTGATAACACGCTATGCCTGCTTGGGGCCCCGCTCCATCCACCCCGTACCTTCCTTGTAGAGCTACAGAGGAAACGAAGAGGGAACAATATAAAACCTGTCCAATTCTACACAGGTTTCAGAGGCCTTGAGCCACCAGTCTCAGATTTTTTCGTATTTGGAGGGACATCCTCTATGAGAGTATATAAGTTTCTTATAGAGCAATACAGCATTAACCTCCGCAATCCAGTGTGCGATATCTGGGGGGTCGGGTCTCATCCATACTCTAGCAATGACTTTCCGCACAGAGAAGAGCGTTTCATGTAGGAATAGCTTGGTAAATTTATTAAAGTCTGGGTCTGGGAAGATTCTCAGAAGACACAGTTTTGGAGTGTTATGGGGGAACCCATTGTGTCATGCAGGAATTTTACCACTTGCGACCAGAACATCTGTATTTTGGGGCACTTCCACAAAAGGTGAAAAAGGTGCCCGTCTCTCGATCACACATAGGACACGCACTGGAATAGTTATTTTTATACTTTGAGAGTCTAAGTGGTGTGAGATATGCTCTGTGCGTTATGAAAATTTGGGTTAGCCGGTCAGAGAGTTTGGGAGAATCCAGTTTACATGTGTCCAGAGCATCGCTCCACTCGTCATCCTCAATGGGGCCTATCTCTCCCTCCCACCGAGTCTTCAGTGCCTATGCTGCCACGGTCGTCGAGGAAGTGATAGCATGATATAAAATTGTGAGATGAGTTTCTTAGGGTCTGGGTTTTTTATGGCTTCCATCAATGGGTTGTTACCCAGAGAGAGATCATCTAAGGGGAATTGTGTACGGAAGGCATGACGGAGCTGTATGTATCTAAAATACAGTCTATTAGGTAGTGCATCAAAAGACTTCAGTTTTCCATTAGAACTGATATGGGATAAATAGAAAATTCCCCTGGCGCTCCATAATCCATTATCCGGGATCCGATTAAATTCAGGGAGGGCCATGTTATGCCACAGGGGAGTGTAGTCATGTAGGAGTGGTAAGTGTAGCTTTTCAGAGGCTATAGTCCATACTTTCCTATATTGGTACAGGAGAGTCTTACGGTCTACTGACCTACCCTCACCCTCTGCCCCCCCCCCCCCCAGATATCACTACCATGGAATCCAAGGTCGGACTGGACCATTTTGGACATAGGAAGCATAAAAGCCTGTCTCTGTCTGTTTTGTCTATATGGAAGATTTGTGATAGCTGGGCTGCAAGATAGTATAAGTTGAAGTCAGGCAGAGCCATTCCTGCAAGGTCAGTAGGAATTTTAAGTTTGTGCCATGGGAGTTTGTGTCTGTTGTTGCCCCAGACAAACAGCTTTAGAAGAGCTTCCATTGATTTAAAATGCTTAAGTACCAGATACACAGGGGAGTGCCAGAGCATATACAAGGTTTTTGGCAGCAGGACCATTTTGATGAGATTTATGTGGCCCATGACACCCAGAGCAAGGCAAGCCCATATCTGTGTCTTCTGCTTAAGCATGTCAAACAACGGTGTTATATTGAGTGAGACATAGTCCGCCGGGTCTCTGGTGGTCCAGATACCCAAGTATTTAATACTATCCACCTTCTGTAGGGGGAGCAAGGCTCTGTCTCTGGGTGGTGACTGGTGAGAAACTGTCCAAGGGGAGTATTTGGGACTTGTCCCAGTTAATCTTCAGTCCAGAAAATGTGCCAAATCTTTCTATTAGGGCTAAAGCCAGCGGTAGTGAGTTGTCTGAGTCTTCTAGGTACAAAAGAGTGTCATCCGCATATGTGCTAATTTTTTCCACGACCCCTCCCCTGTGCAGACCCACTATCCCCGTGTGAGCACGAACT
Source organism: Lithobates sylvaticus (assembly GCA_028564925.1). Classification (NCBI taxonomy): domain Eukaryota; kingdom Metazoa; phylum Chordata; class Amphibia; order Anura; family Ranidae; genus Lithobates; species Lithobates sylvaticus. The sequence continues at coordinate 163,946,041 of CM053028.1, forward strand.
GCTATGGCGAGGGGCTCTGTCGCCAGTGCATACAGCAGTGGCAACAGGAGACACCCCTGTCTAGTACCTCTGGAGAGAGCAAACTGATCCAAGGGCCAGCCATTAGCCAGGACTCTGGCCACCGGACTCTGATAAAGAAGCTGGACCCATTTTATAAATCTGGGCCCCAATCCAAACTTGCCTAAGCAGGTCCACAGGTACCGCCACTCAACAGAATCGAATGCCTTGGCGGTATCCAAGGCGACTATTATCCTGGACCCGGGTTGTCGTGAGCAGTCTGGAGATTAATAAATAATTTTCAAAGATTGAAAGAAGTGTTCCTGGCTGGCATGAAGCCCGCCTGGTCTTCATGGATCAGTGAGAGAATAACCTTGTTAAGGCAGATGGCAAGCACCTTTGCAAGTATCTTGACATCTACCTGAAGCAGGAAGATGGGGCGATAAGATTTCCGGAAGGTGCGGGTCCTTACCGGGTTTGGGAATTAGCAGGTAAGGAGGCAGGTAGGCCAGAGTTTTCAAAGATGGAGTTATATAGTGCCAGCAGTCTAGGGACCAGCAGATCCGAGTATGAGGAGTAAAATTCCACAGGTAGGCCGTCCGAGCCTGGGGCTTTGGATGAAGGTAATTCAGCTATGGCTTTAGAGATCTCCTCTTGTGTCAGAGGCTCCTCCAGCTCCTGGGTCTGGTCTTCAGTCAGCTGTGGGATCTGTATCTCGGTCAGGAAGGACTCCATTAGAGAGGGATCATCCGAAAAAGTAGATGCGTATAGAGAGGTGAAGAAATTGTGAAACGTCTTTGCAACCTGAACAGGTTCAGTCACGAGGGCGTTGTCAGGGGAGCGAAAGGAGATCACCACCGGGGGCCTCTCCTCGCTATGGACAAGGTAGGCCAGCAACTTCCCTGTTCTTTCGCTGTGTTCAAATGACCTCTGTCTAAGGAAAAAGAGTTAGCATTTGGACTTTTCCTAGATCAACTGGTCTAGTGTCCTAGTGCATAACTTGAGGCTGCCTGCCTTTTCTGCCATGGGATCGTCAAGGAATTCCCTCTCCGATGTCAATAAGTTAGACTTCGCTGTGTCTATGGCTACTGTAGAAGTTTAGTTCAGTTTGTTAATACGGGGCGTGAGAGTCATTCGGGCATGTATCTTAAACGCTTCCCATACTATCTGCAGCTGTGCTAAACCCTCATTAGTCTAGAAAAATTGCTCCCAGTCGGTTGCAAGGTCGTCATCCTCCGGTAATAGAGTTAACCAAGGCTAATATTACTTTAATCAAATCCCTTAACTTGGAGTACTCAAATTAACATTCTACAAATTAACATGGTGCAATCTGGTGTTCAGTCCAAAATGTTACACAATTCTATTTAATTTCCAGAACAAATAAAAGGTTACAAAAGGCTACACAAGATAGTTTGAACTCACTAAATTTTTAGGTTTACTCCCTCAAAAATATTGGGTAAATAATAGTGACAGCAACATGGGTCTCATTTAACAGCCCATGGGCTAATTTAATATATGTAAAGAACAATCACCATGACCTCTTAGGTCAGGGGCGCCCAGCCTTTTGAAGAGCGAGGGCAACTTAATTGACTTAGTAACCAGTCCCGGGCCACAATGAGCAGAGTGGGTGGATGACAGGTCCGTGTCCACTCTGCATATGCAGAGTGGGCACAGACACAGGTGCACCTGCGGATCAGTTTAAAAGCAGCACAGTAACCACTGCAGAACAGATATGCCCTTACATACACTGTGATTTTAGTGAGTTCCATTCAGTTATCGCCAGCTGCTGCTGTCCCAGGCAGAGCGCATTTGGTATCACTCCACCTATGACAGGACCCGGCGCTATACAGGGAGCGTTGGCTTATGCGGCTCTGCAGGTGCTTGCTTCCTTTACCGTCGGCTTCATTCACACCACTGATGCTCTGGGATGGCAGGTCGGCAACCTGCAATCTGGGCTTTCCAACCTGCCATCCCAGGGCAAGAGGTTGCGGGCCACATCAGAGGGCTCCGCGGGCCACTGGTTGGGCACCCCTGCCTTAGGTCATCTGACTACAATACAATATACTTTGTTTGGTTGGTATAAATTACTTCACTTTCTATATTATCATATTTGCACCATCATGTGCATTAGCCAACCAGAAGTCAAGTTTACAGTTGTTATATTTTGAAAGCGGCCATATGATATTATATACTGCTGGCCCAGGCTGAGTGTTATTAAACAAACCCATGTTTAGTATTTAGAAATGATTTTTATGAGCTATATATTGTTTTAAGAAATGCATTTTCTCTTTACATTTATCATAGTATTCCCCACAAGGGTTCAAACCCCAAAAGATATATCAATTGATAATGTTTTGACTGGTCTTAATCCTTATTTTATATATGAAAACCTGATTGTATAACATGGGCAGATGGCCACATAATAATATCTAGATATATATCTCTAAACTACTTTAAAATGGATGTATTTATGGAACAGAAGTATATGCCAATGATAACATCTATATGTTTCGCTCTCTCTCTCTCAAGTTGAACAAAAAAAAAACACATTTTTTTAATAAAAAGGCAATTTTAAAGATCAAATATTACCGACCTTAAAGTAGCATCTTAAGGTGGTTGGCAAAAAAAGGTATTGGGATGTGGAAAAGAATTTAGTTCATATGGAAAATACAGACAGATAATCACTATACTGCGAACCATATGAGCTTTACCACTGTGACCTTTTCAACTCTCTTTGAGAATTTTAGAGGAAAATGTCACCTGTTTATAGAACATATCGTATACAGTATGAATGTGATGGGTTTCGCGATTTAACTGTGCGTATCATTTCAAACTGCTTTTCTATAAACACTTTTTTTTTTTAAATTGTAAGTTTGATGTTTTTTTTTTTATAAAAACGTTAAACACATGTTATATTCCTATAAAAATAGAATCTGCTCTTCAACCCCAGGTTAGTCAAAGTAAAAGTATGTTTTAATGTCTGGCTTAAAGTGCACCTGTGCCCAGACTACAGACAATAAGTCTATTAATATTCTTATTCGAATATTCTTATTCAGCAGTAAAATAGCATTAAAACAAACCATCACTGACACTTCCATCTGCATTGACTGTGAAGTAATTTATTCTTAAAGATCCACAAAGATCATCAAAAAGGCTCTAAATTCAGTTTCTAATAAGTTAGAAACACCTACTGTGTGATTAAATTAGAAGACTCTTAGGCTGTTGAGATTCTAGTGCAAAAGGGGTAATAGGAAAGAACTAAAATTTCAGTGACTCAACTTGAAAATGAATTTCTCCACAATGCATATACTGTAGCTACAGAGTTGAATAGGGGTTTGGTTTAAAATGCGTTTCTGCTTGTGCAGCATATGTAAATATTTTAGTGTGCATAGTCTAGGTACTGGTTCACTTTAATTAACTAATAATGGGTCTGAGTCTAATTATGTTTGCATGCAAACATACACTTCTGCTCGGAGAACAAGGGTACACAGCTTTAATCTCAGTCTCAAACAAATGACCCCCCCGAATGGAGATGATGATAGGGTGTCTTTGTAGGAGATGGTAGAATTGTCTATTGGGAGCATGTTCAAATTGGTCCTCACTGGACCAGACTGAGTGGTTAACATGAATAAGCCAAGTTGGTCTAGATATTTTTGTAGAAAAAAACTGTGGTATAACTAAGAAATTTGGCGTGCTGGTGAGAAGCAAGAAGTGCCTGGAAGGGAAGGCTGTCTGGCAAGAAGAGTTGCAGGGACCAAATGAATGCAGCTTATGTCCTGTGAGTGGTAGATTTTTTTCAAACCACAGGCTAGGAGAAATAATTATAGACCTTACAAAGTAGCTTTAAAGACTGCAGTGAGCTGATTATGATTAAGGATGAGATTCAAGTTTGTGACAATGTAGAGTTTGACCAGAATTTTACAGTTTGCTGAGCAGGCAAAGTAAATGGCCAGGTCACCTGTCTGATGAACCACTAGCTGCTGCAGCCAGAAGTCACTCATTTAGTGGGCTATATGCCCTGAACATGGGGAGAATACCTTGCCAGGGGTACCACTCCTGACATAGCATCTTGTCTCCATGTTGATGACATCTTGGTTGTAAGAACTTTGGCAGTCGCATAGTCATTGGGTGCTAAGGTGAACCATAAGTACCATTGATGCTATGCAAAAAAGAAAAAACAACATTGGGTTACCCCCAAAATACATACCAAACCATTATCCTAGATAGGGTTCTCGTATGGATTTAAAAGGGTGATGGATTTCATTCATCACAATTGAAGTGGCTCTACATCACTGAATGATGTGGTTGATGTTGGATTTAAATTTTGGGACTTTTATTTTTTTTAAATACAGGACTTTGGTGAAATTGTTGTGTGTTTGTTTACTTTTCATCTTTTTTTGAATGTGTAACCAGGGGTATTACTAATTCTCGGCAAGGGATGGATATCTGGGGGCCCCTTATTTTAAAGCCCCCCCCACAAACCCCCACATTCAGTGGGCCAGGAATGTGGCAAAGAGGCCCTTGTCCCGACTCCCCATTAACAAGTTGAGGGTGTGTGGCTGGTATGGTTCCACAAATCCTGGAAGGAACTCATGCATATTTTTGTTTTTCATGGGGTCTACCCTAAAATTTCCAAGGGGAACCCCATGACATTTGTTGTGGGCACCCCTTTGCAATCCACACCGCTCTGGTATAGATGAAACAAATCTTTGTTTAAAAAAAGAATAAAGCTGCCAGGAAATGTAATTTGGTGGTAAATAAAATGTTATCTTTTCTTGTAAATGTCCCTTTTCCTTTAGTACATTATACAAATGCACCACTTGCATGCAGATGCAGGTTTAAGGCACGTTTAAGGTCTCTGTACATGCAGGTTTTAGGTCCCCAATCATGTTCACCTAAGGGATTGTGTGAGCTGCTCTCTGTCAAATGTTATTTTTAAAAAACGTATTTGCATCATACATGTCCCCCATAGAAGTGCCTAGCTGCCCATGCCCATTTTTTAGAAGCTTCTCTATTGGTCTTGAAAAAGGACAGAAAAACGTATTACAAGATTCATCCCCCATAGGCTGTAATAGGGTTTGCCACCATGTTGGGGCTTTACATATTTTTTTCAAATTTTCATTTACAAGTCTTCAAAGCTTTTATGAACATTGGGCTTCATCATCTGTGATTTTACATGCTGATTATTGCTGCTGTGATCATATTTTTGTGTAAATACCATTCATTCTGAGATATAAAACCAGGTCAGAGGCACATTTAGCTTATGTATAGTACACACAATGAGAAAATAGGATAAAAATTACTGCTTTCAAATCGATCATATGATAATCTGATAGTTATTACACAGCTTTTGAGAGCCGATCATGACAGTTCATACAAAATTATCAAACACAAAAAATAAGGGACAAACGCAAAAAGAATTCTCAAACAATACCAGAACAAACAATTTTTGCTTAATCAGTACAGTATATGTCCGAAAAAGACTACACAAGACTACACATGCTTGGAAACGAGACTACACAAGACTACACATGCTTGGAAACGAAAGAATACATTACAATATGATACAACACATTACATCACTTCCGAATTTGTATTCTGTTGTATGCAAATGTTCATAACCTTAGTAACCTATTGGTTTTTGATATGAGATGCAAAATAAAATGGATGATCATTTGTCCGATATTTTCATTGTGTGTACGAGGCTTTAGACGGATGAAAGGTACATTGCCAGTGGCGGTTGGTGCTCAACATTTTTTGGGGGGTGCAAATGAACTGAAAAATTCTGAAAAGTACTGAAACAAAAACATCAAAACATCACGTAGGTCTGTGGGTGCACGTAGGTCTGCGGGTGCACGTAGGTCTACGGGTGCACGTAGGTCTGCAGGTGCACGTGTATTGTCCTGTTGAGTACCTGTGCATTGTCTTGTTGAGTACCTGTATATTGTCTTGTTGAGTATTAGTGTCAGGAAGCTAGTTATTAGGTAATTTGGACAGGGTATAATCCCCAATCCTCATTAAATTTAATAGGTACGATGCCAGGCGGGTCTGCATAGGCAAATCTTTGTACATCTTGCGGCATGTATGCGTTCCTTGATCATCCGATTGAGGGTGAATACTGTTGTGCAAAATGTAAGCACATTGTTTACCTGGAAGCCCAGGTTATGAATCTGGTGAAGCAACTGTCAGCACTGAGAAGTCCCTCCATACTAAAGGAGAGCCAGGAATGTACAAGGCAGGTGCCGGCAGATGCCAGCACAGAGGCAGGTGGAGACAAACAGGTGCAGGCACTAGGAAAGAGTAGAGGGGGAAGTGCCATGGAGGCCGATCCAGGGCTGCAGCATCCCAATAATTATGCTCCATTGAGTGACATGGGCGAAACCAGTCAGGGACCAGCACTCCAGAAGCTGAGGGACTCTCCTAGCTGCCGGGGGAAGAACTCCTCCAGGGAGAGTGGGGGGGAAGTGAAGGGAAAGGAAAGGACAGATTCTGGTGGTAGGGGACTCAATTCTTAGAAGGACAGAGAGGGCAATCTGTAACAAAGACCTGAAGCGCCAAACTGTATGTTGTCTACCGGGTGCTCAGGGCTCGGCACATCTTGGATCTGGTGGACTGATTACTGGGAGGGGCTGGGGAAGACCCAGCTGTCATGATGCCCATTGGCACCAATGACAAAGTCAGAGGCAGATGGAGTGTCCTAAAGAACAATTTTAGGGACTTGGGAGCTAAATTGAAGAAAAAAACCTCCAAGGTAATACTCTCAGGAATACTACTGGTACATCGAGCCACACCAGAAGGGCAGAGGGAGAATAGGGAAGTAAACAAGTGGCTGAAGAGTTGGTATAGTAAGGAGGGGTTTGGGTTCCTGGAGGACTGGGTCGTCTCAGTCGATAACCAGTACTATAGAAGGGATGGACTGCAGCTAAATGAGGAGGGTGCGGATCAGCTGGGAATGAAGATGTCAAAAAGTTAGAGGGGTTTTTAAACTAGGCGATGGGGGGGAGGGTCCAGAGGTAGAGATAGTCAGTGCGGAACATATTCCAGAGGGTAGTATTGGGGCATTAGTGGTAGGTTGACCAAAGCACATGACCCCAAGGTAAGTATAGTAGCAAGTCCTAGTTGCAATCTTGGAACACCCAATAAGGGGATAATATATGACCGGTCTAAACTACGTGGCATGCTCACCAATGCTAGGAGCCTGGCGGACAAGATGGGTGAATTAGAGATACTGTTGTACGAGGAGGATTTGGATTTTGTGGGAATTTCAGAGACCTGGTTCAACAGCTCTCATGATTGGCTGGCAACTATTCAAGGGTATACTCTTTATCGTAAGGATAGAAAGGGTAAAAAAGGGGGAGGGGAATGCCTATATATCAAGAATAATGTACAAGTGAATGTGAGAGATTACATCAAGGGAGCTAGGGAGGAGGTGGAATCCATTTGGGTAGAGCTCCAAAGCTAAGGGGAAAATACTGGGAGTATGCTATAGGCCCCCTAACCTGAGGCAGGAAGGGGAGACAGATCTCCTATCACAATTTGGATTAGCAGCAAGGGTGGGAAGTGTTATCATAATGGGGGATTTTATTTATCCAGACATAGACTGGGCGGAGGGAACCACGCATTCATCTAAGGCTCGCCAGTTCCTAAATGTCTTACAGGACAATTTTATGGTTCAGATGGTAGACGCACCAACTAGAAATAAAGCGTTACTGGTCTACTGTTTACCAACAATAGAGACCTGATGACGGATGTGGAAATACGGGACAATTTAGGTAACAGCGATCACAGGTCAATTGGCTTCAATATAAATCACACAAATAGGAAACATAAGGGGAATACAAAGACACTGAATTTCAAAAGAGCCAACTAAAACTACAAACCTTGCTAGAAGGCATAAATTGGGATAAAATCTTAGGAATAAAGAACATGGAGGAGAGATGGGTTTGCTTTAAGAGCATATTAAATAAGGGCATTAACCAATGCATCCCATTGGGTAATACATTTAAAAGAGCGAACAAAAGTCCTGGGTGGCTTAACTCCAATGTAAAAATGCATATAAAAGCAAAGGAGAAGGCCTTCAAAAAATACGAGGTTGAGGGATCAGCATTCAGATTTTATAAAGAATGCAACAAGAAATGTAAGAGTGCAATAAGGACAGCTAAGATAGAACATGAAAGACACATAGCGGAGGAGAGCAAAAAAATTCCCAAGAATTTCTTTAACAAGAATAAAGAATGAGGAAGGACATCTGGTTACAAATGGGGAGATGACGAAGGTATTGAATTTATTCTTCTCCTCAGTCTTCATGAGGGAATCGGGGGGCTTCAGTAACCAAAACTGCAGTGTTTATCCTTGTAACACATCACAGGAAGCACCTCCATAGTCAACAGAGGAGAAAATTAAAATTAGACTTGGGAAACTTAACATTAATAAATAACCGGGACCAGATGGCTTGCACCCAAGGGTACTTAGGGAACTCAGTCAAGTAATTGCCAGACCATTGTTCCTAATTTTTACTGACTGGAATAGTATCAGCTGACTGGAGAAAAGCCAATGTAGCACCAATATTTAAAAAGGGCCCAAAATACATCCCTGTGAGTTACAGACCAGTTAGCCTATCATCGATAGTATGTAAACTCTTGGAGGGGATGATAATGGTCTATATAAAAGATTTTAGTAATGAGAATGGTATCATTAGCAGTAATCAGCATGTATTCATGAAGAATCGTTCTTGCCAAACCAATCTATTAACATTCTATGAGGAGATGAGTTGCCATCTAGATAAAGGAAGGCCTGTAGACGTGGTGTATCTAGATTTTGCAAAAGCATTTGACACAGTTCCCCATAAATGTTTATGGTACAAAATAAGGTCCATTGGCATGGACCATAGGGTGAGTACATGGATTGAAAACTGGCTACAAGGGCGAGTTCAGAGAGTGGTGATAAATGGGGAGTACTCGGAATAGTCAGGGGTGGGTAGTGGGGCTCCCCCAGGGTTCTGTGCTGGGACCAATCCTCTTTAATTTGTTCATAAAGGACCTGGAGGATGGGATAAACAGTTTAATCTCTGTATTTGCGGACGATACTAAGCTAAGCAGGGCAATAACTTCTCTGCAGGATGTGGAAACCTTGCAAAAAGATCTGAACAAATTAACAGGGTGGGCAACTACATGGCAAATGAGGTTCAATGTAGAAAAATGTAAGATAATGCATTTGGGTGGCAAAAATATAAAAGCAATATATACACTGGGGGAGAACCTCTGGGGGAATCTAGGATGGAAAAGGACCTGGGGATCCTAGTAGATAATAGGCTCAGCAATTGCATGCAATGCCAAGCTGCTGCTAACAAAGCAAACAGAATATTGGCTTGCATTAAAAAGGGGATTAATTCCAGAGATAAAACGATAATTCTCCGGCTCTACAAGACTCTGGTCCGGCCGCACCTAGAGTATGCTGTCCAGTTCTGGGCACCAGTCCTCAGAAAGGATGTACTGGAAATGGAATGAGTACAAAGAAGGGCAACAAAGCTAATAAAGGGTCTGGAGGATATTAGTTATAAGGAAAGGTTGCGAGCACTGAACTTATTCTCTCTGGAGAAGAGACGCTTGAGAGGGCATATGATTTAAATACACAAATACCGTACTGATGACACCACAATAGGGATAAAACTTTTTTGCGGAAGGGAGTTTATAAAGACTCATGGCCACTCATTAAAATTAGAAGAACATGGGTACAAGGTGCTTTGGGGGGCTACTCCAAAGCACCCTCCCCATGTTGAGGGCATGTGGCCTGGTACAATTCAGGAGGGGGGCGGGCGCTCTCGTCCCCCCCTCTTTTCCTGCGGCCTGCCAGATGTGTGCTAGGATAAGGGTCTGATAAATTTTGGTAAATTTTGGTGCAGGGTTTACCTTAAAATCCATACCAGACCTGAAGGGTCTGGTATGGATTTTGGGGGGACCCCTACGGCATTTTTTAAAAAAAATTGGGTTCAGGGTTCCCCTTAATATTTATACTAGACCCAAAGGGCCTGGTAATGGACTGGGGGGGAGTTTTATCTGTATTGCAGAGACCCGACAATTCATTACAGCCGCAATCAGTTTTAAATGACAATTTTTCCTTTAGTAATGTCATTTTGCTGTGGTACTGTTCTAAACACGGGGAAAATGCGCCACATTACAGGCATACTATAGTCACCCCCCAGGCACGATATTTAACTGCTTACTGACTGCCGGCTGTCAATTGACGGCCAGGCCGCGCAGCTCTCGTGGCAGGAGGGTGCCTTTTCGGCCCACCAGGGGGGTGTTACTGGGGACTCGGTGCACATGCCTGGCACCCACGATGTCTGCCGGGCACCCGCGATTGCCCGGTAACACACCAGGGACCGTGGATCTGTGTATGTAGACACACAGATCCACGGTCCTGTCAGAGAAGAGGAGACCGATGGTGTGTTCTCAGTACAGAGAAACACTGATCGGTCTCCTCCCCTTGTCAATCCCCTCCCCCTACAGTTAGAATCACTCCCAGGGAAAATATTAACCCCTTCAGCGCCCCCTAGTGTTAACCCCTTCCCTGCCAGTCACATTTTACAGTAATCAATGCATTTTCATAGCACGGATCGCTGTATAAATGTGAATGGTCCCAAAAATGTGTCAAAAGTGTCCGATATGTCTGCCGCAATATCGCAGTCACGATAAAAATCACAGATCACCGCCATTACAAATAAAAAAAAAAATTATAATAAAAATGCTATAAATCTATCCTATATTTTGTAGGGGCTATAACTTTTGCACAAACCAATCAATAGATACGCTTATTGCAATTTTTTTTACCAAAAATATGTAGAAAAATACATATCGGCCTAAACTGAGGAAAAAAAATTGTTTTAAAAAATAAAAAAATTGTTTTTTTTTAAACTTGTCGCTCTTCTTTTGTTTATAGCGCACAAAATAAAAACCGCAGAGGTGATCAAATACCACCAAAAGAAAGCTCTATTTGTGGGGACAAAATGATAACAATTTCATTTGGGTACAGTGTTGTATGACCGCGCAATTGTCACTCAAATTGTGACAGCGCTGAAAGCTGAAAAATGGCTTGGGCAGGAAGGGGGTGAAAATGCCCTGTATTGAGATGGTTAAAAGAATATTTCATTTTTATTGTTTCACTTTAAGCATTAAATAATCACTGCTCCCGAAAAAACTGCAGTTTTTAAAAAGAAAATATTTGCATTGATACATGTCCCCTGGGGCAGGACATGGGTCAAGAAACATTTTTTATGACAGTAACTTACATATAAGCCTTTAAAATGAGAACTTTTGATTTCCATATTCGTGTCCCATAGACTTTAACAGTGTTCGTGTGTTCTTCTGAATTTTTTGCCTGTTCGGTATGTTCTGGTGCAAACTGAACCGGGTTTTTTTTGGCTCATCCCTAGTTATGACAGGCCACATATTTCTAATTATAATTTTGTTATTTAAATAGAATTTGCAAGTGCTGCATATCAGGAAACTATCAGCCTATCCTAGGTTTTAAACCACAATTCACAAAGAATACCAAAAACTAGATTAACTCTTCTTCTAGCTATAAATCTGAGGCTATTTTTGTTTAACACATGGAAAGTAAAAATCCAGAACACTATGAAAATAGCCAAAAGTATTGAATGCATTATGGATAAAGCAAGATTCATTGAGATTAGACTAATCGTACTACTACTGTGTTCTGGTGGGGCTTGATAAGTCAATAAATAAATGTGATTTTAATGACAAAGCCAAATACATTCAAGCTCTGTTTATGTGAGTAAAAAAGGCAGCTTAGTCCAATATGGCTTTAACCACTATTACATAAACAAAACTTTTTTGAGTACAAGTGACTCAAAGGTGGGCTTAAGTGTTTTGCAAGTGAGAAGAATGAAGTTACCTAAACTACTGAGTATATTTACCCTTATTTATGAAAAACAGTGATTTTGAATGTGGTGTTGTACTCCATGAAGCCAAACAGATTCAGGTTATCATGACTCCAATGAAAATAATCATTACTAGAAAATGTCAGAATAGGGCAGAAGCTACTGCTTGTTTGGGATGACATTTAAGCCCCAGTGACTGCAAAAGAAGCTTGAATAGGTGTCCCTTGCTTGAATCATCAGAAATTTCAATCAGAAAGAGTGCGTCTAAAAGCTTCTGCTATGATCTCACTCTGGAAAATCAATAGAGCTCTGTGACTCCAGGGTCACGAGTAACCCCTGTATTGAAAATTAATTTTAAAATAAAATAAAATACGGTATATGTATAGTAAATCATCAATAAAACAACAGTTCAAAAAAAAAAATAATAAAGTTTAAACTAAAAGAAGTAAAATAACATTTTCCCAAATCCTTTATAAATTTAATTTAAAGTGATAATAAATCCTTACATAATCCCACTGAAATGACTAACCTCGAGTGTTACACAGTGATGAAGCAAATCATCCCACATAAGCTGTATCTGCAGCCCTCTCTCCTTCACAGCCTTCCAAAGTACATAGATCATATAGTATTTCTCAGATTCTAGGAGGCAGGGATCTAATGTGTAATCTGACACCTGAGTGGAAGGAATTCCCTCTCTCTACATACTGTAGCCTCATAGGGAAACATGCACATCTGAGGTTGTCAATCACCTGCTGTGTGACAGAGGAGGGGTAATCTGTTACCAAGAATAATCCGATGTTGTAGAAAACTGTCAGAAGTGACTCAAGGAACCACACTAGGCACTTTGAATTGAAGCTAGCACACACTATTGATGGATTTGGTTTGTTCATTTTTAAGAGATTTATAACCGCTTTAAGCCTAGACATTGCTCTTAAAATGGAATGCTTTCTGTGATGCCTTGTCTATGTTTTTCTGCCTTCAGGTAAGACAGGTCCCAGATGACTGCACGGGCAATCACAGCGGGCAGTGCCGCTCGCGCATGCGCAGTGGATGCCCAGCTGTGAAGCCACAGCCGGGCGCCCACAGTAAGAATGCCGGCACCGCCGAGCGGAGGGGGGAACGAGTGGGGCTTCGTTCCCCTGCATCGCTGGACCCTGGAACAGGTAAGTGTCCGATTATTAAAAGTCAGAGGCAGCAGTATTTGTAGCTGCTGACTTTCATTTTTTTTTTAAGGGGAACTCCTCTTTAAGCAGAAAAAATGTGGATTAAAGATCACCAAGAAACACTTTGGAAAACAACTTTATTGAAAATGATTAAATGAATGATGCAAAAAACATTAGAAGCGTAAACTCTCTGTCGGTGATCACCACTGGCATAGGCTTTGCGTGATGTGTCCATCCCTGTTGCTAGTTTTGTTATCTTGTTTGAACCTCTTGATATTTTATGCTATTTTTGCAATTTTCTGTCATTTCTGTCATTTTTCTAATGTTTGCTCTTCCGTATGCCCCGTTTGCTTTTCTTGGTTCTGCTCTCCTTGTTATTTCCTTTATTGAGTGACATTTAACTTTAACTTTATTAAGACTGCTTAGATAGTCTAATTAGACTGGTAAACGTCTCCCACCCAATTTTCGTATTCATGTGTCCAGGACCGATCCTGGGTGGGGTGCACGGGGTGCAGTGCACCCGGGCGCCACAGAGGTGGGGGCGCTGAACCGCCAGAGAGCTCCCCTCCTCCTACTCTCCTTGTCCGTAGGTGGCTCTCTCCGCCGGTCACCGCGGCGGCCGCCGCTGTGTTTCTTGCCAAAGCCCATCCCCCTCCTTCCTCCTGTCAGAGGAGGAGAGCGGAAAAAGCCAGAGATTGCAGCAGCTGTGTCTCTGTGTGCAGAGAGACCAGCCACGCAGTGACGTTACGTTAAAACTTCTATGAGTTTTTAGTGCTTGAATTTACATATACTTTAAATCAGCATAATATCCTCAATTTTCCAGTCTCAATGTTAAATAAGTATATGCTTTTCTAGTATGTCTGTAGACTTCCCTTTCACATAAATATAAATGGTTTATCTTTTTTTGTTGATAAGTACATTTTCATGTATATTCATTTTGTATACAGATAAGCATGTATTTTTGCATGCCGGTATTGTTTTTTTGTACATATTTTAATATTCTACTGAAACTTCTTCATGAGTTATATCCAGAAATCCCCCAGGAAAGCCAACACTTCCTGGAGTGTCAATTTACTGGATTCTCCACAGCTCTCACAGGTTCCTCCTGCAGATTTCACATCACTGCAAGGTATAGTAGTGACGTTAGGTCAGAGGGAGCTTCAGAGGACATAAGAGATTGACTTTGTCAGAAGTGTTGGTTTTCCAGTAGAAACGTCAGGGATTGTCAATTACCTGCATACTCTGCAGCTCTGATTGGTTCCTCCCTCTGACCCAACCTCACTATAGAATACAGTAGTGATGTGAGGTCAGAGACTGAGAGCTGTGGGGGACCCAGGAGATGGACACTTCCAGAATTATCAGTTTCCCCGTGGACTTTTTAGGATGGGAACATGTGAAAAGAGCAATGTTCGGCATTGGGAAAGAGTATGCTCTCTTTTGCAAGTACATTTTATTAATTAATGAAATCCAAAATAAGCTGATAATGAACTTAAATTGCATTAGTAGCGCTAGCTCAACCACTACGCTAATCTAAAGTGGTATCTTGTGTTATCAAATTACCATGTGATGAAAAAATATAATAATAAATACAGTTATGTGTACAAGATATTCAAATTACCACCTCGTGATACGTGAATGAAATAAAAGTGACACAAACTATAAAATAGCGCCAAAAAAATTTATCAAACAATAAATGCAATTATATAAGTGATATATACTGAAAAAAGTGAGCAAAGAAAGATCACATATTCTTTTTTCCAAATCCAAAAAAATTTGAAAAATTCTAACAAAGTCCTTCGAGAGTGAAACAAAAAAATGTTTTTTCTTCAAATTTATTATTATATTTTTTCATCACATGGTAAATTGGTAACACAAGATACTGAAGGGGTAATAAATCAAGATTAGGGGTATTGTCTGCTTTGGTTTGGTGTGCCGTTCAAATACCGGAACCAGATCTGGGAGATTTGCCCTTTGAGATAAAGAAACATATACACAGCAGGTTTCTCTCCGAGCAAATCTAATCTTTATTCTTGGGTGTCGATATAAGAGGGCTTTTCAGAAAGTACCGCCCTTTAACAGATTATCCAATCATATACAGAGACGCACAAGTACAGTCTGACGCCCACAGTGAAACTAATTATTTCTAAAATATCACGTGCTTTACGAGAAATGAAACTCAACAGAAGATTACAGTATTATGGAAAAACGAAACTAGAATAGCATGACTTGAGCATATTTCACAAAATGGATGTTAGAGACACACAAAATGGAAGCTGACTATAATACAAAGAAGTAGTTAAACTAAATATCCCTTCAATCCCCTCTTAGATCATATAAGATGATCTCTACATTCTATGTTGTGCTTTAATACTTCTTTGGGGCTGTGGCATAGATTGCCTGATGACTCTTCATGTATGTCATGTGAGATGGAACCTTATCATCAGGAGATCGAAGGTGCGCAATTATGTAAGTGCAACATTTAAAACAGAGGTAAAGAATCAGAGCAAGGATAAATACCATAACAAGGACAATGTCTTTTAACCATAAAAATATACCTCCAAGCTCAAATCCTACATTGGCAAATGGGATCCATGTTTTAGCAATGTCCCTAGCTTCCTGCTGGAGCTGGCCTCTAGTGGATGTCCCCCTTTTATAATCCCCTACCATTCCCATGACAGATAACAAGGATACAAGGTAACACCATCCCTTAACATGGAGGGGCACCCCGGGACAACACACTTTCCTACAACATACATGGATACTTTGTCCCAGTGCAAAAGGTCTCTTAGCGTCAAACTCATGAGTGTACTTGTCCTGTGTTGCGATTTATAAATTAGTGTAATATTTCACCTACATTTTTAGAGAAAAAGAAAAAGTTATGCAAAGTACAGTTTAACCCTGGGTCAATTACTTGAAACAGTGAGCAGGCAGGGGCAGAGACTCCGGATTCGCACATGGAGATATTAAATATTGACCTGCTGCAGAAAGAGGGTTAGTCTGTGTCTCATTCCCTAAATTAAAACACCAAACAGGGAATGACTTCTACCTGCTATTGGAAAGGTAACAATGTTGTTTTTGTACAGAGTGGATATGTTAGTCAAGAATACAGGAGGAGTCTCATTGAGAAAGGAGGAAACATTTAAAGGTACAGCCAAAAGGGCAATTCGGGCAGGGCTAGGATGTAATATTATTATTATTATTATTATACAGGATTTATATAACAGTCCGCGTAGCGCTTAATATGCTACATATTCAACATTCTTCATACCCTGATTTTTTAGCATAAGCATACTTAAATTTTAGCAAAAGCATCTTATCAGTAAAACTATCTCCAATCTCTCTCTTGGTTCTAGCTTGTGTCAATATAATGTTCTTGTGTGTGTGTGTGTGTTTGTGTTCCCACAGATACTTTTAATTGCACCCAAATCTTCAGGGTGGTAGATACAGTTAGTGGTGATCCAGGTGGGTAGGAACACTGTCAGAGAGATCAGGATTAGTGGGCAGAATGCCTTGTCAGAAGTCTGTGGTGAAGTAAGCAAGGTCATCTTCTCTGGCCGGACCTGCTTTCCCAGGAACTCCTTCATCTGCTTGGACTTCTGCTTGAGGGCCTCCTGTATCCAAGATCTCCTTCTTGCTCTTGGGGCTTTGGGCAACCTTTTTCACTCTGTTGGCATTTTTCCACTAGGATGGCTGTTCTGGTCACTGCAACCACTGTGGTAGGAGGTCCAAAGGATACTCTTGCTTCTTATTTCTGTTCAGCTGATGGACCACCACGGTGTCTCCCAATTTGAAGGGGTGAGTCGTTTCCTGTGAAGAAAAAGAAAAGGTGCGAGCAACATTTCTCTCAACTGTTTACAATGTTTCAACCAATTACCTTACATATTCTTCCTGTAATAAGTCTAAATCTCCCTTTTCTATCATTAAATGTGCTCTGGCCCATGGGGTGGGGAAAAGTCGACCCATCAAGACATCAAAAGGTGAATACACTGTTGTCTTGGAAGGGTCATTCTTATTTCTGCCAGGACTGCTGGGAGGACCTTCTTCCAGTTGGCAAAGGTTCCTCCTGTGGCCTTTCTTATTTTGTCTTTTTATTTATTTTTTTCTGTTTATTCTTTCTACTATCCCTGAGCTTTGAGGATGTTGGGGAATGTGAAACTTCCGTTTTATCTTGAGAGTTTTTACCCAGTCCTGGCAGACCCTTGATACAAATGTAGGTCCATTGTCTGTCTGAGTTTATAAGAAGTGGGCATCCCCATCGAGGAATGATTTCCTGAACGAGGATCCTCACTACTGTTTGTGCATCTTGTTTTGTGGTGACAAAAAGTTCAACTCAACTTGAGAACTTGTCCACAATTTCCAAAAATATTCCTGTCTTTTGCCTAGTTTGGGCATGTGTGTGAAGTCAATCTGCAAATGTGTAAAAGGAATTGTTGGATATATCAGGTGTTCATGTTCGGCCTTGTGTGGGTTGTTCCTGATACATGTGATGCATCTTGCTACATAAAATTGGCAAGGAAAGTTCTGTAATGTAAAAGTCTTTCTCCAATAGTTCACAAGTGGCTTTCCAGCCTCTGTGACCTATTCCATGGAACTGGGAAATAAAAATGATGCATAAAAAGTGATGCACTAGCTACAAAAGTGATGCACTAGCTACTGGTACACATGGCTTCCCCTCTTTGCAGAGAAATCCAGTCTTTGGATCTTTCTGCACACCTATTTTGTCCCAACCTCTGAGATCAGCTTCGTTTGCCATACCTGCAAATCTGAAAGAACCTGATCAAAAAACAAAAAACAAAAAGAAAAAGAAAACAACAATTCTGGTGCTAGCATGGGCATTTGGATCTGTGCATTTTGTGAAGTAGCAGCTAATCAGCCAGAGCATTTCCCTTGGCTATCTGTTTGTTGGCCTGTGTATGCTCTGCAGTGTTGTGGAAGATACAGACCTGGGTGATGTGTCTTGGTGAATGAGGTCTATGCAATCATGTTGTGGCACAACCTCATTCTGCTCTCCTTTTATTCCTAAAAGGGCATTTGTATTGGTGCTGGTCCTGAAGTGGGAGAAGCATATTTGATGTGCAATTTTTGATTGGACATCAAGATCAACTCATAGCCGCTCAACCTTTTGAGCAGACATGTGCTGCGTATGTACATTTTTCATACATTGTGGGTGGTGTTAAGTGTAGTGTCGTGCCCCAGAGTGAAAGAAGTGGCCATCTCAAAACCATCATCGAATAGGATGCCTCTGAGACACACAGGCATGCCTTGAACCTGCACCGGAACCATCTTTGAAAAAAATAATAGGGCGCAACTTGCCTCCATGCTCCTGAGCGAGGACACCTGACACGTCCTTACAATTTTCCCTTGCAAACAAATGAAACATTTTTCCTGCAAACTAATTAAACATTTTTCCTAGTTAGGGAGGCTGAGCCCTGGAGTCATTACCATAGCATTTTTCAAATACACAAAAGCATTGCACATTTCATTTGACCATTTTATACAATCTGGCATGTGTAAACCTGTGGCTTGTCTCAGGAGATTGTAGTAGGAACAGTCAGGTACTCATTGGCGGCAGTAACCAATCATAATTACCAAGAAAGGTGAACATGTCTTTCTTAGCAAGTGGGCGGGGCAGACCCACAAGAGCCATAGCTCTCCTGTGATTGACTTTCCTTTCTCCTTTTGAGAGTACAAAACCAAAATATTCAACCTTTTCTGACACCATTGCAATTTTTCTTTGACACTTTGTGACCACTTTCAAAAATACATTTCAAAAGATCTCTCCTATCCTCCAGGGCGGCCACCCGAGTAGAACTGCAGATGAGGAATTCATCCACATACTGCAGCAGGGATGAACAATGTCCTGGTATCCAAGCTCTGAGAGTAGTTTGGAATAGGCTACAAGGGAGTCTATATATAGCCCTGGGGCATTCTGCACCATGTTAGTTGGCGGTTTTAAAAAAAACATAAAGCAAAGATTGGTTGTGCCTCCTCATCCACAGGGACGGAAATAAAAATGCGTTCAATAAATCAATCACAATAAAATACTCTGCATCGTAATTTATGGCGGTAAATATTGATGGCACATCAGGCACTTTTGGGGCAATCGGTACCACTAGGCTATTGATGGCTCTTGTACAAACCTATAGTCACAATTGCCTTCTTTACTTTCTTACCTTCTCTTTTGTTAATATAGAACAAGGTAATTTCCCTTTAAGATCCCTTTTGTTTCAAACTCAAACTGCTATTTTCTCTGTGTCCTTGTGTCTGTGCTGCTCTGTGCTGCTCCTATCTGGTTTATGGAATGTGAGGGGGGGAGGAAGCGGGCGCCTGATAAAGGCATGGAGAAAGTTAATTTAACCTCTAAATTCACCATCCCATGGCTCTGCTAACCTATCGTGTGCAGCTTTTGGGCTAGGATGCCATAGGGAGCCCCGGGCCAGCCAGAGATCTCCCACAGCATCTTATTTATAGACAAGCTTCATACATTATTATTTACAACCAAACAAATTTTTTTTATTTTTTTTATTTTTTCTTTCAAATTTTTTTTTTATTTTTGGCAGAGTGCCAACAGGTTCAAACAGTACTTGCAAGTTCTGTACTGCCAATGCCGCAAACAATTCTTCACAATATCTATTAGCTTAGTGAGATATAAGGACTTGAACCATGTTGGCAAAAAGCCAAACATCCCAATCTTCACTTTCCCTGCATAGCAGAAAAATGAATCATTACCTTTAAGAAAATATTACTAACACTGCTATTTTTCTGCTAACTTTCTAGTCAAAACATTCATACATAAATCATTAAGAATAAACATCAATACATCACCGGATACTGTAGCACTACTCTGTGTTTCGATCGGGAACTTCCATCAATCACAAAAGAACCCGGAATTCATAGGAAGGCACGTCTGTCGCTCTTAAATCTAAGTCCTATGATAACACGGAGCAGTGGAAGGCGTTGTCTTACCTTACAAACGCTGACAAATTCCACACAGACATTTTACAAGTTAGCTTATCATCTACGCAAAGATAAGAAAGCAAAGAGATCGTTTTTTTCCAGCACACCTTAGCAGACTTCTTGTTTTGTTTTGTAATTACAGTACTGTATTATCATTAATATACGGACTTCTCAAAAGTCCTGGAACCTACCCAAGGTTCTCTGACTGTTCATCCCGAACAGACGCTGCGCAGACTTATAATGAGGACTACACAGAATCCTCCCTGTTCACACTGAACAGATGCTTTCTTATAAAGCATTTTGCTATTACTCAGAATAGCTCTTATCTAATGGGCTTCCTAAAGCCCATCCAGCCCCCCCAGGGCTGGCGCTATTGTCTCAACAGCGCTTGACTTTCTTCAAAGTCTAAAAACTATTTCTACATAAATCACAGGTCCCGTTAAAGGAACGATTTCTAAATAGAGGTCACGGTGAGAGAAGATATATATCAAGTCTACTCACGCGACATATAGTAATCGATCCGGGACGAGCCCCCAAACTGAAGGGGTAATAAATCAAGATTAGGGGTATTGTCTGCTTTGGTTTGGTGTGCCGTTCAAATACCGGAACCAGATCTGGGAGATTTGCCCTTTGAGATAAAGAAACATATACACAGCAGGTTTCTCTCCGAGCAAATCTAATCTTTATTCTTGGGTGTCGATATAAGAGGGCTTTTCAGAAAGTACCGCCCTTTAACAGATTATCCAATCATATACAGAGACGCACAAGTACAGTCTGACGCCCACAGTGAAACTAATTATTTCTAAAATATCACGTGCTTTACGAGAAATGAAACTCAACAGAAGATTACAGTATTATGGAAAAACAAAACTAGAATAGCATGACTTGAGCATATTTCACAAAATGGATGTTAGAGACACACAAAATGGAAGCTGACTATAATACAAAGAAGTAGTTAAACTAAATATCCCTTCAGATACCACTTTAGATTAGCGTAGTGGTTGAGCTAGCGCTACTAATTCAATTTAAGTTCATTATCAGCTTATTTTGGATTTCATTAATTTTTATACACAGTCTTTTAAAGCGGTTCTGCACTCTGAAAAAAATTTTTTTTTTTTAAGGATGTAATATAAAGTGTGCTTACCTTTATTAGGGGACTCACCTGTTCCATCTTCCATCTCGATCGCCGCCGGTTTTCGTCCGATGAAGTTCCTCGTCTTCTTCTTTAGTGCTGGGGGCCATCTTGCCTGTGGGCATGTGAAACACCCACAGGGACTTTAGATGGCCCACCATGCACTGCCGTTACTCGCGCGTGCGCAGTAACGGCTCATCTGCCGAGATCTCACGAGATTTCGGCAGATGCGGCCGAAATCTCGGGAGATTTCGGAAGATGTGGCCGAAATCTCGCGAGATTTCGGAAGATGCCCGCACTGACTCCTGGGATCAATGACACCAGATCCCAGGAGACAGTGCGGCGTGACGACGATCGACGCAAGACCCCGCCCGCCGCCGCAGAGGGAGAAGACCGGAAGTCTTCAATTACAAGGTAAGTAAAAAAAAAAAAAAAAAAAAAAAACATTTCATTTAGTACTCTTTGCCTGATTTGGAAGGCAAAGAGATTTACTAAATGAAATGGGTGTAGAACCGCTTTAAGTAGCAGCTATAAGGTAGTCAGGGAATTCTCTCATTGGCGCAGTGGTGGATATTTGAATTGGGGCGGAGAATTCAGATTCCAGGTGTTTTTACATTTTATTAATTATTTTATGCAACAGGGGCACTTATGGAGTTAGTGTGAGGTAAAGAAATAGTAAATAAATACAATATTTACTATTTAATATATAAATAATACATAATAATATAAAAATAGTAAATAAATAAAAAATAACGATAAAAAGTCAGAACAAAAGAAAGAACAGGTTAGAATGTAAGGAAGTTGAATACTAAGAATTGATAATGTTGTAAGTCATTCCAGTTTGATGGTATTCTTGTTAAAGTACACGTAATCCCTCAGCGTTCTTCAGGGGGTGCCTTGGTAAAATGCCAGAAATTGCAAAAAAAAATTTAACAAACCAGTGGGTGGATCAAGCCTGCCTTGTTACATAAGGCTGCAGGCTTTTGTGAAACATTACAACCTTGGGCACTGTGCAGGCCAACCAGCAGGGTCTTAAAAACCAGTGATGCCATTTGTTAATAAGTAGGATGTCAAGTGCCTGCACAACATTCTTGCCCCACTTTGTCAACATTGGGATCAGGTTAGCTAACTGAGGGGCAAGAGAAATGCTGGAATACGAGTCAGCACCAGTGTGCAAAGGTGTATTTGCTTTATAGGTATAAATCGCCTCTAATGTTGGGTGTCCTACATGTGTGGATGTTGGTTTAATATGTAAAACTATTATTTTAGTGTTTTACATTTTAGAATGGGGTGTCTTGAAGGTGCAGAATTGTAAAAGATGGTGCAAATTAAGAAAGGTTGACATCCACTGGTATACTGTACAGTGTAATTTTATTTAATTTGTTTTTAATTATATTTCTCTGCTTATTTATATGCAGACCCAGCTGTTCAGAAAAAGTGACAGAACTTCCTGTTAGGGGCTGGCTACGTTGATTCTCCATGGTCCCTCTGTATGTTTGAATGTAGTCATCCTCTCTTTATTGCTCTTGAGATGGACTATGGACTATAAACTATGGGATTTGTAGTGTGCATAAAGCAGTGTACATGACTAAAACTAATGTGTACTGTTTTTTCCAAACAAACAAAAGCAAGAAGAAAAAAGAGAAGTTCTGGAGTTCACAAAAGACTTTAAATGGAGGCAGAAAAACACAGTATGAAACGATTTAATGAAAAACAGATTACAGGGCCACTAAGTAGTGGGTGTGTATGGATTATTTTTTGAAAATAATGATATAACTTGTCCTTTATAATGAAAATAATGATATAACTAGTTATTAACTATGTCCCTTTAAGCACCCCTGACAATGTTGTGGTTTCTACTAACTAAATGTATTTAGAACAGAAAAGGAATTCCTATATGGGATACTATAATTTTATCAATAGCACTTCTGCTTTACAATATGCTCAACATTTATGGAACATTTGCTATTGTTTAGTTGCCTAAAGCAACTCTGTTGCCAAATGGAAAGTCCCTTTAAAAACTGTCACTGTAAAAAGTTACTATTGTGTCTAGTAGTGATATGAGGCTTGGTGGGAAAACCACTGCAGGAGACCAGGAGAAAGTCACTCATGGTAGTGCTGACTACTGAACAGCTGCATATCTCTCAACAATAGAACAGCGTTCCACAGCATAAGCAGCAGGGATTTATATTTCATTTATTTTATACAAGGATTTCTTTTAATGGCAGATGTTTTGTAACTCTCTGGTCTAGGTGTTAATCCTCTTTATCAGTATTATATTTTTTAGAGCATGGCCCTGTGTTAATTATGAAAGTTTGCTTTATATTAAGCATGAATCTCCACTCCTGTCATGGCTTACTTTTGGATTGTTGGCAGGGCTGGGACAAGGGGTGGGCAGGAGACCCCTGGCACAATGGTTTATTGCAGAGATGGGGGCACCCTGACCCTAACCATTAGAGAAAGGGGGGGGGGGCGCAGTTTGGCATCTTTGCCCTGGGTGCTGGATGACCTTGTCCCGGCACTAATTTTTGCATCAGCGATGGAATCCCTTAGAGACAAAACTCAGTCCAGTAGCATTCTATGTTACACTGATTATCTTGACTCCAATTCCTGTAGAGTGTGTACAAATGTAATTTAACATAATCTATTTTTTGTTTTTTTTTGTTTCTCATGAGCACATCTGTGCTGAGTACATAGTGACTGAGCGGAGCACAAGACCCAAGTGTTTTGTTGGAGAACCTGGCTCATAACTTTCTCCTTTGTCTCACTCAGGCTAGGTTCACACAGCTGCAATCTGATTTTGATCCAATTTTCAGTGCAACGTGGATGCAGTTTGCATATTCTATGGGGCAAAAATTGCACTGGGATTGTAGTAGTACAGGAACCTTTTCCAAAATTGCAAGATGATGAGTTGCATTGATGTGAATAGACGCCATTGCAAACAATTTGATTTGAATTTTGATGCAATTCTGTGCAAGTTGCATTAAAAATCGTGTGAACAGGGACTTAAAGCGGAAGTAAACCCATCGATTTAACAGTCTAAAGAAAAAAGGCATGCCGTGAATGCTAACTGCACATTGGCTGTGCTCTCAACCAAACAGTCAAACCATCCAATGGCTGGTGTCATAACGGATCACATGTGCAGCACTGTGGCAGTTGAAGATTAAACAGAGGCAAAGATGGCAGCTTCCTTGGCTGAAAACGATAGGGGGTTTACTTCCACTTTAAAGGGACTCAGAAGGCTGCCATTTCTGAACTCTTTTTCAAATAGCAATTTTTAGCTGTCATTCAAATGATTTGACTTCAAGTATAGAGATTATAGTTCTGAGGCGTTTCTGAGGCGTTTCTGACATTCCTTTACATGCTTGTTTAGAGCTATAATTTAAAAGTATTGTAGCTAGACAAAGCCCCGCATTTCAAAAAGAAGACCTACAATGGTGGTTCTCATACTTCTCTCATGACAGAGTGACCTTAAAGTACATATGTCAATAGAAAAGCATAGGGGCCTTGTTTTGAAAATGCTAGTTGCCTGGTTGTATGTGGCTTCAGTATTTTAGCTTTACAGATGAGAACAAGCATGCTGTAAGTGAATGTCAGGCTTCCCTATCACTCCTGATCCCCTGATAGGCAATCAGATTTCCCCTGGATCAACTTTACCTATTAATGTTAGTATCCAGTTATTTGTACATTTGGGAAAGAATCCAGGTCTTTTTAAAAGCAATCTACTGAGCTGGCCAGAACCACTTCTGGAGGGAGTTTATTCCACATTTTCACGGCTCTTACCGTATTTGGAGATTACATTTTTTTACCTCTAGAGGTAAAGAGTGCCCCCCTTGTCCTCTGTGATGACCTTAAACTGAATAACTCAACACCAAGTTCACTATATGGGCCACTTATGTATTTGTACATGTTGATCATATCCAGTGATGTAAGTAACTGAGTTAAAATAAACTGAGTTACGTAACTCAGTTACTTTAGAGGGTAACTAGTAATCTAACTGATTACTTTTCCCCTCATGGTAACTCAGTTCCCATTACTTTGGCTTAGTTACCCCAATTACATCTACCGTCATTAGATGGCAGTAGTGTAATTCCGGTGTCCTGCCAAAAAAGTTCCCCCGCCGGATAAGGACCCCCTGTACTGCGCAGGCGCAGCGCTTGCGCAGTACGAAGGACTACGGAGCTTCCGAAAATTGCCGAACCTAAACAGCTCTGAGTGAACTCTACACAGCGCAGGTAACATGTAATTGTACGAGGCGATGCCGCACCCTCATGATGCTCGTGCTACTCTGCAAGGGGCGTCTATCGTGTAACTAAGGGGCGGGTCTAGTATTACTGTAACCAAGGGGCGCATTTATTATTATTTTTATATATCGAGCTCTGCCCATTAATTTAACATTCGCCCTCTTCTGTAGAAATCCACCCCTTACACGATATAATAATAATAGACCCGCCCCTTGCTTACACGCTATAACAGAACTGCCCCTTGGTTAGAGTAAAAATAGAGCAGCCCCTCGGTTACACAATATATAACATCAATAAATGCGCCCCTTGGTTACAGTAATACCAGACCCACCCCTTAGTTACACGTACAGAATAATTTAAAAAAAAAGACAGTTACTTTGCTGCGTAACTAATTACATTTCCAATGTAGTAACTGTGTTACTAACGCAATTACTTTTTGGGAGAAGTAATTTGTAACTTAACTAAATTACTTTTTTAAAGTAAGATGACCAACACTGATCATATCCCCCCTTAATCTCATCTTCCCAAGAGAGAATAAATTCAGTTCCTCTAATCTTTCCTCATAGCTGAGCTCCTCCATGTCCTTTATCAGTTTGGTTGCCCTTCTCTGGACTTTCTCCAGTTCCCTGATATCCTTTTTGAGAACTGGTGCCCAAAACTGAACTGCATATTCCAGATGAGGTCTTACTAATGATCTGTACAGGGGCCAAATGATATCTTTCGCTCAGGGGTCCATACCTCTCTTAATACAATAAACGACTTTGCTAGCTTTGGAAACTGCAGCTAG
The DNA here is from genome assembly GCA_028564925.1 of Lithobates sylvaticus. NCBI lineage: Eukaryota > Metazoa > Chordata > Amphibia > Anura > Ranidae > Lithobates > Lithobates sylvaticus. Next base: position 163,972,220 of record CM053028.1, read on the forward strand.
TCATAGCATGCTATTATTAAGCTTATGATCTACCAAAACCCCCAGATCCTTCTCCACTCAGGATTCCCCCAGTTATACCCCCCCCCTCCCTAGTATGTATGATGCATGCATGTTTTTAGCCCCCAAGTGCATAACTTTACATTTACCAACATTAAACCTCATTTGCCACTTAGTTGCCCAATTAGACAGGGCATTGAGGTCAGCTTGTAAAAAAGACGTTATTCCACTGCATAGCAAGGTGTAATCTGCAAAGACAGAAATTGTACTTATAATCCCAGACCCTATATAATTTATAAAGATATTAAAAAGTAAGAGTCCCAGCACTGAACCTTGGGGTACACCACTGATAACCTTAGACCATTCAGAGTAAGAATCACTAATCACTACTCTCTGAATTTGTTTTTTTAGCCAGTTTTCTATCCATTTACAAACAGATCTTTCCAAGCCTGTAGACTTGACCATACACATGAGCTGTGTGTGGACAACTGTATCAAACGCTTTTGCAAAATCCAAGTATACCACATCCACAGCCCCCCCCTCTTTCCAAGGTTTTACTTACCTTACCTAAGGTTGTCAGGTTTGTTTGACAACTTCTGTTTTTCATGAATCCATGCTGACAAACCATTCAACACTGACAGGGATGTAGGATGTTTGGCATTGGGGAGATTAAACTCAATAGGTAAGTGCATTTACAATAAATTGTACCAGTCCAAAATTGTATTTTAAGGCATGGCAGCCCACTTTTATTAAATAAACAGAAAGTTCACTTGCACATTAGTTGCCCATGCAGGGGTTTCTTCCACACAAAATCCAAACAATGAAAATGCTTTTACCAGTCCCTCTGATTGTGTTGTTCAGCACTCCTGGATCACTTTGGCTCTCTTAGCCTTTAGACGCAACATCCTGCTGCACGGACCACTTCTGGCTCATGGATTAGGGTTCTCTTGACACCCCAATAGGAGCCGACCTGACTCCTGAAACAAGACCTCCCATCTCCTGGTTACAAGCTGGGGTACCTCTGACCCCTCGGTGGGACCCTCTGTCACTTGGCTTCTGGCTGGGGCCCTCTGACCTATCAGTGTGAACCTCTGTCTCCTAACATCTGGCTGCGGCATCTCTAAACCCTTGGTGAGACCCTCTGTCTCCTGGCTTCTAGCTGGGGCACCTCTGACCCATTGGGGTGACCCTCTGTCTCTTGGCTTCTGGCTGGGGAATCTATGACCTCTCAGTGAGACCCTCTGTCTCCTGAATTCCAGCTGGAGCACCTCTGACCCCTTGGTGAGACTCCCTGTCTTTCAAATTCTATCTGGGACACCTCTGACCCCTCGCTGAGACCCTCTGTCTCTTGGCTTCTGAGTTTTGACTGGGGCACCTCTGACCTCTGACCCCTTGGTGAAGCCTTCTGTCTCCTAGCCCACAAGCACTATCTTCCCGGGCTCTGGTGCAGCTGAGCGGCCAGCATGCACTGCCCGTTCTTGCTCATGCGCCGTATGTACGGCACAGTGCCGTACACTGCAGATGTTGCCATCACAAGGAAGTGCCTGCCCCCGTTTTGATGGCAAGGAAGGGAAATTATGTCAGGCGCCTTGGAGAGGATGAGGCAGATTACGAGAGACCCCCCTAGCAACAGACCTGAAAAGGTGAGTAAAAAAAAATGTTTTTTTCCAAAGGTTGTTATTTAGATGTAATGCTGCTGAATAATGTAAAAAAAAAATATGACTGGAACTCCACTTTAAGCTGTCTCACTTAAATAAAATATACCCTGTTAAAGAAGCAGATATATACCTACCTTTCCCATGGCCTGTGCCTTGAGGCTATCACCTTGCGAACCTTCAGTCCCTGCAAGTATCGGCGTGTGTGAAATAACTGCTCCTCTGCCATGCAATGTAGTTCCTCTCCTCATCTCCTACATCACAATGGAAAATAAGGGCAAGCTAGTGGGAATCTAACCTAGTGCAACTATGCTATAGGAGCTGACCAGTCATATAGCATGCTGCCCTTGTTCATATCTACTTAAATAATAACCTAATTATATACTCTAAAGTCACAAACATAAAATGGTATTAGTCATCACAGCTATTTTCTTACTAACAAAAGATGATACATCTTTGCTCAAAGAGAAGTAGCACAACACAACATAGTTTATGGGACACTAATATGACTATAACAAAAGCAGCATTATATTAAATGTCTTAAAGTCTGCGGTCAGACGGAAATATCAAGCAACCAAGCTATTTTTTCCCTAATCTTTAGCAATTTAGCATTTCTTAAAATATTTGCTGTATAGCTCTTGTTACTGGAAACCTTTAATAAATCTCTATTCACACATTTTATGGAGGTTGAATGATGTCACATTCTGTTAATCCCCAATTTATCTGCACAATGCCTGAAATACTGTAGTACAGGAAGTAATAAATAAAGGGAAATATTTATTGAAGAGATGTGGTTTCTGATATTTTCCCATCTGATCTTCAGCCAGCGTTCCAGTTGTGAGCAGTGAAGTTGCAATTACCAGTAAGACACATTCAGCATTTGGTACATGCACCCTTCCAGGGATATTGATAGTACTAACTGAATTGAAAATCGTTAAAAAAATCAATTTGTTAAGCTTAAATGCATTTGTATTGATGTTAAAGTAAAGTAAGTATTCATGTTGCTACTATTTTGCCATGTATGAAGGTTATAATTTTTTCGTGGCAAAACCACTTGTCAGCCATTTCAAAGGTGGTAAAAACTAAATGAAACTCCCAGGCTATTCTGCACAGTTGTATATTGTTAATGTAGCGGTCACACTTTAACAAGTGTGCGCTATAAGTGGAAATTTAGTTTTTTCCTCAGAACCATAACGAGGTTCTGAGGGTTAATTGTAAAGGTTTACTTTGGCATCAGTCTGGCTGGGCTGTACTCGGGTTCTGCCTGGTCATAGGTGCAGTGAGGTACCTATGACAGGCCGAGAACCAGGCCTGGTTGGATGTTTTGGGTACCAATCTTTCCCGGAGCCAATCATTGGGCGCGTCTGGCCCTGCTGCGTAGTCTGGGAATGGGTACTTAAGGTGTTGAAGTCACATGGTTCGGGGTTTGGCCGCAGTTCTTGGTTCCTAGTTCTGGATCAGGGTAGCCCCGCGAGGGGTCCCGGGCCTAGGAGCATTTGCCTTCCCACAAGCATGGCCAATCCGATCAGCCTCATAGACCCACATGGTCTGGGGCAGGGATCTGTCTGTTCCCGAGGCCCAGTAACTGAAGGAGGATTCAAGGCGTCCCTGTGTGCTCTCGGTATTGGAGGGACACGGCAACTGGTACAAGTGACCAGGGGAGGACTCTTCGGAGGAGGGCCAACAAGCTGGCTACTCAGTAAGAGCCTGGAAGTTGAGTTTTATGGACACTAAAGAATCCACACTTCCACAGTACTGCCAAGGAGACAAAGTTCTAAGTACTGTGAGAAAGGTTCCTATTCATCTTCAGTTACAATTTAGTCTGTGGCAGAGACTTTTGCAAAGTTTCCGGATCACATGTTGGCTGCTAGATCTCTGGGTAGAGGTTTATCCGGCAGTGAAGCACCCAGCTGTGAGTGGCTACTCTCTGGGTTGATTAGAGACATTCAGTGGATGTCAGCAGTTCAAAGTGCCTGAGTTTGTCACCCGTGCCCTCTATTCCCATCAGAGACTGTGTTATGTTGGATGTTACCACTGCAGAATAAAAACCTTTAAAAGGACTTTTATGTGTCAGCATCTGGAGTCATTGGGTACTAACCCTGGGAACCCCTGGACAGTCACTGACAAGCCACGAGGAGGTAAGCGGTAAGCCCAAAAGTCAAGGGGTTATGGCCGCTACATTAATATTTCACAGTGGTGTAAAATCAGGAGTCTGATGTCCTTTTCCACTCCGCAGGACTGACCCCTTCCATTCAAGTGCACTATTGGAGTGCTTTAATAAGGAATCAATTTTTCATTGGTTTACTCTACATCCAATCAAGTTAACAGAAACCTTTTTTTTGGGGTGGGGACAGCAGCATTAAATAAGTAAAATATCCTTATATGGTTGACTAAACCTGTTTTTCTTGTTGGGGTTTTTCTTTGTTTGGGGTTCTCCTATACATTCCAAAATCTATAGCCAAATCAGAGCCTTTATTTAGTGAGCTTAGAAATACTCAAAGCTGACAAGCAGTACATGGTTATAAGAGTGTATTTTACAAAGTAATAAGGGGAACTTTTATCAGGCCTTCTAACAGGGCACAAGGAGCTAATACAGGCATACCCCACTTTTAAGTACACAATGAGGTTTATTTACTAAAGCTGGAAAGTGCAAAATCAGGCTCACTTCTGCATAGAATCCAACGAGCTTCCAGGTTTTATTACCAAAGCTTAATTGAACAAGCTGGGGTTAGAAGCTCATTGGTTTCTATGCAGAAGTGAGCCTGATTTTGCACTTTCCAGCTTTAGTAAATAAACCTCACTGTGTACTTAAAAGTGGGGTATGCCTGTAAATTGTTTGTTAGCAGATCCAGTACCCACAGCTGAAGGCCCATAGAGGCCCTTATACACATATGCCAGCACATCCTAGCTGACTGCTCTATAGGTTGATTAAAACATGCCCAACTCCATTGCATAACGTGATCAATAGGCGGTGAGGCTTGCAGGTTGGTTATACTCCCCAATACATTTTCTATAGTGTATAGATCAGTGCCGATCCTGACCTCCCTGGGGCCCTAAGCAAAATTCTGCTAAGGGGCCCTCTACCTGACCTGTGATGCCGTGAGCTATGGAAACCATTTTCCATCGCCACACAGTCACACCTGACACTTCAGTGCTCCACACACAATCCTCCCTCCTTTAAACAAAACAGTCAAAGAATAAGTACAATATAGAACAGACATGTATATAATATATATATATATCTTTACATATCTGAGTGTGGATCCCCCACTTACATCAGGATCCCCAGAGATTCCCCACTTACATCAGGGTCCCCAGAGATTCCCTACTTACATCAGGGTCCCCAGAGAGCCACCCTCTTACATCAGGATCCCCAGAGAGCCCCCCACTTACATCAGGGTCCCCAGAGATTCCCCACTTACATCAGGGTCCCCAGAGAGCACCCCCTTTACATCAGGATCCCCAGAGAGCACCCCCCTTACATCAGGGTCCCCAGAGAGCACCCCCTTACATCAGGGTCCCCAGAGAGCACCCCCTTACATCAGGGTCCCCAGGGAGCACCCCCCTTACATCAGGGTCCCCAGAGAGCACCCCCCTTACATCAGGGTGCCCAGAGAGCACCCCCCTTACATCAGGGTCCACAGAGAGCACCCCCTTACATCAGGGTCCCCAGAGAGCATCCCTATAAAGCCCCTCCTTACATCAGGGTCCCCAGAGAGCACCCCCCTTACATCAGGATCCCCAGAGAGCACCCCCCTTACATCAGGATCCCCAGAGAGCACCCCCCTTACATCAGGGTCCCCAGAGAGCACCCACCTTACATCAGGGTCCCCAGAGAGCATCCCTATAAAGCCCCTCCTTACATCAGGATCCCCAGAGAGCCCCCCATACATCAGTGTCCTCACAGAGCCTCCCTACTTACATCAGGGTCTGCAGCATTGCCCTTTACATCAGAGTTCCCACTTGCACTGTAAGGTGGAATCCTGCATACTATGATGTAAAGGGAAACTCTGGGAATGTGGGGAGGACTCTGGTGACCAGAGAAAGAAAACACTAAGATAAGGGGGTTTACTGATATAAGGGGGAAACCTTTATATCAGTGCCCCCTTACAATATTGTATTGCCCCCCCATAGACTTGCCTGTCGGTGCTGTCACTGATCTCCTCTCAGGTGCAGGGCTCAGTCAGTCGGCTCAGGCTTGGTGGCTCTGGTTTTATCCCATAGTTTCCTCTCTGCAGTCCATACATGTCTGACTTCTCCCATGACCCCCATCCTGGCGGCACTCCCACTCTTGACTCCTCTCCAGATGTGATATAAGACAAGAGATGATCAGAGGCTGCGGATGGTACAGGGAAGGTCAGAGGCTGCGGATGGTACAGAGGAGGTCAGAGGCTGCGGATGGGACAGGGGAGGTCAGAGGCTGCGGATGGGACAGGGGAGGTCAGAGGCTGCGGATGGGACAGGGGAGGTCAGAGGCTGCTGATGGGACAGGGGAGGTCAGAGGCTGCGGATGGGACAGGGGAGGTCAGAGGCTGCGGATGGGACAGGGGAGGTCAGAGGCTACGGATGGGACAGGGGAGGTCAGAGGCTGCGGATGGGACAACAGGAGAGTTCAGAGGCTGTGGGGGAGGGGCAACAGGAGAGGTCAGAGGCTGCGGGGGGCAACAGGAGAGGTCAGAGGCTGCGGGGGGAGCAACAGGAGAGGTCAGAGGCTGCGGGGGGCAACAGGAGAGGTCAGAGGCTGCAGGGGGGCAACAGGAGAGGTCAGAGGCTGCGGGGGCAACAGGAGAGGTCAGAGGCTGTGGGGGGGCAACAGGAGAGGTCAGAGGCTGCAGGGGGCAACAGGAGAGGTCAGAGACTGCGGGGGGACAGGAGGTCAGAGGCTGCGAGGGGGTAACAGGAGAGGTCAGAGGCTGCGGGGAGGACAGAAGGTCCGAGGCTGCGAGGGGGCGGACAGTAGGTCAGAGGCTGCAAGGGGGGGCAGGAGGTCAGAGGCTGCAAGGGGGGGACAGGAGGTCAGAGGCTGCAAGGGGGGGCAGGAGGTCAGAGGCTGCAGGGGGGGACAGGAGGTCAGAGGCTGCAGGGGGGGACAGGAGGTCAGAGGCTGCAGGGTGGGGGGACAGGAGGTCAGAGGTTGCAGGTTGGGGGGACAGGAGGTCAGAGGCTGCAGGGGGTCCAGGAGGTAGGAGACTGCGGAGGGGACGTAGGAAGGCTTTATTTTTTTAAATGGTGCCACTCTGCGCCATCGTGTCACTGCGCATGCGCCCGCCTTCCGAAAATTGCCAAGCGTGTCCGGATTTCGGAGCAGCGCAGTTAAATGTCGGCCCCGTGGCCATCTTTTTTTCAGGCGCCGCTGCCCCACAGCGGCAGCAGTGGCCCCAGGGGTCCCTGAGCAGAGCCGATCCGCCCTTGGGGCCCCGCACAGCGGCGGGGCCCTACGCAGCTTGCATAGTCCGCGTATAGGGCAGATCGGCTCTGGTATAGATGCATAAAGTATGGTGCCAGTGCAGCCTCCAGTCAGTTAACTACACCACAGCAATGCTTCCTAGTGCTTGTGCTTGTGGTTTTTACCAGCTTTTACTAGAATACAGAGAAGGTGAAGCAATAAAGTTTTGTTGAAACATTTCTTTTTTATACCATACCACTTGAATTTTCTAATGGTTAGTGGTGTCAAATTAATGCTTGTTTTCCTTCTCAGTGATGAGAAAATTCAAGGGAGCAGGGTGGAAAAGTTTTCTCAAACAAAAAAGCAAATAAAATGTACTTTCTAGTTCAATTTGTCATGTGATGGCAATATCAAATGTACTGAAAATAATTTTTATATGAAAATGTAACATTGTACAGTAAGCTTTTATGGCGTAGAGGGGCCCATAGAGGTGGATTAAAGAGCAGAGAAAGGCAAAAGAGCAGTTTAAATTGCACCAATCTCATGTGCGAGTTTATGCATGCTACAGACACAACTGGAGCTCACCTCTTACAACAATAACAACTGTCCAGGAAAATTTGTCCCAAACTATCAGTCTTTCACTCAGTCACGGTCAGTCCAAGGGAAGTGCTCATATGCAGACTACCAATCTGGTCATAACTTACCAAACTTGACAGTACTCCAGTTGAATTTATTTATATGCATGCATTTATGACTGAAATATGCAGAGTAAAAAATTCAGGAACCCATGCAGTATTGGATGCATTCTATTGCATATATTCAGGTACATCAAAATTATACACTTAGCTCATGTACTTGGTTTGCAAATATATTTACTCATCACTAATGACAAATGTCCCATGTTTTTGGGTACCTTTAATAACAGATGTTTAGGTAGTAGCCAGAGCCGATCGGCCCTATAGGCACACTATGCAAGCTGCTTAGGGCCCCGCCGCTGTGGGGGGGGGCCCCAAGACCAAGCATCCCCCCCTGCACCTCTGGCTGGCCGTTTAGAGTGCAGTGAGGAGAGGTGGGAGGAGGTGGAAGGCGGCGATCGGCAGCTCTATGGTGCCTGAGTGGGCGGCGGGATCTCCCTGGGGTTTGTAGTATTCTCAGTGTATACAGTGGAGAAGAGAAGGGAGGGGCCTCTGACCCAGGCAGGTATTAGTTTCACTTTCACTCTGCTTGAACACTGTTGCTGATGCCCGGGTCAGAGGCCCCTCCGCTGTATACATTCGGAGATAGAACTACTAGCCACAGGGAGATCCCCTGCCTGTGAACACCATATAGCTGCCGATCGCCGCCTCCCACCTCCACCAGCCAGGTACAGGGGAACCTCTGCAAGGGGGGAGTCAGCTGTTTGGGGGCCCAAATGTAAGAGGGGGTTTCTGGGGACACTAATGTAAGGAAGGGGGCCTCTGGGGACACTAATGTAAGAGGGGGGCTCTCTGGGGACACTAATGTAAGGACGGGGCCCTCTGGGAACACTGATGTAAGGTCAGGGCCCTCTGGGGACACTGATGTAAAGATGGGGCCCTCTGGGGACACTGGTGTAAGAGGAGGGGCTCTCTGGGGACCCTGTGTAAGGAGGGGCTCTCTGGGGACACTAATGTAAGAGGGAAGGCTCTCTTGGGACACTAATGTAAGGGGAGGCTCTCTTGGGACCATGGTGTAAGGGGGGCTCTCTGGGGACCCTGGTGTAAGGGGGGGCTCTCTGGGGACCCTGGTGTAAGGGGGGGCTCTCTGGGGACCCTGGTGTAAGGGGGGGCTCTCTGGGGACCCTGATGTTAGAAGGGGCTCTCTGAGGACCCTGATGTTAGAAGGGGCTCTCTGAGGACCCTGATGTAAGGAGGGGCTCTCTGGGGAGCCTGGTGTAAGGGGGGGGCTCTCTGGGGACCCTGGTGTAAGTGGAGGCTCTCTGGGGACCCTGATGTAAGGGGAGGCTCTCTGGGGACCCTGATGTAGGGGGATACCCTCTGGGGACCCTGATGTGAGTAGGGAGGCTCACTGGGGACACTGATGTAAGGGGGGCTCTTTGGGGACCCTGATGTAAGGAGGGGCTTTCTGAGGACCCTGATGTAAGGGGAGGCTCTCTGGGAAACCTAATGTAGGGGGAGGCTCTCTGGGGACCCTGATGTTGGGGGAGACTCTCTGAGGGCACTGATTTAAGGGGGGCTGTCTGGGGACCCTGATGTAAGGGGAGGCTCTCTGGGGACCCTGATGTAAGGGGAGGCTCTCTGGGGACCCTGATGTAAGGGGAGGCTCTCTGGGGACCCTGATGTAAGGGGAGGCTCTCTGGGGATCCTGATGTAAGGGGAGGCTCTCTGGGGATCCTGATGTAAGGGGAGGCTCTCTGGGGATCCTGATGTAAGGGGAGGCTCTCTGGGGATCCTGATGTAAGGGGAGGCTCTCTGGGGATCCTGATGTAAGGGGAGGCTCTCTGGGGATCCTGATGTAAGGGGAGGCTCTCTGGGGATCCTGATGTAAGGGGAGGCTCTCTGGGGACCCTGATGTAAGGGGGGCTCTCTGGTGACCCTAATGTAAGGGGGGCTCTCTGGGGACCCTAATGTAGGGGGAGGCTCTCTGGGGACCCTGATGTAAAGGGGGGGGCCTGATGTAAGGGGGGGGCTCTCTGAGGACCCTGATGTAAGGGGAAGCTCTATAGGGACCCTAATGTAGGGGGAGGCTCTCTAGGGACCCTGATGTAAGGGGGGCTCTCTGGGGTCCCTAATGTGGGGGAAGGCTCTCTGGGGACCCTGATGTAGGGGAAGACTCTCTGAGGACACTGATTTAAGGGGGGCTGTCTGGGGACCTCATTCTGTTCTATATTGTTGTACTTATTCTTTGACTGTTTTGTTTAAAGGAGGGAGCACTAAAGTGTCAGGTGTGACAATGGCAAATGGTTTACATAGCTCACGGCATCACGGGTCAAGTAGAGGGCCCCTTAGCAGAATTTTGCTTAGGGCCCCAGAGAGGTCAGGATCGGCACTGGTAGTAGCTAATCTGGAGTAATACGCCTTGCACAACTACTATAGAAAATATTTTTTTTTTGGAATAAGATTTATTGGGTATTTGAACATAAATACACATACAAAGTACATAGATCAAAGATCAGTACAGACATTGTGCTGGGGCACTTGCTTTGTTGGTTTTGCAACAAAAGTACAGTACATAGGTAAGATAATTGTATGAGCAATTATAAAATAACTTAATGTTGGATGTATAGATAAAGTGGTGTCACGTGGTCATCATAAATAATAGGGGTGCCGCATCTATCACAGCAAGTAGAAAAGGGGTGAAGGAGTAAACATTGTCAAGGAGTCAAAAAATGGAGGATAAAGATAAGGAAAGAAAGAGGAGGATAGGGAGAAGGGAAAAATAATGGAGGTAAAGGGGAGTGTGTCAGGCCAGGAATCAGCTCAGGGATATCCCCAAATATTTGTAGAGGCAATATATTGGAGTCATAGGAAAGACTGAATCTGAGAAATCAATCCAATTGCACCAGTTCCATGACTTTAATGCCCTGTTCCTCTAGGCTGGCTGTTAGTTCTTCAATCTTCATTATGTAGTTGAACCTACAGTATGTAGTTGTAGTGGATCAATTTCCTAATAGTGGAGAATGTTGTCAACCTCTAATGCTTAGTGATCGGAGAAAGTCCTGTTTTGGTCATGGCAACTGACCCTGGTACAATGGATAATAAGCCCGCTTTTGGGGTCTTTGGCTAGACTGTGTTGGTGATTGTGACATAATTGAAAAATGAATGCCCAATAAGGTCTAATAATAGTACAGGTCTAGCAAATGTGGAGCATGGTGCCACACTCTTTCCCACATCTCTATCATAAGATTGGAGATTGATTCAAACATTTTCTGTAGCATAGTGGGGCAGCTATACCATCTGGATAATATTCTATAGTTCCTTTCTTGTGACTGGCTATGTTCAACTTAATACTTAAAATTAAAAAAAGGATTTCTTTCAGTCATTCTCCAAGATGAGATTTCCTAGTTCTCTCTGATGTAGTAGGGTTAGTTTGGGAATGCATGGGTAAGCAGAATGTTATAAAAGTGGGATACAACATGTTGTCTTTTGGTTCTGTTGAGACATAGGGATTCAAAAGGGGTTAGGCTCCTGTTCAGCTGTCTGACAATAATGAGATAAGCATGAAAGTGCTGGAGTTGGAGATAATGGAGCCATCTACCCAGCTGCGAAGGATCTTTGGGGGATTGTGCTGTCAAAGATTTGAGACTTAGGGTCCTTTCACACGGGGCGGATCCGTAATGATACGCCCCGTGAAGATCCGCTGCTCATCGGGGATCGCACAGCTGATCCCCGCTGAGCCGACTGATGACAGGGCGGTCCCTGCACACTGTGCAGGGACCGCCCTGTCAGTTCTCCGCTCTCCTCTATGGAGGATCGGATGAACACGGACCGTCTGTCCGTGTTCATCCGATACGCTCTGCAGACGGAGGAAAAAATAGGATTTTCCTCCGTCTGCAGAACCGGACAATTGCGGAGGCGGACAATAGCGGGTGTCAGCGGATGCTCATCCGCTGATACCCACTGCCCCATAGACATGCATGTATGTCCGTTTTTCATCCAAAAACGGATGGATGAAAAACGAACATCGGTCCGCATGTGTGAAAGGGGCCTTAAGGGACATATAGCCTGCTTAATCGGGAAAGTTTCAGATTTATTCCATTTTAGAAATTTGTTGCAGGTAAATCCTGAAGAAATTACACTTTGCTACAATGTAAAGTAGTGAGCGCACAGCTTGTATAACAATGTAAATTTGCTGTTCCCTTAAAATAACTCAACACACAGCCATTAATGTCTAAACCGCTGGCAACAAAAGGGAGTACACCCCTAAGTGAAAATGTCCAAATTGGGCCCAAAGTGTCAATATTTTGTGTGCCCACCATTATTTTCCAGCACTGACATGGGACATGGAGTTCACCAGAGCTTCACAGGTTGCCACTGGAGTCCTTTTCCATTCCTCCATGATGACATCACAGAGCTAGTGGATGTTAGAGACCTTGCACTCCTCCACCTTCCGTTTGAGGATGCCCCACAGATGCTCAATAGGGTTTAGGTCTGGAGACATGCTTGGCCAGTCCATCACTTTTACCCTCAGCTTCTTTAGCAGTGGTCGTCTTGGAGGTGTGTTTGGGGTCATTATCATGTTGGAATACTGCCCTGCGGCCCAGTCTCCGAAGGGAGGGGATCATGCTTTGCTTCAGTATGTCACAGTACATGTTGGCATTCATGGTTCCCTCAATGAACTGTAGCTCCCCATTGCCAGCAGCACTCATGCAGGCCCAGACCATGACACTCCCACCACCATGCTTGACTATAGACAAGACAGACTTGTCTTTGTACTCCTCACCTGGTTGCCGCCCCACACGCTTGACACCATCTGAATCAAATAAACTTATCTTGGTCTCATCAGACCACAGGACATGGTTCCAGTAATCCATGACCTTAGTCTGCTTGTCTTAAGCAAACTGTTTTCAGGCTTTCTTGTGCATCATCTTTAGAAGAGGATTCCATCTGGGATGACAGCCATGCAGACCAATTTGATGCAGTGTGTGGCGTATGGTCTGAGCAGTGACAGGCTGACCCCCCACCCCTTCAACCTCTGCAGCAATGCTGGCAGCACTGGATATGACGCTGAGCACGTGCACGAAACTTCTTTGGTTGACCGTGGCGAGGCCTGTTCTGAGTCGACCCTGTCCTGTTAAACCACTTTATGGTCTTGGCCACCATGCTACAGCTCAGTTTCAGGGTCTTGGCAATCTTCTTATAGCCTAGGCCATCTTTATTTAGATCAACAGTTCTTTTTTTTTCAGATCCTCAGAGAGTTCTTTGCCATGAGGTGCCATGTTGCACTTCCAGTGACCAGTATGAGAGAGTGAGAGCGATAACACCAAATTTAACACACCTGCTCCCCATTCACACCTGAAGCCTTGTAACACTAACGAGTCACATGACACCGGGGAGGGAAAATGGCTAATTGGGCCCAATTTGGACATTTTCATTTAGAGGTGTACTCACTTTTGTTGCCAGTAGTTTAGACATTAATGGCTGTGTGTTGAGTTATTTTGAGGGGACACCAAATTTACACTGTTATACAACCTGTACACTCACTACTTTACATTGTTGTCACATGAAAACATAGAATAAAATATTTACAAAAATGTGAGGGGGTGTATTTACTTTTGTGAGATACTGTAGGCAACCTTTATAGGCAGACAGTTCATATTGGTGCACTAAAAATGGTTTGAACTTCTCTTCAACTTTTGATTCGGGCCATCCCCTCCACACCCAGTTTAGCACACGGGTCAGCACGGGAGCTTTAGCAGTCATACCAGCAATGTATCTAGCATGTAATGGAGGGTTTGGAATGGATTCCAACATGAGAACCTCAGGCACAGGAGGGACATGGAAATCCGGAGAAAACAAAGGCAACCGGCTTAACCCATCAGCGTGAGTGATATTGTTGCCAGGACAATATTCAAAATCACAGTCATATTCATTCAGCATGAGTGACCATCTGAGCATTCGTGGGTAAAAGAATTTGGGGAGTGGAAGTACTTCTGGTGAACAGACCCAGCAAAGGCTTATGGTCGGTTACAATGGTAATCCTCCGCCCATACAAATAGCCATGAAACTTTTTTACCCCGGACACAATAGCTAAAGCCTCCTTGTCAATTTGAGCATAATTCCTCTCTGTCGTAGACAAGGTCCTTGAATAGAATGCAAAAGAAGCCTCAACACCAGTTTCCGAAACATGACTCAAAACAGCTCCAATGCCATATGGAGAAGCATCACAGGTAAGAGTGAGTGTTTTTTTGTAAATTATAGTGTACACTGTCAGAAGATAACAGCTTTTTTGCAGCATTGAAAGCTGTAGAATGAACATCAGTCCACTTCCATGGAACATCTTTATCTAGTAAACAATGCAGGGGTTCAGCAATAGTGGCCTTGTCAGGCAGAAAAGAATAGTAAAAATTACGTAGTCCTAGGAACGCTTGCAGCTTTTGTTTGTTGGGACTGAAGCTTTATGGATAGCTTCAACCTTAGAATCAGTCGGATGAATTCCATGTTCATCAATTCTGTATCCAAGGAAATCCACACTGTTTACCACAAAAACACACCTCTCTTTTTTAAGTTTGAGACCAGCATAAAGAAAACGTTTCAAAACAAGTTGTAGTTGCGAAGCCAAAGACTGAATGCAATCCGCTCCAATAAGAACATCATCAAAATAAGGTACTACACCTGGAAGTCCAGATAAGAGGTCCTCTATTAATTTCTGGAATATGCCAGTGGAAACTCCAAACTGCAAACTTTTTGCTCAAGGTAATTGTTGGTAAGCTTGTGGCATATCCAGTTCATATCCAGCAAAGACCTTCCCTTTTGCTAACGTAGTCAGAATTTCATGTACAGCTGGAATTTGATAGGGATGTTCCTGCAATGCTTTGTTGATTGTACATTTATAGTCAGCACAAATTCTAACGTCACCATTTAGCTTCAATACTGGAACTATTAGGGTACACCACTTAGGGTGTGTTACAGGTTCAAGTATACCTTGCTCCACAAAATGTGTAATTTCAGCATCAATTTTTGGTCTGAGAGCCAATACAACTTTGCGCGGTTTCATACGAATTGGGGTTACTGTAGGGTCTAATTTGAAAGAAAAAGGAGGGCCTTTGTACATGCCAAGGCCTACTTCAAAAACTGCACTAAAGTCCTCTATCACATTCTGTAGAGTAACTGAAGATACATTATGAACTTGCTCTTTGTCCCTTAAGCCCCATACACACGCTCGGACAATCCGTGGACCAGGTCGGTCGGATTTTGTCCGACGTACTTTGTCCGATGTTGGTGTTGCGTACACACGGTCGGACTACGTTGTCGGAATATCCGGTCCGGAAGAACGTCATGACGTAAGTCGTCGTCCACGAGATTACAAAAGGGAAGTTCAGCACCACGTCAGGCACCCGTTGGGCTCCTTCTGCTGATCCCGTGTTTATCGAGAGTTAGTGGAAGTTTGGTGACTTAAGATTCGCGCTTCTCAGTTTTCTGACTCAGATCGTTACTGCTCTTCAGTTTGTGCTTGTCGTGCGTATCTGTTTATTAGTGCGTGTAGTCAGTTCGCATTTGTTGGTCATTGCGGCCTATATCTTGATATAGGACGCTTTGATTTGCACTGCTTATTGTCTGCTCGTTTCTGCTATTCAGTTCGTTCTTTCAGGCCTTGCTGTTTATCGGTGCTTTCTGTTTGTCCGTTCTGACCAGCCGACCTTTTGTGACCTTCTGAGCGATGTTTCCCGTGCGTACTCGTCGCCGAGTTCGTGCTGTACGCGGAATTGGTGTCGGGCTTTTAGCTTTGACCCAAGACCCGTCCATGAACAGAGTGACGAGGAGTATGTGGACCAAGAATTGGTTGCTTCAGCGTGACCAGTTCTCGCACATGCCTTTGCTTCGTGAGATCCGGGAGAATAATCCTGATGATTTCAGGAACTTTCTCAGGATGACGGACCCCGATTTTCACCGTCTTTTGGCTTTGCTGACCCCCTTTATCAGCCGGCAGGATACCTGCATGAGACAAGCCATTACTCCGGAGCAGAGGCTTGTTGCCACGTTGAGGTACTTGGCGACAGGGAGAAGTCTTCAGGATTTGAAGTTCTCTTCAGGTATCTCTCCCCAGGCCCTGGGAATCATTATTCCAGAGACCTGTTCTGCCATCATTCAGGTCCTGCAGGAGGACTATATTAAGGTAACATTTCTACTTGACTATTCCCTTCTATGTATGCTCTGTTTGCTAATGTCTTCTATTTTTGACCTCCTTCCCTAATTACCATGATTGCAATATGTTCTAATATGCTGTGCCCCTTTTCTCCTTCATGCATTTTTCCCTTCACTTACCTCACCAGCATGCTCTTCTGCCCAATAGACACCTATGGCCTAGTCACTTAATCAATGTCTTTTGTCTGCTGCATAGTATTGTTTGTCCCCAAACACCCCCTAAAATATGCACAAATGTTTGCTGTGTGGTTTACTTCATGTCGAGCCCCTTTAGAAATTTTTTTTTTTTGTGGGGGGGGGGGGGGGGGGGCGGCAAACTCATTAGGAACCCCCTCCCCCAACTGCTCTGTCAGATGGTACCAATCCTTTATCTGCTGGCTTTCCCAAGGTCCATACACACTATATACCTACCTCTTTATAGTGGCCATCTTTAGGGATGAATTCAGCAAAGCATGTAGTGCAAGGGGCTGCCTCCATACATTCCATTTCCTAATTTTTTGTCTTCTTTCCCTCCTATTAGCTTTCTTGGTAATTTAAGAATGTCACAATGTGCCTGCCTTTTTTTGGGGGGGGGGGGGGGTTGAAATGTTATTTTATCTTTCCTGGGGGCTGCCAATAGTGTTAAGTGAGGGTCTGGCCAAACTAGCACACATTATTGAGCCATTTGGCAATCAATGAAGTGCAGAGGGTTACCTGTAACCCCCCCCCCCCAAAACCCTAGTTAGTGCCAATGGCCCATCAGAAGTGGGGGGATTGATGGGGGGTGAGTCATCTGTGAAGGGGAGCCTCTACTTTTCTGTGCAAATACTTTCCAGCCTCCAATTTTATACAATGCTCTTGTTCCAAGATGTTGATTGTCTAATCTGCTTGCAATGTTTAAGTGCAAAGTGACTAATTTTTTTTTCTTGTTTCACTCCACAGTTCCCTTCCACGCCACAGGAATGGCAGACTGTGGCCTCCCACTTTGCCAGCCGTTGGGACTTTCCTAACTGCGGAGGGGCAATTGATGGGAAACACGTCCGCATCGTCCCACCGCCCAACTCGGGGTCCTACTATTATAATTATAAAGGGTTTAATAGTGTAGTGATGTTGGCGGTGGTGTCGGCAACATACGAGTTTATGTATGTGGACGTGGGGATGAACGGCCGGATATCGGATGGTGGGGCCATTACGCACACGGAGTTCTACTGGCGTCTCCAAAGTGGCAGTCTGTGCTTGCCACCTCCAGAGGAGAATGCCGAAGGACTCCCCTTCGTCTTTGTCGCAGATGAAGCGTTTGCGTTGACTCCCCATGTGATGAGGCCGTTCCCGATGAGGACCCTCACCCCGGACCAGAGGGTCTTCAACTACAGGCTGTCCAGAGCCAGAAGAGTGGTGGAGAACACTTTTGGCATCCTGGCCAGCCGCTTCCGCCTGTTCCTGACGGCATTTAACTTGGCGGAATACAAACTGAACCACATAGTTCTTGCCTGTTGCATATTGCACAACTTCCTCAAAAGACATAACAGGAACTATGTGGTGCCCGTTGGCCCAGATGTGGAGGGCCCTCCAAATGCAGACCTCACAGCCCTTCAAGTGGCACGTCCAGGCTTGCCCCCTCTAAATGCCCGCGCGGTCCGCGACCAATATATGCAGTACTTTGTGGGTAGGGGGGCCATTGCTCTGCCTGACGATGTGTGAGAGGCATTTTTTAATAAATCTGATATTTTAACCAACCTCTGATTTCTTGTCATTTCAGTCTTCTTTGTAGCTTATTTTACTTTGACATTTTTTCCCTTTGCCTTCGACAGTGGGAATGCACTTTCTGGGCAAAAGGAGGTAACAGTCTCTTCTTCCCAAAAAGATTATTCTCATGTTGTGTGTTTGATACCTAATCTTTGGTCTAGAGAAGGTTTGTCCTGCATAACTGACACCCAAAATACTCCTTTTCATCACCAGGTCTGACATGTGTGTATTCAGAAAAATGCTGTGCTCCGTGTTTTCGTACAAAGCACTGTGGGTGTCATTTACATTAGTCAAATCCGCTATGCTCTACAAGTGCATTGAAAAAGTTCCCTGGGAAAGGAATTTGCAGTGCCAAGTGGATTTGCCTTTAGTAAATAACACCCATTGCCCCCCATATCCTTTACATTTTACATACATAATGCATTGTGTTTTTTAAATAAGGAAGCCACACATTTAGAAAAATAAAAAAGTTTACTTGGAAAACATTCACAAGTGCGTTTACAATCTTCACGCCCAAACTGACAACATCTTGGTTATTTACAACATGGTTTACAAAGATTACGCAATTGTTAAAACCAGGCATGGAGCTAACCAGAACCTATGAACTAGGAAAGTTCAACTTTGTAAAGTGAAGACAAGATCAGACATGACTATATGTTCAAAGTGTGTTTGATCTTGCCTTCATCACATGGGGGTTCACCCCCGAAAAGTGGAAATTTGGAACATGCACACAATTTGGGTCTGAAAATGGTCATTAGATGGTAAAACACATGCCTAGAAGCTTCAAAAGTGCCATTTTCCATCATGGGGATGAATGGACGTTTTTTGGGGGTGCAACCCCTTCACCACAACCACTTTCGTAGTTCGTAAAGTGTTTGCACCCCCAAAAAAACGTTGGCATTCATCCACCATGATGGGAGCTAGCACATGTGGACACAATGTGTGCATGTTCCAAATTTCACACAGTTTTTAAGTTGCAAATGTGTTCAGAAGCTGGCACAAATGTGTGTTAATTACTTGGTGCGTTTTCATATTTTTCCTAAAACATCAATGATGTTCTTCAATTTTTGTTGAACATCATTGATGTTTTGCTTTATGTAATCTAGATCTCGATTGCAGACCATTATCTCTCCGATGAGTACGTGGGCACTCTCTGTGGTAAAGTGCGATTTTTCTTCCACAACATCCACGTCACCTAAAAACCACAAACAAACAAAAATGGGGTGTTGGAAATGAGGCAGCCATACGTGGATTAGCTTACCAGTAGCTGTGTTCTCCAACACTCACCTGTTGTGGTGACAATTTCTCCAAGTTCGATGATCTCTCCTTCCTCCTCCTCCTCCTCTGCTTCTGCTCTTTCCCCTTTTTTGGGAGGTGTTGGTTTGGGGGTTTCCTCAGACGGCCCAAGTTTTCTCTCCCCTATGAGAATGTACAAAAGGAAGATTTAGCAACACAATCTATTGAGGGCAGAAATAGGAAATGACAAACATTGCTTGAAAGTGACGGACACTATTTTAGTTTGGCCAGTTACAAATGTCAACTACATGAATGTAGTCACTTTGTAAAGGTGCTAAACTGACTAGCTTTTTGGTAGAAGTTTGTGTGATGGAGACCCCCCTCTAGTATCCACTGGAGCACATGTGTGGAAAAGCCTACTAAAAAGGGGGTTTGGGTGTCCCAGCACTAGTGCTCTCGAGTCCAGATGGGTAAACAGCTACTGGGTAAAAACAAAAAAGAGAAGGTCCCCCCAAGAGGGAATTGGTGGGGTTTTAAGGCAGCGTTTAGAAAAAAAGTTCTCTGAGAGGTATTGTTGTATTCAAAAATATGAATCTTTATTGTATTAAAGATGTCGCATGTGACATATGGGTAAAGATAAAATAGGAGACATGGGTCCCAAATAGATAAAACAATACAGAAATTTTTAAAACAAATTTACACTAACAGACAAAAAGCTTTTACATCAATGTAGTTTTACAAATATTAGGGGTAAAAGTGAACCTGACGCGTTTCGACCCGTTATAGTGAGGGTCTTCTTCAAAGGTAATTTCGTCTGTTTGAGAAAGAAAGGGGTGAGAACAATGCATTGTAACAGTATTTCATTTGCATATATTGATCTCCAATTGACCTTTTCCTTTCACATAGTATAATATCATATTGTACTGTGGAATGTTTACCTGATGTGTAGGTTTTTTTCTCTTATAAGTTCCTCCTTTATATGTGATGGGGTTCTCTCTGGGTGTGTGCACTCCAGGTCCCAGGCGGCGTCCCGCTATAGCACCCCCCAGCGGGCACACGGCAGGTACGGCGACCAAAACAACGGGGCCTACGAGAGGTCACATCCACTGGATCGGCTACCCACGGATCCGTGTGTGGGCCAGACGGGTAGAGGGAGGGAGATGGAAGGTAGGGGGGAAGGGAGGGGGGAAGGGACAGGGAGAGGAAAAAATGGAAGTGGGTTTCCTTGAGGTCCCCTGTTCTGCACACCTGTCATGGGATCCAAGATCATATACTTAGACTTAGATATATAGCATAGGAAATTGCCACATCAACTAGACAGTGTCTAGTGCACTTGAAACAGTGATGAAAAGAAATGGAATTTCTAAGGTAAAAAAGATGAATAGGTGAACAAGGGTTTTGCCGTTGGTATACTTTTTAAATAATATTTATAATATCAGTTTGTATATTACTGTATCTAGACTCATGGTTAGAAATAGGGAGGGGGAAGAAAGAGGAGGGGGGGACAGAAAAGGAAGCAAGATGTGGAAGTGAAGGGAGGGAAGGGCAGGGGGAGAGAGTGGGAACTGAAGAGGGAAGGGGTCACAGGGGGAGGGGAGGGAGGGAGGGGGGGGAAAAAGGGAGGGGGGAAAAAAAAGGGGAAAAAAAAAGGGGGGGAGCAGGGGAACGGAGATGTGGAGGGAAAGGAGGAGGGGGGGGGGGGTAGAAAGGGGAGAGGGAGGGGGGGTGGAGAGAAAGAGGGAAGAAAAGGAGGGGGGGGGGGGGGAAAGGGGGGAAAGGGGGGGAAGAGAAGGGGGGGGGAAAGGACCAATACATGGCATGCACATGTATAGGTAGACATAGGGATGCTGCAGCATCCACATAGACAAGAGAGTGGGGTGGGGCGGTGGGGGAGGCGGGGAAAGATGTGGTGTAGAAAGTGAAGAATAGGGGGGAGAGGGGGGGGGGTGGTGGTGGGAAAAAAGGGGGAGGAAAAAGAGGGGAAGAAGGGGGGGGAAAGGACAGAAAGGAAGGGAAGGAGAGGGGAGAAAGAAAGAAAAGGAAGGTAAAGGGGAAGGGGAAGGGGAAAATATGAAGGGAGAGGGGAGTGATGGGAGGAAGGGGTGAACTATTGGGGACAATGGAAAGAAGGGAGGGAGTGAAGGAAAAAAAGAAGTGAAGGGATGAGTGTGAGTAGAAAAATGGGGGAGTGTTGTTGTGATGTCGGTCAGAACGCTGATGCTCAGAGGGGTGCTGTGCTGGTAGTGCTGGGGATCACAAAATAAAGGGATCCTAGAGTGGGGGTGTGTGTGTGGATGGGAATGTGCAGGGATGGCGTGGAATGTGAGGTATGAAGGGTGAGGGATGAAACCGTGAGGGGGTGTAGGCATGTGTGGGCATGAAGCGGGGAAGGAGGGGGGAAGGGAAAGGCATAGGCAGGGAAAGGGTATACCAGTGTGTCAGATATCAACGGACAGTATGATATAATATATTATAAAGTTACCTAATAGAGTAGGTGTATCTTGCTCAGGTTATGGGGTAGATGTGGACACCCATATGTTGCAAACCGGAGTATGTTGTATTGGTTGCAAGTTCCAGAGATACAAGTGCCCAGTCTGGGAATAGAGACAGTGTCATCTACAATATCTAGAATTAGTCCCAGAGAGGGAAAAGAAGTATGGAACAAAGAGAGGTTCTACTCACTGTGTATATGTGGCGTGATGCTTGGATCATCACATGGAGATGGATTTGTTTGACCACCCCATGTGGTATTTATGGGTAATACCCAACTAGGATCAGGTGTGCATGTTAGAACACCATAGGGTGTTCAATCAGGGCATCCCCAGGGAGGGGGAGGGGGGGAGGAAGAAGGGGGGGGGGACGGGAAGGGATGGGTGGGGAAGGGGAGGGAAAGAAAAAGGGGGAAGGCAGGGGGCATGCAGGAACATCACCCTTCACCTGCCGTTCCTATGTCCGCCTGGCCCGCCCGTCCGTGGGAGCCATGACGGCATCGTGGGCCATCTGGAGTGGTCTCCCCGGCGTCCGAGAGGTCCTTCCGGGGTCGCGTCTGCTACGCAATCGTCGCACCGGCGTGACGTCCCGTATCCCGCGCACGCACGCGGCCGCGGGCATGCGCAGTGATCGGGAGAGGTCCGATTGCGTTCCAGGACGCCGCCAGCAAGGGGAATGGTTCACCATCAGGAGGCCCGGGCCCGCCCAGGTCGCCTTAAGTGAACATGATTGGAGGAGCTTGGTTGGTGGGCGCTCCTCCTTACCCTTGCTGTGAGGTCACGTGTAGGGAACGCCCCACCGCCGCACGTATCCACCGGAGGGGGCAGGGAGCAAGGCGCCACCTAGGGGATCCGAGGCGCACTTCAAGCCACAAGAGGGAACCCTGAAATAAAGGGAAAGAACAGAGTTTTAACATATATTGACTGCCTGTATGGTATGGCAGATGGGAAAACATGTCTCCATGATCGTCTCTATTAGTATCATGTTCCCATTGGTTGTCTGGGTCATAGCATATTAGCATACATACCAAAGTTATATTGGGCATATTTGAGAGAACAGAGGGCATGAAATCTTTTCAAATGACATTATCCACAGTTAATATGTGATTACATTGTGAGTTGTTTCCAGTGGTACATTTTTAGTGTTGTTCATATTTAGTTCAAAAATTGTCGTCCATGTTAAATTCAAAAATTGTCATATGAACACGCTACGGCCCTGTGTATTGGTAATACACAGTATGTATATGGCCATGTAGCTGTGTGCATGTACAAACGAAGAAACAGGGGGTTTAACAAATTTATAAAAGAAAAGGAAAACAGATGTACACAGGAGGGCAGCAACCCACCTATGAGCATAGATGTCGGGTGACGCGAGTGGATCGGCCCCCAAGCCACATCTAGTAAACTGATTTATTACATGAAGGTACATAAACAGGTGACATGACATAACCTCTATGGGTTGGATATGGAGAGAGAGCACTGAAATCGCCCAGAATTGTGTAAGGCGAAAAAGTCCTGGACACAGATGGAATAGAGCACAGATATTGGCCGGAGTGTAGAAGCAGGAGTTCACCATTGGGGGGGGGGAAGGAGGGGGGGGGGAGGGGGATGAGGGGGGAAAAAAGGGAAAGGGGGGGGGGGGGGGGGGGAGGGGGGTGGGGGAAAAAAAGGAAGGGGTTTTCGGGATGTCCAAGCACGTCTACTCCAATGCAAAGGCCCGGAAAGTCGAAAAAAACGTATTACTGCGTTTTCCCGGACGTGAAGCCCTTGAGAAAAGGGGCAAAGGAGATGGACTCATTCAGTCCGGGAGGGAGGGTGGCACGTAATCTATAGATCCATTTTTGTTCACATTGTAACAAGGTTTTGTTCCAATCTCCTCCTCTATCGGGGATATGAATTCTATCTAGGGCCATGAATGTAATCTTGGGCATTTTGTAATCATGTATCAAAACAACATGACGGCCCAGGGGTAGGTAATGGTTTCCTATTTGCATGGAGTAGACGTGCTTGGACATCCGGCGGTGAAACTCCTGCTTGGTTTTGCCAATATAGAATGCCCCGCATTCGCAGGACATTAGGTATACAACGCCCTTTGTCTGACAATTGACAAAGTGGGCTAGCTTATGAGGTAGCCCGTTTGGAAGAAGGGGGTTGTTTCTTTGGCGTTGGATATATTGGCAACAACTGCAATGGCCACAGGGGAAGGACCCCCGGGCCGGGCAGTGTTTGTGGCGTCTGTGCTCGTCCCTAAATTCACTTTGGACAAGGTGGTCTCTTAGTGATGTAGCTCTTCTATATGTAATTGAGGGGTGACTAGAAATAAATTGATTTATTTTAGGATCGTCTGTAAGTATATTCCAGTGTTTTTGAATTATATCGCGGATCTTCCTGTGCTGTCGAGTAAACCGCAGAACGATTCGCGATACATTCTCTTTTTGATCGTCGGGTGCCTTTTTCTTAGACAGCAGGTCCGAGCGTGAGCATGCTATTACTCGGTTATAGGCTTTTCGGAGACATGAGCGACTATATCCCCGATCAAGTAGGCGGTTTTGGAGATTTTTTGCTTCCATTTTGAATAGGGACTCATCCGAACAATTTCTCCGTATTCTCAAATATTGCCCGTAAGGGATAGAATCTTTGAGAAACTGGGGGTGTGCACTATGGGCATGGAGTATTGTATTACCCGCGGTGCTTTTGCGGTATAGTGTGGTGGAGATTTTGTTCTCAGGGTTCCGCTTCAGTTCGACATCGAGGAAAGTAATACTCTCCTTGTTAGATGTCAAAGTGAACTTAAGGTTCCAAGTATTGGTATTAATGCGATCGTGGAACTCTTGTAGGAGTTCCGCCGATCCCTCCCAGACGACGAGGACATCATCTATGTACCGTAGCCACATTTTGATGTGGCTAGTGTACACACGGAGGTCCTCGTCGTCTAGGAGTGACTTTTCCCACTCCCCCAGGTACAAGTTGGCGTAGGCCGGGGCGCAACATGTGCCCATGGCCACGCCTTGCACCTGGAGGTAGTGGGAATTGTCAAATGAAAAAAAATTGTTGTTTAGGATATATTCCAATCCATCTGTAATAAAGTTATTCAACGCGCCATCGTATCTACAGCCTGCCCACAAAATGTTAGATATAGCTGCGATCCCCTGGTTATGGGGGATCGAGCTATATAATGCCTCTACATCGATGGCCACCAATAATGAATTATCGGTCAACGATATATTTTCAATTTTTTGAAGTAAGTGTATAGTGTCTTTTAGAAAAGAGGGTAATTCCAAGACAAAAGGTTGTAAAAAGGCATCAATAATTTTGCTCAGATTTTCGGATATGTTTCCGTTACCCGAGACAATCGGTCGTCCGGGGGGTCTGCTAAGGCTCTTATGGATTTTGGGCAGGCTGTAGAACGTGGCGAGGCGTGGGTATTTGACCCTGATATATTCGTGTTGATCCTTAGTTATGGTGCTTTCCAAGAGGGCTGAGTCGATTAGGTCCTCAAATTTAGCATAAGAGGTTTGTATAATCTTTGTGGTAACCTTGCGGTACCATGTTTTGTTGTTAAGTATATCCATGCACATGGAAACATAGTCCTGATTGTCCATCAGGACTATGTTCCCCCCCTTGTCGGACGGTTTCACAGTGATATTGGCATTGCTGCGTAGGGAATTTATGGCCTGAAACTCTTTGGGAGTTAAATTGGTTGGAGGTGTCTTCTTCCTGGGCAATTTGAGTAGATCTCTATTAATTTGTTTAATAAAAATATCAATACTCGGATTAAGGTTTAAAGGAGGGAATCTGGCCGATGGTTTTCTAAACAGAGCCGCAGAGGGCTTTGATGGTTTTCCAGCATTTTCTAATAGGTTTTCCAGATCGATTTGGTCTATTAAATCCACTGTATTGTTCTCCTGGTATAAAAGGGTTAGGTCACGTAAAGCTTTATATTCCCTCATACTAAAGGTAGACCAATCTGTGGTGTCGATCGTCTCGGTCTTTGCATGCAGGCTCCTCAATAGGAGCCTGCGTGCAAAGAGCTGCAGATCGGTCACCACTCCAAAGGTGTCAAAGTTTTCTTCTGGGCAGAAGGTTAGTCCCCGAGCAAGGACATTTTCCTCAGCCGTGGACAGAGGGTATGATGACAGGTTAATAACACTTAGGGATTTGATGGGATCCTTGTCACAAAGGTGTCTAAGTTTCCCACTCCCCTGTTTATTTGGGGTGGGGAGGGTCCCCGTATAAGGTTTAAAGGACTCTTAATCGTTTGTTTAAGTTTTTCTACAGTGTGGTTTGTGTGTGTCGCATTGGTCGAGGAGTGTGTGGATATGGGGTCACCATTCTCCATATTCATATCACGGGGCTCTCCTTGGGAGTCCCGTGACATATTGCTCGACCCATGCGACCCTTCTTCCTGTCTGTCTGTTTCAACGGTGCGTTTCTTTCTTTCTTGTTGGGGAGAACCTTTATTATTACGGTTTCGTTTGTACTTTCCTCTACCCTTTAGGACTGTATTGGAGTTTTTGCTGGAATCTGGAATGTTTTGATTTTTAGGTACATTAGAACGATTGGGAGATGATGATCTTATCGGGTGATTCCTATTATTCTGTGTATTTGTATGCCATTTGTAGGCTCGCCCTTCTGCGAAGGCCATTTTGTCCCTCCAGAATTTTTGTTCTTTTTTATACAGGATATTTCTGTTATAGATGGAAAGGTCATCCTTTATTTTGATTTGTAGATCTAGGTATTGTTTATGTTGCTCAAAGAGTTTCGTATTAGTTTCAATAATGGCAATTTCAGTATCCAACAAGACAATTTGTCTGTTGTATTCCTTGATAAGTATGTTCATCATTTCTTGGGAACATACGTTTAGATTGGCCTCCCATTCTTGTTTGCAGTCAGTGCTTATTTTGTCTAAATTGGGAAAAATTTGGATTCTGAGCCCTAGTGGGTTTATTTTATCTCTTTTGTATCTCTCGAAGGACCTGATGTGCCAAAAGAGGGCCGACTTTTTTTCTAGAATTTTGCTCAATTTGTTTGTGAAGGACAGTATCTGAGTTTCAACCTGTTCCTTCTTTTCAAAGTTTGTTTCGTATGTGGACATGAGGCTAGCCCATTCATCGCCCTGAAAATTGCTCATATTGGTTACAGTGTATAAATGTGCATACAGTAATCAAAGAAAAAAAAAAAAAAAAACATTCAGTAAACTGTGGATAGAACACTAGAGAAGAGATTTACATTTGAAGGCCCATGTCTCAGCCCCAAAGTGTCACGGGGGGAAGGGTGTTTAACCACCCGAATGTAAACTAGAAAAGGAAAAAAGACACTCACTGGGGATGATATTTTGCTGCTCACCCCTGGGATGTAAAAACAAAAAAGAGAAGGTCCCCCCAAGAGGGAATTGGTGGGGTTTTTAGGCAGCGTTTAGAAAAAAAAGTTCTCTGAGAGGTATTGTTGTATTCAAAAATATGAATCTTTATTGTATTAAAGATGTCGCATGTGACATATGGGTAAAGATAAAATAGGAGACATGGGTCCCAAATAGATAAAACAATACAGAAATTTTTAAAACAAATTTACACTAACAGACAAAAAGCTTTTACATCAATGTAGTTTTACAAATATTAGGGGTAAAAGTGAACCTGACGCGTTTCGACCCGTTATAGTGAGGGTCTTCTTCAAAGGTAATTTCGTCTGTTTGAGAAAGAAAGGGGTGAGAACAATGCATTGTAACAGTATTTCATTTGCATATATTGATCTCCAATTGACCTTTTCCTTTCACATAGTATAATATCATATTGTACTGTGGAATGTTTACCTGATGTGTAGTTTTTTTTCTCTTATAAGTTCCTCCTTTATATGTGATGGGGTTCTCTCTGGGTGTGTGCACTCCAGGTCCCAGGCGGCGTCCCGCTATAGCACCCCCCAGCGGGCACACGGCAGGTACGGCGACCAAAACAACGGGGCCTACGAGAGGTCACATCCACTGGATCGGCTACCCACGGATCCGTGTGTGGGCCAGACGGGTAGAGGGAGGGAGATGGAAGGTAGGGGGGAAGGGAGGGGGGAAGGGACAGGGAGAGGAAAAAATGGAAGTGGGTTTCCTTGAGGTCCCCTGTTCTGCACACCTGTCATGGGATCCAAGATCATATACTTAGACTTAGATATATAGCATAGGAAATTGCCACATCAACTAGACAGTGTCTAGTGCACTTGAAACAGTGATGAAAAGAAATGGAATTTCTAAGGTAAAAAAGATGAATAGGTGAACAAGGGTTTTGCCGTTGGTATACTTTTTAAATAATATTTATAATATCAGTTTGTATATTACTGTATCTAGACTCATGGTTAGAAATAGGGAGGGGGAAGAAAGAGGAGGGGGGGACAGAAAAGGAAGCAAGATGTGGAAGTGAAGGGAGGGAAGGGCAGGGGGAGAGAGTGGGAACTGAAGAGGGAAGGGGTCACAGGGGGAGGGGAGGGAGGGGGGGGAAAAAGGGAGGGGGGAAAAAAAAAGGGGGGAAAAAAAGGGGGGGAGCAGGGGAACGGAGATGTGGAGGGAAAGGAGGAGGGGGGGGGGGGGGGGGGAGAAAGGGGAGAGGGAGGGGGGGTGGAGATGTCCACATACGAAACAAACTTTGAAAAGAAGGAACAGGTTGAAACTCAGATACTGTCCTTCACAAACAAATTGAGCAAAATTCTAGAAAAAAAGTCGGCCCTCTTTTGGCACATCAGGTCCTTCGAGAGATACAAAAGAGATAAAATAAACCCACTAGGGCTCAGAATCCAAATTTTTCCCAATTTAGACAAAATAAGCACTGACTGCAAACAAGAATGGGAGGCCAATCTAAACGTATGTTCCCAAGAAATGATGAACATACTTATCAAGGAATACAACAGACAAATTGTCTTGTTGGATACTGAAATTGCCATTATTGAAACTAATACGAAACTCTTTGAGCAACATAAACAATACCTAGATCTACAAATCAAAATAAAGGATGACCTTTCCATCTATAACAGAAATATCCTGTATAAAAAAGAACAAAAATTCTGGAGGGACAAAATGGCCTTCGCAGAAGGGCGAGCCTACAAATGGCATACAAATACACAGAATAATAGGAATCACCCGATAAGATCATCATCTCCCAATCGTTCTAATGTACCTAAAAATCAAAACATTCCAGATTCCAGCAAAAACTCCAATACAGTCCTAAAGGGTAGAGGAAAGTACAAACGAAACCGTAATAATAAAGGTTCTCCCCAACAAGAAAGAAAGAAACGCACCGTTGAAACAGACAGACAGGAAGAAGGGTCGCATGGGTCGAGCAATATGTCACGGGACTCCCAAGGAGAGCCCCGTGATATGAATATGGAGAATGGTGACCCCATATCCACACACTCCTCGACCAATGCGACACACACAAACCACACTGTAGAAAAACTTAAACAAACGATTAAGAGTCCTTTAAACCTTATACGGGGACCCTCCCCACCCCAAATAAACAGGGGAGTGGGAAACTTAGACACCTTTGTGACAAGGATCCCATCAAATCCCTAAGTGTTATTAACCTGTCATCATACCCTCTGTCCACGGCTGAGGAAAATGTCCTTGCTCGGGGACTAACCTTCTGCCCAGAAGAAAACTTTGACACCTTTGGAGTGGTGACCGATCTGCAGCTCTTTGCACGCAGGCTCCTATTGAGGAGCCTGCATGCAAAGACCGAGACGATCGACACCACAGATTGGTCTACCTTTAGTATGAGGGAATATAAAGCTTTACGTGACCTAACCCTTTTATACCAGGAGAACAATACAGTGGATTTAATAGACCAAATCGATCTGGAAAACCTATTAGAAAATGCTGGAAAACCATCAAAGCCCTCTGCGGCTCTGTTTAGAAAACCATCGGCCAGATTCCCTCCTTTAAACCTTAATCCGAGTATTGATATTTTTATTAAACAAATTAATAGAGGTCTACTCAAATTGCCCAGGAAGAAGACACCTCCAACCAATTTAACTCCCAAAGAGTTTCAGGCCATAAATTCCCTACGCAGCAATGCCAATATCACTGTGAAACCGTCCGACAAGGGGGGGAACATAGTCCTGATGGACAATCAGGACTATGTTTCCATGTGCATGGATATACTTAACAACAAAACATGGTACCGCAAGGTTACCACAAAGATTATACAAACCTCTTATGCTAAATTTGAGGACCTAATCGACTCAGCCCTCTTGGAAAGCACCATAACTAAGGATCAACACGAATATATCAGGGTCAAATACCCACGCCTCGCCACGTTCTACAGCCTGCCCAAAATCCATAAGAGCCTTAGCAGACCCCCCGGACGACCGATTGTCTCGGGTAACGGAAACATATCCGAAAATCTGAGCAAAATTATTGATGCCTTTTTACAACCTTTTGTCTTGGAATTACCCTCTTTTCTAAAAGACACTATACACTTACTTCAAAAAATTGAAAATATATCGTTGACCGATAATTCATTATTGGTGGCCATCGATGTAGAGGCATTATATAGCTCGATCCCCCATAACCAGGGGATCGCAGCTATATCTAACATTTTGTGGGCAGGCTGTAGATACGATGGCGCGTTGAATAACTTTATTACAGATGGATTGGAATATATCCTAAACAACAATTTTTTTTCATTTGACAATTCCCACTACCTCCAGGTGCAAGGCGTGGCCATGGGCACATGTTGCGCCCCGGCCTACGCCAACTTGTACCTGGGGGAGTGGGAAAAGTCACTCCTAGACGACGAGGACCTCCGTGTGTACACTAGCCACATCAAAATGTGGCTACGGTACATAGATGATGTCCTCGTCGTCTGGGAGGGATCGGCGGAACTCCTACAAGAGTTCCACGATCGCATTAATACCAATACTTGGAACCTTAAGTTCACTTTGACATCTAACAAGGAGAGTATTACTTTCCTCGATGTCGAACTGAAGCGGAACCCTGAGAACAAAATCTCCACCACACTGTTAGGTACCTGAGTGGTGAGCCTGACTTCGCTGGGAGAGGGCCTCTCTTACGGCTCTGGTTCAGGGCCCACTGGAGTGGAGACAGTGGTCCCGTGAGCACAGCGGGGTAGGAGTGCCTGGAATGGATGCTGTGGGAGACGTAGCTGATCAGTAGCGATCTCCTGGATGTTGAAGCAGCAGAGACTGGCAGGTAGCGGAGCAGGGTCCGGATGTAGGGTGACCCCGAGATGGCGTCAGCAACTCTGGAAGTATGCAGCATGCAGGGAGCAGGCAGAGGGGTCGTCAGGCAGGCCGGGTCTGGATACACTTTGGCAGGCAGGTAAGTGGGCACAGGCAATGGAGAGGTCAGACAGGCAGGAGATCAGCGTTCAGGTATCAGTCCAAAGCAGAGTCAACAGGCCGGAATCAGGAGTGGAGAAGGCAGCAGAGTCAAGTGGAAGCCGGATCAGGTAAACAGGAGTACACAACAGAGGCAGGTTAAACAAGGGGCAAACTGCAGACGAACAGCACTTGACATGTGCAGCTGTCATTCTTTTAAAGGCCAACTGGCGCCAAACAGCGCTAACGCGTCACGTGTGCGCCCGCGACGCACGTGCCCGCGCTCGCTGCGCACGCGCGCGCGCCTGAGGAGTACGACGGCGCGTACCCTCGTTTCGACGCCCGGACGAATCAGCGGCGCGTGTGCGCATGCGCGCGCGCCGATTCGACCGTACGTCGCAAGTGGAGCCCTGACATTGCCCCCCCACAAGGGGCAACCTCCGGGTGCCCAGTTGGTCATCCTTCTCAGGGTGTGAAATGAAAAAAGCACGAATTAGTCTTCCAGCATGTATATTGTCCTCAGGTTCCCAAGAATTGCTTTCTGGGCCGAAGCCCTTCCATTTGATTAGAAACTGTCTTTGCCCTTGTCGCCTTCTACAGTCTAGAACAACTTCTACCTCGTACTCCTCGTTTCCATCCACTAGGACAGGTTCAGGAGGCCCGGACTCCCTATTGGGGAAGGGATCGGGTACCGAGGGTTTCAATAGAGAGACATGAAACACAGGATGTATCTTCATGGTGTCTGGCAGGGACAGTTCATAGGACACCTCATTAATCCTCCTCTTTACAGGAAAAGGGCCCAGGAACTTGGGTGCCAACTTCTTAGAGGGACAGGTTAACTTTAAATTAGAAGAGGAAAGCCATACCTGATCCCCGATTTGCAGATTCAACTCTCCCCTCCTCTTTTGGTCAAAGGCTTTCTTACTGTCCGCCTGGGCCTTGGTTATGGCTTCCTGGAGGATTTGGTTGTTGCGGCTTAGGAAGGTCACTGCGTCCTGGACCGCTGGAACTGAGGACTCTGTAAGAAAATCTGGTAGAAATGTTAAATGGAACCCATAATTGGCGAAAAACGGGGACTGTCCCGTGGTCGAGTGGCTGGCGTTGTTGTACGCGAATTCTGCTAAGGGCAGCAGAGAAACCCAATCATCTTGCACAAATGAAGTGAAACACCTAATATATTGTTCGAGGGTCTGGTTTGTGCGCTCAGTCTGCCCATTAGTTTGAGGGTGGTAAGCTGAGGATAGGGCCAGCTCAATCTTTAGACTATCACACAGTGCCCTCCAAAACCGCGAGGTGAACTGGACTCCCCTGTCCGAGACTATATTCTTGGGTACCCCGTGTAACCTAACGATCTCTCGGATAAAAACACGGGCCGTCTCTGCTGCAGATGGGGTTCCCCTTAGGGGTAGGAAGTGGGCCATCTTTGAGAGTCGGTCAACGACTACAAAGATGGCCGTGTGATCTTCAGAGGGGGGCAGCTCGACTATAAAGTCCATCGTTATCATACGCCAGGGTCGATCAGGTGCAGGTAGAGGCTTGAGTAGGCCCCAGGCCCGGCCCCTAGTAGTCTTGCTTCGGGAGCACACTGGGCATGAACTGACATACTTGGAGCAGAATTCCTTCAGACCAGGCCACCAGAAGGTGCGCTGCACCAAGTCAAGAGTCTTTCGGGCCCCAAAGTGTCCTGCTAGTGGGTGATCGTGGAGGAGGGCCAATACTTTAACCCGGATGGGTTCGGGAACAAACACCTGGCTGTCCTTCCAGAGAAGCCCCTCTCTACGGTTTAGTGAAAGTCCTGGGGGAAG
Organism: Lithobates sylvaticus; assembly: GCA_028564925.1. Lineage (NCBI taxonomy): Eukaryota > Metazoa > Chordata > Amphibia > Anura > Ranidae > Lithobates > Lithobates sylvaticus. The sequence goes on from CM053028.1 coordinate 164,004,671, forward strand.
GAGCGGGTTCAGGGAGGCCTCCCTGATCTGGGACAGTAAATCCGGCTGTAGTAGAAGGAAGTTGCTTGCAGGGAGGATGGTATCAGGAGGTGTGGAGTCTTTAGGGCAGTCGAACATGCGTGAAAGCGCATCTGGCTTTACATTTTTAGATCCAGGCCGGTAGGTAATGTGGAAGCTGAAACGTGAAAAGAAGAGGGCCCAGCGGGCTTGTCGTGGTTTTAGACGTTTTGCCGTCCTTAAGTACTCAAGATTCTTGTGGTCCGTGTAAATTAGTACAGGGTGGACTGCTCCCTCCAGCAAGTACCTCCATTCCTCCAGCGCTGATTTTATGGCTAGCAGTTCTCGGTCACCGACATCGTAGTTCCTTTCTGCGGGTGAAAGTTTCCGGGAAAAGAAGCCCACAGGGTGCATTAGGTCCTTATTGCCCTGGCGTTGGGAGACCACGGCCCCCAGCAAAAGTTCTATGGGACAATCATAGGTGCGGTGTGGGGGTAGGGTGTCCGCTCCCCGTTTACTAAAGACGTCTAAGAATTCATGGTATGGTTCCGGTACCGCTTGGATCAGGTCAGTATCAGAGTCCAGACAAAGAAGCGTAGCGGGTTGTACCGGAGCTTCGTGTAAGCAATGTTCCAGGCAGTAGGGGGACTGGAACTTGACCTCCCCTGTGGACCAGCAGATGGTCGGATCGTGTGCCTGCAACCAGGGGATGCCCAGGATCACTGGGAACAGGGGGGACGAGATTACGTCCAAGGTTAACAGTTCCTGGTGGTGGAGAGAAGAGATAGTGAACAGAGGTTGGGTCTCCTGGACAACTTGGCCCGATTTAATGCGGGAACCGTCAGCCAGGAAGACGGATAGTCCGCGGGCCTTCCTCTGAAGAGGAATGTCGTGCCGGCTGGCAAAGGTGGTATCGATGAAACAGCTGCAGGCTCCTGAATCAAGGATGGCGTTGGTGCGAATCGTCCTTCCCAGGAACTGAAAAGACAGGGGTAGAGAGATGTGGGTGGCATGGACTGGTAAGTGAGCAGAGTTGATTGACACAGACGAAAGGCACTTACGCAGCTTGCTCGGGCAACTGTTCACAAAGTGTCCGGGCCCACCACAGTACAGGCACAAATTTAGTTGACGGCGTCGGGCACGTTCCTCCAGAGACAGAGTGGGTCGCATGAGACCAAGCTGCATCGGCTCGCCGGCATCGGGAAGAGGATGGGCAGGGGCCATTGGCTGAGCGGGCATGTAACGGCCAGCCGGTAATGGAGCCCTTGCGGTCATCCAAGCCGGACGGTGGACTTGAGCGGATCTCTCGATTCTGCGTTCCCGGAGCCGACGGTCAATTTGTATGCTCAAAGTTATCAGGCCCTCCAAAGTGTCTGGGGTGCCCACTCGGGCAAGTTCATCCTTTAGGCCTTCGGAGAGGCCCATGCGGAACTGATGCCTTAAAGCCGAGTCATTCCACTGGGTGTCTGCGCTCCATCGTCTAAAGTCTGTCACATAGTCCTCGGCCGTTCTGCGGCCTTGCTGGAGCGCAGATAGAGCAGACTCGGCTGTGGTGGTTAGCTGGGGGTCCTCGTAAAGTTGCGCCATGGCTTCCAGGAAAGACGAGAGGGACTGCGTCAGCATGCTATTTCCCTCCAGCAGGCGATGAGCCCAAATCTGAGGTTCGCCCTGCAGCAGGGAGATTACGAACCCCACTTTGGTGGCCTCTAGGGAGAAGGTTCTGGGTTGAAGAGCAAAGTATAACTGGCAGGCGTTGCGGAAGACACGGAATTTGGAACGATCTCCGGAGAAGCGATCAGGAACAGGTACTCTGGGTTCAGGAGGCAGCATCACCACCGCAGGAGGAGTAGCAGGTGTTGCAGAAGGTTGCGGAGATGTAGGAGCCGCAACATTGGGGTCAGCAAGTTGCTGCACTCGACCTTCCAGTCTGGTATACCCTTCTTGCAGGGATTGCACCGCCTGAGTGAGGGCTGCCAGGTGTGAGCAGAACTCCTTCATGGCAGAGGCTTCTCCCGCAGGCTCAGTCATGGCTGTTCGTACTGTTAGGTACCTGAGTGGTGAGCCTGACTTCGCTGGGAGAGGGCCTCTCTTACGGCTCTGGTTCAGGGCCCACTGGAGTGGAGACAGTGGTCCCGTGAGCACAGCGGGGTAGGAGTGCCTGGAATGGATGCTGTGGGAGACGTAGCTGATCAGTAGCGATCTCCTGGATGTTGAAGCAGCAGAGACTGGCAGGTAGCGGAGCAGGGTCCGGATGTAGGGTGACCCCGAGATGGCGTCAGCAACTCTGGAAGTATGCAGCATGCAGGGAGCAGGCAGAGGGGTCGTCAGGCAGGCCGGGTCTGGATACACTTTGGCAGGCAGGTAAGTGGGCACAGGCAATGGAGAGGTCAGACAGGCAGGAGATCAGCGTTCAGGTATCAGTCCAAAGCAGAGTCAACAGGCCGGAATCAGGAGTGGAGAAGGCAGCAGAGTCAAGTGGAAGCCGGATCAGGTAAACAGGAGTACACAACAGAGGCAGGTTAAACAAGGGGCAAACTGCAGACGAACAGCACTTGACATGTGCAGCTGTCATTCTTTTAAAGGCCAACTGGCGCCAAACAGCGCTAACGCGTCACGTGTGCGCCCGCGACGCACGTGCCCGCGCTCGCTGCGCACGCGCGCGCGCCTGAGGAGTACGACGGCGCGTACCCTCGTTTCGACGCCCGGACGAATCAGCGGCGCGTGTGCGCATGCGCGCGCGCCGATTCGACCGTACGTCGCAAGTGGAGCCCTGACACACACTATACCGCAAAAGCACCGCGGGTAATACAATACTCCATGCCCATAGTGCACACCCCCAGTTTCTCAAAGATTCTATCCCTTACGGGCAATATTTGAGAATACGGAGAAATTGTTCGGATGAGTCCCTATTCAAAATGGAAGCAAAAAATCTCCAAAACCGCCTACTTGATCGGGGATATAGTCGCTCATGTCTCCGAAAAGCCTATAACCGAGTAATAGCATGCTCACGCTCGGACCTGCTGTCTAAGAAAAAGGCACCCGACGATCAAAAAGAGAATGTATCGCGAATCGTTCTGCGGTTTACTCGACAGCACAGGAAGATCCGCGATATAATTCAAAAACACTGGAATATACTTACAGACGATCCTAAAATAAATCAATTTATTTCTAGTCACCCCTCAATTACATATAGAAGAGCTACATCACTAAGAGACCACCTTGTCCAAAGTGAATTTAGGGACGAGCACAGACGCCACAAACACTGCCCGGCCCGGGGGTCCTTCCCCTGTGGCCATTGCAGTTGTTGCCAATATATCCAACGCCAAAGAAACAACCCCCTTCTTCCAAACGGGCTACCTCATAAGCTAGCCCACTTTGTCAATTGTCAGACAAAGGGCGTTGTATACCTAATGTCCTGCGAATGCGGGGCATTCTATATTGGCAAAACCAAGCAGGAGTTTCACCGCCGGATGTCCAAGCACGTCTACTCCATGCAAATAGGAAACCATTACCTACCCCTGGGCCGTCATGTTGTTTTGATACATGATTACAAAATGCCCAAGATTACATTCATGGCCCTAGATAGAATTCATATCCCCGATAGAGGAGGAGATTGGAACAAAACCTTGTTACAATGTGAACAAAAATGGATCTATAGATTACGTGCCACCCTCCCTCCCGGACTGAATGAGTCCATCTCCTTTGCCCCTTTTCTCAAGGGCTTCACGTCCGGGAAAACGCAGTAATACGGTTTTTTCGACTTTCCGGGCCTTTGCATTGGAGTAGACGTGCTTGGACATCCCGAAAACCCCTTCCTTTTTTTCCCCTCCCCCCCCCCCCCCTTTCCCTTTTTTCCCCCCTCATCCCCTCCCCCCCCCCCCCCCCTCCTTCCCCCCCCCCAATGGTGAACTCCTGCTTCTACACTCCGGCCAATATCTGTGCTCTATTCCATCTGTGTCCAGGACTTTTTCGCCTTACACAATTCTGGGCGATTTCAGTGCTCTCTCTCCATATCCAACCCATAGAGGTTATGTCATGTCACCTGTTTATGTACCTTCATGTAATAAATCAGTTTACTAGATGTGGCTTGGGGGCCGATCCACTCGCGTCACCCGACATCTATGCTCATAGGTGGGTTGCTGCCCTCCTGTGTACATCTGTTTTCCTTTTCTTTTATAAATTTGTTAAACCCCCTGTTTCTTCGTTTGTACATGCACACAGCTACATGGCCATATACATACTGTGTATTACCAATACACAGGGCCGTAGCGTGTTCATATGACAATTTTTGAATTTAACATGGACGACAATTTTTGAACTAAATATGAACAACACTAAAAATGTACCACTGGAAACAACTCACAATGTAATCACATATTAACTGTGGATAATGTCATTTGAAAAGATTTCATGCCCTCTGTTCTCTCAAATATGCCCAATATAACTTTGGTATGTATGCTAATATGCTATGACCCAGACAACCAATGGGAACATGATACTAATAGAGACGATCATGGAGACATGTTTTCCCATCTGCCATACCATACAGGCAGTCAATATATGTTAAAACTCTGTTCTTTCCCTTTATTTCAGGGTTCCCTCTTGTGGCTTGAAGTGCGCCTCGGATCCCCTAGGTGGCGCCTTGCTCCCTGCCCCCTCCGGTGGATACGTGCGGCGGTGGGGCGTTCCCTACACGTGACCTCACAGCAAGGGTAAGGAGGAGCGCCCACCAACCAAGCTCCTCCAATCATGTTCACTTAAGGCGACCTGGGCGGGCCCGGGCCTCCTGATGGTGAACCATTCCCCTTGCTGGCGGCGTCCTGGAACGCAATCGGACCTCTCCCGATCACTGCGCATGCCCGCGGCCGCGTGCGTGCGCGGGATACGGGACGTCACGCCGGTGCGACGATTGCGTAGCAGACGCGACCCCGGAAGGACCTCTCGGACGCCGGGGAGACCACTCCAGATGGCCCACGATGCCGTCATGGCTCCCACGGACGGGCGGGCCAGGCGGACATAGGAACGGCAGGTGAAGGGTGATGTTCCTGCATGCCCCCTGCCTTCCCCCTTTTTCTTTCCCTCCCCTTCCCCACCCATCCCTTCCCGTCCCCCCCCCCCTTCTTCCTCCCCCCTCCCCCTCCCTGGGGATGCCCTGATTGAACACCCTATGGTGTTCTAACATGCACACCTGATCCTAGTTGGGTATTACCCATAAATACCACATGGGGTGGTCAAACAAATCCATCTCCATGTGATGATCCAAGCATCACGCCACATATACACAGTGAGTAGAACCTCTCTTTGTTCCATACTTCTTTTCCCTCTCTGGGACTAATTCTAGATATTGTAGATGACACTGTCTCTATTCCCAGACTGGGCATTTGTATCTCTGGAACTTGCAACCAATACAACATACTCCGGTTTGCAACATATGGGTGTCTACATCTACCCCATAACCTGAGCAAGATACACCTACTCTATTAGGTAACTTTATAATATATTATATCATACTGTCCGTTGATATCTGACACACTGGTATACCCTTTCCCTGCCTATGCCTTTCCCTTCCCCCCTCCTTCCCCGCTTCATGCCCACACATGCCTACACCTCCTCACGGTTTCATCCCTCACCCTTCATACCTCACATTCCACGCCATCCCTGCACATTCCCATCCACACACACCCCCACTCTAGGATCCCTTTATTTTGTGATCCCCAGCACTACCAGCACAGCACCCCTCTGAGCATCAGCGTTCTGACCGACATCACAACACTCCCCCATTTTTCTACTCACACTCATCTCTTCACTTCTTTTTTCCTTCACTCCCTCCCTTCTTTCCATTGTCCCCAATAGTTCACCCCTTCCTCCCATCACTCCCCTCTCCCTTCATATTTTCCCCTTCCCCTTCCCCTTTACCTTCCTTTTCTTTCTTTCTCCCCTCTCCTTCCCTTCCTTTCTGTCCTTTCCCCCCCCTTCTTCCCCTCTTTTTCCTCCCCCTTTTTTCCCACCACCACCCCCCCTCTCCCCCCTATTCTTCACTTTCTACACCACATCTTTCCCCGCCTCCCCCACCCCCCACCCCACTCTCTTGTCTATGTGGATGCTGCAGCATCCCTATGTCTACCTATACATGTGCATGCCATGTATTGGTCCTTTCCCCCCCCCCCCCCCTCTTCCCCCCCTTTCCCCCCTTTCCCCCCCCCCCCCCCCCTCCTTTTCTTCCCTCTTTCTCTCCACCCCCCTCCCTCTCCCCTTTCTACCCCCCCTCCCCCCTCCTCCTTTCCCTCCACATCTCCGTTCCCCTGCTCCCCCCCTTTTTTTTCCCCTTTTTTTTCCCCCCTCCCTTTTTCCCCCCTCCCTCCCTCCCCTCCCCCTGTGACCCCTTCCCTCTTCAGTTCCCACTCTCTCCCCCTGCCCTTCCCTCCCTTCACTTCCACATCTTGCTTCCTTTTCTGTCCCCCCCTCCTCTTTCTTCCCCCTCCCTATTTCTAACCATGAGTCTAGATACAGTAATATACAAACTGATATTATAAATATTATTTAAAAAGTATACCAACGGCAAAACCCTTGTTCACCTATTCATCTTTTTTACCTTAGAAATTCCATTTCTTTTCATCACTGTTTCAAGTGCACTAGACACTGTCTAGTTGATGTGGCAATTTCCTATGCTATATATCTAAGTCTAAGTATATGATCTTGGATCCCATGACAGGTGTGCAGAACAGGGGACCTCAAGGAAACCCACTTCCATTTTTTCCTCTCCCTGTCCCTTCCCCCCTCCCTTCCCCCCTACCTTCCATCTCCCTCCCTCTACCCGTCTGGCCCACACACGGATCCGTGGGTAGCCGATCCAGTGGATGTGACCTCTCGTAGGCCCCGTTGTTTTGGTCGCCGTACCTGCCGTGTGCCCGCTGGGGGGTGCTATAGCGGGACGCCGCCTGGGACCTGGAGTGCACACACCCAGAGAGAACCCCATCACATATAAAGGAGGAACTTATAAGAGAAAAAAACCTACACATCAGGTAAACATTCCACAGTACAATATGATATTATACTATGTGAAAGGAAAAGGTCAATTGGAGATCAATATATGCAAATGAAATACTGTTACAATGCATTGTTCTCACCCCTTTCTTTCTCAAACAGACGAAATTACCTTTGAAGAAGACCCTCACTATAACGGGTCGAAACGCGTCAGGTTCACTTTTACCCCTAATATTTGTAAAACTACATTGATGTAAAAGCTTTTTGTCTGTTAGTGTAAATTTGTTTTAAAAATTTCTGTATTGTTTTATCTATTTGGGACCCATGTCTCCTATTTTATCTTTACCCATATGTCACATGCGACATCTTTAATACAATAAAGATTCATATTTTTGAATACAACAATACCTCTCAGAGAACTTTTTTTCTAAACGCTGCCTAAAAACCCCACCAATTCCCTCTTGGGGGGACCTTCTCTTTTTTGTTTTTATATCCCAGGGGTGAGCAGCAAAATATCATCCCCAGTGAGTGTCTTTTTTCCTTAACAGCTACTGGGTGACCTCTCCTTTACATTGAATAAATTGGCTTTACATTCTGGATGACATTTCTAGGGAGAACAAACTTCCTTTCCCCAAAAAAACACCAAACATCGTATTATAAGTGGCCGAACGTTCGAGGTTGCGTACGATCGAATGGACACACACACGACCATGACAGTGGCAGAAAGATCGAGGCTGAGGACGATCGAATGCACAGACGAACATGAAAGTGGCCATTTTGGAATGTACAACTTTGTAAAAATCAAACCACATGGAGCAGTATGCAAGCAAGAAATCAAACACAAAACACAACTACTTACTTTTTTGAAGAATTCGCTTGATCTTTCTGTACTGATCAGCCTCCCTCAGTTTCAGGTCTGACCAGCGTTTCCTCAGTTGCTCCTTGGATCGTTGTACCCCAAAATGATTGTACAGCCTCCTCACAACTTTAGACATGATCTTGGCCTTGCGGACATTGGGGTTGAGGTAAGGCCCATACTTCCCATCATAGTCGCTCCTCTTCAATATGTCCACCATCTCCAACATTTCTCCAAATGACATATTGGAGGCCTTGAATTTCAGGCTCCGGGATCGGGACGTTTGTGCCTCCGGACTTTCCTCGTCCACCTCCTCGTTGGGGGATATTTGGGGCGCACCTGCTGTGTCCCCGCCATGTGCTCTCCCCACTGCGCCGTAAAGAGAAGGGGTGGGGAATAGACGAGAAAGATCGTCAGGGGCGGGCGGAGTTTGACGCATGCGCACTGTATATAAAACGTCACACGCCTGTGTCGTAGCCACGATCTGGGAGACGAGGGGAGAGAAAGCTCACGCACGAGACGATCGCTACAAACGAAGGTACAATTTGACGTTGGTACATAACTAGCCTAGACTGATTAGAACTTGAGGCTTCTTTATGGAGAAGATTAGGAGAGTTTAGGCTGACATTATTTATATTGTTTTGTGTGGCGTTGTGTCTTGCAGAGGTGATGGATGCCTTCTACAACGTGAGCTTTCTACCCCACTTCATTGATAAATACCGGCAATTCCCCCTCTTATGGCAGGCGAAACACAGGGATTATAGCAACAGACCAAAGAGGTACGCAGCCCTGCTGAAACTTGTGGCATTTGTAAAGCCTACCCTGCCCATGGCAACCGTGGCAAACTTAAAAGTTAAGATCACCAACATGAAGACTACCTATTTCCGGGAGCGCAATAAGGTCCTGAAGTCACAAGCATCTGGAGCTGCAGCAGCTGATGTCCATGTCCCCACGCTCTGGTACTATGAGAGGCTCCACTTTCTCAAAGACCAGGCTACTGTCAGGAAGTCACTCTCGACTCTTCCTTGCACGCGTCCTTCCACGCACGCCACCCCGCGTGAGGCTTCCGAGGACCAACCTGGGCCTTCCAGTATGGAAGATGTGCAGGTGCCCAGCTTGTTCCAGGTATAGTAGTTTTGTAACCAGTTTGGGGAATAATGAATGATGTTCAGTTAATTCAGGATCCCCAATTGCTTATTTCCTAACGTGATTGACATATCAACAGACAGTGGTGTGGGAGACATTTTTGGGAAGAATCTAAACTGCAGGGCTGAGAATTGTATGGTTTTGTATTTGAAAACATTTTGCAACAGTCACTAGATGAGAATTGTGTGTGTTTGATGAACAAATAACTGAAACTATGTCCCTTTTTCATACACAGGAAGACCTCAGCCAGGAGGTGGCTGTGGAAGGTGGCAGTCAGGAGGAGGCAGGGGGTAGTGGCAGCCAAGAGGGGGGTAGGCGTAGGAGCCTGACTGTCTCCCAAGTCTCTCCCCTCCGCCTTCCCTACAGAAGGGCGAAAAACATGGGGGAGGTGGGAGAGTCAGCGCTCCAGCTGATCAGAGATGCCTCAGCCTCCCTCTATGCCACACCCACCTACGAGGAGGCCTTTGCCTCCTTGGTTACCAGTAAATTTACGGGTATGGAGGCGGGGCAACGCAGCATGTGTGAGGAGGTCATCCTCAAAATACTAAATGAGGGGATGGCTGGGGAGATGACTCCCCTCACACATGTTTGCGAGAGTGACCTTGCTCCGCCTCCTCCTCCTCCTTCTGCCACCCCACCAGCACCAGCACCACGGCGTGGAAGGAAGCGTACAAGGAAGACAAGAGAGTGATGACCTTGATTCAGTCTGGTCTGAGAGAAGATGGAGCCTCTCGTAGGACCAGAGCCTGGGGACCTAGATGGCATCTGCTGCAGTTCCGGATGTTTTGGACTTCAGGACCAGATTGCGCTCCCTTATTATTTAGATAGGTACTCTTCATGCCCCCAATTGTTTAAGCCTGTAAAATGATGGTTGCCATGGGTGTCCAAGGCTTTACAAATTCCCCAAGTTTCACCATGGCTGCGTTCCTCTTTGGTTTGTTGCTGAGACCTAAATAAAGGTTTTTTTGATTTGAAATAATCATTGCCTATTGTGTTTTACTTTTCTACAATGACAGTTTTTCTTTGAGTAGGCAGGTACATTTCACTAATCCTAAAGTAGAATTAACAAGGGGCACCAACAACCAACAAACTCCTAGTAAATTTAAGCAAGAAATACAAATGTTAATAATGTGGTTTTGCTAAGTTGAGACATACAAACCCCCTCCAAAAAACCAAAAAATTCTCCTTCAAATATGTATTCCCCCAAAAAAAAAAAAAAAAAAAACAAATCATGGTAAAAAAATAACAAAGATTGTATTACGATCTGAGTCAAAATAAACATGTAGTGTATAAATGCTGCAAAGTAATAAAGAAGTAAGTTTGTGAGAAGTGCGGGTGAATAGGAGCAGCTAAAACATGTCATTCTTGTTGCATTGTAAAGAAAAAGAGAATGCGCTGCATTAAAGACATTTTAACATTGCAGCGTGACGAATGTGCTGTGTCGATTAGGAAAGGTAGTTTTACCTGACCGAGCGCTTCCGTCACAGAATTTCTTCTGAGCATGCGTAGAAGAAATTCTACGGACAACCGTACACACGATCGGGTTTGGTGTGATCGGACCGGGTTGACGGCAAATCTTTCCAGCAGGAGATAAGACTTTGTCCGTCGGACAAACCGACGAACACTGTCCGATGGTGCATACACACGGTCTGATTTTTCAACAACCTTGTCCGATCGGACAAAATCGATGAAAAAGTCCGACCGTGTGTATGGGGCTTTAGTAATTATTAAGCGTAAGCATGCTTTGAAATTTCCAAATTTCACTGGGACAAAGCAAGCACTAGGGATGGGCCCGGTGTTCGATTCGAACCCATGTTCGAATCGAGCACCGGGCGTTCGCTCGCTCGGCGAGCCCAGAACTATTGGGGCCGCTCGCATCAAATTCGTGTGATGCGAGCGGCCCGCAATGCATTGCGCTAGTCGCAGTGCAATGCTGGCTGATGATTGGCCAAGCATGCACTGTGACCCCGCATGCTTGGCCAATCACAGCGCCGGCAGCGAGGAGAGCCATAATTGGCTACAGGCAGGATGCTTGTAGCCAATTATAGCTCAGGGGCTTTAGTACACGCCCCACGGTATAAGAGGCCGCGGCGGCGGCGGCCTCGCATATTATGTTTCAGTCACAGTGTCAGCGTGTCAGTGTGTTGCTGACTGCTGACAAGTTATGCTCTATTTCTGGGGATTTGTGTGTGCGTGCTGTTAGAACAGCATTGCAGTATCACATCTGGGGGGGTCTCTATAGGTGGCCTGTGAAGGGGGGCAGGTTTCCTGTGCTTAGAACTTTCCCTGCAAAAAGTGTCATTTTTGCAGGAAAAAAGCTATTTAAAAGCAATCGCGGCTAATGAATTGATGGCTCCTGTAACACAGAGAACTGTCATTCATTAACCACTTCAGCCCCGGACCATTTGGCAGCCAAAGGACCAGAGGTCTTTTTTCAATTTCGCACTGCACTACTTTAACTGGTAATTGCGCGGTCATGCAATTTTGTAACCAAACGAAATTTGCGTCCTTTTCTTCCCACAAATAGAGCTTTCTTTTGATGGTATTTGATTGCCTCTGTGATTTTTATTTTTTGCGATATAAATGGAAAAAGAGCGAAAATTTTGAAAAAAAAAAGAGATTTTCTACTTTTTGTTATAAAAAAAAATCTAATAAACTCAATTTTAGTCAAACATTTGGGCCAAAATGTATTCAGCCACATGTCTTTAGTAAAAAAAAATGCCAATAAGCGTATATTTATTGGTTTGCGCAAAAGTTATAGCGTCTACAAACTAGAGTACATTTTCTGGAATTTACACCGCTTTTAATTTATGACTGCATATTTCATTTCTTGAGGTGCTAAAATGGCAGAGAAGTACAAAACCCCCCCAAATGACCCCATTTTGGAAAGTAGACACCCAAGCTATTTGCTGAGAGGCATGTTGAGCCCATTGAATATTTTTTTTTTTCGTCCCAAGTGATTGAATAAAGACAAAAATAAAAAAGATTTTTTTTTTTTTCAAAAAGTTGTCACTAAATGATATATTGCTCACACATGCCATAGTTATATGTGGAATTGCACACCAAAATACATTTTGCTGCTTCTCCTGAGTATGGGGATACCACATGTGTGGGACTTTTTGGGAGCCTAGCCGCGTACGGGGCCCCGAAACCCAAGCACCGCCTTCAGGATTTCTAAGGGTGCAAATTTTTGATTTCACTCCTCACTACCTATCACCGTTTCGAAGGCCATAAAATGCCAAAATAGCACAAACCCCCCCCCAAATGAACCCATTTTGGAAAGTAGACACCCCAAGCTATTTGTTGAGAGGCATGGTGAGTATTTTACAGCTCTCATTTGTTTTTGAAAATGAAGAAAGTAAAGAAAAAAAAATTTTTTTTTCTTTTTTTCAATTTTCAAAACTTTGTGACAAAAAGCGAGATCTGCAAAATACTCACCATACCTCTCATCAAATAGCTTGGGGTGTCTACTTTCCAAAATGGGGTCATTTTGGGGGGTTTTATGCCATCTGGGCATTCCATGGCCTCCGAAACTGTGATTGGCAGTGAGAAGTGAAATAAAAAAATTACACCCTTAGAAAGCCTGAAGGCGGTGATTGGTTTTTGGGGTTCCGTACGCAGCTAGGCTCCCAAAAAGTCCCACACATGTGGTATCCCCGTACTCAGGAGAAGCAACAGAATGTATTTTGGGGTGTATTTCCACATATGCCCATGGCATGTTTGAGCAATATATCATTTAGTGACAACTTTTTGTAAAAAAATATATATATATTTTTTTTTCATTATTCAATCTCTTGGGACAAAAAAAAAAAATATTTAATGGGCTCAACATTGCTCTCATCAAATAGCTTGGGGTGTCTACTTTCCAAAATGGGGTCATTTGGGGGGGGTTTGAACTGTCCTGGCATTTTATGCACAACATTTAGAAGCCTATGTCACACGTCACCCACTCTTCTAACCACTTGAAGACAAAGCCCTTTCTGACACTTTTTGTTTACATGAAAACATATTTTTTTTTTGCAAGAAAATTACGTTGAACCCCCAAACACTATATATATTGTTAAAGCAAAGGCCCTACAGATTAAAATGGTGGGTGTTGCATTTTTTTTTTCCACACAGTATTTGCGCAGCGATTTTTCAAACGCATTTTTTGTGGAAAAAATACACTTTTTTTTATTTTAATGCACTAAAACACACTATATTGCTCAAATTTTTGATGAAATAAAAAATATGATCTTAGGCCGAGTACATGGATACCAAACACGACATGCTTTAAAATTGCGCACAAACACGCAGTGGCGACAAACTACATACATTTTTAAAAGCCTTTAAAAGCCTTTACATGATACCACATTAGATTCACGGAGGAGGTCTACTGCTAAAATTACTGCCCTCGATCTGACCTTCGCGGTGATACCTCACATGCATGGTGCAATTGCTGTTTACATATGACGCCAGACCAACGCTTGTGTACGCCTTTGCGCAAGAGAAGGGTGGGCAGGGGTGCTTTTTTTTTTTTTTTTTTGTTTTTTTTTTTTTTTATTTTGGTTTTTTATTTTATTTTTAAACTGTTCCTTCCATTTTTTTTCTTTGTTATGATTTTTATTGTTATCTCAGGGAATGTAAATATCCCCTATGATAGCAATAGGCAGTGACAGGTACTCTTTTTTTGAAAAAATTGGGGTCTATTAGACCGTAGATCTTTCCTCTGCCCTCAAAGCATCTGACCACACCAAGATTGGTGTGATAAAATGCTTTCCCAATTTCCCAATGGCGCGGTTTATATCCGGGAGGGGGGACATTCCCTCCCACTGCTTGTAAAAGCAATCTAGAGGCTAATTACCCGCTAGAATTGCTTTTACATGAAAGCCGATCACTGGCTGAAAAGAATGATACCAAGATGATACCTAAACCTGCAGGCATCATTCTGGTATAACCATTCAAAGTCCAGCAACATACTGGACATATATTGTAATCTTTTTTTTTTCATGCAGCCTCTTGGCTGAACGAAAAAAAGAGATTGATTGGTGGGTATGCCCACCATTAGAATACCTCCCTTCATCCACCCACTTCTAATGATGGGCATGCATGCACCATTTATATATGCCGATGCATGGGGGCATCCTCCCGCAAAAGTTATGCCGTGTACACACGGTCGGAATTTCGACCGTATGTACGTGGCATTAGGAGCCAATCGCTCCTCCCCCCCCTGCTGCCCCCATGCTTCGGCATATATGCTCTTTTTTTAACTGTGGTCGTGAAATCACCTCCTACAGCGTTGGAGTCGCGGCTTTATGTATCGTGGGAGCAAACGCTGTTGCTGTCAAGATAAATAAATCCGCGTTGCAACTGAATGGCGCACCTGAAAACAAAAAAATGCTTAACACTGAAACACAGTAAACAAAATTACATACCTGAAAAGCAAGCATGATAAAACATAATAAAACATTGCAGAATAGAATGGAGTAAAAAAAGAGCAACAATAGAGAGAGAATAGAGAGAGAGAGAGAATAATAAAACGACAACTATTTTTTTTTTTTTTTTTTTTTTGAGATTCACAGATAAAAAAGCTCCTGACTGAAGCGACTGAATCAAAGCGCTACCACAAAAAAAACTGTTAGCGATCGCAGGGATCAGGCCTGACTCTGCGAACGCTGCAGTTATGTGTGCTTAGTGTTTTGTAAGTGACAGTGATCGATCGATACTGCACTTGGGTGGGCTGGGCTGGGCTGGGCTGGGCGGAGGAGGAAAACGCAGGTGCTAGCAGGTATCTGGGCTGATCCCGCTAACAATGCGTTTTTTTTTTTGGAACCCTAAACTGCTGGGACGCTAGTATAGATCTGATCAGATCAGATATTGATCTGTTCAGATACTATACCACTAAGGGAGGTGTATGCTTTGCGCGTGGGTGTTTGCGGTACTGGCACTAACCTGGGGCGACGCAGACCTTATTTGACCCTAAAACCTAATTGATATCACCCGCCGGGCGATCAGGGGGTTAAACCGTTATTGGGTAATAAATGGCGGGTGCCCTGACAGTATAAAAAACAAGCTAACTAACCAGCGTCACCCGTAACAGTAATACAAAAAAAAACTGGCTACCTAGCGGCACCAGTGACACTAATGCAGCGATCAGAAAAACAATCGCTTAGTGACACTGGCAAAAGGGGGTGAAAGGGTTAACTAGGGGGCAATCAGGGGGTTAAACCTTTATTAGGTAATATATGGGGGTACCTGACGCTATATAAAAACCTGACGGGGAACCTAAATAACAAAATAACTAACTGGCTAACCAGCGTCACCAGTGACAGTTATACGGTGATCACTGGTGAAAGGGTTAACTCTAGGGGCAATCAGGGGGTTAAAACCTTTAGGTTGTAATATGGGGGTACCTGACCTATAAACCTATTTATGAACCTATATAAACATGGCGGTTAACCTAAAAAAAAAAACTGGTTACCTAGCGACACTAATGCAGCGATCAGAAAAACGATTGCTTAGTGACACTGGCAAAAGGGGGTGAAAGGGTTAACTAGGGCAATCAGGGGGTTAAAACCTTTATTAGGTAATATATGGGGGTACCTGACGCTATATAAAAACCTGACGGGGAACCTAAATAACGAAATAACTAACTGGCTAACCAGCGTCACCAGTGACACTTATACGGTGATCACTGGTGAAAGGGTTAACTCTAGGGGCAATCAGGGGGTTAAAACCTTTATTTAGGTTGTAATATGGGGGTATCTGACCTATAAACCTATTTATGAACCTATATAAACATGGCGGTTAAAAAAAAAAAAAAATGGTTACCTAGCGACACTAATGCAGCGATCAGAAAAACGATCGCTTAGTGACACTGGCAAAAGGGGGTGAAGGGGTTAACTAGGGGCAATCAGGGGGTTAAACCTTTATTGGGGGGGGGGGGGGTAGGGGGCTACCTAGGACCTAAAACTAACTGCCCTGACAGTTATTACAGTCACACTGACACTAAATGCAGTGATCAGTAAATAAATGATCACTGCAATTAGTGACACTGTGACTGGGGGGGGAGGGGGTGATCTGGGGGGTGATCTGGGGGTGACAGGGGGGTGGATTGTGTGCCTATGTGTACTGGTGTCAGTGTACTGTTTGTGCACTAACCTGTACATGTTCTCTCCTCGGCGTTCCGGTCACATAGACCGGCGCACCGATCGTGACATCACTTCCGCCTTCCTGTCTATACAATAGACAGGAAGGGGAAGCTTCTCATTCGCCAGGAGCGATCGCGAGGGGGTGGCCAGAAACCACTGGCCGTCCCCTCGTCCCGGATCGCTCCCGATCGGACCCCCCAACCGCCTGAAGAATGGCACGTACAGGTACGTCCTTTTGCCTGTACGTGCCATTCTGTTTTGATGTATATGTACATGGGGCGGTCGGGAAGTGGTTAATAAAAAACAAAAAAAAAAGCATGGGGGTCCCCCCAAATTCAATAACCAGGCCCTTCAGATCTGGAATGGATATTAAGGGGAACCCCAGCCAAAAAAAAAATGGCATAGGGTCCCCCTCAAAATCCATACCAGACCCTTGAGGTCTGGGATGGATTTTAAGGGGAACCCTAGCCAAAAAAAATGGCATGGGGTCCCCCTCAAAATCCATACCAGACCCTTATCCGAGCACGCAACCTGGCAGGCCGCAGGAAAAGAGGGGGGGACGAGAGTGGCCCCCTCCCGCCTGAACCGTACCAGGCCACATGCCCTCAACATTGGGAGGATGTCTGGAAGCCCCCTTTAACAAGGGGACCCCCAGATCCCGCCCCCCCCTGTTTGAAATGGTAAGGGGGTACAAAAGTACCCCTACCATTTCACCAAAAAAGTGTGAAAAATTGTAAAAATGACAGGAGACGGTCTTTGACAATTCCTTTATTAAAATCTTTTTTCTTCTTTCTTCATCCTTCGGTTTCTTCATCTTCTCCTTCCGTCATCTTCTTCCATCTTCTTCTTCCTCCGATCCGCTTCTTCTTGCGCTGGTCTTCTCGTCCTTCTCGTCCGGCATCTTCTTCCGTCAGCGTCGGTGTCTCTTCTTGGGCCGCTCTGCGCAATGGGAGGCTCCCGCTGTGTGAGGCTCCGCTCCGTCTGACTGGTCTTTTATAATGGAGGGCACCTGGTGACCCCGCCCCCTCTGACGCACGGGGACGTCATGGGGAATTCCCTATGGCTTTCCCCATGACGTCAGAGGGGGGGCGGAATATTACACTTTTATTGTTTCAATTTAAGCATTATTAAAATCACTGCTCCTGAAAAAACGGCAGTTTTTAAAAAAAAAAAATTGCATTGATCCATGTCCCCTGGGGCAGGACCCAGGTCCCCAAACACTTTTTATGACATTAACATGCATATTAGCCTTTAAAATGAGCACTTTTAATTTCGAGCGTTTGCATCCATTATAACTAATAGGGTTCTAACGTTCGCACGGACTTTAGGTCCGTTCGCGGGTTCTGGTGCGAGCCGAACGGGGGGGTGTTCGGCTCATCCCTAGCAAGCACCCTCAACTTACACAACTTGTTTGTTGTAGTCTACCAACTGGATATCACAGGGTGCTATTGAAGGAGCATTGTGGGGCCACAATATGGTAAACGTTTCTTCTGAAATCAAGGAATATGCACACCCTGAATCTACCTCCATTTTGCATGGAACATCTTGTAACACAATCTTGGTGTAAATCTTTAGTCCTGATGAAGAGTTTTCCACTTTATACACATAGTCAATTGTGTAAACACCTATAGAGGTTTCATCATTCTGAAACAACAATTGGCGCATTAATGGAGTGTGCTGCCGTTGGTATTGTATTCACATTTGATCTTTAGTCTGACAGACTGTTTGTATGTGACCTCTACATTTGCACGTGTGACAAACTGCATTTCTAAAACTTGTGTTTCCCGCCGGCAGCTGTAACACTTCCCTGTAAATGGAACTGCGACATCAGTGTGTGGTGGAAAGTCCTTTGATTTAACATTTACCTTTGCCACTTGATATATATCCGGTGAATTATCTTTGCTGGAGGAAGATTACATTTCTTTTGAATGAAGGTATGCAGCCTCATATGCAAGCGCTTCCTCTTGTGCAGTAATAAAAGTTAAGTTCTGTTTGGCTAGAAGTCTCCTCTGCAGTGCTTCATTTGTACTCCACACACTAGCCTGTCCCTTAGTAAGGATTCTAAGCTGACACCAAAATTGCAATTTTCAGATAGCTTGCTCAGTTCTGCGATATATGATGCAATACTCTCACCCGGTTGTTAGTTTTGTCTGTTGAAATGGAAATGCGTCACTGTTTCAGATGCAGTGGGTGAAAAATTATTTTTTAACAGGGCCAATATTTCCTCATATTGGCAGTCTTTTGGATTATCAGGAGATATCATTGAGCGGATAATAGCAAAAGTCTTAGATTCAATAATACGCAGTAACACAACTCTTTTCTGCACAGCATCGGCCACCTTATTAGCTTCTAGGAAAAACTTTAACCTTTCAGCATGCGAGTCCCATGAGGATGGATTAGCCACATCAAATTCCTCCCTGTGTCCCAGAGAAGCCATGCTGCAGATATTTATAGATGTGTCTCTAAAACACAAGTTCCGATTCTTCACTCACCTTTGAAGCATAGAAATGGACAGTCATTCACAGGACTTCTTTACTTAATCACACACAAGAATACAGGAACCATAAATGCTAAAGAAATACATAACTCTACCAGAAATATACACAAGTGAACATATTTACAATGCTTCCCCCTACTGGATGGAGAGCAGTATAACACACTAATACATAACATTTCTGAGTGTTGTAAGGGTTAAATTGAGATGGGTAACCACTGTATTCAATTAAGCACTGTGATAATACAGGATGATTCATAAAGAAGTATACAGTTTCCAGATGCTGTAAAACCATAACAGTTGAAGACATGGACCACAACAGTTTGTGTCCCGCTACTGAGGGAAGTGACATAGGCGACAGCGCATAGGCGCCTGTATCACGTGACTAGTCAGTCAAAATGGCAGCGTCTGCAGTGGAGATGTCGTTTTGTGTTCTTGAATTAAGCAAAACGGAATCTGTAACTGTTGTGCAATGCCATTTTCGATCATGATTCGGAAAAGAACATCTAACCAGAAAATCTATCTACGATTTGGCATAAAAAATTTGAAACTACCGGCTGTTTGTGCAAACTTAAAAGTCCTGGAAGAAACTGTTGATAGTGATTGCACCGCCATTCAATGAAGCCCAATGGATTGGACACGCCGCAGACTACAACATGCCACTGACCCAATGGCCACCCAGAAGTCCTGACTTAACACCTTGAGACTTTTTCCTATGGGGGTAGGTAAAGGACAAAGTATTTGCCCGTCCCCTTCCTGTTGATCTAGCAGGGCTGAAACAGCATATCACTGCACTTTATTCAAATATCTTTACTCACGTTTGGGTGGAAATGGATTACTGGGCCGAAGTGTTTCGTGTGACTAAGTGTGCACACATAGAACATCTGTGACTGTCTCTAAAAAACTTGAAACATTCCCCTAAAATTCTGTTACAGGTAACATATAATATCTTACATACCGTATTTATCGGCGTATAACACGCACCCCAAGTTTAGGAGGGCATTTTAAGGAAAAAAAGTTTTAGGAGGGAAGTTTAGGGAAAAAAAAAAAATTACATTTAAGCGTCATTTGCAGCTTGGCCAGCGTCATTTGCAGCTTGCCCAGCGTCATTGCAGCCTTGCCCAGCGTCATTGCAGCCTTGCCCAGCGTCATTGCAGCCTTGCCCAGCGTCATTGCAGCCATGCCCAGCATCATTGCAGCCATGCCCAGCATTATTGCAGCCTTGCCCAGGGCCATTGCAGCCTTGCCCAGCGTCATTGCAGCCATGCCCAGCATCATTGCAGCCTTGCCCAGCATCATTGCAGCCTTGCCCAGGGTCATTGCAGCCTTGCCCAGGGTCATTGCAGCCATGCCCAGCGTCATTGCAGCCATGCCCAGCGTCATTGCAGCCATGCCCAGCATCATTGCAGCCATGCCCAGGGTCATTGCAGCCATGCCCAGCGTTATTGCAGACATGCCCAGCGTCATTGTACCTTGCCAGCGTCATTTGAAGTCCGGTCCGGGTTTAAATTTCCCGCCGCCGAGACTCTGACGCGCGCGCCGCCGAAAAAGACCGAGGCGGCCCCGGAAAAGGCCGAGCCGATTGTTCAGCTCCGCTCGCGGTCCCGCCTCCCTGCTGTTTCTGGAGCGAGCGCAGGGAGGCGGGACTACGAACAGAGCCGAACAGTCTGCTCGGTCTATTCCGGCGCGGCTTCGGGTTTTTTTCGGCCGCAATTCGGTCTTTTTCGGCAGCGCTCGCTATTTTTCGGCGGAGCTTACCATTTTTGACATTTTTTTGAGGGTATCGGCGTATAACACGCACCCACGACTTTCCCCCGATTTTTAGGGGGAAAAGTGCGTGTTATACGCCGATAAATACGGAAGTTCTTGTTTAATGCCGCGTACACACGGTCGGAATTTCCGATGGAAACAGTCTGATGGGAGCTTTTCATCGGAATTTCCAACCGTGTGTATGCCCATCAGTCGTTTTCTGTCGGAATTTCCGATGGACTTTGGCTTGAGAATCTGTTCTTAATTTTTCTGACGGAAAACCTTTCTATCGGATTTTACGATCATGTGTATGCAATTCCGACACGCAAAATTCCGACGCATGCTCGGAAACAATTCCACGCATGCTCGGAAGCATTAAACGTCCCTTTTATAGTTCTGTCGAACGTGTTGTATGCCGCGGTGTTATTGACCATCGGAATTTGGTGTGACCGTGTGTAGGCAATGCAGTTTGAGCAAAATTACGTCAGAATTCCGACGGGAAAACCATCAGAGCTTTTTCCGACGAGAATTCCGACCGTGTGTACACGGCATTATAGTGCGTTGAAACTGTATACTTCTCTATAAATCACACTGTATTTATACTTCTTCCCTAATATCCCAGCAAATAAGCCCTGGGAGGGATGAAACATGTTAGCTATGTGGCTATGTGGTTTTCCAGCAGGAGTTTCAGTGGATTAAAGCACCCAAAGGGGTAAGTTCTGCTTTAAGGCCTCCAAACCCCTCCTCTTCTGGAAATGTCACTTTTTTTCTGTGGAGGGGGGGGGGGGGGGGGGGGAGTGGGTACCTGGTTTTGACAGGTATCCACTCCCACTTCCGCTCGGATCACCTAGGCGATCCAATCAAAGTTTCTCCTCTCCCCCTCCCTCCCTGCAGATGTCACAGGTCCCAGAAGAGTGTAGGACCATTCACAACATGTAGCGCGAGTGCAAAGTTGCAATCTGTCACAGCCGAGTGCCCACAGTCGCTGGGGAGAGAAGCCCGTGGGAAGGGGTAGCTCGGGTGATCACATCACTGGATCATAGGGCAGGTGTGTGTTTATTAAAAGTTTATGTTCCACTGAAGATTTAATTGGTTTCTCTGGTCTAGATTTCTATGAACTAAAAACATGGCAATCCCAACCCACACTCCACTCGGTAATCAAATTAGACAGGCCACATGCCAAGGTATCTGCTCAGATGCTGTTTAAAGTGGCGCTCCAGTAATTTTTTTGTTTTATTAAAAGTCAGCAGCTGCTGACTTTTAATAAACCAAAAAAATGACTGGAGCTCCACTTTAAACAGCATCTGAGCAGATACCTTGGCATTAGGGATGGGCCCGGTGCTCGATTCGAACCCACGTTCGAATCGAGCACCGGGCGTTCACTTGCTCGGCGAGCCCAGAACTATTTGGGCCGTTCGCATCACATTCGTGTGATGCGAGCGGCCCCGCAATGCATTGCGGCCGGCGCGGCCGGCGCGGCGGGCGCAGTGCATTGCTGGCTGATGATTGGCCAAGCATGCACTGTGACCCCGCATGCTTGGCCAATCACAGCGCCGGAAACTCGGAGAGCAATAATTGGCTACAGGCAGGACGCCTGTAGCCAATTAAAGCTCAGGGGCTTTAGTACACGCCCCACCATTTAAAAGGCCGCCACGCCGTCGGCCCCGGTCACATGTGTTCCGGCTTTAGGAGAGAGCAGTCTGCTGATTCTGTCTTTGCTTGATTGCTATTTCTTTGCTAAACCATTGGCTATTTCTTTGCTAAACCATTGCTACCTGAGTCATTCATCATTAGTGATCGTTCATTGCTGCTGATTGCACAGTTAGTGTGTTATTAGCTGCTGCTGGGGATTAGTCTGGTGCGTGCTTACTGTTAGTAAAGTATTGCAGTAGTATCAACCGCAGTGCTGTTAGCAAAGCATTGCACCCCAACAGCACCCATAGGACTTCTAGTGTGTTAGTGGCAGCAAACAGAGCTCCTATATTTTCTTCTCAGCAGCACCCATAGGACTTCTAGTGTGTTAGTGGCAGCACACAGAGCTCCTATATTTTTTCTCAGCAGCACCCATAGGACTTCTAGTGTGTTAGTGGCATCACACAGAGCTCCTATATTTTCTTCTCAGCAGCACCCATAGGACTTCTAGTGTGTTAGTGGCAGCACACAGAGCTCCTATATTTTATTCTCAGCAGCACCCATAGGACTTCTAGTGTGTTAGTGGCAGGCAGCACACAGAGCTCCTATATTTTCTTGACAGCAGCACACATATATTACCTATTGTGTCAGCAGCACCCATAGGACTTCTAGTGTGTTAGTGGCACCACACAGAGCTCCTATATTTTCTTCTCAGCAGCACCCATAGGACTTCTAGTGTGTTAGTGGCATCACACAGAGCTCCTATATTTTCTTCTCAGCAGCACCCATAGGACTTCTAGTGTGTTAGTGGCAGCACATAGAACTCCTATATTTTCTTCTCAGCAGCACCCATAGGACTTCTAGTGTGTTAGAGGCAGCAAACAGAGCTCCTATATTTTCTTCTCAGCAGCACCCATAGGACCTCTAGTGTGTTAGTGGCAGCAAACATAGCTCCTATATTTTCTTCTCAGCAGCACCCATAGGACTTCTAGTGTGTTAGTGGCAGGCAGCACACAGAGCTCCTATATTTTCTTGACAGCAGCACACATATTTTACCTATTGTGTCAGCAGCACCCATAGGACTTCTAGTGTGTTAGTGGCATCACACAGAGCTCCTATATTTTCTTCTCAGCAGCACCCATAGGACTTCTAGTGTGTTAGTGGCAGCACACAGAGCTCCTATATTTTCTTCTCAGCAGCACCCATAGGACTTCTAGTGTGTTAGTGGCAGGCAGCACACAGAGCTCCTATATTTTCTTGACAGCAGCACACGTATTTTACCTATTGTGTCAGCAGCACCCATAGGACTTCTAGTGTGTTAGTGGCAGCACACAGAGCTCCTATATTTTCTTGACAGCAGCACACATATTTTACCTATTGTGTCAGCAGCACCCATAGGACTTCTAGTGTGTAAGTGGCATCACACAGAGCTCCTATATTTTCTTCTCAGCAGCACCCATAGGACTTCAAGTGTGTTAGTGGCAGCACACAGAGCTCCTATATTTTCTTCTCAGCAGCACCCATAGGACTTCTAGTGTGTTAGTGGCAGCACACAGAGCTCCTATATTTTCTTCTCAGCAGCACCCATAGGACTTCTAGTGTGTTAGTGGCAGCAAACAGAGCCCCTATATTTTCTTCTCAGCAGCACCCATAGGACTTCTAGTGTGTTAGTGGCAGCAAACAGAGCTCCTATATTTTCTTCTCAGCAGCACCCATAGGACTTCTAGTGTCTTAGTGGCAGGCAGCACACAGAGCTTCTATATTTTCTTGACAGCAGCACACATATTTTACCTATTGTGTCAGCAGCACCCATAGGACTTCTAGTGTGTTAGTGGCATCACACAGAGCTCCTATATTTTCTTCTCAGCAGCACCCATAGGACTTCTAGTGTGTTAGTGGCAGCACACAGAGCTCCTATATTTTCTTCTCAGCAGCACCCATAGGACTTCTAGTGTGTTAGTGGCAGCACACAGAGCTCCTATATTTTCTTCTCAGCAGCACCCATAGGACTTCTAGTGTGTTAGTGGCATCACACAGAGCTCCTATATTTTCTTCTCAGCAGCACCCATAGGACTTCTAGTGTGTTAGTGGCAGCACACAGAGCTCCTATATTTTCTTCTCAGCAGCACCCATAGGACTTCTAGTGTGTTAGTGGCAGGCAGCACACAGAGCTCCTATATTTTCTTGACAGCAGCACACATATATTACCTATTGTGTCAGCAGCACCCATAGGACTTCTAGTGTGTTAGTGGCACCACACAGAGCTCCTATATTTTCTTCTCAGCAGCACCCATAGGACTTCTAGTGTGTTAGTGGCATCACACAGAGCTCCTATATTTTCTTCTCAGCAGCACCCATAGGACTTCTAGTGTGTTAGTGGCAGCACACAGAGCTCCTATATTTTCTTCTCAGCAGCACCCATAGGACTTCTAGTGTGTTAGTGGCAGGCAGCACACAGAGCTCCTATATTTTCTTGACAGCAGCACACGTATTTTACCTATTGTGTCAGCAGCACCCATAGGACTTCTAGTGTGTTAGTGGCAGCACACAGAGCTCCTATATTTTCTTGACAGCAGCACACATATTTTACCTATTGTGTCAGCAGCACCCATAGGACTTCTAGTGTGTAAGTGGCATCACACAGAGCTCCTATATTTTCTTCTCAGCAGCACCCATAGGACTTCAAGTGTGTTAGTGGCAGCACACAGAGCTCCTATATTTTCTTCTCAGCAGCACCCATAGGACTTCTAGTGTGTTAGTGGCAGCACACAGAGCTCCTATATTTTCTTCTCAGCAGCACCCATAGGACTTCTAGTGTGTTAGTGGCAGCAAACAGAGCCCCTATATTTTCTTCTCAGCAGCACCCATAGGACTTCTAGTGTGTTAGTGGCAGCAAACAGAGCTCCTATATTTTCTTCTCAGCAGCACCCATAGGACTTCTAGTGTCTTAGTGGCAGGCAGCACACAGAGCTTCTATATTTTCTTGACAGCAGCACACATATTTTACCTATTGTGTCAGCAGCACCCATAGGACTTCTAGTGTGTTAGTGGCATCACACAGAGCTCCTATATTTTCTTCTCAGCAGCACCCATAGGACTTCTAGTGTGTTAGTGGCAGCACACAGAGCTCCTATATTTTCTTCTCAGCAGCACCCATAGGACTTCTAGTGTGTTAGTGGCAGCACACAGAGCTCCTATATTTTCTTCTCAGCAGCACCCATAGGACTTCTAGTGTGTTAGTGGCATCACACAGAGCTCCTATATTTTCTTCTCAGCAGCACCCATAGGACTTCTAGTGTGTTAGTGGCAGCACACAGAGCTCCTATATTTTCTTCTCAGCAGCACCCATAGGACTTCTAGTGTGTTAGTGGCAGGCAGCACACAGAGCTCCTATATTTTCTTGACAGCAGCACACATATATTACCTATTGTGTCAGCAGCACCCATAGGACTTCTAGTGTGTTAGTGGCACCACACAGAGCTCCTATATTTTCTTCTCAGCAGCACCCATAGGACTTCTAGTGTGTTAGTGGCATCACACAGAGCTCCTATATTTTCTTCTCAGCAGCACCCATAGGACTTCTAGTGTGTTAGTGGCAGCACACAGAACTCCTATATTTTCTTCTCAGCAGCACCCATAGGACTTCTAGTGTGTTAGAGGCAGCAAACAGAGCTCCTATATTTTCTTCTCAGCAGCACCCATAGGACTTCTAGTGTGTTAGTGGCAGCAAACAGAGCTCCTATATTTTCTTCTCAGCAGCACCCATAGAACTTCTAGTGTGTTAGTGGCAGGCAGCACACAGAGCTCCTATATTTTCTTGACAGCAGCACACATAATTTACCTATTGTGTCAGCAGCACCCATAGGACTTCTAGTGTGTTAGTGGCATCACACAGAGCTCCTATATTTTCTTCTCAGCAGCACCCATAGGACTTCTAGTGTGTTAGTGGCAGCACACAGAGCTCCTATATTTTCTTCTCAGCAGCACCCATAGGACTTCTAGTGTGTTAGTGGCAGGCAGCACACAGAGCTCCTATATTTTCTTGACAGCAGCACACGTATTTTACCTATTGTGTCAGCAGCACCCATAGGACTTCTAGTGTGTTAGTGGCAGCACACAGAGCTCCTATATTTTCTTGACAGCAGCACACATATTTTACTTATTGTGTCAGCAGCACCCATAGGACTTCTAGTGTGTTAGTGGCATCACACAGAGCTCCTATATTTTCTTCTCAGCAGCACTCATAGGACTTCTAGTGTGTTAGTGGCATCACACAGAGCTCCAATATTTTCTTCTCAGCAGCACCCATAGGACTTCTAGTGTGTTAGTGGCAGCAAACAGAGCTCCTATATTTTCTTCTCAGCACCACCCATAGGACTTCTAGTGTGTTAGTGGCAGGCAGCACACAGAGCTCCTATATTTTCTTGACAGCAGCACACATATTTTACCTATTGTGTCAGCAGCACCCATAGGACTTCTAGTGTGTTAGTGGCAGCTCACAGAGCTCCTATATTTTCTTGACAGCAGCACACATATTTTACCTATTGTGTCAGCAGCACCCATAGGACTTCTAGTGTGTTAGTGGCAGCACACAGAGCTCCTATATTTTCTTCTCAGCAGCACCCATAGGACTTCTAGTGTGTTACTGGCAGCACACAGAGCTCCTATATTTTCTTGACAGCAGCACACATATTTTACCTATTGTGTCAGCAGCACCCATAGGACTTCTAGTGTGTTAGTGGCATCACACAGAGCTCCTATATTTTCTTCTCAGCAGCACCCATAGGACTTCTAGTGTGTTAGTGGCAGCACACAGAGCTCCTATATTTTTTCTTCTCAGCAGCACCCATAGGACTTCTAGTGTGTTAGTGGCAGGCAGCACACAGAGCTCCTATATTTTCTTGACAGCAGCACACGTATTTTACCTATTGTGTCAGCAGCACCCATAGGACTTCTAGTGTGTTAGTGGCAGCACACAGAGCTCCTATATTTTCTTGACAGCAGCACACATATTTTACCTATTGTGTCAGCAGCACCCATAGGACTTCTAGTGTGTTAGTGGCATCACACAGAGCTCCTATATTTTCTTCTCAGCAGCACTCATAGGACTTCTAGTGTGTTAGTGGCATCACACAGAGCTCCAATATTTTCTTCTCAGCAGCACCCATAGGACTTCTAGTGTGTTAGTGGCAGCAAACAGAGCTCCTATATTTTCTTCTCAGCACCACCCATAGGACTTCTAGTGTGTTAGTGGCAGGCAGCACACAGAGCTCCTATATATTTTCTTGACAGCAGCACACATATTTTACCTATTGTGTCAGCAGCACCCATAGGACTTCTAGTGTGTTAGTGGCAGCTCACAGAGCTCCTATATTTTCTTGACAGCAGCACACATATTTTACCTATTGTGTCAGCAGCACCCATAGGACTTCTAGTGTGTTAGTGGCAGCACACAGAGCTCCTATATTTTCTTCTCAGCATCACCCATAGGACTTCTAGTGTGTTACTGGCAGCACACAGAGCTCCTATATTTTCTTGACAGCAGCACACATATTTTACCTATTGTGTCAGCAGCACCCATAGGACTTCTAGTGTGTTAGTGGCAGCACACAGAGCTCCTATATTTTCTTCTCAGCAGCACACATATACTACTTATTGTGTCAGCAGCACCCATAGGACTTCTAGTGTGTTAGTGGCAGCACACAGAGCTCCTATATTTTCTTGACAGCAGCACACATATAGTACCTATAGTGTCTTTGTGTCAGCAGCACCCATAGGTAGTATATGTGTGCTGCTGTCAAGAAAATATAGGAGCTCTCCTATATTTTCTTGACAGCAGCACACATATACTATCTATTGTGTCAGCAGCACCCATAGGACTTCTAGTGTGTTAGTGGCAGCACACAGAGCTCCTATATTTTCTTCTCAGCAGCACACATATACTACCTATTGTGTCAGCAGCACCCATAGGACTTCTAGTGTGTTAGTGGCAGCACACAGAGCTCCTATATTTTTTTGACAGCAGCACACATATAGTACCTATAGTGTCTTTGTGTCAGCAGCACACATAGTACCTATAGTGTGTTAGTGTCAGCACCCATAGGACCTACAGTGTGTTGTGAGCACACATAGGAGCTCTATTTTTTATACTATATACACTACCGACTACAATGGCTGGAAGACCGCCAAGGAGAGGCAGAGCGTGCCGAGGCAAGAACACAGGGCAGGCAGGCTCTGTTTCTAGAGACAACAGTGCTGGCCGTGGACTTGGTCGTGCATCGTCATCAGCACGTGGCCATGGGACACGCTTGTCTTTGTTTTCAGGAGCTGGACATGTGGAGCCGCATCATGCCGAAGGCTTGGTAGAATGGATGACCAAGCCCTCCTCATCCTCCTCATCCTCTCTCACCCAGGCTCAGGGTACTGGCAGAGCAGCTGCCAACGCGTACTCAATGGTATCATCAGCCACCCCTTCCCTAGACCCACCATGTCCTCCTGAGGAGTCCCCCGAACTGTTTGAGCACAGTGTTGGGTACATGCTCCAGGAGGATGCCCAACGATTCGAAGGCTCGGATGATGATACCCAGCTTGAGGAAGGCAGTAGTGTGCGCGCAGAGAGAGGGGATGCTGAAGGACAGCAATCTGGCAGTACTGTTCCACCAGCTGCAGCTTACTGCCAGGTTTGCTCTAGTGGTGAAGAGGGAGGGGATGATGAGGTCACTGACTCCACGTGGGTGCCTGAAGGGAGAGAGGAGGAGGAGGATGTGGCGTCACATGTCCAATGAGGCAGGATGCCCTCTGGAGGCCAGCTAGAGGCCAGCACAGCAACTGTACCACACCGCAGAGCTCCGCCTGTGCAGGGCGCTGCCTCTGCACGTTATCACAAAGGTTCTTTGGTGTGGGCCTTTTTTGAGACGAGTGCATCAGATCGCACCACTGCTATTTGCAATATTTGTCTCAAGCGTATCTCGCGTGGCCAAAACATCAGCCGCTTGGGCACCACAAGCATGAGCAGACATATGTCGACCTGCCATGCAGCTCGTTGGCAAGCACACATAAAAGACCCACACCAAAGAACAAAGCGGACCTCTCCTTGCTCCTCATCAGCTGGGATCTCCATCCCCACTATATCTTCAGTCCTCTCAGAAAGCTGCTCTGAGAGGACTGAAGGTGTAGAATTAGGTGTGTCACAACCAAGTACTTGCAGTACACCGACGTCCGATTGTAGCAGGCAAATTTCCCTGCCCCAGCTGCTGGACCGTAGAAAGAAGTATACTCCCAGCCATCCACATGCCCAGCGGTTGAATGCTAGCTTGGCTAAATTGCTAGCACTTCAACTGCTGCCTTTTCAGTTGGTAGACTCGGCCCCCTTCCGTGAGTTTGTTCAATGTGCGGTTCCTCAGTGGCAGGTTCCCAAACGCCAATTTTTTCTCACGGAAGGCGATTCCGTCTCTCTACCGGCATGTGGAAGGCAATGTCCATGCCTCGCTGGACAGGGCGGTCAGCGGTAAGGTGCATATTACCGCTGACTCATGGTCCAGCAGGCATGGACAGGGACGTTATCTTTCTTTCACGGCCCATTGGGTCACTCTATTGGCAGCTGGGAGGGATGCAGGACAAGGTGCAGTAGTGTTGGAGGTTGTTCCGCCACCACGCCTCCAAAATGCTACTACTGGTTGTGACACACCTCTCTCCTCCACCCCCTCCTCTTCTTCTTCCTCCAGTGCTCTGTCCTCGGAACCAGCGGTGCTCCGTAGGCGTACAAGGGGCTACGCGAGTACGCAGGCAAAAAGATGCCATGCCGTGCTTGCGCTGGTGTGTTTGGGGGACAGGAGCCACACTGGGGCAGAGGTTCTGGCAGCTCTGCAGGGGCAGGCCGAGAGGTGGTTGACGCCACGCCAGCTTAAGCCAGGAATGGTCGTTTCTGACAATGGCACCAACCTCCTCTCCGCCCTGCGACAGGGGCAGCTCACCCATGTGCCCTGTATGGCTCACGTCCTCAACCTGGTGGTGCAGCGGTTCTTGGGCAGGTACCCAGGCTTACAGGATGTCCTGAGGCAGGCCAGGAAAGTCTGTGTGCATTTCCGCCGATCTTATAATGCCAGTGCTTGGCTGACTGAGCTGCAAAAGGAGTTGAACCTGCCCAAGAACCGCCTAATATGTGACATGCCCACCAGGTGGAACTCAACGTTGGCCATGCTGCAGCGACTGCATACGCAGCAGAGGGCCATCAATGAGTACCTTTGCGACTACGGCACCAGGACAGGGTCAGGGGAGCTTGGCTTTTTTTCCCCACGCCAGTGGAGCATGATCAGGGATGCATGCACTGTCCTCTCACCATTTGAGGAGGCCACGAGGATGGTGAGCAGTGACAGTGCATGCATCAGTGACACTGTACCTCTTGTCCACCTGTTGGAGCATACGCTGCGTGGGATAATGGACAGGGCACTTGAGGCAGAACAGAGGCAGGAAGAGGAGGACTTCCTTGCCTCTCAAGGCCCCCTTTATCCAGACAGTGTTCCTTCTGTCCCACCCATCACACAGGAAGAGGATGAGGAGGAGGAGGAGGAGGAGGATTGTGTGAGCATGGAGGTGGAGCCTGGCACTCAGCATCAGCAGCAGCAGTCTTTTAGGGATGATGTACAGTCCCAACAAACCAGTGGACTTGTACGTGGCTGGGAGGAGGTGGCTGGCAATCATGTCATCCTCAGTGACCCAGAAGACTCTGGACCGAATGCCTCAGCTAACCTACGTAGCATGGCCTCCCTGATCCTGCAAAGCCTGCGGAAGGATCCTCGTGTTCTTCGGATCAAGGAGAGGGACCATTACTGGCTGGCCACTCTCCTTGATCCACGGTACAAGGGTAAGGTTGCGGACCTTATCTTGCCGTCGCAGAGGGAGCAGAGGATGAGACATCTCAGGGAGGCCTTGCAGAAAGGTCTGTGCAACGCGTTCCCAGAAACTGGGAGGTTACAAACTCCTGGTCCTGGAGGACGAGTTGCTGAGGCTTCGGTCAGTAGCAGAAGGAGCGGTGGGGAAGGTGGACGTCTGACCGATGCGTTCAGACAATTTTTTAGTCCGCAGCCCCAAGGTATGATTGGTTCCAGCAACCATCGCCAGCGTCTGATATACATGGTGCAGGAATACCTAGGGGCAAGGTCAGACTTGGACACCTTTCCCACCGAAAATCCTCTGGCTTACTGGGTCCTGAGGATGGATCACTGGCCAGAGCTTGCACAGTATGCAATTGAGCTACTGGCCTGTCCTGCATCCAGCGTTCTTTCCGAACGCACATTCAGTGCTGCTGGAGGATTTGTCACCGATCATAGGGTGCGCCTGTCCACCGACTCGGTTGATCGACTGACCTTCATAAAAATGAATCAGTCTTGGATCACCACCAGCTACCAGGCACCTGAAGCGGATATAACTGAATAATTTATAATGTCACATCCCTTCAAGACTGCCTATGCTGATGCTGAGTGACTGTCCTGTTATGTTCACTGACTATCCTCTTCCTCCTCCTCAATGATCCATGCCACCACACCAGTGCCTAAGGCACAATTTTTCAGCCCCTGTATAACAGGGGCGTGTACTTACAATTTTTTAAAAAAATGCTTCGCAACAGGTGTGACTGCTGTGCTCCAAGTACAGTATCTGTGAGGGGTTGCAGTGTTGTGGCACCAGCACCAGTGCCTAAGGCACAATTTTTCAGCCCCTGTTGGGGCGTGTAATTACAATTTTTAGGCAATGCTTTGCAACAGGTCTCATTGCTGTGCTCAGAGTACAGTATCTGTGAGGGGTTGCAGTGTTGTGGCACCAGCACCAATGCCTAAGGCACAATTTTTCAGCCCCTGTATAACAGGGGCGTGTAATTACAATTTTTTAAAAAGATGCTTCGCAACAGGTGTGACTGCTGTGCTCCAAGTACAGTATCTGTGAGGGGTTGCAGTGTTGTGGCACCAGCACCAATGCCTAAGGCACAATTTTTCAGCCCCTGTTTAACAGGGGCGTGTAATTACAAATCTTGATCTAATAGTTCACAGCAGGGCCCATTCCTGCGCCCACCAAGAGTAACTATGAGGGCCTACAGTCTTGTGGCAACACCGTCCACCACCACCACCACCACCACCAAAGGCCCAATTTTTCTGCCCTGTTCAACAGGTGCATTCAATTACAAATCTTGATCTAATAACTCACAGCAGGGCCCATTCCTGCACCCACCAAGAGTAACTGTGAGGGCTTACAGTCTTGTGGCAACACCTTCCACCACCACCACCACCACCAAAGGCCCAATTTTTCTGCCCTGTTCAACAGGTGCATGTAATTACAAATCTTGATCTAATAACTCACAGCAGGGCCTATTCCTGCACCCACCAAGAGTAACTGTGAGGGCTTACTGTCTTGTGGCAACACCGTCCACCACCACCACCACCAAAGGCCCAATTTTTCTGCCTGGTTAAACAGGTGCATGCAAGTACAAATCTTGATCTATTAACTCACAGCAGGGCCCATTCCTGTGCCCACCAGTCTTGTGGCTACACCAACATCTAATAGGGCAAATTTCTGCAGAGTATATACGGCAGGCCCCTACTTTCAAACATCCAACTTACAAACGACTCCTACTTGCAAACGTAAAGAGAAAACAGGAAGTGAGAGGAAATCTACCCCTAAGAAGGGAAATTCGATCCTGTTAGATTTAATTTGGGAAAAAGGTATCTCCTCTCTACTGATGCTTTATCACCAATCCTTGTTTCAATTAAAACCCCACTTTTCCAAAACATTTGTCATTGGGACGGAAAGTGAGGTGAAATGTTCTGAACAGATGTGCAAAGACAGCAAATGTTACAGGGGTGATAACCCATCCCTATGTTCTCCAAAAAGCTTAAAAATAGATTTTTTTGGGATGGAGCTACACTTCATAATGTACCTGTTCAGATTCTACTTAAGAACAAACCTACAGTCCGTGTCTTGTTTGCACCACCTATATACTGCTGTTCAGAGTATATAGGGTTGTAGGTATAGGGTTTTATTTTGGGTGCGGGGTCCCCCTTAATATCCATACAAGACCCAAAGAGGCTGGGGGGGGGGGGGGGGGTGATGGGGTAGCCATGCCATTTTTCTCAAGGATTTTCAGCCATATGGCGGCCAGGACAAGACATGACATTAAAGCCGCAAGTGGTTTTAAATGGCTTCTTTTTTTCCTTTACAAATGTCATTTTGTGCAGGGACAGTTCTAAACACGGGAAACACATGCCACTTCACAGGCATACTTTAGACCGCCCCCCCCCCCGGGACCATATTTAAAGGAAAATTTCACTTTTTTTTTTTTCACTTTATGCATCATTAAAATGACTGCTCCCGAAAAAACATTAGTTTTTAAAAGTTCTTTTTGCATTGATATATGTCCCCTGGGCAGGACCCGGGTCCCCAAACCTGTTTTATGACATTAACATGCATATTGGCCGTTGTAATTAGCAATTTTGATTTTGAACGTTCGTGTCCATCATAATGAATAGGGTTCGAAAATTTGCGCAAACTTTCGGTCCGTTCGAAGGTTCTGGTGCGAACCGAACCCGGGGGGTGTTCGGCTCATCCCTACTTGGCATGTGGCCTGTCTAATTTGATTACCGAGTGGAGTGTGAGCAGACTCCTGGGATTGAGCATCCGGCTGAAACATGGAGATGAAAGAGGATACAGGCTGCTTGTGAGCAGTGACATGGGTTGGGATTGCCATGTTTTTAGTTCATAGAAATCTAGAACAGAGAAACCAATTAAATCTTCAGTGGAACATAAACTGCATTTTTCCTAAATTTTGAGATGGAAGACAGCTTGACTCAAACATTACCACCGTTAGGTCTTTTTCTGTTTCCGCAGTTTTTCAAGTTCCAAAAAAACATGCAAAAATGCAAACTGTGAGTTTGAAAATGTACTAAAATGCCCAAAGCTATATATTACACTTTCTAAAAAGGACTAAAACGGGTCTACAAAGTATCTGGTGCAGCTGTGCATGGTAGCCAATCAGCCTCTAACGTCAGCTTGTTCAATTAAGCTTTGACAATAAAACCTGGAAGCTGATTGGTTTCTATACAGAGCTGCACCAGATTTTGCACTCTAGTGCACAAAGTTAGCGCAAAATGTTTATCAAAACCTTATCTTTACTAATAATACACAAAATTATTTTAGGGACACAAAAACAATGCAATCTCAGAATTGTTCTTTAACCACTTGACATACGGCCGTAGCCGAATGATGGCCTCGGCGCGGATGTCAATTCCTGGGAGGGCGTCATATGACGTCCTCCCCTTTCCTCGCTCCCTGTGCGCGCTCACGAGCGCGCAGCAGGGAAATTCTGTGTTGGCCGTGTACCTCGGACACAGCCAATTACAGATCGCTGTAAACGGCCAATCACAGTGGCCGTTTACAGCGCGATCAGCGTGTCCAATGGGAGATGATCTCATATGTAAACATATGAAATCATCTCTCAGCGCCGCTCTCTCTCCTCATACAGAGACAGCGTGTGAGGAGGGAGAGATGAATGGCTGCAGCGGCCGTAAGTGTAAAAAAAAAAAACTAAATAAATGTGCCATCTGTCCCCACTGCCACCACTGCCATCTGTCACCACTGCCATCTCACCACTGCCACCACTGCCATCTGTCCCCAATGCCATCTGCCAGTGCCATCTGTCCCCAATGCCATCTGCCAGTGCCATCTGTCCCCAGTGCCATCTGTCCCCAGTGCCATCTGCCAGTGCCATCAGTGCCATTTGTCCCCAGTGCCACCTTTCCCCAGTGCCACCTGTCCCCAGGGCCATCTGTCATCAGTGCCACATGTCATCAGTGCCACATAGTGCCACATATAATTAGTGCCATCTGTCATCAGTGCCATATCAGTGGCACGTATCATCAGTGCCACATATTAGTGCCATCTGTCATCAGTGTCACGTATTAGTGCCATCTGTCATCAGTGCCACCTGTCAGTGTCACGAGCCATCTGTTATCAGTGTCACCTATCATCAATGCCACGTATCAGTGCCATCTGTCATCAGTGTCACGTGTCATCAGTGCCACGTATTAGTGTCGTCTGTCATCAGTTCCACGTATTAGTGCCATCTCTCATCAGTGCCAAATATTAGTGCCACGTGATATCATTGCCACGTATAAGTGCAATCGGTCATCAGTGCCACATATTAGTGCCATCTGTCATCAGTGTCACGTGTCATCAGTGCCCCGTATTAGTGCCATCTGTCATCAGTGCCACATCAGTGTCATGTGTCATCAGTGCCAGGTATCAGTGCCATCTGTCATCAGTGCCACGTCAGTGTCATTGTCCTAGTGCTCCAGGGCCTTCAAAAGTGTACTAGGTAGTCAACAAGTTAGATGTGTAATTAATGCTCCCAGAACACGTGATGGCGCTCCCAAAAAGTCCCACACATGTGGTATCGTAATACTCAGGAGGAGTAGCAACATTTATTTTGGGGTGTCATTTGTGGTATACACATGCCATGTGAGAGAAATAACCTATTACAATGACAATTTTGTGGAAAAAAATAAAAAATACAAAAATTCATTTTGCAAAGAATTGTGGGAAAAAATTACAACATCAAAAAGCTCACCATGCCTCTTACTAAATACCTTGGAATGTCTACTTTCAAAAAAAGGGGTCATTTGGGGGGTATTTGTACTTTCCTGGCTTGTTCGGGTCGCAAGAAATGAGAGGCCACCAGTACATCAGGTGTGATCAATTTTGTATAATTTGCACCACAGTTTGTGGACTCTCTAACTTTCACAAAGACCAAATAATATCCACTAATTTGGGTTATGTTTACCAAAGATATGTGGCAGTATAAATTGTGGCCAAAATTTATGAAGAAAAATTAATAATTTCCTAAATGTTATCACAGAAACAAATAAAAATTATTTTTTTTTCAAAATTTTCGGTCTTTTCTCATTTATAGCGCAAAAAATAAAAAACCCAGAGGTGATCAAATACCACCAAAAGAAAGCTCTATTTGTGGGAAAAAAAGGACAAAAATGTACTTGGGTACAGTGTTGCATGACTGAGTAATTGTCATTCAAAGTGTGAGAGCACGAAAAGCTGAAAATTGGTCTGGATAGGAGGGGGGTTTAAGTGCCCGGTAAGCAAGTGGTTAAATACAAAAACTGTTCTGCATTTTTTAAACAACAAATATATCTAGCCTCCAAATTGTGTGTGCTTGCGAAACAGGGGAAAACTAAAATGCACAAAATTGGAAACAGACTACACATTAAAAAAACGAGAGCAAAACTTTAAAGTTAAATATGCATGATGGCCCTAAAATTGTTCTTCTAGCTCTGGTGTGTGCGCATGTTATATAATGGGTGGATATGTATGTGTGTATATGTGTGTGTTTGGTCTTTTATTTGTTCATGTTTTTTTATTTATTTGTTTTAATACTTTTTTACCTTATACATTTTACTTTTAATTGAACTATATTGCTATCACAAGGAGGCTGACATGTCCCCTATACACTGTTAGTGACAGGGCACTGTTTGCGAAGACATTATAGACTCCTGAGATTCCGCAGATCAGGGACAGAGAACAGTGCTGTGTGAGCACAGGGACCAGGAGGAATTGGAAGCAGAAATTGTGTTGTAGCATTGTTGCATGTATGTAGATTTGATAACTAAATCCACGAAAGCTAGGTAATTCGTCTTAAAGTAATAAAAGAAAAGTGCAGAGGGCGCAACCATTTAAGTGTAGAAGTTATTTCACAGAGTTAAAAGGACAAATCACACTCACATGTAATGGTATAGGTATAGGCACATCATCAACAGACTTTTGATCTCTGAATCATTCAGGCTTCTAATGAACTAGCTTTCTCTTTGCTATGTGGGAACCCGAGTCTGGATATGCAGCTGTCTCTCACAAACCAATAGCCTGAGCGGAGATCAGGGCTCTATGCACTGGGGACTGAGTTACTTGTGGGACACAGTCTCTTGCTGCAGAGATACCAGAGTGGCAGCAGGTCAATCCTGAGGACATCTGACCAGTGGAACCATTGTGGCTGTATCACTGATTCTGGTGAGAGGGTCTTTCGGCCATTCCAAGTTTGCTGCTAGCAGAGACTGAGCACTTAGGGACTGGACACTTGACTAGCAGCCTTTACCACTACATGCAGACTTTATTGAGACTGTATTTATGTGCACCACCATAAAGACTGGGTCCCAACACCAGCTGACGCTCTCTTTAGTTTCGCTACAACTCTATAAGGACTTCATTCACTGCCTATAGAAAGGGATACCACTGCAGAGGACCTGGGTCTTAGCATTGTCATCCCTAGAGTGCATTCTAGCAGTACAGTATATTGGTGCCAGTAAAGTTACTAAAACACTGTTTAGCATTGTCTTTAATGTGGTTTGTGTGATTGATGCTGATTTGCAGATTACAGGTATAAATTACTCTGACTGTATTTATCATACTTTAAACTACTACCACACATTAACTCTTTTTTCAGGAAAATTGGATGAGACTTACATTCTACCTGTATGTACATACTGCCATCTAATTTGTTACAATATAACACACTTCTTTGTTCCTAACCAGACAGTTGTCTACTTTTAGATACTGAATTATAATTGTATGCTGAGGTAGAGGGGCTATGGTTGTCCACAGTCGAGGCAAAGAACAGAGAACCCAAACTATTCACCGGCTCCTTTGGGATAGCACTGCATCAAATTTCCCAGATAATCTGACTCTGAAACCAATAATATACTTTCCTTTCACAATCTACTATTTTCTCATCTTTCTCTTGTCATTTTTGTGTGCATTTTCTAACTTTTTTGGCGCGGGGTTCCCCTTCTTTTTTAAATTTTGGCACGGGGTTCCCCTTAAAATCCATACCAGACCTGAGTGGTCTGGTATGGATTTTAAGGGGGACCCCCACACCATTGTTTTTAAAAAAAAACAAAGGGTGTGGTAATTGACTATGGGGGAATCCCATGCTGCTTTTTTCAATGACTTTTATGTGTATTGCTGGGACCAACAATTCATTATAGCCGCGAGTACTTTTAAATTACTTTTTTTCCTTTAGAAATGTCATTTTGCTCTCAGACTGTTCTAAACATGGAAAACATGTGCCACTTTACAGTCATACTATAGACACCCCCAGGTACGAAATTTAAAGGAATATTTCACTTTTATTGTTTCACTTTAAGCATTATTAAAATCACCACTCCCGAAAAAAAATGCAGTTTTTAAAACTTTTTTTTGCATTGATACATGTCCCCTGGGGCAGGACCCAGGTCCCCAAACACTTTTCATGACAATACCATGCATATAAGCCTTTAAAATTAGCACTTTTGATTTCTCCCATAGACTTTTAAAGGGTGTTCCGCGGCTTTCGAATTTGCCACGATAACCCCAAATTGTTTGCTATTCGGCAAACAGGCGAACACCCGATGTTTGACTTGAACATCAGGCTCATCCCTACTTGTCACAGCACAACTCTGAAAGTATCTTCATTCTTCTGCCTATGTGGAGGGGGTGGCTTTCCTCCAATCAGCTGTCACACAGTGTAAGCTAAGACTCCACTCCTACAGCTGAAGGAGGAAATAAAAATTCTAACACAATGTAAGAATTCTAAAGAATATAGAAAGCTGAAGACAGCAGATATGCATGCAAAACTTATACAGGGAGATTTGTTTCATCTCTGTGTATCATCTGAGGCTGTTCACTTCACTGGGTATAGGAGAGGGTTTACAATCACTTTAAATAATGTTTATATAGTGGTCAATCTATTACTTAATGCTATTGTAATTTTATAAATGTGTGTAAAAAAAAGTCAGCCTCAGCTAATGAACACATTCCTAAAATATTATGAAAAAAGTTTCAGACATCTGCTTGGGTTTTTTTTTAAGAATTTATGCAAATATATGTTTTTATTCTTTAAAACATAAAATCTACAAACTGAATTAAAACACGGCCTTATTATAGCTGTTTAAGGGCTTGTTTACATGTGTGGCTATATGCCTACTGAAAAGTGATCTGGGGTGGATTGCTTTTCAGAGGGTGTTTGACAAGCGAGGAGGTGACATGTCTTCTCCTCACCAGCTGCTTTACAGCTGAAAATGCTGACCCACCACTCCACAACCACCTGCATTATACATGGTTGCATGGAGGTTTCAGCGTAGCCCTATTCACTTGAGAGGGTCACGTTCACGGTCATGTTAATTTTGAAAATAACATGCTGTTTAATTTTTTCATGTGTACAGCCCTGAGTGACGGCATGCCCTAGGTGGGTGGCCGTGCCACCAACCAGTTTGCAATCCTTGTTTTAAAAAAGCTTTTGAATGCACAGTCACATATAGGGAAACTTTGAATGCACAGTCACATACAGGGAAATTAAAAAAAACTTGCTTTGCATGTGACTGAGTTGTTTGGAGTGAACACAGGTCAAGTAGGAGTACAATTATAACAGATTTTTCATGTAGCAGAAGAGATTAGTGAGCAATCACAAGGACTCCAGAAGGAGAATGGAGATAAAATTCTTCTGTGAAATGAAAGTTTATGTAAACCCTGACCATGAATTTCTCTTATTTGCTCCCATGTTTGTTAACACTATGCAAAGCTATGCAGTATTTTTGTTAAAGGCATTGCACACTTCAAATCGCTTTGCTGTAGTTATAGCCCCAGTGCATTTTGTAATGGTGGGCTCACATGTTGTGGCTGCAGTTTGTAGCAACATGTAGTTTATTGATAACTAATAGGGATGAGCCAAACCCCCCCCCCCCCCCCCCCGGTTCGGTTCACACCAGAACATGCGAACACCGCTAAGGTCTATGGGACACGAACATGAAAAATCAAAAGTGCTCATTTTAAAGGCTTATATGCAAGTTATTACCATAAAAAGTGTATGGGAACCCAGGTACTGCCCCAGGGAACACGTATAAATGCAAAAAAAAGTTTTTAAAACAGCCGTTTTTTCAGGAGCAGTGATTTTAATAATGCTTAATGCAGGGATCCTCAAACTACGGCCCTCCAGCTGTTGTAGAACTACACATCCCATGAGGCATTGTAAAACTCTGACATTCACAGACATGACTAGGCATGATGGGAATTGTAGTTCCTGAACAACTGGAGGGCCGTAGTTTGAAGTCCCCTGGCTTAAAGTGAAACAATAAAAATGTAATATTCCTTTAAATATTGTACCTGGGGGGTCCCCCTAGTCTGCCTGTAATAGGTCTGGTATACTCAGTTTTTTTTTTGGCACGGGGTTCCCCTTAAAATCCATACCAGACCTGAAGGGCCTGGTATGGATTTTAGGGGGGACCCCACATCATTAAATACACTGCCCCCAACTAACCTGCCTGCCTAATCAAGCTCAATCTATGTCCGTCCACACACGGCCACTATGTAAGAAGCCATATATAGTGTGGGGCGTGGACACCCTGCCTTTGGCCAATTATCTCTCTCAGCAGACCGCGCTGTGATTGGCCAAAGCATGCAGGTCAAGTGCATGCTTTGGCTAATCATCCTTGTCAGTGTTGC
Organism: Lithobates sylvaticus; assembly: GCA_028564925.1. NCBI lineage: Eukaryota > Metazoa > Chordata > Amphibia > Anura > Ranidae > Lithobates > Lithobates sylvaticus. The sequence continues at coordinate 164,045,184 of CM053028.1, forward strand.
CAACTGTCAGTATTTTTTACTGGCAGCCAGTAAAAAAATGCGCATTTTTCTCCTGCCAGTAAATGTCAGTGACAGGAAAAGGTAGCCAGTAAAAAATATGGTTGTAACGCTCGTATGCACAGTTCCAGTCTGGAGCCATCAGAGACTATCCGAGTGCCTGCTACAGTGTGTACTAATGGCACTAGCGGGGGTCGGGTCTGGCAGGGGCAAATCTGGCAGAAGCAGTGCCTGAGCGTGTCATGTGATGTCATGGTGCAAGGGAGCTGAGCGTCAGGAGGGTAATGTACGGGTCTGTGGGACGTGAGCAATGCAAGCCAGGAGTGGGACTGTCAGTGCTGTTTGGACTGGAGTGGACTGATGGGACTACCTGGCGTGGAGAGAGACTGTCACTGTGACTTGGGAGAGGATGTGTTGTGTCGTTAAGGTGCCATCATCGTCTGTGCTGCTGCACACTGCTGTCAGTCTCATGTGTGTTGCCCGCCCATTATAATCCCTTGCCTTCCTGCGTCCTGTCCCTGAGCTACTTAGTTACTATATAAAAAATAAAATAAGAAAATATGTTTTTCGCCTTAATATCTGCCATAAATCACATTGCTAATTGTATATTATGCCTGTTTGTAGCCTAAATACAGAAATTTGCACTTAAAACTGTAATTTTGTTACTTTTGGAAATGCCAGTAAAAACTTGACCGTGGCAGTAAATTTAGGGTGTCATGTCAGTAAATTTTTGCTAGGTTTGACAACACTGATCCTTGTTCCAGGTCATAACATTGTCCAGTACATGCCTAGCCATTTCCTAAGGGATCAAACATAGAAAATAGTGCATGCCATGCAAAGATGTACTGCTTATTGTGGGGGTTAACACAAGTAAAGGTCACCTTCCCTGTTATAAGGGCAGTGCAAATGGCAGGTCTTTTTTTAAATTATGACTTGTAGTCCATTTTTATCTAAAATGGTATAGAAACAAACAGAACAAAACAGAAACTATCCCCTCCCAATTCAGGCACTAAACAGGACAGATTACTCTCTGACAAGTAAAGGGCTTCTCCCTATCACTGACAAAACCATAGTTTTTCAAACCTTATCTTTCACTTACAGAGCGATTTCCAAATGCAGCTCTCAGGTGGCCACCTGGTCCCAAGGCCAGAGCACCATCTTGCTCCAGTCCTTCTTCTTTTTTTCCCACAAAAAATAAATTTTATTAGAGATAAAGAAGTTGAGTTACATTACAGTATACCAACAAAGCATTCGAACTGGGTTCCATGACAAGACAGTACAATAAGGCAGTACATGTTATTGATGACCCACAAGACATGGTATGGGCGACTGGTAGAATCATTTGGAGCTCGTTTCACTCACAGGTCTATTGGTCCTGTATTGGCATAAACCAAGTGGAGAACATGTTCGTTCCAGAGCCAACCAATTCAGCTACAGGGGAGTAGTACCACTTAGACCAATATCAACAGGTCCAATAGTGGTAGCATGCAGGTAGGGTCAGTCAGCCCTTCTTCTTTATCCCACCTGCTGATCGAAAGTGAGAAGCAAAACACGGCACAGATTCCACACTGCCAAGGTGGCCCAGAAAACCCAGGCCAGATTCCACCTTAAAGAGCAAAAACATTTTTTAAAAGCCAGCAGCTACAAATACTGCAGCTGCTGACTTTTAATAAATGGACACTTACCTGTCACAGGTTCCAGAGATGTCGGCAGCAGAGGCCGATCGATCGCTCAGCTTTCTGCTCCTGCCGGCGCCATTCTCTGTGAGGGAATCAGGAAGTGAGGCCTTCGGCTTCACTTCCTGGTTCCCTACTGCGCATGCGCAGTAGGAAACTTAGACAGGTATCTGCACCCCCCTCCCCCCTGAAAGGTGCAAAATGTGACACCGGAGGGGGGGAGGGTTCCGATGAACGGAAGTTCCACTTTAGGGTGGAATCCCGCTTTAAGTTACCACGTATGAAAGGATGCAAGCTGAAACATATTATTCCTTAAATACTTTGCCCTTTATTATGTTACAACATGTTTTGTTTTTATTTTGTCCTTGTCAGACTCTACCATTTCAAACCTACACCCCTTTTTCCCATTCAAATGGGCTGCCCACTCAATTCAATACCTGGGAACAAAAATTTACGCGAACCTGTATGACATAATTCCCCTCAACTACCAGCCTCTCCTATCTATGCTCACTGTTAAACTTAAAAAGTGGAACTCTCTGGCCCTTTCCTGGTTCGACCGTTGAATGAATGCAATGCCCAGACTTCTGTACTTATTGCAGGCACTGCCTGTCAAAATACTCCATATGTTTTTTCAGGCTGTACGCTCAATATTTATCACATTCATTTGGCGCGATAAAAACACCCACGTCTCAGCAGAGCATTATTAAACGAGCGAAGATTAAGGGCAATCTCGGGTTTCTGGACCCAGCCCTATATTATGCCATGCCACATATGACCAGGGTTGTGGACTGGTGCAGACATAGTGACTTGAAACTTTGGGTGCTGCTGAAACAGCAGGCTTCCCAGGCCCCACTCGCTGGTCTACCTTGGGCAGGGAAAACTCATGTCACCCACTTGACTACTCATCTGCTGATTGGCCCCTTCTCTTGGAACTGAATAGGTTTTTCTGTTTATCCTCACTGAAAAGTTTTCCATCCCCAATGATGCCACTTGTTGGTCATCTGGATTTTATACCTTGTCTCACTGACCCATCTTTTCTTTCGAAAGCCCCACAGGGACACATGAGGGCCTCTGTTTCTAGGTTCCTCTTGTTGGATAACTACGCAGAACTTGATCTCTGGACAGGCTCCTCTCACATTAGATCGCTGGAGGATTAATCAACTATCACATTTTCTTGGCTCACTGCCAAAAACCAACCCTTTTTGCCTGATACTCTACTCTTTTGAGGAGCTTTGCTTGGTTGAGGAACCGATCCAGAGGTCCTTATAAACCTCTTACAAATCCCTGCTAGATCTTCACACCACTGAAGACCCCCCATTCTTGACAAAATGGGAGAGGGATTTGCAAGTCACCTTCACCAAACACCAAAAAGAACACATACTTTTTTACGCACAGAAATCTTCTCTATGTAGGAAATATCAGACCACATATAAAACAGTGATGCATTGATATAAAACCCCTTCTGTTCTGGCTAAGCTATTTCCTCAACAAACTGATCATTGTTGGCACTGCGACCTACACTCAGGCACCCTCTTACATATTTTCTTGGATTGCCCTGTGCTCCAAACTTTTTGGCAGCCGGTGCTTAACCTCATACATAAATCAACAGATATCTCCTTACAAGATAACCAAGCTGCGGTCCTACTTAACCTTACCCCTTTATCAAAGAAATGTTATCATAAATTCCTTTTCAAACATCTCCTTAATGCTGCAAGGGCCTGTATCCCACCTCTATGTAAGCAACAGTCCACGCCAACGGTGGCCCAATGGCTCGCAAGAGTGAACAACATTGAGCAAATGGAAGATCTGACCTCTGCTTTGTGAGATGTCAGAGGGGTCTCTCTGATGAATTCCTCCAAAACACATGTTAGGATCCACCGTCTGGGGGGGATCTCCATTGATTGTTTAGTGCTATCGATCTAGGCTCCCTGGGGGTGACGCCACCACCCCCCCTTTTTTTTTCTTTCTTTCTTGTCTTTTCCTTCTTCCCCATCTCTCCCTTCTCCATTTCTCCCTTTAAACTAAAAAAACAAAAAGTGGTGGGTACAGAAGCATATATTTACCCTGTATTTGACTTCAGTTAGTGGTGTGAGCCTTATTGAAGGGTTCCCTTCACTCACATGCAATTGTTTTGTATGGTTGTGTCCTTTTTGCATTCGTGACCATTTACCATATATACTCAAGTATAAGCCAAGTTTTTCAGCACATTTTTTAGGCTGAAACTCCCCCTGGCTTATACTCGAGTGAGGGTCTCGAGTGATGGTGCCCATCTGCAGCTGTACCTTTGATTACTAAAACAGCAACAGTCTCCCGCTGTGTTATGCAGTCTGTTCAGCCATCCATTGTAACAAATCCCTGTCTCCTCCTCATCCGTGATATGCCCTGTACACATGTTCGGACTTTGTCCGCCGGACCTAGTCCAGCAGACAAACCGCCGGACTTTCCGAGCGTGTGACTTGCCCACACACGCCCGGACTTCCGAGCGTGTGACTTGCCCACACACGCCCGGACTTCTCCAGCTGACAATCCGTGGGAAAAAGTCTGCGGGACTTTTGAAAATGAACGGACTTGCCCACACACGGAGCAGTCCGTTCATTTAGAACGTAACTGCAGGTAGACGGGGCTAGCGAAGGCAGTGAATGCCGCCGCGCTAGCCCCGTCACCTGGTATGGATTTAAAGGGAATCCCCATACCGAAAAAAACGCGTGGGGGTCCCCCCCGAATCCATCTCAGACCCTTATCCGAGCACACAGCCCGGCAGGCCAGGAAAGGGGTGGGGACGAGCGAGCCCCCCCCTCCTGGGCCGTACCAGGCCACGTGCCCTCAACATGGGGGGTGCCCTGGGGAAAGGGGGGTTGTCGGGAAGAGGCCATTGTCCTCATCAACATGGGGACAAGGTACTTTAGGGTGGGGGGCCGCACGGCCCCCCTTTCCCCAGGGCACCCCCCATGTTGAAGGCACGCGGCCTGGTACGGCTCAGGAGGGGGAGGGGGCGCTCGCTCGTCCCCACCCCTTTCCTGGCCTGCCGGGCTGCGTGCTCGGATAAGGGTCTGAGATGGATTTGGGGGGGACCCCCACGCCGTTTTTCTGCGTGCTGATTCCCTTTAAATCCATGCCAGGTGACGGGGCTAGCGCGGCGGCATTCACTGCCTTCGCTAGCTCCGTCTACCTGAAGTCACGTGCTAAATGAACGGACTTTCCGATGATCGGCAAGTCCGCTCATTTCCAAAAGTCCGGCGGACTAGCATACTAACGGCGGGATTGTCCGCCGGACTGCCAAGTCCAGCGGATAATTTTAAAACAAAACTTAAAACCTAGTCCGCCGAACTTTTGGCGCCAAAAAGTCCGCCGGCGCCCACACACGGGGGGATTGTCCGCCGGACTTCAGTCCGGCAGACAATCCCGCGGGAAAGTCCGTTCGTGTGTACGCGGCAATAGACGGAACACTGATAAAATGCTGGGAAACTGTGATAGACGGAACGCTGATACAGACGAGGAGGAGGCGGGGCTTTGTCACAATGGACGGCCAGGGCCGTCTTAGTAGCATCATGGGCCCCTGGGCAAAGTAATGCTCTGGGGCCCCTACAATGGAGACAGCACAGGTAAACAGACATCAAGTAGGTAGGAGGCAGACAAGCGGAGCTTCCCCTTTTGGGCGGAGCTCCACATTAACAATCATTCTGTACAGCAAAGAAACAGTGGGAAAATACTACATACATAAAGTAACAAAGTTGTCCTGTGCATATAACATATCTGCTAGATTGATGCCTCCCCAGCCCTCTGGCCCCTCTACACCCCAGATATCCCCCCAGCACTCTGGCCCCTCTACACCCCAGATATCCCCCCAGCACTCTGACCCCTCTACACCCCAGATATCCCCTCCAGGACGGTGACCCCCTCTACATCCCAGACATCTCCCCTGCACTCTGACCCCTCTACACCTCAGGTATCCCCCTCAGCACTCTGACCTCTCTACACCCCAGATATCCCCCCAGCACTCTGACCCCTCTACATTTTAGATATCCCCCTAGCACTCTGATCCCTCTACAGCCCAGATATCCCTCCAGCACTCTGACCCCTTTACACCCCAGATATCCCCCCAGCACTCTGACCCCTCTACACCACAGATATCCCCCCAGCACTCTGATCCCTCTACACCACAGGTATCCCCCCAGCACTCTAACCCCTCTACATCCCAGATATCCCCCCAGCACTTGGACCCCTCTACACCCCAGATATCCCCCCAGCACTCTGCCCCCTCTACACCACAGATACCCCCAAGCACTCTGACCCATCTACACCCCAGATATCCCCTCCAGGACGGTGACCCCCTCTACATCCCAGACATCTCCCCTGCACTCTGACCCCTCTACACCTCAGGTATCCCCCTCAGCACTCTGACCTCTCTACACCCCAGATATCCCCCCAGCACTCTGACCCCTCTACATTTTAGATATCCCCCTAGCACTCTGATCCCTCTACAGCCCAGATATCCAACCAGCACTCTGATCCCTCTACACCCCAGATATCCCCCAACACTCTGACCCCTCTACATCCCAGATATCCCCCCAGCACTCTGACCCATCTACATCCCAGATATCCCCCCAGCACTGTGACCCCTCTACATCCCAGATATCCCCCCAGCACTTGGACCCCTCTACACCCCAGATATCCACCCAGCACTCTGCCCCTTCTACACCACAGATACCCCCAAGCACTCTGACCCATCTACACCCCAGATATCACCCCAGCACTCTGACCCCTCTATACCCTAGATATCCCCCCAGCCCTCTGACCCCTCTACACCCCAGATATCCCCCAACACTCTGACCCCTCTACATCCCAGATATCCCCCCAGCACTGTGACCCCTCTACATCCCAGATATCCCCCCAGCACTTGGACCCCTCTACACCCCAGATATCCCCCCCAGCACTCTGCCCCCTCTACACCACAGATACCCCCAAGCACTCTGACCCCTCTACACCCCAGGTGTCCCCCCAGCACTCTGACCCCTCTACACCCTAGATATTCCCCCCAGCACTGTTACCATATACCATAAGATACCCCTTGTATTGTGACCCCACTACATCCCTGATACCCCCTACACTGTGGCCTCTCTACATCCCTGATACCTCTAGCACTATAGCCACCCAAGCTACCCCAAGCATTGCTACCCCCTATAGACCCCAGACTACCCATACACCTTTGATATCCCCCAGCACCATTATTGCATCCATGTAGTACCCCCTTTTCCAGTGGAGATACAGTGCAGTGCATTTTGGCTATGTGCCCAATGGAGTCACCTATACCAATCAAGCAGGCAGAAGGAGGGGCGGAATAGGGAGCATCCCTTTGGAAATTCCAAGCCACTGCAAACAGTGCTGGACTGCTGTGCTCACCATGACACCATCCACAACGCTACTTCTGCAGGTGGGCTCTCAGTGCTGCCGACTCAGCAGCTCCCACTCCAGATCTTACCCTGCAGCCTTCGAGTCCTGAGCATTCAAGCTGCACGCGGCAGTGTCAGAGCAACACTGGTGCTCCGGCCCTGCCCCTCCCTGCTGGCTCTGAAATAATAAGTATCGTTCTGCACAGCACAGCGCACTGCTGCCAGCCTGCCTCCCCTGTGTATCTATCACTCTCAGTGCCATCATAGGGGCAGCGTGGACTCAAGGACCAGCTGCCTTGGGGAAAGTGCAGGGACCCCATGCAGCTGGGGCCCCTGGGCAGTGCCCAGGTGTGCCCACTCATTAAGATAGCCCTGTGGATGGCCGCCGAACAGACTGCATAACACAGGGGGAGACACCCGCCAGGGCCGGTCCTAGGCAGGGTGCGTGGGGTGTGCTGAGAGCGCTGCTCCACTCCCTCCTCCACTCCCTCCTCCTCATCTGTGTCCTGCTGTGGTGGGGGGGGGGCTCTGATGGGGAACACCTTCTGTGGGGGGGCTCTGATGGGGACACCTGCTGTGGGGGGCTCTGATGGGGGACACCTGCTGTGGGGGGGGGCTCTGATGGGGACACCTGCTGGGGGGGCTCTGATGGGGAATACCTGCTGTGGGGGGGGGGGCTCTGATGGGGAACACCTTCTGTGGGGGGGGGCTCTGATGGGGACAGACTCTAATGGGGGGACACCTGCTGTGGGGGGCTCTGATGGGGGACACCTGCTGTGGATGGGGGCTCTGATGGGGGACACCTGCTGTGGGGGGGCTCTGATGGGCACTTTGATATAAGCTGCGCATGCCGCAGGTCACGCTCTCCCCAGAATATCCCTCATTCTCAACTCTAAAAGTTGGGAGGTATGCAGGAGTGGATCAGGGCAGAAGAGACTGTGCCACCGGGAAGAGGGCTCTCTGTGTTTACTGCCCACCCCCTCCCTCCTCCTGTCAGAGGAGGAGAGCGAAGCAGCTGGAGAACGGATCGCCCGTGTCTGAGTGGAGAGAGAGCAGCTGCGGGCTCTTAGACCCCACCCTCCCTCTCCTCCTCGCACTGCTGTACTTGCCAGGTCAGCTGCCCGCTATGTTTCTTCTCCCTTCTTCATATTGGCCAGGGAAGAAATACAATAAAAAGGAGCAGAGAAGAGGATTGTGGGACATGTAATCCCGTGGACTGGCGGCCCCATTGTGACCCGGAAACTGCAACCCACACAGCATGCTAAGCTGAACAAGAGGGGGGGAGAGAGAGCTCCAGGATGCAAGGAAAGTACACCCAGGACTCCAGGGAGAGGAAGTGCTGAGGGGACATCATCAGAAAGAGAACCCCGCTGCCCTGTGCCACCAGAGGGAAAGCCGCACAGACTGGCATCATCCCTGGTGAAGAAAGGAAGGGAGTCATTGCCAGAATAGAGATCTGAGCACTACCCAGCTGAGTCGCCACGGGCAACCCAGAGTGAGCTGACTCCTGATCAGAAAAACTGATGTTGCTGTATTGCCGGGTCTGGTCGGCCATTATCTACTTCCATCCTTAGGAACTTCAGTCTCTGACCATCTCCTGGACTATGTCTGCAGTCTCTGACCATTTCCTGTACTATGTCTGCAGTCTCTGACCATCTCCTGTACTATGTCTGCAGTCTCTGACCTTCTCCTGTACTATGTCTGCAGTCTGACCATCTCCTGTACTATGTCTGCAGTCTCTGACCTTCTCCTGTACTATGTCTGCAGTCTGACCATCTCTAGTACTATGTCTGCAGTCTCTGACCTTCTCCTGTACTATGTCTGCAGTCTCTGACCTTCTCCTGTACTATGTCTGCAGTGTCTGACCTTCCCTTGTACTATGTGTGCAGTCTCTGACCATCTCTTGTAGTATGTCTGGGGGCTCTTTCTAACAGAGTCTCTAACAGAAGCCCTCTCTGTGTGCATTAGAGAGACCCCCCTCCAGGTCCCATTAGTGTACTAATTTTCTTTATTGTTAAAAGATCATGGGAGGATCCCAGGTTAATGAAGACTTCTTAGGGGAGCATCTCTGTGTTTGAGTCGTAGCCATAGAAACATTTGTAAAGTGGGGGGAGTTAGTAAGATGACCACGCCCACGTTGGGGGCGCCAGAAATATTTCCGCACCCTGGCATCTGTTACCCTAGGATCAGCCCTGACACCCGCTGTTTTAGTTATCAAAGGTATGGCTGCAGATGGGCACAATGAGGCTGCAAATGGGCACAGTGAGGCTGCAAATGGGCACAATAAGGCTGCAGATGGGCACAGTGAGGCTGCAAATGGGCACAGTGAGGCTGCAGATGGGCATTGTTTACCCAGTAGCTGCTGCATTTTCGAATCCCTAGACTTATACTCAAGTCAATACGTTTTCCCATTTTTTTTGTGATAAAATTAGGTGCCTTGGCTTATATTCGGGTCGGCCTATACTCAAGTATATGCGGTACATGCAATGCAAAGTTGTCTTTATATTTGTATCTCTGTCACATCTTTAAATAAAAAATGAAAAAAAAATAAAAAAAATAGACCCTTCACTGTTTGTAAAGCGGTGCTTACCCCAAACAGCTGCAAAGACAGGCTATGCGATTAAAGCTGAAGCAGATCATTTTGAACCCCAAATCAAGGTAAATGGAATTCAGTTTTATAGCTGCAGTTTCCTGCCCATATTTTAAATTACTGTGTTTAGTGAAATATATGTATTTGTTTAAGAGACATAATTAAAATCTCAAAGGAACAAAACACAAGTTAGTGTTTGCCATTTTCCGTCAGTTCTATTTCTGCAATATGTCATATGTATGTTATTTAAGTGTTTCTTATTGTATATTGTGTTTGAACAGCACCTGCTTCTTTTGGACAGGGGTCTGAGTCTTTTTCTTGGCGGACTGTATTTCCTGTTAAACCTATGGAAATGTTTATGTAATTCTGAAGAAGTGTAATTTCCACCAAAAGATATCCATCATGTATAGAATAAGAAGAAAACATGTCTAATTATGTAATTGCTCAATAGCTGTGCCTTTGTACTCTGACAAGAGGACTAAAGATTTTCAGCCTGCGTGTACCCAGCATAAGTCAGGTAGAATGTCAGCATGAGTTATACAGCGGTCGGTGAATAGTGAAAAATTCCATCTTGACACCAACATGCATAGTATAAAAAATAGGTAATTCTCCACTCTTAAAAATAAAGAAGGTTAATGTATGCATCACCAAAATATTAGTGTGTGTTGACAGCCAGCTGACACTTAGGGCCTTTTCACCCTGATACATTTTTCATGCGTTTTTTCTTTGCAAGAAAAATGCAAAAAAAGGGCCAGTTCACACCAAAAACTAAAAATAGGTTATATGGTTTCCAATTGCATAGTTCACATCAGTGGGGTCAGTTCCTGGGTGTTCCAGTTCCAGAAAAAAAGTAGAACATGCTGCATTTTTCCTGCACTGGACTGTACTGGAACGCAGTAAAGCGCATCAAAAATGCACCGGAATGAACTGGAACACATTGCAGTAAAAAAAAAAAGGAAAAAGAAGAAAAAAGCATCTGGAATGCATCCAGAAATGCACCCCTGTAATGTCATTGGCTGGCACATGCTGGGCCACGGACATCACAAGGGGAGGTGCCAACAGGTGACGTCGCCAGGTTGCCCCTGCCCCTTACTTATTTAAGAACTGTCAGAGGGAGGAGCAGGCAAACAGTGGGAGCCTTCGGTGCAAGCGGAGCTTTTTTTTCTTATTTTTCTGGGTCCAGTGGTGCGTCCAGCATCATGATTAACAATGGATCTACATGGGGGGACATTGTTTTTTTATTTTTTATTTTTTATAAAAAGGACTTGTCAAAAATGCTTGTAGTATCTTTATTCAATTTTTACACTTTTTTTGTGAATGGTTGGGGTACTATGTACCCCTACTCATTCACATGGGGGGCGGGATCTGGGGGCCCCCTTGTTAAAGGGGGCTTCCAGATTCTGAAAAGCCCTCTGGATGCAGATCCCCAAAACCCCTGACCAGGGATGTGGGGAAGAGGCCCTTGTCTCCATCAACATGGGGACAAGGTGCTTTGGGGTGCCCCAAAGCACCCCCATGTTAAGGGCATGTAGCCTGGTATTGTTCGAGGGGGGGGTGCTTGCTTGTCCCCTACCTTTGCTGACCCCCTAGGCTCCATGCTTGGATGACAAAATGCATCAAAAACGTGGGTTAAAATACGCAAAACACGCCTCAAAAACCGCATCAATCGCAACCGCATACATGTGAACCTAGGGTTAGCATAGATCCCTTAAGTTATAAGAGGCCCAATATCACTTGATGTATAAAGGATTAACAACTTCCACAGCCAGATTCAGATGTAGTAACAAAGGTGATAGTAAAAGGTTGATCTCACAATGCTCCCAGTGGTATATCATTCATAGAAGAAAGCAAAAACCACATAATAGTGCTTTCTGCAGTATTTATTATAGTCACTTTACAATTTACAACACCTACAAGAAGGAAAAACATGCAGCGCGATCAAAACAAAGCATCCAATGAACAGTATAACCAGCACTATACTGAGCCAGTATATGTTTCAAGATGAATACTCCTCTTTGCAGAGATTCCAAAGAAACAGGTGTCATTTAGCGTGAAAACATCATAGGCTCTACCTTTATGTGTTACGTCCAACAAGACTTCCTCAAAAGGCCACGTTAGATATGATCGAGCCTGAGAGAGAGTTTAAACCAGAAATCTTTTAGTCCTAGCTGTCACATTTTCAGTATTACCTGTTTGGATTTTATACATACAATGAATGCAAAGCTGGGGGTATTTTTAAAAAAAACGTAAACATATGTAAAGAAAGAAATATTTCAGGCTACTGGTCCAGTAACTACTATATCTACAGCTCACAGCCTGGTGGTCAGTACGAACAATGATTCTTTCATTGGTGTTTAGTGAGAAGAATACAGTAGCTAAAAAGATCAAAGGCGTTAGTAGTTGCTTATCTCAAAGAAAGTAACTGCTCATTGGGGGAACCCTACACGGGTTAAGAAAGGCTGATATCGATCAATAACGAAGTCATTAGTTAGTACAGTTATTGGAACCATGGGCTTATACAGATAAACCATCACCATGCTATCCAGTCACTATAAAAGTCAGTAGAATCTGGTTTCATGGAAACTAATGGGCTGTAATATGTTTTTATGGAGGATTCAAGAATCTTTTCCACCAGGGTTGTCTCTTGAACTTCTCACAGCTGTGAGACAGTGTACACCATTGCCAAAGGGTTCCATGCATGTTTATAAACATTTGGAATTGAATACCACGCATTTCAAAGACACTCAGAACACTGCTCTATGCACCCCAATCAGTGTTGGTCATCTTACTTTAAAAAAGTAATTAGTTAAGTTACAAATTACTTCTCCCAAAAAGTAATTGCGTTAGTAACTCAGTTACTACATTGGAAAAGTAATTAGTTACACAATAAAGTAACTGACTTTTTTTTAAATATTCTATACGTGTAACTAAGGGGCGGGTCTAGTATTACTGTAACCAAAGGGCGCATTTTTTTATTATTGATATATATCGTGTAACCAAGGGGCTGCTCTATTATTACTCTAACCAAGGGGCAGATCTGTTATAGTGTGTAAGCAAGGGGCGGGTCTATTATTACTATATTGTGTAAGGGGCGGATGGCTACAGAAGAGGGCGAATGTTAAATTAATGAGCAGAGCTCAATATATAACAATAATAATAAATGCGCCCCTTGGTTACAGTAATACTAGACCCGCCCCTTACTTACACGATAGACGCCCCTTGCAGAGTAGCACGAGCTTCAAGAGCGTGCGGCATCGCCTCGCACAATTACATGTTAACTGCACCTGCGCGGTGTAGAGTTCACTCAGAGCTGTTTAGGTTCGGCAATTTTCGGAAGCTCCGTAGTCCTTCGTACTGCGCAAGCCCTGCGCCTGCGCAGTACAGGGGGTCCTTATCCGGCGGGGGAACTTTTTCGGCAGGACACCGGAATTACACTACTGCCATCTAGTGGCGGTAGATGTAATTGGGGTAACTAAGCCAAAGTAATGGGAACTGAGTTACCATGAGGGGAAAAGTAATCAGTTAGATTACTCGTTACCCTCTAAAGTAACTGCGTTAGGTAACTCAGTTTATTTTAACTCAGTTACTTACATCACTGACCCCAATACACTCAGCACACAACACCATGCACCGAAATGCACCCAGCATGCAACACCATAAACATGTATACCCTGATAAAATCAGTATACATACTCACATCTCTTACCTCCTTGTGCATTTTAGAGCTTCCATTTGGCATGTTGTTACTGGCCTGAATAGTTGAAGCTTCCTGGTCCACTTATCTTCATCAAACTGAAGTCTCCCTCACTTGCTTCACAATACAGGAAGTAAAAGCAAGAGAGAGAGCAATGAGCGGAGCAACAGCACCCTATTATGCTGCCATCATGAAGCTTCCAAAAACTTGGTTTTGAATTGTGGGCTCTCTCTAGTCCACTATACTACACACACACACACACACACACACACACACACACACACACACACACATATATATATATATATATATATATATATATATATATATATATATATATATATATATATATATATTACATATACACATATGTCAGTATATACAATCAAAAAATATACTATATCCAAATAAAGTGCCAAATTATTTGTGCAAACTTGATAATATCCACATAAAGGGCCAAGTAATTAGTGCAAAACATACAAAGCTCATTAAAAAGAAGTTAATTCAAAATGGAAAATAAACAGATGTGGCATAAACAGATGATTAACAGCAGAAAGAGGAATAGTCCCAATTCCAATGCCGGTGGTGACAAAAGGTGCTGCACACATACTTATTTCTGTCCAAGTAGTGCTCCAAGTGATCATTTCTCAGGGCTCCACCACATATAATAAATTGATGCTTATCAGATATTAGGACCCTTGTAACAAGGTCGAGCCACACACCAGTGAGCAAAACCCCTCACTGTGGGCATGAAAATGTCAAAATAACTCAACATTAATGTCTAAACCGCTGGCAACAAAAGTGAGTACACCCTCTAAGTGAAAATGTCCAAATTGGGCCTAATTAGCCATTTTCCCTGCCAAGTGTCATGTGACTCATTAGTGTTACAAGTAGAGATGGCCTTGCAGTTCGCCCCGCGGTCGGTTCACAGCGAACTTTGCGCGTTCACTATTTGCCAAACCGGCGGACATATGGCGCTGTTCGCGGCCGCCATATTCTTTTACATTGTGAAGAACTTTGACCCATGACACATCCATCATGTGGTACAGGACAGCCTATTGAGACATTTCAGCACATGGACATACCCCCTACCTTATAAATAGACCTGATCTGGCTGCCATTTTACATTCTGTCTTTTGTCAGTGTATGGAGAGGTTGCTGTGTGGAGCAGGGACAGACTGTAATCACTAGCTATTAGGTCCACAAAAGTCCTTAAGGACTGGTATAGGTGTACTATTGTTTGGTGTGCAGTATATAGGGGTGTAATACACTTATAATATACTTTCAAATATAGAAAGCATATTATAGTTCATTTCTATTGTGCAGCATTGTGACTGCAGTGCTGAGCGATTCTGCAGCTGTCTTTTGTTAGTGTAGGGAGAGGTTGCTGTGTGTAGCAGGGACAGACTGTAATCACTAGCTATTAGGTCCACAAAAGTCCTTTTAAGGACTGGTATAGGTGTACAGTATATAGGGGTGTAATACACTTATAATATACTTTCAAATATAGAAAGCATATTATAGTGCATTTCTACTGTGCAGCATTGTGATTGCTGAGCAGTTGTGCAGCGCTTTTGTCAGTGTAGGGAGAGGTTGCTGTGAGTCGCAGGGACAGACTATAGCTACACAAATCGCTAGCTAATATAGGTCCACAAAAGTCCTTTTAAGGACTGGTATAGGTGTACTATTTGGTGTGTAGTATATAGGGGTGTAATACACGTATAAAATACTTTCAAATATAGAAAGCATAGTATAGTGCATTTCTACTGTGCAGCATTGTGACTGCTGAGCGGTTCTGCAGCTCTTTTGTCAGTGTAGGGAGCGGTTGCTGTGTGTCGCAGGGACAGACTGTAGCGACACAAATCGCTAATGATTATAGGTCCACAAAAGTCCTTTTAAGGACTGGTATATGTGTACTATTGGAAGAGAAAAAAAACTGCACCAAAAAGTTATTTAAAAAACACTAGAGTGCAATAATGAGAAATTGATACCCAATCGGCATTGAAAGAAAAGGTATGAAAAATAATATATGCAGTGGTGAATAGTACATATCAATGCTTTCACCAAGAATATCCACAAATAAAGATGCTTAATTATTTAGTCCATAAATGAATGAAATGAACAGTCTTTTAAATGGATAGACTTCCACACACCACCGCTGTGCTCCACATCAACTTAGGTGCCACCACCGGTATATAGGCTGCTTACCAGATAGTAGATGTAAACGGGCACTAAGAACAACCACTTAGCAGGGGTCTTGACACTTTGGAGGAACGCACACCACAAGGGGATTTATCCAGTGAGAACCTTGCACTCCACGTACACCACAGCAGGATATCCTCCAATAGTGGCCTCAGCACTCGGCGGTGCATACAGCATACACCATAAAAGAACTAAAAAAAAGACCATCGTATAATACTGTAGGATTAACTAAAAGATTTTATTAAAATATGAGGTTATACTCACGACTTAGGTGAGAAAAAATAGCATAAAAGTAAAAGACGCCGGCCGGCATCAGATAGAGCCCTTCCTCCTTCCTGATGCGTTTCCTCATTAGTTAGATGTTTTCAATGGGGATAGGGCCGTGCAGTGAGTCACCGCCATTTATAGAACCACGCCTCGTTATGGGAAGCAAGGAAATGGCCTATACACCATCTTAAGTGTGGGAAACAATGCCCATACAAGCCCTAACTACCAAAAAGAGATGACAGGCCATTTTACGAGCGTCGCTCTGTATTACCAGGCTACTCAAAAGTATGGTTATTTACACCATGTTCACAAATCGAACATATGGGCCCACATAATGGATGGTATAGAGGAATATTTCAAAAAGGAACAAAGTAAATAAATACAAAATATAATGGAATAATAATTACATAACCCGGTGAAGGCGAGTGTTTATATGTGGGGAATCATAAAGGATTCCATGACTATTGGAATAAATGCATATCTATATACTGGGAAATATCCCAAAAATATAGTTATTTGTGACAAAAAATATTGTGTAGGTAAAACTAATAAACAATATGTCTTATTACAGACATATAGCTATAAATTAGCATAATCCCCAGGTCTGCACCCGGAAACACTTTCTCAAAGAAAAAATAAATAATAAATAATAAAAATAAAAAAACACGTATTAGTGTGAAAAATTTAGTGCACATTAAGTGGCAAAAATAGAAATATATAAATAATTGTCCAAAAATGTGAATAGTGCTGTACTAATAATTAAAGTGCACATTGTGAGTAAACAAAGTATTAAATGTGGACAAATATTTTTAGTCAGAAAATCGTTAGGGTGTGATAAATTAAGACTGAGTATAGTGATAAAGCCCATCCTTGCATACCACAACCTGCCTTATAGTAGGAAGGAGAAAGGTTTACCGCCATATTATAAACAAAAAGTATAAACTCCATACCTAAAATTAAATTAATAATAATTGATATACAGACCAATATAGAACCATTCAAAAATTAGCATAACAATTAATATACAAATATGGCATCAAAATCAAAAATTGGACCACTCAATGACCTAAAGAGGATTCAAGCGTTATTAATGAAAGCATTCACGTCTGTGTCCACAATCATTCGATATGGAACATATGTTTTCAATCTGTGAATCCACGCCATCTCAAGTTTAGAGATCTCTCTAACCATAAGGCCCCCCCTCCAGTTAGGCTTTTATTTTTCTATACCCAAAAATAGGGTGTTGGATGGGTCCCTATTGTGTGCCTGGAGGTAATGTTTGGAGACAGAATAGTTCTTGAAGCCTGTGATGATATTAGTAATGTGTTCGTTCAAACACACTTGTAAGGGGAATTTGGTGCTGCCCACATATTGTAGGCCGCATGGACATTGTAAAAGGTAGACTACCCCAGTGGTGGTGCAGGTAATACAAGGTATGATCCTGAACACTTTTTGAGTGGCAGTGGACACAACAGAGGTAGTCCTTCTTTGTGAACTGGAATTAAGGCGACACCCTGCACCGTCTGCATTGATAATATCCGGTTAGTTGATCTAAAAAGCCTCTGCTAGTCACTGGGGGGTTTAGAACATTGGGGACCACTTGGCCCTGTAGGGATGGAACCCCTCTAAAAATTACTCTGGGTTTTGGGTGGCAAAAGGTCACCAAGAACTGTGTCATTGGTGACAATATGCCAATGTTTTCTGATGAGTTGTCTTACACCACTGTGTTGCACAGAGTAGGAAGTAATAAAGGGTACCCCTGGCAGAGGTCCTGACGCGCCCCTGGGTCCCTTCTCAATCAACAAGTCTTCTCTGTTAATTGCACAGACTGTTTTAGAGTATCTCCTCATGATAGCCCTTTTCAACAAAGCAGCCAAACCACTTCGGCTTGTGTCAAGAATTGATGAGGGTCAGAACAGTTCCTCCGAAAGCCTCAAAAACTGGCTCTTCGGAAATGCCCTAAGCCAAGAGTTATGGTGGCAGCTCCCGACAGGATGAATGAGTTCCTGTCGGTCTCTTTGAAAAAGGTTGAGGTAACAAACGAGTTGTTCCTAATGCCAACACTCAAGTCCAGATAATGGATGTCAGACTGGCTGGCCTCATACTTCAAAATAATGCCTCTATGATTGAGATCGAGGACATTCATGAAGTTCTCCAAATCCTGGTATTGACCATCCCATAGGAGGAGGATGTCATCAATGTACCTGGCCCAAAAGGCAATCTGAGGTACATGTTGGGAATAGATGACATCCTCCTCCCACTTGGCCATGAACAAATTGGCCAAGCTAGGGGCATACTTGGCCCCCAGGGCAACTCCGGTGTCTATAAAATTTGCCATCAAACCAAAAATAGTTAGATGCCGCTGCAAATTTTAAAAGGGACATCAAACAACAAACCTGTCTCTGAGGGAGACCAGAGTCTCTATCGAGATAGAGTTGTACAGCCTCAAAACCCAAGGCATGAGGGATGATGGTGTACAAAGAAGTAACATCGATAGTCACCATCCACATCCCAATGGTGGGTGCCATGTTGGACAACAAGTTAATAATATGCCTGGAGTCTTTCACATAGGATGGCATAGATCGTACCAATGGCTGCAGATAAAAATCAATGTATCTGCCCACCCAGGACGTGATAGAATCAATCCCACTAACAATGGGACGTCCCGGGGGGTAGATCGGATCCTTATGCAATTTAGGGAGATAATAGATGGTCGGTGTGCTAGGAGCTCTAACGATAAGGAATAACTTCTCTTTAATAGTTAGAATCCCTTCATAAAAGCCCTCGGCCACCAAAGCTTCGAGTTCCCTAGTATATTTGGACTTAGGGTCCCCAGACAAAAGGGTGTAGGTTTTGGTATCGCCTACTATCTTGGACATTTCAGCCAAATAGTCCACCTTGTCCAAGACAACTATCCCCCCCCTTATCGGCAGGCCTCACGACCAAATCCTTGTTATGGCAGAGAGATTCCAAACCCTCCTGTAAAGACTTGTTAAGCCTAGCCTTCTTAACCTCCAAGTCCCTCAGAAGCACATCCCTAAACACTCTAAGGGAAGGTGCCAGGGTGCTAGGGGGGTTAAAGAGGGAAGCATTTCTCAGTCCGGAATGAACATAATCACTCACTACATTTTGATTGGTTTGTGTGATTCCGGACATGTATCTCTTAATGTTTAATTTCCTAATAAACTTGTGGATATCCATAAACGTCTGGAATTTATCCAGACGTTTTGGAAGAGCAAACTTAAGACCCTTATCCAATAAACGTTTTTCTGAGTCGGATAGTGTTTTGGAACTTAAGTTAAAAATCCCTTGTCCCACTACATTCGCAGTCTTTTGAGTTGTTCTGCTACGCCTCCCCCCTCTGGTTCCTCTCCTCTTTCTCCTAGTCTTTTTAGCCCTTCGGTAGGTTTGTGAAAACCCCAACTCTCTTGTGTATTTGGTGTTGAAGGGCCCTGTAAGCCTGAAGATCTATTGGAAGCCCTGTTAGGGAAGCTATAATTGGTTGCCAATCCTTGTTCAAAGGATTGGGAACCCTCATAGAGAGTCTTCTCCTGGACTTCTCTGACTAAAAATATTTGTCCATATTTAATACTTTGTTTACTCACAATGGGCACTTTAATTATTAGTACAGTACTATTCACATTTTTGGACAATTATTTATATATTTCTATTTTTGCCACTTAATGTGCACCTAATTTTTCACACTATTACATGTTTTTTTTTTTTTTATTATTATTTATTATTTATTTTTTCTTTGAGAAAGTGTTTCCGGGTGCAGACCTGGGGATTATGCTAATTTATAGTTATATGTCTGTAATAAGACATATTGTTTATTAGTTTTACCTACACAATATTTTTGTCACAAATAACTATATTTTTGGGATATTTCCCAGTATATAGATATGCATTTATTCCAATAGTCATGGAATCCTTTATGATTCCCCACATATATACACTCGCCTTCACCGGGTTATGTAATTATTATTCCATTATATTTAGTATTTATTTACTTTGTTCCTTTTTTACATATTCCTCTATACCATCCATTATGTGGGCCCATATGTTTGATTTGTGAACATGGTGTAAATAACCATACGTTTGAGTAGCCTGGTAATACAGAGCGACGCTCGTTAAATGGCCTGTCATCTCCTTTTGGTAGTTAGGGCTTGTATGGGCATTGTTTCCCACACTTAAGATGGCGTATAAGTCATTTCCTTGCTTCCCATAACGAGGCGTGGTTCTATAAATGTCGGTGACTCACTGCACGGCCCTATCCCCATTGAAAACATCTAACTAATGACGAAACGCGTCTGAAAGGGCGTGCAGTGACGTCACTGTGTTATTTCAGGAAGAAGAAAGGGCTCTATCTGATGCTGGCCGGCGTCCTTTACTTTTGTGCTATTTTTTCTCACCTAACTCGTGAGTACAACCTCATATTTTAATTAATGCCTTTAAGTTAATCATACAGTCTTTTTTTTATGGTGTATGCTGTATGAATCGCCGAGTGCTGAGGCCACTATTGGAGGATATCCTGCTGTGGTGTACGTGGAGTGCAAGGTTCTCACTGGATAAATCCCCTTGTGGTGTGCGTTCCTCCAAAGTGTCAAGACCCCTGCTAAGTGGTTGTTCTTAGTGCCCGTTTACATCTACTATCTGGTAAGCAGCCTATATACTGGTGGTGGCACCTAAGCTGATGTGGAGCACAGCGGTGGTGTGTGGAAGTCTATCCATTTAAAAGACTGTTCATTTCATTCATTTATGGACTAAATAATTAAGCATCTTTATTTGTGGATATTCTTGGTGAAAGCATTGATGTGTACTATTCACCACTGCATATAGTATTTTTCATACCTTTTCTTTCAATGCCGATTGGGTATCAATTTCTCATTATTGCACTCTAGTGTTTATTAAATAACTTTTTGGTGCAGTTTTTTTCTCTTCCATTGTACATCGTGTTTATCTCACCATTCTGTATCCTTTTTAGTATCTTATTAAGTTGTTTCTGTTCTTGTCCATCTATTTGGGTTAGCACAGTTTTTTCTTTGTACCTTATTCTGTTTGTGATATTATCACTGCTGCTGAACCCCCCCCCCCCTATTTTCCATCCTTGTGATGGATATCTTTTAATTTAGGGCCACTAAGGTTGTCAATATAGATGGAGTTTTTGAGGCATATAAAGACGATGAGGGCGACCTGGGTGGAATTTTCACCCGACTCAAAAACTTGATGGTTTCTGAAAACCACACCAAGTGGGATATTGCCTAATTATAAACCTATATTAAGCACCTTATGGTACCTAGGAGTCTCTGATGGGACGTAGCACCCCAGAAAGGGGACACTGACTTGGAGGAATGGTTTAAATATTTTAACCAGGCCGGTGTATCCTTTCCCCGCTTTCTGGTTGAGAGGAAGACTGCTAAACTAACAAAACTAGATGATGAGATCAAACTCATTAAGACTAAACTCAATCTGACCAAAGATGACGATGAGTATAAAGACAAATCTTGTAATCTTCTTAAAGTTCTTGAGAAAGAAGACAAGGATCAGAGGTTGAAAAAGAAGAAAAAGTTCAATAGGGATCTTGCCGATTACCCAAACCACATCGTTTTTAATTGGCAAAAGAAAATGTTAGAGGATCAAACCAAAACATTTCCCATTGAAATGGATACCTCTGCGCCAATGTCCCAACCAACAGCTGGAGGGGGCTTTTATCAGGTCCAACCTCCTGCCCCCAAACGGGTTCAGTCAAAACCCAAATTAGGGGGCAACCCTGTTTACCAATCTCCCAGGGGTTCTAACCCTAGAGGAGGCCCCCCATGGGAATCAGGGTTATTCGTCTAGGGCCCCTAGACCTAATTATGGGGTGGGGGAACCTAAAATATACCCCCAAGGCCCACCTTACAAACAGAGAGGCATTACACCGAGAGGGAGAGGTTGGAATTCGAGTAATCAAAGAGGGAGAGGGACCTATACTGACCAATTTGAAGGCTGGAGACCTAGTGCCTATGATTACTGGGATCCAGAACCACCTCCTTGGAATCAAACAGAGTCAGGTTGGGATTATTGGCAACCAATTATAGCTTCCCTAACAGGGCTTGCAATAGATCTTCAGGCTTACAGGGTCCTTCAACACCAAATACACAAGGGAGTTGGGTTTTTCACAAACCTACCCAAGGGATAAAAAGACTAGGAGAAAGAGGAGAGGAACCAGAGGGGGGAGGCGTAGCAGAACAACTCAAAAGACCGCAAATGTAGTGGGACAAGGGATTTTTAACTTAAGTTCCAAAACACTGTCCGACTCAGAAAAACATTTATTGGATAAGGGTCTTAAGTTTGCACCTCCAAAACGTCTGGATAAATTCCAGACGTTTATGGATATCCACAAGTTTATTAAGAAATTAAACATTAAGAGATATATGTCCGGAATCACACAAACCAATCAAAATGTAGTGAGTGATTATGTTCATTCCAGAAATGCTTCCCTCTTTAACCCCCTTGGCACCTTCCCTTAGAGTGTTTAGGGATATGCTTCTGAGGGACTTGAATGCCATGGAGGTTAAGAAGGCTAGGCTTAACAAGTTTGGTCGTGAGGCCTGCCGATAAGGAGGGGGGGATAGTTGTCTTGGACAAGGTGGACTATTTGGCTGAAATGTCCAAGATAGTAGGCGATACCAAAACCTACACCTTTTTGTCTGGGGACCCTAAGTCCAAATATACTAGGGAACTCGATGCTTTGGTGGCCGAGGGCTTTTATGAAGGGATTCTAACTATTAAAGAGAAGTTATTTCTTATCCCTAGAGCTCCTCGCACACCGACCATCTATTATCTCCCTAAATTGCATTAGGATCCGAGCTGCCCCCCGGGACGTCCCATTGTTAGTGGGATTGATTCTATCACGTCCTGTGTGGGCAGATACATTGATTTTTATCTGCAGTCATTGGTATGATCTATGCCATCTTATGTGAAAGACTCCAGGCATATTATTAACTTGTTGTCCAATATGGCACCTACCATTGGGATGTGGATGGTGACTATCGATGTTACTTCTTTGTACACCATCATCCCTCATGCCTTGGGTTTTGAGGCTGTACAACTCTATCTCAATAGAGACTCTGGTCTCCCTCAGAGACAGGTTTGTTTTTTGATGTCCCTTTTAAAATTTGCAGCGGCATCTAACTATTTTTGGTTTGATGGCAAATTTTATAGACAAGACACCGGAGTTGCCATGGGGTCAAGTATGCCCCTAGCTTGGCCAATTTGTTCATGGCCAAGTGGGAGGAGGATGTCATCTATTCCCAACATGTACCTCAGATTGCCCTTTGGGCCAGGTACATTGATGACATCCTCCTCCTATGGGAAGGTCAACACCAGGATTTGGAGAACTTCATGAATTTCCTCAATCTCAATCATAGAGGCATTATTTTGAAGCATGAGGCCAGCCAGTCTGACATCCATTATCTGGACTTGAGTGTTGGTATTAGGAACAACTCGTTTGTTACCTTAACCTTTTTCAAAGAGACCGACAGAAACTCATTCATCCCTGTTGGGAGCTGCCACCATAACTCTTGGCTTAGGGCAGTTCCGAAGAGGCAGTTTTTGAGGCTTCGGAGGAACTGTTCTGACCCTCATCAATTCTTGACACAAGCCGAAGTTTTGGTTGGCCGCTTTGTTGAAAATGGCTATCATGAGGATACCCTTAGAGACACTCTAAAAACAGTCTGTGCAATTAACAGAGAGGACTTGTTGATTGAGAAGGGACCCAGGGGCGCCTCAGGACCTCTGCCAGGGGTACCCTTCATTACTTCCTACTCTGTGGTGTAAGACAACTCATCAGTAAACATTGGCATATTGTTGCCAATGACACAGTTCTTGGTGACATTTTGCCACCTAAACTTAGAGTAATTTTTAGAGGGGTTCCATCCCTACAGGGCCAAGTGGCCCCCAATGTTCTAAACCCCTCAGTGACTAGCAGAGGCTTTTTTGATCAACCAACCAGATATTATCAATGCAGACGGTGCAGGGTATGTCGCCTTAATTCCAGTTCACAAAGAAGGACTACCTCTGTTGTGTCCACTGCCACTCAAGAAGTGTTCAGGATCAAACCTTGTATTACTTGAGCCACCACTGGGGTAGTCTATCTTTTACAATGTCCATGCGGCCTACAATATGTGGGCCGCACCAAACGCCCCTTACAAGTGCGTTTGAACAAACACATTACTAATATCATCACAGGCTTCAAGAACCATTCTGTCTCCAAACATTACCTTCAGGCACACAATAGGGACCCATCCAACACCCTATTTTTGGGTATAGACAAATATAAGCCTATCTGGAGGGGGGCCTTATGGTTAGAGAGATCTCTAAACTTGAGATGGCGTGGATTCAACTGATTAAAAACATATGTTCCATATGGAATGAATGTGGACACAGACGTGAATGCTTTCATTAATAATGCTTGAATCCTCTTTAGGTCAATGAGTGGTCCAATTTTTGATTTTGATGCCATATTTGTATATTAATTGTTATGCTTATTTTTTAATGGTTCTATATTGGTCTGTATATCAATTATTAATTTAATTTTGGGTATGGAGTTTATACTTTTTGTTTATAATATCGCTGTAAACCTTTCTCCTTCCTACTATCAGGCAGGTTGTGGTATGCAAGGATGGGCTTTATCACTATACTCAGTATTAATTTTTCACACCCTAACGATTTTCTGACTAAAAATATCCACATTTAATACTTTGTTTACTCACAATGTGCACTTTAATTATTAGTACAGCACTATTCACATTTTTGGACAATTATTTATATATTTCTATTTTTGCCACTTAATGTGCACTTCATTTTTTACACTAATACATGTTTTTTTATTTTTACTATTTATTTTTTCTTTGAGAAAGTGTTTCCGGGTGCAGACCTGGGGATTACAGTATGCTAGTTTATAGTTATATGTCTTTAATAAGACATATTGTTTATTAGTTTTGCCTACACAATATTTTTGTCACTTATATATTTTTGGGATATTTCCCAGTATATAGATATGCACATATGGAATTTGGGATACCCGCTACAATAACTTATAAAAAATAAAATAAAAAAATTATGGCAACTTTTCCAATAGCAGGATCATCTCCTGCACCCCCTTCATAGCCTGGTCTTGCCTCTCCTCCATGGCCTTCATGCGCTCCTGAATTGACGAAATTTCACAGATAAAAAAATAATACTTGTCGTTGTCGATATGATTTGCTTAATACTTCTGGTATGTCAGTGTCCATGTTGTGGGACTATGTGTGCACAGCTAGTAATTATTTTGTGGCTGCAAATATCGCCTGCCATTAAAATGAATGGGACCTGCCGCGAACCTGTGGTTCGCGAACATTTGTGCGCGTTCGCGCAATCGCGCTTGATAACCATCCCGTTAGATGTTCATCCATTACTAGTTACAAGGTCTCAGGTGTGAATGGGAAGCAGATGTGTTAAATTTGGTGTTATTGCTCTCACTCTCTCATACTGGTCACTGGAAGTTTAACGTGGCACTTCATGGCAAAGAACTCTCTGAGGATCTAAAAAAAATAATTTTTGCTCTACATAAAGATGGCCTAGGCTATAAGAAGATTGCCAAGACCCTGAAACTGAGCTGCAGCACGGTGGCCAAGACCATACAGCAGTTTGACAGGACAGGTTCCACTCAGAACACTCCTCGCCATGGTCGACCAAAGAAGTTGAGTGCACATGCTCAGCATCATATCCCGAGGTTGTCTTTGAGACGTATCAGTGATGCCAGCATTGCTGCAGAGGTTGAAGGGGTGGGGGCCAGCCTGTCAGTGCTCAGACGATACGCCGCACAATGCATCAAGTTGGTCCCAGAAGGAAGCCTCTTCTAAAGATGATGCACAAAAAAGCCTGCAAACAGTTTGCTGAAGACAAGCAGATTAAGGACTAGGGATGAGCTGAACACCCCCCGGTTCAGTTCGCAGCAGAACATGCGAACAGGCAAAAAAATTGTTCAAACAGCGTTAAAGTCTATGGGACACGAACATGAATAATCAAAAGTGCTAATTTATATGCAAGTTATTGTCATAAAACGTGTTTGGGGACCTGGGTCCTGCCCCAGGGGACATGTATCAATGCTAAAAAAAGTTTTAAAATAAGATGTTTTTTCGGGAGCAGTGATTTTAATAATGCTTAAAGTGAAACAATAAAAGTGAAATATTCATTTAAAGTTTGTATCTATAGTATGCCTGTAAAGTGGTGCATTTTTCCTGTGTTTACAACAGTTCCTGCACAAAATGACATTTCTAACGGAAAAAGTCATTTAAAAGAACTTGCGGCTATAATGAATTGTCGGTCCTGGCAATACACATAAAAGTCTATTATCTTAAAAAAGTCTATGAGTTATTTTGAGAGGACAGCACATTTACACAGTTATACAAGCTGTACATTCATTACTTTACATTGTAGCAAAGTTTAATTTCTTCAGTGTTGTCACATGAAAAGATATAATAAAATATTTACAAAAATGTGAAGGGTGTACTCACTTTTGTGAGATACTGTATATACTTGCACTATATTAAAAAAAAACATGCATATTACATGCATATTACTGAAAAGAGTGAGTTGAACAGGTGGTTCTATAACATTGGGTGCTACAAAATGCCTCAGAGTGGGTGCTTTCCTAAAAATTACGTTAGGACAGGCTGGCAGAACTAAACCCAATACCTCATAATTTTCTAGAATCCCCCAGTGCTTGTTTACCAAATTGTGAACCACTTTATATTGGCTGGAATAGGTGGTGGAGAAGAACCATTCATAGCTCAAATGTCCTCATTACCAAAAGATCACTCCTGTCCACTGACATGACCCGTTGAATAGTGTCATCAAGTAATTGGGAGTATCCTTTCTCCACAAATTGTTGTTTAATCACCAGAGCTTGGTCCTTATAATCATCAAGGTTGGAACAGTTGTGTCATATTCTTAAAAATTGGCTCTTTGGGACACCCTGTAACTAATTGGGATGATGGCAACTGTTATATGCAATGTCTGTTTTTTTTTTTAAATAGGTGCTAAATTCAATACCGTCGCTAGTGATTACAAGATCAAGAAAGTTAATCTTAGAGGGGCTGTGTTCATAATTTCACTTGATTCCTAAGCTATTGGAATTGAGTTTGAACATAAATTTATGAAGGCTTTCCTCTGCACCCTTCCAAATCAACAAAGCATTATCTATGTATCATTGCCATAGTGCCACCTCCTCATGCGGCTCCCCATAGGTGGCTTCCTCCTCCCCTCAGGCCATAAAAAGGTTGTCCACACTGGGAGCAAATGTAATCCCCATGACTACCCCGTTTTTTTGTAAATAAAAGTTATCTTCGTATTTAGAACGTGTTAATATGATATCTTGCATTGCTGCATAGTTACTTAGTTACATAGACAACTATCTATGAAATGTAACCTCTCACAAACTCCGGTGGTTTTGATTAAGAAGAGGCAAAAAAACAAAACGAAAAAAAAACATTGGGTTATTATGGATATATATTGCCTGTCATGGTAAAAAAATTAAAATTTTACTGCCTGAGCATCAAAGTCATACATAAGCTAGTGCTCCAAAAGGGGGGGGGGGGAACTCTACTAAATTTTGAGCTGTACTGTTCTCCTTTGTTACATAAACATCACATGTTTATAATATTTTTCAATTTGGAAGAAAATGTTAATTATTTTTTGAGGTAAACATCTGGAAATATGCAGATAGCATAAACATTATGTTGGGAAAAAATATAAGAAAACGATTCCTTCCCTACTAGAACCTAGAAAATAACAGTGTATATATTTAAACCTGATTCCAAATAAAAGTCGTAAAGTCCTATCTGTCATGAAAAAAATGACATATACTGTAACATGTAAGGGTAAATTGCAAACACTAAAAGATATAAGGTAAAAATGGAGGCGGAGGAGGAGGGGCACGGGGTAGGGGATAATGGATAAGGTAGGTAGAAAGCATCCAGAATTATAATTGTCACAATTCAGCAACTGGTTTCAATTAAAGACTTTCCCTCATCTGAGTACTTAAAGGTATTCCAATGAAACCAGGTTTTACTGTAATCTTCAGGTCAGTTTTGGGAGGAGAGTATTAGGTCTTCCATTGCATTTAGACATGTGCAATTCATTTTGTTTTTTTCCGTTTTTCTTTTTTTTTCGTTTTTTTCGTTCGTTCATTTTCGTACGAATGAACGAATCGTTCGAATCGTACGAATCTGAATAACGAATCGTACAAATCCGATTAACGAATCATTCGAATCGAACGAATCAGAAAAACAACGAAAATCCGAAAAAAAAAAAAAAACAAATTAGAAACAACGAATGTACTAATGAAGAAAATCCGAAAAACGAACGAAAAAATTCGTAACTTTTTTTTTTGTTGAATTGGTCATTTTCCGTGTCCCTTACAATGGTGCTGCTAAACGTGCTTCGAATGGATTGAACAAAAAAATTCGTACATTCGTAACTTTTTTTTTCGATTCGTAACTTTTTTTTCGATTCGTAACTTTTTTTTTTCGATTCGTAACTTTTTTTTTTTTCCGATTCGTAATTTTCCGTGTCTCTATTGAACAAAAAAATGTGTACATTCGTAACTTTTTTTTCGATTCGTAACTTTTTTTTTTGTTCGATTCGTAACTTTTTTTTCCGATTCGTAAATTATTAAAATGTAATAATAGCATACACATTACATACAATTATGAATTATGCTCCGATTACGAATCTACAAATGTTACGAATGTACGAATAAATACGAATGCGTCCGAAAAAAAAAAAAAAAACGAATCAACGAAAAAATAACTCTTACGAATGTACGAATCTTTACGAATACGAACACCGACGACTTACGAATGTACGAATCATTATGAATCCGAACACCGACGACTTACGAATGTACGAATCGTTACGAATCAACGGAAACGAAAAAAACGAAACAAAAAAAAAAGATTTTTTTTCGGAAATGAAAAAAACGAAACGAAAATAAACAAATTTTTTTGTTGTGCACATGTCTAATTGCATTATTATACTCAATCTTTGACAACCATAGTGACAGAGTGGGAGGGAATGGGTCTCTCCACTTTGAAGAAATACAAGAATTTGCGGCATTGATGCGGTGCAGCAAAACTGATTTCTCTTAGGTTTTAATAGGTATCTTTGAGTTATGTATGAGGGGGAAAAAAAGGGTCTTCAAGGAGTTCATAATCAGTACATTTTTGAGAAATCCTCTCTAACTCTTTCCAGAAATATTTTATAAGTTTCCCATGTAATTTTTACTTTTCTAATGTTCATAGCTTTTGTAGCCACATTGTGCATTTTTTTATTAGAAATGTTACCAGACTGTTGTTGTTCAAATTGTAGTCCAAATGTCTCCAAATTTCCATGTTTGATATTGTATCAGGTCTATTTGTATATAGTAGTTATCTTTCAAAGTGAATCAATTCCTATATCCTTCCATAGACCTACAATCTTTCTACCTACCTATGGTGAGCAGGGTGGTATAGATGGATAATGAACCTGTGCTAAGAAATTGTCCTCCCCTCTCAACACTTTCTGCCAGATGTCAAATTTGTGGAGAAAAAAACCTATAAGAACAATTTTATGTATAAATAGATGAAAACGTATTAATAAATAATATTCTTTGATATCTGAAACACACCTATTTTTCAAAATAAATGAATACAAAAGTACAAACAAGTAAGTGAGTTAAATAATTTTGTTTCTCAATAAATGGATAAGTTAAACAATGCAAATGTCACAAAACCTCTTGAAATAGATTCCGCTTCTCGAGTAGGGTGAATGTACCTGAGAATAATGTGTAAAGTTCCTCCCCTTAGGGTACAGCATTCTTCACACTTCCACTAGCTGCTGTTGGTGTTGTTTTTGTTTAATTACTTTGAGGTATTTACCCTCTGAGCGTTGGGAGAGAGGCTGGGTATCCAGAGTTGGATCAAGTACAAAATTAAAATCCCCTGCCATGATTACTTTACCCTCTTTGAAATTTTCTAATTTACACAATACCTTTCTCAAAAAAGGGCACGGATGGACATTTGGGCAATGTATGTTAACCAATGTGCATTCAATATTGAACAGGGATCCCTTAATAAAAAGATACCTTCCTTCAGAGTCCGTTTCTGTTGCTTTTAAATTAAATAGGATATTTTTATCAAAACCTATTGCTATTCCTTTGGATCTCTTATCAGGGGAATATCCATGAAACCAAACTGGATAATTTTTTGAATTCAATCCAACCCTTGATGACCATTTAAAATGGGGTTCTTGTAAAAAAAAAACAATATTAGATGACCAGCTTTTTAATTCCTGCAATATTTCATGCCATTTAGTTGGACTGTTTAGACCTCTAACGTTATAGGACACTATCTTCAAGGGCACCATCTCTCAAATCTGTGGAACATAAGCATCCATAGACCCATATTCATGAGAAAAAACTATAGAACCTCTAATTTTCCAGAAATGATCCATTTAACTAACATAAAAATAAACAGGACATGACAATACAGTACACCCCCTTATAATCTATCCCCATCATACATCCTCTTGTAGGCCCCCTCCCCTATTCCTATCCTCCCTCCATTGTATACCAATGATATGGCCTACCCGGCTGTCGCCCAATTTATTAGCACCCAGCCGGGTAGTGCACCCCGGGTGTGGACCCCCAGAGCTCATCCCAATTGCAGGAATGGCTCTGAGGGTACAGGCAGGCATCGCAGGACCCCATAAACCCCCGAGTGGGACCCTTCCCCTGCTGATCCATTATCTCCCTATATTCATTGTGCTATTTGTTAATGTAAACCATATTATATTCTATTAATAGAACTCTAGACTGTTTTCCATTGCTGACCACTAAGGCTGCATTCACACCTGAGCGTAGCGGAACGAGCGTTTTTACCAGCGGTTTTACCGACGTTTTGTCACGCGAATACCGTCGTTTTTTGCACATTTGCATACGGCGTAACAGGCGTTTTTCAACTTCGGCGTTTTTCTTGATAGCCAATAGGAAAAATGATCATCACTGTCATCATTTGTTGCTATGTTCTATGGGGATACAAACGCCCAAATCTGCCCGATTCGCGCGACAAAAAAGGGTCCGGAACTTGTTTGAGCTTCAGGCGTTCGGCTTCAGGCGACATGGAGTGGAGATGTGAACCATCTCCATAGAGAATAATGTATTTTATCCCCTCAAACGTTTTGTAGCTTCAGGCGTAGGGCGGCTTAGGGCGACAAAACGCTCAGGTGTGAATGCAGCCTTAGACTCCCCCATTCTGGGGGTTTATTCTCCAAATTGATACATGGCAAATCTAGTTTTCTACAAAAATGTTTTAAGTCCTCTTGAAATCGCAGTGTGGCTGATACACCTTGATTTTTAGCCACCAAACAAGCTGGGAAACCCCATCTATAAAATTTTTTTTTTGTTTGTAGCTGATTTCTTAGGGGTTTCAGAGCTCCCCTACTGGTCAAGGTCTCTTGTGATAAATCCGTATATATGAGAATCTCAGTCTCATTAAATTTGATTGAGAGCAGCACTTCTCATGCCATATGTGAAAATCTCGCTATGCTATCTCTTGCGGTTGCTGTTGGTGACAAATTAGTCTTTTGTATTCTGTGGACTCTTTCAAAGCATATAGGAGATGTTAATTCTTTGTTCAGTATTTTATTGAACACCTCACGGAACGTTTTTTCGAAGTCGCCATTTTTCACTGACTCTGGTAGTCTGCGAATCCTTAAATTATTCCGTCTATTGCGGTTTTCTTGATCTTCCAACCTGTATTGGATATTTCTAATTTCCAGCCAATCTGAGTCCGCCCTTGCCTGCAATTCCAGAATTGCTTTTTTATGTTCATCGAGATGTATTTCAGATTCCTCAACTCTTTGTAGTACATTCTGTATGTCAGATAGAGAAAAGGGTACCCCCAAAATAATGGGACTTTAATCGCAACAGAGTAATGATAAAATACAATATAATTTATTCAAATAGGTATACATCAATAACAAAATCCAAACTAATAAAAACAAGATGGTGTTGATAGTGATAATTCCCATGAGATCTCCAGACAGTCTGACATGTTTCGGGACAAATTGCTTCCCTTCGTCAGGGAAAGATGTCCGGAGGGATGTCCGGAGTCACAATATAGACAATGATTCTAATCAGTTGCTTAGAACATGGGACAAACTGCATAATAATTGTATAACAAAGAGCATACCCAGAGCAGTCACCATGAATAATTTGCTGCTGGAACAGTGGCGGCACTTGGATCGCAAATAGACGCCACTAGTGTCCAATGGATAACGATGTAACCAGAGGGTCCCCACTTATCCACACTAATCCACCACACTGGCACCAACCGATATCACACACGTAACTGTCACCCTTCAATGTCTCCAAAAGGTCCTTTCCTCAGTGTATTTTCTATTCAGGGATCGAGGGGGTATATACTTTTGCATAATAATTGAATTATACCCAATCTAGAAAAAACCTTTACTTTCCCAAATATGGTTTAGTAAGGAGTATAAGCACAGTTCATAAACTACCTGTGCAAACATATTGTCAGGGAACGGTCGGGCCACGCCATTGGCGCTTCCCCATGCGCCAACAAGGCAGGGTGGCACAGCGGCGCTTATGGGGACGCGGCATGGCGGGTATGCGCTCACGGGGGCGCGGTAGTTCTCCCTCGCATAGTAGTGCCTCACAACGCGCGCACACACTTGCTCCAGCTCGTTCCCGGACACGCTCGCACATGGCTAGGCGCTCGACCGCGCACACGGCGAGGCGCATCAGGTGACCCTGACAGGCTTATAAAAAGGGCCATCATACCCTAGTACATGAGATCAAGGAATTGGTATCCTAACAGTGTGGTACTGTGGATACCTAATGGGTAATAGAGTGCCACGTCCTAAACAATATAGTAAAGAAACAGGGGGGGGGGACTTGGACTTTTTAGGCACCATACAATGGTATATTTAAACAAATATTTATTGTTAAAAAGAGAAAAAATACGTATACATCAGTATATACTTAAAAAGCACATTTTATCACCAATTACGTAGAATCAGTATCCGCAATTGCATCCTAAATTCTATAGCCATAGGGACAAATCAGTAAACCAGCAACTAAAGTTGACTATCCGATAGTCGTGGAGTGTCCACCGATGAGGCAGGGATGCGATAAAGCAGTGATGTCACAACAAAAGCTCTACATGTTTCGCGTTAATATTGACGTTTCGTCTGGAGCAAGACATTAGGTGATGAATATCTGATAACAAACGGTATAGTGCAGTATAGAGATATCCCCGAATGCCCAAAGGCCCTGAATTGGCCCAACGCCGCTGCAGAGTATTATCTGTATTTGTTTAACATAGCCCAGATACAGTCCTATAATAGATGTATATTGCTGGGTAAGCAGCTGAATAGTAGAGCAGTAAACACTTGCTCAGTAGAAAAAGTAGTTAAGATTGTGGTGACTATAACAATGGCAAGTCCATCTAATTGGCAAGGAGGATCAGGGGACCCTGATCTGTGCGGTCAGGCAGAGTGCCAAGGGCATATGTATATAACAGATTCCAGCAGCATGGGAGCGGCAAGATGGTGGGGGATGCTGGAGCAAGTGTGTGCGCGCGCTGTGAGGCATTACTATGCGAGGGAGAACTACCGTGCACCCGTGAGCGCATACCCGCCGCGCGGCCTCCCCGTATGCGCCGCTGTGCCACCCTGCCTTGTTGGCGCTTGGGGAAGCGCCGATGCCGTGGCCCGACCGTTCCCTGACACATATCCTACCTCCAACGGGTCCAATTTCAAGGTAAAAGGGTTACAGTGGCAACCAAAAAAGAGCCTACCAATGTGGCCTCAAATTTTCCTCCTAGGTCACTAGGTATATGGTCTGTATCAAAACAAACCAAACATCCAATAGTACCCAAAAGAGTAAGTAACACAGTTCATGTCAGTAGGACTGTATCCTTTTGCCAGACACAAACTGAAATTTAAAAGAGGAGCAAGGAGGAAGGGTGCACTAATTGAGAGGCTCATAGAGCCCGTACATACCTTGGTAGAATACAATTCCCAAAAGGAGGGGGTGTCAAGCAGACCTGGTATCCTCCAAGATAAGATGGTTTCACAGGGGTCGTCTCCACTGTCCGGTGCAGTGACAGAGCAGTAGCGTCTGACACTGCTATATGTATACATCCGGAATTAGCGTATGATGTAATGCTGTTGCTGCGTCAGATGTCATGACGTTATTCCACATAGCGTCGATCGACATCTGAGGGCTTCCGTGTGGTGACAGCGCATGTGCGAGAATTCGCACCAAAAGACCAGCGGTCCAAGGTTGCATAGCAACGATTCAATAGTAAACACACAAAGCTTTCAAAAAAGGGAGCAAGGCATCAGTAATAGTTTAACCAAGTCTGCAGACTTAAAACCTTATATTGGAGACATATGTGACAGTCACAGAGTGTAAAATAACTGCCAGCAGCCACGGGGAGGATCCTGGATCTTAACTGCACTGTGCCCCCCCAAAGACTGATCCAAATGGAGAGGCATTGCGGAGAGGCTTCCTGCAGAAAACATCCACGACGCATATAGGCAGCCCATGGGGCGGACACAACTCCGGACACCAAATGTATGGGTTTCCAGAGAGAATTACCCACAGCTGAGCCGCAAAAGAAAGCCAACCAATTGCCGGGAGGCCTCCCTGTGCCAGGCGGGACAAGGGGAGATCCAAATAGGTGGCATCATAATTCGCAATGGACGCCATCAATCCAAGCAGAGAACATCACAGTTAAGTAACCAAGGGAGTGGGGAGACCAACTGTTCAAATGACAGCATGACAGTCAGATGAAAAGAACATAAATCCACAGTCCAGGCAAACCATAACGAGTAGCCCCCTGGTTTTCTACAAAATTACAACCATTAACTAGACACTTAACTGAACAGGATTAGTGTCCATCAGAGGGGTTATCAGAAAGAAGGTAGGAGGAAGGGGGGCTCCTCAGGGCCAAGGCATAAATATACTTTATTCCTTCTCGCATCCACCTGAGGAAAGGTCTATTGTACAAGGGATGTTGGCAACCTAATTGGGTATAGTTGGATGTTCATCCTTTATGTTTACATTCTGTATATCCATCCTGGTGGCATTCAGTTCTCCTTTAATAATGCATTCTAAATGTGACATCATCTCAGTCATATCCTGCTTTGTAGGAAACATCTGTAGGCTCTTGAGATCTTTTTCTCTTTTCATTAACAATTGTGGCTTATCTTTCTGCTGAATTTTTTCCACTTCTCCTTCCCCAGATCCGTTATTTTTCTACATTTGACCCTCTGGGGTGAAGGTTATTCCCTCCACTCTTTCTGCTACCTGTTTCACTCTTTGATCAACTTTGTCCTGTTCCATGTACGTTTTTATGGTGTTACAATTCTGGCCATCTACTTGGTTGGTTTTTACCCCCTTTCTGCCCATATTCACTTTTCTCAAGTTGTTATTCCTTCTAATGCCGCGTACACACGATCAGATTTTCCACCAGCAAAAGTCCGATGTGAGCTTTTGGTCGGACTTTTGCTGGCAGAATTACCGCCAGCAAAAGATTGAGAGCAGGTTCTCAATTTTTCGGTCGGAAATTCTGATCGTCTGTACCAATTCCAACGCGCAAAATTCCTCCACATGCTCGGAAACAATTTGACGCATGCTCTGAAGCATTGAATTCATTTTCTCGGCTCGTTGTAGTGTTGTACGTCACTGCGTTTTTGACGGTCGAAAGCTCAGAGAACTTTTGTGTGACCGTGTGTATGCAAGCCAAGCTTGAGCGGAATTCTGTCGGAGAAACCATCCAAGATTTTTCAGACAGAAAATCCTCTCATGTGTAAGCAGCATTAGTGTATATTTTCAAACTTTTGAGGGTATGAGACTGACAATCCACTAAGCAAATTTCCAATGTAGGGGATATCTAGGCAGGACAAGCGTTGGCTAGGAAAGCATATGCAGAGCTAGAGCAGACATAGAATGCATGGGAAAATTCAGTATGCGGATGTAGACAATCGCTGAGGCAGCAAATATAGAGATATTATGCAGACTCGGGTCTTCAGATGCACAGTTCACACTTGGACCTAACAGTCCATGTTTATAGTGTAGAATATATTGTATATTTGCTGAAAGCAAAAAGGGATAAGCAACAGCCAGCAAGCAGAGAAAGCAGATCCGATATACAGGTGTAGGATCAAGTTGCAAGCTTCTACCAATTTAAGTTTTCTATAAATGTTTTTTATAAGCTTTACCGACTTTGGAATTCAGTCCCTAGAGCAAGCTTTGCAGACAGGTGAGGGCAAAATGAAACAGAAACAGACAATAGCAGCAGCAGCTTTTATAGTAGCTTTAAACTAAAAGTTCTTATTAAACGTCTTACTGCTGCATCCAGATATCCCAACTCTGTTTTGTTTTTAAAGAACAGTCCATGGAGCAATCTTATCAGCAAAGAAAGCAAAATAAACCATTAGTTAGGTATACTGAATGGTAAAAAGTCAAGGCTTCCTCTTTAGACTTTCATACATTAATCTCCTTTGCTGAGGCCGTTTCTTTTAAACAGAGTATTCATACAAATCCTTACACATTGTCCCACTGCTGCAATCAAACCAAAAATTCATCAATTTATTTTATTGTAGGACGCTTTAAGACTGATAAACTCTTTGCTCAATGTTCACTTTACTTTTTTTGTTCCTACCCGGTCTTCAATCCTCCATCTGTCGCACCGCTAGAGAATCTGTGCTATGAGCTTCCCTCCATTTCTCTGTCTCCCCTGGGAACCTTCAGTGGGTCTTTCAAGCCTCTGGAGGATTTAACATAGGGCCAACTGCCTCACTACTTATCCTGTCCCAATTCCCGGCCGTGGGTCTGACCACCAAGTTCTGCCCTCTGCTGGTGGACTAACAGGCGGAGCCCTCTCCACAGCTCTTACGGCCGACACTAACACCAGCTCTGTACGTGCACCCTCAGAGAGCCTGCCTCCTGACCTCTCTCACAAGCAGAAGCATAGCTGTATCCCCGGGCGCCGTGATGGTTGGTCCATCTCTCCTCCTTGCTTGCCAACAGCAATCCAGTGTGAGCCTGACCAAGCCCCATAGCGCAGCAAACCCACCGGGTTCCCGTGGGAGCGAGCAGCAGACAGCAGACACAGCGCTCCCAGCTCTCTCAGCACCAGGTCAGAAACAGCTTCACTTTTGCACCAAACAGCTTCTCCACAAGCATGGACCGGCTCAGGTAGGGTATCTAGACATACAAGCTGTCTCTGTCATAGCGTGCTCACTTGAGGAGATGCATGGGGTTTTACGCCCAATTCCTATTTGGGCCATCTTGTGGCTCGGCCCCCCTTCAAGAGACTCGAGAATCGACTATGTCTTTTTAGACCATCAGCTTCTAGACGGGCTATTAAAGGCAGAGGTGAAATCCTTCACCCTCTCAGATCATGCCCTGGTTATAGTAACCTTGGATTTAAAGAATATACCGGATAGGCAAAGATCCTGAAGGCTGGACGAATTGCTTCTATTTTATCAGGGCATAGTGGAAGATTTGGAAAGGGAAAATATTGCACCAACTGTATTGTGGGAAACCCACAAAGTATTTATGAGAGGGAGACTGATAGTATGAGTTAAGAGGAAAAAATTTGGACAGCACAAAAATAATCTCTACTACAATAAATTCAGGAATTAGAGCAGTTACATAAAAAAAATTTATGATAATAAGGTAAGAAAGCGGATTTAATGGGAAAATGTGAGGCTCTGAGAGATCTGATGGAGCAGGAGTCCAAACAAGCTTTTATTAGAATTAGAATAGCCAAAAGACAGTATGAGTTTGGTAACAGACCTGGGAGAGCGTTGGGGTGATTAAACCTAAAAGGAATGTAAATTATATTGCGAAAATGAAAGATAAAAAGGGAGAAATTAAATAGTCCACTAAGGACATCAGTAAAATCTTTTTAGAGTACTATCAATCACTATATAAAAAAAATGGTATTCATAAAAGTGAAGTTAGACAAAATAGAGGAAATAAAATAGAACAGTATTTACTGAAGATAAAGTTACCGGCCCTATCAGACGAGGATATAAGTAAATTAGAAAAAGATAAAATTGAGCAGGCAATTAATAAAAGTAAGGCAGGTAAATGTCCAGGTCTGGACGGCTACACATCCTTATATTTAAAAAGTTTTCAGGTACCCTGACTCCTTTTTTCCATTTATATATGAACTCTATTGGGGAAGGCTTGAAAATCCGTGAAGAAGCCCTGGATGCCTATATGTCACTCCTGGGTAAAGAAGGGAAGGATCCAACTTTGTGCTCTAGCTTTAGGATGATATCCTTGATTAATGAGGTTGTTAAAATATATGCATGGCTCTTGGCCGAAAGAGTGAGACCATTTATGCCAGACTGTATTGAGAAAGATCAAGCAGGATTTGTCCCCGGGAGGGAGGCAAGAGATAATATATTAAGAACAACTTTATTGATGCATAAAAAGGAAGGGAATCTGTTCTATTTCTATGAATAGACTCAGAAAAGGCTTTTGATAGGTTAGATTGGAATTTTATGTTGCGGACATTAAATAAATTTGGTATGTGCCCATACTGAGGTGGACAGAGGCCTTATACTCTAACCCCACATCTAAAATACATGTAAATGGAACTCTATCCGAGACTTTTCAGCTATATAATGGTACACGCCAGGGGTGTCCTCAGTCCCCCCTACTCTTCATGTTTTCCTTGGAACCCTTTTTAGCTTCCATAAGAGCCAATCATAAAATTAAAGGTATTGAGGTTGTGTGACAAGAAAATAGGACATCTGCGTTCATGGATGATGTTATGTTATATATAACGATTCCCACACAAAACACTCCCGGAGGTTTTGTTAGAGCTGAGTGACTATGGGGATGTATCGAACCTTAAGATCAACATGGAGAAAACCCAGATATTAGCTATCTCAGTTTCCGCAGATGAAGGAAGGGATCTCAGAACTCTGTATCCCTTTAAATGGAGGAGGGGTGGATTAAAATATCTGGGAGTGTTTCTGTCAACATCAACAGGATCTATATCAGGATAATTATTTGCCCTTATTGAATAAAATTAAACAAGACTTGAGAGGATACCCTGCACATAGACTATCATGGTTCGGCAGGATAAGTGTTATCAAAATGATGACTCTTCTGAAAGCCTTGTATATTTTCCAGTATATTTTTCCAGTGTGTCAATATTCCTGTGATATACTTTAAAACCCTTAGATTGATATTACAAAAAATGATATCGAATAATAGGGGCAATCACATTGCCTATAACATTTTGAGCAGACCAAAGGAAAAGGGAGGAGTATTCCTTCCAGATTTTGAAAAATATAATGCGGCGGCAGTACTGTGGAGAGTCATGGACTGGGTCCATGGCTCTCCACATAAAAAATGAGGCAGAGCTGAGAAAATCAGTGCTGAGTGAGATTGTTTGGATTTCAAGGCAGTACAGAGGTTCCTCTAGTGAAATGGCCCCAATTACCATAGGAATATTGAGAGTATGGGATAAACTTTTTAAAAATACATTTTGGCAGTATAACAGTCCCCTGATGCTGTTGACGGGTAATAATTACTTCCCCCCAGGTAAGGACAATAAATTGTTCTTAAAATGGACTTCCTCGGAGCATTTGAGGTTAAAGGACGTCCTGAATGGAAATGTCCTCTGTTCACTATTAGAACTGCAAGGAAAATATGGGGCAACATCATGGGATACATGGAGTTATAGACAACTTCAACATATTGTAGAATCTCTTCTGATACCCCTTCGCTCACTTGGTGAGCTAAATTTATGGGAAAGATTAGTCGATTAAGGGGGAATAAATAGACAGGGGATTTCCAATGTATATAGGATGTTGATGAGGAAGATGAGGAATCTTGGTGCCCTGTGGAGGGGTGGGAATTGGAATTGAATCAGTCATTTCCTGAAATAATGATAAGTAAAGTCTTTGACTATGTTCACTCATCTTCAATGGACACAAGGATGAAGGAAATGAATTATAAATGATTAATTAAGTGGTATTACATCCCAATAGAACTGTAGAAAATCAGTCATGACCTGTCCCCTTTATGTTGGAGGGAATGTGGGGAGGATGGAATGCATGTACATATTTGGTGGCAATGTCCCTTGATTCAGCCCTATTGGAGGGAAGTATTGGATTGGATAAAGAAAATCAGTGGGAATTAAATTGGATTTGACCCCTGGCAATGCCTGTTTCATGTAACGGGGATGCCAAGGAAGAAATATAGAGCAGCAATTATTCCATTCCTGCTGAATGCAACAAAGGCATTAATTCTGAAACAATGGAAATCAAGGGTAATCCCGACAATAAAGGACTGGTTTAGGGAGGTAGATAAAATCAGATTAATGGAAGAAGTAACACATTTGCTAAATAATTCTGAAATAAAATTTGTCAGTACTTGGAGGAGTTGGTTGGAATTTAAACAAACCCCGGTTTATGTGAATTATATGGGAAGTAATTAGGTGCTCCGCCATCCCCCGCCTTGTGGGGTTTTTTTTTTCACGGAAATTGCACTTTTAAAGAGGAATTTTTAAAAGGTGATAAAGGTTTTTTTTTTTAATTATTTCTTTCACAACTCAACAAAAAGGGATGGGACAAGTTACGTTTTATTCAGATAAGAAGGAATGTCACTAACAGGATTTCATGTTACAATTGGGGGATTAAAGTAAGCCACGGTTGCTATATAGTAACTAGGCACTTTATTGGAGTAGTTCTCGATAGAAGTAAATATCGAGAATTTCTCCTCTTTATATATTTCTAAATCAACAGGGTTTGGGAAAATTACGTGGTTTTGTTTGTTCAAAAAATATGGTACCTGGGGGGTGTCTAAAGTATGCCTGTGAAGTGGCATGTGTTTCCCGTGTTTAGAACTGTCCTTGCACAAAATGACATTTGTAAAGTAAAAAAAGAAGCCATTTAAAACCACTTGCGGCTTTAATGTCATGTCTTGTCCTGGCCATATGGCTGAAAATCCTTGAGAAAAATGGCATGGTTACCCCATCACCCCCCCCCCCCCCCAGCCCCTTTGGGTCTTGTATGGATATTAAGGGGGACCCCGCACCCAAAATAAAACCCTATACCTACAACCCTATATACTCTGAACAGCAGTATATAGGCGGTGCAAACAAGAGAGGGACTGTAGATTTGTTCTTAAGTAGAATCTGAACAGGTACATTATGAAGTGTAGCTCCATCCCCAAAAAATCTATTTTTAAGCTTTTTGGAGAACATAGGGAGGGGTTATCACCCCTGTAACATTTGCTGTCTTTGCACATCTGTTCAGAACATTTCACCTCCCTTTCCGTCCCAATGACAAATGTTTTTGGAAAAGTGGGGTTTTAATTGAAACAAGGATTGGTGATAAAGCATCAGTAGAGAGGAGATACCTTTTTCCCAAATTAAATCTAACAGGATCGAATTTCCCTTCCTAGGGGTAGATTTCCTGTCACTTACTGTTTTCTCTTTCCGTTTGCAAGTAGGAGTCGTTTGCAAGTTGGATGTTTGAAAGTAGGGGCCTGCCGTATATACTCTGCAGAAATTTTCCCCATTAGATGTTGGTGTAGCCACAAGACTGTAAGCCCTCACAGTTACTCTTGGTGGGCACAGGAATGGGCCCTGCTGTGAGTTATTAGATCAAGATTTGTAATTGCATGCACCTGTTGAACATGGCAGAAAAATTGGGCCTTTGGTGGTGGTGGTGGTGGTGGTGGTGGACGGTGTTGCCACAAGACTGTAAGCCCTCACAGTTACTCTTGGTGGGCGCAGGAATGGGCCCTGCTGTGAGTTATTAGATCAAGATTTGTAATTGCATGCACCTGTTAAACAGGGCAGAAAAATTGGGCATTTGGTGGTGGTGGTGGTGGTGGTGGACGGTGTTGCCACAAGACTGTAAGCCCTCACAGTTACTCTTGGTGGGTGCAGGAATGGGCCCTGCTGTGAGTTATTAGATCAAGATTTGTAATTGCATGCACCTGTTGAACAGGGCAGAAAAATTGGGCCTTTGGCGGTGGTGGTGGACGGTGTTGCCACAAGACTGTAGGCCCTCATAGTTACTCTTGGTGGGCGCAGGAATGGGCCCTGCTGTGAACTATTAGATCAAGATTTGTAATTACACGCCCCTGTTAAACAGGGGCTGAAAAATTGGGCCTTAGGCATTGGTGCTGGTGCCACAACACTGCAACCCCTCACAGATACTGTACTCTTAGCACAGCAATGAGACCTGTTGCAAAGCATTGCCTAAAAATTGTAATTACACGCCCCAACAGGGGCTGAAAAATTGGGCCTTAGGCACTGGTGCTGGTGAGACAACACTGCAACCCCTCACAGATACTGTACTTGGAGCACAGCAGTCACACCTGTTGCGAAGCATCTTTTTAAAAAATTGTAATTACACGCCCCTGTTATACAGGGGCTGAAAAATTGTGCCTTAGGCACTGGTGCTGGTGGCATGGATCATTGCGGAGGAGGAAGAGGATAGTCAGTGAACATAACAGGACAGTCACTCAGCATCAGCATAGGCAGTCTTGAAGGGATGTGACATTATAAATTATTCCGTTATATCCGCTTCAGGTGCCTGGTAGCTGGTGGTGATCCAAGACTGATTCATTTTTATGAAGGTCAGTCGATCAACCGAGTCAGTGGACAGGCGCACCCTATGATCGGTGACAAATCCTCCAGCAGCACTGAATGTGCGTTCGGAAAGAACGCTGGAGGCAGGACAGGCCAGTAGCTCAATTGCATACTGTGCAAGCTCTGGCCAGTGATCCATCCTCAGGACCCAGTAAGCCAGAGGATTTTCGGTGGGAAAGGTGTCCAAGTCTGACCTTGCCCCTAGGTATTCCTGCACCATGTATATCAGACGCTGGCGATGGTTGCTGGAACCGATCATACCTTGGGGCTGCGGACTAAAAAATTGTCTGAACGCATCGGTCAGACATCCACCTTCCCCACCGCTCCTTCTGCTACTGACCGAAGCCTCAGCAACTCATCGTCCAGGACCAGGAGTTTGTAACCTCCCAGTTTCTGGGAACGCGTTGCACAGACCTTTCTGCAAGGCCTCCCTGAGATGTCTCATCCTCTGCTCCCTCTGCGACGGCAAGATAAGGTCCGCAACCTTACCCTTGTACTGTGGATCAAGGAGAGTGGCCAGCCAGTAATGGTCCCTCTCCTTGATCCGAAGAACACGAGGATCCTTCCGCAGGCTTTGCAGGATCAGGGAGGCCATGCAGCGTAGGTTAGATGAGGCATTCGGTCCGGAGTCTTCTGGGTCACTGAGGATGACATGATCGCCAGCCACCTCCTCCCAGCCACGTACAAGTCCACTGGTTTGTTGGGACTGTACATCATCCCTAAAAGACTGCTGCTGATGATGCTGAGTGCCAGGCTCCACCTCCATGCTCACACAATCCTCCTCCTCCTCCTCCCCATCCTCTTCCTGTGTGATGGGTGGCACAGAAGGAACACTGTCCGGATAAAGGGGGCCTTGAGAGGCAAGGAAGTCCTCCTCTTCCAGTCTCTGTTCTGCCTCAAGTGCCCTGTCCATTATCCCACGCAGCGTATGCTCCAACATGTGGACGAGAGGTATAGTGTCACTGATGCATGCACTGTC
Organism: Lithobates sylvaticus; assembly: GCA_028564925.1. NCBI lineage: Eukaryota > Metazoa > Chordata > Amphibia > Anura > Ranidae > Lithobates > Lithobates sylvaticus. Next base: position 164,088,708 of record CM053028.1, read on the forward strand.
ACTGCTCACCATCCTCGTGGCCTCCTCAAATGGTGAGAGGACAGTGCATGCATCCCTGATCATGCTCCACTGGCGTGGGGAAAAAAAGCCAAGCTCCCCTGACCCTGTCCTGGTGCCGTAGTCGCAAAGGTACTCATTGATTGCCCTCTGCTGCGTGTGCAGTCGCTGCAGCATGGCCAACGTTGAGTTCCACCTGGTGGGCATGTCACATATTAGGCGGTTCTTGGGCAGGTCCAGCTCCTTTTGCAGCTCAGTCAGCCGAGCACTGGCATTATAAGATCGGCGGAAATGCACACAGACTTTCCTGGCCTGCCTCAGGACATCCTGTAAGCCTGGGAACCTGCCCAAGAACCGCTGCACCACCAGGTTGAGGACGTGAGCCATACAGGGCACATGGGTGAGCTGCCCCTGTCGCAGGGCGGAGAGGAGGTTGGTGCCATTGTCAGAAACGACCATTCCTGGCTTAAGCTGGCGTGGCGTCAACCACCTCTCGGCCTGCCCCTGCAGAGCTGCCAGAACCTCTGGCCCAGTGTGGCTCCTGTCCCCCAAACACACCAGCGCAAGCACGGCATGGCATCTTTTTGCCTGCGTACTTGCGTAGCCCCTTGTACGCCTACGGAGCACCGCTGGTTCCGAGGACAGAGCACTGGAGGAAGAAGAAGAGGAGGGGGTGGAGGAGAGAGGTGTGTCACAACCAGTAGCAGTAGTAGCATTTTGGAGGCGTGGTGGCGGAACAACCTTCAACACTACTGCACCTTGTCCTGCATCCCTCCCAGCTGCCAATAGAGTGACCCAATGGGCCGTGAAAGAAAGATAACGTCCCTGTCCATGCCTGCTGGACCATGAGTCAGCGGTAATATGCACCTTACCGCTGACCGCCCTGTCCAGCGAGGCATGGACATTGCCTTCCACATGCCGGTAGAGAGACGGAATCGCCTTCCGTGAGAAAAAGTGGCGTTTGGGAACCTGCCACTGAGGAACCGCACATTGAACAAACTCACGGAAGGGGGCCGAGTCTACCAACTGAAAAGGCAGCAGTTGAAGTGCTAGCAATTTAGCCAAGCTAGCATTCAACCGCTGGGCATGTGGATGGCTGGGAGTTTACTTCTTTCGACGGTCCAGCAGCTGGGGCAGGGAAATTTGCCTGCTACAATCGGACGTCGGTGTACTGCAAGTACTTGGTTGTGACACACCTAATTCTACACCTTCAGTCCTCTCAGAGCAGCTTTCAGAGAGGACTGAAGATGTAGTGGGGATGGAGATCCCAGCTGATGAGGAGCAAGGAGAGGTCCGCTTTGTTCTTTGGTGTGGGTCTTTTATGTGTGCTTGCCAACGAGCTGCATGGCAGGTGGACATATGTCTGCTCATGCTTGTGGTGCCCAAGCGGCTGATGTTTTGGCCACGCGAGATACGCTTGAGACAAATATTGCAAATAGCAGTGGTGCGATCTGATGCACTCGTCTCAAAAAAGGCCCACACCAAAGAACTTTTGTGATAACGTGCAGAGGCAGCGCCCTGCACAGGCGGAGCTCTGCGGTGTGGTACAGTTGCTGTGCTGGCCTCCAGGGGGCATCCTGACTCGTTGGACATGTGACGCCGCATCCTCCTCCTCCTCGTCCTCCTCCTCCTCTCTCCCTTCAGGCACCCACGTGGAGTCAGTGACCTCATCATCCCCTCCCTCTTCACCACTAGAGAAAACCTGGCAGTAAGCTGCAGCTGGTGGAACAGTACTGCCAGATTGCTGTCCTTCAGCATCCCCTCTCTCTGCGCGCACACTACTGACTTCCTCAAGCTGGGTATCATCATCCGAGCCTTCGAATCGTTGGGCATCCTCCTGGAGCATGTACCCAACACTGTGCTCAAAGAGTTCGGGGGACTCCTCAGGAGGACATGGTGGGTCTAGGGAAGGGGTGGCTGATGATGCCATTGAGTACGCGTTGGCAGGTGCTCTGCCAGTACCCTGAGCCTGGGTGAGAGAGGATGAGGAGGATGAGGAGGGCTTGGTCATCCATTCTACCAAGCCTTCAGCATGATGCGGCTCCACATGTCCAGCTGCCGAAAACAAAGACAAGCGTGTCCCATGGCCACGTGCTGATGACGATGCACGACCACGTCCACGGCCAGCACTGTTGTCTCTAGAAACAGAGCCTGCCTGCCCTGTGTTCTTGCCTCTGCATGCTCTGCCTCTCCTTGGCGGTCTTCCAGCCATTGTAGTCGGTAGTGTATATAGTATAAAAAATAGAGCACCTATGTGTGCTCACATCACACAGTAGGTCCTATGGGCGCTGACACTAACACACTATAGGTACTATGTGTGCTGCTGACAAGAAAATATAGGAGCTCTGTTTGCTGCCACTAACACACTAGAAGTCCTATGGGTGCTGCTGAGAAGAAAATATAGGAGCTCTGTGTGATGCCACTAACACACTAGAAGTCCTATGGGAGCTTCTGCGAAGAAAATATAGGAGCTCTGTGTGATGCCACTAACACATTAGAAGTCCTGTGGGTGCTGCTGAGAAGAAAATATAGGAGCTCTGTGTGATGCCACTAACACACTAGAAGTCCTATGGGTGCTTCTGAAAATAAAATATAGGAGCTTTGTGTGATGCCACTAAAACACTAGAAGTCCTGTGGGTGCTGCTGAGAAGAAAATATAGGAGCTCTGTGTGATGCCACTAACACACTAGAAGTCCTATGGGTGCTTCTGGGAAGAAAATATAGGAGCTCTGTGTGATGCCACTAACACACTAGAAGTCCTATGGGTGCTTCTGGGAAGAAAATATAGGAGCTCTGTGTGATGCCACTAACACACTAGAAGTCCTATGGGTGCTTCTGGGAAGAAAATATAGGAGCTCTGTGTGATGCCACTAACACACTAGAAGTCCTGTGGGTGCTGCTGAGAAGAAAATATAGGAGCTCTGTGTGGTGCCACTAACACACAATTGAAGTCCTATGGGTGCTTCTGGGAAGACAATATAGGAGCTCTGTGTGATGCCACTAACACACTAGAAGTCCTATGGGTGCTTCTGGGAAGAAAATATAGGAGCTCTGTGTGATGCCACTAACACACTAGAAGCCCTATGGGTGCTTCTGGGAAGAAAATATAGGAGCTCTGTGTGATGCCACTAACACACTAGAAGTCCTGTGGGTGCTGCTGAGAAGAAAATATAGGAGCTCTGTGTGATGCCACTAACACACAATTGAAGTCCTATGGGTGCTTCTGGGAAGAAAATATGGGAGCTCTGTGTGATGCCACTAACACACTAGAAGTCCTGTGGGTGCTTCTGGGAAGAAAATATGGGAGCTCTGTGTGATGCCACTAACACACTAGAAGTCCTGTGGGTAATTCTGGGAAGAAAATATGGGAGCTCTGTGTGATGCCACTAACACACTAGAAGTCCTGTGGGTGCTGCTGAGAAGAAAATATAGGAGCTCTGTGTGATGCCACTAACACACAATTGAAGTCCTATGGGTGCTTCTGGGAAGAAAATATAGGAGCTCTGTGTGATGCCACTAACACACTAGAAGTCCTGTGGGTGCTGCTGAGAAGAAAATATAGGAGCTCTGTGTGATGCCACTAACACACAATTGAAGTCCTATGGGTGCTTCTGGGAAGAAAATATAGGAGCTCTGTGTGATGCCACTAACACACTAGAAGTCCTATGGGTGCTTCTGGGAAGAAAATATAAGAGCTCTGTGTGATGCCACTAACACACTAGAAGTCCTGTGGGTGCTTCTGGGAAGAAAATATGGGAGCTCTGTGTGATGCCACTAACACACTAGAAGTCCTGTGGGTGCTTCTGGGAAGAAAATATGGGAGCTCTGTGTGATGCCACTAACACACTAGAAGTCCTGTGGGTGCTTCTGGGAAGAAAATATGGGAGCTCTGTGTGATGCCACTAACACACTAGAAGTCCTGTGGGTGCTTCTGGGAAGAAAATATGGGAGCTCTGTGTGATGCCACTAACACACTAGAAGTCCTGTGGGTGCTGCTGAGAAGAAAATATAGGAGCTCTGTGTGATGCCACTAACACACAATTGAAGTCCTATGGGTGCTTCTGGGAAGAAAATATAGGAGCTCTGTGTGATGCCACTAACACACTAGAAGTCCTATGGGTGCTTCTGGGAAGAAAATATAAGAGCTCTGTGTGATGCCACTAACACACTAGAAGTCCTGTGGGTGCTTCTGGGAAGAAAATATGGGAGCTCTGTGTGATGCCACTAACACACTAGAAGTCCTGTGGGTGCTTCTGGGAAGAAAATATGGGAGCTCTGTGTGATGCCACTAACACACTAGAAGTCCTGTGGGTGCTTCTGGGAAGAAAATATGGGAGCTCTGTGTGATGCCACTAACACACTAGAAGTCATGTGGGTGCTTCTGGGAAGAAAATATGGGAGCTCTGTGTGATGCCACTAACACACTAGAAGTCATGTGGGTGCTTCTGGGAAGAAAATATGGGAGCTCTGTGTGATGCCACTAACACACTAGAAGTCCTGTGGGTGCTTCTGGGAAGAAAATATGGGAGCTCTGTGTGATGCCACTAACACACTAGATGTCCTGTGGGTGCTTCTGGGAAGAAAATATGGGAGCTCTGTGTGATGCCACTAACACACTAGAAGTCCTGTGGGTGCTTCTGGGAAGAAAATATGGGAGCTCTGTGTGATGCCACTAACACACTAGAAGTCCTGTGGGTGCTTCTGGGAAGAAAATATGGGAGCTCTGTGTGATGCCACTAACACACTAGAAGTCCTGTGGGTGCTTCTGGGAAGAAAATATGGGAGCTCTGTGTGATGCCACAAACACACTAGAAGTCCTGTGGGTGCTTCTGGGAAGAAAATATGGGAGCTCTGTGCGATGCCACTAAAACACTAGAAGTCCTGTGGGTGCTTCTGGGAAGAAAATATGGGAGCTCTGTGCGATGCCACTAACACACTAGAAGTCCTGTGGGTGCTTCTGGGAAGAAAATATGGGAGCTCTGTGCGATGCCACTAACACACTAGAAGTCCTGTGGGTGCTTCTGGGAAGAAAATATGGGAGCTATGTGCGATGCCACTAACACACTAGAAGTCCTGTGGGTGCTTCTGGGAAGAAAATATGGGAGCTCTGTGCGATGCCACTAACGCACTAGAAGTCCTGTGGGTGCTTCTGGGAAGAAAATATGGGAGCTCTGTGCGATGCCACTAACGCACTAGAAGTCCTGTGGTTGCTTCTGGGAAGAAAATATGGGAGCTCTGTGCGATGCCACTAACGCACTAGAAGTCCTGTGGGTGCTTCTGGGAAGAAAATATGGGAGCTCTGTGCGATGCCACTAACACACTAGAAGTCCTGTGGGTGCTTCTGGGAAGAAAATATGGGAGCTCTGTGCGATGCCACTAACACACTAGAAGTCCTGTGGGTGCTTCTGGGAAGAAAATATGGGAGCTCTGTGCGATGCCACTAACACACTAGAAGTCCTGTGGGTGCTTCTGGGAAGAAAATATGGGAGCTCTGTGCGATGCCACTAACACACTAGAAGTCCTGTGGGTGCTTCTGGGAAGAAAATATGGGAGCTCTGTGTGATGCCACTAACACACTAGAAGTCCTGTGGGTGCTTCTGGGAAGAAAATATGGGAGCTCTGTGTGATGCCACTAACACACTAGAAGTCCTGTGGGTGCTTCTGGGAAGAAAATATGGGAGCTCTGTGTGATGCCACTAACACACTAGAAGTCCTGTGGGTGCTTCTGGGAAGAAAATATGGGAGCTCTGTGTGATGCCACTAACACACTAGAAGTCCTGTGGGTGCTTCTGGGAAGAAAATATGGGAGCTCTGTGTGATGCCACAAACACACTAGAAGTCCTGTGGGTGCTTCTGGGAAGAAAATATGGGAGCTCTGTGTGATGCCACTAAAACACTAGAAGTCCTGTGGGTGCTTCTGGGAAGAAAATATGGGAGCTCTGTGTGATGCCACTAACACACTAGAAGTCCTGTGGGTGCTTCTGGGAAGAAAATATGGGAGCTCTGTGTGATGCCACTAACACACTAGAAGTCCTGTGGGTGCTTCTGGGAAGAAAATATGGGAGCTCTGTGTGATGCCACTAACACACTAGAAGTCCTGTGGGTGCTTCTGGGAAGAAAATATGGGAGCTCTGTGTGATGCCACTAATACACTAGAAGTCCTGTGGGTGCTTATGGGAAGAAAATACGGGAGCTCTGTGTGATGCCACTAACACACTAGAAGTCCTGTGGGTGCTTCTGGGAAGAAAATATGGGAGCTCTGTGTGATGCCACTAACACACTAGAAGTCCTGTGGGTGCTTCTGGGAAGAAAATATGGGAGCTCTGTGTGATGCCACTAACACACTAGAAGTCCTGTGGGTGCTTCTGGGAAGAAAATATGGGAGCTCTGTGTGATGCCACTAACACACTAGAAGTCCTGTGGGTGCTTCTGGGAAGAAAATATGGGAGCTCTGTGTGATGCCACTAACACACTAGAAGTCCTGTGGGTGCTTCTGGGAAGAAAATATGGGAGCTCTGTGTGATGCCACTAACACACTAGAAGTCCTGTGGGTGCTTCTGGGAAGAAAATATGGGAGCTCTGTGTGATGCCACTAACACACTAGAAGTCCTGTGGGTGCTTCTGGGAAGAAAATATGGGAGCTCTGTGTGATGCCACAAACACACTAGAAGTCCTGTGGGTGCTTCTGGGAAGAAAATATGGGAGCTCTGTGTGATGCCACTAAAACACTAGAAGTCCTGTGGGTGCTTCTGGGAAGAAAATATGGGAGCTCTGTGTGATGCCACTAACACACTAGAAGTCCTGTGGGTGCTTCTGGGAAGAAAATATGGGAGCTCTGTGTGATGCCACTAACACACTAGAAGTCCTGTGGGTGCTTCTGGGAAGAAAATATGGGAGCTCTGTGTGATGCCACTAACACACTAGAAGTCCTGTGGGTGCTTCTGGGAAGAAAATATGGGAGCTCTGTGTGATGCCACTAACACACTAGAAGTCCTGTGGGTAATTCTGGGAAGAAAATATGGGAGCTCTGTGTGATGCCACTAACACACTAGAAGTCCTGTGGGTGCTGCTGAGAAGAAAATATAGGAGCTCTGTGTGATGCCACTAACACACAATTGAAGTCCTATGGGTGCTTCTGGGAAGAAAATATAGGAGCTCTGTGTGATGCCACTAACACACTAGAAGTCCTGTGGGTGCTGCTGAGAAGAAAATATAGGAGCTCTGTGTGATGCCACTAACACACAATTGAAGTCCTATGGGTGCTTCTGGGAAGAAAATATAGGAGCTCTGTGTGATGCCACTAACACACTAGAAGTCCTATGGGTGCTTCTGGGAAGAAAATATAAGAGCTCTGTGTGATGCCACTAACACACTAGAAGTCCTGTGGGTGCTTCTGGGAAGAAAATATGGGAGCTCTGTGTGATGCCACTAACACACTAGAAGTCCTGTGGGTGCTTCTGGGAAGAAAATATGGGAGCTCTGTGTGATGCCACTAACACACTAGAAGTCCTGTGGGTGCTTCTGGGAAGAAAATATGGGAGCTCTGTGTGATGCCACTAACACACTAGAAGTCCTGTGGGTGCTTCTGGGAAGAAAATATGGGAGCTCTGTGTGATGCCACTAACACACTAGAAGTCCTGTGGGTGCTGCTGAGAAGAAAATATAGGAGCTCTGTGTGATGCCACTAACACACAATTGAAGTCCTATGGGTGCTTCTGGGAAGAAAATATAGGAGCTCTGTGTGATGCCACTAACACACTAGAAGTCCTATGGGTGCTTCTGGGAAGAAAATATAAGAGCTCTGTGTGATGCCACTAACACACTAGAAGTCCTGTGGGTGCTTCTGGGAAGAAAATATGGGAGCTCTGTGCGATGCCACTAACACACTAGAAGTCCTGTGGGTGCTTCTGGGAAGAAAATATGGGAGCTCTGTGCGATGCCACTAACGCACTAGAAGTCCTGTGGGTGCTTCTGGGAAGAAAATATGGGAGCTCTGTGCGATGCCACTAACACACTAGAAGTCCTGTGGGTGCTTCTGGGAAGAAAATATGGGAGCTCTGTGCGATGCCACTAACACACTAGAAGTCCTGTGGGTGCTTCTGGGAAGAAAATATGGGAGCTCTGTGCGATGCCACTAACACACTAGAAGTCATGTGGGTGCTTCTGGGAAGAAAATATGGGAGCTCTGTGTGATGCCACTAACACACTAGAAGTCCTGTGGGTGCTTCTGGGAAGAAAATATGGGAGCTCTGTGTGATGCCACTAACACACTAGAAGTCCTGTGGGTGCTTCTGGGAAGAAAATATGGGAGCTCTGTGTGATGCCACTAACACACTAGAAGTCCTGTGGGTGCTTCTGGGAAGAAAATATGGGAGCTCTGTGTGATGCCACTAACACACTAGAAGTCCTGTGGGTGCTTCTGGGAAGAAAATATGGGAGCTCTGTGTGATGCCACTAACACACTAGAAGTCCTGTGGGTGCTTCTGGGAAGAAAATATGGGAGCTCTGTGTGATGCCACAAACACACTAGAAGTCCTGTGGGTGCTTCTGGGAAGAAAATATGGGAGCTCTGTGTGATGCCACTAAAACACTAGAAGTCCTGTGGGTGCTTCTGGGAAGAAAATATGGGAGCTCTGTGTGATGCCACTAACACACTAGAAGTCCTGTGGGTGCTTCTGGGAAGAAAATATGGGAGCTCTGTGTGATGCCACTAACACACTAGAAGTCCTGTGGGTGCTTCTGGGAAGAAAATATGGGAGCTCTGTGTGATGCCACTAACACACTAGAAGTCCTGTGGGTGCTTCTGGGAAGAAAATATGGGAGCTCTGTGTGATGCCACTAACACACTAGAAGTCCTGTGGGTGCTTATGGGAAGAAAATATGGGAGCTCTGTGTGATGCCACTAACACACTAGAAGTCCTGTGGGTGCTTCTGGGAAGAAAATATGGGAGCTCTGTGTGATGCCACTAACACACTAGAAGTCCTGTGGGTGCTTCTGGGAAGAAAATATGGGAGCTCTGTGTGATGCCACTAACACACTAGAAGTCCTGTGGGTGCTTCTGGGAAGAAAATATGGGAGCTCTGTGTGATGCCACTAACACACTAGAAGTCCTGTGGGTGCTTCTGGGAAGAAAATATGGGAGCTCTGTGTGATGCCACTAACACACTAGAAGTCCTGTGGGTGCTTCTGGGAAGAAAATATGGGAGCTCTGTGTGATGCCACTAACACACTAGAAGTCCTGTGGGTGCTTCTGGGAAGAAAATATGGGAGCTCTGTGTGATGCCACTAACACACTAGAAGTCCTGTGGGTGCTTCTGGGAAGAAAATATGGGAGCTCTGTGTGATGCCACAAACACACTAGAAGTCCTGTGGGTGCTTCTGGGAAGAAAATATGGGAGCTCTGTGTGATGCCACTAAAACACTAGAAGTCCTGTGGGTGCTTCTGGGAAGAAAATATGGGAGCTCTGTGTGATGCCACTAACACACTAGAAGTCCTGTGGGTGCTTCTGGGAAGAAAATATGGGAGCTCTGTGTGATGCCACTAACACACTAGAAGTCCTGTGGGTGCTTCTGGGAAGAAAATATGGGAGCTCTGTGTGATGCCACTAACACACTAGAAGTCCTGTGGGTGCTTCTGGGAAGAAAATATGGGAGCTCTGTGTGATGCCACTAACACACTAGAAGTCCTGTGGGTAATTCTGGGAAGAAAATATGGGAGCTCTGTGTGATGCCACTAACACACTAGAAGTCCTGTGGGTGCTTCTGAGAAGAAAATATAGGAGCTCTGTGTGATGCCACTAACACACAATTGAAGTCCTATGGGTGCTTCTGGGAAGAAAATATAGGAGCTCTGTGTGATGCCACTAACACACTAGAAGTCCTGTGGGTGCTGCTGGGAAGAAAATATAGGAGCTCTGTGTGATGCCACTAACACACAATTGAAGTCCTATGGGTGCTTCTGGGAAGAAAATATAGGAGCTCTGTGTGATGCCACTAACACACTAGAAGTCCTATGGGTGCTTCTGGGAAGAAAATATAAGAGCTCTGTGTGATGCCACTAACACACTAGAAGTCCTGTGGGTGCTTCTGGGAAGAAAATATGGGAGCTCTGTGTGATGCCACTAACACACTAGAAGTCCTGTGGGTGCTTCTGGGAAGAAAATATGGGAGCTCTGTGTGATGCCACTAACACACTAGAAGTCCTGTGGGTGCTTCTGGGAAGAAAATATGGGAGCTCTGTGTGATGCCACTAACACACTAGAAGTCCTGTGGGTGCTTCTGGGAAGAAAATATGGGAGCTCTGTGTGATGCCACTAACACACTAGAAGTCCTGTGGGTGCTCTGAGAAGAAAATATAGGAGCTCTGTGTGATGCCACTAACACACAATTGAAGTCCTATGGGTGCTTCTGGAAGAAAATATAGGAGCTCTGTGTGATGCCACTAACACACTAGAAGTCCTATGGGTGCTTCTGGGAAGAAAATATAAGAGCTCTGTGTGATGCCACTAACACACTAGAAGTCCTGTGGGTGCTTCTGGGAAGAAAATATGGGAGCTCTGTGTGATGCCACTAACACACTAGAAGTCCTGTGGGTGCTTCTGGGAAGAAAATATGGGAGCTCTGTGTGATGCCACTAACACACTAGAAGTCCTGTGGGTGCTTCTGGGAAGAAAATATGGGAGCTCTGTGTGATGCCACTAACACACTAGAAGTCATGTGGGTGCTTCTGGGAAGAAAATATGGGAGCTCTGTGTGATGCCACTAACACACTAGAAGTCCTGTGGGTGCTTCTGGGAAGAAAATATGGGAGCTCTGTGTGATGCCACTAACACACTAGATGTCCTGTGGGTGCTTCTGGGAAGAAAATATGGGAGCTCTGTGTGATGCCACTAACACACTAGAAGTCCTGTGGGTGCTTCTGGGAAGAAAATATGGGAGCTCTGTGTGATGCCACTAACACACTAGAAGTCCTGTGGGTGCTTCTGGGAAGAAAATATGGGAGCTCTGTGTGATGCCACTAACACACTAGAAGTCCTGTGGGTGCTTCTGGGAAGAAAATATGGGAGCTCTGTGTGATGCCACAAACACACTAGAAGTCCTGTGGGTGCTTCTGGGAAGAAAATATGGGAGCTCTGTGCGATGCCACTAACACACTAGAAGTCCTGTGGGTGCTTCTGGGAAGAAAATATGGGAGCTCTGTGCGATGCCACTAACACACTAGAAGTCCTGTGGGTGCTTCTGGGAAGAAAATATGGGAGCTCTGTGCGATGCCACTAACACACTAGAAGTCCTGTGGGTGCTTCTGGGAAGAAAATATGGGAGCTCTGTGCGATGCCACTAACGCACTAGAAGTCCTGTGGGTGCTTCTGGGAAGAAAATATGGGAGCTCTGTGCGATGCCACTAACGCACTAGAAGTCCTGTGGGTGCTTCTGGGAAGAAAATATGGGAGCTCTGTGCGATGCCACTAACGCACTAGAAGTCCTGTGGGTGCTTCTGGGAAGAAAATATGGGAGCTCTGTGCGATGCCACTAACACACTAGAAGTCCTGTGGGTGCTTCTGGGAATAAAATATGGGAGCTCTGTGCGATGCCACTAACACACTAGAAGTCCTGTGGGTGCTTCTGGGAAGAAAATATGGGAGCTCTGTGCGATGCCACTAACACACTAGAAGTCCTGTGGGTGCTTCTGGGAAGAAAATATGGGAGCTCTGTGTGATGCCACTAACACACTAGAAGTCCTGTGGGTGCTTCTGGGAAGAAAATATGGGAGCTCTGTGTGATGCCACTAACACACTAGAAGTCCTGTGGGTGCTTCTGGGAAGAAAATATGGGAGCTCTGTGTGATGCCACTAACACACTAGAAGTCCTGTGGGTGCTTCTGGGAAGAAAATATGGGAGCTCTGTGTGATGCCACTAACACACTAGAAGTCCTGTGGGTGCTTCTGGGAAGAAAATATGGGAGCTCTGTGTGATGCCACTAACACACTAGAAGTCCTGTGGGTGCTTCTGGGAAGAAAATATGGGAGCTCTGTGTGATGCCACTAACACACTAGAAGTCCTGTGGGTGCTTCTGGGAAGAAAATATGGGAGCTCTGTGTGATGCCACAAACACACTAGAAGTCCTGTGGGTGCTTCTGGGAAGAAAATATGGGAGCTCTGTGTGATGCCACTAAAACACTAGAAGTCCTGTGGGTGCTTCTGGGAAGAAAATATGGGAGCTCTGTGTGATGCCACTAACACACTAGAAGTCCTGTGGGTGCTTCTGGGAAGAAAATATGGGAGCTCTGTGTGATGCCACTAACACACTAGAAGTCCTGTGGGTGCTTCTGGGAAGAAAATATGGGAGCTCTGTGTGATGCCACTAACACACTAGAAGTCCTGTGGGTGCTTCTGGGAAGAAAATATGGGAGCTCTGTGTGATGCCACTAACACACTAGAAGTCCTGTGGGTGCTTCTGGGAAGAAAATATGGGAGCTCTGTGTGATGCCACTAACACACTAGAAGTCCTGTGGGTGCTTCTGGGAAGAAAATATGGGAGCTCTGTGTGATGCCACTAACACACTAGAAGTCCTGTGGGTGCTTCTGGGAAGAAAATATGGGAGCTCTGTGTGATGCCACTAACACACTAGAAGTCCTGTGGGTGCTTCTGGGAAGAAAATATGGGAGCTCTGTGTGATGCCACTAACACACTAGAAGTCCTGTGGGTGCTTCTGGGAAGAAAATATGGGAGCTCTGTGTGATGCCACTAACACACTAGAAGTCCTGTGGGTGCTTCTGGGAAGAAAATATGGGAGCTCTGTGTGATGCCACTAACACACTAGAAGTCCTGTGGGTGCTTCTGGGAAGAAAATATGGGAGCTCTGTGTGATGCCACTAACACACTAGAAGTCCTGTGGGTGCTTCTGGGAAGAAAATATGGGAGCTCTGTGTGATGCCACAAACACACTAGAAGTCCTGTGGGTGCTTCTGGGAAGAAAATATGGGAGCTCTGTGTGATGCCACTAACACACTAGAAGTCCTGTGGGTGCTTCTGGGAAGAAAATATGGGAGCTCTGTGTGATGCCACTAACACACTAGAAGTCCTGTGGGTGCTTCTGGGAAGAAAATATGGGAGCTCTGTGTGATGCCACTAACACACTAGAAGTCCTGTGGGTGCTTCTGGGAAGAAAATATGGGAGCTCTGTGTGATGCCACTAACACACTAGAAGTCCTGTGGGTGCTTCTGGGAAGAAAATATGGGAGCTCTGTGTGATGCCACTAACACACTAGAAGTCCTGTGGGTGCTTCTGGGAAGAAAATATGGGAGCTCTGTGTGATGCCACTAACACACTAGAAGTCCTGTGGGTGCTTCTGGGAAGAAAATATGGGAGCTCTGTGTGATGCCACTAACACACTAGAAGTCCTGTGGGTGCTTCTGGGAAGAAAATATGGGAGCTCTGTGTGATGCCACTAACACACTAGAAGTCCTGTGGGTGCTTCTGGGAAGAAAATATGGGAGCTCTGTGTGATGCCACTAACACACTAGAAGTCCTGTGGGTGCTTCTGGGAAGAAAATATGGGAGCTCTGTGTGATGCCACTAACACACTAGAAGTCCTGTGGGTGCTTCTGGGAAGAAAATATGGGAGCTCTGTGTGATGCCACTAACACACTAGAAGTCCTGTGGGTGCTTCTGGGAAGAAAATATGGGAGCTCTGTGTGATGCCACTAACACACTAGAAGTCCTGTGGGTGCTTCTGGGAAGAAAATATGGGAGCTCTGTGTGATGCCACTAACACACTAGAAGTCCTGTGGGTGCTTCTGGGAAGAAAATATGGGAGCTCTGTGTGATGCCACTAACACACAATAGAAGTCCTGTGGGTGCTTCTGGGAAGAAAATATGGGAGCTCTGTGTGATGCCACTAACACACTAGAAGTCCTGTGGGTGCTTCTGGGAAGAAAATATGGGAGCTCTGTGTGATGCCACTAACACACTAGAAGTCCTGTGGGTGCTTCTGGGAAGAAAATATGGGAGCTCTGTGTGATGCCACTAACACACTAGAAGTCCTGTGGGTGCTTCTGGGAAGAAAATATGGGAGCTCTGTGTGATGCCACTAACACACTAGAAGTCCTGTGGGTGCTTCTGGGAAGAAAATATGGGAGCTCTGTGTGATGCCACTAACACACTAGAAGTCCTGTGGGTGCTTCTGGGAAGAAAATATGGGAGCTCTGTGTGATGCCACTAACACACTAGAAGTCCTGTGGGTGCTTCTGGGAAGAAAATATGGGAGCTCTGTGTGATGCCACTAACACACTAGAAGTCCTGTGGGTGCTTCTGGGAAGAAAATATGGGAGCTCTGTGTGATGCCACTAAACACACTAGAAGTCCTGTGGGTGCTTCTGGGAAGAAAATATGGGAGCTCTGTGTGATGCCACTAACACACTAGAAGTCCTGTGGGTGCTTCTGGGAAGAAAATATGGGAGCTCTGTGTGATGCCACTAACACACTAGAAGTCCTGTGGGTGCTTCTGGGAAGAAAATATGGGAGCTCTGTGTGATGCCACTAACACACTAGAAGTCCTGTGGGTGCTTCTGGGAAGAAAATATGGGAGCTCTGTGTGATGCCACTAACACACTAGAAGTCCTGTGGGTGCTTCTGGGAAGAAAATATGGGAGCTCTGTGTGATGCCACTAACACACTAGAAGTCCTGTGGGTGCTTCTGGGAAGAAAATATGGGAGCTCTGTGTGATGCCACTAACACACTAGAAGTCCTGTGGGTGCTTCTGGGAAGAAAATATGGGAGCTCTGTGTGATGCCACTAACACACTAAAAGTCCTGTGGGTGCTTCTGGGAAGAAAATATGGGAGCTCTGTGTGATGCCACTAACACACTAGAAGTCCTGTGGGTGCTTCTGGGAAGAAAATATGGGAGCTCTGTGTGATGCCACTAACACACTAGAAGTCCTGTGGGTGCTTCTGGGAAGAAAATATGGGAGCTCTGTGTGATGCCACTAACACACTAGAAGTCCTGTGGGTGCTTCTGGGAAGAAAATATGGGAGCTCTGTGTGATGCCACTAACACACTAGAAGTCCTGTGGGTGCTTCTGGGAAGAAAATATGGGAGCTCTGTGTGATGCCACTAACACACTAGAAGTCCTGTGGGTGCTTCTGGGAAGAAAATATGGGAGCTCTGTGTGATGCCACTAACACACTAGAAGTCCTGTGGGTGCTTCTGGGAAGAAAATATGGGAGCTCTGTGTGATGCCACTAACACACTAGAAGTCCTGTGGGTGCTTCTGGGAAGAAAATATGGGAGCTCTGTGTGATGCCACTAACACACTAGAAGTCCTGTGGGTGCTTCTGGGAAGAAAATATGGGAGCTCTGTGTGATGCCACTAACACACTAGAAGTCCTGTGGGTGCTTCTGGGAAGAAAATATGGGAGCTCTGTGTGATGCCACTAACACACTAGAAGTCCTGTGGGTGCTTCTGGGAAGAAAATATGGGAGCTCTGTGTGATGCCACTAACACACTAGAAGTCCTGTGGGTGCTTCTGGGAAGAAAATATGGGAGCTCTGTGTGATGCCACTAACACACTAGAAGTCCTGTGGGTGCTTCTGGGAAGAAAATATGGGAGCTCTGTGTGATGCCACTAACACACTAGAAGTCCTGTGGGTGCTTCTGGGAAGAAAATATGGGAGCTCTGTGTGATGCCACTAACACACTAGAAGTCCTGTGGGTGCTTCTGGGAAGAAAATATGGGAGCTCTGTGTGATGCCACTAACACACTAGAAGTCCTGTGGGTGCTTCTGGGAAGAAAATATGGGAGCTCTGTGTGATGCCACTAACACACTAGAAGTCCTGTGGGTGCTTCTGGGAAGAAAATATGGGAGCTCTGTGTGATGCCACTAACACACTAGAAGTCCTGTGGGTGCTTCTGGGAAGAAAATATGGGAGCTCTGTGTGATGCCACTAACACACTAGAAGTCCTGTGGGTGCTTCTGGGAAGAAAATATGGGAGCTCTGTGTGATGCCACTAACACACTAGAAGTCCTGTGGGTGCTTCTGGGAAGAAAATATGGGAGCTCTGTGTGATGCCACTAACACACTAGAAGTCCTGTGGGTGCTTCTGGGAAGAAAATATGGGAGCTCTGTGTGATGCCACTAACACACTAGAAGTCCTGTGGGTGCTTCTGGGAAGAAAATATGGGAGCTCTGTGTGATGCCACTAACACACTAGAAGTCCTGTGGGTGCTTCTGGGAAGAAAATATGGGAGCTCTGTGTGATGCCACTAACACACTAGAAGTCCTGTGGGTGCTTCTGGGAAGAAAATATGGGAGCTCTGTGTGATGCCACTAACACACTAGAAGTCCTGTGGGTGCTTCTGGGAAGAAAATATGGGAGCTCTGTGTGATGCCACTAACACACTAGAAGTCCTGTGGGTGCTTCTGGGAAGAAAATATGGGAGCTCTGTGTGATGCCACTAACACACTAGAAGTCCTGTGGGTGCTTCTGGGAAGAAAATATGGGAGCTCTGTGTGATGCCACTAACACACTAGAAGTCCTGTGGGTGCTTCTGGGAAGAAAATATGGGAGCTCTGTGTGATGCCACTAACACACTAGAAGTCCTGTGGGTGCTTCTGGGAAGAAAATATGGGAGCTCTGTGTGATGCCACTAACACACTAGAAGTCCTGTGGGTGCTTCTGGGAAGAAAATATGGGAGCTCTGTGTGATGCCACTAACACACTAGAAGTCCTGTGGGTGCTTCTGGGAAGAAAATATGGGAGCTCTGTGTGATGCCACTAACACACTAGAAGTCCTGTGGGTGCTTCTGGGAAGAAAATATGGGAGCTCTGTGTGATGCCACTAACACACTAGAAGTCCTGTGGGTGCTTCTGGGAAGAAAATATGGGAGCTCTGTGTGATGCCACTAACACACTAGAAGTCCTGTGGGTGCTTCTGGGAAGAAAATATGGGAGCTCTGTGTGATGCCACTAACACACTAGAAGTCCTGTGGGTGCTTCTGGGAAGAAAATATGGGAGCTCTGTGTGATGCCACTAACACACTAGAAGTCCTGTGGGTGCTTCTGGGAAGAAAATATGGGAGCTCTGTGTGATGCCACTAACACACTAGAAGTCCTGTGGGTGCTTCTGGGAAGAAAATATGGGAGCTCTGTGTGATGCCACTAACACACTAGAAGTCCTGTGGGTGCTTCTGGGAAGAAAATATGGGAGCTCTGTGTGATGCCACTAACACACTAGAAGTCCTGTGGGTGCTTCTGGGAAGAAAATATGGGAGCTCTGTGTGATGCCACTAAACACACTAGAAGTCCTGTGGGTGCTTCTGGGAAGAAAATATGGGAGCTCTGTGTGATGCCACTAACACACTAGAAGTCCTGTGGGTGCTTCTGGGAAGAAAATATGGGAGCTCTGTGTGATGCCACTAACACACTAGAAGTCCTGTGGGTGCTTCTGGGAAGAAAATATGGGAGCTCTGTGTGATGCCACTAACACACTAGAAGTCCTGTGGGTGCTTCTGGGAAGAAAATATGGGAGCTCTGTGTGATGCCACTAACACACTAGAAGTCCTGTGGGTGCTTCTGGGAAGAAAATATGGGAGCTCTGTGTGATGCCACTAACACACTAGAAGTCCTGTGGGTGCTTCTGGGAAGAAAATATGGGAGCTCTGTGTGATGCCACTAACACACTAGAAGTCCTGTGGGTGCTTCTGGGAAGAAAATATGGGAGCTCTGTGTGATGCCACTAACACACTAGAAGTCCTGTGGGTGCTTCTGGGAAGAAAATATGGGAGCTCTGTGTGATGCCACTAACACACTAGAAGTCCTGTGGGTGCTTCTGGGAAGAAAATATGGGAGCTCTGTGTGATGCCACTAACACACTAGAAGTCCTGTGGGTGCTTCTGGGAAGAAAATATGGGAGCTCTGTGTGATGCCACTAACACACTAGAAGTCCTGTGGGTGCTTCTGGGAAGAAAATATGGGAGCTCTGTGTGATGCCACTAACACACTAGAAGTCCTGTGGGTGCTTCTGGGAAGAAAATATGGGAGCTCTGTGTGATGCCACTAACACACTAGAAGTCCTGTGGGTGCTTCTGGGAAGAAAATATGGGAGCTCTGTGTGATGCCACTAACACACTAGAAGTCCTGTGGGTGCTTCTGGGAAGAAAATATGGGAGCTCTGTGTGATGCCACTAACACACTAGAAGTCCTGTGGGTGCTTCTGGGAAGAAAATATGGGAGCTCTGTGTGATGCCACTAACACACTAGAAGTCCTGTGGGTGCTTCTGGGAAGAAAATATGGGAGCTCTGTGTGATGCCACTAACACACTAGAAGTCCTGTGGGTGCTTCTGGGAAGAAAATATGGGAGCTCTGTGTGATGCCACTAACACACTAGAAGTCCTGTGGGTGCTTCTGGGAAGAAAATATGGGAGCTCTGTGTGATGCCACTAACACACTAGAAGTCCTGTGGGTGCTTCTGGGAAGAAAATATGGGAGCTCTGTGTGATGCCACTAACACACTAGAAGTCCTGTGGGTGCTTCTGGGAAGAAAATATGGGAGCTCTGTGTGATGCCACTAACACACTAGAAGTCCTGTGGGTGCTTCTGGGAAGAAAATATGGGAGCTCTGTGTGATGCCACTAACACACTAGAAGTCCTGTGGGTGCTTCTGGGAAGAAAATATGGGAGCTCTGTGCGATGCCACTAACACACTAGAAGTCCTGTGGGTGCTTCTGGGAAGAAAATATGGGAGCTCTGTGCGATGCCACTAACACACTAGAAGTCCTGTGGGTGCTTCTGGGAAGAAAATATGGGAGCTCTGTGCGATGCCACTAACACACTAGAAGTCCTGTGGGTGCTTCTGGGAAGAAAATATGGGAGCTCTGTGCGATGCCACTAACGCACTAGAAGTCCTGTGGGTGCTTCTGGGAAGAAAATATGGGAGCTCTGTGCGATGCCACTAACGCACTAGAAGTCCTGTGGGTGCTTCTGGGAAGAAAATATGGGAGCTCTGTGCGATGCCACTAACGCACTAGAAGTCCTGTGGGTGCTTCTGGGAAGAAAATATGGGAGCTCTGTGCGATGCCACTAACACACTAGAAGTCCTGTGGGTGCTTCTGGGAAGAAAATATGGGAGCTCTGTGTGATGCCACTAACACACTAGAAGTCCTGTGGGTGCTTCTGGGAAGAAAATATGGGAGCTCTGTGTGATGCCACTAACACACTAGAAGTCCTGTGGGTGCTTCTGGGAAGAAAATATGGGAGCTCTGTGTGATGCCACTAACACACTAGAAGTCCTGTGGGTGCTTCTGGGAAGAAAACATGGGAGCTCTGTGTGATGCCACTAACACACTAGAAGTCCTGTGGGTGCTTCTGGGAAGAAAACATGGGAGCTCTGTGTGATGCCACTAACACACTAGAAGTCCTGTGGGTGCTTCTGGGAAGAAAACATGGGAGCTCTGTGTGATGCCACTAACACACTAGAAGTCCTGTGGGTGCTTCTGGGAAGAAAATATGGGAGCTCTGTGTGATGCCACTAACACACTAGAAGTCCTGTGGGTGCTTCTGGGAAGAAAATATGGGAGCTCTGTGTGATGCCACTAACACACTAGAAGTCCTGTGGGTGCTTCTGGGAAGAAAATATGGGAGCTCTGTGTGATGCCACTAACACACTAGAAGTCCTGTGGGTGCTTCTGGGAAGAAAATATGGGAGCTCTGTGTGATGCCACTAACACACTAGAAGTCCTGTGGGTGCTTCTGGGAAGAAAATATGGGAGCTCTGTGTGATGCCACTAACACACTAGAAGTCCTGTGGGTGCTTCTGGGAAGAAAATATGGGAGCTCTGTGTGATGCCACTAACACACTAGAAGTCCTGTGGGTGCTTCTGGGAAGAAAATATGGGAGCTCTGTGTGATGCCACTAACACACTAGAAGTCCTGTGGGTGCTTCTGGGAAGAAAATATGGGAGCTCTGTGTGATGCCACTAACACACTAGAAGTCCTGTGGGTGCTTCTGGGAAGAAAATATGGGAGCTCTGTGTGATGCCACTAACACACTAGAAGTCCTGTGGGTGCTTCTGGGAAGAAAATATGGGAGCTCTGTGTGATGCCACTAACACACTAGAAGTCCTGTGGGTGCTTCTGGGAAGAAAATATGGGAGCTCTGTGTGATGCCACTAACACACTAGAAGTCCTGTGGGTGCTTCTGGGAAGAAAATATGGGAGCTCTGTGTGATGCCACTAACACACTAGAAGTCCTGTGGGTGCTTCTGGGAAGAAAATATGGGAGCTCTGTGTGATGCCACTAACACACTAGAAGTCCTGTGGGTGCTTCTGGGAAGAAAATATGGGAGCTCTGTGTGATGCCACTAACACACTAGAAGTCCTGTGGGTGCTTCTGGGAAGAAAATATGGGAGCTCTGTGTGATGCCACTAACACACTAGAAGTCCTGTGGGTGCTTCTGGGAAGAAAATATGGGAGCTCTGTGTGATGCCACTAACACACTAGAAGTCCTGTGGGTGCTTCTGGGAAGAAAATATGGGAGCTCTGTGTGATGCCACTAACACACTAGAAGTCCTGTGGGTGCTTCTGGGAAGAAAATATGGGAGCTCTGTGTGATGCCACTAACACACTAGAAGTCCTGTGGGTGCTTCTGGGAAGAAAATATGGGAGCTCTGTGTGATGCCACTAACACACTAGAAGTCCTGTGGGTGCTTCTGGGAAGAAAATATGGGAGCTCTGTGTGATGCCACTAACACACTAGAAGTCCTGTGGGTGCTTCTGGGAAGAAAATATGGGAGCTCTGTGTGATGCCACTAACACACTAGAAGTCCTGTGGGTGCTTCTGGGAAGAAAATATGGGAGCTCTGTGTGATGCCACTAACACACTAGAAGTCCTGTGGGTGCTTCTGGGAAGAAAATATGGGAGCTCTGTGTGATGCCACAAACACACTAGAAGTCCTGTGGGTGCTTCTGGGAAGAAAATATGGGAGCTCTGTGTGATGCCACTAAAACACTAGAAGTCCTGTGGGTGCTTCTGGGAAGAAAATATGGGAGCTCTGTGTGATGCCACTAACACACTAGAAGTCCTGTGGGTGCTTCTGGGAAGAAAATATGGGAGCTCTGTGTGATGCCACTAACACACTAGAAGTCCTGTGGGTGCTTCTGGGAAGAAAATATGGGAGCTCTGTGTGATGCCACTAACACACTAGAAGTCCTGTGGGTGCTTCTGGGAAGAAAATATGGGAGCTCTGTGTGATGCCACTAACACACTAGAAGTCCTGTGGGTGCTTCTGGGAAGAAAATATGGGAGCTCTGTGTGATGCCACTAACACACTAGAAGTCCTGTGGGTGCTTCTGGGAAGAAAATATGGGAGCTCTGTGTGATGCCACTAACACACTAGAAGTCCTGTGGGTGCTTCTGGGAAGAAAATATGGGAGCTCTGTGTGATGCCACTAACACACTAGAAGTCCTGTGGGTGCTTCTGGGAAGAAAATATGGGAGCTCTGTGTGATGCCACTAACACACTAGAAGTCCTGTGGGTGCTTCTGGGAAGAAAATATGGGAGCTCTGTGTGATGCCACTAAACACACTAGAAGTCCTGTGGGTGCTTCTGGGAAGAAAATATGGGAGCTCTGTGTGATGCCACTAACACACTAGAAGTCCTGTGGGTGCTTCTGGGAAGAAAATATGGGAGCTTTGTGGATGCCACTAACACACTAGAAGTCCTATGGGTGCTTCTGGGAAGAAAAATATAGGAGCTCTGTTTGCTGCCACTAACACACTAGAAGTCCTATGGGTGCTTTTGGGGTGCAATGCTGTGCTAACAGCACTGCGGTTGGTACTACTGAAATACTGTACTAACAGTAAAACACGCACCAGACTAATCCCAGCAGCAGCTAATAACACACTAACCAGCAGCAATGGACGATCAATGACAGGTAGCAATGGTTTAGCAAATAAATAGCCAATGGTTTAGCAAAGAAGAGCAAATGTAGGAGCTCTGTTTGCTGCCACTAACACACTAGAAGTCCTATGGTAGCAATGGTTTAGCAAATAAATAGCCAATGGTTTAGCAAAGAAGAGCAAATCTGTCTGTAGCAAAGAATCAAGCAAAGACACAGAATCAGCCTGATCTCTCCTAAAGCCGGAACTCATGTGACCGGCGCCGACGGCGTGGCGGCCTTTTAAATGGTGGGGCGTGTACTAAAGCCCCTGAGCTTTAATTGGCTACAGGCGTCCTGCCTGTAGCCAATTATTGCTCTCCGAGTTTCCGGCGCTGTGATTGGCCAAGCATGCGGGGTCACAGTGCATGCTTGGCCAATCATCAGCCAGCAATGCACTGCGCCGGCCACGCCGGCCGCAATGCATTGCGGGGCCGCTCGCATCACACGAATGTGATGCGAATGGCCCAAATAGTTCTGGGCTCGCCGAGCGAGCGAACGCCCGGTGCTCGATGCGAATGTGGGTTCGCATCGAGCACCGGGCCCATCCCTATTTAACATGATGGATCACCTCTGATATGATGGAGTACATTATGAAATAGGTCCATAGTTATGTTGATTGTATGTTAATTGTGTTTTATGTTTTGTTTTTATTATGAATGTTTCGTATACACTTGTATATATTTATATTTATATTTAATTGAAATGGAATGTTTTTATATGTATAAAAATTTTATAAAAATAATTGAAACAAAATAAATTCCGCTGCTTCTGGTGAAAGAGATGATGGCCAAACAGAGAGGGAACCTGGCAGAAAGCAAATAAAACTTTTGACTGGAATCTAATTATAGCATAGCACGTCTCTGGATTGTGTTAGTTTCCCTGTGTGGAAGATTTCTGGATGAAGCTTGTGTTTTGTTGTGACATGTGTTGCAGTTTACAAGAGCATAGTCTTGACTAAAAACAATTAAGTTACTAGGAACGTTTTCTTATAACAATCAGACACACTTAGTCATAGTAAATAAGATTATCCCATGGAATTCCAGCAATGTGGTCTTATGCAATAAAGAAAAGCACATAAAAATTGTATTCAACACAGAAGGTGGTATCAAGGGATCCTTTATATAATTGTATATAATTGCCTACTTGACCTTTCTTTTCATAACATTATTTTACCTAACAGAGTTTTGCTAACCATGTTAAATAACCCTTGAGTTATAAATAAAGATAAAGAAAAATAGGGGCAAACATTGTATAAATATTATGCCACATATGATTTTGCAATATTCAGATTCAGAATTTCTTAATGCAGATCTAAAACAAACTATTAAAATTGAATATACATTTAAAAATTTTTGTTGTTCTCAATGTTTTAAAAAATCTGTAGATTTTGTTAAAGTGGTTCTAAAGTATCAAGGTGTTTACCTTCATGCATTCTATGCATGAAGGTAAAAAACCTTCTCTGTGTAGCAGCTCCCCCTAATACTTACTTGAGCCCCAGCCATGTGCACGAGAGCCCTGGCTCTCCGGGACTCTCCCATCTCATTGGCTGAGACATCACATCACAGCCAGTGAGCCAATTAGGTAAGAGAGGGGGCGGGGCAGAGTCTTTGCTCTGTGTGGACACATAGAGCCATGGCTCGGGAGCAAGCCTGCTTGGGTACCCCCATTGCAAGCTTTGGGTTCCCCTATTGCAAGTTGCTCTGTGCAAAACCCCTGCACACAACAGGTAAGTATAACATGTTTGTTATTTTTAAAATAAAAAAAGGCTTTAATATCACTTTAAAATAATACCTGGTGCTCCTGCCTTGAAGGTCCTTGTTCAAATGCTTTCTGTTATTGGATAACAACTGTCTCCAAACTGTAATCCTATGTTGTCACCTTTTCACATGTGCTCCTGATGGAGACTATAAGCAGCCATGCCAACACATTGCCAGCACATTGCCCAAACATAGTACACTCACACTGTTGTAACTATCAGGAAGCCTGTAAAGAGTATTGCTGTGCAGTTAATTGCATGCGGACAGGAGATGCCTAATGGAAGCTGGAGGAGATCAGCTACACTCAAAGAGTGAGGAAACCAGTATACAGTACTTGGGGAAAAAAGGGTAATTATTTAAGAAACACACATAGGAAACTTAGTAAAACACAGCACTTGTCTGGCGATATGACCCTTTAAAATAGCATGTGCCAGTCTGACAAATCCCAGCGGTCAGTTTTGGTAACTTTACCAACATGTGTGGCAGATCCAAGTAATTCTTAACAGCTCCACTTTAACAATTTGGCACTATGGTTGCACAAAATTATAAAAGAATTATCTCCAGTTCGTAGATATCAAAGCTGTAGGCAATTAAGACCAACACTAAATTGGCATACAGAGACAGGCTGCTGCTACCCCCTTCTGTCAGTGGTTGTTAGGGACACTCTAGATTTCACAGCCAACCGGCTCCTGATAACCAGTGAGCATGGCAGTGGGTGGAGCCTGACAAAGAAGATGAGGGATTAGTACCCTATCAGGTCTGTTATCTGCTTGTGATTGACAGCAGGGAGTAAGCAGGTCCCATAGCTAATAGCAGGCGGTCAATTGGATAAGAATTCTGCCTACTGCCTGCTGTCAATCATAAGGGGAGTAGACCTGATGGGGAGACTAGTGTCTCTGAATCCCAATCAGGTTCCACCTTCCCAGACGCACATCTCCTTGGCCTTTGTGCTCTCTGTGTGATGGTTGCAGTGGTACCAGGGAACTCAGCCGCATTGGGGATGGAGTGTCTATGATCACTTAGATCTCAGTACACCTCTGCAAACAATGCTTGCCTGAAAGTCATGTGCCTATTACTAATGGAATTCTAAAGCATGTAATAGACTTTCCTTATGAATTCCCCCAGCAGTGCTTTAGCAAACTAAATGTTATCCAGTTATATAAATGTATTATCCCGCTATATACATTTATTAACAGGGCAACTTGTAAAGTAAAATAAAAAATAAAATAATATAGCTTACTGTAGAAGGAATTGTTATGTAACGTAAAGGCGTAATTTGGCAGAGATTTTCTTCCCCCCAAGCATTGTTACGTAATGCCCCTCCCTAAAAAAATAAATAAAAATTCTTAGCAGAAATTGTTAGCTTATCATAAAGATAAGATCACATCAGTTAGCTGCAGACAGTGGCAACATTTGTGATATGTAAATATCCAAAGCAGAGGGTGGGGAGCACTCTGCAGATCTGAGTGAGGAAAGCTGAGAGCTGATTGGATGGGAGACGACCCCATCCTTCACACAACAAGGAGAGAGCTGAGGCTGTCAATCACAGGCTGTGTGCTGGAGATCCCTCCCCTGTCACCTATTTATCTCTTGGTGTCAGGAAAATCTGTCAGAAGAAGATAGCAGAGTAATGAGTCAGCATAGAAAAATGACACTTAATGATCTGGATTCAGACAAGTACATACTATAGAATATACAGTGCCTTGCAAAAGTATTCGGCCCCCTTGAACCTTTCAACCCTTTGCCACATTTCAGGCTTCAAACATAAAGATAT
The DNA here is from genome assembly GCA_028564925.1 of Lithobates sylvaticus. Lineage (NCBI taxonomy): Eukaryota > Metazoa > Chordata > Amphibia > Anura > Ranidae > Lithobates > Lithobates sylvaticus. Next base: position 164,114,182 of record CM053028.1, read on the forward strand.
AACATTTTTATTTTTTGTGAAGAATCACCAACAAGTGGGACACAATTGTGAAGTGGAACGAAAACAATTGGATTTTTGAAACTTTTTTAACTAATAAAAAAATGAAAAGTGGGGCGTGCAAAATTATTCGGCCCCCTTGCGTTAATACTTTGTAGAGCCCCCTTTTGATGCGATTACAGCTGCAAGTCACTTGGGGTATGTCTCTATCAGTTTTGCACATGGAGAGACTGAAATTCTTGCCCATTCTTCCTTGCAAAACAGCTCGAGCTCAGTGAGGTTGGATGGAGAGCGTTTGTGAACAGCAGTTTTCAGCTCTTTCCACAGATTCTCGATTGGATTCAGGTCTGGCCTTTGACTTGGCCATTCTAACACCTGGATACGTTTATTTGTGAACCATTCCTTTGTAGATTTTGCTGTATGTTTGGGATCATTGTCTTGTTGGAAGATAAATCTCCGTCCCAGTTTCAGGTCTTTTACAGACTCCAACAGGTTTTCATCCAGAATGGTCCTGTATTTGGCTGCATCCATCTTCCCCTCAATTTTAACCATCTTCACTGTCCCTGCTGAAGAAAAGCAGGCCCAAACCATGATGCTGCCACCACCATGTTTGACAGTGGGGATGGTGTGTTGAGGGTGATGAGCTGTGTTGCTTTTACGCCAAACATATCGTTTTGCATTGTGGGCAAAAAGTTCGATTTTGGTTTCATCGGACCAGAGCACCTTCTTCCACATGTTTGGTGTGTCTCCCAGGTGGCTTGTGGCAAACTTTAGACGAGACTTTTTATGGATATCTTTGAGAAATGGCTTTCTTCTTGCCACTCTTCCATAAAGGCCAGATTTGTGCAGTGTACGACTGATTGTTGTCCTATGGACAGACTCTCCCACCTCAGCTGTAGTTCTCTGCAGTTCATCCAGAGTGATCATGGGCCTCTTGGCTGCATCTCTGATCAGTCTTCTCCTTGTCTGAGCTGAAAGTTTAGAGGGACTGCCAGGTCTTGGTAGATTTGCAGTGGTCTGATACTCCTTCCATTTCAAAATGATCGCTTGCACAGTGCTTCTTGGGATGTTTAAAGCTTGGGAAATCTTTTTGTATCCAAATCCAGCTTTAAACTTCTCCACAACAGTATTACGGACCTGCCTGGTGTGTTCCTTGGTCTTCATGATGCTCTCTGCGCTTTCAACAGAACCCTGAGACTATCACAGAGCATTTATACAGAGACTTGATTACACACAGGTGGATTCTATTTATCACCATCCGTCATTTAGGACAACATTGGATCATTCAGAGATCTTCGCTGAACTTCTGGAGTGAGTTTGATGCACTGAAAGTAAAGGGGCCGAATAATTTTGCACGCACCACTTTTCTGTTTTTTATTTGCTAAAAAAGTTTAAAATATCCAATAGATTTCGTTCCACTTCACAATTGTGTCCCACTTGTTGGTGATTCTTCACAAAAAATTAAAATTTTATATCTTTATGTTTGAAGCCTGAAATGTGGCAAAAGGTTGAAAAGTTCAAGGGGGCCGAATACTTTCGCAAGGCACTGTAGGATATGCTTTGTTCTAAAAGTTATGTATGAGGTTTACACCCACTTGAAAGCATTTTAAAATACTCACCCATCCACAGCCTTATGACTGTACTGTAAATATCTGTATTTCTTCTTTTGGCAAGTGTCAAAATCTAGGACAGCCAACATAAAATTATTATCGTGGGTAATTGTTTTCATATTTGCATTTGGTAAATTATTGATAACATATGCAAAAACACACATGTATATAAACATTTTTCAAAAAAATTTGTGTGAAAGATTTTCTATTTGCGCTTTTAAAATACTTGCGTTTTGTGCATTTTTCTGTTTCAATCTTTTTATTACATTTTCAGAATTACAGTAAAACATTATAATGTAATAGATAAGAGTGCAAAATGTCTCTGACAATATAAACAGTGAATAGGAAGTCACCAATGATAACATGTTGTAAGGGTAAGGAATTAAGACATTAACCCATGGAGATCCACCAATGGAATGGTATTAGGAACTGTGATAGAGTGGTCAACTAAAAAAAACAAAAAAAAAATGGTATTGAGAAACGTATTTGTTTATAGTCCTCAAATAGACCAAACAACCCATGGGCCTTTCATCAGGCCACCTTTGTACATTCAGCAGAGGGGTCAAGCATGACAGCCCCTACCCACCCAACCACAGAGGCCAGCTATAGACATAATAATGGAATTATAACAAACACAGGGACCTTTGTGTCATCTAACACTAGACTTGTTTATCCTACCCCAACAAAAAAAACAATAATATATATACTTAGAAAAATCAAGTGTAGCAGCATCATATCCTTTGAGGGATATTGTTACATACAAAACCTAAATGGAAACCTTAAAGTCAAGACAAAGGGTCCGACTAGAGGGCCTATCTTGCACCTGAGTAAAGAATTAGAAAGGAGCTAGTTAGAGAAAGAAAAGGAAGCAATTCAGAAAAGAGAGCAAAGAAGAGAGACCACACCTGTTCAGGAGTCCAACCCGGCACCAATCCAATGTGAATCCCACATGTTCGGCACTTGCAGATAAGAAAGCCAAGGGTCCACACCTTTTCAAACTGGGTTTGTTTGTCCCTTAGAAGGCTGACCAGTTTTCCAGGTTAGTTTTTGCTGCTTTTTGTGCATTTTTAACATATTTTATGGCATATGGTTTTGTGCTTTTTTGTGTATTAATGCACATTTTTTTTAAATTTACATGATTTTGAAAGTTATTGACTAGAAAAACAATTTAAAAAAAAATCTCTATTTATTGGTCATTTGGCATACTGTGTTAAATCGTAGAACTGCAAACTGACACAGAAATGTATGCAGGTTACATTTTTCTCTAGACTGCAGAGATCTTATCAAGCCTGATAACTTTGTAAGACAATCTAATAAATGCTGTTCTTTCCCTGCAGTAGCTGACTGTTTGATACCACTAGGAATAACTTAGATGGGAACACAGCATCAGTTAGATGTAATCATATCCAAATGTCACTTTATAGAAAGCTGGAATGAAGCCTTCTATATACCTGCTGCAAATGATATAAGCCACATGACATCTGCCATGGATATTACGAGGTGTGACACTGCATAAAAGCATTAGATTTCTCAGCATATGTACACAAAAAATTTGATCAAGAAGACTACAGCCTGTCGGCATATCATATGATGAAAGTTCATGACACCATAAAATGACCTCAGGTAAAACAATAAACAGCTGGCCTGGATAATAGGGGGTGTGAAGATCCTTAAAATGTTAATTCAGTTTTGGACAAAGGCATACAAATTAACATAAATATTTATTTATGACCACCAAACTACATCTGTTTGACACATGCTGTATAGGGAATGTACTTGGTCTATCTTTGTTAAAGGGTTAGTTCACCTTTACAAAAAAAATGCAGGTAAGAGATGTTCGTAGATAAAAACAAACTGTGCAGCTCTGACTAAAGTTAAACAAGGCCCTTGCTATAGGTGTAGGCCATTTACATACCTCCCAAAGCCTAACCGGAATACTTCCAGGACATTGCTAGGATGTTTCTAAGTAAGGCCTAGTCATTACTACTCACCTCCACCATCACAGGACTGAGCTTCTTCTGTGATTCAAGCACTCCCACATGTGCTTTCTCTCCTCTGATGCAATAGTTCTGAGCTAAGCATTTGAGAGCTCACTCCAATGATGGAGAAGATAAGCAGTAACGAATGTCGACTAGGCCTCACTTAGCAATGTCCTAGCAACATCCTGGGAGTATTCCAATCAGAGTTCAGGAGATACGTAAATGGCCTACACCTATAGCAAGGGTATTATTCAACTTTATTCAAAGCTGCACATTTGTTTTCATCTACACACGCCCCTTATCTGCATAGGCAGATTTTGGTAAAGATGAATTTACCGTTTAACTCAAAAAGTGAATGCCACTACTTACAGTAGCGCCAAAGTTATATTTAAAAAATAAAAATGCCACCCATAACTGTTTTATTTGAACCTGTGAGTGATAAAATAGATCTCTTGAGATGCTCTCATAAGTGATAGCATGTCTATTGGAAAAGTGGTCTCCATACTAAGAAATGCCACCCATAACTCTAAAGATAGTTAAAATCAGCTAGAAACTAAAATACCCTGATTTATGTGGACCTGTGAGCAATAAAATAGATCTCATAAGTGTTAGCATATCTATTAGAATAGTGGTTTCCAAACGTGAACATAGCCTTTTTATTGCCGTCTTGCCTTTTCTTGACAATACTTGGGGCACTCGTCCTCCCACTGACAGCAACCAGAGGGTGTTATTCCTTCCACTGACATCAGTGATCAGTTATTATTCCTTTCACTGACACCAATGATGGGGCACTACTTGTCCTACAGACACCAATGATGGGGTACTATTCCTTCCACTGACAATAATGAGGGGCCTTTTTATTCACTGACACCAATGGTGGGGCATTATTTTATTCACTGACACCAATGATGGGGTGCTATTTCTGTCACTGCCACCAATGACAGGGCACTATTTCTTCCACTGACATCAATGATGGGTTACTATTCCTTCCACTTACCCCATTGATGGGATACTATTTTTCCTACTGACCCAAATGAAGGGGCACTATTCCTCCGACTGACACCAATGATGGGGCACTATTTATCCTACACACCCCAATGATTGGGCACTATTCTTCCCATTGACACCAATGATGGAGTACTATTCCTTACGCTAACATGAATGATGGGTTACTATTTTTTCCACTACCACAGAAATGGTTATTACTTCTTCCACTGACACCAGTTAAAGTGAACCATTTATCCTCTGATACAAACAAAATTCCTCCCACTGTCACCATTGACGTGGTACTATTCCTCCCACCTACCCCATTGGGGCACTATTTCTCCTACTGACCCTAATGACGGGGCACTATTTCTCCTACTGACCCCAATAATGGGGCACTATTCCTCAAAACCTATTTCTTGCTGAAAATAGTTTTGAGAGAATACCTTTGGCCTTGGAGTAGAATGTTTGTTAATTCGTTTTGGGATGGGAGGGCCTTATAAATCAGCAGTATTAGCAGTGAGTGACAAAGTTAATGGACCTTCAAGCCCCCAAAATCATTTCTGTTACACAGAAATGTAAATAAATTCAGGTGAATTTGCTGAAAGGGTAAGGCAGCAGGTTTGAGAGGTGTTGGTGGTCATGTATGATAGAGTCTGCCTCATATTTAGCTTCTACTGATGGCAATGTGAGTGTCTTACAGTGAGCTGTTTCCTGGATGAAGGATGTCAACCATCATCTAGCTCTGCTTTCCTCAACATGACTCTCCCTTGTCTGACCTTTTCATTCATTAGATTTCAGTTCTCTCAATCACGGAGGCTCTGTATTACATGTGGGCATTACCTAGAGCAGCCTGAATATAAGGAACCTAGGAACACCCACTCCTCCAGTCCGACATTCACCCATCAAGGGGTCTTGATATATGCATAACTTTATCCAAGAGACAGCTCATTGCTTGCATCAGAGGTAAGGGCTCTTGAGAGGAGAACTGAGGAAATGTGATGTGATGTTTTCAGGAAGTTGGTACAGCGACCTTCTGGCCCCTCACACTAGCCATTATCTACCTGCACTGCATAGAGAAACACAGACTCAGTAATGATATCATTGGGTCTAAAATAAGGTATGGAATTAGAGACAGTAGAAAGGTTTTATTTAAACTTTTCATAAGCATGTTGATGAAAGGAGAAACAAGGGAAAGCAAACATACACAGATTAAAGGGGTTGTAAAGGTGGAAGGTAAAAAACCTGTGTTCTGCTCCCCCTCAATACTCACCTGATCCCCTTCTCTGTCAATCGCAGCCATTGAGCCAATGAGGAGAGAGCGGGGGGTAGGGCCAAGCCTTGGATTTATGGGCTTTACCATAGAGTGGGGCTTGGGAGCAAGCGCGCACCAGTGCCCAAGGTCAAGGGGGATGAGCCAAGAGTGAAGAAGAGGATTAGGGCTGCTCTGTGCAAAATGGTAAGTATAACATGTTTGTTATTTTTTTTTTAAAAAGAACCTTAACCACTTGCCGACTGCCGCACGCCGATTTACATCAGCAGAATGACATGGGTAGGCAAAAGGAACGGGGAGATGCCTATGTAAACAAGGCATTTCCCTGTCCTGCCTAGCAACATGACAGGGATCTACTGCTCCCTGTCATCGGGAATAGTGGTCTCTGTCATGTTGTAGTGAGCCCATCCCCTCTACAATTAGAACACATCCAGAGAACACCCTTGATTGCCCCTTAGTGTTTAACCCCCTTCCCTGTCAGTGTCATTTATACAGTAATCAGTGGCTATTTGTAGCTCTGATCGCTGTATTAATGTCAATGGTCCCAAAATAGTGTCAAAAGTATCCGATCTGTCCGCCATAATGTCGCAGTCATGATAAAAAATTGCAGATCGCCGCCATTACTAGTAAAAAGAAAAAATAATAATAAAAATGCCATAAATCTATCCCCTATTTTGTAGACGCTATAAATTATATAATAAACCACTATATAACTATAAAAAAAAACAATCAATATACAATATGTAGAAGAATACATATCGGCCTAAACTGTGGAAGAAATCCATTTTTTTTATATATTTTTGGGACTTTTTTTCTAAACTGACAGTCTTTTTTTGTTTATAGCACAAAAAATAAAAACCGCAGAGGTGATCAAATACCACCAAAAGAAAGCTCTATTTGTGGGGAAAAAAAGGATGTCATCTTTGTTTAGGTACAACGTTGCACATCCGTGCAATTGTCAGCTTGTCAGCTAAAGCGACGCAGTGCCAAATCTGGTCAGGAAGGGGGTAAATCCTTCTGGGGCTGAAGTGGTTAATATAAATTTAAATGTCAGCTTTAAGGCTGTTCTTTTCACTAAAGTTGCCAATAATATGATCTACTCCCTGGGCTTCTTTCTGTGTAATGCATGTAGCAGTAGCTACAACCCAGAATAATACTTTCTGGAGTACCCATTCATATAGGACTGGCAACACCATCATGAATAGTCAGTTTGAGATCTAGTTGCTGGCATGCATCCATAGCAAGTCAATAAAAAGCAGTCAATACATAAATCACCCAGTAGAAATTTGGTTATAGTGATATAAAAAATCTGTATCAGTTGTTGATTGTCTGCCATGTTGCTGTCAGGGATGTAAGCTGTTAGGTGGACATTGTGCAGGAGGAAGTGGAGTACAACTTGGAGCAACATTTAATGGATGTTGAGGTGGCTAAAGGAATCTAACTGACTCTTTTTTGTGGGAAAGACACATATTCCCTATCAAAGAGGACCTTTCATAGTGATGATGAAAATGCTAATGAAGTATTAAAATGCTGTGCAGAAATTGGTGAAACTCTGATCTTATATTTAAACAAGTTGTCAAATATACCAAGTGCATGTTAGCTAGTTTACCAATGGGCATAGTCGCTTCTGTACCCTGCAAAGACAGAATTGGAATTTATTTCAAGTCTTACCCATACATATGAATATTGAATGTACACTGATTGAAATTATAAATGCAACACTTGAGCTGAACTCAAAGATCTAAAACTTTTTCTGTGTACAGAAAAAGGCCTATTTCTCTCAAATTTTGTTCACACCTGTCTAAATCTGTGTTAGTGAGCACTTTTCCTTTGCAGAGATAATCCATCCACCTCACAGGTGTGGCATATCAAGATGCTGATTGGACAGCATGATTATTGCACAGGTGTGCCTTAGACTGGCCACAATAAAAGTCCACTCTAAATGATGCAGTTTTACTGTATAGGGGGGGGGGGGGGGGGGGGGTTCTGAAAACCAGTCAGTATCTGGTGTGACCAGCATTTGCCTCATGCAGTGCAGCACATTTTCTTCGCATATAGTTGATCAGGTGGTTGATTGTGGCCTGTGGTATGTTGGTCCATTCCTCTTCAATGGCTGTGCGAAGTTGCTGGATATTGGCAGGAACTGGAACACACTGTTGTATACACACTGTTGTATACACCAACCCAGAGCATCCCAAACATGCTCAATGGGTGACATGTCCGGTGAGTATGCTGGCTTTGCAAGAACTGGGATGTTTTCAGCTTCCAAGAATTGTGTACAGATCCTTGCAACATGGGGCTGTGCATTATCAAGCTGCAACATGATTTGATGGTCATGGATGAATGGTACAACAATGGTCCTCAGGATCACGTCACAGTATCTCTGTGCATTCAAAATGTCATCAATTAAATGCACCTGTGTTCGTTGTCCATAGCATACGCTTGCCCATACCATAACCACACTGCTGCCATGGGCCACTCGATCCACAACGTTGACATCAGCAAACCGCTTACCCACAAGATGCCATACATGCTGTCTGCCACCTGCTATCTACCCTGTACAGTGAAAACCAGGATTCATCCATGAAGAGAACATCTCTCTAAAGTGCCAGACACCATCGAATGTGAGCATTTGTCCACTCAAGTCGGTTACGACAACGAATTGCAGTCAGGTTGAGACCCCGAGGACGACGAGCCTGCAGATTAGCATTCTCCTGAGATGGTGCACGTGAGGAGGAGACAAGGGAGCTTGAGAGCAGGAAGTCTTGAGGGGAGCAGAGAGGATGGTTTGGGTGATATTTGGAGATAAGATTGGTGATGTAGCTTGGGGCTGAGCTGTTGATGGCTTTGTATGTTGTAGTTGGTATTGGGAGCCAGTGGAGGGATTGGCAGAGAGGGGTGGCAGACAGCGGTTGGCAAGGTAGATGAGTCTGACAGCAGCATTCTTGAAAGACTGAAGAAGGGATAGCCTATGGAGAGGTAGGCCTATGAGGAGAGAGTTTCAATACTCAAGGAGAGCGATAACAAGGAAGTGAATGAGTAGCTTGGTGGTTTCATTGGTTAAAAAGGGGCGTATTTTAGAGATGTTACGGAGGTGAAGTCTATAAGCTTTTGACAATGATTGGATTTGAGGCTGAAAGGACAGATCAGATTCTAGGATTGCACCGAATACCCTGGCGTGAGGGGAGGGATTGATGGTTGCATTATTGATTTTGATGAAGAAGCCATGGAGGGGGGCATGGGTGGGGGGGGATATTATCAGCTCAGTTTTAGAGAGATTTAGTTTAAGGAAGTGGTGCGACATCCATGCTGATATGTCCGTTAGTAAGTTAGTAATGCCAGAGGAGACTGAAGGAGTGAGGTGAGGAGTAGAGAGATAGATTTGTGTTTCATCAGCGTTGAGATGGTATTAGAAGCCACAGAAGGTTATCAAGGGACCAAGGGATGAGGTGTTGATAGAGAAGAGAAGCGGCCCAAGGACAGAGCCTTGGGGGACCAACACAGAAAGGGTCAATGGAGAGGAGGAGACAGAGTTGTAGGTAACAATGAAGGAGCGCTGTGATAGGTAGGAGGAGAACCAGGATAGAGCAGAATTGTGGAGGCCAGGGGAACAGAGGTTATTGAGAAGGAGCAGGTGGTCAACAGTATTAAAGGCTGCAGAAAGGTTTTAACAGTTAGTAAATCGTTAGTGAGTTTTAGTAAGGCAGTTTCTGTGGAGTGCTGCAAGCAAAAGCCAGACTGTAAGGGGTCAAGAAGGTTATTTTCACCGAGGTAGAAGCTGAGATGGTTGTAGACTAAGCGCTCTAGAAGTTTAGAGATGAATAGGAGCAATGAGATGGGTCTTATGTACAGTAAAGGAAGCCTAAGGATTAGGGAACTACCTTTTCTACGCGGGACACAGCATACATCAATTTTTCCCTAATGTCACAGAAGCAGCACAGCTGCTCACAAGGTAATAAACATTTTTAACATGTTTTTCTAGTGTAGACAAATGCTTAGCCATTATTAGGAAAAAAGATTGTGGAAGGATAGAAGGCAGACAGTAAGCAAGTGACAAAAGCAACGCTTTCCTTCTGTTATCTCAATTGTCCTCATGCTGCTCAGAGATGCCATACAGCTGAGGGGGAAGAGGAGCAGCGAAGCAGTGCTCTCTTGTCTTCAAACTTATAAACTTGCCAAGAACACTCCATTAAGTGGGATATACACTTTAAGGCTAAGTCTGAGTCTGTACGTGACATTGAGTCATATTTTTTGCCACCCCAATCCAGCTGCGTTTTCAGCTTAAGGGAGGGAGGTGGGAGTTCAGTAAAAACTTGGCTCAACCACCTGTTTTTACTGTGCCCCAACTGCATGTGTAAAAAAAAAATAAAAAATACATTTTTGAGTGTTTTTAACTCTGCTTTAAATTCTCCTTAAGCTGAGTACAGACGGATCAAAATTCAGTCAGTTCAGCAGGAATTTCGAACTGTGTGACCCTCCCTGACACACTAGAAACGTTTTACTTGATCAGAGATTGCAGCCAATCTTGAGAGAGTCTTGCTGTCCATCTAGCCACCTCACTTGTGTGGATGGAAGAATCTGTTTGTTTGTTTTACGTTCAACCTGCTGGCTGAATTTGAAAATCTCAACAGCTTATAACAAGGCCTTACTTTCATTTAAAACTAAAAAAAAAATAATAATAATAATAATATTTACTGCTTTCAACTAGAGCTGAAGATCCAACCCGTGATAAAGAAGGATTTCACATTCACTTTATATTTACAGCATATTACTGGACATTTTGGGTTCATTGGACTAATTTATATAACATTTGTCACTCATGTATGTACTATAGTATAGTGTATAGTGCTGTATCTTTATAAGATCTTAATTTACCTTGCTTTGCAGTGAGCTGTTTTAGCTTCTAGAGACATTTATTGGAAATAGTGTGTGATTTATTTAATAATCTAACAGGTAATTCCATCACGAGGATGCTATCTTATGCTATAAATTAAAAACATTACTAGGAAATGTAATTAAATTCAGGCAAGCCCATCCCTGCTGTGATTTTTTTATTTTTATTTTGTAAAAGAGGCATATACTTTAATGCCAAAACATAATTTTAGGATTATAATTAATTACTATGTGAAAAAAGTAATTTGGCACAAATTAATGCCAATAAATGCCTGTTTCTTTCATCTAGAGCTTGCAAGGCATTATTATAATATCTTTAAGTATATGTTTAAAAAAAAAAAAAATATATATATATATATATATACATTTTTTTAAGCATATATATACATATATATATTTGTATTTTTATTGAACTTTTGAAGTTAGCTAGTATGCAACTGGAAAACTTTAACGCTGAGCTCTAGGGATTATATATTTTGCATATTTACGTTTTTTTTTTTAACCACATTTATTAAGCTCTGGGGAACACTCCCTTGCAAAGTGAACAGCCTATTTGTGTTTAGTAAATCAACCCCACAACTTCAGTTACCATAGAAAATAATCCATGCGGTATTGTATTGGAAAGCCTACATATTGGGGATTAGGTACCATCCAGTCAAGCATCAAACTTTATATATCTCCAAACAGCAACTTTGAAACATTGTACAGTCCTAATTGCATGTTTCAGTGAAGAGATGCTCAATTAACTTAACAGTCTGTACCCTGTGAATAGAGATCCGCTTTTCTTTACCTCTCTGTCCATGTGCTCTCCTAGATATCATAACTCGAGCATATCAGCTCCATGTTGCTTACCAGCATCAGGGAGGATGCATCAGGGAGGATGGCCAGCATATCTATCAAAGTACGAATAAAACATTCACGGAGAGCACATGATACCACATGATAAGGTGTGGTATGGCTCTTGGCAGTGCTGAGCAGTGTTTACAGTTATTTAACAAGGCAGCTTTTAAAGTCTCGCCCCTGGTCATGGTAAATTTAAGGGGTTGTAAAGGTTCGTTTTTTGTTTTTTTAAATAACAAACATGTTATACTTATCTCCTCTGTGCAAGGGTTTTGCACACAGCAGGCCCTGGTCCTCCTCTTCTGGAGTCCCTAAACGGCGCTCCTCCCCTTCTCGGGTGCCCCCACAGAGAGCCGCATTCCATGGGGGCACTTGTGCGGGTGCGCTCCCGAGTCCTGCTGCTGCGTCCACTGACACCTGCCCCGGCTCCTGTGTCACTGGAATTGATTGACAGCAGCAAGAGCCAATGGCTCCTGCTGCTATCAATCTATCCAATAAGGACCCGAAACAGCAGCTGGAGCTGCTGTGCTGGTCCCTGTGGCTGAAATGATCGGGTTCAGGTAAGTAAAAGGGGGAATCTGGGGGGCTGCTGCACTACAGAAGGTTTTTCACCTTAATGCATAGAATGCATTAAGGTGAAAAACCTTGAGGGTTTACAAACCCTTTAAATTTGACAATCCATAATTGTCAAAGAACTTCTCCCATAACACTTAAGCTATGGTCACTGTTTTTTGGTCTTTGGTGGGATAGATTCGAGCATAGTGAGTGTAGTGATTATTCCCAATCAAAACATTGGCTTCTTCACTGCTGTCATTCATAATACACAAGAAGTCCATGCACATTAAATCCAATGGGCCAGAACTATCACCCCATACTTGTCTTTTAAGGACTTAAGCCCCTCTGACACTTATGTTGAGTTTACAAAGCATGCAATATCACAGAAAATCACTGAAAGTAATACTTAGTAGCCAGTAGTGGTATCATATCAAAGAAAACAGACAATGAACAGTTAGTAATGGCAAACTTAATATATTGCCACCTGATATGGTTGGCAATGAAGTAAGCATAGAAATGGGTTACCAATGATAATAACACAATTTAGCCTGCAAGGGTATTAGTAATAAAGACTAGGCATAAGATGGCTCTTGATGCGGGCAACGGCCGGGAATTTGGCGATCGCAAACCGCCCCCCCCCCCCCCCCAGAAACGGACGTGAATGTGAAGATTGAACCCCCGCCACCCACGGGAGATGGGCGGGAATGCAGCAATTGACACCCCCCCAAGCGGGAAACAGATGGGACGGCTGCGATCAGGGCATTACCTTTGGAGTCAGAGGGAATGAAGAGCCGAGCCATTGATTCTCCTCCCAGGCGAATAGGAAGTGTGTCCTGGGACACGATTGGCCAGGGAGTCCTAGGACTCCTTGGCCAATTGGGTCACAGGAACTGCTTCCTAATTGGCCGGGAGGAGAACCAGCAAGACAATAGAAAATGTAATTATAATTTGCTATTGTCACACAAGTGGGTGGGCCCGGGGTGCAGTACTCTGCGCCCCTGAGCCCACACTTATTTGAAGCAAATTAGAGCATCAGGCTCTAATCATGTGCTTCAAAAAAAAAAACTTTGAAATCCATACTTCCATGTAGATTAGAGGGCCGTACGCATGGATGGGAGGGGGGGGGGGCAGTGCCATGCACCCTGTATGAGCGGCTGCCACTGGTAGAATAGCAGGGCATAATGCTTTGAAAAGATTCATAAGGATTGATTCAAGGACAGAAACAGATACTTGCAGAGTTGCAGACACCACAAGATGCTGCCAATTCAGCACTGTTTCTCACTTATTTCAAGCCTGGTCAGGTTTAAAAGATGTCAGCCATGTCAGGGTATGGTGAATCAATTCTTCCAATGCTTGCTTACTATATGCCATGTTGCACAAGGATTTTTAATCCGGCAACCATGTGGTATTCAATATGCAATTACTGTATTTGCCATGTTCTGGTGAGTCTTGTGAGTATTTTCACAGATACAATAATTCAGTGCATACTCAGCCGGGCCCATATACTAGCAAAGATGCATGGATATGGGTTTATACAATTTAACCATATTAGCTACATACTAAGGATGTTCCAAAATAGACCCTGTCATTTCTATACTTGTACATATCTTGAGGTATGACCTAGCACACTGAGGCATCATTACAAGGACAGAAAATGTCATGGTTAAGTACACTGTGAGCTTATTTAATTGTGTCTCTGGTGGGAATTGCATGTTAGAACTACAGTATGCTTTCATTAAATACATTTTGTACTGGTACTATAGACTTCCACCCCTGTACACTTCTTTCAGTGAGTTCCTCTGTTTGTTTGTTTTTTGATATCCCTATTTTTTTAAGTTTTATACATGGTGGATACCTATAAATCATATTTTTGGCATCACAGCTAAAGACCTCTCTTATTTACCACCTTTAATGATAAAATTAAAATATTCTTTTTAAATATTTAAATTTGAGTTTAGCATTTTTCATTGTCTCATTTTCAATCAAATCTGTCAGCCATTGATACAGTAGTTCATTGGGAAAACCTCACTAAAGGGATCATTATGCAAGTTTCACCACATGCTCCCGTGAATGTAAAGACCAAATAGTATGTAAACAATCCACTGTGGATTGTTAATTACCGTATGTTGAACAAATTTATATTTCTATATTTATTTTGTCATAAGTACTGTAAAAGCAGAGTTCGATCCAAAAGTGGAACTTCAGCTTTAAGGACTCCTGTCCTCCTGACATGCCACATTTGGCATGTAATTTTTCTGGGGGGAGCGGGTACCTAGTTCTGACAGGTACTCAGCTCCCACTTCCGGTCTCACCTCCTAGGCGACTCGAGCGGAAGTTCTCCTCTCCCCTCCCTCCCTGCAATCTTCTGAGACACATCACAGGTCCCAGAAGATTGCCCGGCCATTCACGATGAGCAGCATGACTCACGTATGCGCAGTGCACACCTGGCTGTGAAACCTCAAGCTGTGCCCACACTAGTGATGCCGGTGCCAGGGAAAGGCGGGAGAGAACCGAGGCTTCGAGCAGCCGCATCGCTGGATTGTGAGACAGATGAGTGCAAGTTTATTAAATGTCAGCAGCTACACTTTGTAGCTGCTGACTTTTAATAAACACAGAAATGGCTGAAACTCTGCTTTTCAGCAACATGATCATACGAGCAGAAATATGCAACTTGAAGTTTACTGTATGATTGCAAGATAAATTGACAATCCCAATAAATTAGTAAAGGGGAATGTAACAAGCATAAAACAAAGTATAACAGGCAGTGAAACTATTGTAATACAGGGCTTCCTAGGGGAATTCCCACATACTGTGGGCTTCGTGGTGGCAGCACAGCACAAGATAACAATATCTAAGAAAACAGCATAAGTAGAAACCACAAACAGCACAGCACAGTTCAGTCTCGTTCAAACACAATTACTTGTGGTTCTCTGAAGGAGGCAACACCTATCTCACAAAGAATCTGGCTGTGGCTGGTAGTCCAGATGGTTGACCACAGAGATCTCCAGACAGGCTGCACATAATGGAGGTGGAAGGAGACTCTGGTCTTGAGGTCCACATATTAGCAAAGTCCTAGGGACTGGAGGAGGCTGAAGATACGAGCCACCCCATTAGAAAGGCAAGATTCTGGGACCAGCTAGCACAGTGCCCAACACATTTCCTGGGGCTTAAAATTAAACTGCATGCTCTTGTTCTCTAATCCAGTGGCACACACGCCAGTAACAGTGAAAGAGGACCCTTTGATTGGTGACAGATAATGTGCCCAGTCACAGCTTTCTCATCAGGTTTGGTTTCTCTGGAGTACCTGGGGGCAAGTGCAATTTATATCTTCTGGGCATGTCCATTAGTGCTGGGGATTGCGGGAGCCCACTCGATTGGGAACCAGGAAGGAATTAAAGGGGCTGCGCCTAATTAAAGGGGCTGCGCCCACTACTGAACTAGGTGAGTAAAGAGGGATTTCATTACATTATTATTGACGCTGAGGCTATGGGGTGTCCATTTCCAGAGGAAAATTTAACAGGTATTAAAAAACAGCTTAATATGTATTTGGACTAAAGCAGGGATCTCCTAACTTTCCAAACAAAGGTCTAGTTTACTGTCTTTCAGACTTTTTGAGGGCCATTGGGAGTAGAAATGTCCTGGCATCAGTGTGAGTATACAATGCTCTATTTTTGTTATTAGAGAAGAACTGTCCCATCGATTGTGTCAGTGGGATGAATAGCGTCCCATCATTGTTGTTAGTGAGAGGAATACTGCCCTAATGTTGGTGTTAGTTCGGAGAATAATGCCCCATCGTTGCTGTCAGTGGGAGGAATAGTGACCCATCTTTCATGTCAGTTGGAGGAATAGTGTCCCAACATTGGTGTCAGTGGGAGGAATAGTGCACCATAATTGATGTCAGTGAGAGGAATAGTGCCTCATTATTGATGTAAGTGGAAGGAATAGCTCTGCGTTGTTGGTGTCAGTGGAAGGAATAATGCCCCGTCATTGGTGTCAGTGAGAGGAATAGTGTCAGTGATCGTTGGTGACAGTGGGAGAAATTATGCCCCTGCGTTAATGTCAGTGGGAGGAAAAGTGTCCCAAGACCAGGATTAAGGCAATCAAAGTGCCACATCTGGCCCTCGTGCCACAGTATGAAGACCACTGTACTCCTTTAGGAAGCCCAGTCACTGGACCGTTAGGAAGGCAACTGTCAGAGAAATTCAGTGTTTACTCATATCTTTGGGCTTTGCATCTTGTATGCCAATGGAAAGATCTTTCTCTACCCAACTGTACATATTGATCGGTGATGTCTGCATATAGTAAATAATCAGCATCCACATCTACCTGGAGTTCCTATCTTTCTTCATGGTTAAAATGGTGTGGTTTTGTTCTAGTATTAATATATCATATTTTGAGGATTCCCATGTATCCGGCTATCCTTCTCTCCCCATTGGCTGACTGACTTTGATTGACAGCAACAGTAGCCAATGGCGCTGTGCTGCTGTCTAAGCCAATGAGGAGGGGAGTCCCGGGCAGCTGAGACAAACCTACAACATCGCTGGATAGAGAGGGCGCTCAGGTAAGTTTTACAGGGGCTGAGGGGGGCTGCTGCACACAGAAGGTTTTTTATCCTAATGGATAGAATGCATTAAGATATAAAAAGACCTTCTGCCTTTACAATCACTTTAACCGGTTCCCGACCTGCCACCGCAGTTATACTGCTCCAGAATGGCTCTCCTGGACGAGCCGTCGTAGCTGTACGTTGTCCCTTTGAGATGCTGTTGGAGGCGCGCGTGTGCGCCTGCAGCGTGTGCCCGGAGCCAATGCGAGTGCCCGGTGGGCACCCGCGATCGCTCGTAACAGATGGAGAACTGGGATCTGTGTGTGTAAGTATGAATAAGTAAGTATGAACACCGATCTCTCTCCTCCCCTAGTCAATCCCACCCCCCCCCACAGTTAGAACACAACTAGGGAACAGAATTAACCCCTTGATCACCCCCTAGTGTTAACCCTTCCCTGCCAGTGACAT
This sequence comes from Lithobates sylvaticus, assembly GCA_028564925.1. Taxonomy (NCBI): domain Eukaryota; kingdom Metazoa; phylum Chordata; class Amphibia; order Anura; family Ranidae; genus Lithobates; species Lithobates sylvaticus. The sequence continues at coordinate 164,131,324 of CM053028.1, forward strand.
TTATACAGTAATCAGCACTGATCGCTGTATAATTGTTAATGGTCCTAAAAATGTGTCAAAAGTGTCCAATTTGTTCGCAGCAATATAACAGTACTGATAAAAATCACAGATCACAGCCATTACTAATAAAAAAAAAAATAATAATAATAAAAAAAGGCCATAAATCTATCCTCTATTTTGTAGACACTATAACTTTTGCGAAAACCAATCAATATACGCTTATTGTAATTTTTTTTACCAAAAATATGTAGAAGAATACATATTGGCCTAAACTGAGGAAGAAATGTGTTTCTTTGAAAAAAAAATTGGGATATTTATTATAGTAAAAGATATTGTGTTTTTTTTTTTTCAAAATTGTCGCTCTTCTTTTGTTTATAGCTCAAAAAAAAAAAAACCCCAGAGGTGATCAAATATCACCAAAAGAAAGCTTTATTTGTGGAAACAAGAGGAACTCAATTTTGTTTGGGTACAGCATCGCATATTGGCTTCTATTTGTAATTTTACTAATTCAAAAACAATTTCTAACAGGTAGGAAGATTATTTGTATTATAGGACTTTTTTTTTCTGGGCTCACAAGAATGCTGAGAAACAGATCTTAGATGAAAATGTATCACCTGATGTTGAAGCTTTTCAGGTAATTTAGCTGGGTGAAAGGGGATTATCCTGGGAATTTTGATTGCCTTGTGTTTATAATGCTGTCGATTTGTGGTCATTCAATGTGCCATTGTTTTGCTCTTGAGCGGCAATGATGTTAGCCATTTCCATACTTTGTTGCTCATTTTCAGGGTGCAACATTTTTGTTGAACACTAATGCTGGCCATACACTTTACAAAAAATCGGCCGACCCCCATTTTCGAAGAACTAACATTTGGCCGTGAGCACAAATGATAATGCCATGATGTAATGACTGATAAATCGTTCAGTAGACATAAATGAATACATTTTTTGTTCGTTTTTTCACATATACCTAGTGCAAACAGTTCAAATGGGAAACACATTAACCTTTCAATCTATCGTTTGTATCTTTCATTTTTTCGGCTCAAAAGCGTCCCAACGATTACCGATTTTGTGTCCATCAACTGGCCAAAAAAACGAACGAACTGGCCAAATGACCGAATTTCGGCAGATTTTTCTCATAGTGTATTGCCAACATTACATTAGCTGTTCCCTTCTGCTGTCTTGTTTTTTCAGAGATAGTATCTCCTGTGGTATGATTACCTATCTTTACATTTGGCAGAAAAGAATTAGAAAACGTGTAAAAAGAGCAATGCAGAGGTACATTTAGAGGCTGCCTTCTTGGGCTATATAGAAGAGACATGGCTCCTTTGTCTGATGTTGGTATAGACATTTTTAATGTCAACTTTCAAACGAAGATTTAGATGGCAATTTTAGTAAATCGACCCTTCTGTGTCCATGGCAGCTGAGGTTTGTGTGTTGAGAGCATGCTTACTGCTTGCTCCCAGCACAGTGACTGAGCTGTCACACACAGCTCCTGGTCTCTGTTAACGATCTAATTGTCCGATGGATTTGTTTCGTCGGACCTATGCTGTAGAAAAGTCCGGCCGTGTGTACACGGGATTATATACACTAAACAGAGTAGTTAGTCAAGGATTAGTAATGTAATGCACAGAAAGAAAATAGAATTCTGCACTGCCTCTGTATGATGTTTGCAAGCATCAAAAAGTGCCATTTTCTTCAGTAAATAAACTCCTCTTTGTATTCTATAAAGCCATGGCTTGATTTATACATCTGAAAATCACAAAACCCTGTTATTCTCATCATTCATCAAAAGACTACTCTGAAGCGAATATCTTTAACAATTAAATGATAGATTAAATGCCCTGTGCAATGTTTTATTTTTTCAAGTATAGTACTTAGTCCATAAATCTTATTAATGTTGACTAGTGGTAGTTTGTTCGCAGAACATAACAGTTTTTTTCATTTTCTTTTATTGACTTGTACATTTTGATTTAAAATCTAGCCTAGATGTTCTAGGTACACTCTGCGAGTCTTTCCCTGATAATAGCTGAACATCAAGTTACTGACCAGACAGAGGAGGGGAGGATTTGTAGATATCAAGTTCTGGATAGGCAGCAGAGCTCTGGTGGGTGGCTGGGAATAACCTCAATACACCATATGCATGATGAGACTGAGTGGAATGACTGACAAACAGTGGTAGCATTAGGGGGAAATGGGTGGGTTGAGGGGTGCTTGGGAGTGCTAAAGTGCCCTCAGAATTCTCCCTTGCACACCAAGAGCCCCCACCCAGTCAGCAATCCAACAGTCAGTCTATATCACTGGCAGAACCATAGCATCCCATGCAGCCACTATGGGGCCCAGCAAAAGAGGGTGGCCCAGTCAGGATTAGGAGGGATGGAATGTCTTTACAGGTTTGCTGGTCCTTACCTGCTCTGCAAACATGCTCCCTCTTTTCTTGCTACTGACATCAATGCTGGCTGAGAGTGGGGTGTTCTTTTTACACTGACCCCAATACTGGCTGGGAGCAGGGGGGTTGTTCTAATCCCACTGACACCAATGCTGGCTGGGGGAGGTGTTGTTATTGTACTGACACTAATACTGGAAGATGGGTGTTCTTATCACTTTGACAACAGTGCTGGCAGATATGGGCAGGTGTTACAGACAAAGGTAGTGGGGGGAGGGGACATACCAATATGTTGCTATGGTGCCCCATGATCTGTAGTTGCACCCTGGTCTGCATTAAAGTTTTCCTACAAATCTATCTAAGATCCAAATGCCCGCTTGGCAGAGGGGAGTCAGGGCCTTACCTGTGTTGTTGATGCCCAGAGTAATACAATGGCTGTGGTTTCTTGCACTCAGTCTATAGTTCTGGCTGCCAGAACCCCAGGGCTGGCCAACCTCAACAGCGTGATATCCCCTTGAACACTCTTAGGTGTGGTTGCTTTTATAATCTGGTGCTAAGGATGGAATTCCTCCTGAGTCCTGACTGCTGGGTTGGCAGATTTACCAGTCTGCCTCCCTGTGTACTTATTCTTTAGACCAACGAATGATTGTTGTTACACCAGTGTTGCCAGAATGCCACAGCACTTCTGAATGAAACAAATCACTATGTGTAACAGAATGATAAATGGACTGTGTGAATGTAAAATAACCATTATAAATAGTTTTTGAAGAAATAGATCTATGATTTTTTGAGTGATCACACACAGAAGCTATGATTCAAGTCTCAAACAAAGATTTAGATGGCAATTTTAGTAAATCGACCCTTCTGTGTCCATGGCAGCTGAGGTTTGTGTGTTGAGAGCATGCTTACTGCTTGCTCCCAGCACAGTGACTGAGCTGTCACACACAGCTCCTGGTCTCTGTTAATGATCGGAAGCTGGTAGGATGGGCTCCTGATCATTTGTCACAGTGACAGCCAATCTCAGTAATAATGGGATCAGAACATTCGTCCTGCCCCCTGGTGTAAAGACACAGTTAAAGGGCTGTCGTAGCGAGTAGGATGGGAATACCAACCCAGGATCTCCTGTTGTTTCTGCTATTAAATGGACAAAGTGACTGTGGCCATAACCCATTATGAATAGTTTTAGAAGAAACATATATCTGTTAAAAACTTGTAGTATCCCTGACAAATTATAATTTCTTCCAATTGAGCAGAGACTTGAATCATAGCTTCTGTGTGTGACCACTCAAAAAATCATAGATCTATTTCTTCAAAAACTATTTATAATGGTTATTTTACATACGGTACATTCACACAGTCCATTTATCATTCTGTTACACATAGTGATTTGTTTCATTCAGAAGTGCTGTGGCATTCTGGCAACACTGGTGTAACAACAATCATTCGTTGGTCTAAAGAATAAGTACACAGGGAGGCAGACTGGTAAATCAGCCAACCCAGCAGTCAGGACTCAGGAGGAATTCCATCCTTAGCACCAGATTATAAAAGCAACCACACCTAAGAGTGTTCAAGGGGATATCACGCTGTTGAGGTTGGCCAGCCCTGGGGTTCTGGCAGCCAGAACTATAGACTGAGTGCAAGAAACCACAGCCATTGTATTACTCTGGGCATCAACAACACAGGTAAGGCCCTGACTCCCCTCTGCCAAGCGGGCATTTGGATCTTACATAGATTTGTAGGAAAACTTTAATGCAGACCAGGGTGCAACTACAGATCATGGGGCACCATAGCAACATATTGGTATGCCCCCTCCCCCCACTACCTTTGTCTGTAACACCTGCCCATGTCTGCCAGCACTGTTGTCAAAGTGATAAGAACACCCATCTTCCAGTATTAGTGTCAGTGCGATAACAACACCTCCCCCAGCCAGCATTGGTGTCAGTGGGATAAGAACACCCCCCTTGCTTCCAGCCAGTATTGGGGTCAGTGTAAAAAGAACACCCCACTCTCAGACAGCATTGATGTCAGTAGCAAGTAAAGAGGGAGCATGTTTGCAGAGCAGGCAAGGACCAGCAAACCTGTAAAGACATTCCATCCCTCTTAATCCTGACTGGGCCACCCTCTTTTGCTGGGCCCCATAGTGGCTGCATGGGATGCTATGGTTCTGCCAGTGATATAGACTGACTGTTGGATTTCTGACTGGGTGGGGGCACTTGGTGTGCAAGGGAGAATTCTAAGGGCACTTTAGCACTCCCAAGCACCCCTCAACCCACCCATTTTCCCCTAATGCTGCCACTGTTTGTCAGTCATTCCACTCAGTCTCATCATGCATATGGTGTATTGAGGTTATTCCCAGCCACCCACCAGAGCTCTGCTGCCTATCCAGAACTTGATATCTACAAATCCTCCCCTCCTCTGTCTGGTCAGTAACTTGATGTTCAGCTATTATCAGGGAAAGACTCGCAGAGTGTACCTAGAACCATGGGCGTCCGCAGAACTTTTTTCAGGGGGGGCATCATTTTAAGGTCTGGTCGTGTGATCTTACCTGTGTCAGTCAACAGCGGCTGCAGGGGAGAAAGCGCTTGGCGACGGTTGATTATGCCTGATGAGGTGATGTCACCCATAGGTTCCCATGTCACAGTTGTTATTGGTGCTCCCTCCTCTCCCCTGCATACGCTGCTGGATCACACAGGTGAGATAACATGACCAGATTGGAACAGTCTGAAAATAGGTTAGTCTGCATAGGTGTTAGGGGTAAGGGGACGGGGGGCAGTTTTTAAGGCTAGCGCAAGCTGGAAATCTACTTTCAATCTACCCTCCCTATTGGTGGCTTGTGGCAGTGTTAAAGCAGAGCTCCACCCAAAAGGGGAAGCACCACTTGTTTGCACCCTCCCCCCTTCCACTGCCACATTTGGCACTTTTTGGGGTAGAGAGTGTACCTGGTTTTGCTGTGGTGATCTGAGCCACATGCAAAACCATGCAAAATATGCTGCGAGCGACCACAGCAAGTAAAGGTATAAATAAACATACAATTAGGCAATCAATCAATTACAAAAAATAAATAAAAAATACACCTGCATGGTGCAGCATTGGCTTAAGACAGTGGAGATTTTAAAATCTGTATGGACACAATAGCATCTTTATGCTGTTGTGCCCATATAGCTGCTTTTGTGCCCATATAGATGCTGGTGTGCCTCAATAGCAGTTATATGGGCACAATAGCATAAAGATGATAAAAGAGGAATGCATCTCCAATGGTTGAGACGCAGGATCTTTCATTCTTTTACCAGTGTAGGACCCACTAATTAAGGGGTACTTTGACGCAGTAAGTGGGCTGCCATATAGTGTGACCAAATCCCCATATTTTTTGAATATATTCAGGTGTTTTTAAATAGCCTTGCAGGATTTAAATGTAATTTTTGTATATGTGCAAGACACATTACAAGAGACGGTCAGAGACTGCAGACATGCTACAGGAGAGGGTCAGAGACTGCAGACATACTACAGGAGAGGGTCAGAGACTGCAGACATACTACAGGAGAGGGTCAGAGACTGCAGACATACTACAGGAGAGGGTCAGAGACTGCAGACATACTACAGGAGAGGGTCAGAGAGTGCAGACATAATACAGGAGAGGGTCAGAGAGTGCAGACATAATACAGGGGAGGGTCAGAGAGTGCAGACATAATACAGGGGAGGGTCAGAGAGTGCAGACATAATACAGGAGAGGGTCAGAGAGTGCAGACATAATACAGGAGAGGGTCAGAGAGTGCAGACATAATACAGGAGAGGGTCAGAGAGTGCAGACATAATACAGGAGAGGGTCAGAGAGTGCAGACATAATACAGGAGAGGGTCAGAGAGTGCAGACATAATACAGGAGAGGGTCAGAGACTGCAGACATGATACAGGAGAGAGTCAGAGACTGCAGACATGATACAGGAGAGAGTCAGAGACTGCAGACATGATACAGGAGAGGGTCAGAGACTGCAGACATGATACAGGAGAGGGTCAGAGACTGCAGACATGATACAGGAGAGGGTCAGAGACTGCAGACATGATACAGGAGAGGGTCAGAGACTGCAGACATGATACAGGAGAGGGTCAGAGACTGCAGACATGATACAGGAGAGGGTCAGAGACTGCAGACATGATACAGGAGAGGGTCAGAGACTGCAGACATGATACAGGAGAGGGTCAGAGACTGCAGACATGATACAGGAGAGGGTCAGAGACTGCAGACATGATACAGGAGAGGGTCAGAGACTGCAGACATGATACAGGAGAGGGTCAGAGACTGCAGACATGATACAGGAGAGGGTCAGAGACTGCAGACATGATACAGGAGAGGGTCAGAGACTGCAGACATACTACAGGAGAGGGTCAGAGACTGCAGACATACTACAGGAGAGGGTCAGAGAGTGCAGACATACTACAGGAGAGGGTCAGAGAGTGCAGACATAATACAGGAGAGGGTCAGAGAGTGCAGACATAATACAGGAGAGGGTCAGAGAGTGCAGACATAATACAGGAGAGGGTCAGAGAGTGCAGACATAATACAGGAGAGGGTCAGAGAGTGCAGACATAATACAGGAGAGGGTCAGAGACTGCAGACATGATACAGGAGAGGGGTCAGAGACTGCAGACATGATACAGGAGAGGGTCAGAGACTGCAGACATAATACAGGAGAGGGTCAGAGACTGCAGACATGATACAGGAGAGGGTCAGAGACTGCAGACATGATACAGGAGAGGGTCAGAGACTGCAGACATGATACAGGAGAGGGTCAGAGACTGCAGACATAATACAGGAGAGGGTCAGAGACTGCAGACATAATACAGGAGAGGGTCAGAGACTGCAGACATGATACAGGAGAGGGTCAGAGACTGCAGACATGATACAGGAGAGGGTCAGAGACTGCAGACATGATACAGGAGAGGGTCAGAGACTGCAGACATGATACAGGAGAGGGTCAGAGACTGCAGACATGATACAGGAGAGGGTCAGAGACTGCAGACATGATACAGGAGAGGGTCAGAGACTGCAGACATGATACAGGAGAGGGTCAGAGACTGCAGACATGATACAGGAGAGGGTCAGAGACTGCAGACATGATACAGGAGAGGGTCAGAGACTGCAGACATACTACAGGAGAGGGTCAGAGAGTGCAGACATACTACAGGAGAGGGTCAGAGAGTGCAGACATAATACAGGAGAGGGTCAGAGAGTGCAGACATAATACAGGAGAGGGTCAGAGAGTGCAGACATAATACAGGAGAGGGTCAGAGAGTGCAGACATAATACAGGAGAGGGTCAGAGACTGCAGACATGATACAGGAGAGGGGTCAGAGACTGCAGACATGATACAGGAGAGGGTCAGAGACTGCAGACATAATACAGGAGAGGGTCAGAGACTGCAGACATTATACAGGAGAGGGTCAGAGACTGCAGACATGATACAGGAGAGGGTCAGAGACTGCAGACATGATACAGGAGAGGGTCAGAGACTGCAGACATAATACAGGAGAGGGTCAGAGACTGCAGACATACTACAGGAGATGGGCAGAGACTGCAGACATGATACAGGAGAGGGTCAGAGAATGGATGTATGGCTGAACTCAGTGTAAAAGTGTATAGTAGGGCTGCGCTACTCTACTTAAAGCAGCTCTTCAATTAAGTTAGTAATCCTCCTTTTAAAGTACAACCAAGTGCCAGTACAACCAAGTGCCAGAAGACAGCAACACATCCACTTTCCAAAATTCAAATGGTCTTACAGTGACCTGGTCAGGATTAGTGGAGAAAAGTAAACAGTTAATGAGTCTGTGAAGCTTCTAGCCTGAATCAGCAATAAATCATCCAAAAAACATCAAACTGCAGCACACAGAGCTCTGGCTTAATAGCTGAGCTGAAATGGTTAACAGCCAAACGTGTGACCCCTCACTGGACACAGAATGCCAGCCAGCTGCAGCGTCTCCCAGAGATCTTATCAGCAGGTTAGGAAGCTAAAAAAAGAGAGTACAGAGCCAGACAAGAGGGAGGGGAGGCTGATCAGTAACCTGCACACTGACAAGGCAAAGATTTCTGGATGACAGCGGCCTGCCAGCATTACATATGACATTACTCTGTGTGCTGCAGGATTAGTTTTGCTGTGGTCATACCATCCTCTATCTCCTCGGCTTCAGGTACTGTGTATCTCCCTCCCGACGCCCCCATTCATCCCCGATCCAGCACCTCTGTACATTTAAATGTGGCGGGCTGCAGGGGGGGGGTTACACTGTCTGCTGCATGATGGTTATTTGCTCCTCCGACCCTCCCTGCTACACATTTCCTCAGCCAGCCCCTCCTCCTGTTCACTGCACAGCCGCGCTTCTCGCTCAGCTGTTCTTTAAAAAAAAAAAAAAAAAAGTTCCAGAGCTCCTAGCTGACAGCGGCCCCGATTCCAGGGGGGGGCACTTGACCCCCCTTGCCTCTATCTGCGGACGCCCATGCCTAGAACATCTAGGCTACATTTTAAATCAAAATGTACAAGTCAATGAAATCTATCATTTAATTGTTAAAGATATTCGCTTCAGAGTAGTCTTTTGATGAACGATGAGAATAACAGGGTTTTGTGATTTTCAGATGTATAAATCAAGCCATGGCTTTATAGAATACAAAGAGGAGTTTATTTACTGAAGAAAATTGCACTTTTTGATGCTTGCAAATATCATACAGAGGCAGTGCAGAATTTTATTTTCTTTCTGTACATTACATTACTAATCCTTGTACATTACATTACTAATCCTTGACTAACTACTCTGTTTAGTGTATATAATGCCGTGTACACACGGCCGGACTTTTCGACAGCATAGGTCCGACGGAACAAATCCATCGGACAATTAGATCGTGTGTGGGCTTCATCAGACCTTTGCTGTCGAAAAATCAGACGGACTTTTGAAATTAGAGTGTATGTGAATGTGAATGTTTCAAATCTTTCGGGTCCGGTCAAAAAATCCGTTAGTCTGTATGCTAAAACAACGCTAGGGCAGCTATTGGCTACTGGATATGAACTTCCTTATTCTAGTCCGGTCGTACGTCATCACGTTCAAATCCATCGGACTTTGGTGTGATTGTGTGTGGCCAAGTCCGTTTTTGGGTAAAGTCTGTTGGAAGTCCGCCGAAAGTCCGTTAGAAAAACCGTCGGACCTAGTCTGCCAGAAAGTCTGGTCGTGTGTACACAGCATTAGACTGCTTTGTCAGACAAGACCAGTACAGTACGCATTAAAACGAATAAAAATAACAGGTGCCAAATTAATAATATAAAATCAGTCTGCTGTTGGTGACTGCATTACTTGGACGGGGACAGATCCCAAGTCGTTTGCAGCTCTACTGGCCAGCAGCATTTTTAGACTCAGCAATGGAGTTTCGAGGTTAAATGTCTCTCTGATTCGGTCTCTACCCCTTTCATTCTCACTTTTTTTTTATAGAAGTGTTCCAAATCACAAGACCCTGGCTGATCAGTTTTTTTCTGAAGGATAATCTACAGTATGCTTGAAATGCATGCAAGGGATTATTAGGAATGCTGACCACCACTGGAAAAATGTTGCCGAACATTTAAGTGTGGACCAACAAGAATCTGTGAAATTCCTCCTCCTGTAAATAGTCCACTTCCATAAATATATCTGACTATCCTGTAGTCAACCTCTATGCTGTATATCTGGCAGCCAGACATCAGGTAAAGAAAATATCTAGTATTTTCCAGTCTGGTACAACTATTTAACAATGCTGTTTTTGATCACCTACATCCTGTTTCATTTGAAACTATTTTGTAATACAAATTCCTGGAAACGTAACAACAGATACTGAATGCACACTACACATACAATTGTTATTTACAAGTAAAAGATGTGTAAGTTCTCCATGGGACGCTATGTGATTGAATAAGTATTCCCTACTGTGTAAATTGAATATTAATGACAAGTCTGATAATTTTACACATTTGTCTTGATCTGCTCTATATAATGCATATGGCACCTGAAAATTATTGTGTGCAGCTGCCTAGGGATGTTCTGAGAGTTAAAATGTGTGTGCCTATTAAGCCAAATTTGTTGAATTCTTTAAACAATGTACATGCATGGAATAATATTGCATTCACTCATAACTATGCTGCATTTTACAATTGTCTAAGATATGTGTTCCCGAGGAGCTGTATTCATTGTCAAAGATTTTTCAGGCTGCACATTTCTCTGGCTATTGAAGCAGCCCATCATTGTAAAGAGTTAATTGACGGCCAGAGGAAATGGGCAAACTTTGACACTACCCGGAAAGTGTTAAAGCTTTTCTTAGAATGGGTTGGCATTTGGGCACATTGGAAGTAATTAAACTTTCTGCAGATACATGCAAGCACCTCCAGGTGCCATCTAAGATTCCAACTAGGGACACATACACTGGATTACCAAAAGTATTGTGACACCTGCCTTTACACGCACATGAACTTTAGTGGCATCCCAGTCTTAGTCCGTAGGGTTCAATATTGAGTTGGCCCACCCGTTGCAGCTTTAACAGCTTCAACTCTTCAGGGAAGGCTGTCCACAAGGTTTAGGAGTGTGTCTATGAAAATATTTGACCATTCTTCCAGAAGTGCATTTGAGAGGTCAGGCACATGATGTGGATGATAATGCCTGGTTAGCAGTCTCTGCTCTAATTCATCCCAAAGGTGTTCTATCAGGTTAAGATCAGGAATCTGTGCAGACCAGTCAAGTTCCTCCACCCCAAACTTGCTCATCTATGTCTTTATGGACCTTGCTTTGTGCATTGGTCCAAGTCATTTGATGGAGGGTGGATTATGGTACGGGGTTGGGCTTAGCCCCTTAGTTCCAGTGAAAGGAACTCTTAAGGCGTCAGCAAATCAAGACATTTTGGATAGATTCATGCTCCCAACTTTGTAGGAAAAGTTTGGGAATGACCCCTTCCTGTTCCAACATGACTGCGCATCAGTGCACAAAGCAAGGTCCATGAAGACATGGATGAGCAAGTTTGGGGTGAAGGAACTTGACTGGCCTTCAAAGAGTCCTGACCTCAACCCGATAGAACACATTTGGGATGAATTAGAGCAGAGACTGCGAGTCGAGCCGCCTTGTCCACATCAGTGCCTGACTTCTCAAATGCGCTTTTGAAAGAAGACACATTCCTAAACCTTGTGGACAGCCTTCCCGGTAGAGTTGAAGCTGTTATAGCTGCAAAGGATGGGCCAACTCAATTGTGAACTCTACGGACTAAGATTGGGATGCCATTAAAGTTCATGTGCGTGTAAAGGCAGGTGTCCCAATACTTTTGACAATATAGTGCATATAAAGCAATGAGAGTAGGCTGTTGTTGTTAGTCTGAGCTGTGTACCAGAAGCTAAGCCTTTTAGGAAGAAAAGAATATGTCAGAAGGATTACTTTGATCTCTTTAAAAGTAATAAATACATTCAAATATAATACTGTGTGTACTTCTCTGATGCTGGGTTGAGGTTAATGTCATGAAATCTTTTTTTGCTTTTTGTCGTAGAAGAGGTAGTAGTGGTTAACCATATATAGCCCTGTACACAGCATGACAGCTTTGAAAGCCACCCACACAATGCAGCTGTCACCTGTCCCTGGCCCCCAGTGACCAGAAAAGTGGCCCTACAGGAAGAGGGAGAGAGAGGACACTGGAGGAAGCCACAGCCACCAAGAGCCTTGCCCACCACCCAGGTTACAGAGGACACTTTGTTGACTTCAGGGCAGCCTGGGAGAAAAAGAACCCACCCATGGAGAGGGTAGAGGTTTAAAATAACGAAATAAAAACGAAAAACGAAAAAAAAAAAAAAAACGAAACGAATTGCACATGTCTAAATGTTACCCTTTCATCTGCACTAGCAATTTCTGTGCTCTGTGTCCTCCTAAATGTCTGCAACTGATGACCTGTGTGTGCCCACTGGTTGTACTTTCTGAATTTTGTCTATCACTAGCAAACTTTGCTCCTCACTGCTGCAAACATCACACCAAACAATGCCCTATCCTCTGCTTGTGCCTCCCCTTCTACCAATGCAACTTTTGTAACGTAACACTGCAAATACCACCATACCTATTTATCATTTTCTCCTCCACCATCAACAGGAAACAGGCCCAAGAACAGAACCACCCCCTATTTTCAGATGTATTTTTCTTGTCTGTGAAAACCCCTTTTGTGGTGCCCTAGGCCTAATGCCAACATAACAACAGCATATTTTGAAACTGAACACTTTCTAACCAGTTATAAACAAAGCAATATTTTAGCTATACACTTTCCTACAGTAGTTATTCTAGTGGATTTTTATTTGCGTAACAGCCAAAATATTGGATGGTTGTCAGACGTTGTAAAAAGTGTATGCTGTGAGAACATTAAATTGCAAATCCCATCTGGATAGAAAACAATTCATTAGATCCTGGAATAGAGAAGATTTAATGGAATCCATAGGGACAGAGCTTCCCTTACTCATCCTTCGAGAAAAAGTTAAAAAAATGAAAATAAAACACTGACATTAAATGCTAAACAACAACAGATTATTGATGTAGTAAAGACCTTTAGCTCACATACAGTACATACTGTAAAGCTGCAAAATATATGAACACTTTGCCAATACAATACATTCTTTACCCATATCAATTTAAAATGTCTACTGTATGTGCATTTTAAAAACGGTCTTCTTAAAGTGTATCATGATCTCAACTTATCTGTATAACGCATTTAGTAGACATTTATTATTTTATTATCAATGGTTAAGGGTAGCAGCTTTAAAATTTGCATTACGGTTACTTTTGATGATTTCTATTTCTATTTTTTATTTTATTTTTTATTATTTTTACAATTTAACCTTTAAGTATTTATTAATTACAATTCTTTCTTTTCTTTTTTTTTTTTTAGCAGTCCTGTTGCTAAAAGTACACCAGTTTTTGTAAGCAGTTAAAGAAGGGGGACTGTCCAAATTTTATCGAAGGGTGGGTAAAAAATTTGTAATATGAAAAACGCTCAGAAAGGGGTATCTCCAACTTAGAAATACAACGAACAAAAGTTGGTAAGTACGGTAAAGGCCCTTATTAGTCCACCATTGAAATGCCCATGCCTGAAGGGAAATTGTGATTATGAAATATATGAGCAAGGGGGGTAAAATCTCAAACTAATGATATTTTCTTTATTTTTTATTTTAACCGGTCCCACAACAAATGAATGGGACAACGTTGGAGGCCTTTCCCTGGAAGGGCGCCAGAGTAAGTAGTCGATGGTAAAAGGCTGCATAGTTTGCCTCTTTAAATAAACCCAGTCTGGCATTGCCTGTCGTGAATATACTGTGGATAATTGCCCCAACTGGGCCGTTTTATAATAAAGCCATAATTCAGGGACCCCCAGCTCCCCCCGGGACCTTTGGGGCCCCATATAAACCTAAGAATCATGGATTGAAAGCGGAACAGGTCCAACCTGCAAAGTGTAACTGGCAGTGACCAAAAAAAATTAAGAAGCTTAGGAAGTAAGATCATTTTAACCCCATGCATTTTACCAAGCCATGAAAGGTTGTTTAAAGTCCAACTAGTGAGGATATTCTCCAAGTGCCGAAAACAGGTAGGGTAACTATTCACATATAATATCAAGTATGTCATAGGAAGACAAACGCCCAAGTACGGTAAAACCTCCTCTTGCCAGAGAAACGAGTGTTGCAGACGCTCGAGTAGGGGAGCAAGGACATTTATATTACGAACCATAGATTTTGTCTCGTTTACCCTGAGCCCAGAGACCACACCAAAGTCCTGTATTGTTCGGAGTATATTAGGAAGGGAGGTAAGGGGGGGAAGTAACAAAAAGTATGGGGTCATCTGCAATTTATGTTCTTGAGCAAAACTAATGACCCCCCGGATATCTGGGCTATCCCTAATGGCTATGGCCACTGTCTCAATTGCAACAGCAAAGAACAACAGAGACAATGGGCAGCACTGGTGGGGGCCTCATGCAGTCCCAATGGGGTACGATAGGTGACCCAGCATCTTAACCTTAGCCTGAGGGTGAGAGTACAGGGTGCCAATCATGCAAAGGAACTGAGGGCCAAAACCTGAAATATAATTCCAAGACACAGAATCAAAAGCTTTCTGTAAGTCTAGAGAGAGGAGAAGACCCTGTTGGGGTCGCCACCATTCCAATGAGACTGTAAAAGTGACATAATGTCAATTGCCCTCATAATTTTATCTGGGCTTTGTCTGCAGGGAATGAATCCCACCTGATCTTTATGGATATAACAACCAATAAAAGAAGATAGACGGGTAGCTCTTGTAAAAAATGGAAGATCATTATCGATCAGGTAGATGGGCCGATAATTGCCCACTTCGCCAGGGTCCTAATGAGGCTTAGGGATTACCAAGCTATATGCCATGTTGGAATATGGAGAGAGTGGAGTCCCTTCACAGAGGGCATTAAAGAACCTAACCATATAGGGGACAAGAAGGTCCTGAAATTTAGATAAGTAAAGTGTCGGGAAATCATCAGGACCCGCTGCATAACCGATTTTTGCAGACTTAACCACACCCAGGACCTTTTGTGCAGTAAAAGAAGCCTCCATAGGATCTCTATGTTCAGTGGAAATAGTGGGAATTGAATGGGGTAAGGGGTCTTCTCTGCTCGGGGAAGCATATGGAGAAGAGTAAAAGTTCCGGAAGACCTCAAAAACTTTATGGGGACCTGGGAGTAGGTGCCATCAGGACAATGCAATTTTCGGGACATGGAAGTTGCGTGACTTATGGTTTAACTCATTGGCAAGCAAGGCCCCTATCCTGTCCTTATGCATGTAAAACTTTGTTGATGCCCAACGAACACTCTTTTTGTTGATCCGGACATCCTCACACCAGCAGGGATTCAAAAAAAAGCGAATTATCCAGTCGCCACTGAGGTGCATGGGGAGGAGGAGGCAGGGCCAAGAGAGAAACGGAAACTAACGAGTGGTCAGACCACGCGGTAGTTTTGATAGCGGCTTTATAAATCTGGGGTACCACAGAGCATAAGACAAAAACATAGTCGATGCATGAATCGGTGGAATGGGGAGCCGAGTAAAACGTATAATCCAGAGTTGAGGGATCTACTAGATTGATATAATGCAACATTTTGTCTACACGGGTGCCCACTTTAGGAGGCCGTTTAAGTAAAGCCTGAGTGGAGTTGGATTTATCCAATCTTAGGTCAAGGGCCAGTTGTGAAACCTATTCTTGACTATGCTTTTGCCTTATTTGCTCACACCTTAGCCTGTCTAGCTTTCAGCTGCCACCAGTAAGGTCAGCACAAAGGTGGTGTTTTAGGAGTTGTTGCAGAACAAATTACCAACATCACCATCAGTGGCAAAACTACCACCATAACAGCCCATAACAGCCCAGCCCGTCCGGGACCCCTGGGATGAGGAAAAGTGGACATCCCTTCAATTAAATGAGACAGAGGGGTTGATTTACTAAAGGCAAATCCACTCTGCACTACAAGTGCACTGCAAGTGCACTTGAAAGTGCAGTCGCTGTAGATCTGAGGGGAAGATCTGAAATGAGGGGAAGCTCTGCTGATTTTATCATCCAATCATGTGCAAGCTAAATGGCTGTTTTTTTATTTTCCTTGCATGTTCCCCTCAGATCCACAGCAACTGCACTTCCAAGTAAATAACCCCCACAGTGCTGTGACAACTCACCCGATTGCCGCTTTCACTGGTAATTACAGAGCAGGCAATGGAAATCATCTACTACTTACTTGCTCTGCTCTGATAAATGCTATCATATAATGCAGAACCCAGCAGAGAAACAAGTAAATTACTGTACTTCTTTTGCCCACTCTGTGGAAATCAGGTGATTTATTACAGCATGTGTATGCGTTTTAATGCAACACAGGTCAACACAGCATTGTAGTGTAAATGGGACACATAAATAAAACAATTGTTTCTTTTGTGTTTACGTGTTGACCTGCATTTTACAAGTATGCTAAAATATCAGCACAAGTCAATGCGCATAAAATGGATGGACATATACAATATATCCATTTTCCCTGCATTTTATCACAAGTCAGTGTGAATTCTGCCTAAGGCCCCTTTCACACTTGTGCTACTTCAAAGTCGCGCGATTTTACCGCAATTTTTGCCACGATTTTTGGCGCAATTTTGCCACGATTTTGCCGCGATTTCAAAGAATGCCTGTGTAAGTGGCATCAAAATTGGACCAGCATGACAAGTCGTTCCCCATGATTTCCAATGACAGACATTCATATTAGTACAACTTCAAGTCGTTCCGACTTCAAAGTAGTCCCTGCACTACTTTGGTCCGATTTTGATGCCACTTACACAGGCATTCCTTGAAATCGTGACAAAATCACGGCAAAAATCGTGGCAAAATCACGCCCGCAAATCACGGCAAAATCGCTGAAAAATCACGCGACTTTTATGTCGCACAAGTGTGAAAGGGGCCTTAGAGGAAAGAGCCAGTTGGTCGGCCATTACCAAACAATGGAGAAACGCAGTGGGTGCAGAAGGTCTGATTTCCCTGCACATGGTGAGCTTCTAAGAATGTGCATTGGAAGCTGAAGTAAGTCAGATAGGCACCCAGCATTTTCCAGCCCTCTTCTTTCCTACTATGCTGCTACTGGCCTGCTCCTTTTTATTCATTGGATTTCAATTTTTCCATTCAAGAAGGCTCATCATCACATCACATGTGGGTGTTACCTAGGTGGGTCTGAATGTAAATTAAGTCTGTGTAAGAACTCCTGCTTCTTCAGGTTGACATTTACCGATTAAAGCTGTTTGATATTTGCATAACTCCTTCCAAGAGCCAGTCCACTGGGCTGTGGACTCTTGAGAGGTGTATTGAGCCAAGGTGCTGTAATATTTCCAGAAAGTTTTGTACAGCACCCTGCCAGCCCCTTCCACCATCCATGATCTGCCAGAATTTAATAGAGAGGTACATAGACCCAGTGACATCATCACTGGGTCTAAAATAAGGTATGTATTATAAATGAAAGGTTTTATGTAAAAATGTAATTATCATGTTGAAGAAGGAGGCGGTAGAGTCAGGGTTGCCAACTGTCCGTAAATTTGCGGACAGCGTAAAAATCCATAATTTTTATAGCTGTCTGGGCATGTCCATAAGAGAGGTAAACTGTGTGTAAATATGGCGACTTCTGTCATTGACAGTGGATGCAATATCAACAGAATCAGCTTGATATAGGACAGGCCAGCCAGCAGTACTAGGACAGAGGAGCTGATGCTAACTAAATATGCAATTTATGCTGTCAATACCTACATAGTATGTGTATTGTTTAAATATTGTTTGGTTTAGTTTCTTTTGTTTACAAACTATTTTATTGAGTGCAAAAGGTGGTACAAAAAGAGTACAAAAATATGGGAGTTTTCATCATATTTTAGAATGTTGGTAAAAAATATGCACCATGTCAGTAAATTATCCCTGTTTTGTGAGTACAAAAAATACATTGGGGGATTTGCACTCCTGGTTGAAGGGACCAGGAAAGGCAAAATATAGGCAGATTAAACTTCAGCTTTAAGTAAAAATAATAATATGCTGGCATTTGATTTAAATAGAACTGTACTGTATTTGTTTGTAATGTTATCTTCTGTAAATGAAAGTCACTTTTTAAAATAAAGTTGACAAGTGTCAGTATTTATTTCCTTGCATGCCATTGCAGTTTCTGCAATAAACTAGTTTAAAAGTACATCCAAGAATACTTCTACAGTGAACCATGACCACACATTAGGTTATGGAAAAACTGAGTCAATATGTTTTTTTTCTTTCCATTATGAAATGTAATATTGGAATTTCTTTTTTTATGAATATTTAATATAGAACACGGGGGGGTTATTTACTAAAGGCAAATCCACTTTGCACTACAAGTGTACTGCAAGAGCAGTCGCTGTGGATCTAAGGGGGACATGCAAGGAAAATAAAAAACAGCATTTTTGCTTGTACATGATTGGATGATAAAAACAGCAGAGCTTGCCCTCATTTCAGATCTTCCCCTCCAAATCTAAAGCGACTGCACTTCCAAGTACTTGTAGTGCAAAGTGGTTTTGCCCTTAGTAAATAAACCCCTAATGCCGCATACACACGATTGGAATTTCAGCCAGCAAAAGACCGATGATTGGAAAATCCGACCGTGTGTAGGCTCCATCGTTCCCGCCAGCGAAGATTTGAGAGCATGTTCTCAATTTTTCAGGCGGAAAAGGTTTCTATCGAAAATTCCAATCGTCTGTAGCAATTCCGAGGTGCAAAATTCCTACGCATGCTCGGAAACAATTTGACGCATGCTCGGAAGCATTAAACTTCATTTTTTCTTGGCTCATCGTAGTGTTGTACGTCACTGCGTTCTTGCCGGTCAGAATTTGGTGTGACCGTGTGTAGGCAAGACAGTTTGAGCGGAATTCCATCATAAAAACCATCAGAGCTTTTTCCGACGAGAATTACGATCGTGTGTATGCGGCATTAGTGTGTTAGTTAGTGAGCAATACGATTGACACTTCTAATAGATGAGGTTCAAAGGTTTACAGAAAGAAATTTTACAGGAAGACCTGAATAAAATAATGGGGTGGGCAACTACATGGCAAATTGGGTTTAATGTGGAGAAATGTAAAGTAGTGCACTTGGGGGCTAAAAACATAAACACGAACTACTCACTAGAGGGAGAACCGCTGGGGGAATCAAGGATGGAAAAAGATCTAGGAGTTCTAGTAGAAGACAGACTGAGCAATAGCATGCAATGTCAAGCTGCAGCTACCAAAGCTACCAGAATATTAGCATGCATAAAAAAGGGATATACTCCAGAGATAGAACGATAATCCTGACACTTTATAAAACTCTGGTAAGGACACATCTGGAGTATTCTGTCCAGTTCTGGTCACTGGTCCTCAAAAGGGATGTGCTGGAGCTAGAGAGAGTCTAAAGAAGGGCAACAAAATGAATAAGAGGATTGGAGGACCTCAATTACAAGGAACGCCTGGAGCAGGGGTAGGCAACTATTTAGAGTACCTAAGAGTACTCGTGTTGCACCTCCACACCACAAGTGTTGATACATGTGACAGATTATTGTACCTGTCGGGAACAGGTATATGAATTTGTCATAGGAGGTGAGGCTGCCGTGTCCATATCAGCCACTCTGTCCTCAATGCAGCTCAGTTACACTGATCCTGATTAAAGCAAAGGCTTAGCGTTGCTTCCGGCTCAGCCACTGAACCTGTCACAAATACTAAGAAGTTGTGTTCTCCGGGGCTAGTTCCCCATCAAGTCCACCTCTGTTGTGATTGAGAGTGGAAGGCATTGGCCAGATTCCTTAACCCTGATGACACTGAATAGTGGCTATGAATTCTGCCCACTGCTGTCCACTGTCAATCACAATGAAGGAAGACCTGATAGCGAACTAGTTTCTCTATCAGCTGTCACCCACTATCACTGTGCTCCTATTTTATTGGTTGCTAGGATGCTCACGGCCTGCATCCTAGAAACCAATGAAGCAAATACAAAACAATAAAAAATTTACAACACCTTATGCAATACTGTATGCAAATTACATTTTTATCATTTTTTTCCCACACAAATAGAGCTTTCCTTTGGTTGTATTCGATCACCACTGGGTTTTATATTTTTTGCGATATAAACAAAAAAAAATACTGAAAATTTGGTAAGAAACAATATTTTCAAGTTTCTGTTATAAAACACATCCAATAAAATCAAATTTCTTTATAAATATAGTCCAAAATGTATTCTGCTACATGTGTTTGGTAAAAAAAAATCCCAATAAGTGTATATTAATTGTTTTTTGTGACAGTTATATCATCTACAAACTATGGTATATACCAGTGATGGCGAACCTTGGCACTCCAGATGTTTTTAAACTACATTTCCCATGATGCTCATGCACTCTGCAGTGTAGTTGAGCATTATGGTAAATGTAGTTCCAAAACATTTGGGGTGCCAAGGTTCGCCATCACTGGTATATACTGTATATCTGAAAATTGATCAATTCAAATGTACTGATGGATCACATTTCTTGCCAGGATAGTACAAATACCCCCAAAATGACCCCTTTTTGGAAACAAGACAGCCTTAGGCATTTAGTAAGAGGCATGGTGAGTTTTTTAATGTCATTTTTTGTCACAATTTTTTTAAAAATTAAGAAATTGAATAAAATTAGTTTTACATACTGTCACCAGTGCTGTATAGCTTCATCATATGGCTTGTGTGGCAGTGATCAGGGACGCTGACTGCTGACTGGTGACGGTATGTTAAAAAATAAATAAATAATTTTCTATATAATTTTTGATGGGGTGATCAGTGTTTTTTTTTTTCTTACACTTTGCTGTTACATTGATGATAAATTCATTTATTCATAACAGCTTTGTTAACATTATGATCACATGATCGCATAGCAATCATATGATTACCAGGCCGGTATAGGGATACTCAATCTGCTGTGTTAACCTCCCTGGCGGTATGATTCTGGCTGGAATTTTGTGCTGAAAGCGGTACAATTATTTTGCATGGAAATTTGGCTTTTTTTTATTGTAGGCATGCAATTCTTATGAATAACTCACTTAAATCTGTCCGAACCAGAGTCTAGTAGACATCCCGGGTATGATAAAGTTTGAAACACAAAATCATAAATTATAATATAATAAAAATATATATAAAATGATTCAATAATGTAATCAAATCAAAAACACTGAAATTTGCTCAGTTGCAGAATAGTCGCTGTCATTAAATTTATTGTTTGATGATAAATTGTGATTCTAATTTTTTATCGGTGTTTTCTAGCTGGTCTAAAACCACTTTTGACATAAAGGGACACTTTTTGGTTGCTATGGACAATCTCCAGTTTCCAGGCAGAAAAATTTTTTTTTTATTATATAAAATGACATGCAGGGCACTGGGCAGACCACTAGGGACAAAGGGGATGTGTATTTTTGGTATACAGTACTGTAATCAGTACTGTATGTGTTGTGTGTGTTTTTAAACTTTTTTAAATTTGGCGCTGATCTCCGCTCCCGTGCGTCGTAACGTCGCAGGGAACGGAGATCGGCGGCACCCGGCACTGTGTGAATCGAGCGAGCGGACGGCTCGCTCACACAGCGGGGAGACATCGCAGGATCCAGGGGAAAAGGTAAGTAACTTCCCCCCTGTATCCTGCACGCAAGCCCGGGTCTGGCTCGGGGTTACCGCTCCCAGCAGAAAAAACTGAACCCGAGCCATACTCGGGGTTACCGCTAGGGAGGTTAAAGCAGCACGCTGCACGCCCCTAACCTGGAGCAGACTGGATGACTTACATGTGTAAAAGTACTGTGGGCAATTAGCAAGTGGTTAAACACACTGTAACACAAAACACATTATGTACATCTTAAGCCCCATACACACGGTCGGATTTTCCGATGGATTCTGTCCTATCGGACAACGTTGTCGGAAATTCCGACCGTGTGTAGGCACAATCGGACAGTGTACCTCGGATTGTCCGACGGACAAAGTCCTATCTCCTGCTGGATAGATTTTTCGACAACAAAGTCCGATCACACCAAATCCGATCGTGTGTAGCGTATTCCGACGGACAAAGTGCTACGCATGCTCAGAAGAAATTCTGTGACGGAAGCGCTCGGTCAGGTAAAACTACCTTTCCTAATCGACACAGCACATTCGTCACGCTGCAATGTTAAAATGTCTTTAATGCATTTTCTTTACAATACAAGAAGAATGACATGTTTTAGCTGCTCCTATTCACCCGCACTTCTCCCAAACTTAGTTCTTTATTCGTTTTCAGGATTTCTAGACTACATGTTTATTTTTACTCAGATCGTAAAAGAATCTTTGTTATATTTTTTGGATGATTTCTAATTTTTTTTTTTTGGAATACATATTTTCAGGATTTATTTATTTATTTATTTTTTTGAGGGGGGTTGTGTGTCTCAACTTAGCAAAACAACATTATTAACATTTCTATTTGTTGCTTAAATTTACTAGGAGTTTGTTGGTTGTTGGTGCCCCTTGTTAATTATACTTTATGATTAGTGAAATGTACCTGCCTACTCACAAATAAACTGTCATTGTAGAAAAGTAAAACACATAGGCAATGATTATTTCAAATCAAAAATACCTTTATTTAGGTCTCAGCAACAAAACAAAGAGCAACGCAGCGATGGAGAAACTTGGGGAATTTGCAAAGCCTTGGACCCCCACGGCAACCATAATTTTTGAAGCGTCTAAAATTGGGGGCCTGAGGAGTACGTATCTAAATAATAAGGGAGTGCTATCTGGTCCTGAAGTCCAAAACATCCGGAACTGCAGCAGATGCCATCTAGGTCCCCAGGCTCTGGTACTACGAGAGGCTCCATCTTCTCTCAGACCAGACTGAATCAAGGTTGTCACTCTCAGGTCTTCCTTCCACGCTTCCTTGCACGCTGTGGCTGTGTTGCTGGTGGGGTGGCAGAAAGAGGAGGAGGCGGAGCATGTTCACTATGGCAAACATGTGTGAGTGGGGTCACCCCCCCCCCAGCCATCCCCTTATTTAGGACTTTGAGGATGACATCCTCACACATGTTGCGTTGCCCCACCTCCATACCCATCATTTTCGTGACAACCAAGGAGCCAAAGGTCTCCTCGTCGGTGGGTGTGGCATGTAGGGAGGCTGAAGCCTCTCTGATCATCCGGATCGCTGACTCTCCCGCCTCACCCCCCCTTCTCGCACTTTTGTAGGGAAGGCGGAGGGGAGGGACTTGGGAGTCAGTCAGGCTCCTAGGCCTACCCCCCTCTTGGCTGCCACTACCCACCTCTTGGCTGCCCCTAACCCCTTCCTCCTCCTGACTGCCACATTCCACAGCCTCCTCCTGGCTGAGGTCTTCCTGTGTATGAAAAAGGGACATAGTTTCAGTTATTTGTTCATCAAACACACACAAATTTCATCTAGTGACTGTTGCAAAATGTGTACAAATAGAAAACCATACAATTCTCAGCCCTGCAGTTTAGATTCTGGCCCCAAATGTCTCCAACACTACTGTCTGTTGATATGTCAAACACGTTAGGAACTAAGCAATTGGGGATCCTAAATTAACTGAACATCATTTATTTTCCCAAAATTGGTTCCCAAACTACTATACCTGGCTCAAGCTGGGCTCCTCCACCTCTTCCAGACTGGAAGGCCCAGGTTGCTCCTCGGAAGCCTCATCAGGGGTGGCCTGCGTGCAAGGAAGCGTGGAAGGAGGAGGCGAGAGTGGCTCCGTGACATCAGTCTGGTCTTTGAGAAAATGGAGGCTGTCATAGTACCAGAGCTTGGGGGCATAGACCTCATCTGCTGCAGCTCCAGATTCTTGGGACTTCAGGACCTTCTTGCGCTCCCTGATATACGCACTCCTCAGGCTGCCAATTTTATTTCTTATCTTACCAACAGTTGCCGTGGGGAACCTTGGCTTTACAAATTCCACAAGTTTCAGCAGGGCTGCGTACCTCTTTGCTTTGTGGCCGTAATGGGGGTGTTTGGCCTGCCATAAAAGGGGAATTTCCCTGTATTTATCAATGAACAGGGGGAGAAAACTCATGTCGTTGAATCCCTGCATATTCTCTGCAAGACACAACACCACACAAAACACTATAAATAATGTCCGGCAAAACTCTCCTAATCTTCTCCAGAAAGAAGCCTCAAGGTCTAATCTGTCTAGGCTAGTTATGTACCAACGTCAAATTGTACCTTCGTTATAGCGATCGTCTCGTGCGTGAGCTTTCTCTCCCCTCGTCTCACAGATCGTGGCTACGACACAGGCGTGTGACGTTTTATATACAGTGCGCATGCGTCAAACTCCGCCCGCCCCTGACGATCTTTCTCGGCTATTCCCCACCCCTTCTCTTTACGGCGCAGTGGGGAGAGCACATGGCGGGGACACAGCAGGTGCGCCCGAAATATTGCAGCAACAAGGAGGAGGACGAGGAAAGGCCGGAGGCAGAAACGTCCCGATCCCGGAGCCTGAAATTCAAGGCCTCCAATATGTCATTTGGAGAAATGTTGGAGATGGTGGACATATTAAAGAGGAGCGACTATGATGGGAAGTATGGGCCTTACCTCAACCCCAATGTCCGCAAGGCCAAGATCATGTCTAAAGTTGTGAGGAGGCTGTACAATCACTTTGGGGTACAACGATCCAAGGAACAACTGAGGAAACGCTGGTCAGACCTGAAACTGAGGGAGCCCGATCAGTACAGAAAGATCAAGCGAGTTCTTCAAAAAATAAGTAGTTGTGTTTTGTGTTTGATTTTTGGCTTGCATACTGCTCCATGTGTTTGTATTTTTACAAAGTTGTACATTAGAAAATGGCCACTTTCATGTTCGTCTGTGCATTCGATCGTACTCAACCTCGATCTTTCTGCCACTGTCATGTTCGTGTGTGTCCATTCGATCGTACTCAACCTCGATCGTTCGGCCACTTATAATACGATGTTTGGTGTTTTTTTGGGGGAAAGGAAGTTTGTTCTCACTAGAGATGTCATCAAGAATGTAAAGCCAATTTATTCAATGTAAAGGAGAGGTCACCCAGTAGCTGTTTACCCATCTGGACTCTAGAGCACTAGTGCTGGGACACCCAAACCCCCTTTTTTATTATGCTTTTCCACACATGTGCTCCAGTGGATACTAGAGGGGGGTCTCCATCAGACAAACTTCTACCAAAAAGCTAATAAGTTTAGCACCTTTACAAAGTGACTACATTCATGTTGTTGTCATTTGTAACTGGCCAAACAAAAATATTGTCCCTCACTTTCAAGCAATGTTTGACATTTCATATTTCTGCCCTCAATAGATTGTGTTGCTAAATCTTCCTTTTGTACATTCTCATAGGGGAGCAAAAACTCGTGACGTCTGAGGAAACCACAAAACCAACACCTCCCAAAGAAGGGGAAAGACCAGAAGCAGAGGAGGAGGAGGAGGAAGGAGAGATCATAGAAATTGGAGAACTTGTCACCACAACAGGTGAGTGTGGGAAAACACAGCTACTGGTAAGGTAATCAATGTATGCCTGCCTCATTTCCAAAACACATTTGTGTTTTTTTTTGTTTTTTAGGTGACGTGGATGTTGTGGAAGAAGAATCGCACTTTACCACAGAGAGTGCCCACGTACTCATCGGGGAGATAATGGTCTGCAATCGAGATCTAGATGACATAAAGCAAAACATCAATGATGTTCAACAAAAATTGAAGAACATCATTGATGTTTTAGGAAAAATCTGAAAACGCACCAAGTGATTAACACACATTTGTGGCTGTTTCTGAAAACATTTGCAACTTAAGAACTGTGTGAAATTTGGAACATGCACACATTGTGTCCACATGTGCTAGCTCCTATTATGGTGGATGAATGACAACGTTTTTTTGGGGGTGCAACCACTTTCCGAACTACTAAAGTGGTTGTGGTGAAGGGGTTGCACCCCCAAAAAACGTCCATTTATCCCCATGATGGAAAATGGCACTTTTGAATATTCTAGGCTTGTGTTTTACCATCTAATGACCATTTTCTGACCCCAATTGTGTGCATGTTCTAAATTTCCACTTTCCATGGGCGGCCCCCCCATGTGATGAAGGCAAGATCAAACACACTTTTAACATATAGTCATGTCTGATCTTGTCTTCACTTTAGAAAGTTGAATTTTCCTAGTTCCTATGTTCTGTTTTGCTCCATGCCTGGTTTTACCAAATGCGGAATGTTTGTAAACAATGTTGTAAAGAACCAAGATCTTGTCAGTTTTGGCAAGAAGTTTGTAAATGCACTTGTGAATGTGTTGCAAGTAAACTTTTTAAACGTTCTAAATGTGTGGCTTAGTTAAAAACAAAAAAGCATTATGTATGTCAAATGTAAAGGATTTGGGGGGCAATGGGTGTTATTTACTAAAGGCAAGTCCAGTTTGCACTGCAAGTTTCTTTTCCAGGGCACTTTTGCACTGCACTTGTAGAGCATAGTAGATTTGACTTATGTAAATGACACCCACAGTGATTTGTTTGAAAACACGTAGCACACCATTTTTGGTAATACACACATTTCTGTCATGGTGATGAAAAGGAGTATTTTGGGTGTCAGTTATGCACTACAAACCTTCTCTAGACCAAAGATTAGGTATCAAACACACAACATGAGAAGAATCTTTTTGGGAAGAAGAGACTGTTACCTCCTTTTGCCAAGAAAGTGCATTCCCACTGTTGAAGCTAAAGGGCAAAAATGTATATCTCAAAGAAGCTAGAATATGGAAAGGACCAGAAAACATAGGTTTGTTAAAAAAATATATTTATTTAAAAATGCCTCTCACACATCGTCAGGCAGAGCAATGGCCCCCCTACCCACAAAGTAGTCCATATATTGCTCGCGGACCGCGCGGGCATTTAGAGGGGGCAAGCCTGGACGTGCCGCTTGAAGGGCTGTGAGGTCGGCATTGGAAGGGCCCTCAACATCTGTGCCAACGGTCACCACATAGTTGGTGTTGTGTCTTTTCAAAAAGTTGGGCAATATGCAACAGGCAAGAACTATGTGGTTGAGTTTGTATTCCGCCAAGTTAATAGCCGTCAAAAACAGGCGGAAGCGGCTGGCCAGGATCCCGAAGGTGTTCTCCACCACTCTGCGGGCTCTCGACAGCCTGTAATTGAAGACCCTCTGGTCTGGGGTGAGGGTCCTCATCGGGAAGGGCCTCATCAGATGGGGAGTCAACGCAAACGCTTCATCTGCGACAAAGACGAAGGGGAGTCCTTCAGCATTCTCCTCTGGAGGTGGCAAGCACAGACTGCCACTTTGGAGACGCCAGTAGAACTCCGTGTGCGCAATGGCACCACCATCCGAGATCCGGCCGTTCATCCCCACGTCCACATACAAAAACTCGTATGTCGCCGACACCACCGCCAACATCACGACACTATTAAACCCCTTGTAATTATAATAGTAGGACCCCGAGTTGGGGGGTGGGACGATGTGGACGTGTTTCCCATCAATTGCACCTCCGCAGTTAGGAAAGTCCCAACGGGTGGCAAAGTGGGAGGCCACAGTCTGCCATTCCTGTGGCGTGGAAGGGAACTGTGGAGTGAAACAAGAAAAAAAAATTAGTCACTTTGCACATAAACATTGCAAGCAGATTAGACATTAAACATCTTGGAACAAGATCAGACTTTTACATTTTAGGCTGGAAAGTATTTGCACAGAAAAGTAGAGGGTCCCCTTAGCAGATTACTCACCCCCTATCAATCCCCCCACTTCTGATGGGCCATTGGCAATAACTAGGGGTTTGGGGGTGGGGTTGGACAGGTAACCCTCTGCACTTCATTGATTGCCAAGTGGCTCAATAATGTGTGCTAGTTTGGCCAGACCCTCCTTACTTAACACTATTGGCAGCCCATAGGAAAGATAAAATAACATTCAAAATCCCCACACCCCCACACCTCCCCAAAAAAAGGAAAGCACATTTTGACATTCTGCAATTACCTAGCAAGCTAATAGGAGGGAAAGAACACAAAAAAAGAGCAAATGGAAAGTATGGAGCCAGCCCCTTGCACTACATGCTTTGCTGAATTCATCCCTAAAGATGCCCACTATAAAGAGGTAGGTATATAGTGTGTATTGACCTTTGGAAAGCCAGCAGATAGAGGATTGGTACCATCACACAGAGCAGTTGGGGGAGGGGGTTCGGAATGAATTGGGCACCCCCCCCCCCCCCCAAAAAAAGGGAAAAAAAGGGGCTCTACATGAAGTAAACCACACAGCAAACATTTGTGCATATTTTAGGGGGTGTTTGGGCGAAAACAATACTATGCAGCAGACAAAATACATTGCTTAAATGACTAGGCCATAGGTGTCTATTGGGCCAGAAGAGCATGCTGGTGAGGTAAGTGAAGGGAAAAATGCATGAAGGAGAAAAGGGGCACAGCATATTAGAACATATTGCAATCATGGTAATTAGGGAAGGAGGTCAAAAAAAGAAGACATTAGCAAACAGAGCATACATAGAAGGGAATAGTAAAGGAGAAATGTTACCTTAATATAGTCCTCCTGCAGGACCTGGATGATGGCAGAACAGGTCTCTGGAGTAATGATTCCCAGGGCCTGGGGAGAGATACATGAAGAGAACTTAAAATCCTGAAGGCTTCTCCCTGTCGCCAAGTACCTCAACGTAGCAACAAGCCTCTGCTCCGGAGTGATGGCTTGTCTCATGCAGGTATCCTGCCGGCTGATAAAAGGGGTCAGCAAAGCCAAAAGACGGTGAAAAACGGGGTCCGTCATCCGGAGAAAGTTCCTGAAATCATCAGAATTATTCTCCTGGATCTCACGAAGCAAAGGCATGTGCGAGAACTGATCACGCTGAAGCAACCAATTCTTGGTCCACATACTCCTCGTCACTCTGTTCATGGACGGGTCTTGGGTCAAAGCTAAAAGCCCGACACCAATTCCACGTACAGCACGAACTCGGCGACGAGTACGTACGGGAAACACCGCTCACAAAAGGTCGGCTGGTCAGAACGGACAAACAGAAAGCACCGATAAACAGCAAGGCCTGAAAGAACGAAATGAATACCAGAAACGAGCAGACAATAAGCAGTGCAAATCAAAGCGTCCTATATCAAGATATAGGCCGCAATGACCAACAAATGCGAACTGACTACATGCACTAATAAACAGATACGCACGACAAGCACAAACTGAAGAGCAGTAACGATCTGAGTCAGAAAACTGAGACTAACTTGCGATAAACACGGGATCAGCAGAAGGAGCCCAACAGGTGCCTGACGTGGTGCTGAACTTCCCTTTTCTAGTCTCGTGGAAGACGACTTACGTCACGACGTTCTTGCAGACCGGAAATTCCGACAACGTTGTCCGACCGTGTGTACGCAACACCAACATCGGACAAAGTACGACGGACAGGATCTGACGGACCTGGTCCTCGGATAATCCGCGCGTGTGTATGGGGCTTTACTGTGCATTACCAAAATGCATCAGTGTGAAGGGACCCTTAGACTATTTTAATGTTAGTTTATTATCATTCTTTACTAGCAAGATCCAATAAATCAAGTTATAAAAAATGTACTGGAATCTAAGCAAGGAAATATATATACAGTATATTGTCGAAAGTATTAGGACACCCGTCTTTACACGCGCATGAACTTTAATGGCATCCCAGTCTTAGTCCGTAGGGTTTAATATTGAGTTGGCCCACCCTTTGCAGCTATAACAGCTTCAACTCTTCTGGGAAGGCTGTCCAAAAGGTTTAAGAGTGTGTCTGTGGGAATGTTTGACCATTCTTCCAGAAGCGTATTTGTGAGGTCAGGCACTGATGTTAGATGAGAAGACCTGGCTTACAGTCTCCACTTCAAGTGGGCTGGCAAGCCTTTAAAAATATACAAGCTCAGACTGGCACTACTCATTAAAAACCACAATACCACTGAGCTTAAAAATGCCATATCTTATGTTCTGTTGCCATGCATTTGCCATGCATCTGTTGCCATGCAATATTGCCCATTGTAAACATACATGTGGTGTTGCAAATGAACAAGCTAAAGTTAAAAGCTGATTGGTTATTATGCACAGCTACACCAGATTATGTGTACACCAGTTTTAGTAAGTAACCCGACCAGGGAATTCCTCTGGTGAGAATGTCAACATAGCAGTCAGCTACACACTGTGCAAATTGTGGCTGTGTGTAAGGGAATGTGATTTCATGTGTAGTGTGGGGAGGATGATCTGTGTGCTGTGCTGGGATGGGAAAGGAGCTCTTTAAGTACCCTGCCATTGGTGATCCCTGTCCTCTGCCTCTCCAGCAGTGAGCCCTGTCCTCTGCCTCTCCAGTAGTGAGCCCTGTCCTCTGCCTCTCAAGCAGTGATCCCTTCCCTCTGCCTCTCCAGAGGTGATCCCTGTCCTCTTGCTCTTCAGCAGTGATTCCTGACTTCTGTCCTGCCAGTGGTAATTCCTGTCCTCTGCCTCTCCAGCTGTGATCTCTGTCCTCTGCCCTACCAGGAGTGAACCCTGTTCTCTACCTATCCAGTTGTGATCCCTGTCCTCTCTCTGCCAAGCTGTGATCCCTCTCATCTTCAGCGCTGTTCCCTGTCCTCTACTTCTCCTGCAATGATCCCTGTCCTCTGCCTCTCCAGCAGTGGTCCCTGTCTTCTGCCTCTCCAGCGGTGATCCATGTCCTCTGCCCTGCCAGCAGTAATCCTTGCCCTCTGCCTCTCCAGCAGTGATCTCTGACCTCTGCTTCTCCAGCAGTGATCCCTGTCCTCTCGTTCTTTAGCAGTGATTCCTGACCTCTGCCTCTCCAGAGGTGATCCCTGTCATCTGTCTCTACAAGGTGATCCCTGTCTTCTGCCTCTCCAGTGATGATCCCTGTCCTCTGCTCTACCAGTGGTGATTCCTGTCCTTTGCCTCTCCAGCTGTGATCTCTGTCCTCTGCCCTACCAGAAGTGAACCCTGTCCTCTACCCCTCCAGTGGTGATCCCTGTCCTCTCCCTGTCCAGCAGTGATCGCTCTCATCTCCAGCGGTGATCTCTGTCCTCTGCTCTCCAGCAGTGGTACCTGTCCTCTATCTCTCCAGCCATGATGCATGTCCTCTGCCCTGCCAGTGGCAATCCCTGTCCTCTGCGCTGCAGCAGTGATCCCTGTGCTCTGCTCTGCAGTGGCCCTTGTCCTTTGCCCTACCAGCAGTGACCCCCTCTCCTCTGTCTTGCCAGCAGTGACCCCTGTCCTCAACCCTGCTGGCCCCTTTTCTAAGCTCAGCTGACACCTATTCTCGGGTCTGCTGAACCCGGTCTTCTGCCCTACTGACCCCCTGTACACTGCCCTACCGATTCCTGTACATTCCAATGCTAACCTTCCATCCTTTGCCCTGCTGACCCCTGTACACTGCCCTACAACCAATAGCCTCTCTCTCTGCACTGCCCTACAAACTGCTGACCTTCTCCTCTGCCCTGCTGACTAGGGATGAGTCCGGTGTTCGATTCGAACCCATGTTCGAATCGAACATCGAGCGTTCGCCCGCTCGGCAAGCCCAGAACTATTTTGGCCGCTCGCATCAAATTCGTGTGATGCGAGCGGCCCGCAATGCACTGCGCTAGTTGCAGTGCATTGCTGGCCGATGATTGGCTAAGCATGCACTGTGACCCGCATGCTTGGCCAATCAAAGAGCCAGCGGCGAGGAGAGTAATAATTGGCCACAGGCAGGATGCTTGTGGCCAATTATAGCTCAGGGGGTTTAGTACACGCCCCACAGCGTCAGTGTTATGTGCTGCTGACTGCTGACATTATGTGCTATGATTCTGGGGATTAGTGTGTGCGTGCTCTTAGTACAGCATTGCAGTATCACATCTGTTCTAAGCACAGGAAACATGCGCCCCTTCACAGGCATACTATAGACACCCCCCAGGTACGAAATTTAAAGGAATATTACACTTTTATTGTTTCACTTTAAGCATTATTAAAATCACTGCTCCTGAAAAAACGGCCGTTTAAAAAAAAAAAAATTTGCATTGATGCATGTCCCCTGGGGCAGGACCCAGGTCCCCAAACCCTTTTTATGACAATAACATGCATATTAGCCTTTAAAATTAGCACTTTTGATTTTGAACGTTCACATCCATTGTAACTAATAGGGTTCTAATGCTCGCATGGACTTTAGGTCCGTTCGCGGGTTCTGGTGCGAGCCGAACCCGGGGGTGTTCGGCTCATCCCTACTGCTGACCTCTTATTTTCTTCCCCCTGACAAATTTTACTGCAACCCCACATGGGACATCCCCACATGATCGCCGCTGAAGACGTCTATGACGGAACGCATCCGACGGAGCCACGCACACTACGCAACTACGTCACTTCCGGAAGATCGGTGGAGCGTAGCTGGAGCGCAAACCGCTCGCCATTAGCCCACACACTTCCTTGAAGCATGTTTTCTGTCCACCCAGCTATCCCTGTAATTGCTTGGCTTAGCAGTAAGGTTCAGCTGGGCTTTTTTGTCTCCTGTGGCTGAGATTTATCTTTTTTTCTCATACTATTTTATGTTTTTAATCTGTTTTTCTATATCTGTGGAACGTACTGCACTATGGGAGTTTTTTTGTCTTCCCCTCTATGAGGACCAAATATAACACACCAATATACCCCAAGTGCCCTAAAATATTACGGATATCCCAGAATCGGATTACCAGAACCTGGAGTCAGGACCAGCCGGAGTGTGACCTACGTGCCCGTTGCCCCTGCAGGGGTGCAGGGATCTGGTGAGTGGGGAATCTTAATCTTGAGGGGGAGCACCCAAGTCACCCAGAATATCTGCGAGCACAATAAGTCACTTTCCAGATTATGCCATTGGATTTCCCAAGCTCCACAAATTATATGCTGGATTCTCATGTTGATTTATTCATCCCTTATTTTGGACGTTTTGATTAATACTGCTCTTATATTCATTTACATGTCTGCGGTTAACAGGCTGGTTAACACAGTACTGGTTATTGCTGTACATTATTTATACCATTGTCTGTGCACTACAGACACCTAGTGGTACACTAGGTAGGTACTTATATATTACACATTTGCATAACCTACACGTCACTTTTCTGCACCTATTAATATAGAGGTATCCATTTATTCTGTACCCCCATCTCTCTAGCCCTGAGTGGTGTTAATTATAACACCTGTTTATGGTATAGGTAGCGCCGTTGACCCCAGCACTCATTACCTACTGTCTAACAATACAGGGACCCATGGGCGTCCGCAGAACTTTTTTCAGGGGGGGGGGGGGGGGCATCATTTTAGGGTCACCCATGCACCGCACCCTTTTCGACAATGTCATTATCACATTATTATGGTCAGAATCTGCAGACGTATTACAGTCCCTAGGATAAGTAATAGGTAATGGCCAACAGGCTCTCTTACCAGACCCAGCAAAACTACAGCAGTGATCACTCCGGCTGGACGATCGTTCACTCTGGGTTCCACGGGGGCGACACTGGTCAGTAGTGTAGCATGTCTGTACCCTGGTAGTGGCTCAGTCTTTCTCTCTCTGGTGGTGCTGGCCAGTGTGGCTCTCTCTCTGGTGGTGCTGGACAGCATGACTCTCTTTTGTGGCCCTGGCAGGCTCTCTCTCTGGCTTCCGCCCAGCACACTCCTTGTCCTGTAGCACTCTCTCCCTCAGCTTCTTTCCAGGCTGTAGTCTCTCAATCTCTCTCTTGATCGAGCTGTAGCCTCCTCCCTGTGGAAAATGGAGCCGCCAATCTTTTGGGACTACCTGTCCCATGAAGCTTGCCTCTCCTAGTCACCTTTGATTGGCCCTCAGTTATGGCCAATAGGGAAGGAACGGAGCAGGGCAGGAAGCTGGGTGGGGAACCTGGTGAGAGCCGCCGTCTCTTCTCCCTGACAGAAGAATGGGTGGGGCGAGCGGGGGAAACCTCTGATAGCCCGCAGCTCGCCATTCTTCCGTCACAGCACCACCAAGTTCTCTGCTGGACTGAGCAGGGAAAAGAGCCCAAAGTCACACTACACTTGACAGCACCTTAATGATGTCACCCCACTGGTGGGTGGCACCCAGGTGCGGCACCTCGACAGAGACACAACTGTGCTGAATTTAAGATCCGATCCCTGATTCCAGGGGGGGGCACTTGACCCCCCTTGCCCCTACCTGCGGACGCCCATGCAGGGACCCCTTCTAGGTTAAGCCTTGTCTTTTCTGGGGTGGCTGCAACCTACAAAATACTTACCTAAGCGCGGCCTTGCACATATATTCTTCCCACATGGGACAGGCTAGGTCCAGCTCTGTGTGAAGGGGCATATGGTTGACTCACTAATAACTGGGAAAAAAATTAGTGCAGATAACATTTTTAATTTGAAGGAAAAATAAACAAGAATACTGATTCATCACTACGACAACAAATCCACTTTTTTGGTAGATTTTTGTTTTCCATTTTTAATGAATCATCTTTTGAGGCCTCTGTGTGAGGCTATTTAATATTAATAATATGTCTGAGTCAACTTATTTTACATCTTGAATAATCTGGCATGGTTTTCATGAGATGTGTTTGTATTTAATGTACTGGAAGAAGCATTTAAATTGAATAGCTGTTTGAATAGGTCATCATGGATTTTAAAGATCTTGTCACTTGTTTTTCCCTAAGACCCTAATTTTCTACAATACTATAATTCAGAGCACTGGAATTGCCTGTTTTAGTTACAAAATTGGTCATAACTCTAAATCCAAAATGTAAAAAAATATATTAAGTGGTACCACGCAGTACTGAAGAAAAGGCTTTTAATGATTGCTGAGAAAAGATCTGTTCTTTGTCTCTTTTATGCATACCAAAACTGACTCACAAAGTTAAAAAAAAATAAAACGGCAATTAGCTAAACAAAAAACACAGGAAACTATGAGCTGCATATACCATCTGTATATTTTATTCCAAATATGCAAAATAATAGTAAAAGTTTGTGCTGGAAGTATGTAGACAATCACACATCATACATCATACACCTTACATTGAACTTAGGTATCCTCAATTCCTTATTATTTACTGGATGACATTTAAATCAGAACTAAAGTCTTTGAACAAAAATTGTTAGCAGATAGGCTTTTATGATAGAGCAAACTTTGTGTGTTTCTTCTGAAATAAAACTGCCTCGCAGCAATTTTTTCTGAGTGTACACTGAGCCATGCATGCACAGCTCAGCATATATTCTCAGCGTGCCATGGGTGCCAAGATGAGATAACTCTTCTATGCACGCAAGGCAGGCCAATCAAGAAGTCAAAAGGTTCCATAAGATGGCTGAGTGAAGACATCAGTGGTAAGACACAGAGATCCCAGACATCCCATTGCGAAAGAATGGAGCTTTGGAAGGTAAGTGTGCCAAAATATGTAAAGCGACTGTGGATACTTGTACATTGTTTCACATACAAAAGGCATACAGGACTTTAAATCTCAAACTATTTACCCAGTATGCATATAATTAATTAAACCCATCCAAACTGTGTTATACAACAAATTCATAAATTATACAAAAAAATCTATAAATTCATCAGATAGCATTTCATACAGAGTAAACGCAAAACAAATAGTAACAATCTGTGTCAGATAAAGTGCAAACCAGGTTAATAAAATGCATATATCTTTCATACTGTATATGACAGTGTACAGTTAGTCAAGTATAATGTTGCTGTGACATAAAGAATGAATTGTTTCACGACATGTGCTCACTTTTAAATTGAAGTGCCAACTTATGCCAACTTATCAGTTGACTTGTGTACAACCAGCCTGTTGGGTTTTTCTAGAAGGATCAGTACCACTGGCTATGGTCTAACACTATGGTCTAACACTGATCATTGTATTCTGCTGGTGGGGAAGGCTCACCACAGGCTGAACACAATAGCACTGTGGGAGTGATTCTCCCATCCATCTCGAATGTGTGGATGGGGTAATCGCCACTTTATTTTTAATCAACCTGCTGGTTGAACAATAAAAAAAAATTGTATAATGTATGGATTTTCGACCTCAAGACCTCATCACCACCGGGCCTTGATGAAGCATTTAATTTAAGCCCTATCTACAGGGTTTTAGGTCAGGAGGCTGCGAGTTGAATCTGTAAACCTTCTCCATACCTGAGATATGCCAACATGTTGTATTCAGGTTACCTTATGATGACGCATTTAGGCTATTGTTTTTTCTTTTCACTTTTCCCCTTCATCTCCCCTCTTTTTTATTCTCCATTTTCTCCCCCTGTTCCCCTCCCCCCCTTTGGTGAGCAATTATTGCATAGATTTGTTTAATATTTTGTCTATTGGTTTTCTTGGTTTTGATGATTTTTGTTTTTGTTTTAGTTGTATATGTGTTTAAGTATTTTTCTTTAACGTTTTTCTATAATTTTTCAAATTTTTTCCTAATTTGCATTATATTGCCGTATTCCTGATTTGAGTGGGCTGCTGCATGCCTTCCCTCCATCGTGCTCTTGGGGCGCAGGTTTGGAAGCTGTTATATGCACCACCTGATGTGCCAGATCCCCTCGGTCTGTTAGGACTTGAGCAGGAATTATTTTTGGCCATGGATGTTTGGGCACATTGCACCTCTGTTTTCCATCTATGCTTCAGTGGCACTTTTGCCCTGACCACAGTCCCGTTTGGAGCATGGGTCAGGTCATTTGCACGTCGGCGGCGAGCTGATGCGCAGCGTCATCCAGCTCCCCAGGCCGCATGCCATCACACCTGGTACCGTCTTCGGCTGCACATCCTCATGGCGGCTTTTTGGTGCTTTTTGATGCCCAGTCCCCCATCGGAGGATGGCAGGATATTGAAAGCACCTGGCCACTTATTATCAGCCTTTGCTTGAGCGTGATGGCTGACTACCCGCATACCTGATAGAATCTTACATATGGTATTATACTTCCTACTTTTGTTGTGGGGTTCAATTTCCACATTTGTATTTTACATTTTTGACTGGTGTCATACTTTGCAGACCCATATAGACACCGTCTTCTAATATATGCATATTCATTATGTACCATGCCGGATCGTATAGTGATACACCATTTTTACTAAAACTTATATTAAAACAAAATAAAACTCACATGTCCAGCACTAAGAAATAATAGTGGGGTCCTGTAGGGGTCTCTGCATTCTACACTCACAAAACTGTGTCTGCCTGAATATGTGGCAAAAGCCCTGGGAGAACTGTGCACTGAGTTTGGCTTTAACCACTTGCCGATCGGTCCCTAGTAAAAATACGTCATTATTACCAGAGAATCTCCCACAGTTCTGTGACACCCTCAACATTCCACTAGTAGAGGTCCCAAACTGGTAGGCAGCATTTCGACCCACCTACCGGAGAACCGCTACTGCTAGAGTAGAACCTATGGATGCTCAAGAGCAGAGGACACATTGCCACCGCTCACCATCTACAACCCGTGATCTCTCTTCTGGTCGAGGCCTATATCCAGGTACCAGCCCGACAAAAGCTCCGCAACCTCGATGGGCTCGCTGAGAATACTGACATGGAACCCCTGCTGCGTCCAAACCCTGAGATGAGTACCTCACTTACCTTAAGTACCTTATATCTCCTGTTAATACCCTAACCCTGGAAATGAACATTGACAGATCTACTTGGGATCTGACAACTCAGAGTCTCTGCTTTAAACAGAAGCAGCCTACCTTTTGAAAACAGGCTCTAAGCTAAATAAAAGCCCTTACAAATTTATCCATAATCAGGTCCTAGCTATCACTGACCACCCTGTATACCCCAAACATGGCAATGAACACGGGACGTGGTTGCCTGGTTGCTCCTCAAAACTGTGCACACCTCTCCTGGACACGAAGCTTGTCTTTAGACACTACCTGCAGGACCTCACCGAACTCTCGAAATATTCCTTGTCATAGAGTGACTTAACCCAAAACCCACTGACTGAAAATGGGGTTAGAGCAACCCTTCTTTCTTTTTTTTTTTTTGATAAGAAATAGAGTTGCTCTACAATATGCCCACACCCTCACAACTACGAACCTCGTTCAGTTGGCAGTGTGGATAACAATCTCACGATCTCAAAGACTAATATGTTAACGTAAACATATTTTCCTACAGGTGGTGAGTGGTCGAGATGACTCACGGAAGTTAATACTGGGTAACATCGAAACACTATCCAGACATATCACCTATAGGTGATACCCTGCCTTATCTTCAATGCATCGCAAACCCTACTCCATATGATCCCACATAATAGCTCTCTGGATACCTGGACTCACTACTACTTCTTACTAACAATGTGACCCTTGTACACTCCTGTGAGTCATCTGCGACACATATTAGACATGTGCACAACAAAAAAAATCTTTTTTTTTTTTTCTTTTCGTTTTTTTCGTTTCCGTTGATTCGTAACGATTCGTACATTCGTAAGTCGTCGGTGTTCGGATTCGTAACGATTCGTACATTCATAAGTCGTCGGTGTTCGTATTCGTAACGATTCGTACATTCGTAAGAGTTATTTTTTCCTTGATTCGTTTTTTTGTTAGTTTAATTTTCGGACGCATTCGTATTTATTCGTACATTCATAACATTTGTAACATTTGTAGATTCGTAATCGGAGCATAATTCATAATTTTATGTAATGTGTATGCTATTACATTTTAATAATTTACGAATCGAAAAAAAAAGTTACGAATCGAAAAAAAAAGTTACGAATCGAAAATAAAAGTTACGAATCGAAAAAAAAGTTACGAATGTACGAATTTTTTTGTTCAATCCATTCGAAGTACGTTTAGCAGCACCATTGTAAGGGACATGGAAAATTACCAATTCAAAAAAAAGAAAGTTACGAATGTACGAATTTTTTCATTCGTTTTTCGGATTTTCTTCATTAGTACATTCGTTGTTTCTAATTATTTTTTTTCGGATTTTCGTTGTTTTTCGGATTCGTTCGATTCGAATGATTCGTTAATCGGATTTGTACGTTTCGAACGATTCATTATTCGGATTCGTACGATTCGAACGATTCGTTCATTCGTACGAAAACGAATGAACGAAAATAACGAAAAAAAAACGAAAAACGAAAAAAAAACGAAACGAATTGCACATGTCTAACACATATCATATATAGGACAGAGATAAATAAGATATTAATTGAACTTCATCCCCTAAAGGGAATGTATATAAGGCCTATCTCACGAAATTCTACCTGTGACCTAGGGAAGCCCACATCTGTGTTATTAGCTTCTAGTGAGTGACACATCACCAAGGATAAGACCTGTAAGACCTAGTGGCAGAACCCAACGCAGATCCCATAGAAGACTGTAACAAAGGTAACATGATATATATGGTCATAACTATCACTAACTGCACCAAAGGGCACACTAATATCATAAAGAATACTACCAAACCCCAATTGGCTACTATATCCCCCCTGGGAAAACACGGTTATATTTAGCTCTCCAACTCTCCTCCACATGGTACCTTTCAGGAATGTTGTTTGTTATTTGTTAAATGAAAAGTTATCTGAAAGTTATATGACAACACTTAGTTACGAAGTTCCAGAGCTCACTCTTATTTTTGCTCCCCCCAAGGAGGAAAGTAAAAAAATAAAAATAAATTGTGTTCTATACAGTTGCCTGACATCTTTGTAGATCCCTGTTCTCAGCCGTTAATATACGTAGACAAACTTAACTATCTCCCTACCTGGCAACAATTTTAGCACCACCCCCTTATGCAAAGTCTCCTGTTAAGCAACTAACCTAACCCTCTGTCTGCAAAGATCATTCACCGACTTTCCACTTTTCCCAGACCGCCTCCCACACAGTGGTGAACTCGACATCTCATAACTAGTACCTTCTCTTTCACCATATACCACTGATCCTACCCGTCATCTACGTGCGCAAACCACGTCGAAAACCCAGAAAAGTGAGCTGATTCTCACCTATCTCCGGTAATTACTGCTACCGGTACAGTTCCCTCTTCCCACCTACCTAATCTCTTGCTTCTACCACACCTCCAAGTCCTTACCCCTTTATTCCCCTACCCCCTCCATTCTCCTCTGATAGCACAAAGACCAATTCACAGCATAGAAAGGCGCCCGCCTCTGACACTACCTTGACCCAGTGAGTGGAACAGTCCTACGAATATGGCATCTTCCCAGCAACAGGACCACAAGCTCCACCTAAAAATCATCTCTCTCAATGCCCACAGCCTCAACATACCAGAAAAATTATCACGCTTATTCTTATCCATGCAAATGAGCAAAGCAGACTTAGGGGCTGATTTACGAATGGTTTGCGTCATGAGTTGCGGCGCACGGTGATGCGCAACGGCCGTTTTCGTATTTACAAAACATCTGCACCTGTAACACAGCGCAATTCCCCATTTACTATTATCTTGCCAGCGCACGGGAGGAGGCGATCGGTGCGCCGCTATAGACATGGCGCACAAATTATTCAACTCAGAATTAAAAGAAGGTGGAAGTGCCAATATTATGGGGGTGATGTGGGGTGATGTGAAGAAGTATAGTTATAACTGTCCAAGTAACAAATATGCCCAAAATAGAATGAGAAAGTAACTTTCTCTGAACAAGAACTGCGTGAGGTCAATTTATGCACTGCGCATGCGCAAGCGGCATTTGCGCGTGTTCAAGTACTTTGGTTCACTGCGCCGGCAAAATCGTAGTAAATGTCAAGCCACGTAAATGCATTTGCATAAGTTGAACGGGCGCACCTCTCAACTTGACTTTTTTTTTTTTACTCTGGTTCACTTCTATGTTTTTATTTTAAGGCTATTCGCACACAGGTCATGTTAGCATTAAAGTGGTTGTAAGAAATATCTCCTAAACCTACACGGTTTAGGAGATATTTGACAAAAGACAGGCACCGCTGTCTATGGCGCATGCGCCGTAGACAGCAGCGCGCAGGCACACTGAGAAAGCCGCTCTCAACGGCGATATGCCACGAGTGGCTGCTCCAAGTGACGTCATTGCGGCGCCGTCGAATGACATCGCCGGAGCCGCAAGACCCACCAAGAAGATGGAGGCTCCGTACACAAGGGGACAGCAGTGACTTTGCTGGCTCCTGTGTCAGGTAAGTGCTTTATGCTTTACCTTTGCAGGGAAACAAAGAGGAAGTAAACCCATTAGGGTTTACTTCCTCTTTAAGAAAAAAAATAATTCTGAAAAAAATGCGTGGGGGTCCCCCAAAATTCCATTACCAGGCCCTTCAGGTCTGGTATGGATATTAAGGGGAACCCCGCGCCACAAAAAAAAATGGCGTGGGGGTGCCCTCACAATCCATACCAGACCCTTATCCGAGCACGCAACCTGGCAGGCCACAGGAAAAGAGGGGGGGACGAGAGAGCGCCCCCCCTGAACCCTACCAGGCCACATGCCCTCAACATTGGGAGGGTGCTTTGGGGTACCCCCCAAAGCACCTTGTCCCCATGTTGATGAGGACAAGGGCCTCATCCCCACAACCCTGGCCAGTGGTTGTGGGGGTCTGCGGGTGGGGGGCTTATCGGAATCTGGAAGCCCCCTTTAACAAGGGGACCCCCATATCCCGGCCTCCCCCCTGTGTGAAATGGTAATGGGGTACAAAAGTACCCCTACCATTTCACCAAAAAAGTGACAAAAAGTGTTAAAAATGACAAGAGACAGTTTTTGACAATTCCTTTACTAAAGTCTTCTTCTTTCCACCTTTTCCTTCCTCTTTCCTTCATCCTTCGGTTTCTTCCTCAATCTTCTTCTTCCTCCATCTTCTTCTTCCTGGCATGTGGCTTGGTACAGTTCAGGAGGGGGGGCTCTCTCGTCCCTCCTCTTTTCCTTTGGCCTGCCAGGTTGCATGCACAGATAAGGTCTGGGATGGATTTTTGGGGGGACCCCATGCCATTTTTTTTATATTTTGGCGCAGGTTTCCCCTTAAAATCCATACCAGATCTGAAGGGTCTGGTGTGGATCTTGAGGGGGATCCCCACGCCATTTTTTTTTATTTTGGCGCGGGGTCCCCCTTATTTTTTTTTGTTTTATATTTTGTTCTAAAATCTTGCAAACAGGTAATTTTTCTCCTTCATCAATGTACACTGATGAGGCACTGATAGGCACCGATAGGTGGCTATGATGGGCACTGATGGGTGGCAATAATGGGCACTGACCGGTTACACTGATAGGCAGCACTGCTAGGTGGCACTTGTGGGTATTGATAGGTGGCACTGGTGGGCACTGGCAGGTGGAAATGGCAGGTGGCACTGGCAGGGGGTACTCGTGGGCACAGATGAGGCACAATTGCCTCTTCCTCTTCGGGACTGATGTCCCTTGCAGATAAGCCGGTGACCGAGTTTTTGTTTACATCATGTGATCAGCTGTCATTGGCTGACAGCTGATCACATGGTAAGGGGCCTGGACCGGCCCCTTACTCGGATCTGTGATCACCCGAGTCTCAGTGACTTGGTGATCACAGTGCGTGCTGCGTGCACCCTGCAGGGAGCGTGCAAAGGGGAGCTCGTCATATGATGGCCTCCCGGAAATTCAGGTCCGTGCTGTGGCCTTCATTCGGCTATAGTGTGGACAGCGAGTGGTTAAATTACCTTTTTTCCTTTAGAAATGTCACTTTGTGCCAGGACTTTTCTAAACACGGGAAAAATGCCCCACTTTACAGGCATAC
This sequence comes from Lithobates sylvaticus, assembly GCA_028564925.1. Classification (NCBI taxonomy): domain Eukaryota; kingdom Metazoa; phylum Chordata; class Amphibia; order Anura; family Ranidae; genus Lithobates; species Lithobates sylvaticus. The sequence goes on from CM053028.1 coordinate 164,173,834, forward strand.
TATAGACACCCCCCAGGTATGAAATTTAAAGGAATAATTCACTTTTATTGTTTCACTTTAAGCATTATTAAAATCACTGCTCCTGAAAAAACTTTTTTTTGCATTGATACATGTCCCCTGGGGCAGGACCCAGGTCCCCAAACACTTTTTATGACAATAACTTGCATATAAGCCTTTAAAATTAGCACTTTTGATTTCTCCCTTAAAATTTAAAAGGGTGTTCCGTGGCTTTCGAATTTGCCACAAACACCCCAAATTGTTCGCTATTCAGCAAACAGGCAAACACCTGATGTTCTCGAACATCGGGCTCATCCCTACTGTCTGCTACGTATATCTGTTTTGTATTCACATAGGGGAGAAAAGAAGAGGGACATCTGAGCTGTGTGTGGACACCAGTAACCCAGCACCTCCTGAAGATACAGAAATTCAACTCACCACACACCCTGAAGATGTTGATGCTGATGCGCAGGAAGTAATGTGTGAAGTTCTCGAAATGGTGTCGACCACAGGTCAGTGTCTGAGACCACAGCTTCAAGTAATACTGTAGATGGATGCCTGCATATTTCTAATACATGGTATGTTTTTTTTAGGTGATGTGGATGTTGTGGAAGAACAAAATCACTTCAGCAGTGCAAGTGCACAAATACTTATCAGTGAGCTCTTGGTTTGCAATAGGGAGTTGGAGAAAATGAAAGAAAACATCTATGATGTACAAAACAGAATTATCAACATCATCGATATTTTAGCAAAAATTTAAAAACCAAACATGTTTTATTTTTTTCGTTATGTTGTACATGTGTTTGTACAGTTTTAAATTGGTTACATTTGTGTGGCTTCATGCCCAGATGTCAATTGAAGTCACAACTGAAATTGGAAAAAGTAGTGCAGGAACTACTTTTGCAAATCATTGTGGCGCCGCTAAATCAGTGTTGCACCGATAGGAACAGTGCCATTGCCTCAAATAGGCTGCGACTTGTCATGCGATTTGATCTATCAATTCGCATGACAAATCGCTCCAATGTGAACCTAGGCTTTATAGTGTCTGAGGTCAGTGTTTAGCCACTCCACTTCTCTAGGTGCACCACCAGGTCCTGTTTTCTTTTTTTCCGCATGCTAAAAACGACTGTGTGAATTACTAACCTCAAAAATGACATCATCACCGGTGCCAAAAAGAAAAAATATAGAAAACATGACATTGAAAAGAAATGCATCTGGAGAAGGAGAGTTGTCAAACACTGCAATAAGTAATGTTTTAATTGTAATCTTTATGTGTTTTTAAGAATCGCAAAGCCAAAAACTGAAGATGTACACAAATTGGGCCACACAATTCTGACTTCCCTCACGATCCCATGCTTAAAAAGGGATGTCTTTCCCTACATCTAGTTTGCTAAAGCCCCAAAACACACAGTGTGTCAACATGTGCTATCTCCCATCACGGGATATCATTGTAAGAGTTTTGGGTGTGCAACCCCTTCCTCCAAATTAAAGTAGGTGAGAGGAAGGGGTTGCACCCCGAAAGACATCCATTGATCCACCATGATGTGAGCTAGCACATGTTGACACATGGGGGGGGGGGTTATTTCAAAAAGGCAAATCCACTTTGCACTACAAGTGCAATGCAAGTGCACTTGGAGTGCAAAGTGGATTGGCCTTTCTGAAATAACCCCCTTGTGTCAACATGTGCTAGCTCCCATGTGCAACAACAGAGTATGCAAGCTTGATTTGGCTACAGATTTGCATAACAGCATAGGAGGCTTGGTCATCTGCATCATGCTCTTCAAGCTATTTATCTGTTTGCATTTGTGGGGGGGGGGGTCCAAATGAGTTTCAGCCCCCAAAAAATAGCCTCTTGAACTCAAATTAAGCTGACAAAATACATTGTTATGTTACTAGGCTAGGTGTGTATGGGCCCAGGATAGCATGCTGGGGAGGATAGTGAAGGCAAATATCCATGAAGGACAAAAAGGAGCCTTAAAAGCTTACAGCATACATGAGGACAAAGAGGACATTCACAGCATATTACAATAATGGTAATTATGGAATGAAGAAATGAACGATTAGCAAACATTAAATACATAGAATGTGATGTTAAAGGCTAAAACTTGCCTGAATATAGTCCTTCTGCTGGACTTGGATGATGGCAGAACAGGTCTCTGCAATAATGATTCCCAGAGCCTGAGGGGAGATCCCAGTTGTTGGAGAGATGGCTTGCCGCATACATGTGTCCTGCTTACTAATATAGGGGGTAAGCAAAGCCAATAGATGGTGAAAGCAAGGGTCTGTCATCCGGAGGTTATTCCTAAAATCATCAGGATTATTCTCCTGGAGCTCCCGCAACAAAGGCATATGACAGAATTAGTCACAATTAAGCAACCAATTCTTGTTCCAAGAACTCCTCCTCCCCCTGTTCCTGGACTGGACTTGGGTCAAAGCAATAAAGCCCAATAATAGCATGATCTCTCTGACGAGAACTCCACATGGCTAGTAGACAAATGGCCGTTCAGAAACAAACTGAGAACAACGCACTGAAAATTACAAAGGACCTGACAGGCACGACCTGAAAATCAGAAGTGAACTGAAAAGAACACACTGAAAAACAGAAACGACCTGACAAGCACGCACTGAAAAACAGAAACGAACCGACACGCACGACCTGAAAAACAGAAACGAACTGACAAGCACGAGGCTGAAAAGCGCGTATCGACACTCACCAAACTTCTACTAACACGAGATTAGCAGAAGGAGCCCAAAGGGTGGCGAATGACTAGTAAACTTCCTTTTTATCGGCTCGTAGTACGTCTAGTACGTCACTAAGTTCGTAATTGTTGGTCAACATTTCTGTGGCCGTGTGTATGCAAGACAAGTTTGGGCCAATGCCCTTCGGACAAAATTCCACCGTTTTGTTGGCGAACAATCCGGTCGTGTGTACGTGGCTTAAGTTTTACCTGCAGATCATTTTCCTTGAACTGCATCATTATTTTTAATTCTGCCTAGAATAGCAGTGCCATTTGAAAATTTGATGACACAATTTCCCTCATAATGAGCAGCACAATCAGAGGTATACAAGGTAAGTAGGGCATCTCCTGCAAATCATTTGTTCTTAACATCAACTTGATTGTGTGTATGTATACATTTTTTTTCTATTATTTTGTATATGCTGTTACTACTATACAATGATTTTAAATGATGTGTCGAGTTTGCTCGGAGTTCAATTGGTGTATCAGATTTTTTTCTGGCAGTGGTTCTGGACTGAACTCTTCACACAAGATTTGAGTGTATGTACCGTGTACTCCAGACACGGTTTTCTTTGTGGTACCAGCTGAGTACTGTTTTTATTGGTTTGTTCTCCTGTAACCTAATGAAGACACATTAGAGCAGTATATAGGTGTTTGTGGTGGCTAGTTCAAATAGGTAATGACTAAGCCCTAAAATTTGCACGAAACGCATCTACCAATTTGTCCCCTGCTCAATCTTTCAATCACTTGTCATGTAAAGCTTCAATGAAAAGGATTATTGGAAGTGCAGCCATCCAGAATCATTTCCTTATGTTATACAAGGTAAGTAGTAGTAGCAGGCTCAAGACACATCCAATTGTGCAGATGGTTGGATCCTGTTTTTCATTTACAGCATTGTGATTGTTGATTTAACCGCTTCAATACAGGGCTTTTAAACACCCTTCCTTACCAGAGCACTTTTTGCGATTCGGCACTGCGTCGCTTTAACTAACAATTGCGCGGTCGTGCGACGTTACACCCAAACAAAATTGACGTCCTTTTTTTCCCACAAATAGAGCTTTCTTTTGGTGGTATTTGATCGCCCCTGCGGTTTTTATTTTTTGCGCTATGAACAAAAGAAGAGCGACAATTTTGAAAAAAAACACAATATTTTTTTACTTTTTGCTATAATAAATATCCCATTTTTTTAAAAAAAACTATTTTTTTCCTCAGTTTAGGCCGATACGTATTCTTCTACATATTTTTCTTAAAAAAATCGCAATAAGCGTATATTGATCGGTTTGCGCAAAAGTTATAGCGTCTACAAATAGGGGATAGATTTATTGAATTTTTTTTTTTTTTTTTTACTAGTAATGGCGGGGATCTGCGATTTTTTTTTCGTGACTGCGACATTGCGGCGGACACTTCGGACACTTTTGACACATTTTTGGAACCATTCACATTTACACAGCGATCGTTGCTATAAAATTGCAGTGATTACTGTGTAAATGTGACTGGCAGGGAAGGGGTTAACACTAGAGGGTGCTGCAGGGGTTAATGTGTTCCCTAATAGACGTGATTCTAACTGTAGGGGGAGGGGACTTAAGGGGAGGAGACCGATCATGTGATCCTCTGTACTGGGATCACATGATCGGTCTCCTCTGCACTGACAGGACGTGGAGCTGTGTGTTTACACACACAGCTCCACGTTCCCGCCCGGTCCCGTTGTTTTAACGGGCAATCGCGGGTGCCCGGCGGACATCGCGGCCGCCGGGCACTCGCACCGGGTCCCGAGCGATGCCGCGGGCGCGCGCGCGCGCGCCCCCCAGGCGGCCGGGAATCCGAGGACGTCATATGACGCCCACCCAGGATGGTAGATCCACCTTGTGGGCGTCATATGATGGCGGGCGGTATTGAAGTGGTTAAAGACATTACTTTTCAATCTGAATTTATTTACATCCACCTAAAGATGACACCTTAATACAGAGTATGCAAGCTTGATTTGGCTACAGATTTGCATAACAGCATAGGAGGCTTGGTCATCTACATCATGCTCTTCCAGCTATTTATCTGTAAACTGATAACTGTGTCTGAAGGAATCACCTAAGTGTAAAAAACATTTAACCTCCTCAAGTCTTGACACTTTGGCCCCCCTCTAGTCCAAGACATTTTTCATCTCTCAGCACACACTTTGAATGCCAATTTCACAGTCATTTTTTTGTACTTTTTTGTACTTTTTGTACTTTTTGCTATAATAGCAAAAAAAAGGCTGGAAATTAAAAGAAAAACATTTTTCTTAGTTTTTGTTATACAGTTTTGCAAATAAATAATCTTTCTTCATAAATTTATGCCACAATATATTCTGCTACATTTCTTTGGTTAAAATAATCCAAATCAGTGTATATTAATTAGTCTACAAACTATGGTATATATATTTGAAAAAATTGATCAGTTGTTATCTCATTTCTTGAGATTCCCCCCCCCCCCCAAAAAAAAAAAAACCTTTTCGGAAAGTAGTCAAATGTAAGAGGCATGGTGAGTTTTTGAAGTTGCAATTTTTTGGAAAATTTGTAAATTAAATGAATCTTTTTTTTCACAAAGTTGTTCTTACACGCAGCATAGGCACTCTTAAGACGCGTACACACAATCGGACATTCCGACAACGAAACCGTGGATTTTTTGCCGAAGGATGTTGGCTCAAACTTGTCTTGCATACAGACGGTCACATAAATGTTGTCGGAAATTCCAAACGTCAAGAACGCGGTGAAGAACAACACGTATGACGGGACTATAAAAAGGAAGTTCATTAGCCAGTGCGCCACCCTTTGGGCTCCTTTTGCTAATTTTGTGTTTATCTCGTGTTAGTAGAAGTTTGGTGAGAGACGATTTGCCCTTTTCAGCCTCATGCTTTTCAGTTCATTCCTTCTTTTCAGTTTGTGCTTGCGGGTTCGTATCTGTTCTTCAGTGCGTGTTGTCAGTTAGTTCAGTTAGTTCTATTCAATGGTTCGCTTCTGTTTTTCAGTGTGTTCTTGTCCACTTGTTTCTGATTTTCAGATCGTTCTTCTTAGGTCCTTTCTGATTTTCAGTGCATTCTGACCAGCCGACCGCTTTCAAGCCATCTTGCGGGTACGTACTCATCGTAGAGTTCACGCTGTGCTTGGGCTTGGTGTTGGAGTTCATGCTTTGACCCAAGTCCTGTCCATGAACAGGGCGAGGAGGAGTTCATGGACAAAGAATTGGTTGCTCCAGCGTGACCATGCGGCATGCGGCAAGCCATCACTCCAGAGTAGAGGCTCGTCGCCACCTTGCAGTACTTGGTGACGGGGAGAAGTCTCCAGGATATTAAGTTCATGAGTGGAATCTCCCCCCAGGCTCTGGGAATCATTATTCCAGAGACCTGTTCTGCCATCATACAAGTCCTGCAGAAGGACTATATTAAGGTAAGTTGTATCCTTTACCATTCTGTGTATTTAATGTTTGCTAATGTATTGTATTTCTTTCATTATTCCATAATTACCATGATTGTAATATGCTGTGAATGTCCTCTTTGTTCTCATGCATGCTGGAAGCTTTTAATGCTCCTTTTTTGTCCTTCATACTGATAAGTGGACCTTATACTTTTGTCTTTAAATACTCTTTAAAATAAATCTATACTTATGTTGGCCAAGAAAGTTTGTGTCTAATCTGCTTGCAATGTTATGTGCAAAAGTAAAATTTTTTTCATGTTTGACTCCACAGTTTCCTTTAAACCCTCAGGAATGGCAGACTGTGGCTTCCCAGTTTGCCCAGCAGTGGGACTTCCACAACTGTGGTGGGGCAATAGATGGGAAACATTTCCACATTGTCGCACCCCCCAACTCGGGGTCATACTATTATAATTATAAGGGGTATAGCAGTATAGTGTTGTTGGTGGTGGTGTCGGCGACGTACGAGTTTTGTATATGGACGTCGGGAAAAATGTTCGAATGACGGATGGTGGAGTCATCACCCAGACAGATTTTTACAGACGGCTCCAGATAGCAGCTTGGGCTTGCCATCTCCAGAAGACAATGTGGCGGGACTCCCGTTCGTCTTTGTCGCAGATGAAGCTTTTGCACTGGGGGACCATCTTATGTGGCTATTACCAATGAGGACCCTCACCCCAGACCAGAGGGTTTTTAATTACCGGCTGGCCAGAAGAGTGGTACCTTTGGCATAATGGCCAGCCAGTTCCACTTATTCCTCACTGCTATTAATATGACTGAATATAAACTCAATCACATAATTCTTTCATGCTGCATTTTACATAACTTTTTGCACAAAAATGCATCAAACTATGTGGCCTCAGTTGGGACTGAGGCTGGCTTACCGGGTCCAACAACTCTGACAGCTCTTGAAGCTGGCTGTCCTGTATTTCCCCCCCAAGGCACTCACGAAGTATGCCAAAAGTATCTAGAGTACTTTGCGGGTAGGGGGCCATTGATATGCCAGAGAATGTCTAAACATGTTTTAAATATTTTTTTTTTAAGAAACTGAACTCATATTTTTTATTTGATTTACTGCTTGTGTTTCTTTTAGCTGTCTCCTAGGTTCTCCAATGGCCTTTGATTTTTGCCCATTTTCTTCAATAGTGCAAACATAGCTTATTTGATACATGAGGTGACAATCTCTTCTTCAGCTAACTATTATGTTGTGCTGTGTGTCTGCTACACACACACCTTGTTTTTGTTGTTAATGTATGTAATGCATTAATGATAAAAATAATCATCCTTTTCAAATCCATGAATTAATTGCTTGGAGTCCCTAAAATGGCCTGATTGGGGGAAAATTTTGAGCACTGTGGGGGTTATTTACTAAAGGCAAATCCACTTTGCACTACAAGTGCACTCCAAGTGCACTTGAAAGTGCACTGAAACTGCAGTGAAAGTGCATTTGGACTGCATAGTGGATTTTCCTTTCGTAAATAAGCCCCATTGTCACTGTAACTACACCAACTTACTCCAAAAACTGGTATTGAGCATTGAAAGAAGAAGCCACACATTGTTGAGTATAAAACATTTTATTCCAAGCACATTCACATGTGCATTATAAAAGTTTTTTTTTTTTAACAAACCAACATCTTTGGTGTATAACTTTATTGTGTGACAGTATATAGCCTTTTTGTGGCTAAACAGGCATGTTTAAAACCATAACATGCATACCTCAGGAACTTACAAAGTTCAACTTTGATAAAGTGAAGACAATATGAGACCTTAGTATGTCAAAACTGTTTTGATTTTGCCTTCATCAGATGGGGTGATGTCACCCCTGTAAAAGCCAAATTTTGAAGATACACACAAACCGGCACTCAAAAATGTGGATTTTCATCATGATCCGATGCCTAAAAAGTGTGTATTTTCCCTACATCTATTTTGATAGATGTAGGGAAAAGACACACAGTGTGTCAACATGTGCTATCTGCCATCATGGGATATCAATGTACGCGTTTTGTGGGTGCAACCCCTTCCTTGCAACTAAAGTAGATGAGAGGAAGGGGTTGCACCCACAAAACGTGTACATTGATATCCCATGATGGCAGATAGCACATGTTGACACACTGTGTGCATCTTTAAAAGTTGGCATTCAAAATACTTAAACATTTATATAAAAAATTTTTAAATAACAACAAACATTGTCTTTTGTTTTTTTTGGCTAGATTTTGGATAAAACATCAATGATGTTGGTGAGTCTTTTTATTCAACATCATTGATGCTTTCCTTGACCTCCTCTAAATCCCAATTGCACACCATTATTTTGCTGATCAGGACCTGTGCACTTGCACTGTTGAAGTGAGTTTCTTCTTCAACAACATCCACATCAGCTAAAAATAAAAAAAAAACACACCATGTATTATAAATATGCAGGCATACATCTATTACCTGAAGCTGTGGTCTCAGACACTGACCTGTTGTGGTCACCATTTTGCCTACTTCATGCACCTCGGAATTCACATCTCCATGGTGTGTGGGGATTTCCCCTTCTTCATGAGTAGTGGGGTTCCTGGTGTTCTCAGATGTCTCGATTCTTTTCTCCCCTATATGGATACAAAAAAGGTATACTTAGTTAGCACAAAGATATTTGAGGCAAGAAATAGTAATATAAAACATTGCTTGGAAGGGTCGTGCAATTGTCTGTTTTGGCAGAGTTACAAGCTGAAGACATGATTTTTTCCCTTTTTCAAAGCTGGAATAATTACCTGTTTTGTGCAACTTTCACACATGGAGAGACCCCTAGTATCCACTAGAGCACCTGCGTGGGACACCATAAAAAGGGTTCTAAAAAAAGGGTGTCCCACACTAGTGCTCCTGCGTTCAGATGTGTAAACAGCTGCTGAGTGTCCTCTCCTTGCACTGAATCAAGTTTGCATTTCATTCTAGTTACAAACACATATAGACAACAATGTACTAAACTTTTTTTCATACAAATAGGCTTGAACAAATGTAGTTAACCTGCATGTGCCAAAAACGTCATATTAGTGGTTGAACGAACAATGTTTAATACGAACGATTACTGTACCCACGAACCTCCAACTTGCCATTTTAAACTGTACAACAGTAAAGAAAAGCACATGGAGCAGCACTAAAGTAATAATAATAATAATAGGAACACACAACAAAAACGTACTTTTTAGAAGCAGTTTCCTGATCCTTCTGTACTGATCATGCGCCCTCAATTTCAGGTATGACCACTGTTTCCTCAATTGCTGCTTGGATTGTCTTACACCAAAATTCCTGTGCAGACTTCTCACAACTTTAGTCATGATCTTGGCCTTTCTCACATTTGGGTTTCTGTACGGTCCATGCTTCCCATCATAGTCGGCCCTCTTCAAGATGTCCACCATCTCCACCATCTCTACAAAGGACATATTTGAGGCCTTATATCTCGTCCTGGATCGGGAACTGCCTTGCTCCGGGCTTTTGTCGTCCTCCTCATTGCTGCTCTCTGCATGCACCTGCTCTGTTTCCGCCATGTGCTCTCCCACTGCGCCCAAAGAGAAGGGGTGGGGTATACAGTAGAAACAAGGTCAGGGGCAGAGCTTCACACGTGCTCTGTGTATATAAAGAGTAAACATGTGCGTCGTACGTACAATCTGTGAGCGGACGACAGAGTAGCGTAATCGCTGATCGTGCAAACAAAGGTACAATTTTAACTTGGGGCATCAGTGGTTAGTGGCCTATACTGCTTTTCTAGATTGAGGCCTATATTGGGACACGATTAGGAGAGTTTAAACTAACATTAGGGTTTGTCTTGTGTTGTGTCTTGCAGATAAAATGGATACATATACAGACCCAGACTTCTTGCCAAACTTTATAGACATGTACAGGGGGATGCCATGTCTCTGGCAAGTCAAACACAGAGAATACTCCAACAAGCTAAAGAGGAAGGCACCGCTGGAGCAACTGTTGGAATTAGTGAAGCCGGTGACTCCCATGGCAGACATCCCCTATTTGAAGGCCAAAATTGGTGGCCTGAGGAGCACATATAATAGGGAGCGCAAAAAGGTCCAGGATTCCATGAGATCAGAAGCAGCAGCAGATGACTTATGTTCCCAGGCTGTGGTACTACGACAGACTGCTGTTTTTGTCAGACCAGAGTGAACCCAGGCCATCACTATCTACACTTCCTTCCACACTTCCTTCCACATCAGATGAGGCTTCAGAAGTCCAACCTGGGCCTTCCACCCAGGAAGAAGATGTGGAGGAGCCCAGCTTGACACAGGTATAGCATTGTTCAACATATTTTTTGTCCAAAATGTAATGATGTTAACTAGATGCTATTATTGATCACTAATTTCTGATTTAACAAAGTGGTTTACATATCAATAGACAATAGTAGCCAAAAATGATTGGGACAAGAATGAAAAATGCTGGGGTCAGAATGATAGTCTTTTCTATTTGTTAACATTCAATTTTCAACAGTCATGAGCTAAAAATTGTGTGTGATTGATGACCAAAAACCTAAAGCTATGTCCCATTTTCATACACATGAAAGTCTCAGCCAGGAGGCCGTGGAAAGTGGCAGCAAGGAGGTGGCCGTGAAAAGCAGCCTGACCGAATCCCAGGTTCCTCCCCTCCACCTTCCAACAAAAAGGACCAGGAAGGCGAAGAACCTGGAGGAGTCAGCGACTGTTTTGATTCCACAGGCTACTGTGGTCCTCACAAAAAACCCTGGTGGCCTGAGTCATATCTGACAGCCAGTAAACTGGAACAAATGGAGGAGGGCCAACGTTTCATCTGTGAGGAGTTAATACTTCAGGCCCTAAACAAGCGGATGAGGGGCGAACTCACAACTAAGAGCCACGTGTGTGAGTTGGACCATTTTACTCCTCCACCACCTCCAGCAACACCACCACCACCTCCAGCAACATCTCCAACAACACTGCCACCCAACCCAGGGCAGCAGCCTGGAAGGAAGCGTGGAAGGAAGTTTGGAGAGTGATGGCCTGGGTTTGGTGTGGTCTGCCAAAAGACCCAGGCTGTTGTAAGACCACGGCCTCGGGACATATATGTCATCCGCTGCTGCTCCCGAGCTCTCGGAGTCCTGGACCGTATTGTGCTCCCTATTAAATGGACTCCTCAGGTTACCAATTTTGAGAGTCAAATAATTGATGTCTGCCCTGGGGTAAAAAGGCTTCAACAATTCCAACTGTTTCTCCAGCTTTGCCATCCTCTTTATTGTTAGGACCCCTAATAAATTAAAAAAATTTGTTTTGACAAATACTTAGCTATGTGTTTTACTTCAAACAGCACAGTTTGTTTGTGAGTAGGCAGGTACCTTTCAAAAATACAATGTCAAATTAACAAGGGACACCAACACCAACCAACCTCTTTGAGGTAAATAAATACAAGATAATAATGTTGTTGTGGTAACTTGACACACAAAACGACAAAAAATATTCTGGAGATCACTAGAAAAAAAAAAAGCTTTTATTCTGGAGATCTGGAGAAATAAAAAAAAAAGGAGATCACTATGAAAAATAAAAAAAGATTATTCTGGAGATCTTGATAAAAAAAAACCCAACAAAAAACAATGATTATTCATGAAATCACGAGTTTGTCAGAACTCTATGTGAATTTCAGCAGCAAAGCAACTTCATTATTCTAGCATTATAAAGAAGAAGAGAATGCGCTGCATTGAAAGATTAAAAAATGTGCTGCGTGACGAATGTGCTATATCTACAAACGCTAGTTTTACAAGACCGAGCGATTCCGTCTCGTACTTGATTCTGAAAATGCGCTGACTTTTGCACGTCGGACTTGTGTACACACGATCAGACTTTCCTTTGTTGTCAGAAAATTTGAGAACCTGCTATCAAACATTTGTGTGTGGAAATTCCGACAGCAAATGTTCGATGGAGCATACACACGGTCGGACTTTCCGACAACAAGCTCACATCGTATTTTTTCCATCGGAAATTCCGATCGTGTGTACGGGGCATTAGAATTACACTCCAAAACACATTCAGCTATGTTTCCTGAGTATGAGGAACCCACGTTTCAGACTTTTTCACAGCCTAGATGCATAGAGAGGCACAAAATCAGAGGAGCACAAAATCGGAGGAGCACCTTTGGGCTTCCAAAGAGCATAAATTAGTCATCTCACTCTCTTGTCTTTCAAGACTCTGCCCTCTCTTGTTTCTCCTCCTACTTATTACAGCGCTTTTTCAGTGTTACCTATAACTCTGTTTCCCTTGTTACCCCAAGGTTCTTTCCTCGAACCCCTCCTCTTCTCCATTTACACCTCCTCCCTTGGTCGATTAATAAACTCCAATGGCTTCCAGTACCATCTCTATACTGATGACATAAAAATCTATCTCTCTACTCCTCATCTCACAAGGAGTGAGGACTGAAGGACAGTCTCCTCTCGCATTACTAACTTATTAACTGACTTATCAGCATGGATGTCACACCACTTCCTCAAACTCAATCTTTCTAAAACTGAGCTCATAATTTTTTCTTTGGCCCATGCCCTCTCCCCTGACTTGTCCATCAAGATTAATAATACAACCATTAGTCCCTCCACTCATGCCAGGATGCTAGGTGTAATCCTGGATACTGACTTGTCCTTTCAGCCCCAAATCCAATTGTCCAAATCTTGCAGACTTCATCTCCATAACATCTCCAAAATACGCCCCTTTTTAACCGTTAAAAACCAACATATTCACTCCCTTGTTATCTCTCATCTTGACTATTGTAAATCCCTCCTCATTGGCCTACCTCTCCTTAAACTATCCCCCTTCAGTCTAACCTGAATGCCTAACAGACTCATCCATCTTACCAACCATTCAGTGTCTTCACCTCTCTCTGCCAATCCTTCCACTGGCTTCCCATTGCCCAATGAATACAATTCAAAACACTAACAATAACATACAAAGCCATTTACAATTCTACCCCGAGCTACATCACCAATCTTATCTCCAAATATCACCCAAACCGTCCTCTCTGCTCCTCCCAAGATCTCCTGCTCTCTAGCTCCCTTGTCTCATCCTCCCATGCTCGTCTCCAGGACTTCTCCAGAGCCTCTCTGGAACTCAATACTCCAATGTGTCCAGTTATCTACTACTCTGTCCACTTTTAAGCGATCCCTCAAAACTCATCTCTTCAGGGAGGTCTATTCTGCCTTCAGCTAACAACTGAATCTTCTACTTCCCTCACCTGTTCATCTGTTACAGTTACTACCTTTTGTTTCACCAGTCCCTCCCTATTAGATTGTAAGCTCGCAGGAGCAGGGTCCTCCTAACTCTTTTGTATTAAATTGGGCTTTTCTTCTGTTCGCTCACTCTGCATTTTTTTAATTAATAAAAGTAAACTATATATTTTTGAAAACTCTCTTACTTTACATTATTTCTTCACACCTGCCTAAAATATTTTGCACAGTACTGTACACAGAGTCAGAAAAATATTAAAGTCAGATATTTCTTTTATAACTTAGAACACTTCACATATGCAGAATAAACCTTATTAGTACAAAGAAGATTAATAAATCAAAAATCAGAGAGGGAGAGATGAGGGTGCTCTGGTGAGGATAGACATCCGGTCCTTTGTAGCAGTGAAGAGATGGCACTTAGGGGCAGCACTTGTATGAGAAGAAGCAGCTCTGTTGGAACAAAATGTTTTATTTTTATTTTCTAATTCTTCTTGTTGTTATTTACATCCCACTGCCCTATGTATGCCCCTTTTGGGACCACCAAGGCCAAATGCATTAATTCAAAGTGTTTTATGTGTCATATGCTTAGCTGTATAACTCTGGTTCTGGTCCTTTAAGAAACGGACACCCATCAATTTATACATAACTCGTATATGTTCTGTATGTCACATTTTAATCTTATCGCCTTTGAACACTGGTTCATACATGCTTATCACTGTTGAATGCCCCAAATATTCATCTATAATGCACAAAGATGTATACCACCAATCTTTCTGATCCCGATGACACAGGCTACGTGTATATGCCCACGACAGACTGCATTCCAAATGGCTTCTCGGCTACACATTCCCGACTCCAAAGGCGCCCAATCAGCAGGTCCATGCTCCTCCCCTTTCTCCTTCCCTCAACGCTTATAAGCCCGCTGGGCTAACATGGGTGTAGGTCTGATGAATGAGTCACGTATGCTCCGAAACGCGTTACCGCCCATCGCCCTCAGCTGACGTCAAATTGACCGCGTGTGCTCCAGCTTGGTTCCATAATCCAGGCAGCCTCATTGCTTCTTCACTTCCTCGTTCCATGTCACCAGGGATTCAGAAAGCTGCAGGACGGCTCTCTCTTCCTCCCCAGATGGACAAAGGACAAAGCGATCTGCTTGAGGACATACTAATACATGCTCATTTCTTCTAACATCGTATAAGGGTTTTTAATCCCCTTGTGCTTTAATACTGCACTTAGAGGCTCCTTTCTCTCTCCTTTCTATGTATCAAAAATCAAACTGTTGGTGAAATATTTTGGTGAACTAAGCATTTTAGCATCATTTATGTCCAGATCAACACATATGCCTTTTATAACTTAGGAGCTTTCAATTATTTTCTGTTTCAAAACTTTTAGTAAAGGTTGAAGCCAACAATTTATGGTGCAATTCTTTTTCTGCAACTATGGGCTGTCATTGTGTTCTCCCAGTGGGGGGGTATGGTAAGAACTCACAGTGATCATTGCCAGTGGCTATAGCTGCTGGCAATAAATGCATGGAAGATCAATCATGCTGGCTGTACCCAAGTAGATTGATGGATCGACTTGGGTACAATCATCCTGTCCATAGATTGGTTTGAATCTCACCCAGTCCCTGCTGAACCAAGATTGTTAGCTACTGTGCTGGCCTTTTTTTTACTTCTTCTTTTGACTTTTTGACTTCCTTCTTTTCCAGGCTAAGAACTAATATGTGTACCCAGGACCTACGACCCATACTATCACAAGTGTAAGGCAGTCAGGAGAGGGTCATCACCTACACCAGTCAAAGCCTACATGCAATTCTGCAAAGCTGAACATGTGCCAAGTTTGAAGTCTGAACAGATATAAATATGTTATTGCATCTCCAAACAAGCCTGAATTCTCCTTGCATTATTATCCAGCAAAGAGCAACAAGGCAGCGTATACACAACTAGCCATGCTTCACTGAGGTATAGATGAAGATGCTGAAGAGATAGAAATCCCTGACTGGAGGAAGTCTTAAGATAGGCCTCAGGGGAACCTCATACATGTACTGAAAGAACATAACTGCCCAGACACACAGAGATGATCCATTGGTTGCCCTCCTTCCTCCCTCCAGAGAAAACACATCATTATGTCAAGGACCTGTGCCTTCTTTGTAACAGAAAGAATCCACATGGAAGTGGGGCACTGGGTTGTCCACAAAACGTTTACCTGGTTCAAGAGACAAGCCAAGTGTGTAGATCTATTCTAGTTGGTTAAACAGGTCAACTCATACTATGGACTGTGGTCACAGGGGGATGAGGCCCTGATTCCACCTCTGACTTTGGACACGTCTACCTCAATGTAAGTACTAACCATCAACTTTCTTCCACTCAATGGATCATAAGACGGATACAATCAAGTTCTGGTTGTGATGACCCATGTTACCAAATTTGCGGTGCCAGTAGCATCCTGTGACCAGATCACTGTCCATTTCACTGTGTCTCTATCAGATGTCCCTATCAGAGTCCACCTTTACATCAGAGTCCCCATCACAGTGCCCCCGTATCCCTCGAATCTCACCCAGTCCCTGCTGAACCAAGATTGTTAGCTACTGTGCTGGCCTTTTTTTGACTTCTCCCTTCTTTTCCAGGCTAAGAACTAATATGTGTACCCAGGACCTAGGACCAATACTATCACAGGTGTAAGGCAGTCAGGAGAGGGTCATCACTTACACCAGTCAAAGCCTACATGCAATTCTGCAAAGCTGAACATGTGCCAAGTTTGAAGTCTGAACAGATAGAAATATGTTATTGCATCTCCAAACAAGCCTGAATTCTCCTTGCATTATTATCCAGCAAAGAGCAACAAGGCAGCGTATACACAACTAGCCATGCTTCACTGAGGTATAGATGAAGATGCTGAAGAGATAGAAATCCCTGACTGGAGGAAGTCTTAAGATAGGCCTCAGGGGAACCTCATACATGTACTGAAAGAACATAACTGCCCAGACACACAGAGATGATCCATTGGTTGCCCTCCTTCCTCCCTCCAGAGAAAACACATCATTATGTCAAGGACCTGTGCCTTCTTTGTAACAGAAAGAATCCACATGGAAGTGGGGCACTGGGTTGTCCACAAAACGTTTACCTGGTTCAAGAGACAAGCCAAGTGTGTAGATCTATTCTAGTTGGTTAAACAGGTCAACTCATACTATGGACTGTGGTCACAGGGGGATGAGGCCCTGATTCCACCTCTGACTTTGGACACGTCTACCTCAATGTAAGTACTGACCATCAACTTTCTTCCACTCAATGGATCATAAGATGGATACAATCAAGTTCTGGTTGTGATGACCCATGTTACCAAATTTGCGGTGCCAGTAGCATCCTGTGACCAGATCACTGTCCATTTCACTGTGTCTCTATCAGATGTCCCTATCAGAGTCCACCTTTACATCAGAGTCCCCATCACAGTGCCCCCGTATCCCTCGAATCTCACCCAGTCCCTGCTGAACCAAGATTGTTAGCTACTGTGCTGGCCTTTTTTTGACTTCTCCCTTCTTTTCCAGGCTAAGAACTAATATGTGTACCCAGGACCTAGGACCAATACTATCACAGGTGTAAGGCAGTCAGGAGAGGGTCATCACCTACACCAGTCAAAGCCTACATGCAATTCTGCAAAGCTGAACATGTGCCAAGTTTAAAGTCTGAACAGATAGAAATATGTTATTGCATCTCCAAACAAGCCTGAATTCTCCTTGCATTATTATCCAGTAAAGAGCAACAAGGCAGCGTATACACAACTAGCCATGCTTCACTGAGGTTAGATGAAGATGCTGAAGAGATAGAAATCCCTGACTGGAGGAAGTCTTAAGATAGGCCTCAGGGGAACCTCATACATGTACTGAAAGAACATAACTGCCCAGACACACAGAGATGATCCATTGGTTTCCCCCCTTCCTCCCTCCAGAGAAAACACATCATTATGTCAAGGACCTGTGCCTTCTTTGTAACAGAAAGAATCCACATGGAAGTGGGGCACTGGGTTGTCCACAAAACGTTTACCTGGTTCAAGAGACAAGCCAAGTGTGTAGATCTATTCTAGTTGGTTAAACAGGTCAACTCATACTATGGACTGTGGTCACAGGGGGATGAGGCCCTGATTCCACCTCTGACTTTGGACACGTCTACCTCAATGTAAGTACTGACCATCAACTTTCTTCCACTCAATGGATCATAAGACGGATACAATCAAGTTCTGGTTGTGATGACCCATGTTACCAAATTTGCGGTGCCAGTAGCATCCTGTGACCAGATCACTGTCCATTTCACTGTGTCTCTATCAGATGTCCCTATCAGAGTCCACCTTTACATCAGAGTCCCCATCACAGTGCCCCCGTACATGGATTATCCCCATCAGAGTGTCTAATTACATCAGTTGTCCCCATCAGAGTGCCCTCTTACATCAATCCCCCCCCCCATCAGAGTGCCCCCCTTACATCAATTTCCCCCTAGTAGAGTTTGTTTCCCTTTACATCAAATATCCACATTAGAGTGACCCTTATATGAGGTGTCCCCATCAGAGTGCCCCTTACATCAAATGTCCCCATCAGAGTTTCATTTTACATCAAATGTCCTCTTCAGAGTGCCTCCTTACATCAGCTGTCCCCATCGGAGTGCCGCCTTACATCAGTTGTCCTCATCAGAATTCCCCCTTACATCAATTGCCACCATTAGAGTACCCCCTTACATCAACTGCCTACTTAAGACTGGCTCGTGGATTAGTGCATGCACTCTCAGATACAGTGTACCCAGAGGGGCGTAACTAAAATCTGGAGGGTACAGCCCACCCCAGCACACCTCCCTAGATCCATGCCTGCTCTGGCTTCAGAGTAAATTAAGAACTCCTAAAATGCTTCTGGCTCAAGAACTCAGAATGATGTCCTACTTATATTTAAAATCTTCTGCTAGACATAAAAAATCTACAGGCACCAGGAAACAGCAGTTCCTGGAAATTGTTTGGTAAAAGTACATATCAACGTAACTAAAATGTTATATGTTTCCCATAAGAAAACGTTTAATAAATCTCCCAGGAAGAAATAATATATCTAGTGCTGAACTTTTTTATTCCTTTTTTTTATAGAAGACAATATTACCTAAGACCCAAAGCGATAAAATGAACATATGTAATTTCATGGGTAGTTCTCTTATAATGACATTTTCTTGCACAGCTGAGGTGTATGGAAGACAGATGATAGATCAGGGTGACGCCTGTATCATAGGAATTTCTCTTCAGCTTGCTCACATTCTGATAAATTCTTAAGGAATGTGTGATTTTTTTTAAAGCCTCAGAAGTAGAAAGGTATTTGATTGACACAAGAAACAGTAGTTTCTGCCTGGCTTCAACACACAAACATTACCCCTCTCTCTGTTAATGAATTCCAGACTGTTTTCTCTGGTTACGCTGCCTAAATTTTGGCCTAGTATAACTTATCCTAAAGATGACGTGAACATCCTAATACATTTTACTTTATTTAATCTATAACAAAAAGTTGAAATATTTGCAAAGCAAACCACTAAAATCTCATCAAAGCTTTACTTATACATGCTAGTATAATTTGAAAAGTAGTTTTTACAATTTTTAAAGCTTTTCATTAAAAAAAATATGTAGTAATCCTGCCATGAAGGTCCTTCTTCAGGTGTTTCCTGTTATAGGGTGACAATGCTCTGTCCTTGTCTCACAGCTGTATTCCTGAATTGTCATCTGGTCATACAGGCCTCTGGTGAAGGCTATAAGTGGCCATTTCAACACACATTTGCCAACATGCTCCACTGTTGTCACCATCAGAAAACGTTCCCAAGGCTATGCAACCATCTTTGAAATGAATGTACACACAAAGTGGTTTCCTAACATCAGCCTCCACAATCCTACAGGATACAATAGTGATTTAAGGGCCCCTGGGAGGAAACAATAAATGGTCCTGGAAAAATTGTGTTTTCAGCAAATTTTCTGAGGATTGTTACTAATCAATAGTAGCAATGGAGCATAGGATAGGAACATATTCACACCCTTTTTTTGCAGGCAGGACTTTCAGTTTCTTTTTCTTGACAGGGTTTCTTTTTCTTGACAGGGTTGCTTTAATGTCTTTCAGTTAGTCTTTACAGGATTTTAAGCTGAAATTACCATATTATTTTACATTTAGATTAATATATGAATACATGTAAAAACAATAAGGTAGCTTTTTACGAGTATATTCCTAGATTATGAAGAATTCAAGAATGCCTAAAGTAAGAAAATAAAGATTTGAATGGTTTATTATTAGTAAACAGTGAAATTCCAAGCAGTTCAGCCTCCTCCATCTTTTTTTCCCCAAAAATGTATATTTTACTATATGTGAGGCAACAGAGGAACTAATTTCCTACCAATAAAAAAGGCATGGGAAGTGTATTTCCCTATAAAATATATTAAAAATGCAGTAATGCCTAGGATTGCTGAGAGGTCATCAAAAAGCCAATCACTGCACTATGGGATGTTGTATTACCTATACAAAATTGGAGCATTCAAATGTATCTGCTTACAAGGGAAATGTGAGTGTCTCGGACAGAACATGTCGAAGACACAATGTCACACAAAAGCAGAGGTTCACTTTATGTTGTAACTAATATATTTTAATGAACGATGAGAATAGGTATAGACCATTTTGTGTAACAAAAAAATAAATAAATATAGGAAGTGAGAGGAAATCTACCCCTAGGAAGGGAAATTCATGCCTGTAAGAGTTATCATGGGAAAAAGGTGTTTTTCACAACAACCCAACATTTTCAAAATCCAATTGTCATAGGGACAGAAAGTGAGGTGAAATCTTCTGAACATGGGCACAGACAGCAAAACAAATGTTATAGGGGTGTTAACCCTTCCCTATGCTATCCAAAAAACGTAAAAAAAAAATTTGGGCTGGAGCTACACTTAAAAAATGTACCTGTTCTGACTTACAAACAAATTTAACTTAAGAACAAACCTACAGAACCTATCTTGTTTGTAACCCGGGGACTGCCTACTTACCTTACTAATATGCACAGCTGTACCAGATTCTGTGTGCTCCAGCTTTAGTAAACCCCCCACCCCAACTTTGTTCTAATTGTATCCATTCATTTTTTCTGCTTCTATTTTCTTTAAGTAATATCCAACTTTTTCTTGTATTACTAATTGCATTTGTGAGTCTGCACTTCATGTACTAGGCTTCAAGTACAGATTGTTCAGTGTGCTTGCTAGATTGGCACTTTTCAACACGTCCACGTGACTAGAAATCGGTTATAACTCATAAATTATTATGTTTACCTTGTAGTCAGGTCAGTCACAACCCATCTCTCTTACTCACATTAGCAGAAGATATATCAAATATTCTGCACACATTTTCAGAATGTATTGCCTTAAAATATGCCAATGTGTTTCATTCATCAGATTGCTTCTCTTTATACAATATCCTATAAAAGTTTTTACATTCAACACACAACCTGAGCTTTTAAAGACCATTTAAAACAGACAGAAACTGTTATTTCAAGGGAAAAAAATAATTCTAACATTAACATTAATTATTCTGTGGAGGCCTTGGTTAGTAATCCAGAAGATCGAGATTTAGACCTAGTATTTAAGGCTTATACCTCAAACTACCTTAATGGTTCTGAAGAAGAATATAATCACGCATATTGACTAGAAAATGTCACAAACCTAAGTTTACAATCTTTGCTACTAGTATCAAAATAAATCTTAAATGTTAAATTAAATATATGATTTAGGAATTATGGGTGGCAAACAACCCCATAGGTCCTGAAGTTTAAGATGGACTACTCTGTATTAGGGCCCGGCATTCATTAGTAGGCTTCCCATTAAGCTCATCTGCATCAAGTTGTCTTCTCTTAGATACCTGAGTCATTCTTATAGAGTCTTGAAATAATCCTCTCTATAGTGAAAGAATGTATAACTCCTACACTGGAAAGCAGAGAAGCCACAAACAGGATAGTAGATATACTTTGGATGTGGGAGGGGGTTCCGATTGTATCTTGGTAAACAGGATTTAAAAATATGTCTGGATTTGGTTTGTGGGACATTTATTAAACTTAAAGTGGTTGTAAACCCTTACAATACACTTTTTACTACAGGTAAGCCTATAATAAAGCTTACCTGTAGCTACCCCGGATATCTCCTAAACTTGCACGGTTAAGGAGATAACCCTTGTATAAGCATGTGCCAACGTCACAGTTTCAGCTAGTGTGCCGTTACCGGCATATCAGAGGCAATAGCCACACATTCATACTCCAGTAACTGAGCAGTATGTAAGCAACTTGGTTAGACAGCACTATATAAGAAAAAGACAAGGCATGTTTTATCCTTAAATAAAAATTAGAGTGTATTGTTTTGGAAACAATAGCCACAAATACAGTATCTCACAAATGTGAGTACACCCCTCACATTTTTGTAAATATTTTATTATATCTTTTCAAGCGAAAACACTGAAGAAATTACACTTTGCTACAATGTAAAGTAGTGAGTGTACAGCTTGTACAACAGTGTAAATTTGCTGTCCCCTCAAAATAAATGAACACCCAGCCATTAATGTCTAAACCGCTGGCAACAAAAGTGAGTACACCCCTAAGTGAAAATATCCAAATTGGGCCCAAAGTGTCAATATTTTGTGTGGCCACTATTATTTTCCAGCTCTACCTTAACCCTTTTGAGCATGGAGTTTACCAGAGCTTCACAGGTTGCCACTGGAGTCCTCTTCCACTCCTCCATGACGACATCACAGGGCTGGTGGATGTTAGAGACCTTGAGCTCCTCCGCATTTCGTTTGAGGATTCCCCACAGATGGTCAATTGGGTTTAAGTCTAGAGACATGCTTGGCCAGTCCATCACCTTTACCCCCAGCTTCTTTAGCAAGGCACTGGTCGTCTTGGAGGTGTGTTTGGGGTCGTTATCATGTAGGAATACTGCCCTGCGGCCCATTCTCCAAAGGGAGGGGATCATGCTCTGCTTCAGTATGTCACAGTACATGTTGGCATTCATGGTTCCCTCAATGAACTGTAGTTCCCCAGTGCCAGCAGAACTCATGCAGCACTCATGCAGCCCCAGACCATGACACTCCCACCACCATGCTTGACTGTAGGCAAGACACACTTGTCTTTGTACTCCTCACCTGGTTACTGTCACACATGCGTGACACCATCTGAACAAAATACGTTTATCTTGTTCTCATCAGACCACAGGAGTTGGTTCCAGTAATCCATGTCCTTAGTCTGCTTGTCTTCAACAAACTGTTTGCGAGCTTTCTTGGGCATCATCTTTAGAAGAGGCTTCCTTCTGGGATGACAGCTATGCAGACCAAATGTGATGCAGTGTGCGGTGTATGGTCTGAGCACTGACAGGCTGGCCCCCCACCCCTTCAACCTCTGCAGCAATGCTGTCAGTACTCATACGTCTATTTCCAAAAGACAACCTCTGCATATGACGCTGAGCATGTGCACTCAACTTCTTTGGTCGATCATGGCGAGGCCTGTTCTGTGTGGAACCTGTCCTGTTAAATCGCTGTATGGTCTTGGCCACCGTGCTGCAGCTCAGTTTCAGGGTCTTGGCAATCTTCTTATAGTCTAAGCCCATGATGGCAAACCTTGGCACCCCAGATGTTTTGGAACTACATTTCCCATGATGCTCAACTACACTGCAGAGTGCATGAGCATCATGGGAAATGTAGTTCCAAAACATATGGGGTGCCAAGGTTCGCAATCACTGGACTAGGCCATCTTTATGTAGAGCAACAATTCTTTTTTTTCAGATTCTCAGAGTTCTTTGCCATGAGGTGCCATGTTGAACTTCCAGTGACCAGTATGAGAGAATGAGAGCGATAACACCAAATTTAACACACCTGTTCCCCATTCACACCTGAGACCTTGTAACACCAATGAGTCACATAACACCAGAGAGGGAAAATGGCTAATTGGGCCCAATTTGGACATTTTCACATAGGGGTGTACTCACTTTTGTTGCAAGCAGTTTAGACATGAATGGCTGTGTGCTGAGTTATTTTGAGGGGACAGAAAATGTACACTGTTATACAAGCTGTACAGTTACTACTTTACATTGTAGCAAAGTGTAATTTCTTTAGTGTTGTCTCATGAAAAGATATAATAAAATATTTACAAAAATGTGAGGGTCTATTCACTTTTGTGAGATACTGTATTTGCAGTTGCTGGAGATATAAGCAGTTTGATTAGGCCCCAATGAAGAGAAGAGGAAGGCTTTATCCGGAATAAAAAATAGAGTGTAATACTAATAATTCAGAACCAGAAATATAGTACAGTTGCTGGACAGTATGTTAGCTGTAGGGATTAGCCAGTGGTTTGGTCCAAACATAGGTTCAGGCATAGTTGGGCAATGATGACCCCACTATCCAGTGTCGGGACAAGGTCGCCCAGTGCCCAGGGCAAACATGAACTGCCCCCCCGTGTTATGCATGATCAAGCATCTTACTCACGTCTGATAACCACATCTGATCAATATACCTACATAAAAAGTGCAGAAGTAAGGATTGGATAAAATACAAAGTGCAAGGGTCAGGAGCAAAAATAGTGTACAGAGTGCAGGAATCAGGAACATTTTATGAAAGCAGTTGGCCTATGTGCAGGCTCATAAGTTGGTGCCCCGCTTCTAGAGGACAAGAAAGGGCGATGTGCAGCAAAAATTGGGTGCAGCTTTTTTTGACTTTTATGATTGTGGAAGTGGTTGAGGGGGTGGGTTCAGGGGATCCAACGTTTTTTTTAGGGTAGGGAGGGTCCACTTCTTGTACTGCTTGTTCAGAATATCTACAATACTTTAGTGTGCATGAACTGGGGACTGGTTCACCAAAAGAAATATTAAACCCAAAACCAAAAATTATGATCTGGCCAGTAATACACATCCTGTATAAGGCCCCATACACACGGTCGGACAATCCGCGGACCAGGTCGGTCGGATCATGTCCGTCGTACTTTGTCCGATGTTGGTTTTGCGTACACACGGTCGGACAAAGTTGTCGGAAAATCCGATCATTCTGGCAACTTTAAACAGCAACATTGTCAGTCTTGGAGGAGGGGAGTGTTAGATGCACTAGCAGTAAACGTACTAACAAATGAAAGTCATATTGAAATAAGTTATACTGAACAGTTTTTATTCCTTTTGGGATAAAAGTTTTTCCAGTGGTAAATGGTTTGTTTCAACTGTGTAACTGACATCTGTAGGACAGCTTGTTGGATCACCGAATGAAAATGAATAAAAACCTAAAAAGAAAACGAATGCAGCCGTCGCACATCTAATGCCCCGCTTGCACGGATATTCCGATGGAAAAAGTTTGATCGGATTATCTTATTTTTTAAAACACTGTTATAAAATATTTTCTTTGGCACACATGATTGTTGCAGCTGGAATTTGAGATTGCAAAATAGCACAGAGCACTTTTCTATATAGCACTTTAAACTATACAAAGGGGTGGTAAAAACACACCATTAATAATTGTAATGTTTTCTGGCTCCATATAGCTAGGGAACCACTATAATAAGAGTTAGAGATTGTATAAACAGTATAGAGCATATCTTTTTATATATAGCACCTTTAAAGCGACAAAGGGGGGTAAAAATTGGGTAACAGCACCAATACTAAAGGGGGGCGTGGTTTTCTTTTCTTATCACATGATCGGATTATGTTGTCGGAAAATCCGATCGTGTGTGGGCTCTAGCAGACTTTTTCTGTCGGAATTTCCGCCGAAAAAATTTGAGAGCAGGATCTCAAATTTTCCGACAACAAAATCTGATCGGACTTTTTCCGATCGTGTGTAGAGAATTCCAACGGACAAAGTGCCACGCATGCTCAGATCAAATTACGAGACCAAAGCTATTGGCTACTAGCCTCTACATAGTTCCGTTGTACGCAATGAATGTCACCACGTTCGGAAACCATGGGATTTTCCGACAACTTTGTCCGACCGTGTGTATGCAACACCAGTTTTAGACAAAATCCGTTGGAAAAAATTGACGGATTTTGTGATTGGAATTTCCGACCGTGTGTACGGGGGCTTAGAATTAGTTAGCTGCAATATAATAATTGTTTGCTTTTGGGTATAATACCGCTTTAATGTCTATTTCACACTTGTGATCATGTTGCTGGTGAGAGCAGAGAAACCATCTCCCAAGATTGTTACCATGCTGAAACAAACTGTGGAATGTCCTTTGCCAGTCTGGTCGGTGGGGGATTGGTGCTGTAGGAGCAGGTGAGTAGTTTACCTGTCCTCTCTGGCCAACAACAGGATCATAATTGTGAAATAATGTTTGGTTTGCTAGGAGTTAAGTAATCCTGACAGTTGAAATGGTTACTACATTCCTGGTAGTTTCTTGGTTAGTTCAGAACATACTTTACAAGCCTACAGAAAACAGGATCCACCATTCCACACTTTAGCACACTGGACTCCTGAAAACAAACTGGGAAAGAGAAATCTCTGACACAGGGAGCTCTGATTTCTTAATAAACTCCATGACATTGGCAGCTTGCTGAAATACAATGATTCTACAGCTTCTAGAAACTCCCAGCCTTTCTCCCCAGCACTGCCCCAGCCTGCACATGAGCTTTATGGGAAGGCAGGGGATGAATGAAACAGGTCACACATGAAGGAGCTCACAAGAATTAAAGCTGCCATGTTCCCACCTTGGTGTCACTGAAAACAACAGTGATCTCAATGATTTCATCCCAATCGCATACAGCTCCTAGAATCAAAAACCAAGAAAAAAAGCTGGTGAGGAACAGTTGGACTTTACTCAATGCCCCCTCTCCCTTGTACCTCCCCCCAGGCATGTGTCCAATAGATCATCCCTCTGTTCATGAATGAGACGAGGGCCCTGGGGGAATAGTACAGAGAGAAAAAGAAAAAAACAGGGGGGGGGGGGGGAAGAGAGCCACACCAGGTGTCTGGAATCGTAGTCTGGGCAGGTTATTAATGGCGGTTGTGAGTCCTTGGACCTCTTTGTATGTTACGTCAGCCAGGTAGGTTGTAGAGGGCTTGTTGGAGGTGGACATTTCGACGATGAGGGGGGTCCCTTGCTGAGTGAGGGTGGTTGGATTTCTTGCGATATCAGACACAGGTGGAGAAATAGACGCTCACCCTCTAGGAAGGATGAGAATACGAAGCCCTTGTTGTGATAGGAAAAGTTCAGGCTTAGTGGGAATGACCATCTGTAGGAAATCTCTTTTTGTTGCAGGACCTGGAGCAGACGTTTGAGTGCTCTCCTTTTCTGGACCGTATAGGTCAATAGATCGACAAAGATCTGTATTGCATGGCCCTGGATGGTGAGAGTATCAGCAGCTGTAGACCTTTTTATCACTTCTTCTTTAGTAGAATAAAAATTAGGCTTTACTATAATGTCCCTGGGAAGGCCATCCGAGTGGAGGGGCTGCAGAGCTCTATGAATCCCTGTCGAATTTCAGGCGGTGATCTGGAATATCCGGGATGAGGCCTTTGATGAGGGCCCAAACTGCTGGCTGGACTTCTTTCGCCGATTTTGGGAGTCCTCTGTTCCTGAAATTATAGCATCTGGATCTATTTTCCAGGTCATCAATTTTGGATAGCGCTGTGTCTAGTTGGTCCTGAACATCTTGGATCCTCACAGAGTTTCGATTGATCCTGGCCACAGATTGATAGGCCCTTTTTCCAATGGCTTCAATCCTTATGTCTAGCTGCTGCAGGTCTGCATGGATGGAGGAGGTGATTTGAGCTGCGTTCTGCACTAATCCTCTGGACAGCTTTTGAGAGAAGGCTGTCATCATGGAGGGAAAGTCGGTGGGAACAAGAGATGTGGTGTAGGCCTACATGTCACATGTGTCTAAGCTGGCAGTGGTAACTCAGGGGTGTCATGGGGATCTTATCTATTGTCCTCCTTATTAGTGATTCTGTGGATGTGGGGGACAGTGGCAACAAGTGTAGAAGACTCACTGTGCACAGTGGGGTCGGAGGAACAGCATCCTGATCTGCTATGGAGTCCTATGCTGCTGCATCCGTGTCTCTGTCTCTCCCTCGTGGAGCAGCGGCCGCCATTTTGGCATAGCTGAGCGGGCCAGAGGCGGAATTCAGCTGGTTAGAGAGGTCCCTTCTGGCAGTGCTGGATGACATCAGGGTTGTACCTGTATATGCTCCCACCGTGATTGATAGCGGAGCGGGTCATGGGCAGGTGTCCTGAAGGCTGTGGGGTTTATAGGACCGGAGCGGCACGGAGCTTCAGAAGGTCACATGCAGGGGCAGACTGACAACTCATGGGGCCCCCGGGCAATAGGAGATTATGGGGCCACACAGTATACACACACACACAGTATACAATCACACAGTATACACATACATGTACACACAGTATACGCAGACATGTTTATATTGGCTGAGAAGGTACTCGAGAGGTAGGGCAGCTATAATCTCAGAATTTTTAGACCAAATGGATGTCGGTAAGGGACATTTCAAAAACAGATGTAAATTTTTTTTTTACATACTGTCCCTGGTTTTACTTAGGCTGGCAACCCTGATGGGGCCCCCTAGTGGCCCGGGGCCCTCAGGCAGTGCCCGAGTGGTCGAATGGTCAGTCCGCCCCTGGTCGCATGCACCCCTGCCGATGCTACTTTGCATCAGTGTTTACCCACACATGCACATCCAATTTATTTTCCAAATGCAAAAGTTTTGCATTAGAAAAATACGTTGAACACGCATGTGCAGATAGGACAATGTACAGCCACCTACTTGAAAGGCAGGATGTATGTGGCACATGGTAAAATGCTGGGAAATTTATACTAGGCATAAAACAGCCTATAATGTGCATGAATCCTCAATGTATCCAAAGTCAGTGTCTAATATTTAGTGAAAGCCCAGATGTCACAGGTATATACTGTTCATTCTTTAAAAATGATAGCCTCCTTTATATCTTTGTTTCTGGGTCTTCCAGACCCAAATATACATGCATAGTGTAAGTATCTGTCCAGGGTGTTCTTCCACATTTTGGAGTAATATGATTTATAAAGTAAAGTAAAACTTGATGTACTTCCACAGTAATTGTACCGACCTAACAGTCCCTAAGGTGTATAAACACAGGAATTTAACAAGCACAGCTAAAATGAACTCATGACATGCTTGGCAATATACAAAAAGTTAAATTATCTGATTGAGATAGTATCATCAGATTAAAATACTACTTACATAATGCCAAAGGCTTATTAAATCACATTATAAAAAGAACATTTATATCAAACCATTTTAATTAATCTGCAGTTAATACCCAGCACATGTACATACATAAACCTACAAAGTGCCTAGCCCAGTGATTCACGAACTGTGTGCTGTGGCACACTAGTGTGCCGCGTGAGATTTGCAGGTGTGCCATGGGAGTTTTGAAAAATATTTAAAATTGCTAGTGTTTTGAAGCCTTAAACATATAGAAAAATTAAATGGTAAATCAATTTTGCAAAAGTTAAAAAAGTAACATATATGAAAACGCAATTTCTGACAGTCTGTCATTCATTGGTTCCCTTTGTAACATGTGACTTGTGTGAGATCTCAGGAGAACTCGATCGCTCTAATTATATTATAATAATAGAGACCGTTCTATTCCAACTTTGATGCTTATAAATAAAGTTTCTTCATTGTTTAGCAATGGAGAAATACTTAATCAAGTCTGGAACTCTGAAAGAAAAACTGTTAAATTAAAAGCAAGGAAGCAAGCGAAAGTACAAATAAGATTACAATCGCTTCAATCTGATTTTCTCTCGAAAGCAGGCACATCCTTCTCATTAAATTAAAAATTCCAGTATATCACAAAAGTGAGTACACCCCTCACATTTTTGTAACTATTTTATTATATCTTTTCATGTGACAACACTGAAGAAATTACACTTTGCTACAATGTAAAGTAGTGAGTGTACAGCTTGTATAACAGTGTACATTTGCTGTCCCCTCAAAATAACTCAACACACAGCCATTAATGTCTAAACCGCTGGCAACAAAAGTGAGTACACCCCTAAGTGAAATTGTCCAAATTGGGCCCAAAGTGTCAATATTATGTGTTGCCACCATTATTTTCCAGCACTGCCTTAACCCTCTTGGGCATGGAGTTCACCAGAGCTTCACAGATTGCCACTGGAGTTCTCTTCCACTCCTCCATGACGACATCACGGAGCTGGTGGATGTTAGAGACCTTGCGCTTCTCCACCTTCCATTTGACGATGCCTCACAGATGCTCAATAGACTTTAGGTCTGGAGACATGCGGTTTGGCCAGTCCATCACCTTTACCCTCAGCTTCTTTAGCAAGGCAGTGGTCATCTTGGAGGTGTGTTTGGGGTCGTTATCATGTTGGAATACTGCCCTGTGGCCCAGTCTCTGAAGGGGGGATCATCCTCTGCTTCAGTATGTCACAGTACATGTTGGCATTCATGGTTCCCTCAATGAACTGTAGCTCCCCGGTGCCGGCAGCACTCATGGAGCCCCAGACCATGACACTCCCACCAACACTCTTTGTACTCCTCACCTGGTTGCCGCCACACATGTGTGAAACCATTAGAACCAAATAAGCTTATCTTGGTCTCATCAGACCACAGGATATGGTTCCAGTAATCCATGTCTTTAGTCTGCTTGTCTTCAGCAAACTGTGGGCTTTCTTGTGCATCATCTTTAGAAGAGGCTTCCTTCTGGGACGACAGCCATGCAGACCAATTTGATGCAGAGTTTGGCTAAAACCGCTGTAGGGTCTTGGCCACCATGCTGCAGCTCAGTTTCCTGGTTTCGGCAATCTTTTTATAGCTTAGGCCATCTTTATGTAGAGCAACAATCTTTTTTTCAGATCCTCAGAGAGTTCTTTGCCATGAGGAGCCATGTTGAACTTCCAGTGACCAGTATGAGAGAGCGATAACACCAAATTTAACACACCTGCTCCTCATTCACACCTGAGACCTTGTAACACTAATGAGTCACATGACACCGGGAGGGAAAATGGCTAATTAGGCCAAATTTGGACATTTTCACTTAGGGGTGTACTCATTTTTGTTGCCAGCGGTTTAGACTTATTGTTGAGTTATTTTGAGGGGACAGCAAATTTACAATGTTATACAAGCTGTACACTTACTACTTTACATTGTAGAAAAGTGTAATTTCTTCAGTGTTGTCACATGAAAAGATATAATAAAATATTTACAAAAATGTGAGGGGTGTAGTCACTTTTGTGAGATACTGTAGGTCTAATGGAAAGGTGAGCTGGTGGAGGATATCACGTTGTGTTGAGACATAAGGACAAAAGAACACAAGTTGTTCACAGCAGAGAAATACAGCCAAGCTATTTAATAAAGACGAACAATATATGTTATACCAACGTTTTTTAAAACATCATAGTGTGCACAGGACATTTGAAAAAATAACCTAAGGGGTTCTTACCATTATTTATAAGTGCACCGGTAATTTATGGACTTTAAGGACATATTCAAAAGAGGATTTCACCATTTTTGCAAATTGCAGTATCAATTATTTGCTTTATATTCACGTTTATATTGCTCACAATGTGGTATATTGGATCATATTTTGTTTTAATTCATTATAGTTTATTGTACAACATTATATTATATGTACATCATGGCTGGTATTATGAGTTGATGTAAATAATAGATAATCTTAAACACTTCCCGTCCGGCTTATAGCAGAATGACGACGGGGCGAGCGCCAGTGGGGGCACGCTGCGCGGCAGTCGCGAGTGCAGCATGTCAGTCTGACACCCCGAATCTCCTATCGTGATAAGAAGCCTCTGTCAGAGGCTTCTTACCACGTGATCAGCTATGACCAATCACAGCTGATCATCGTGTGAACCAGGAAGTGCCGTTAAACGCCATTCCTCAGTTCGCGCTGACAGGGTGAGCCGATTGGCGGCTCTCCTTGTCAGAGGGGGGGGGGTCTGTGCTAATTGATTATCAGCACAGCCCCCTCAGATGTGCCAATCACATGCCAATAATTGCCCAGCAGTGTCCCCATAATAAAAAAAACTGCCAGTGCCCACCGCAGTGCCAATCAGAGCCCACCGCTGTGCCAATAAGTGCCCATTACAGTGCCAATCAGTGCCCAGCAGTAACACCTGTCAGTAACACATCAGTACCTCATCATCAGTGCTGCCCATCAGTGCCACCTGTCAGTGCTAATCAGTAGCACCTATCAGTGCCAATCAGTGCTGCCTGTCAGTGCCCATCACAGCCGCCTTTCAGTGCCCATCAATTCTACATATCAGTGCCTCCTCATCAGTGCCCATCAGTGACACTTTATCAGTGCCCATCAATGCCGCCTCATTAGTGCCCGTCAGTGACGGGGAAAACAAAATGTTATGACAGAAACTGAGATGTTGGCATTTTTTAGTTTGTTTAGCAAAAAATAAAAACCCCAGAGGTGATCAAATACCATCAAAAGAAAGCTCTATTTGTTGGAAGAAAATTATAAAAATTTAGTTTGGGTACAGTGTTGCATGACCGCACAATTGTCATTCAAAGTGCGACAGAGCTGAAAGCTGAAAATTGTCCTGGGCAGGAAGGGGCGAAAGTGCATTGGTATTGAAGTGGTTAAGGTGGTTAATAATTAAAATAATTTTAGCTAATTTTTCATAGGAGGGTTCCACCATCATTCATAAACACTCTATTATTAAATTTTTTTGGACAGTGCTACATTTTTGGCATTTTACCAAAACAGGAAGTAATGAAAAATGTTCTAATTTTTAACAGAACATCACAGATGGCATATCGTCACTAAAGTGCCCTACATGATATTTGGTGAATAGAAAGTAATAGAAACTTGTTAGAAACTGCAGACTTGCATCAAGATATGGCCAAAGAATATGGGTATTATACAAGAGATAATCAGAGACTGTTAAACTAAAGGAGTTGTTGGAGACTGTGGACTGGCTTCAGGAGACAGTCATAAAATGAAAGCACATTACATAAGACTGCTAGAGATCACTGATTTTATTATACATGATCTATTACAGCCCCTTTACACATCAATGCTTCCACTTTTATGCTGTCTATATCCCCCTTAAAAAATAACATGGTCCATTTGATATTTCTCTCAGCAAGAGCTATTATAATAGATCGGAGGAAATAAAAGAATGTGTGGCCCTTTCACATGAGCATTATCAGTTCCATCACAAAAATTGAATGAAAACTAAACCCTTTTATCAGTTTATGGCTACATGCATATGTCCATAAAAGTTTCACTGGTCATATAAGCATGGTTTTTCTGGCACATGATTTTCTGTGTGAAAGATCAGTAAAATGCTTACATTTAGATGAATTTAAATGGGAAAGATATGTATGCATTTAAATACATAAAATTTTAGTTCTCTATCCCTCTGCTGTTTTCAATCCAAGAATGTTCTTTTTGTATCTATGTATACACGTACACATACATTTACATGTGTAAGCCCATAAAATGCATGACCGCAAATGCTCATTTTTAAATTTTTTGGTTACGGATCTGAACGCAGTGTATGTTTACATACTTATGTGCATGTCCCCGTTGAAAACAATACACCTGGATTCAGATCTGTAAAAAAAAAAAAAAAAGTTAAATTGTGCTTTATGACAGCCTTGCATGTACTCTATACGTCCATCTTCAGTTTTGTTCAGTTTTCTGTATATATCAGCATTTTTTTTTTTTAAGCTGTTGAGGAAAATAATCATAAATGGACAAAAGTATAAACAAAATATGTCTCTTACCTAAAAATGGATGTAAATAGAATAACACAGATGTAAATGGAATGACCGATAACATCTGTTTACATCAGTTTATGTCGGCAAAAATGGAAAAGAATGCAAACTTTTTCTGTTGTTTTTTCCAAATACTCAGATGTAGAAGAAAATGCTTATAGACATACTGTACATTGTGGTTCAGCCTGGATCTTTCTGAAAAACTGACAGATCCAGACTGAACACCCATGAGAGAGAGCCTTAAAAAAAAAAAAATGGATGGACAGCATAGAAAGAAGGAAAATGATATGAAAGAAACTTTCCAAGCCATTTACCTAACCAAAGCCAGCCTAAAAATATTTTTCTTTACTGGCATGAGTAAGCACCTTAATTAGGAAAACAGAGACTTCTGTCTGTAGGGACTCTGAGGGCTAAACAAGAAGAGTCAATGTGACTCCTGGTTGGCCACCAGGACTCTACTATGGTTGCTAACATTTTTGTTTCAAAATAAAGGATGCTGTCAAGGAAGTGCCAAGCATTGACCTATAGTTCAAAGAACAAAATAAATAATCTTACCTAAAATACCACCAAGCCACTACAGGAATCCTGAAAAGAATCTATAGCTGATGTTTTCAATTATTTATGGGTTGAATGTAGAGGAATATAAGAAAAAGGACAACAAGATTTTAATTTAAATACAATAAATTCCTGCAATTAAAAGGCACCTACTTTCTATTAACAAGTCTAACTCATTGAAGCCCCTCACCCCCCTTTTGCCTTTTGCTACTAATGAATAGCCTATTACTGGTTAGTAGATACCAGTTCTAAAGCAACAGCTCCAACTCGCTAGCGCAGTATTTCTCAACCTTTTTAGCCCAGAAAACCTTTGAAATAACTTTCAGGTCTCAGGGAACCCTTGCTTAATCAATGCTAAAATTAATTCTTCAAGCAGCAGGAGGAAGAATGCCCTTTACATTGGTAATTAGTAGAAAAAAATGTCTCTTTTAAAGTAGTGGTTATAATGCCACCCTTACGAACAGCTAAAAATATTATTGGGGTTTTACCGCTGGCTCTTCTAACTGACACTGGACCCAGACCTATACAGGCACCACCAGATGGGAGGTTGTTTTCCCACAGCTCAATGAACCCATAATAACCTCTGGAGGAACCCTATGGTATCACAGAACCCTAGTTCAGAATTGCTGCACTAGAGAGCATTGATTATTAACCACTTCAGCCCCGGACCAATTGGCAGCCAAAGGACCAGGCCCCTTTTTGCGATTCGGCACTGCGTCGCTTTAACTGACAATTGCGCGGTCGTGCAACGTGGCTCCAAAACAAAATTGGCGTCCTTTTTTTCCCACAAATAAAGCTTTCTTTTGGTGGTATTTGATCGCCCCTGTGGTTTTTATTTTTTGCGCTATAAACAACAATAGAGCGACGATTTTGAAAACAATGCAATATTTTTTGCTTTTTGCTATAATAAATATCCCCAAAAAATATATAAAAAAACATTTTTTTTTCCTCAGTTTAGGCCGATACGTATTCTTCTACATATTTTTGGTAAAAAAAAATCGCAATTAGCGATTATTGATTGGTTTGCGCAAAAGTTATAGCGTTTACAAAATAGGGGATAGTTTTATAGCATTTTTATTAATATTTTTTTTTTTACTAGAAATGGTGGCGATAAGCGATTTTTATTGTGACTGCGACATTATGGCGGACACATCGGACATTTTTGACACATTTTTGGGACCATTGTCATTTATACAGCAATCAATGCTATTTAAATGCATTGATTCCTGTATAAATGACAGTTGTAGTGAAAGAGTTAACCACTAGGGGGAGGGGAGGGGTTATGGGCTGTGACGTGTGTGTGTTTTTTTACATCAGGGGGCGGGGCTGACGTCTGACGTCATTGATGGGCTTTCCCGATGACCGGGAACAGCCAATCAATGACAGGCAGAGTAGGAAGCGCGGGGAGAGGTTTGTTTACACATACCTCTCCCCGTTCTTCAGCTCCGTGACACGATCGCGGGACACCAGCGGCGATCGGGTCCGCGGCGATCACTGGCGGCGCGCACGTGACCCACGGGCAGGCAATTACCAAATCACGTACATGTACGTGATTTTGCCTGCCCGTGCCATTCTGCTGACGTATATATGCAGTGGGCTGTCGGGAAGCGGTTAATTAGAGGAACAAAACCTTTAGCAACTAATCTAAATTGGTGCAGTTTTTTTTAGCCATCTGTGTCCTTTTGGAAGATTCATTTTTGCTTTCCTTATTTACTTCATTCTCTAGAGAAGAATGGAAATTACTGATAGAGAGTAAGGCGAGTAAGGAGAGATGAACTCCCTGATAAATTGATGTATACTATTCCTTTTCTTTGTGTGTTTTCTCTACTCAAAACAGATTTTCTTTGTTATAGGGATTATCTAGATAGAAGTATTAATCTACATTTTGTCCTAAATTCCTCCTGAAAAATAGCAGTGCAATTCCTGGCATGCGATTGTGTCTAGACACCTCTGCATCTACAGCCTTGTTATACATCTGGAGTGTGAATAAAATGTACTGCTACCTTACTGATCTCAGAAGGTTATGAGTTCTCCTTGTTGTAGACACTAACATGAAAAAAAAGGTATATAAATAATGGAAGAACCTACAATCTATTATGTAGAGTATCCCTCCACCTCTGAGATGCTTGTATACTCACCTTATCATATGGACCCCTGAATTTACAGGTAGTCAAAAGCGTGTGTCCTCTTTAGGGTGGAAATGCCCAGAGAGCAAGCTGACGATCTCAAAGCAATCTCCTGGCAAACATAAATAAAAGAGAGGATCTAAGTGCTCACTGCTTGATAGGTTAACTGGCTTTATTTAGTAGAAAATTCCTACTCATGTGGTAAAGGTCTGAAACGGCATATAAAAAGCATAAAAACAAACAGCCGGAGCATGGAGAAACATCCATCTCACAGGATGACAGCGGGTGACGTCATCCAAATGTAGCAGAATCTCTAACCTCTTCCAGTCTAATGAGAACCTTTGAGGCCACAGACCGCTGACATCCTTCAATATGTAATGAGTTGTAAGGCATAGTGGGTGCAAAGATGGTGAAAGTCATTGCAAAAGAGGTTTTATTTCTATTACAGTCCTTTTTATATATTGCAAGGGAAAGAGGGTTAGGGCCAGGACACACTTAAGTAGTTGCAATTTCAATAGGCAGACACTGAGACTTCAATAGGAAGACAGCCCTTCAACAGGAAGAAAGGCCCCAGCAAGGTGCCACTTCTGCACGTGCAGATTTGCTGTCTCCTATGGCAACAGTATTTAACAGTTCCTAACACAAAGTTCAACAGTTTTCTCAGCTTCACTATAATGTCCACTTGTAGCTCTTCAGCCCCTTGAGTTCCTAGTCCCTCACTGGACTCTCTGATTCACTGATTCTGAATCCCGTGATCTCCTCAAGGCTTTTGCGGTGGTATCTCCCTCAAGCATCACCCATGCTTCCCTGCTGGGTCCCTAGCTTGGCACTCCAGATACCTTTCAAGTTTCACCCCTGCTAACCGGCTCGGTCCCTGGCTGGAAACACAAGGCTGCTCTGCAAGCGTCACCTCCGCTGGTTGGGTGCCTAAAAATTCCTGATTCTTCACCGTGCCCATTCCGTGAGAATGTTGCTCCGGTACTTGCTTCAGTTAGTCACTGTGGTCCCTGGTAAGGGTGGCTGGTCCCTTAGTGGCGACAGCTTGCTTTCTACCTCCGACAGACAATGACAGGCTCTCCGGCCGGCAGAACCGGCACTTTTGGTTGGACTGCAAGCCGCAGTCCTAGTGGCAGAAGAGAAAAGTACAAGGCCAAACTTAGGGAGAAATCAATGGATCTCTAAGAACTATCTACAGTAGCTACTCCTGACTAGGGATGAGCCAAACAACTCCCGGTTCGGTTCGCAGCAGAACATGCGAACAGGCAAAACATTTGTGCGAACACCATTAAAGACTATGGGACGCGAACATAAAAAAAAACAAACGTGCTAATTTTAAAGGCTTATATGCAAGTTATTGCCATAAAAAGTGTTCGGGGACCCGAGTCCTGCCCCAGTGGACATGTAGCAATGGAAAAAAAAGTTTTAAAAGCTGATGTTTTTTCGGGAGCAGTGATTTTAATAATGCTTAAAGTGAAACAATAAAAATGAAATATTCCTTTAACCTCCTTAGCGGTATTCCCGAGTGTGGCTTGGGGTGAATTTTCAGTACCAAAAGCGGTAACCCCGAGCCACACTCAGGATCACATCGCAGGATCCAGGCAAAGTTACTTACGGTACCTTGTCCCCAGGATCCTGCGATGTCTCCTCGCTGTGTGTGTGCAAGCCGTGTCTCCGCTCGATAAATCCCAGTGCCTGGCTCCGTTCCCTGTGAGCGCTGTGACGCACGGGGATGGAGCACGGTGCCAAATTCAAAAAGGTAAAAACACGCAATACATACAGCACACTGTAATCTTAAAGATTACATAACTGTATCAAATTATTTCTCATCCCTTTTATCCCTAGTAGTTTGCACAGTGCCCTGCATGCAGTTTTATTTTATAAATACTGTTCTTTCTGCCTGGAAACTGGAGATTGTCCATAGCAACCAAAAAGTGTCCCTTTACATCAAAATCGGTTTTAGACCAGCTAGAAAACAGCAATAATAAATTAGAATTATTCTAATTCGTGGGGAAATCCACCATCAATCCCTGAAAGTAATGACAGCGACAATTCTGCAACTGAGCAAATTTCAGTGTTTTTAATTTGATTACCGTACATTATTGAATAATTTTTATTATTATTATATTATTATTTGTTATAATTATTTATAGTTATTTATTATATTATAATTTATGATTTCATGTTTCAAACTTTATCATACCCGAGATGTCTACTAGATTCTTGTTTGGACAGATTTAAATGTGTTATTCCTAAGAATTACAGGCCTACAATTAAAAAAGGCCAAATTTCCATGGAAAACATTGTACCACTTTGAGCATCAAAAATCTGACATAATCATACTGCCAGGGAGGTTAAATATTGTGCCTGGTGGGTGTCCTTAATATGCCTGTAAAGTAGCACATCTTTCTCATGTTTTTAACAGTGCCACAGCAAAATTACATTTCTAAAGGAAAAAATTTTATTCAAAACTGCTCGCGGCTGTAATGTATTGTCGGATCCCGGCAATATAGATGAAAATACCAAAAATACCAAAAAAAAAAAAAATGGCGTGGATGTCCCCCCCAAAATACATACCAGGCCCTTCAGGTCTGGTATGGATATTAAGGGGAACCCCACCAACATTTTTTAGAAAATGGCGTGGGGGTCCCCCAGGCCCCCAGGCACTATATACTCTGAACAGCAGTTTATATACTCTACAACCTGCCCTATATTCTCTTCAGTAAATTGGGCCTCAGGTGTTGGTGGTACCAGGACACTGTAAGCCCTCACAGTAATTCATGTTGGGCGCAGGAACGGGCCCTGCTGTGAAGTATTATATCAAGATTTGTAATTACATGCCCCTGTTAAACAGGGGCAGAAAAATTGGGCCTTTGGTTTTGGTGGCGCCAGAACACTGTAAGCCCTCAAAGTTACTCTTGTTGGGTGCAGGAACGGGCCTACTGTGAAATTTTATATCAAGAATTGTAATTACATGCCCCTGTTAAACAGGGGCAGAAGAATTGGGCCTTGGGTGGTGGTGGTGCCAGAACACTGTAATCCCTCACAGATACTCTTGTTGGGCGCAGGAACGGGCCCTGCATTGAAATATTGTATCAAAATTTGTAATTACTGTTTAACAGGGGCAGAAAAATGTGGCCTTGGGTGGTGGTGGTGGTGCCTTAAACCCAAAATATTGTTGGAATCTAGCATCATCAAGATTGAGGAGGAATAGGATAGTCAGAATTAGACATATGCACACTGAAATATTTTGTTTTGGAATTTAGTTTTTGTCTGAAAAATACATTTATTTAGTTACTCTCGAAATTCGTCTTTATTTATTTTATTTTATTTTATCTTTTATTTATTTTGTTTCGTTAAAAAATGCATTAGTCCGAAAATCCGAAATAATTAAGGTCGAATCTGTCATTGAAGGCTTATGGTGTTTGTCGAATGTACTACAATCGTACATTTCCGGTCGAATGTTCCGCCTACAAGCTATAGTAGAATTCTAATGTCGTATGACACTAGTAATAATTATATTTATTAATTATTATTACTAGTCAACCAACATTCCAATTTTCTCTAGCCCATGGATGGAGCATTTGACCATAAATGTCTGCTCGCAGCGACTGCTTCGTCGAATCTTCATGTTGAATCTTTTCTCTCTATGTCGAATAATCTTGGACTAATAGAGTTAGGTTAGGCACATTCAACCTTTTTTGCTATTGTCTCTATAATGTCGAATTTTTTCTCTCTATGTCGAATCTTTTCTCTCTATGTAGAATAATCTTGGACTAATAGAGCTAAGGTTAGGCACATTCGACCACAGGTTCGATGGACACAGATCTCTATTGTCAGCGTCATGTCGAATCTCCTATCTATATCGCGCTGTTGTCGCAACGAAAATTAAAATAAAGCATTTGTTTATGTCGGACCTTTCGGTTTTCTGATTCTGCACGAAATTCGGACGAAAATGCATTCGGACGAAAACAAATGCACATGTCTAATCAGCATAGGCAGTGTTCAAGGGATCCCACATTCATAGCAAATTCAATCAGTTACATCTGCATCAGGTGCTTGATAGCTGCTGATACAAGACTGATTAATTTTTATAAATGTGAACCTATCAACAGAGTCTGTGAACAGGGGCACCCTTTGATCCGTTACAAACCCTCCAGCAGCACTGAATGTGCGTTCAGAAAGCACACTGGATGCAGGACATTCCAGTAGCTCAATTGTATATTGAGCAAGTTCTGGCCAGTGAGGATCAAAAAGTGCAGCGCTCTTAAATGTCCTTTATATGATTATTGGACATTCACACATAAAATGTGGACAAAAGTAAAAAAATACCAATATATGTGAGTGATTCACACTCAAATAAAGTGAATATATAGTGAAAATTTTATCCGTAAACACATCTTACAATGTGACCATGATGAAAAATCTCTATTAACCGGTTCCCGACCAGCGCACGACGATATACGTCGGCAGAATGGCATGGACAGGCAGGAGGGCGTATATATAAGTCCCTCCTTAATGCCGTCCGTGCCATCGGGAGCGCGCCGGGAGCGGCGCGCTCCCGCGCCGGTCGGGACCCCCATGAGGCCGGTCGCGGGTCCCGCGGACTCGATCGCCGCGGTGACACCTGCGATTGTCTCACGGGAAGGCAGAACAGGGAGATGCGGAAATAGACAGCATCTCCCCGTTCTGCCTAGCAACTAGTGACACCGATCTCTGCTCCCTGTGATTGGAGCAGAGATCAGCATTCACTAGCTGACAGCCACGCACCCCACAGTAAGAAACACACCCCTAGGCATACTTAACCCCTACACTGCCCCTTGTGGTTAACCCCTTCACTGCCATTGTCATTTATACAGGAATCAATGCATTTAAATAGCATTGATTGCTGTATAAATGACAATGGTCCCAAAAATGTGTCAAAAATGTCCGATGTGTCTGCTATAATGTCACAGTCACAATAAAAATCGCTGATCGCCGCCATTACTAATAAAAAAAAATTATTAATAAAAATGCTATAAAACTATCCCCTATCTTGTAAACGCTATAACTTCTGCGCAAACCAATCAATAATTGCTTATTACCAAAAATATGTAGAAGAATACGTATCGGCCTAAACTGAGGAAATAAAAAGTGTTTTTAATATATATTTTTGGGGGATATTTATTATAGCAAAAAATAAAAAATAATGCTTTTTTTTTTCAAAATTGTCGCTCTTTCAAAAATAAAAACCGCAGGGGCGATCAAATACCACCAAAAGAAAGCTCTATTTGTGGGAAAAAAAGGACGTCAATTTTGTTTGGGAGCCACGTCGCACGACCGCGCAATTTTCAGTTAAATCGGCGCAGTGCCGAATCGCAAAAAGGGGCCTGGTCCTTTGGCTGCAAATTGGTCCGGTCTGAAAGTGGTTAAGAGACGTGAAATAAACTCTAATAAATGTATAGCTATGTTTAACCATAGAAAGTGATACAAAATGACTCTAGATAATGCAACCAATACACCTAATTCGTGATACAAAAGTGTATAAAGCAAAATAAACGTGACTTTTGTGCGGCTTGTCTGAAGAGGTCCGTCACCAATAGGAATGAGGCTTACCAGAACTTGTGGACTCAGATAGGTATACACCATATGAGTCACAAATGCTTGATGGTGTCAGCTACACCAGTGGAAACAGCTCCCAGCCCAGGCAGGTGATAACAGCAAACCAAGTCTTTGTAGAAAAATCCAAAGGAACTCAGGAACCAGATGGTAGGCGGTATATGATACGGTATATCCCCCCAGGTGTGACCGATAATAAAGAGAGAGGGGACCATATAGTGTAATATCGTCAGGCGAATAGATTTATTAAAATCAAATAAAATGGGTACTCACATTTACAGAAAGGATTAAAAGCATGGATAAAATACTGGCAGCAGTGGCATTAGCAAATCATCTCCCGACGCGTTTCGCCTCCATAGGGCATCATCTGGGGGTGCTGATTAACTGGAATCACTGCCCTTTTATAGATAAAGGGGTACTTACAAAAAGGTCAGTCTCCCACCACCGCTCATTCAATTACGGAATCACTTCCGGTTTTACACAAAATGGCACCCGTGGCTTGTGTTCCAAGCCTCTTTTTGAATATCAGCTGGTTACAATATAATTTCCGATAAATAGTCCTCAAATGCGAGGAACATGGTTTCTAATATAATATTATAGAGGAATATATCTTGTTTAATAGGTAATAATTAGCAGAGTGGCAGCCACACACCTAAAATTGCCAAATAATAGGGACAACCGCTCTTCCAATGGAGCGGTGTATCGCGGACTACCGCAAAATGGCGTTGGAAAACGGAAATGACGCAACTTCCGTGTTTATACTGGAAGTTGGCAACCAAGCCTCGATATGAGGCCGGATATGACGCACGTGCGTCGTCTCCACAAAGCTGTGGACAGACGGCGTCGGTAGCCAAGCCTCCCTTTCATTTAAAGATAAACAAAGAAGGGAAAAAACGGAAGTTAAAACATGAATGTGTATAGGTAAATAGCCGATATATATATATTGGCAATGAGGGAAAATAGACCTATTAGCCCCTATAGAGAATGTGGATATACATCATAAAACATATAAAATATAAAATTAGATAAAATCATGTATTTAACGTATAAAACGTCATAATGGAATGCAAATTTAAAATGGAAATATAATATAGGAATATATTTCGCCTGAATGGCATTATATCTATAAATCAGAATATTGGAGGAGAGAAGTAGGAAACTGACCTCCTTGAACATTCTCTATTACATAGCAATAAAATATATGGAACAGAAATTAATAACATTTTGCTAAATGCATGATAAATACACTGTCAAATTCTGTCATTATATTTATTATTTATTAATTATATCAGAGAAATTGGAGACGTACAGAGATGACCCTAACAAAAATCTATCAAAAAATCTATTAATCTATTTATGGCTGAAAATTGGTTCCAACGGTTTGGATATAATTATTATGTCTTGTATGAGAAATATTCATTTGTTGGTGTATTGAGACATAAACTGAAGCCTATATACATATTCAGGCTTTGTTAAGGAATGAATTAATGTCCCATTCGACATTTAGGCCCCACGGCTGGTAGGTTTGTAACTCAAATATCCAGAATGTTTCAAGCTGTGACACACCACGTGTCATGGCTCCACCCCTCCAAGGCGGAATGTAGCTATCAATCACAAGAAATGTGGTGTCCTCTGGATTACGGTCATGGCATTCCCTGTAATGTCTGGGGACAGTATGTTTTATGTCCCCACTTTTGATTTTTGCCAGATGTTCCCTAATGACCCTAATGGAAAATGTACGGGTAGTGCGTCCAATGTATTATTTTCCTCATGGACATGTTATTAAATAGACAACATACCTGGAAGAACAGGTATGAAATCCTTTAATTGGGTATGTGCGTTTGGTGGTAGTGGAACAAAATTGGACGCTCTTTAACTTTCCGGCTAAATAATGCCAGCATACACCACATTTTTTACAGGGAAAATAGCCCTTCAGATTATGAAAGAAGGAGGGTCGGACTGGAGGGTTGATGATATTTGGGGCAATCTTACTTTGAAGGGAAGGTAGACCCTTAAAGGTCACCTTCACCTTTTCAGGTATCAAAGGGGATAAGATTTTATCTGTTTTTAATATGTCCCAGTGTTTATTCAAAATAAAAAATGGTTCTGGCCAGTGGTCCATCCTCAAGACCCAGTAACCCAGTGGATCCTCTGTTGGAAAGGTCTCCAAGTCTGCTCTTGTACCTAGATATTCCTGCACCATATAATGCAGACACTGATGATGGCTGCTTGAACCAAGCAGACCTTGGCACTGAGGACTGAAAAATTGTTTAAATTCATCAGTCAGACAGCCACCTTTCCACCACTCTTCCTCTGACTGAATGAAGCCTCAACAACACGTTGTCCAGCACCAGGAAATGGTAACCTACCAGGGTCTGGAAATGCATTGCACAAACCTTTCTTCAAGGCCTCCTGAAGATGTTTCATCCTCTGCTCGCTCTGCAAAGGCAGGATGAGTTCTGAAACCTTACCCTTGTAATGTTGATCAAGAAGGGTTGCCAGCCAGTAATGGTCACTCTCCTTGATACCATGAATCCTAGGGTCCATTCACAGGCTTTGCAGAATCAGGGAGGTCATGCAGC
The DNA here is from genome assembly GCA_028564925.1 of Lithobates sylvaticus. NCBI lineage: Eukaryota > Metazoa > Chordata > Amphibia > Anura > Ranidae > Lithobates > Lithobates sylvaticus. The sequence goes on from CM053028.1 coordinate 164,217,827, forward strand.
GTAAGTTTGCAGAGGCATTCGATTCTGAGTCCACTGGGTCACTAAGGATCACATGATCCATAACTACCTCCTCCCAGCCACGTACAATCCCTTGGGTCTCTGGGGACTGAAAACCATCCCTTGAAGGCTGCTGCTGAGTGTTATCCTCTACATCCATGCGGACACAAACATCCTCCTCCTCTTCTTTCTATGTGTTTGGCGGGCCGGCAGGAATACTATCAGTATAAAGGGGGCCTTGAGAGGAAAGGAAGTGACATGACAGTGCATGCATCCTTGATCAGTAACCACTGGCGTGGCGAAAAGAAGCCAAGCTCCCCTGACCCTGTCCTGGTGCCATACTCGCACAGGTACTCATTGATGGCCCTCTGCTGTATGTGCAGCTGCTGCAGCATTGCCAACGTTGAGTTCCACCTGATCGGCATGTCACAAATTGCATTCCCTTTCAATGTCAGCCAGCTGAGCACTGGCATTGTATGACCGGCGAAAATGACCACATACTTTTCTGGCCTGCCTCAGGAGATCCTGTAAGCCTGGGTAACTGCTCAAGAACCACTGCACCACCAAATTCGGGATGTGTGCCAAAGATGGAACATCAAGGTCAAGTGTCCCTGTAGGAGGGGGGAGAGAAAGGTTGGTGCCATTGTCACATACAACCATTCCTGGCTGAAGCTGGTGTGGCATCAACCACCTCTGAGCCTGCCCCTGCAAATCTGACAGAATCTCTGCCCCAGTGTGGCTCCTGTCCCCTAGGCAGACCAACTCAAGCACCACATGGCATCTTTTAGCCTGACTGCTTGTGTAGCCCCTTGAACGCTTACGCTGGTTCAGAGGACAAATCTGCAGAAGAGGCCATAGAGGAAGTAGAAGAGGAAGGGGTGGAGGAGAGAGCTGTGGAAGAATCACCACTAGCATTTTGGAGGCGTGGAGGCGTGGAGGCGGAACAAGCTACAACAACACTGAACCCTGTCCTGCATCCTTCCCTGCTGCCAGCAGAGTTACCCAGGGCACTGGGAAGGAAAGGTAACATCCCTGCCCATGCCTGCTGGACCAAGAGTCAGCGGTAATATGAACCTTACTGCTGACCGCCCCCTCCCCAACGAGGCCAAACCATATGGAATGGCCTTCCATGAAAAGAAATGGTGTTTTGGAACCTACCACTGAGATACAGCACATTCCACAAATTCCCGAAAGGGGGAAGAGTCTATCAGTTGAAAAGGCAGCAGTTGCAGTGCTAGCAATTTGGCCAAGCTAGCATTTAGACACTGAGCATGTGGATGGCTAGGACCAAATTTCTCTTTACGATTCAGCAACTGGGGTAGGGAAGTTTGCCTGCTGAAATCAATTAGTGGTGTCCTGCTAGCAGATTGGCTGCAAATACTTGGGACACCTATTGCTATACCTTCATTCCTCTCAGTGCAGGTTTTTGAGAGGACGGGAGGTATAGTAGGGTTGGAGATCCCAGATAAGGAGCAGGGAGAGGTCCACCTTTTTCTTTGATGTGGGTCTTTCAAGTGCTGTTGCCAACGGACTACATGGCAGGTCATCATACTGTATGTCTGGTCAAGCATGTTTTGCCCAAGCGGCTGCTGTTCTGGCCACACTTGATCCGCTTCAGACATAGGTTGCAAACAGCAATGGTATGACCCTGCCTTTGGCCAATTATGGCTCTCTCAGCAGAGCATGCTGTGATTGGCTAAAGCATGCTGGTCAGGTGCATGCTTTGGCCAATCATCATACAGCAATGCACTGCGAGAACGCAGTGCATTATGGGGCTTTCCACGGCGCTCAAATTTCCCGCGACCGCCCCATAATGTTTGCTGTTCTGCGAATGGGCGAACACCCAATGTTTGAGTCAAACTTATGTTCGACCCGAACATCGAGCTCATTCCTACTACTACTGACAAAGAATTTGGTGAGGAGCTCCTTGACTAAACCCCAGGGTGCTAGACGAACGTAGCTCCATCAGAGAATCAAGCATTAATATGGAAGGTCCTTTTGAGGTGAGAATATTTGTGTTATTTTTCTAATAATATATGACTATGCTATGAACATAGCATGAACCTATCCATGGCTGCTGTAGACACCCCCTATTCAGGCGTCTGGCCCCTTCAATCGGCAGGGAGGTGTTTTTGAAGCACCTGATTAGAGCCATAGGCTCTAATAGGCTTCAAAAAAGGTAAACTGTGAGCGCAAAGCATTGCGTTCGCAGTTCACCCAGGTGGGTTAGCAAAGCAAATTAATATTTGCTTTGCTAACACTGAACCACCTCTCAGCCAGGACGTATGGATCTAATACCCGTCACCTAATTGGCTGAAGGCACAGGCACCCTGATTTGACACCTAACAGAATGGAAGAATGGGAGGACAGAGAGCCACGGAGGACACAGGAGCACTCTGCCGTCACCTGCTGCATGTCCCACAGCTCGCCGCCGTCACCCGCCACCAGGATGTGGTAAGTGTGTGCCGGGCAGACGGCGAGGGGGGAAGGGGGTCACAGAGGCTGCATATGATGAGCACACTGGCTACATAGGATGGGCATACAGGCTACATATGATGGGCACAGAGGCTACATATGATGGGCACAAGCTGCATATGATGGGCACAGAGGCTACATATGATGGGCACAAAGGTTGCATATGATGAGCACAGTGGCTGCATTTGATGGGCACAGTGGCTCCATTTTATGGGGCACAGTGACAGCATTTGATGGGCACAGTGGCTGCATTTGATGGGCACAGTGGCTGCAATTGATGGCACAGTGGCTGCATATGATGGCACAGTGGCTTCATTTTATTGGGCACAGTGGCTGCATTTAATGGCACAGTGGCTGCATTTGATGGCACAGTGGCTTCCTTTCATGGGGCACAATGGCTGCATTTGATGTACACAGTGGCTGCAATTGATGGGCTCAGTGGCTGCATTTGATGGCACAGTGGCTGCATTTTATGGGCACAGTGGCTGCATTTTATTGGCACAGTGGCTGCATTTTATTGGCACAGTGGCTGCAATTGATGGCACAGTAAGGTTGCAATTGATTTTTTTCAGTATTTATCCAAATCTTTTAGTTTGTTTGCACCCCCCAAAAAATTTGGAGCACCAGCCGCCACTGGACTAGAGTTCTAGAGTTGTGTTTCACTTCACTTCACTTCATCAATAGTAACACAGCCAGGGGTCTTGGGGGTAAAAGTGTGGGAACTCACCCAAGATCCCCCCACCTCAAAAATAAAAAGTGTGCATGTGTATATATATATATGTACTCCTTTTTTTAACAAATAATGTACAACATTTATTGTAAAGACCTCCAAAATTCACAAGCATTAAATAAATAAATAAATATAGAACAGATATAACAACAAAATAATTTAACCTATATGCTATACTAACAAAAAAACACCACAATGTGTGATAATGCTTGCCTCGTTCTAAAACAAGTTGCAATGGCTGGGGGCCCCTTCTGCACTATGTCTCTATGCAGGGTCTTTCTAAGGTCTGGGGGCCCCTCCTGCACTGTGTTTCTATGCAGGCTCTGATATGTGGGGTCCCTCCTACCCCAAGGTGTCCAGACACATGTGTTGGTCTGTGCAGAGGAGTGAGGCCGGGAGTGCTGAGTGTGTCAGCATGGGGCCCCTCTCCTCAGGCTGCCTGCATTGATTGTGCAAAGTGGGGCCCAGATGGGGGCTCACTCCTCAGTACCCATCAAATTCAGCCTGATCAGTGACCATCAATGCAGCCTGATCAGTGACCATCAATGCAGCCTGATCAGTGCCCATTAAATGCAGCCTGAACAGTCCCAATCAATGCAGCCATACCAGTGTCCATAAAATGCAGCCTGATCAGTGCCAATCAACACGGCCTTACCATTCCCCTTCAAATGCGGCCTCCCCTTTGTCCAGCAAAGTAGCCTCATCCGTGTCCAGCAATGCAGCCTTACCCGCGCAGGGGATCAGAGAGAGGAGAGCAGGACGGATCATCACATAGGCCGGCATCGCCCACTGTGACAGCTTTAATTTGAATTGCTGGGTGCCCATCATAACACAATGCCCCTCCTGGATCGTCACCTATGATAGACAGCACACATTCTGGTATTGGAACAGTGTGCTGTCTATCAAAGTAGACGATCCAGGAGGCAGGACTTTACAGAGTGTGTTCCCGGCGATTCGAATTAAAGCTGTCACAGTGGGCCATGCCAGTCTGACACCCTCCAGTGTGTGGCACCGAGCGGACTGCCCCCTGTTTGTATGCCATTGACTTTGATGCCCCGCTACCCCTCTGTCACCCCTCCACCCCCTCCAACATTACTGCCTGCAGGAGGTGGCTGCTAATGGAAACAGTGTTCCTGCTGTGAAAAAGTACAGGAACACCGTTCCCATGCGTTCCTGCAGGACTCGAGCCCAGAACACAGCACCATAGCCTGGGATGGCAAAACATTCCCCTGCTCCCCTCTCCTTCTCCCCATCCCTTCTGCAAGATACCAGACTGATTGGAGACTGCACTGTCCACCTTTACCTATTTCCTGTGAAGACCGGTAGTTCAGGGAAAAAAAAATAATGCCCCATACACACGATCGGAATTTGCGTCATCGGACTATGTTGTCGGAAAATTTGAGAGCAGGATCCGACGGAAAAAGTCAGATGGAGCCCACACATGGTCGGAATTTCCGACAACATGGTCCGATAGGACTTTTTCCGTCGGAAAATCCGACCGTGTGTACGGGGCATAGGGTGCAGGAGCAAGCAGCATTGAAACTTGTAAACTGCAAGTGCTGGGGTGAGAATTTTACCAGTTTACTGCAGAATGTTTATTTTATTGTTGCGCAATGTGTGAAGCTAAAAAAAACTTTGCGGGTTTATTACTACTTTAGCTGCTTTCCTATGAACACCCTTAATGGAACTAGTGGAGCACAATCCGGAGTTCAGATTAATTTAGCTTTCACAGAAAATGTATTGATCACGCAAACAGCAAGAACCAGCAGACCCTGGTTTTTGGAATTAGCAATTTTATTAAAAATATAATAACAGATGTATGATAAGAGGATGCTTCAGTCTTGTGCACATATACTGTACATGTAACAATGGAAAATGTATGCCTTGTTTAAGCTAATGATCCACATGCAGGCCATGGGAAACACTCCTGCTGTGATGGAATGAAAATGAAAGGTAAAACAAAATAAAAGGGGGAGCAAAGTGTAAGGAGTCTGTTTTTATGTTTTATCCCTATGATTGTGTACAATCCAACAATTTCCCATATGAGACAAATTAAATCCTAATTTTTACCATGCCTTCTTATGATATTCACAAAGCCTTGTTATCCTTATGTACCCTGCAAATTGCTTATTTTAGGCTTTGAAGCAAGCAAAGAAGTGTGTGATGGCTTACACTTGAACTTCAAACCCGATGTTAGAATCTATTCCAAGACTGAGTGAGACAACTCCAAAAATACTTCCCCTGAGCCTGGCCATATAGACTAAACTGCTTTGATTTAACCTTAATTTAATCTTTATTTAATTCAATTTAATCTGTTAATTTAGATTAATTTAATCTATTGTGAAAATAAAAGTCTGGAAAGCATTTACTTATTACTGCTATATATACATTGCCAAACCACTGTCCTGGATGGTGGCCATGAAAGTCAGAATCCGCTAAGGAGTGTGTAACAACTCACCTGCCGAATCAACTAGCCCTGAAAATGGATTGTGCTGGAGCTTCAGGCCCATACCTGGCTGTCACCGGCGGTAAGAGAGGTCCCTGGTTCTAAGCCATGACAAGTAGGAAGGCTGCCTCAGTGGGCGTAGAAGCCCCTGGGTGTGGACTCAGGCAGAGCTGCCACAGGTGCAGATCTTGGTGATAGCAAATATTCAAATGAGAACTTTGAAGGTCAAAATTATGTGATTGCTAAATAAAGCTTTGGACTTGCTCTGGAGATCCATGGTGTGCTAATGACATTCTCTTGCTCTGATCTTCTTCGGTCCCAGCCGATGGTCACTGCAGCGCCCATTTACATACACAGCTATTTTTTCAGAAACTTGTGCGTTGGGAATACTGCGTTGGAATCTATAGTATGGTTGGACATATCTGGTTCTGGATTTTCAGGTGGAGCGACAAAATCTATATGTGTCTAGCCAGCCTTACAGCATGCTTACCTAAATATAGAACTACAAAGCAGCTACAGTGCCTTCAAAATATCTGGGTGCCCTGTACAAATTATGACTTCCCAAAAATTCAAATAATGTCAAGATCTTTAAAATATACATTCAGACTGGATTCACTTCTCCAGTGGTAAAAGCCTGCCAGGTCTTGCCAGGTATTGGTGTTCTGCAGTGGCATTTATTTTTAATGGAATGCAATAAAGATGACCATAGATGGATCAAAATTCAGCTTGTTCAGAAGGGACTGGCCAAATTTCGATCTGAGTGTGGCCACTCCTGCTTAACAGAGCTATATGGTTAATTTCTGCTTAATCGGCCAACATTTAAGCCATGGGTAGCCCTGCAAGCATGGCTTGACAAATTTAGTTTAAATATTAAATGAGCCAGGGGGGGATTTATCATCAGAACAGTGACAACATCAGATGCAGTCACTGTTTTGGTATTCAGGCAGCCTAAAGCTGACCATACATGCATTCAAATTCATCAGGAACCATCTGGATCGTCTTGAATCAGTCTAAGGCCACAAAGCTTAGGACCCTTAGGCAAGTTTTTTGACATTCGATTACCCTGTATGATTGCACAGCTTTAGGCAACCAGTGCAGTTTTTGGAGTGCTGCCAAGTCAAGGGGGTCGATCGGGGGAACTTTCTCACAAGTTCCCAGGACAGCTGCCTCCTTCCAGCCTCCATGGACATGGTCCAGTTAGAGTGACAAATCCTATATCCAGTTTCAGATTAGTCCCAGGCTTAGCCCTGCCACAGCCGAGACTCAGCAAACACCAACTCAGTCCAAAAGGCGCTTTAGGAGCAAGCCACCCCTTGAAGCTCTTGGAACCTTCCCTAATGGAAGAAGAGAGCAGTCTTCTCAGGGCTCTAGGCTATTTATCACCTCCCAGACCACCTTCTGAGCACACCTCCCCAGGGATTGGCTGTGGCATGGTAAATATTCAGGCCTTCTTTCTGAATTTCCCACCCTAAGCTCTGGAAGCTTCTCCCAGAGGCAGGGGGAAACAATCAAACTCCCAGCTGGTGAAGCCATGAGAAGACCAGAGCAAATGATTACTGATTAGCAAATGATTAGCGCTGCGTAAACTGTGGGCACTATATAAATCGTGAATAATTATAATTACTGCTCCCCTGATTAGAGAAGGAGCCAGGAACTAGATTTACCTAGCATTCTACACTAGGAGGTGCTACATAATGATTAATATAACAAGTAATTTATATCTGGAGAGCCTTTAGCATAACCATGTGAGTTTGATACTGTATGGGTAAGGTTTCCTTTGTTCCTGAAATATACTGCGCTATGGGGATAATTTTATTTTAATGCTGGTTCTGAACCGAGGAATAAAGAGTGGGGATCCATAGTACTGAGAGGCAAGAAGTGGTGTTCTGGTCCACACTTAAAGTCTATCTAAAGCCTCATACACACGATCGGACCGTGGACCAACTTTCCCGTGGATTTTTGTCCATAGGGCGTTGGCCCCAAGTTGGTATTGCATACACACGATCTGACTTTTTAGGCAACAAACATGAACGTAGTGACGTTTCAACGTACTGGCGACACTTAAAAAGAGGACGTTCGAATACTCCAGCGCCACCTTTGGTCAACTTCTATATTATTGTCTGATCTTTTGCATTGGTTCTGAGCATGCATGTTTGTACTTTGTACAAAAGTCCGTTGGTTTTGTGTACACGCGGTCGGACTTTGGTCCATCAGACTTTTGTTGGCAGAAAGTTGGTCCATTCGCACAGCCAACAAAAGTCTGATGAAACCTGGAAAAAGTTGGTCCGATGGAGCGTACACACGGTCGGATGTTGGTCCAAAACAGCTAATTTGCATGTTGGTTGTTAAAAAGTCTGATCGTGTGTACGGCCCTTAAGTTTGTTCTATCATACCCTGTTTTGAATAGGAAAGCACTGTTTGACTCAATTAATTGTAAGGGGTCATTATATTCTGGTGAGGTTTTTATTTATTCTCCAAAAGACCACAGAGCACTGTGGTGGAATATTTGGGGATTTGCAGAAAGAGTGTGCTTTATGGCCAATTTTCATTATATTTATCACGGGCTTTACTATTATCACATTTAATTTAGGTTTTGTACAGTATATTGATTTATTATTTGACAGATTTTTGCTTATATTTGATGGGTAACACAATCACTGTAGTACATGTGTAATTTACTTTATAACTAGCACTGGTACATATATAACTAGTTGGACTGTTTGGATATTCTGACAGCCAGTGTCTCTCATCCTGGTCAGAACACTGCATGGGGTTTTTATGTTTCCATCTGCGCTTGCGTGGGTCTCCTCCGGGTACTCTAGCTTTCTCCCACTTTCTAAAGACACATCAGTAGGTTTGAGTGTACTGTATGCTTGTGAGATAGGGATCTTAGATTGTAAGCACCTTGAGGGTAGGGACTGATGTAGATGTACAGTACATAAAGCACTGTGTAAATACCTGTAATAAATAAATCATTTGAAGAACTTACATTTGTTTATTTAAAAATACTGTATATATTCGAGTATAAGCCAACCCGAATATAAGCCGAGGCACCTAATTTTACCACAAACAACTGGGAAAACGTATTGACTCGAGTATAAGCCTAGGGTGAGAAATGCGCAGCTACTGTAAGTGGAAAAGAGTGTCAACAATACCCATTTGCAGCCTCACTGTGCCCATTCGCATGCCTCACTGTGCCCATTTGCAGCCATAGGTCCCCCAAACCCCCAAAGGGTCCTGAAATGACATTGGTGCAGATGGACACAGTTGACCGACTTTGGGGCCCTGTATCTCAGGGTCACTTGGTTATAGGAACCCCATCTTGGATATGTTGTAGTGCTAGTTCCACTGGGTTTGAATACCAAAGATGGGGTTCCTAGCACCAAGTGTCCCCGAGATATGGGTCCCCAAAGTCGGGTCGGAAAATGTGAAGTACTTTTCTGCAGCAGAGAATGACATTTTCCAAACCGACTTTGGGGCCCCCGTATCTCGGGGCCACTTAGTGCTAGGAACCCCATCTTTGGATATGTTGTAGTGCTAGGTCCCATGGGTTGGCCCACTAAGTGGCCCTGAGATACGAGCCCCAAAGTCGGGTCAGAAAATGTAATTGTGCTGCAGAAAAGTGCTTGACTCGAGTATAAGCCGAGGGGGGCACGTTCAGCACAAAAAAAAATGTGCTGAAAAACTAGGCTTATACTCGAGTATTTATGATATGCTTTATTTAAAGCTGAACTCCAGACACATACACTTTCTTTTACTTACACTATATTACCAAAAGTATTGGGACACCTGCCTTTACATGAACTTTAATGGCATCCCAGTCTTAGTCGGTAGGGTTCAATATTGAGTTGACCCACCCTTTGCAGCTATAACAGCTTCAACTCTTCTGAGAAGGCTGTCCACAAGGTTTAGGAGTGTGTCTATGGGAATGTTTGGCCATTCTTCCAGAAGGGCATTTGTGAGGACAGGCACTGTTGTTGGATGAGAAGGCTCGGCTTGCAGTCTCAGATTTAATTCATCCCAAAGTTGTTGTATCGGTTTGAGGTCAGGACTCTGTGCAGACCAGTCAATTTCCTCCACCCCAAACTCGCTCAATCATATCTTTATGGACCTTGCTTTGTGCACTTGTGATGTTGGAACAGGAAGCGACCATCCCCAAACTGTTCCCACAAAGTTGGGAGCATGAAAGTGTCCAAAATGTCTTGGTATGCTGACGTCTTAAGGCCCGTTTCACACTGGGGCAGGAGCGGCGTCGGCGGTAAAACCACTTCACCGTCATTTTAGCGCCGCTATTCAGCCACTAGCGGGGCGAATAAGGGCGAATGAGGGTTAAAACCGCCATTAATGTCATGTGCTATCATTTAGTGGTAATATAGTGTATATTCATGAAAAGCCACAAAGCATATGAACTCACTATTTGTGCACCAAATGCATTTGCAAATCCAGATATATTAAGCAAATACAAGTAGCAGTGACATCGTCACTGTCCTATATATAACAGAACTGTGCTAGTGACTCAGAGGACCCTGCCCACTACAGGCTGCCTATAGAAAAAGACAGGAGGGGCAGATATAAGACCAGTCACCCTGGACATGGAGAGAGAGCAGCAGTGACTAGAGTTGAGCGGACACCTGGATGTTCGGGTTCGACGGGTTCGGCTGAACTTTGCAAAAAAGTTTGAGTTCGGGACCGAACTTGACCCGAACTTGACCCTGAACCCGAACCCCATTGAAGTCAATGGGGACCCGAACTTTTGAGGTAGAAGTCATTTAAAATCACTCGCGGCTATAATGAATTGTCGGCTCCCGTCCCCGTAATACAGAGAACAGTCATTGAAAGTCATTGATTTTTAAAAAGTTATTGTCATATGTTTGGGGACCTGGGTCCTGCCCCAGGTGACATGTATCAATGCAAAAAAAAAGTTTTAAAAGCTGCAGTTTTTTCGGGAGCAGTGATTTTAATAATGCTTAAAGTGAAACAATAAAAGTGTAATATTCCTTTAAATTTCGTACCTGGGGGGTGTGTATAGTATATAGTATGCCTGTAAAGGGGCGCATGTTTCCTGCACAAAGTGTCATTTCTGCAGGAAAAAAAGTTAAGCACTCGCGGCTATAATGAATTGTCGGCTCCCCGTAATACAGTATAACAGTCATTGAAAGTCATTGATAACATAAAAAAAAAAAAAACATAGGGTTCCCCCAATTTCAATTACAAGGCCCTTCAGGTCTGGTATGGATTTTAAGGGGAACTCCACACCAAATTAAAAAAAAAAATGAAATGGAGTTCCCCCCGAAAATCCATACCAGACCCTTTATCGGAGCACGCAACCTGGCAGGCCGCGGGAAAAGAGGGGGGGACGAGAGAGCGCCCCCCCTCCAGAACTGTACCAGGCCACATGCCCTCAACATTGGGAGGGTGCAAAGCACCTTGTCCCCATGTTGATGAGGACAAGGGCCTCATCCCCACAACCCTGGCCGTTGGTTGTGGGGGTCTGCGGGCGAGGGGCTTATCGGAATCTGGAAGCCCCCCTTTAACAAGGGGACCCCCAAATACTGCCCCCCCTGTGTGAAATGGCTTTTGTACCCCTACCATTTCACCCAAAAAAGTGACAAAAGTGTTAAAAATGACAAGAGCCAGTTTTTGACAATTCCTTTATTAAAGTCTTCTTCTTTCCATCTTCTTCCTTCTTCTTCCTTCATCCTTCGGTTTCTTCCTCTATCTTCTTCTTCCTCCCATTTTCTTCTTCCTCCGATCCTCTGCTTCTTGCTCCGATGTTCTGACAGTTCATATATAATCGAGGGCGGGGCCACCTGGTGACCCCACCCCCCTCTGACGCCCAGTTCCGTTATATTAGTGTCAGAAGAAGAGAAGCGTCACACAGCGGGAGCCTCCCATTGCGCGGAGCAGCCCGAGAACAAAGCGAGGAAGAAGAGACGCCGTGGAGGAAGATGCCGGACGAGAACACTGGAGCAAGAAGCAGAGGATCGGAGAAAGAAGAAGATGGAGGAAGAAGAAGAAAGAGGAAGAAACCAAAGGATGAAGGAAAGAAGATGGAAAGAAGAAGACTTAAATAAAGGAATTGTCAAAAACTGGCTCTTGTCATTTTTAACACTTTTGTCACTTTTTTGGTGAAATGGTAGGGGTATTTTTGTACCCCCTTACCATTTCACACAGGGAGGGGGCGGGATCTGGGGGTCCCCTTGTTAAAGGGGGCTTCCAGATTTCGACAAGCCCCCCTGCCCGCAGACCCCCACAACCACCGGCTAGTGTTGTGGAGATGAGGCCCTTGTCCTCATCAACATGGGGACAAGGTGCTTTGCACCCTTCCAATGTGGAGGGCATGTGGCCTGGTACGGTTCAGGAGGGGGGGGCGCTCTCATCCCCCCCTCTTTTCCTGCTGCCTGCCAGGTTGCGTGCTCGGATAAAGGGTCTGGTATGGATTTTTGGGGGAAACTCCATGCCATTTTTTTTTATTTGGCGTGGAGTTCCCCTTAAAATCCATCCCAGACATGAAGGGCCTGGTAATAGAATTTGGGGGGAACCCCACGCTTTTTTTTTTTTTTTATCAATGACTTTCAATGACTGTTCTCTGTATTACGGGGAGCCGACAATTCATTATAGCCGCAAGTGCTTTTAAATGACTTTTTTTTCCTGCAGAAATTACACTGTGCAGGGACAGTTCTAAGCAAACATACGCCCCATTTACAGGCATAGTATACACACCCCCCAGGTACGAAATTTAAAGGAATATTACACTTTTATTGTTTCACTTTAAGCATTATTAAAATCACTGCTCCCGAAAAAACGGACGTTTTTAAAACTTTTTTTTGCATTGATACATGTCCCCTGGGGCAGGACCCAGGTCCCCAAACAATTTTTTATGACAATAACTTTTTAAAAATCAATGACTTTCAATGACTGTTCTCTGTATTATGGGGAGCCGACAATTCATTATAGCTGCGAGTGCTTTTAAAATAATTTTTTTCCTGCAGAAATGACACTTTGTGACAAACTGACAATAACTTTTTAAAAAACGCCATTACATTGCCGAACACCGAACTCTAACCCGAACATACAGTAAATTGTTCGGGTTCGGGTCCGGGACCCAAAAACCCAAAAGTCCGGTACGAACCCGAACTTTACAGCAGTGACTAATCTGTATTACAGCAATCTTCTGCAAAGAGGCAAGGTTTTACACTGGATTATGACACCAATTTGGAAGAAATACACAAAGCACACCAAGATTCAAGTTACAATACACATGGATCTTGTATTTAGACAATATTTGCTTATCCTAGAGTTTAGCCTCAACCCCAATAAAGGACTGTGTTAATTAAATGCATGTGTTTATTAATTTAACGTTTATTGCTATAGCTATGTTGTGTGTGGGGGTGGCGGAAGGGGAAAACAGTAACATTGCAGATTTTCCTTCACTTTTTGTCCTAGTCATAATGGTCACCAGAAGAAAAGGTCAGGGGATTCCCTTCCCCCCACCAACAGTGACCCAGACAGTATAAAAACTTGGCAAAGCTCTAACTTTCCTCAGTCTTCCCAAAGCTGGAAAAATAAACTTTCTGCTTTTCTACTGTAAAAGAGAACTGCAGGAAGTATCACTGGAATGGTAACTAATGTGAAATGTAAACTCTAACTAAATGACAGTTAACATTTATTTATTTATTTTTTTACCTTTTTTTCTGTCCCTTGTTGCATCTTAGTGCTGCTTATCCCCTCGAGCCTCTTTGCAGCCACTTCCTGTCTCAATGCAATTTAGCAATGGCTGCATGGCACTCTCAAGGCAGGTTTTCTGATATTGATAACAGTAGACCATGGCTGCACAATATGTGTTTAAGTGGCCATTCGTCTCCTCTAGAAGCCAGAGTGACAGGGTGACAATGTAGAAACACAATTGATAGACAGTTTTGTCATCCTATAACATGAGGTGCCTGAGCAAGGACTTTCATGGCAGAATCACCAGATATTATTTTAGTGAAAGCTGAGAAACAACTCAAAAGAAAAATGTATACTCTTTCAAAAACTACCACAGACCAAAAATATGTACTGAAAATCCAAGCCTGCAATAACTATCTGTAAACTTTAAGAAAATGGGACTATGGGGTCAATTCACAAAGCCCCCGTACACACGGTCGGAAATTCCAGCCACAAAATCTGTCCGTTTTTTTCCGACGGATTTTGTCCGAAACTGGTGTTGCATACACACGGTCGGACAAAGTTGTCGGAAAATCAGATCATTCCGAACGTGGTGACGTTTGTTGCGTACGACGGAACTACGTAGAGGCTAGTAGCCAATAGCGTCGGTCTCGTAATTTGATCTGAGCATGTGTGGCACTTTGTCCGACACACGATCGGAAAAAGTCTGATCGGATTTTGTTGAAAATTTGAGATTCCGACGGAAAAAGCCCGCTAGAGCCCACACACGATCGGATTTTCCGACAACATAATCCGAGCTGACTTTTTCCATCGGAATATCCGACCGTGTGTACAGGGCATAAGAGTTAAATAACGGCACCTAAAATGCGGTAAAATTAGTTGTGAAATGTCAATTAAATATTAAAGAATTAAAGAATTTAGCATTAAATACCGAATGCGATATTTGTTCGATTTAGCGGTAATTACTGCATTATTTAATGCAGTAATTTACTGCATTGAGCTGGTTGCTAAGGAGCAGGCCGGGATTTGTCAAAAAAACAGCTTGGGGGTGGGGGACCCCCAGGCTGTTTTATGACAAATAGCTGGTTGCTAAGGAGCGGGCCGGGAAGCCAGCCGCTGCATCCTTAACAATCGATCACTCATCAGTGTGTTTCCTGTTGACAGCTGAATGTAGAAATTAAAGGCGACAATTAAAAAATTTTCTTAAAAAAAAACAGCATGGGATCCTCCCCAATCATACCAGACCAATCGTCAATCACGCCGCCCACCACCTGCCGGATCCGAAAAAAGAAAACAAAAAAACAAAGATACTCCCGCCGTCGATGAAGACTGACTGCCTACTGCAGGCTCCGCCGTCTGACATTTCTTATATAGCTAAGGGGTGGGGCCATCTGACTACATCACCCTTGTGACATCACTGACCCAGCATGCACTGGTCTGTGACATCACAAGGGGTCAGGATCATCAGGTGACATAGTCAGGTGGCTACTTTTTTATTTTTTTGATCTATGTACCCGATACTCATTCACATAGTGGGGGTGGGATCTGGGGGCCCCCTCCAGATTCCAATTAGCCCCCTGCCCACAGACCCCACAACCACCGGCCATGTGGGGATGAGGCCATTGTCCCCATCAACATGGGGACAAGGTGCTTTGGGGTGGGGGGACAGGGCCCCCCTGCCCCAAAGCACCCACCCCCCATGTTGAGGGCAAGTGGCATGGTATGGTTCAGAAGGGGGGGCACTCACTTGCCCCCCCTTTCCTGACCTGCTGGGCTGCATGCTCAGATAAGGGCCTGGAATGGATTTTGGGGGGACCCCACGCCGTTTTTTTTTTACATTTTGGCGTGGGGTTCCTCTTAAGGCCTGCTCCCTAGCAACCAGCTAGATGGTTGCTGTTCCAGTATATATTTTTAACTCCATGTTACGGTATACATTTTTTATTTTAATTTGCTTATCAACTTTATTTAGTGGGGACTATGGACAGAGAGTTTGCTATGTCCAAATATTAAAATAACCAGTTTAACATGTTAACCTGTTGCCAGCCATGTAACACATACAGTATGTGTGGTGGCAATAGGGGGGGGGGGGACTTTGATGCCCACACGCTGCAAATATGTGTCATTGGGTGGAGGATGTTTCTGTGTTGAGAGAATGCAGATCTTGGTCCCCAATAACATTTGGTAGCTGGTGGCTCTAGCTCCTGATCATGTAACTACTGTGATAGCCAATAATGGTGGTCACGTGATCACTAATCCCTTTTGCCTCGGGTGTTCAGAACTTTTTAAAGGGACGTCGCGGTGGGTGGGAAGGTGTTAAAGCATAACTAGAGTTGGCAAGCAAAAATTTGCTAACAATTATATTTTTTGGCATAGAAGATTTTATATTAAATAATAATTTCATAAAAAATATAAAAATGTTCTACATTTTATTTTTGTATTTGCTCATGCATAGTGCAGTGTACAATCCTGGCATCTGAAGATGCAGAGAGAGGAGCCAGGTTTTGGGATGATGCAACTTCAGTGCGTATGTGAAGGAGTTGGCCAAGGCAAAAAGAAGTGGTACCATAAGATGACTGCTTCCAGTCCCTACGCATTCTGTCTGTGCATGGTCGGCTTTTTAAATGTGACCCCCCCCCCCCCCCCCCACACCCTCTTGTTAAAACTTTGAGTAAAAGTGTAAAAAAATTACCTGTTGGGGAAAAAAAGTTAGATCATATACGTATATATTCCTTTTCTCGCTCCTGCCCAGTGGCGTCTGGTAGGGGTGATGCCATCCTCCTTCTGTTGTTGATTTTGGAAAATGTTAGCAGCCCAAATCTCACTGGGAAGACCCAGAGGGCTGTACTATAGGGTCCTCTCGAGACTTGGAGTGCTCATCATTCCCCAGGATCTCGTTGGCAGGAGGATTTTGTCAAAGATTACAACTGTCCTTCATTTGGAGTGACTGCCCCTCTTTTGTAACTAAATTGACCAAAATGGGTCTTTTTTTTTTTCTTCAACCAGCAAGCTGAACAGAAAAAAAAGAACTGATTCCTCCATCCACACAAGTGAGGGCTATGAAGGAATTTTCCTTGCTAAGAGATTGTAGTCTGACAGCTGGACTCTCCCCTGCTACAATACATTGATCAGTGGTTGCAGCTGATGATCATTAAAAGTTTTCAAACATTCCCGTTCAACAAAAGTAAGGGCTCTTTCACACAGACGGACCGTATGTCTGTTTTTCATCCTTCCGTTTTCGGATGCAAAACGGACATACATGTATCCCTATGGGATAGCGGGTGTCAGCGGATGAACATCTGCTGACACCCGATCTCGTCCGTGCCCGCTATGGTCCGTTTCTGCAGACGGAGGAAAAACCTATTTTTCCATCCGTCTGCAGAGCGGATCGGATGACGACGGACTCTATGTTTCCATCGTCACCCGAACTACCATAGGGGAGAGCGGCGCTGTGACAGGTCCGTCCCTGCACAGTGTGCAGAGACGGACCTGTCATCTTCCTGCTCAGCGGAGATCGCTCTGGCGATCCCCGCTGAGCAAGCGGATATCCACGGGGCGGATCTGCACTGATCCGCCCCGTGTGAAAGAGCCCAAATTAAAAAGCTGGATACACAGTATACAATTTTCTGTAGATTTTTTCCTTTAGATTTACCAAAACCATATAATATGAGGTCAAACATTAAGAGTTTCAATTTGTATGCAATCAGACAGGCCCTTGCACTAAATTTTTTTGGTAAATCTAAAGGAAATCAGACAACAAAAGTTGTATAGTGTGTATGGGGGTCTAACAATCAAACTTCTGTCAAACAGGGAAGACCACACATGGGTTATGTGATCCCTGCTGAACTGGCTGAATTTCAATCCATCTATGGTCAGCTTTAATCCCCCTGCAATCTCAGATGCCCCCCTTTTTGGTCTGATGTGTACAAAATGTACTGTATTACTACCAAAAGTGTTATGCTGCACTAAACGTTTTATCCAACTTCTAAAAATAGAGGTCAAAAAGCAGTTATGTGTTTTAGCCAATTACTTTCTGTTTTTTCATATTAGATCTTTGTGATCCATGTAACACCATAGCAGGACGTGTTTTTATATGTACTAAAAGGTGTTCCTCTTTATCATTTCAGAAACTTGGGAAGCATGTGACCTCACCCCATGCGTTGCTGTTTGGTGTCCATTGTGTAGGGGTGGTGTGACAATTTGTTACAATTCATCGCAAGGTTTACATGTTTCTTGTCAAAACTGTTTTTTCGTTTTGGATAGTGTAAAGAGGTTTTCAGAACATCTGTTTTTTTTTGTTGCTTTCTGTGCCTCCTTAATGGAGATTCACCCTCTCTATTTGTGCTGTTTTCCATTGTCACTGATAGCGAAAGTAAAAGAGATTCCCAAATTTTGGGTTGTTGTCAGAACAGAATAGATGGGAAAACTCCTAATGGGGACACAAGTTGTGTTGACCCTGGTAACAACCAGGGATTCCCTCACTTTGGAGAGATTTCCTTTCACCAGTGATGTAAGTAACTGAGTTAAAATAAACTGAGTTACGTAAGTTACTTTAGAGGGTAACGAGTAATCTAACTGATTACTTTTCCCCTCATGGTAACTCAGTTCCCATTACTTTGGCTTAGTTACCCCAATTACATCTACCGCCACTAGATGGCAGTAGTGTAATTCCGGTGTCCTGCCGAAAAAGTTCCCCCGCCGGATAAGGACCCCCTGTACTGCGCAGGCGCAGCGCTTGCGCAGTACGAAGGACTACGGAGCTTTCGAAAATTGCCGAACCTAAACAGTGAACAGTGAACTCTACACCGCGCAGGCGCAGTTAACATGCTGCTCGTGCTACTCTGCAAGGGGCGTCTATCATGCAACTAAGGGGCGGGTCTAGTATTACTGTAACCAAGGGGCGCATTTATTATTATTGTTAAATATCGAGCTCTGCCCATTAATTTAACATTCGCCCTCTTCTGTAGCCATCCGCCCCTTACACGATATAATAATAATAGACCCGCCCCTTGCTTACACGCTATAACAGATCTGCCCCTTGGTTAGAGTAATAATAGAGCAGCCCCTTGGTTACACGATATATAACAATAATAATAAATGCGCCCCTTGCTTACAGAAATACTAGACCCGCCCCTTAGTTACACGTATAGAATATTTTTAAAAAAGTCAGTTACTTTGCTGTGTAACTAATTACTTTTCCAATGTAGTAACTGAGTTACTAACGCAATTACTTTTTGGGAGAAGTAATTTGTAACTTAACTAATTACTTTTTTAAAGTAAGATGACCAACACTGCCTTTCACTTCCTGTTTTGACACCAAGAAGAAATCTCCTAATGGGACATAGATGGCAAAAAACTGATAGGGGTTATAACCCTCCCTTACTCTACCCAAAATGTAAAAAAGCTTTTTCCTTTAGTTCTACTTAAAGTGGAACTAAACCCTCCTATCCTTGGTTTTCATCCAAGGAAGCTGCCATTCTGATCTCTGTTTAATCGTCAACTGTTATGATGCTGCACATGTGATCAGTTATGACATTGGCCATTGGATGGTTTGACTGTTTGATTGAGAGCACAACAATGTGTCAGTTAGCATTCCACACATGCCAAGAATGTAACTGTTTTTTGAAACAGCTAAATTGATGGGTTTACTTCCGCTTTAACTTTGAATAGGATTCTGGGGGTATTTTCAATATGAAGCCAATTTCAAGAACACAGGGACATGACCTCAAACTAGCAACAGGAAAACTCAAAACTAATCTGAGAAAGTATTATTTACCAAAGTAGTAGTTGATGCTTGGAATAGACTTCCGTTACAGGCAGTGGGGTTGATTTACTAAAAACAAATAGACTGTGCACTTTGCAAAGGGCAGTTGCACTCTGCAAGTGCAATTGCTCCAGAGCTTAGTAAAGGAGGAAGAGCTCTGCTGACTTCCATCATCCAATCATGTGCAAGCAAAACAGCATTTTTTTTATTTTCCTTGCATGTGATTGGCTATTCTTTGCAAAGTGAAGCTTTACCTCATTTGCTAAGCTCTAGAGCAGGGATCCTCAAACTACGGCCCTCTAGCTGTTGCAGAACTACACATCCCATTAAGCATTGTAAAACTTTGACATTCACAGACATGACTGGGCATGATGGGAATTGTAGTTCCGGAACAACTGGAGGGCCGTAGTTTGAAGACCCCTGCTCTAGAGCAACTGCACCTGCAGTGGGCAACTGTACTTTGCAAAGTGCAGTCTGTTTGACTTTAGTAAATCAACCCCAGTGAGTCAGTCAACAGTAAGTGGATTCACATATGCTTGAGACAAACATAAATCTATACTGAGACAAAAAGTAAAAAAAGAAAAGAAGATAAAAAGAAATAAAGGGGCAGACTTGATGGACCACTTGGCCCCTTATTTCTGCCATTACTCTTCTATGTTTCTAACTTTACTGAAGTACCAAAAAATGACATTTCATTCAAATCTATGCACCCCAGCGCATTGCTGTGAACCATGGGGGTTGATTTACTAAAGACAAATAGACTGTGCACTTTGCAAGTGCAGATGTTCCAGAGCTTCGTAAATGAGGCAAAGTTTTACTTTGCAAAGAGTACCCAATCACATGCATGGATGATGGAAGTCAGTAGAGCTTCTGCTCATTTACTAAGCTCTGGAGCAACTGCACTTTGCAAAGTGCACAGTCTATTTGCCTTTAGTAAATCAACCCCATGGTGCCAGGAGTTAACATTTTTATGCAGGGTACCGCAGCTCACCACAGAACTGGTATGTGAATGGGGCATCTAGAATATATATTTTTTAATGTACCCTACCAATGAGCCTGCGTTTATCTATGCTAACGCATACCAACGCAACCAGCGCAGTTAGTAGGAACAAGCCCATAAACTCTTTTTTGGGTAGACGTCTCTGGTGGAACATAATGAGATCTAGAGCAAAACATGTCCTTAAGAGCTTAGAGGGTTAATAAGTCCCATGCTACAGTGTCCTCACATTATCCTATTGACCACTTTTGCTGGCAGTTACAGCATTGTCAGGTTCATGGTGCCTTCGAGGAATTTACTGCGACACTTTACAGTTACACTGAAGAAGTGACTGTGCTCAAATGTTACTGCAACCGAGCAAACGTGCCCCCCCCCCCCCCCCCAGAAGCCCTGCTTTTACTACTAGCACAAAAGACACAAGTGATCCCTTCTCACCCCCCTCTTTCTCCGTCCTCGGCAGGCTGGGAAATTCCTCCTGACACACAGAAGGGGGCAGGCTTCAACATCACCTCTACACCACTACATTGTCAGGTCTGAACACTCTTATGTCATTCCACACAGGAGTCAGCTTTTTTTTTTTTCTAACTTCTTGAAAATGCTTCCTTATGGGGCTGAGTCTGATTGACAGCATGCGGTGGAAAGCTGAGTATATAAGTGAGTGAACTGTTCTCTATTATCCACTCTAGACAAGGCTCCCCATACGTGCAGTTGGTTGGCTCTACAAGGGAACAATACATTTGCTTTTTAAGTCATTTGAAGGTCTTTTTTTTTTTTATTACTTTATTTCTGCATTCCTTCTGATATTTGGATTGGGAAAAGATCAGCTTTTATGAGGCTTGTAACAAAAAGAGGTAAGCATTCTTTGTCTTTACTTTTGTTATCATACATTGTAGTTTTTTATTTGAAGTATTAATTATGCACTGATTAAATGTTGGGAGTTTTAATGGAATTGTATTTTTACTTTTTTGGTAAAAAAAAAAACCAAAAAAATGTTTAGACAAATTAAAGAAGAATAGAGCAGCTTTGGATGACTTGTAAGCTGATTTGTGGTGGTACTGCTTGCTGAGACTTGTGGTCCTTTCGTTTTTTTTTAAAGTCAGATACGTTTTATGTTTTGTCAAACAAAATTTACTAATTATTTACATGTGTAGGGCAAACCATTAAACTGGAATTATGGTCAAAAAAAAAATTACAAATATAATGCAGTCTGTCTCTAGCAGTTTTTGTTTTTATGGGTCCTTTCGGTAACATAGTCTATGACCTGTTGATCCTGCCAATAGATTTCCCCTTTCTTTAACAGGGTGACAACGTTGGTCACTCTGCAGTGAAATTATTCAACAGCGTTGTCATCTTTTAGACAGGATAGTCTTAGATGGACATGTCGTTTTTAATGGACTTTAGGTAAAGGACCAATTTAACCTTTTAAGTAGTAAAACTGGCCATTTACTGTAGTCATTTTCAGTCAATTTCAACCACTTTCAAGCCACTAGGATTTTCAAATATGATCGCAAGTTATCACCAGAAACTACAGAATCTACAACTGACAAGTCCGATTGACCACCAGTCAAAACTAGGTCAAATTGTCAGTTTCAATACAGTTTACTGCAAGTAACAATTAAATTGGAATAAAATGGAAAAACAAAATTGCAAAAAACGATTGGATTTTACTGCCACATTTGGGGCATTTTTGATCTTTGCGCTTAATCAAACCCACTGTTTATGTCTTTGATTGCTTTGTGATTTTAAAAAAGAGGAATTGAACATGTGAATCAAATTTGCAGATTTATAGTTAGCTTTACAATAGGCTTAGATTTATATTGCTTTGGGGAAAAAAATGATATGATAAAAATGGATTGCTCAAAAAATCTCTGGAAAATATATATTTTTTGTCTTAACCTCTGTAACTACCATTTTGCAGAACAGCTTGGTTTGGAGAGATACATAAATAAAGGCACGAGAAATTAAAAAAGAAATTTCATATATTGAATGCTATTATTGATCACATACAGTTACCAGAAAACAATATGTTTTGGGTTTATTAGTCCTTTGAGAGCTGTACTACACAGATTTAAAACTGTTGATGTTACTACTAGAATCAAGGTTTACTGGATGTGAGAGTTGCTGCATTCTTTGCCAGTTAGAAAAGTTACTGGACTCCTATAGCCCATAACTGGCCCTAAAGGGATGCAGGGGGAGACTGCTCTGTGTTCTATACTATAGCTCAGTTACCAGGGAGATGCTATTGAGTCGTTTACTAAGGAAAGTATATTCTTAGCAACTTCTTGTATGTAGACTGTAAGCAGCATTTACATGTTTTTAATAAATGCACTTTTTGTCCATTCTAAAACGTGATTTTTCACTCTAACAATGTTGGGATCCCTTATGGACTGTTGGGTTTCTTCCAAATTCATTTTACTGGCTTAGGAATGGACACGTAATCATTAGTAAAGTCATTTTTGCTTATAATGCAAATGTATTTTTTGACAGGATCTGGCATTTTTCTTGCTTTGCGTTAGAAAGTTTGTTGGCTAAGCTACAAGTAAGACTTTCAGAAAATCACATAGAAAGTAGCTGGTAGTGTGGACAGCCTTAGGAGGTATCAGAAATAAGGAGAAAATTGAATTTAACATTATAGATGAGCAGGGATTTTTTTTTTTGACGCACGTGATTAGAACCTGAGGGTCTAATTGGCTTCAAAAAAGGGTGAGCTTGGGGCGCAGAGCTCTGCACCCTGAGCCCACCCAGTTGTGTGACAATAGTGAATTAATATTCGCTATTGTCTTCCTGCTTCTTTTCCCAGCCAATCAAGAAGCAGGTCTTAAGACCCAATTTTCCGAGAGGAGAAGCGACCATATTGGTCGGGAGTAGGGGGGAGGCGCTGAGAAGGAGACACAGGGGGAAGCTGCCTGCAGCCTGGATGGGGTAAGTGTGGGGCTGATGGGCAGACGGACAATCGAACGAACGATGGAGGGGTTTGACCGTCTGACTGATCAACCAACCGAGCGACGGGGGGGTTTGACTGAACAAATAAAACAAATGGGGAGGGGGTTGCGTGGTGTATTTGCCGCCCCCCCCCCCAAATAATACAGCACCAGCTGCCACAATAGATGGGCAAAATTATTCAAGAAGGTATAAATGTTGTTACTAAACTGCTGTGTTTAGATTTGGAAGCCATATGTTTATTATAGAAGAACTATACCCCCCGTGTTTTTATTTTTTTATTTCTTCTTACCCTTGCCTAAGTATCTTTATAACACATACTCACACATGCAGTAAATCCAGAATTGTCTTGCTGTAATCCGTCACTCCGCAGCCACACACTGGGTCCCATGCTGCAATTTTTCTTTCCTTATGTCATTGGGAACCGGCTGGACTGTTTTATCCGGTTACTTGAATCTGGTCACTGATGATGCACATGTGCCATAGCCAGTCATCAGGGGCCGGCTACAGGAACCAGGAAGAGACAGACAGCCCCCTGAATATGCGTTGTGGTGAATTGTGCTCTAGATGGCCCTGAAACCTGCCGAAATGTGTGACATGAGTAGCCCAGGAAGCTGCTGGCCACTGGAAGAAAGTCATTGTCACGGTAGTAAGGGCCCGCTTACATATAAAAAGGTATTTAAAAAAGGGAGGAAGGATTAAGATTAAGAAAATTGGGTGAAGAGGTCCTCTTTAGTTAAAAACAATTCATGTGTGATTTTGTCTGTGTCTACTATTAGGCCGTTTTCACACAGCTGCCCCTCATTCGGTGTAAGCAGGAGATCTGTAAACAGACCCCCTGCTGAGCAATATCAGACCAAAACAGCTGTCACTTTTGTGACACTCATGTCTGTTCTGACTTTATCTCCATATCATGATGGAGGAAAAATGGACCTGTGCAATCTCTATTGATGGGCAGACAAGGGTGGATATTTGTCCGTTCTCACCAGTTTTCACCCAATTCGGGTCTGCAAAAACAGAAAAGCACTGTTTGTTTTTGCAGACCTAAATGGGTTTGGATGTGGGCAGATGGACACACATCCGTTTACATTCACCTGCCCATAGAGGTACTTGCGTACCGTTTTGATCTGTATAAAAAAAATAGACAGATGGAACGCTTGTTTGAACAGGGTCTTAAATAGGCTAATGAAAATAATGCAGTGTTGCCAACAAATTGAAAATCAGTGTATGATGACCCAAGCAATTTTCCAGTCTCCCCGCTATAGACCTACCTTGGGAGCTACAGCTACAATAGAGTTAAGGTGTCTGCACTTAGGATATAAGTCTTTCTAAACAATAACAATACAAAAGTTGTAACCTGACAACACTAGATGAACTTCTTGTACAACGTACTTCTCATGAATTCACTGTCAGTGGAATGTGCTAAAATTGACATGGTTGTGCTAGACTTTACCAAAGCCTGTGCTTTTAAGTTGTCTAAATTCATTCTCTTTATTCAGAAGTTCATTGTATGTAGGTGATGAAATACTAATTTCTGAGATCGGTACCTTGGTAGGTTAAAAACATAATACTTAAACATAATACTTAAACATAAACATAATACTTTCGGCATCCAGCAGACAATCTGGTCTTCTGTCCATAGGAAATGTACTTCTACATATATAAAGGACCTCCTTTGGAATTATTTAAAGTGCATCGTCTTTTTCTATATAATTTGATAGAGTTAAGAAAGGTCCCTGCTTGGGAACCCTCTCTATTTGTACCCTGGTGGCCAATCCACTGGGGAAATGAGATAGGAAATTCACATTTTTTACAGTTGTCACTGAAACAGGAGGTGAGGGAATATCTCCAAATAGAGACACCCGTTCCAATGACAAAGTTGACCACACACTAATAGATTTTTGAAAGAACATTTCATCTGAAAATTCTCTTCACCACATTTGTTGACTTGAGGAAAGTCGTTCAAAAGTACTTTTAAATTTGCTTTTAACATTAAACATTAATTTGCTTTTAACATTAAATTTTGAAGTGAATGGACTTTCCTGAATGAAAACCGCATTCCTTGTAAGAAATTAGTTTGTTTTCTTATCTGCTCAAATTTTCTCATCACTGTGGCTGAAAATGAATGCTGATTTGACCCACAAGCTACTAGAAAATCAAAGTAACATTCTTAAAACAACATTTTTAAATAAAATTCTACTAGTGTACAGCCAGCTTAAGAAGGGATTTCCCATAATTTTGGAGGAATTTCCACCAATTTTCTGTTGTGTCTCCAGGACAGAAGGCAAAGGGAAATCCTTGTAATAGGACACAAACTAGTACAATAAAGCCAGATAGAGATTTTATCCATGACCCATTCTATTAAAAAATTGTAAGAATAAGAATGATTACACTTTTATAAGGAATAGGCAATAACCACTAGCACGCTGAAAGTAAATATCTAGTAATTACTATTCTTACCTCTGTAAACTGTTAACTGTCAAAAACGTAATTGGTTGATGTGATATACTGCTTGTGGCACACCGCCATTGCCCTTAACCCAGATTTCTGGACAGAGCTATTGGGCATAGTAGACTGTGACTTGCTCAGTACTTTTAAAAACATTACTTTTTTTAAAAACCTTATCAGGAGTGAAAATATCCAAACAGCAATACTATGGAAAAGAGGCAGGTTAATACTTACCTGTCCACTGGATTGCTGAAACTTTGCTCTCTTGCAGAGCTCTGTGTGCAAATACTACCCAACAGCTCTTATGTGTCAAATAACATGTTCCCGTGCGGGCTGCTGTGGTTCCTCCATCCAACAACTTGTCACTGCAAGACACAGTAGTTGCACAGAGGTTGGTGGTAGAAACCAGCTTGCAGTCAATGATTCATCTAGGAATTCTGCATTGTATCAAAGTGTGTTGGATGAGAATGCAAGGCCAGCTGTCTGAAAGTTAAACCTAAACAGCAAATGGCTCTTTTAGGCCTTGTTTACACTTGTAGTTGGGAGGCAGTAAAAACACGTGGCTGAGCCATGCTTTTACTGCTCGAAAATGCACCCCCTTAAGCTGCATAGGCAGCAGACAGGGGCGTTCACATATTGCGGCTTTGATGGTTTTTATTGCAGTATGGCAACATTTATACTTACTGTCAAGCTCAGCTGGCAGTACCACATGCTGAACATGACCCATTCACCTGACTGGGGCCACACCATTACCACCCCGCAACCACATGTGCTGCATGTGGTTGCGCTGCAGGGGTGCAGGTTTTTAGGTGTTAAAACAGGCGGTGAGGAGGTGATATTATGCCTCTTTACCACCTGTCAAATGCCTTTGAAGATCGTTTTACTACAGATCGCTCTTCATGGGGCAACTGTGTGTGTAAACGAGCCCGTAAAAGCCTAACAATCTAAAGCGCACTAGCAATTCCATCTCCTCCATGTTATGGAGATGGAGAGAGGGGAAGGTGTTCTGTAGTCCTAACACACATCCTGTTCTAAACACAGTACAGCGTGGTTGCTCCAGGAAAGGAAATGTAATAGTTGCAAAATCACCAGGTAAAAATAAAGGAAATAGCCACTACAAGGACTACTAAACTGACATACACTATATTACCAAAGTATTGGGACACCTGCCATTACATGCACATGAACTTTCATGGCATCTCAGTCTTAGTCCTTCGGTTCAATATTGAGTTGGCCCACCTTTTGCAGCTATAACAGCTTCAACTCTTCCGGGAAGGCTGTCCACTAGGTTTAGGTGTGTGTCTATTGGTATGTTTGACCATTCCTCCAAAAGCGTATTTGTGGCTTTGTGCATAAGCATAGACTGTGAGCCAAGCCTTCTCATCTGCATCAGTGCCTGACCTCACAAATGCGCTTCTGGATGAATGGTCAAACATTCCCATAGATACACTACCTAAACCTTGTGGACAGCCTTCTCAGAAGAGTTGAAGCTGCAATGGGTGGACCAACTAGCTAGTCGTGTGATGCACGTGACCCTTTCTGCCTTTGCCATATGCCTGTGCATCTGTTTTTATGATCTCCTGGAAATAAATGTATTGCATCATATTGGAAGTGCTGTCGTTCCTTTCGTCTTCTCTACACATGTTCCCTCAAGAACTAGTTCTGGTTGACTCAGTAGATTCTTAAAAAAAAAAAAAAAAAAAAAAAAAGCTTGTGAAGTGGAAGGAACATGATAAATGGTTTTACATTTCTTTTACAAATAAATATGTGAAAAGTGTGGCGTGCATTTGTATTCAGCCCCCCCCCCCCCCCCCCTGGGTCAATACTTTGTATAACCACATTTCGATGCAATTACAGCTGCAAGTCTTTTTGGCGATGTCTCTACCAACTTGCCACATCTAGAGAGTGACATTATTGCCCATTCTTCTTTGCAAAATAGCTCAAGCTCTGTCATATTGTATGGAGAGTATCTGTGAACAGCAATTTTCAAGTCTTGTCACAGATTCTCAATTGGATTTAGGATTGGATTCTGGACTTTGACTGAGCCCTTCTAACACATGAATATATTTTGATCTAAACCATCCCAATGTAGCTCTGGTTGTTTAGGGTTGTCCTGCTGGAAGGTGAACCTCCACCCCAGTCTCAAGTCTTTTGCAGACTCTAATAGGTTTTCTTCTAAGATTGCCTTATATATGGCTCCATCCATCTTCCCATCAACTCTGACCAACTTCCCTGTCCCTGTTTGAAGTTCTTGAGAAAATAAGTTTGGTAATTTGGTAATAATTAAGCACAGGTTGAATGTGTGTCTACATGACTAAATATCTGGTGTCCCTAGTGTATCCTGGTGATCTTCAATAAAGGCACTTTGTTTGGCACCTTTGGATGTGTAGCCATTCTTATTTTCTCAAGTATTCCACGGAGGCGGGCCAAGGCTAGCTACTTTGTTCCATTTGGGTTATTGTACACACCTGGAGCAGCGGATTCCTTCTTTCCTGTTTGCAGTTCTGCCGAACTCTTTCTATTTCCCAATAATGAATTGAGCAGTGCTCCGTGAGATGTTCAAAGCTTGGGATATTTTATTATAACCTAACCCTGCTTCAAATTTCTCGACAACTTTATCCCTGACTTGTTTGGTGTGTTCCTTGGCATTCATGACGCTGTTTGTTCACTAAGGTTCTCTAACAAACCTCTGAGGGCTTCACAGAACAGCTGTATTTTTACTTAAATTAAATTACACACAGGTGGACTCTATTTACTGATTAGGTGACTTCTGAAGGCAATAGATTCCACTAGATTTTAGTTAGGGGTATCAGAGTAAAGAGGGCTGGATACAAATACACACCCCACTTTTCAGATATTTATTTATAAAAAAAAATTGAAAACCATTTATCATTTCCTTCCACTTCACAATTATGTGCCACTTTGTGTTGGTCTGTCACATAAAATCCCAATAAAACACATTTACGTTTTTGGTTGTAACATGACAAAATATGGAAAATTTCAAGGGACATAAATACTCTTCAAGGCACTGTAAATGGATATTAACATTTATAGGTAATAAGACCAGAGGGTGTTGATCCAGGGAATGTTCAATGTCCTCCTGGGGGATCAGGAAGGATTTATTTTTCCTCTGCTGGAGCAAATTGGACAATGCCTTAAAGAGGTTGTAAACTCCCCCCCCCCCCCCCCCAACTTTGTCCCATGTAAATCAGCATAACCAACCCTAATGAACACTGCTTGTAGATATCTCCTTACTTGCTTAGTATTGTTGTAATCCTTTTTGTTCTTTAGAATGATGTCACTGAGCATTCCCATATCTCCTCTGATTTACGGCACACTCTCTGTGCTTGTCTATGTATTATCAGGACTTCCTACGGCACAACCCTGAAATCCCACGAGACTGCATAATCACTCAGAGCTTCCTCCTACACCCCATGTGACCATGTGACATTACATGAAGTGTAAACCTGCCCATCGGACAGCATTACTGCAGTCTTATCAGCTGAAGCTGATAGGACTGACATAGGCAAACACTAGACAATCAGCACAAGTAAATACTATTAAATAAAACAAGTCAGCTATGAGCAGAGAAGCAGGTTTGCCATAGAAATGTTGGACTGAGAAGGAGGCTTGGTTAACAGTACAGGAAGTGCTCAATGTAAGGGCAGAAATACACTCTACTGTGGACTCAGAAAACAATACTTAAGATGGTGCTGCCTTACCCCTGGAAACAAGTTTTTTAAAGTTTCTTTAAACAGTAAGTAATATGCGATTTGAGCTGGACTACAGTGGCTATAGTTTGATAATTACTTAATATAATGGACTAAATGAAAAGAAGCATCAGAGTGGGAGAGTTTACTTCCTCTTTAAAGAGTTTTTTTTGCCTTCTTCTTGATCATCTGTGGGTGTAGTATTGTGTATATGGAGGATTTTTTTTTTTTATATTGAGTGAACAGCATGGAATTTTTTTTATTTTTTATTTTCAACCCGACCAACTGTCTAACTACTGTACGTATCTTTATAACTATATCATTTTGTAGGCCAAAGTACAAGCATGCATGTGCATTATTGCAGATGCTTCACATAATTAGGTATCTGTAGATAGATGTTGTTTTCCAATTGACTTCAATAGTGTGGTGTGGTTGGCAGTTCCAAGGCTGTGTTTGACCTGATGGGTTTCTTTGGACCCAGCAGGCCCTATTGAGATGCATTTGCATTGAAGGCAAAGCAGTTCAAGGGCAACTTTTTTGCTATGTTTTGCATTCAGCTGCAAGCACTGCTTTCATATGAATATATTTGGCAGTGTTTGAGAGCAACAGCCATCTACTAGTCCTAATACTGATTTACTTCAGCAAAAAAACTACCACTGATGATAGAATAGTTTACAAATGATGTGAAAATGAGTAAAAATAAAGAAAATTATAACGCAGGTGAACATTTAATTACTGGAGACATTTATTTTGAACCTTTGGTAAGCAACTTTCCTCTATATAATGACAAATTAACTGGAGTGCGTGTTTCTGTAACATGAGTATACATTTTTCAGCCAACATGATTACATCTTAATACAAACAGCCTGGCACACAATCACAGAGTACACATGTTGAATTATAACAAAGAAAACCACTTAACATAGCACACCAGCCAAGCCAGCTCCAACATCAGATCTAAAATAAATTTCCTACAACAGCAGAGGCCAGCAAAGGTTGTCCACTGCTGTGTTGTGAGGTATCCAAATACTGTTTCTATTCTGTACTCTCCTTGGTTATTATCTGTTCAATAAACATTATAATCTAAAATCATAAAACACTAATTACACGTTTTTGTTTGCATATGATGTAATTACTTAAGATGTGAAGACTAAAGGCCAGTCCACCCATAAGAGATATTTTAGTTTTGGGTAAATACTTGAGCAGTAAACCACCTAACAGTTTCTTATGTATCTCAGTGATTCTGTTGGTGAGATCTCTGCAAATGGTTTCCAGGGTCTGCACAGTTACACGCCCATTCAAAGCGGTTTCCACAGTCAATGTAGGGTTTTGTGTATAGTCAGTATTATGGGAATGCAACAGAGGATGATGCACCAAGCTTAGGTGGGCAAGTACATTAAAAACCTCTAGATGGACAAACAGAGGGTTAGGAATTACAGTAGGGGGATTTAAATGTTGAAGAACCCAAGACATTCACCAAAGCAGAAGCTAACTTAGCCCTCCATGCTCCACCTATACCCAAATAATACTTCTGGGCAGCCTTCTTTTGTAATTGCCCTTAGATTTCTAATACAAACAGAAAGTGAAGAGTCTTAGACCAAAACAACAGTTTTGTGAAGATTCCAATACTTAAAGTGTTTGTATAGTCAATTTTATAACTTTTACCTACATGTAAGCCTTATTATAGGTAAGAAAAGAATATCTCCTAAACCTGTACGGTTTAGGAGATATTCCCCGTGCAATGAGCCGCTGACTGTAGAGGTGCATGCGCACAGGGGATTCATGGCTGAAAGCCCGGCAGATGCCGGACTTTGCCGGAAAGAAGTCTCCCGTGCACATGCGCAGGAGTGACGACATCGCGGCTCCAGCCACTCACAGCGCTGGTGGCACGATACCTGGAAGACGCGCCGAGGCAACATGTCAGCTACCTCGGCGTGGACAAGGTAAGTTACCCACGCCTCGTGCTAAGGTAAGTATTTCAAAATGAGCTAGTATGCGGTGCATACTAGCTCATTATGCCTTTTGCCTTACAGGTGTAGAAAAAAAAAATTTGGGGGGTTTACAAACGCTTTAAGCAGCGTTCCTGTTCATTAGTTAAAATGTGACCGACATTCAGATGTAAACCATATGAGAAGCGTAGTATGATAATAAGTGATGAAATAGTTCTTAATGGAGGTTGATAATCTACAAGCATGCACCAAACACCAGAGTCACTGATAATCCCCTAGGGGTTTAAATTCACCAGTAAGCAGTTAAACAACTGCCTTGAATATTCTAGATGTCATCCAGTTGGCAAGGTTTACCTTGAACTGCACATCACTCCATGGGTGGTCGGTCATGCAAATAAAGGCTCCACATAGCGTTATCCCGTTTAAAGCATTTATTAAAAGACCACCCCCTTAAAATCACACTTACAAAGTATAACATTTAAACAAGCATTTAGGGTAAACTTGCGTTGTCACCGGACAGTGGGAGCCAGCCATCACCCGCCGCACTAGCCGCGTTGATAACGCTTGGTTGTTTTCCACGCATATGTCACTTCCTGTCGCCGTATGGTCACACCCTGATGTGTTTCATCATCATGACATCATCTGAGGGTGTCCTTTGATTTCTGTCTGGATCTGACAAGAACTGAGTCAGACTGGGATGTGTCTGTTCCAGATAACAGATTGCAGGGTTACCAGGTGCAGGTATCCAACAGCAGCAGGAGTGATCAAGTCAGTGTAGCTGTACTTAGGCAACTGAAACCAGACTGTATATGATTAAAGATGTATTAATAATTAAACAAAACCCATTCAACACCAGCAAACAGAATACACAACAAAAGTGAAAATATACAGTACATTAACCATAAACCATGTGATAACATACCTAACTAGCAACCTAACAATATTGCAATATTTACATACAAAGGGGAAACATGGAATAACATGGTCAAACCAGGGGTGCAGGGAACAATCAGGTAGGGGGAATTAGGACTGGGATCTGGAACAAGGGGAGCAGAGGAGAGGTAGCAGGGTACAGGATCATGGCAGGAATCAGGATCAGGAAAAGTCAGCAATCAGGTAGCAGGCAAAACACTGTAACAGAGATTGAAATAAAGAGAGGAGTTATGTACCTTCCTATTTGACTGTGACCTTCAGCTCTGGGAACCACAGTGCCACCAGCAGGTGATCCAGGTCCTGACACAGATCCTGGACCTCAATTGTGCATTAATAGCGACAGTCAGGTTAGGTCTTGTGGAATAAACTTGTTTTTCAAGCACATCCGACAGACATCTGACTTGTTTTTCAAGCACATCCGACAGATGCATGATTGGATTGAGATCTGGGGAATTTTGAGGCCAAGTCAACAATTTGAATTTGTTGTTGGAATTCATCAGAACAGGCCATCTTCTTCCATTGCTCCATAGTATAGTTCTGATGTTCACATGCTCACTGCAGGTGCTTTTGGCTGTGGACACAGGTCAGCATGAACACCTTGACAGGTCTATGGCTACACACCCCATACGTCTGACATCGGAACCAGCATTACTTTTTTTTTTTTGGCAATTTGAGCTTCGGTAGCTCTTCTGTTAAATCAGACTACACAGGCCACTCCCCACGTGCAATAATGAGCTTTGCCCACCCATGACCTTGTTGCCAGTTTTTCTTCTTTGGGACACTTTTGGTAGGTCCTGACCGCTGCAGACCAGGAACATTCCACAAGAGCTGCAGTTTTGGAGTTGTGCAGACCCAGTCGTCTAGCCATTACATTTTGGCACTTGTAAAAGTCGCTCAAATACTTACACTTGCCCATTTTCCTTGTCTTTCAACACATCAACTTCAGTTACAACATGTTAACGTGTAGCCTAATATATCCCATCCACTTTCAGATGCCATTATAATGAGATAATCAATGTTATCCACTTTACTTGTCAGTGGTCATAATGTTATGACTGATCAGCATAGCTGTGAATCATAAGTGAGATGCACTGTAGTTGAAGTTAAGCATTATGATACAGAGGACATTAAGTAAGATGTGTTGCTGACAAGAGAGAGACAGCAGTTGGGTAGGGCAGGATTTCTATCACTGAAACCTATAGGTACCCAACCTTTGTCACCCAAAGAAAAATCACTCCTATTATATAATTTTTTTTTTTTTTTATTGGTCCTACCCTGGCTTAGAATATGATTGAAATGTGTATATAAGCTTATATTAGATATCTACATTAGCCATTGTCTATGGCAGTGTTTCTCAAGCTTTTTTCAATCAAGGCACTCTTTCAATTTATGGACAATCTTGAGGCACCCTCCAAAATTAGGGACAGTCTTAAGGCACCCCATTCTAAAATGTAAAAACGATTCTAATATTTTTTCATAATGTAGCAACATCAATACACTAGGATACCCAAAGTTAAAGGGGATTTATTCTTCCAAAGCAAATACACTTTTGCAAACTGGTACTGACTAGTATTCCAATGTTTCTCTTCTCCCTCAGTTTTTCCATCACTTAGCTAATGAGACCCTCAAGGCTGATGGAGAGAGGCAAGGGAGAGTCAAACAAGGATGATATGCAGGCAACTGACATCCTCCTTATCAAATGATGCTCTCATTGGTTGTAGGAGGTTGGCAGCTAGAAGGTTGTATTGGTGTACAATGAAAACCTGTAGCTTTGTGTAAACTAAAAGACAGGTTTTATCCACCCACAATTTTGAGGCAATTTCTAGACATTTTGCCAAGGCACCCCTGAGGAAACCTCAAGACACCCAGGTTAAAAAAAGGCTCATCTATGGTGATAAACCCGACCATATATTAACCTATAGAGAATGAATATGCTATGTCATCTGAATTAACATGTTCATTGTTTATGTATATCACATTTACTGTGTCAACTTCTACTGATGTATAAATTACCTTGTTTACACTTATAAATAATTAATTTGGAAAAAAATATCTTATATTAGATGACTGTATTTTCTCTTCATGAAAACATATATGTGTGACAGATAAAAAATTCAGGGAAAAACAACCTCTTTGCCTCTAACACCCCTAGGCAGTAATGCATTAATGGCAAATCCAGCCCAGCTATAGGGCACAATGAGAGGTATGTCATTGAAGCCAAGGAATGATACATTGGTTTGCAAAAATGGGTGCATACTGCTAGGGACAATGGGCCATATAATGCTAAAAATAGGAGAAAATATACTGCTTGAAACTGTCTTTCACAACCGCACCTTAGTAGCAGAGTTTGGCTGTTCCTCACCCAGTTTTACATCTCCTACACAGCTGTTTCTGTTTCAGTTAATGACTGTGTTTCAACCTACATATGAAATTGATGATCATTAGCGCCTGCTTGGTATAATTGGTTAATCATACACCTGGCTCTAATCAAAAATCCCTGACTTTGCGCAAGTGTAAGAATTGATGCTGGTTCGAAGCTGAAACCAAATGGTAGTCACACCAAATATTAATTTGACTTTTTCTTCTGTTCGCTCACTTTGCATTTTACAAAAAGAATAAAGATAAAATAAGCAATTAAAATATATATTTTTCAAAGCATTCTTATGCCGAGTACACACGAGCATAATTTCCGTTGGAAAAAACTTGGATGTTTTTTTCCGACGGAATTCCACTCAAGCTTGGCTTGCATACACACGGTCACACAAAAGTTCTCTGAACTTTCGTCCGTCAAGAACTCGGGTGACCTACAACACTACGACGAGCCGAGAAAATTAAGTTCAATGCTTCCGAGCATGTGTCGAATTGTTTCCGAGCGTGCGTAGGAATTTTGCGCGTCGGATATACAGTATATATTGTATACATTGATTTCTTATTTAACTAGCTTTCTTCCAACCCTAAGAAAAAGGCTACAGGAGCACAATCTGCATTCTTTGTTTAAAATTTTTCTTTAGGGAGAAAGATTAAAAAGCATATTGTGGCATAGCATTGCAGGGAGTCTACCCTGAAAACCTAAAATTCCAATTGTCAGCAGGTTTTGATTGGCTGGGGTTTGGGATGTAAAGAAGTGAACATTGAGATGGAAACCTGATATAAGATCTAACAAGTCTACTTTCACATATAAATATTCTATCTGCTGGAAAAGAATGGGTGTGGAACAGCATGACAGATGGTCCAAATCCATTACATTTTACCCTCAAGGGTAAAATTTTGTTTAACAGAAAGGTGTCAGATTTTTATGCTTTCAAGTATGAATAGTCATTCTTCACAAAATACCTAAGACCTTAGCTATGTTGGTAAGCAGAGCTTTGAAACAGCGAGAAAACATGTGGACTTTCCCTTTGTGTAATGTTATAAATGGTCATGGAAAATATTAGCAGAACTGACAATACTTCTGGGCTCTTTTCAGGTTTGAAAAGCATGACCTATAATGCAGGGTTCACACTCTTTTACTTTAACACATTTTGAATGGTACCCCAAAGCACTTAGGCAATGCAGCTTCAACTAACATGTTGCAGTGCTCCACAATCCAGGATAATACACTACTGTGCATTGTGGTGTGCTGCATTGCTAAAAATGGAGCACATCTGTTTATTCGGACATTCTAGCTCAGAGATATGCAATAAGCGGACCTCCAGCTGTTTCAAAACTACAAGTCCCATCATGCCTCTGCCTCTGGGTGTCATGCTTGTGGCTGTCAGATTCTTGCTATGCCTCATAGAACTTGTAGTTCTGCAACAGCTGGAGGTACACTAATTGCATATCCCTGTTCTAGCATGTTGCCAGACCATTTTTTTTAATGTGCTGCCTTAATGATTGCACATAAGCATGTAAAAAGGTAAAGCAATGCACCACACCACACTGCAAAATATGACCCCAGCCTAAAGCTGGCCAGAGATGATTTTTTTTTCCATTCCTCCATCCACACAAGGTGAATAGTATGGAATCCTCTCCACTGGAATATTTTAGGATTGATTTACTAAAACTAGAGAGTGCAAAATCTGGTGCAGCTCTGCATAGAAACCAATCAGCTTCCAGGTTTTTTTTTTTTATTAAAGCTTAAAGCGGAGTTCCAGCCACAATTTTTTATTTTTTTTAGTCAGCAACTACAAGCATTGTAGGTGCTGACTTTAAATAAGGACACTTACCTGTCTAGAGAGCCCGCAATATCGCCCCCCGAGGCCGAATTGTCCACCGACTCGGGTGCAGGCACCGCCATTCCAACAAAGGGAAACCGGCAGTGGAGCCTTCAGGCTTCACTGCCGGTTTCCTACTGCGCATGAGCGAGTCACGCAGAGCTTTGTGAATGGCCAACTCGTCTTCTGGGACACACACAGGTCTCAGAAGGCAGTGGGGGAGATGGAGGAGGGCTCGCCGCAGAAGAGTACGTGACGTACTGTGCGCGGCCGGGCTATGGTGGAAGTAAATGTATACTTTCTAAAAAGGTAGGTAAGAAAAAAATAAATAAATAGATATCCAAAAACGGGGGGTGGAGGGGTGGACTTTAGTTAAAGACCACCTTGTAAAAGTGGGTGGAACTCCGCTTTAATTGAACAAGCTGAATGCGAAGCTGATTGGCTATCATGCACAGCTGCACCA
The DNA here is from genome assembly GCA_028564925.1 of Lithobates sylvaticus. Lineage (NCBI taxonomy): Eukaryota > Metazoa > Chordata > Amphibia > Anura > Ranidae > Lithobates > Lithobates sylvaticus. The sequence goes on from CM053028.1 coordinate 164,254,537, forward strand.
GACTTTGCACTCTCCAGTTTTAATAAATCAACTCTTGTATTCTAACAGCAGGACTCTCCACTGTCAGAATACACTGATCACTAGCTGCAGCAGGCGATCGAGAAATATTTTCCAACAATCCCTGTCGAACAGACACAGTCACACATATAGATCGAAATTTATCCAGCCCCTGCTGAGCCAGCCAAAATTGTATCCATCTATGGCCAAGTTAAGTGATTATATTTTAATTTAGATTATGATAATAGATTTAAATATAGAAGAGTCTCACAGAGTAAGCACCTATGTGATGAGTCTCTTGCAGGAGCAAAACACCAACATAAATGTGTATGTAATTGTACAGCTACTGGATGAGTAAATAGGAGTTACCTTGACTGTGTGCAACTACAGTAAATAGCTTATACCTTTTAACACGTGAAATTGTTTTTATATTGGCAAGCATTTCATACATATTAACAAAAGTGTAAGAAAGCTAGCATAACCATTGTTAAAGTATCGTATATGTAAAGGCCACGTAATTTCAACATTGAATAGAGTAGAAAATGTTTTTTTATTTATTGTCTGTGTCTCATTGTGCTCTTACCTTTCTGTTCCAGAGACAACAGGAAAACAGGAGAGAAAAAAGTGAGAAATTCTACTTAGACAGTTGTCACTGAAACAGATGTCCCCAGTGGAAGATTTCCCCTCTACTCCTGTTCTGGTGTAAACTATGAAGTTTACCCAGCAGGGACACAGACAGAAATAAAAACATGGCATAGGTTTTAACACTTCCTCTAGAAATAAACAAAATACTTTAAATAGATACTGTCACTTTGTCTATTCAGGGCTGTGAGTGAAAGGGTGTCAGGATCCAGATCTGAACCTTGAACGTCTGCGGGTCTGGATGTGTCTATTCCCACTGTGCCACCTGAGATGCTGGAGGGCTCCCTTCCTTGGATAACCTTGCTTTGTGTTTTGTTTCTTGTAAACCTTGAACTATTTGCTCTTCCCATGAACTTCCCAATTTAAACTATTTCTCTGCACTTCCTGTTTGTCAAATTACTGTCTGCTCTACAGCCAATACCTTGCTTCTTCTCTCCTGCTACTGTCCGTATCTTCGCTACCACTCATTACCGACCTTTGGCTTGTTCCTGGACTACACATTCAATTGATTCCAGTCTGCAACCACTTGTTAACCACCTTTGGCTAATTTACTGATTATGCTTCTGCTTGATCCCTACTTGCTACATTTGCTACTGGACCCCGGCTTGCTCACCTCCTGGTGGGACAATTCTGAAGACCTCGGCACTAGCATGCATAAAAACCTATTTCCACCATGAGGAGCTCTGGTGAAGACAGGTTAGTGCTTAGACCCTGAGCCTTGAGTGAGCCTGCATCATCTGCCAAGATGACCTGCTCATGTACTTATCCTGCCAGTCAGTGTGAACCTCTACACTGCTTTAGCTACTGATCTCCGAACCTGACCTCTGGCAGTGACAAAGGGTCCCCACCAACCAGTGATAACCATTATTCTAGCAATACCCCACCACTTTCTCCTCAGCCTCAGGGCTATTGACTGCTAGACCCGAGCTCTGTCACAAGGGAAGGGGTTACATGCTTCCTCATACCAAGAAGCACTTTGTATTTTGTACTAAAAGCCCATGAAAGTGTATTTTTTAAAGTAAACATGTAATTATTTGATATGGTTCTATCTTTTGCAACTTCATACATAATATGAAATAATTTTGATTTTTTGACATGAATGGCATGTATATAGGTAACTTTCTGATTTTTTTATGTTAAATGGAAACACAGCAAACTGCCAATATAAACTTAAGGACTACCTCTAATGCTATTAGCATAAACATTTTACATCATATTCCTTTACCTGGCATTGTCTGGCTCTGCCTTCAAGTCAAAATGTAAACCTCTTGCCTCCATCTTAAAGAGTCCTAATTGGATGCCTGAATGTTCTGTCAGAAGGTTGAAGAATTATGTGCATTACGTGCCTGTAACCATGCAAATAGCAACTTTTTCAGGCTTATGTTTACAGGCATTCTTTTTAAATGTTGCGTTTGCTATTGAAAAGCAAATGCATACAAATTAAGCATTTGACAAGAAAAGGCTTTGTGTGACCTGTTTTGCCTTTAGTTCAAACTCCCCTCACTAGGACATTCTGCATCCAAAGAAATGCAGCCCAACACAAAACAGGTCAAACAAGCCTCTAAACTGCTGTGTGTACTGCTTAAATAAAGTCAATGGGATTTTGCTGACCTGGGTTTAAAGTGTATACCAAAAGCAGCAAAACATTGGCCATCTTCATGCGCACTTTAAAAAATGCTGCTTGGATATTTAGTGGCCCTGGGTGTCATTAACCACTTCCCGCCCGGTCAATAGCATATTGACGTCCGGGAAGTGGTTCCGTTATCCTGACTGGGCGTCATATGACGTCCTTCAGGATAACATGCCGCCGCGCGCCCGTGGGGGCGCGCATCGCGTCGATCGGTGGAGCGGTGTGTCAGTCTGACACACCGCCACACTGATCTCGGTAAAGAGCCTCAAGCGGAGGCTCTTTACCACGTGATCAGCCGTGTCCACGATGTCAACGTGAAAAGACGGTGATCGGCTTTTCCTCACTCGCGTCTGACAGACGCGAGTAGAGGAGAGCCGATCGGCGGCTCTCCTGACAGGGGGGGTCTGCGCTGATTGTTTATCAGCGCAGCCCCCCTCAGATGCCCACACTGGACCACCAGGGACTCCACTAGGATCACCAGGGAAGTGGGCAACATGTGGATGGCCAGGTATGTACCCCCTGGCCATCCACATGTGCAAATGATGCCCAATCTGTGCCAGTCAGTGCCCACAAATGGGCACTGGCTGGCACCATCAAGTAGCAATCAGTGCCACCCATCACCCAGCAATGCCACCCATCAGTGTAATCAGTGCCACCCATCAGTGTCCAGCAGTTCCACCTATCAGCGTCCATCCATGCCCATCAGTGCCCACCTATCAGTGCCCACCAGTGCCCATCCATGCCACCTATCCGTGCCACCCATAAGTACCCATCAGTGCCACCCATAAGTGCCCATCAGTGCCGCCTATGAGTGCCCATCAGTGCCGCCTATGAGTGCCCATCAGTGCCACATATGAGTGCCCATCAGTGCCGCATACCAGTGCCACCTATCAGTGCCCATCAGTGCCACCTATCAGTGCCCATCAGTGCCGCCTATCAGTGCCCATCATCAGTGGCCGTCAGTGCCACCTCATCAGTACCACCTCATTGGTGCCACCTCATCAGTGCCCATCAGTGCCGCCTTATCAGTGCCCGTCAGTGCAGCCATATCAGTGCCCATCATTGAAGAAGAAAACGTACTTATTTACAAAAAAATTAACAGAAACAAAGAAAAACTATTTTTTTTTTTCAAAATTGTTGGTCTTTTTTTATTTGTTGTGCAAAAAATAAAAATCGCAGAGGTGATCAAATACCACCAAAAGAAAGCTCTATTTGTGGGAACAAAATGATAAAAAGTTGTTTGGGTACAGTGTTGTATGACCGCGCAATTGTCATTCAAAGTGCGACAGTGCTGAAAGCTGAAAATTGGTCTGGGCGGGAAGGTGTCTAAGTGCCTGGTATTGAAGTGGTTAAAGGAAAATGGTTGTAAATGGTTGGAACTCACAGTTTATATTGTTAGCTATGCTCTATTGTTGATGCTTTAGTGTTTTCATGCTTACCCCAGGTTCATCTCCTAGCGTACTAAAAAAAAAAACAGTTTCACGGCATAAACATTAAAGTGGTTCTAAAGGCAGAAGTTTTTTCACCATGATGCATTCTCCACATTAGGTAAGAAACATTTTGTCTGCAGCTACCCCAACCAGCCCCCCCCCCCCCTGTATACTTACCTGAGCCCGATCTCAATCCAGTGCTGTGCCCCAGAGCAACAGCTCTCTTCACTTTCTCCCTCCTCACAAGGTAGATTGATAGCAGTGGGAGCCATTAGCTTTTTCTGCTGTTAATCAAATCCTGTGATTAAGGGTTGGGGGGTGGAGGGGGGGGGGGGCTAGCCATGCTGTCTGTGTCTATGGCTCAGGTCAGGATCAAGTCTGCAGGTGTGCCACAATAAAAAATTGCAGACCAGTTGCAGACCCTGGGCATACTAGACACGTCCAAAAACATGTCATCATTGTACACAGGGTGTGTCTAATATGTCCAGTCCTTCTGCTCCCGCTGCCAGGATCCTTCCCTGTCACAGTACCCAGCAATTCAGCTCTGTTTAATCACAGCTGCATTGCTGAGTACACAGAGAAGGTCGGCAACAGGAGCAATAAAAAAAGCAGTCTAGCAATGTTTATCAACAACATTGCTCAGACGGGAATGCAGAAAGTTAAATTGAAATGTTGTATAATTTTTAACTTTATGTGTTTTTCATCTTAAGACCAAATGGATGAACTTCAATCTGTAGATGAATAGAGTTAAAGCAACCTTGACAAGTAAAAAAATATATATATTTTTAAATGTTCCTCTGTTGAACCCCTTATTATCCCTTAGCTTACTATAATCAGCACTAATTAACTCTGTATTCTCCTTCTCCATTCAATTATAACTTTCCTGATAATTATATAACTAATAATTAAAAAAAAAATTCTCTTTTTGTTTGCTTGGTTCATTAATATTTTTACACCTTTTACAGATATTTACACCTATCACACTGAAAAAAAATGAAAAAACCCACTTTACTTCATTCGTAATAACTTTGCAATGCTTTGTACCAAAATCATAATTTTAGTGTTGTTTTACACAGGACAAATTACAGAATAAAATGCACACTTTTGTATGTGCAGTAACACTATTTATGCTTAAACTAACACTGTTCAAAAGAAGAAAAAATGCCTTTTGTTTAGTTCTATTAGGTTTAATTGTCTAAGGATTGCGGAAAAAAAAATATTATTGCAAGACAATATTCACAAAAAGAAAGCCTTGTCTGTCCTTAAAAAAAAATGTATTATGTTATTATGTTAAGTAATGACAAAATTATAAAATAATAATAAATAAATAAATAGGCTCAGAAATTAGAAAATTGTTCTGGTCCATAAGGAATAAACAGGTGTGAGAGCTGAAATGGTTAAACCCAGGACCCTGCATTCACTGCATCTGGTCTCCAACAGTACACAAAGCATGGGGATGCAATAGTTTTAGTAAATACAAATGGCTAAATACCTTTTCTCATCAGCAGTTAAAGCAGTCTTGTGACTTCTATCAGTGTCTGGTTAAAGCTTATAGGAGGAGTTCATTCTCCCCCAAATGTCCTATGAGGCTGCAGGACCCCGGACCCTCTGTCTGGAGAGTGCTGATTGGTCCTGAGCTGATCACATGCACTCTCCCAAGAAAGAAAAAAAACTCTCCAGCAATACACACCAAACTGAGCATGTGCAGCTTGCCCCCAAGACTTTGTTCAGTAGACATGTGCACACTGAAATATTTCGTTTCGGAATTTCGTTTTCGTCCGGAAAATAAATCTATTTAGTTACTCCCGAAATTAGTTTTTATTTATTTAGTTTTTCGTTAAAAATTGCATTCGTCCAAAAATCCAAATGAATTAAGGTCGAATCTGTCATTGAAGGCTTATGGTGTCTGTCGAATGTTCAAAGAAGATTCGACGGAGCAGCTAAACTGTATGACTCTGTATAGTTTAGCTGCAATTCCACCCAATTCCAGCAGCAATCTTTCCTCTCTGCATCGAATCTTTCCTCTCTGCATCGAATCTTTCCTCTCTACGTCAAATCTTTCCTCTCTACGTCAAAATTTTTCTTTTCTCTATGTAGAATAATCTTGGACTAATAGAGTTAAGGTTAGGCACATTCGACCACAGGTTCAATGGACACAGATTGTTATTGTCAGCGTCAAATCTCCTATCTATATCAAACTGTTGTCACAACGAAAACGAAAATAAAGCATTTGTTTATGTTGGATCTTCCCTTTTTCGGATTCTGCACTTTCGTTATCGTTTGTTAAAACGATAACGAAAATACCTGAAATTTGGACTTAAATTTCAATTTGGACGCAACTAATGCACATGTCTATTGTTCAGTCATGAGATGGTTTGGGGACAGTGGAGGGAAGGAAGGATCAAAGAAGGCAGGATCAAACAGCCTTTTTACAGAATGCGGTGGATTAACCCCTTATATTCCACAGTAAGAACAACAAGTATGTTTTACTGCATATACAGACTAATTTTTACTGTTGTGGGTTTAGTAACACTTTAAACGAAGTTTCAAATGCAACCAGTATAAAGTAAATAATTTTAACTTGGTAGTCAGTCTGTAGTGCTGTAGTGCCCATGATCTGACAAAAAACATACTAAGAGGAGGAAAGTACAAAGTGAAAATGGAGAAGACTCATCAGTGTTCTGCTGCTGTTTTTATTGTCAGGTCACAGCCTGGTGAGAGAGAAAGGGAGGGGGAGTCCTACCTGTACTGTTACACTTCATTAAAGGTACATCAGGTCAGCAATCTGGCTCTGCTGTCAGTTAAATATTTTATTATCTCTGAACTAAATGAAAAGAAATACTACATAGAATGAAAAATACTCTAATCCTATTTTCTGTGGTAATGGAAAATATTGGAATCCTGGGTGAAAGTTGTTTTTCTAAATAGACCCATAAGAGTGTTCAGTTGAAAGGTTGGTCTTTCTTTCTGATTGTTTTAAATGTTGGATGATTGATTGGTATTCCCTTGATGCTTATCATAATGATGATTAAAATGGAACTTCTGTCAAGCAGTTAAATACGCAGTTAAAATACAGTACATACAGTATATGCTGTCACTTGCAAAAAAGATTTGCAATTTTGTTTAGTCATTCATGCGATTCACACATTCCTTCCAAATGCATATCCAAGAAGTCCACTTCTTGGCTGATTGCGCTAATTCAATGCTCAGTATGTGACATACGAAGCTGAATTTTTTAAATCAGGAATTCTGTGTCACCTGCTTTGCTCTGCAGTATAAAATCACAGAAATGGCTGAATAGAAATACAAATAGTTTTTGCAGGAAAACCTATATATATTGTTCATTCACAAGGCAGGGACCCCCAAAATCAGTTCAAGCTGGTTTTTCCTGCACTTTCATCCCGTTTTAATGAAGAAGAGCTTTGCCCAGCGAGTCCATTGCATAGAACAAACAAAACATCAGCTCATCCAAGCAACTTACTAAACTCATGTCAGTTACTGACTGGTGTCCCTTAAAGTGGTTGTAAACCCACATGAACCAAAATAAAGAAAATAAAAGACCTGCAAGACAAAGGCATAATAAGCTAGTATACATAGCATACTAGCTCATTATGTAATACTCACCTGAGATCAAAGCCCCCGCTGCGGTGCCCCATACACAGCACCAGCCGGCGACATTTCTACCCGGAGTTACTTCCGGGTACCGCGGCTCTGGCGCTGTGATCGGCTGGAGCCGCGATGACTTCACTCCCGCTTGCACACGGGAGCCACCGGTAATGGCACACTCACTGAAGCAAACGGCACGCTTCAGTGCTCATGTGCCGATGACATCGGCACATGCAGATACAGGGGATATACAGGGGATATCTCCTAAACCATGCAGGTTTAGGAGATATCCGGGGTAGCTAAAGGTAAGCCTTATTATAGGCTTACCTGTAGCAAAAAGTGTATTGTAAGGGTTTATAACCACGTTAAGGCTTGGTTCTCACTATCCTGTCTCCAAATTTTCAGTGCAACTTTGGAATCAGACTTTGATATGACGTTGATGTGACTTTTTATACTCTGTGGCATGGAAGTTGTATCAAAGTCAGACCAAAGTAGTGCAGGAACCTTTGCTAAAGTCGGACAGACTTGTGTAGTAGCAGCTAAGACAGCTCTCATAGGGAAACATTCAATTTCACATGTCATCTGATTTGCGCTCTCACAAGTCGGATCCTATGTCGCATCAGTGTGAACCGAGCCTGATGGGTGAGTGGATGACTGGAAAAACATCACACCTATTTCATTTCGTTTTCTAAAGTCATCAGTTAGCCATCTAGCTTAGGGTTGCACACTTTGGGACCACTCACTGTTAGATTCTTCCATAACACCAAGGGCCAACATTTCTGTACCATTTATGCAATAGACATGTGCATTCATTTTCGCCCGCATTTTTTTTTGTCTGAATTTTTAACAAACGATAACGAACGTGCAGAATCCAAAAACCGAAAGATCCGACATAAACAAATGCTTTATTTTCGTTTTCGTTGTGACAACAGTTCGATATAGATAGGAGATTCAACATGACGGTGACAATAGCAATCTCGGTCCATCGAACCTGTGGTCGAATGTGCCTAACCTTAGCTCTATTAGTCCAAGATTATTCTACATAGAGAGAAAAGATTTGACATAGAGAGAAAAGATTCAACATTATAGAGACAATAGCAAAAAAGGTTGAATGTGCCTAATCTAACTCTATTAGTCTAAGGTTAATCGAGATAGAGAGAAAAGATTTGACATGAAGATTTGACGAAGCAGTCGGCGTGAACAGACATTTATGGTCAAATGCTCTGCCTATAGGCTATAGAAGAATTCTAATGTTGGTTGACTAGTAATAGTAATTAATAAATATAATTAATACTAGTATCATACAACATTAGAATTCTACTATAGCTTGTAGGCGGAACATTCGACCGAAAATGTACGATTGCGGCGTTGTACAGTTTAGCTGCTCCGTCGAATCTTCTTAGAACATTCGACAGACACCATAAGCCTTCAATGACAGATTCAACCTTAATTATTTCGGATTTTCGGACAAATGCATTTTTTAACTAAACTAAATAAATAAAAACAAATTTCGGGAGTAATTAAATAAATTTATTTTTCGGACGAAAACTACATTTCGAAATGAAATATTTCAGTGTGCACATGTCTATTATGCAATGGTTTCTTCTAAAGTTAAAACTGATCAGGATTTAACTTAAGTTTATCATGAGGCTCAGTCACAGTATCATGGTAAATTACATTATTCTGCATTATTAAACGCTGCACAAACTGTTGGCACTATATAAAACCTGTATAATAATAATAATTATTCAGGCAGGTAATTCAGAAAACACTTCTTGATTTTTCTGCATTACCTCTCTCACCTCTTGAATCCAAGAAGCAGACATCCTAATCTCTGGTATACCTTATGGTGGTGATGCTTTAGGCTCACTTTCTGATTGACAATCTGATGTAGACAGTCCAGAACTTAAAAAGGTTCAGTTGAATCCTAAACCTTCAGAAGTCATCGCTGAAACTGACACATTGCTTGGAATATCTAAATCTCATTCTAGACACAGCTCAAGCCAAGAAAACCCCTTACTCTCCACTCCCATACTCACACTCTACAGTCCAGGAGCTGTCCAACTATGTAAATCTGCATGGTAGCTCTGGGCCTGATTGTAGCCTCCTTTGAGGTGGTGCCATTTGCTCAGTTCCACACCAGACCCCTACAATGCTGTGTTTGGGGGATAAACTGGTTTAATCTCCTGAAAACCCAACTTGCATGATAGCACAGGCCAGGTTATCTTGGGCCTTGTTGTTCAGGATTCCAGCACTGGATTTGGGAAAATCCTTTTTCCCACTATACTCATAAGGTTATTATTTCACACTGGAAGAAACCCACCACTCCTATGGTGTCCTTCTGAAAAGGCCTAGTAAACTCCATGATCCCATTCTTTAGGGCCACCTATCTTTCCAAAGGTTGTGAGAATTTTTTTTACAAAGTCTGACAGGTGTGGTTGTCATCCTCCTCCACAACAAGGTAATAGCACTGTGTTTAGTCTTCTGCCCCGTACACACGGTCGGAAAATCCGACCACAAAATCCATTGGATTTTTTCCAACGGATTTTGTCCGACACTGGTGTTGCATACACGCGGTCGGACAAAGTTGTCGGAAAATCCGATCATTCTGAACGTGGTGACGTTTGTTGCCTACGACGGGACTACGTAGAGGCTAGTAGCCAATAGCTTTGGTCTTGTAATGTGATCTGAGCATGCGTGGCACTTTGTCCGTCGGAATTCGCTACACACGATCGGAAAAAGTCCGATAGGACTTTGTTGTCGAAAAATTAGAGAGCAGGAGATAGAACTTTGTCCGTCGGAAAATCCGATGGAAAATGTCCGATGGTGCCTACACACGGTAGGAATTTCCGACAACATTGTCCGATAGGACAGATTCCATCGGAAAATCAGACCGTGTGTATGGGGCTTTACACTGCATACTTTAATGCTATACAGTAATGCATTATTAACCCTTGGAACTGTAATCTGTACCTCGCTTATTTAGTAAGAGTTGGTTATTGTAGCCATTTCCTTTTCTCCTATTAATGTACAATATAATGTATTGGACTTTAGTGGTTCCTAGCACTTCCACTGGGTCTCAGAGGGATTACCTCAACATACTTTCTTTTGTTTCCTTTAGCTCTACATAATGCTGTGCATTATACTCTCCTGTTAGGGGCGGATCAGCCGAGAGAAAGGCGGGTGGGTTGGAGTTTATTTTAGTTGGTTTTAGATGGTCTTTGTTATTATTTTTCCTGCACATTTGTGGCCAGGAAAAGGGGCATCGGTTTTCGGTAGGTATTTATCTGTGGGTGTTGGGGGGAGGGTGATCGATTAGGTCAGGGGAGGGGACGAAAGGAATAAGTACACTTTGTATGAAAGTGCACCCATTCTTTAAGGAAAAGCTTCCACTTTTTCCTTTCAAAGCTTCCTTTACTGGATCTGTGAGCGCCTGTTAAGCTTTTTGACAGCCTCAAACCCTGTTGACAGCTGCTGACTCATGAGTTGTTAAGGACATGGTGGCCTCCTGCTCCTTAAAAACCGTAACAGTTACTGGTACGTGGTATTTTCTACTGGTAATAATAACACCGGCTACCACCAGGCGTTGAACTACTGCATGTTTTTACTACTAAAATACCACATTATTTCATAAAATAATGCAGTATTTTAGTAGAATTTTTAGTGAATGTCAAAAAACTTTTTGAAAAACCCTGATCGGTATCTTACCACTTACTCGATCGCAGTAAGATACTGCTTTGTGAATAGAGCCCAACAAACCTAATTGGGCCCAATGGGATCCTTGGGATAGTGAATTAAGCCATTCACTATCCTGAGGCATTCCCTCTATGAAACACCTCCTACAAAAATATAGCAAACAGTTTCACCTCATGTTCTGCCGCACGCGTTTCCCTAAGGAGGTCTTGATGGATTAAGGAACACCCTATTAGGTCTGTGTCAATGAAAGAGTTATATATTCTTTTTACTTGTAAAGCATTTACGTATTTATGTCTAGAATTCTCAGACAGATGGGAAAAACCCTAAATAGTATGTTTAAGAAAGTGCTGGACAAAAATGGGTGAGATTTCTTCCACCTGCTCCATATCTTCCACCTCCATAAGGTATGCTTCTATTTTTATCACAGTCATTGAATGGTTTCTTTTTCTTTGATTTGGTATACAATAGACACCTGTGAGATCTTTTTGACACCTTTAAATAAACATGGACACTGGATTCCACTTCTTTCAAAGGTGTAACATAATTCTCCTATGCAAGACAAGGTGTTGATAATCAGAAAACACTTGCAGCAAACCCAGAATACAGAAAATCATATTTACAATATATTAACTAAAATTAGGACTTTCAATCCCGGAGATCATGTGCTTGTCTTTGTCCACACAGTAAACATTGAGCTTCCTGCTGAATTTCGAATTTATGTGAAATAACTGAAAAGATAGAAGTACATTACAAGGTTTGTCAGTATGATAGATAGAAAAAGTGTGAGTTTATATTGAAAACTCAATTAAACACTTCCTGCCAACACTATAGCAGAAAGACGGCTACAGCTTATTTTGCAGGGAGGGCATCCATGGATGTCCTCTCATGATTGCGCTGCCCATTGGACTCAGCTGATCACAGAACGGTGTAAAGGGCTAATCACAGCGGCCCTTTAACATGTGATCAGCTGTGTCCAATGACAGCTGATCACAGGATGTAAACACAAGCCGGTTTTCAGCCTTTCTTTCCTCACACTGGCAGCATGAGGAGAGAAGAAAAAAGACGATAACCGGCTTGTGTGTCCTGATTATTAGTGCAGTCCCACCAGTGCTGCCAATCAGTGCCCACCAGTGCTGCCAATCAGTGCCACCCATCAGTGCCCATCAGTGCTGCCAAACAGTACCCATCAGTGCCTCCTCAGCAGTGTCACCTATCAGAGCTTCCCATCAGTGCTGACTACTAGTGTCTATCAGTGCCGCCTGTCACTGTCCATAAGTTCCACCTATCAGTGCCCATAAGTGCTACCTATCAGTGCCACCTCTCAGTGCCCTTCAGTGCCACCCATCTTTGCCACCTATCAGTGCCGCCTATCAGTGCAGCTTCATCAGTTCCTCCTCATCAGTGCCCACCAGTGCCACCTCATCAGTGTCCATCAGTGCCACCTATCAGTGCCCATCAGTGCCACCTCATCCGTGCCCATAAGTGCAGCCTCATCAGCGAATATCAGTGAAGGAGAAAAATAACCTGTTTGCAAAATTTTATAACAAACTTTTAAAAATGGGTCTTTTTTCTAAATTTTCGTCCTTCTTTCATTTGTTTAGCAAAAAATAAAAAAACCCAGTGGTGATTAAGTACTACTAAAAGAAAGCTCTATTTGTGTGAAAAAAAATATAAAATTATCATATGGGTACAGTGTTGCATGACTGCGTAATTTTCATTCAAAGTGCTACAGCGCGGCTTGTGGGGCGTGACCGGACATGAGGTGTGGTGCGGTGTGAGAATGTGAATGTGAGAGCGTGTATGCGCTCACCTCCACCCTCTGTCCCATGAAAAATGCCGAGATCCGCGACCGCCTTCTCGTAGTGGCACACTGCATCCAGCCCGGAGATCCCCGAGTCAGCCGAAGGTATCCAGCACAGTAAAGCGGCATACCTAGCGCAGAACTGTAGCGTGGCTAGACGGAAACAGCCGAAGCGGGCCGAAGGTGACGTCACACGCTATCTCCTGCCTCGCCGCCAGTGAGAGAGAGCGGCGGGACATTCAAATCTACACGCCGGTTCTTGGAGCTGTATACACCGCGGAAGGGAGAAGAAAGGACACCGGAGGAGGGGGGACCCCTAAGGAGACTTTCAGCCTACCTAAGAGAGGTGAGAAGATACTGCATACCTCCCCCCCCTCATTGTAATTAGTGGATCGGTGCTTTCTTTTTTTTCTGCTTCTCTGCTGCAAGGAAAAAAAAAAAAAGAGGAAAAGGAAAAAGCGACATACAAATTGTGATTGTGTGATTTGCACATGTACCCAGCTTTTGCTCTTGCACTATTTCACTTGAGGATTGTTAGAGACACAGGATAAGAGGACTGTTTTTTTTTTTTTTTTTTTCCTTCCCATTTTTTTTTTTTTTTTTTTTTTTTGTTTGGCTGCGCTGTGCATGGGTATTGGCGTTCTCTCAAAGAGATCCTGTGAAAACGGCCAGGAGAGGTGAGAAGACAGCTTGCAGTTTATTTCCCCCATCCCCCCTCATTGCAAATAGTGGCCTGGTGTTTCTTCTTCCCCTGTTTTCTTTTGGATTGAGAAAAAGGAAAGGAAAAATAAATATAAATGGTGGTGTGCATATTTGCTTTTTATGAGCTGCTGATCTGCTGCAACTAAGGACTATTTGAGGCATAAGCTGTCCTATGGTGAGCTGTGTATATGCATCCGGCTTTTTAGTGACAGGAGTCTGAGGATTGCTTCTCTTCTTTTGCCTGTGGCTGCGCTGGCTGTGCTGTACAAACTTTGGGATACAATATCCAGGATAAGAGGTGTCGTGCATGTTACCCAGCTTTTGTAAGCCAGAACCCGAGGACTGGATTCTCTTTTCTTTTTCTATGGTTGCGCTGTGCACGGGTACTGGCGTCCCCCCAAAAAAAAAAAAAAAACTTCTTTTCAACTGTAAACGCAGTCTGAGGACTGATATTAGCAATATATAAAACAGTGTGAAAACATCGTGATCTGCATATCTGTCTTCTATATGTTCCGCTGCGATTAAGGACTGTAAACAGAAACGCTGGGCTGTGCACACATACGTGAATATATACGTACATTTCTATACACTTTTGTACTTGTGTCCTCCCTTAATCTTAACTACTCCCAACTATTCTGGCCCTGGTCATAGGCTGTGATATATATATAGGACTGCCCCCCCTGTCCGGCTTTTTTGGCTCACCCCCCCCTCCCCCTTTTTTTTTTTTTTTTTTTTTTTTTAAAGGCCACCAGAGGACTGCTTTTTTATATTCTAGAAAACATACTCTAAAGCTGGTATTTGATTGGGTTGGACCCTAGAAAGGCCCAGGAGAGGCAACATGTCAGCAAGGAGGAGAGGAGAAGAACAGGCCAACCTGGAGAGTGCAGGGACACAATCACTAAGATCAGCCAAGGATAAGGAAAAAGGGTCCCAGCCCACTTTAACAAATGGAGCATCAGCAGCTGCAGCGAAGCTGGAAAAGTATGCTCATACCCCAGTCCATAGTCCAACTAAAGGGGGACAGCAAATCCAGGCGAAAGTGTCAAATGATAGAAAGAGCCAAGGGCAAACAAACAACCAGACAGCCGCTGCGGGGGCCGCTATAGGAGGAGCAAAGAGTACAACCAATAAGAACGTAGGAGCCCCTGGAAGACCAGATTCGGCTTCAGTTCAGGCACCAATGGCTGAAGGAGAGCCGACACTAAAGGACGTGCTGGCGGCAGTTAATACATGTAAACAGTCCCTAGGGGAGTTATGTGACCAAATGAAAAATATCAAAGAGGAACTGTCCCTGATGCGCCACGAGCTGGAAAGGACGGCTGATAGAATAACAGCAGCAGAAGGGAGAATTAGCCAAATAGAGGATGACATGTACCCAATAAGCCAAGAGGTTAAAACCCTAAAAGAGCAATCAGATAAATTTGCAGGGAAACTGGACGAAATGGAGAACAGACTCCGAAGGGACAATGTGAGGCTGGTAGGCCTACCGGAAAAAAGTGAAGGATCGGATCCAATTGTATTCATGGAAAAATGGCTTATCGAAATGTTTGGAAGAGAGACTTTTTCACAACAGTTCTCAGTTGAAAGGGCGCATAGGGTCCCGTTTAGACCCCCACCCCAGGGAGGGCATCCCAGATCCATACTAATGAAATTCTTGAACTTTAAAGATAAAGTTATGCTCCTCCGTAGGGCCAGAGAGATGGGGAGCATCTTCTATAAGGGAGCCAAAATCTCACTGTACCCTGATTTTTCACCTGACCTGCAGAAGCGTAGAGCAGATTTTATAGAAATCAAACGCAAACTCCAGAAATTTGATGTTACTTATGCTTTATTGTACCCAGCTAGGCTACGTGTGGTAGCAATGGGAGAGACTTTTTTTTTTGATTCCCCAGCAAACGTGACTACATGGTTGGAAGACCGGAAAGACCAATTAATGATTAAAATGAGGGGATGATGGGTTTAGGGATAGAGGAATAATACAGAGGGAGGAGGAGGGAGGTGCCGCATGGGAAATTATTTGCACAGGGATATGAGGGTGGAAGGAGCCATATAGCACAAAAGCAAGGAATGAATGGGCGGGGGGAGGGGCGAAACATAGTTATCAGTGTGTGTAAGGATGGGGGCGGGGTGGGAGGAGGGAGGAGGGTGGGAGTGGATTTGCATTTAAGCATGGGGGGGGGGGGGGGGGGGGAAGTATGTGGGTAAAGGGTGTGTGGTAACGGTCACAAAAAAAGTCCTTAGGGATAACCTAGAATGGTATAAGGGGGAGGGGGGGTGAAGATGCAACAAAGTAAAACATGGGAAAAATATTTAATCTACACAAAGGTAAACAGTAAACGGAAAATATTGTTAGATAAACACTTAGTAAAAAGACTAGCACTTTTTCACGTAGAAAAGAATATTAAGATAGGTGAAAGATTTTCTTGTTCACAAGGGGTAGTTATTTTGGCTAAAGGCCAGGTTACCTTTCTCTCTCCTCTCATCTTTCCTCGGTTTTCTTCTTTAAACTTTTTATATTTTATCATTCCTCTCCTCCGGGTCCTATGTAGCGGTAGGATGGGTGAGCATTATAATATAAGTATAGTATGGGTATAAGATGGGATCAACTGACTTCTGCATTAAAATCTTCCACCCCTTACAGTATCCTCTCCTCTAATAAGGGCAGGGGGGTAGAGTGTTTGGGACATAGCATTGTCTTTTTGGGTATGTATCCTTTTTCCCCGTTTTTCCCTTTTTTCCTTTTTTTTATTTATTTTTTTTCCTTTTTTTCCCTCCCTCTCCCCCCCTGTCTTCCCCTTTTTTTCCTTTTCTCCCACGTTGAAGCATGCAGACTAAGATACTGAGTATTGGCTCTTGGAACGTACGGGGGCTGGGCACACCGGCAAAGAGAGCAGCAGTGGCAGAGACCCTGGAGAGGAGTGGGGTAGGACTGGTCTGCCTACAGGAGACGCACCTAACTCAAGACTCTAAGTTACAAAACCAAAGTAAGAAATACCAATGTCAATTCCACTCAGTCCACACCTCTTATTCAAGAGGAGTGGCTGTGATGGTAAGGAAAGAGTTGGGGTTTTCCTGTCGGCAGATCAGTATAGATAGAGACGGACGGTATATTTTTTTGCACTGTGTAATTGAAAACCGAGAATATGTCCTAGCAAATATTTATATTCCCCCGCCGTTTAAACTTGATGTAATGTATAGGCTACTGGAATTTCTAATTGATAAAGCTGGGGTACCGGTTATAGCAGTAGGGGACTTTAACGAGGTTATCAATAGAAAACTTGATAGGTTCCCACTGGGTGTACATGGCCAGAAAGCAGATGAGAGTCGATTATACCAGTTTTTACAGGAAACAGGGCTCTTTGATATGTGGAGGGCGCGGAATCCAGGTGTGCTGCAATTTTCATGTTACTCAAGCTCCTATTCCACGCTCTCAAGGATAGATCTAGCTTTGGGAAACGAAGAAGCATGCCAAACCATAAGGGATATAGAATATCACCCTAGAGGAGTATCCGATCATGCACTACTGGTTGTCTCAATAAACTTAGAAGGGAAAATATCCCCTGCAGTATGGAAAATGAACCCAATTTGGTTCGAACTAATAGGGGACCCAAAGGAGGTGTTATTAAAATTGGAAGAATTTATAAAATTTAACAATGAGTCAGTGACAAGAGGTATAATGTGGGATGCTTTGAAGGCGTATCTAAGAGGTATTCTCATTCAATCAGTATCAAAAATTAAAAAGATCACAAGGGAATGGGAAAGTAGGAGTAAGAGAGAGCTGATGAAAGCAGAGGGAGATTACGTCAATAACCCCACACCTGATACACAAAGCATATGGTTAACTAAACAACAGGAATATAAAGATATAGTCATTAAGAAATCAGAGAATAAGAGATTGTTCCAGAAACAGGTAGCTTACGGAGAGGGGGAAAAAGTTGGAAAAATGTTGGCACATTTAGTGAGAACCAATTCTCCTCCCTCCAGCGTCCCTGTGATCAAGACTGAAAAAGGTGAAATATCATCTAAAAAGTCAGTAATTACAGAAATTTTTAGACTATATTATGAAAAACTGTATAGATCGCGTGGGACGGTGGAGGAAGGGGAAATGGACACATTCTTCAGAAACGTTGATATTCCGGTTCTCACAGATGAAGAAAGAGGGATAATGGAGGCACCGCTAACACTGGAGGAAATCCAACTGGCGGTGAAAGAAATGGCCAATCAGAAATCACCAGGACCAGACGGCCTCCCAGCAGAAACCTATAAACAATATGGGAAAGTACTACTGCCAGAGCTTCTCAAAGTATTCAACTGGGCGAAAGAGGAGGGGAGGTTGCCAACGTCTATGACGGAAGCAACAATAATAGTTCTACTTAAGGAGGGGAAGGACCCGTTAGAGACTAAGTCTTACAGACCTATTTCCTTGCTCTGTGCGGATGCTAAAATTCTCGCGAAAGTTATGGCAATCAGACTAAATAAAATTATTTCTAGACTTATACATCCGGACCAAACAGGATTCATCCCCTGCAGATCTACCAGTATAAATATCAGGAGGCTGTATCTCAACATGCAGATACCAACAGAGGATACAGGGACAAGGGTGGTCATGGCCCTAGATGTGGTCAAAGCTTTTGATAGTTTAGAATGGGGATACCTGTGGCGGGTTTTGAGGGAATTTGGATTTGGCCCCTCATTCATTGAATGGATTAAAACCTTGTACACGGGCCCCAGTGCTAAAATCAGGGTTAACAATGATCTCTCTGACAAAATTCAATTAGAGAGGGGGACAAGACAGGGGTGTCCACTATCCCCCTTGCTTTTTGCGCTGGCAATGGAGCCGCTGGCCAGCGTAATTAGATCAGACACGAATATACAGGGGTTTAGAAGAGGGGGGGGAGAAGAGAGAATCGCATTATATGCGGATGATGTCCTCCTCTTCCTGGGGGATGCAGAGCAATCCCCCAGGCAGGTGATGAACATCCTCATAGATTTCGGGAAAATTTCAGGGCTGACCATAAACTGGGAAAAATCTGCACTAATGCCCATAGACCCCCCAGGGAACCAGAGGACACCGGATAGCCTACAGCTAGAAGTGGTCGAACAAATTAAATATCTAGGTGTAAATATAAAGAAGAACCCTAATAATTACATCAACGATAATATTGTGCCATTACTAGCTAAATTTAAATCTAAAATTGCAATCTGGAGACGCCTCCCATTATCGGTCGCGGGGAGATGTAATTTGATTAAGATGCTGTGGCAGCCACAGCTTCTGTATCTGATGCACAACTGCCCAACATGGATAGATAAAAAATGGTTCAGGAAAATTGACACGCTGTTTAGAGAACTTATATGGAAAGGAGGCCAGCCTAGGATAGGTTTACAAATACTACAACTAGGAACAAGAAAGGGCGGGATGGCACTGCCGCATCCACGAAGCTACTTCCTAGCCGCCCAACTACAACATATAGGGGGGGTTGGAGGAGGTAATAAGGATCTAATGATTGCAGGTACTCCGCATAGATCAATAATAGAGGCTCTTGAGGCAAACTCATTTTATTATAGAAACCCCACAGTGAGGCTTGTGCTAAAAGTCTGGAAAGCATTAAAAGCAGTAAAAGGGTTGGAGGGCATGACAAAACATACTCCCCTCTGGAATAATAAGAACCTGGAGGAAGTGGACAAGATAGGGAAGTTTAAAGAGTGGGAGACAAAGGGGATAGTTAAACTAACTCAACTATACGAGGGAAAGACACTAAAGACATTCACTGCACTAAGAACAGACTACGACCTACCGAAACACTCATTTTATAAATATTTACAAATCAGGCATGCCTTAAATAGGCAATTTGCGAAACAAGGACCAAATTGGGTCAACTCTCCGGTATATCAAAAAATAGGCTCTCAAGACAAGACCAAAGGATTCATAGCAGAAATTTACCCATACATATGTGAAGGCAGTGTAGAAAGCCCAGTACGACTTAAGAGCAGAAGGAAGTGGGAAAAAGAATTTGGAACCCTGTCAGATGAACAATGGCTGAGAATACTTGAGAAGGGACACATGGTGTCGGTCTCGCCCGCACAAAGGGTCTCATACCTGATGTTATTACATAGGACATATTACACTCCTAAGAGACTCTTTGATTTCGGGTGGAGAAAGGACGCCAGGTGCCCCAGGTGCCAAGACACTGGAGACCTAGCACATATGATGTGGAAATGCCCGAAATTGTTTCGTTATTGGTCAGAAATTCTCGATACATTGAACACAGTCTACAACGCGAGATTAGAAATGAGTCCTAGACTGTGTATACTAGGGCTGGACGAAGGAATAGTCGGAGGCCCCTGGGTAACCAAGGCAGTGATGAGATGTCTATTCCAAGCAAGAAAGCTAATAGCGCAAAGATGGCAGGCTGAAAAACCCCCAACGGAAAGAGAATGGGCGAGATTAATAATAGAAACAATATGGAGGGAAAGAACGGTATATACGAGGAGAGGAAATACGAAAGAATTTGTAAAATTGTGGAAAACATGGATGGACAAGCAGGGATGCCCAATGTAATGGATAATGGGGAGGGAGACTAAACAGGGAAAAATACTGTATAGGTAAAATAGAGGGGATAAAGAGAGCATAGAAGTAAGGGGAATGAGACAAGAAAAGAAGGAAACACAATAGAAGTAACCAAAGAAAGGAGGGAGGTACAAAAGAACTGCAGGTTAATGGCAATTTTATCCTTTCTTCTCTTTTCGTTTTTTAGCAAACTGTGAGAAAACGAGTTTATGGAAATTAAATGTGTGTATGTATTTTTGCTGCTTTTTTTATGTATGAAGAAAACAAATAAAGATTATATAATTAAAAAAAAAAAAGTGCTGAAAGCTGAAAATTGGGCCTGGGCCTGGGCAGCAAGGGGGTAAAAGTGGCCAGTAGGCAAGTGGTTAAACACTTTAAAGATAGAAGATCCCAGAAGTAGTAGACTCATTGCTAAGACAGAATTAAGTAAATGTAATAGAATACTAAAGCCAACAGATGGAGCTCTGCTATCTTTCTTATATTTTCAGATTTTTCAGGTTTGGTTTCAGCTGTATATAAAATAGAAATAAGCGTGAATGAGTCATCACAGCTGTAACTCTTTTCTTAATAGATGATTCGGCATGAGGTTTTTAATCAAACAGAAGGCACTACAAAGTAGATTTGGTTTGCTGTGCTGGCTTTTCAGCAAACTCATAGTGCTTTGACAATCCTTTGTTATGTAGTTTAACACTTTTTTCAAACACGAAGACTCGCTGCTCCAGGTGAGGTTTTGAAAGCCTGATGATCTGGACAGGTGCCCGCCTCGGCTCACCTCCGCATACAGGTGATACTCTAAAAATTTGAATATTGTGCAAAAGTTAATTTATTTCACTAATGCAACTTAAAAGGTGAAACTAATATATGAGACATGCAAAGCAATATAGTTCAAGCCGTGATTTGTCATAATTGTGATGATTATGGCTTACAGCTCATGAAAACCCCAAATTCACAATCTCAGAAAATGTTTATATTATATTTTATAAATTTTTATATATTATATGTAATCAATAAAACAAGGATTGTACATAGAACAATATCAGACCTCTGAAAAGTATAAGCATGCATATGTACTCAGTACTTGGTTTGGGCGCCTTTTGCAGCAATTACTAATTAACATGGAAGCTATCAGCCTGTCGCACTGCTGAGGTGTTATGGAAGACCAGGATGCTTCAATAGCAGCCTTCAGCTCTTCTGCATTGTTCGGTCTTATGTCTCTCATCTTTCTCTTGGCAATGCCCCATAGATTCTCTATGGGGTTTAGGTCAGGCGAGTTTGCTGGCCAATCAAGCACAGTAATCCCACAGTCATTGAACCAGGTTTTCGTGCTTTTGGCAGTGTGGGCAGGTGCCAAGTCCTGCTGGAAAATGAAGTCAGCATCTCCATAGAGCTCGTCTGCGGAAGGAAGCATGAAGTGCTCAAAAAATCTTCTGGTAGACAGCTGCGTTGATCCTGGACTTAATGAAGCATAGTGGACCAACACCAGCAGATGACCTGGCTCCCCAAATCAACAAAGACTGTGGAAACTTCACACTGGACTTCAAGAATCTAGCAGTGCGTGCCTCTCCATTCTTCCTCCATACTCTGGGTCCTTGGTTCCAAATGAGATGCAAAATTTGCTCTCATCAGAAAATAGGACTTTGGACCACTGAGCAACAGACCAGGTCTGTTTTTCTTTAGCCCAAATAAGAGGCTTCTGACGTTTGTTGTCCAGGAGTGGCTTGACAAGAGGAATACGACATTTGAAGCCCATGTCCAGCCCCTTGTGTGGTGGCTCTTGATGCAATGACTCCAGCCTCAGTCCACACCTTGTGAAAGTCCCCAACACTTTTGAATGGCCTTTTCCTGACGATCCTCTCAAGGCTGCGGTCATCCCTGCTGCTTGTGCACCTTTTTCTTCCACACTTTTCCCTTCCGCATAACTTTCCATTAATGTGCTTTGATACAGCACTTTGGGAACATCCAACTTCTTTTGCAATTACCCTTTGAGGCTTTTCCTCCTTATGGAGGATGTCAGTGATGGTTTTCTGCACAACTGTCAGGTCAGCAGTTCTTACCCATGATTGTGATTCCTACTGAACTAGACTGAGAGACCATTTAAAGGATCAGGAACCCTTTGCAGGTGGCTTGATTAGCTGATTAGAGTGGGACACTTTGAGCCTAGAATATTGCACCTTTTCACAATATTCTAATTTTCTGAGATTGTGGATTTGGGGTTTTCATGAGCTGTAAACCATAATCATCACAATTATGATAAATCACGGCTTGAACTATCTTGCTTTGCATGTAATGAGGCTATCTCATATATTAGTTTTACGTTTTAAGTTGCCTTAGTGAAATAAATGAACATTTGCACAATATTCTAATTATTCGAGTATCACCTGTATAATCAAAAGAAGAAATGTACTCTGTACTCGATCTAAATGATTTTATTCAGAACATCCCAAAGTGTTGACAGAAAGCTGGTAGATGCATTTCACACACTCCAAGTGTGCTTATTAAGATGCATTAAGATGCATTTCACACACTCCAAGTGTGCTTATTAACCTCCCTGGCGGTATGATTATGTCAGGAATTTTGTACCAAAAGCGGTACAATTATTTTGCATGGAAATTTGGCATTTTATATTGTAGGCTTGCAATTCTTAGGAATAACTCACTTAAATCTGACCAAACCAGTCTAGTAAACATCCCGGGTATGATAAAGTTTGAAACACAAAATCATAAATTATAATATAATAAATAACTATAAAAATTATTCAATAATGTAATCAAATCAAAAACACTGAAATTTGCTCAGTTGCAGAATTGTCGCTGTCATTAGATCTAGTGTTTGATGACGAATTGTGATTCTAATTTATTATCGCTGTTTTCTAGCTGGTCTACAACCACTTTTGACATAAAGGGACACTTTTTGGTTGCTATGGACAATCTCCAAATTCCAGGCAGAAAAAAAATGTATTTATAATATAAAACTACATGCAGGGCACTGGACAGACTACTAGGGACAAAGGGGATGTGTAATTGTTTTTATACAGTACTGTAATCTGTAAGATTACAGTACTGTATGTGTATTGTGTGTTTTTACTTTTTTAAATTTGGCGCCGATCTCCGCTCCCGCGCGTCGTAACGTTGCAAGGGAACGGAGCTCAACGGCACTCGGGCACTGTGTGAATCAAGCAGAGGAGCTTGCACACACAGCGGGGAGACATCGCAGGATCCAGGGGACAAGGTAAGTAACTTCCCCCCCTGTATCCTGAATTATGCTCCAAAGTCTGGCTCGGGGTTACCGCTTATGGTACTGAAATTCCACCCCGAGCCAGACTCGGGAATACCGCCAGGGAGGTTAAGCACACTTGGAGTGTGTGAAATGCATCTACCAGCTTTCTGTCAACACTTTGAGATGTTCTGAATAAAAGAATTTTGATCGAGTACAGAGTGCGGCCATTTCTTCTTTTAACACTTTTTTAAAAAAAGAAAATGATATATATCAGTTTCAGAAATGAAAACATTTAGGAATATAAGAAAAGTGAAATTAAACTACAGTATTTTGTTTTTCCATTTTAAAACATTTATTGCCAAAAACACCATCAGATATAACCCATTTGTAAATCTGGGCATGTTTTCATATGAAAATGTATTGGAATCTGTAAAACAGAAGCATGGAATTAGTTCCAAGAATAGAATTGCCCATGTAGTTTGCCATTTAACAATTCCAGTGAAGACATTAAAAGTTACATTTCAATATTTTTCTGCCTCTAGATAGAGTCTACAGTATGCCCAGTGTATAGTGCTGTGGAACAGTGATATGTGGTGTCTACTAGGATGCTCTAGGCATGGGAAAGATATGAATTTCTCAGGTAACATGTGGGTATTTATTGCCTTATGTATGCAATTTCATGGGTATGGGAGCCAGCAAAAATGTACTATTGTAAAAGACCGTTTTGACTAGACAGATAGCTTCTGAAAAATATGAATATTTTAGACAGGATTTATATTAGCCTTGGAGCTTGCAGCCTCAAACAACAAACAAGGAAATAGTATGCGACAGGATAAAATTAAGAGGTATACCAATGCTAAAAGTCTAGATAATAAAATGGGAGAACTGGAGCTGCTAATGTACAAGGAGGATTTCGATTTTGTGGGAATTTCAGAAACTTGGTTTGACAGCTCACATGATTGGCTGGCAAACAGTAAGGAGTATTCCCTATATCGTAGCGATAGGAATTGTAGGAAAGGGGGAGGTGTATGCCTGTATATAAAGAATGATGTGCAAGTGAACGTGAGGGATGACATCACTAATGGAGCAAGGGGGAAGAGGAATCCTTGTGGGTGGAGCTCCAAAGGGAGGAAAATATTGGAAAAGTAATAGTTGGCATATGCTACAGACCCCCGAGCCTGGTGGAGGAGGGGAGGCATACCTCCTATCATGGCTTGGAATAGCGGCAATGCTGTAAAACTTTATTATAATGGGGGATTTTAATTATCCAGATACAGACTGGGCAGACTAGGGCTCACCATTTCCTAAATGTCTTAATGATAATAATTAATTAAATGATAATTTCATGAGTCATTTGGTGAATGCACCAACAAGAGAACACGCATTACTAGACCTACTGATTACAAACATTACAGATCTGATCGCAGATGTGGAAATACAGGGCAACTTAGGAAACAGCAACCACAGGTCAATTAGATTCAGTATAAAACACAGAAATAAGAAGCACAAGGGTAATACAAGGACACTGAACTTCAAAAGAGCCAACTTCCCTAAACTGCGCTCTTTGCTAGATGATATTCAATGGGATAAAATCCTAGGAACAAAGAACACAGAGGAAAAATGGGAGTGCTTTAAGAGCATACTAAATAAATGTATTGGCCAGTGCATTCCAATGGGAAATAAGTTTAAAAGAGCTAAAATGTATCCTAGGTGGCTAAACTCCAAATTAAAAATGTATACAAATACAAAAGAAAGGGCCTTTACAAAATACAAGGCTGAGGGGTCACTGGCAGCATTCCAACAATACAAAGAATGCAATAAGAAATGTAAGAGCACAATCAGAGCAGCTAAAATAAACTGCAAAAGGCACATAGCGAAGAAGCGTAAAAAAAAAACCCAAGAAATTCTTTAAATATATAAACAGTTAGAAAGTGAGGCCAGAACATATTAGCCCCATAAAAGATGATGAAGGGAATTTGGTTACAAAAGACAAAGAGAAGGCAAAGGTTTTAAATGCATTCTTCTCTTCAGTTTTCACAAAGGAAATGGGGGATATAGTAACCAAGACTGTATTGTTAATACAATGCACAGAATGCACCCTCATGGCTAGCAGAAGACAGTATCAGAAATAGACTTGATAAACTTAACATAAATAAGTCACCAGATGGCTTACACCCGAGGGTCCCTAAGGAACTCAGCCAGGTGATAGCTAGACCATTGTTCCTAATGTTTATGGACCATTTACTGACTGGAATGGTACCAGCTGATTGGAGAAAAGCGAAAGTGGTACCAATATGTAAAAAGGGGCCAAGATATATCCCTGGAAACTACAGACCAGTCAGCCTAACATTGATGGTTTGTAAGCTAATGGAGGGGATGATAAGGGACTATATCCAAGATTTTAGTAATGAAAATTATATCATTAGTGGTAATCAGCACGGATTCCTGAAGAATCATTCTTGCCAGACCAATCTATTAACATTCTATGAAGAAGTGAGCTTTCATCTAGATAAAGGAAGGCCCATGGATGTGGTGTATCTGGATTTTTGCAAAAGCATTTGATACAGTCCGCATGGACCATAGAGTGAGTACCTGGATTGAAAACTGGCAACAGGGGCGGGTCCAAAGGGTGTTGATAAATAGTGAGTACTCGGAATGGTCCGGTGTGGTAAGTGGGGTCCCCCGTGGATCTGTCCTGGGACCAATTATGTTTAACTTATTCATAAATGATATAGAGGATGGGATAAACAGTTCAATCTCAATATTTGCGGATGATACAAAGTTAAGCAGGACAATAACTTAATCGCAGGATGTGGAAACCTTGCAAGAATACCTAAATGAAATAATGGGGTGGGCAACTACATGGCAAATGAGGTTTATTGTTAAAAAATGTAAGGTAATGCATTTGGGTGCTAAAAATACGAACGCAAGTTACTCGCTAGGAGCAGAACCTCTGGGAGAATCTAGGATGGAAATGGACCTGGGGGTCCTAGTAGATGACAGGCTAAGCAATGGCAAGCTGCTGCAAGCAAAGCCAATAGAATATGTTCATGCATTAAAAAGGGGATTCACTCCGGGGCTAAAACTATAATTCTTCCACTCTACAAGACTCTGGTCTGGCCGCATCTTGAGTATGCCATCCAGTTCTGGGCACTAGTCCTCAGGAAGAATGTGCTGGAACTGATATGATAGTGATGTACAAATACCGCACTGGTGACCCAAGCAGAGGGAAAAACCTTTCAGTGAAAGGGAATTTAAAAAGATACATGGCCATTCAGTGAAATTGGAAGAGAAGGGGTTTAACCATAAACTGCTGTTCTTTACTGTCAGAGCAGTAACGATGTGGAATTTTCTTCCACAAGCAGTGGTATCAGCAGGGAGCATCGATAGTTTTAAAAAACTATTAGATGAGTACCTTAACGATCACAACATACAGGGTTATACAATGTACTATTGACATAAACGCAAGCACACTCACACACCACAGGTTAAACTGGATGGACTGGTGTCTTTTTTCAACCTTACCAACTATGTAACTATGTAGCTATACTGATGGCTTTGTGCTGCTCTCTTGTGTTGTTGTTGTGTTTACCAAACAAAAAAAAAAGTTACATTTCAATAATATTTTTTATTGGCTTAATCAGTGTTTTTTTAACATGTGTATACCTGGGCAACCTATTTCCATAAATTGTAATCCCTCCAATTTTAATTGGTGTATGGGGTAAGCGACAATAGTGGTATGATTAGCTCTTGGGAGAAAGAAGGACTTGGAGAAGGTCTGACCATTTTGTCAGCTCTCCTCTAACCTGACATTGCAGCTTCTGCACACTTTGCAATGATAGCAAGTAATAAAAGTGCCTGAGTGGAGCAGAGCCAATCTCATCACTCTGCTAGCATTGTTTACTTTTTAAGCTCACCAGGCATTGACAAGTCGTAGCTCACTCACTAACAGGAAGGTCAGCCAGGAGAGAAGTGTGGGCCTGTGAGAGGGCACTCCAGCTCCACTAGCCATGTTATCACCAATGACCTTTGTGCTGCTCTCCTATAGGGAGCCTCTGCCTAATGCACTCTCCAGAGCCGATTGACTGTCTGAGACAGTGAGTAGAGCAGGCAGGCAGTGTCACAGGCAGCAAGAGGAGGAGCAAGGATCTCCCATAAGTGACACTGATGTCCTTCCACCTTGGATTAGCTTCATGATTTTTTAAGGTGCAGGCGAGCCACCCCTGAGCATTAAAACAATTAATGACACACCATGAAAATGTTTGATGCTGTGTGGCCTAGCCCCATGCATCCTAGCAACCAATGATGCTGGGTGGCACAATTACAGTAAAACCTTGGTTTGAGAGTGTTTTGCATACATAGTTACATAGTTACATAGTTACATAGTTAGTTAGGTTGAAAAAAGACACAAGTCCACCCAGTTCAACCACAAATAAAAAAAATATATATATATATACATATATATATATCATACAATCCCATATACCCCATTCTATACCCACAGTTGATCCAGAGGAAGGCAAAAAAAACCCCAGCAGAGCATTCTCCAATTTGCTAAAGCAGGGGAAAAAAATTCCTTCCTGATCCCCAGAGAGGCAATCGGATTTTCCCTGGATCAACTTTACCTATAAATGTCAGTACCCAGTTATATTATGTACATTTAGGAAAGTATCCAGGCCTTTCTTAAAGCAATCTACTGAGCTGGCTAGAACCACCTCTGCAGGGAGTCTATTCCACATTTTCACAGCTCTTACTGTGAAGAAACCTTTCCTTATTTGGAGATGAAATCTCTTCTCCTCTAGACGTAAAGAGTGCCCCCTTGTCCTCTTTGTTGACCGTAAAGTGAATAACTCAACACCAAGTTCACTATATGGACCCCTTATATATTTATACATGTTGATCATATCCCCCCTTAATCTCCTCTTATCAAGGGTGAATAAATTCAGTTCCTCTAATCGTTCCTCATAGCTGAGCTCCTCCATGCCTCTTATCAGTTTGGTTGCCCTTCTCTGCACTTTCTCCAGTTCCCCAATATCCTTTTTGAGAACTGGTGCCCAAAACTGAACTGCATATTCCAGATGAGGTCTTACTAATGATTTGAACAGGGGCAAAATGATATCTCTCTCTCTGGAGTCCATACCTCTCTTAATACAAGAAAGGACTTTGCTCGCTTTGGAAACCGCAGATTGGCATTGCATGCTATTATTGAGTTTATGATCTACCAAAACCCCCAGATCCTTCTCCACTACGGATTCCCCCAGTTGTACTCCCCCTAGCATGTATGATGCATGCATATTCTTAGCCCCCAAGTGCATAACTTTACATTTATCAACATTAAACCTCATCTGCCACATAGTCGCCCAATTTGACAGAGCATTGAGGTCAGCTTGTAAATTGGAGACCTCCTGTAAGGACGTTATTCCACTGCATAGCTTGGTGTCATCTGCAAAGACAGAAATGTTACTTTTGATCCCAGACCCAATATCATTTATAAAGATATTAAAAAGTAAGGGTCCCAGCACTGAACCTTGGGGTACACCACTGATAACCTTAGCCCATTCAGAGTAAGAATCATTAACCACGACTCTCTGAATTCTGTCTTTTAGCCAGTTTTCTATCCATTTACAAACCGATATTTCCAAACCTGTAGACCTTACCTTACACATGAGCCACGTGTGGGGAACTGTATCGAAAGCTTTTGCAAAATCCAAGTATACCACGTCCACAGACACGCCTCTGTCCAAGGTTTTACTTACCACCTCATAAAAAGAAATGAGGTTTGTCTGACAACTTCTGTCTTTCATGAACCCATGCTGTCTGTTGCTTAAAATATTTTTCTGCAAGAACTCGTCTATGTGGTCTTTTAATAATCTCTCCAGTATCTACCCAACTATAGAAGTTAAACTAACAGGTCTATAGTTACTTGGTAAAGACTTTGTTCCCTTTTTAAATATAGGCACCACGTTCGCCCTGCGCCAATCCAGTGGTACTATTCCTGTCATTAATGATTCCCTAAAAATTTGATACAATGGCTTTGAAATTACAGAGCTCAATTCTTTTAGGATCCGTGGGTGGATGCCATCAACAAGACAAGACAAGCAACATTTTTTAATAACTTTTGACTTGATATACAAGCGATGTCTTGATATACAAGTAGCGTCATGTCACAACTGAGTATAAAAGAGAAGAGAGGTGCCTCTAAGTGTAGCAATATAGTTACATTAAATGAAGGTACAACATTTAGCAACATATGCTACACTTAGAGGCGCCTCTCTACTCTTTAATACTCTGTAGCTCCTGCTGGATTTTGCTTCTAATCCCCTTGTGGAGGTTTCCATTTGTGGATGTGCATTTTATGGTTACACAACCAATCACATTTCTAAAATCTTTTTATATGGACTATAAACAGAAGGACCTATTAATAAATGGTTGTAGAATGAATCATTTGGGTTTCCATTATTTCTAAAGGGGAAATTTTCTTTGATATACAAGTGCTTTGGATTACAAGCATGCTTCTGGAACAAATTATGCTCACAATCCAAGGTTTTACTGTATTTAATTTTTTTAATGTACTCCTTAACGTCTTGGTGTGTACTACTGGAAGTACACAAACCCCAGTTTAGGAACCACTGGAGTATATGAACATGTCTCATCCAATTACAAAATATTGATGAAGACATTGTTCACTTCCAACACACCACACTTTGTTTTTCAAATGGAAATTAAAAAAATTAAGAACTATATAAATGGAGTGGTAAGAGGAGGTATGTACAGTTCAATGTACATTTGCCTCCATGAACCTGACCTTCTGATCCATTGGTTGTACATTTCAGGATGATCTAAACTGTAGGATTTGTGGCCTGCTATTGTGTTTTTCTGGTTATCATAGATTTTCTTCTAGATGTGAATGCCAATGGCACACAGATAATGGTCATGAGTATATTAAATATGCTTTACGTACCTTTAACATAGATTAGTGGCAACTCAATGCTACTAAAAAGCATAGGTAAACAAATATTTATTTTCACATAAGAAGAATGTGAGCTGTGTGATACTAGTATTACTATTACAATTATTACTAATATTACTAGTATAGTATTACTATTAAAATTATTCATATTAATAGTAATAATAATTGTGCTAAATGTGAATTGTAAAAATGGCTGCAGACTGCACATGGACAAGCTAATATGTTGTAATGTCTATGATAAATTGGATTATAATCTTAAAATAGAAATATCCATCAAAAACCCTTTCATATGTACATTATGTATTATGTCTAACCCCACAATACTCACAGACCATCATGATTCATGTCTATATGTCATATTTGTATTTAAAATGCCATAAATACCTCCAAAACATTGACACTGTCTGCAACTGACAAATTAATTTAGAACCCCAGGCATATATTTTCAAATGAAATCTTGAGTGTTCGTAACAGTCATATTTTCCAGTTCAGTCTTGCTACTATGCAAGTAGAATAGGAATCTGAATAATAATGCATGATTGATTAATCTTTTTCTTCTGAATGTGTGTTTGTGTAGATAGATAGCCAGATAGATCAAATCTTTGTCTTAAATTTAATATATAACAAAAGGCTCCCAAAACATTGAATTAGCTAAAGACATAGCAAGATAGCACATCAAAGGAAGCAAGTTTTTAAGCTCATTCAGCCTTAGTGAAACTTTTTACTGAACCATCTTATAATGGATAAGTTAATGGTATGATGACTCATTCAAGCTTTGCAAACAACTGGCTTTGTTCAGCAGAGCTGAAAATTAAAACTGAAACTGAATCCTGTAATGCCGCGTACACACGATCTGACTTTTTGACGGACTAGGTCCGACAGTCTTTCCGACGGACTTTGCAGCGGAGGTCCGCCGGACTTTCAAACAAACGGACTTGCCCACACACGATCACTCCAAAAGTCTGATGGATTTGAATGTGATAACGTACGACCGGACTTGAATAAGGAAGTTCATAGCCAGTAGCCAATAGCAGCCCTAGTGTCGGTTTTCGTCCGTCAGACTAGCACACAGACGACCGCATTTTTTGTCCAGACTCGAGTCAGTCGGAAAGATTTGAAACATGTTTTATTTCTAGGTCCATCAGACTTTTGGGAAAGAAAATCCGGCTGGAGCCCACACACGATCGAATTGTCCGACGGACCAAGTCTGCCGGAAAGTCAGATTGTGTGTACGCGGCATTAGTGTTTTTTATGGTATGTTCTGTCTTATGTCTAATGGAGGTATTCTTATGACATTGGGCACCACCCAATTTAGTGGTTGTAAAGGTAGAAGGCATTCTATGCATTAAGATAAAAAGCCTTCTGTATGCAGCAGCCCCCCCCCCCCCACAGCCCCCTAATTTTTACCTGAGCCCCTTCTCTATCCAGCGATGTCAATGAGTGCCTCGGCCTTCTGGGACTCTCCCTCCTGATTGGCTGAGACACAGCAGTGGGAGCCAATCAAAGTCAGTAAGCCAATGAGGAAAGAGAGGGGGCGGGGCCAAACCACAGCTCCGTGTCTGAATGGACATAGGGAGTTGCGGCTCGGCTCGGGTGCCCCCATAGCAAGCTGCTTGCTGTGGGGGCACTCAACAGAGCAGGTAAGTATGACATGTTTGTTATTTTTATAGAAAAAAAAACAGGACCTTACAATCACTTTAAGGGTACCTTTGAAAGGAATTGGGTGACGAGCACTAGGGAGCTATATATTTTCAATATTAACCAGCTATGTACTATAAGGTTAGGTAAGGTTGATCTCTGAGGATGAATTTGAGCCCAGAAGTTTGAGAGTGGGAGCTACCAGTTCATTACAAAATAAATGTTGTCATCTAAAGTTTTTTTACAAAAATGGCATTAAAAAATTCTCATAGTAAATAAACAAGCTACTTCTGGGTAATATGCATTATAGCTGAATTATTAACGGGGAAGTAGAGTACAGTATGTGTTGGGTGAGCAATTATCTTATATTTCATATTGTTTTGATATGTTTTTGGTAATGTATTGAAGCATAACTCCAGCATTCCCTTTTGATTTACACAGTTGTACAGGCTTCTTCCCTGTTCTGAAAATGATAGAAATAGCAGAAATGTGACCAGGTGCCTATAGTACCATGCCTCCATCCCGATATATAACATACACACAAACAATATTTTCCTTGGGACTTTAACTGAGGCATAATACAAAAGTCAAAAAATATAAATTTATTGTACAACGATTTGACACATACATAATGATAATAATAATTTTTGTTTGGCATGATAAGACAATTGATTACATATAGAAATATATAATGTACATCAAGCTGGTATATTCTCAAATGCACGCTTTACACAACCGAGATGATTGCAATATACAGTGAGGGGTAAAAGTATTTGATCACCTGCTGATTTTGTACGTTTGCCAACTGACAAAGAAATGATCAGTCTATAATTTTAATGGTAGGTTTATTTTATAGTGAGAGACAATAACAACAAAAATATCCAAAAAAACGCAGTTCAAAAAAGTTATAAATTGATTTGCATTTTACTGGGTAAAATAAGTATTTGATCCCCTATCAGTCAGCAATATTTCTGGATCCCAGCTGTCTTCTTTATAGGTAATGAGCTGAGATTAGAAACACTCTCTTACAGGGAGTGCTACTAATCTCAGCTTGTTACTTGTATAAAAGACACCTATCCACAGAAGCAATCAATAAAGTTCCAATCTCTCCAGTATGGCCAAGACCAAAGAGCTGTCCAAGGCTGTCAGTTACAAGATTGTAAACCTACACAAAGCTGGAATTGGCTACAAGACCATCGCCAAGAGAGGGTAACAACAGTTGGTGCGATTATTCACAAATGGAATAAACACAAAATAACTGCCTCGGTCTGGGGCTCCATGCAAGATCTCAACTCATGGAGTTTCAATGATCATGAGAACGGCGAGGAATCAGCCCAGAACTACACAGGAGAATCTTGTCAATGATCTCAAAGCAGCTGGGACCATAGTAACTAGGGATTAGCCGAACAACCCCCCTTTCGGTTCGCACCAGAACCCGCAAACGGACCTAAAGTCCATGGGAGCTTTAGAACCCTATTAGTTATAATGGATGCGAACGTTCGAAATCAAAAGTGCTCATTTTAAAGGCTAATATGCATGTTATTGTCATAAAAAGTGTTTGGGGACCTGGGTCCTGCCCCAGGGGACATGTATCAATGCAAAACATTTTTTTTTAAAACGGCCGTTTTTTCAGGAGCAGTGATTTTAATAATGCTTAAATTGAAACAATAAAAGTGTAATATTTCTTTAAATTTCGTACCTGGGGGGTGTCTATAGTATGCATGTAAAGGGGCGCATGTTTCCCCTGCTTAGAACTGTCTCAGCAAAAAGTGTCATTTTTGCAGGAAAGAAAGCTATTTAAAATCACTCGCGGCTAATGTTAATTGACGGCTCCGGTAACACAGAGAACAGTCATTCATTGAAAGTCATTCATAAAAAAAAAGTCATTCATAAAAAATTTAAAAAATTTAAAAAAAAAAGCGTGGGGGTCCCCCCAAATTCAATAACCAGGCCCTTCAGGTCTGGGATGGATATTAAGGGGGACCCTAGCCAAAAAAAAAAAAAATGGCGTAGGGTCCCCCTCAAAATCCATACCAGGCCCATTGAGGTCTGGGATGGATTTTAAGGGGAACCCCAGCCAAAAAAATGGCGTGGGGCCCCCCTCAAAATCCATACCAGACCCTTATCCGAGCACGCAACCTGGAAGGCCGCAAGAAAAGAGGGGGGGACGAGAGCGCCCCCCCCCTCCCGCCTGAACCGTACCAGGCCACATGCCCTCAACATTGGGAGGATGCTTTGGGGGTCTAAGACCCCCAAAGCACCTTGTCCCCATGTTGATGAGGACAAGGGCCTCATCCCCACAACCGGGGGAGCCAAAGCTAGTCACCCCCCGACTCAGCGCCTACGGGAAACTTAGTACCCTTAGGTAGGCACTGGGATCGGGCAGGTAGCTCGGAATCCCTGAAGGGAGAAGTAAACCCATAAGTTGCCCCCTTTTTTTTTTTTTTTTTTTTTCGGACGGAAAAACCGGACGGAAATAAATTTTTTTTTTTTTTTTTTTTTTCTTCTCTTTCCCCTCTCCTCCCTCCCCTTTCTGGACCTCGGCGGTAGGGGTGGGGCATTCGATGTCTCTTCCTCCTGGTCTCGTCACCCCCTACTCCACGCCTAATACGAGATCCTGGGGCCACTAAGTAGACAGGTGGAGGGGCTGAAGACGAGGAAGGGATGGAGGGGCTGCGGTTGACCTCCCTAAATGTTAAAGGGCTTAACAGACCAGAGAAGCGCAGGATGCTAATAGATGACCTAAAACGCTTAAAAACAGACGTGGGAATGGTGCAGGAGACACATTTGAAGCTGGGAGCGGGCCGCTATCTGCAAAGTAGACAGTTCCCTAGTGTATATCACGCGAATGCACAGACTAGAACAAAAGGAGTGGCAATTCTGATCTCAAATCGATTGGAATGGTCTCTCTTAGAGAAATGTGCGGACATAGGCGGGAGATTCCTGTTTGTGAAGGGATTTATAGGTAGTATAAAAGTGACCATAGCTACGATCTACGCACCGAATGTACATCAGGATAGGTTTATGGAGAAAACACTGTCAAAATTAATGGACTTTAAAGAGGGTAAACTGATAGTAGGGGGGGACTTCAATGCCCCCCTGGACCCAATACTAGACACCTCTACGGGAACATCCTCTGTACCAAAGGGAATTAGGAGAAATATTAAAAGGAAAATACAGGAATGCCAATTAATAGACACATGGCGGGTACTACATGAAGAGGAGAAGGATTTCACCTTCTTCTCAAATCCACATCAATCGTACTCCCGGATTGATTTTTTCCTAGTACCACATCAGTTATTGCCATCAGTGCAAGACATACTAATCGGGAATATAACTTGGTCGGACCATGCACCGGTTACTATGAGGATAGACCTGAAAGGGGCAACCCAACCAGTAGACTGGAAATGGAGCTTAAATGAAAGCCTATTACAGCTCCCTGACATTAGAGAGGACATAATAAAAGAAATTAAATGGTATTTTGAGATAAATGATAATGGGGAGAACGACCCAGGAATGGTTTGGGAGGCCCATAAAGTAGTCCTCAGGGGAATCCTAATTAAACACGGTACCAGAATAAAGAAGGCCAGAGAAGAACGGATAAGAAAATTGCTAGAAGGAATACAAGAATTGGAAACTAAACATAAAAAGTCAGTAGATAGGGAGATGGGAAAGGAACTAGCATCATTGAGGAGAGAGTTGGCTGACCTCCTGAGGTATAAAGCGAAAGCAGTAATACAGAGAGGTAGAAGGATGACATATGATTCGGGAGACAAGTGCGGTAAACTATTAGCAAACAAATTAAAAAAACAACAAAAACGTTCATACATACCATACATTAAAACAAAGAATGGACAGAAACGAACACTCCCGAAGGAGATCGCAAATGAATTTAAAGAATACTATTCGTCCCTATATAACCTTCCAGAAACGACTTCGCCACCCTTGTCCTTAGAAGAATACCTCTCGACATCACAGTTAGTAAGACTTACGTCCCCCGAACGACGAGAAATAGAGAGACCAATAACAACGGAGGAAGTGCTCAAAGTGATCAAGACATTTAAACAGGGAAAAGCACCAGGGCCGGATGGGTTCTCTATTCAATACTTTAAAAAAATTTTTGAAAACTTAGGCCCACATATGGTCAAAATGTTTAACGAACTAGGACAAACAACAACCCCCCCCCCGGATACCTTAAGAGCGCACATTACGGTGATTCCGAAAGAGGGGAAAGACGGGTCGATATGTAGCAACTATCGACCGATATCGTTATTAAATGTGGACTTAAAAATATTCACGAAGACACTTGCTTCTAGGCTACAGAAACACCTGACCCAGTTGATAAACTGGGATCAGGTAGGGTTTATTCCAACAAGAGAGGCAAGAGACAGCACGATCAAAGTGCTGAATCTTGTCCAGTATGTAAACCAAAAGAAAATAGCAAGTGTCTTCGTGAATACGGATGCGGAAAAGGCCTTCGATCGGGTCAACTGGGCATACATGATGGAGGTCTTGAGGTATTTCGGGATGGGAGATAGATTTATTCACTGGGTAGCAGGGGTTTATTCCTCCCCCCAAGCCCGAGTGAAAGTAAATGGGATATACTCTGAAAATTTTACCATATCGAATGGGACCCGCCAGGGATGCCCCCTCTCGCCTCTGTTATTTGCTCTTACGCTGGAGCCATTGCTCAACAGAATTAGACAGAACCCGGACATAAAAGGCATACGAGTGGGAAAACAGGAATACAAGATCTCTGCGTACGCAGATGACTTACTTTTTTCATTAACGAGCCCACAAATCTCACTACCAAACTTGATGAAAGAAGTGGAGAGATACGGTGCTCTGTCTAATTTTAAAATAAATTACAGCAAGTCGGAGGCAATGGGGGTAGCCCTGGAGGCTCCCATACAAAATAACCTGCAGAGCAACTATAAGTTTAGATGGACTACAGAGGCCCTGAATTACTTGGGAATACAAATATCACCAAGACTAACAGATATGTTCGAGATAAACTTTCCACCATTACTTAAAGAAGTAAAGAAACTACTAGGGGGGTGGAATAAGGACAGGCATTCCTGGTTCGGGAGAAGTAACATTTTAAAAATGAGCATAGTACCAAAATTTTTGTACATGTTCCAGGCAATGCCTGTCCGTATTCCTATGAAATATTTTAGTCTAATACGGACCGAGTTCACAAAATTTATTTGGGCAAGTAAACACCCAAGGATAAAGAGAGAACTGCTGGTGATGCCGAAGGATTCAGGGGGTATAGCAGCACCGGATCTATTCAAATATTACCAAGCAGCCCATTTAAATAGAATTACTGACTGGAATAGACATGAGGAACAAAAACTTTGGATCAAGTTAGAAAAACAAGTAAGTCAAGTTCCGTTAAATAGAGCTATCTGGTGTTATGCAGAGATACCGCAAGAGCTAAAGAAACATCCCTTGATTGGTCCAACTTTGCAAATAGGGGCAGGACTTATCCAGAAGCATAGACTTTCCACTCCGAACTCACCCTTGTACCCGATCCTGGGGAACCCAAAATTCTTACCCGGTCTAGAGGCAGGGGTATTTAGGAGACTGAGGGAGAAGGGAATCTATCAAGCCTCTCACTTTATGAAGACGGGGGGATGGTTATCAATAGAAGACTTAACAAAAGAAGGAGGACTGTTAGAAATCCCTTGGTGGCAAGCAAGACAACTGAGACACTTTTTAGAAACTTTAGGGCCGGAAGGAGAATTTGAGAGACCCAGAACAAAGTTTGAGATACTCTGTGAGGAGAAAGAGCCCTTGACCCATACCACTTCCAAAATGTATGCGCTCTTGATCGCCCCACCAGAAGGATATACATTGGGGAGCCTGGACAAATGGGGGAGAGACCTGGAAAAAGAATTTACTTTAGAACAGGGACAGAAAATAATACACCTGACAATGAGATCGTCAAGATGTATAAAAATGCAGGAATTAAATTTCAAAATACTAACAAGATGGTATCTAACCCCATCGAGGATGAATAAAATATTCCCAGAGGTTACAGAGAGTTGCTGGAGGGGATGCCAGAGTAGAGGAACGATATTACATATATTCTGGACATGTCCAGCAATCAAACAATTTTGGCAAGAAGTACATAGAATTACCCAAAGACTAACAGAGTTTCAGGTCCCATTTGAACCGGCG
Organism: Lithobates sylvaticus; assembly: GCA_028564925.1. Lineage (NCBI taxonomy): Eukaryota > Metazoa > Chordata > Amphibia > Anura > Ranidae > Lithobates > Lithobates sylvaticus. The sequence continues at coordinate 164,292,616 of CM053028.1, forward strand.
TTTTACCTACTACATCTGTCACAGATCCCAACTAGGGCATATAAAAACTCAATAGTTTGCCATCTGGTAAATGCAGCGAAGAGCTGCATTCCCAGATGCTGGAAGGAACCACAGGCCCCTAGCATCCCTAGGTGGCTTAATACAGTACGAAGAATAGAGATAATGGAAAGTTTAATACCAAGATCGGTAGAGGGAAGAGAACGAGTTAAACAAACATGGGCCCCATGGGAGGAATATCTACAAACAGAAGAAGGTAAGAAATGGATGGAGGAGGACACGGGAGATTAGGGGAGGGAGGAGAGGGGAGGGGAGGGGAAAGGAAAAGAAAAATAGAGTGGGACGGGGAGGGAGGGGAGGGGAGGGCCCTCCGCGGATGGACAGGGGGGGGGGGCAGAGAGAGGAGAGATCCCCCTCATATCCCTTTGGTTTTCTTTTTTTTTTTTTTTTCTTTTTTCGTCTCCTTGCCTAGAGGGTAACCAGGGTAAAGGGGTTTGCTCTCCTTCCAGGGAGGGGATGGGTCTCTAGGGTACCCTAGGGATTAGGGCCCACAAAATAAGAAGAGGCACAGGAAACCGAGCTAGATAGGAACTATATAAAATAGAAAGAAAAAGGGAAGAAAGGGACAGTAAGAATAATTAAGCAATCGAAAGATGACGAAAATATAATTTGTAAAAAACGGAAGGAGAATGACTTTGAATACTTGTAATAGTACAAAATGTATTTATTTTTGATGGAACTGTATCCCTTTAATGAAATAAATAAAGAATTAAAAAAAAAAAAAACACAAAATAACTGCCTCGGTCTGGGGCTCCATGCAAGATCTCAACTCATGGAGTTTCAATGATCATGAGAACGGCGAGGAATCAGCCCAGAACTACACAGGAGAATCTTGTCAATGATCTCAAAGCAGCTGGGACCATAGTAACTAGGGATTAGCCGAACAACCCCCCTTTCGGTTCGCACCAGAACCCGCAAACGGACCTAAAGTCCATGGGAGCTTTAGAACCCTATTAGTTATAATGGATGCGAACGTTCGAAATCAAAAGTGCTCATTTTAAAGGCTAATATGCATGTTATTGTCATAAAAAGTGTTTGGGGACCTGGGTCCTGCCCCAGGGGACATGTATCAATGCAAAACATTTTTTTAAAAACGGCTGTTTTTTCAGGAGCAGTGATTTTAATAATGCTTAAATTGAAACAATAAAAGTGTAATATTTCTTTAAATTTCGTACCTGGGGGGTGTCTATAGTATGCATGTAAAGGGGCGCATGTTTCCCCTGCTTAGAACTGTCTCAGCAAAAAGTGTCATTTTTGCAGGAAAGAAAGCTATTTAAAATCACTCGCGGCTAATGTTAATTGACGGCTCCGGTAACACAGAGAACAGTCATTCATTGAAAGTCATTCATAAAAAAAAAGTCATTCATAAAAAATTTAAAAAATTTAAAAAAAAAAGCGTGGGGGTCCCCCCAAATTCAATAACCAGGCCCTTCAGGTCTGGGATGGATATTAAGGGGGACCCTAGCCAAAAAAAAAAAAAAAATGGCGTAGGGTCCCCCTCAAAATCCATACCAGGCCCATTGAGGTCTGGGATGGATTTTAAGGGGAACCCCAGCCAAAAAAATGGCGTGGGGCCCCCCTCAAAATCCATACCAGACCCTTATCTGAGCACGCAACCTGGAAGGCCGCAAGAAAAGAGGGGGGGACGAGAGCGCCCCCCCCTCCCGCCTGAACCGTACCAGGCCACATGCCCTCAACATTGGGAGGATGCTTTGGGGGTCTAAGACCCCCAAAGCACCTTGTCCCCATGTTGATGAGGACAAGGGCCTCATCCCCACAACCGTGCCCGGTGGTTGTGGGGGTCTGCGGGCGGGGCTTATCGGAATATGGAAGCCCCCTTTAACAAGGGGACCCCCAGATTCCCCCCCCCATGTGTGAAATGGTGAGGGGGTACAAAAGTACCCCTACCATTTCACCAAAAAAGTGTAAAAAATTGTAAAAATGACAGGAGACGGTCTTTGACAATTCCTTTATTAAAATCTTCTTTCTTCTTTCTTCATCCTTCGGTTTCTTCATCTTCTCCTTCCGTCATCTTCTTCCAACTTCTTCCATTTTCTTCTTCCTCCGATCCGCTTCTTCTTGCGCTGGTCTTCTCGTCCGGCATCTTCTTCCATGGCGTCGGCATCTGTTCTTCTGTCGGGCCGCTCCTCGCAATGGGAGGCTCCCGCTGTGTGAGGCTTCGCTCTGTCTGACAGGTCTTTTATAAAGAAGAAAGAAGATTTTAATAAAGGAATTGTCAAAGACTGTCTCCTGTCATTTTTACAATTTTTGACACTTTTTTGGTGAAATGGTAGGGGTACTTTTGTACCCCCTTACCATTTCACACAGGGGGGGGGCCGGGATCTGGGGGTCCCCTTGTTAAAGGGGGCTTCCAGATTCCGATAAGCCCCCCGCCCACAGACGGCCACAACCACCGGGCACGGTTGTGGGGATGAGGCCCTTGTCCTCATCAACATGGGGACAAGGTGCTTTGGGGGTCTTAGACCCCCAAAGCATCCTCCCAATGTTGAGGGCATGTGGCCTGGTACGGTTCAGGCGGGAGGGGGGGCCGCTCTCGTCCCCCCCTCTTTTCCTGCGGCCTGCCAGGTTGCATGCTCGGATAAGGGTCTGGTATGGATTTTGAGGGGGACCCCACGCCATTTTTTTTGGCTGGGGTTCCCCTTAAAATCCATCCCAGACCTCAAGGGTCTGTTATGGATTTTGAGGGGGACCCTACGCCATTTTTTTTTTTTTTGGCTGGGGTCCCCCTTAATATCCATCCCAGACTTGAAGGGCCTGGTTATTGAATTTGGGGGGACGCCCACGCTTTTTTTTTAGTTTTTTATCAATGAATGACAGTTCTCTGTGTTACGGGAGCCATCAATTCATTAGCCGCGAGTGCTTTTATATAGCTTTTTTCCTGCAAAAATGACACTTTTTGCAGGGACAGTTCTAAGCACAGGAAACCTGCCCCCCTTCACAGGCAACCTATAGACACCCCCCAGATGTGATACTGCAATGCTGTACTAACAGCACGCACACACAAATCCCCAGAAATAAAGCACATATTGTCAGCAGTCAGCAGCACACTGACACGCTGACACTGAAACACAATATGCGAGGCCGCCACCCCTGAGCTATAATTGGCTACAGGCATCCTGCCTGTAGCCAATTATGGCTCTCCTCGCTGCCGGCGCTGTGATTGGCCAAGCATGCGGGGTCATAGTGCATGCTTGGCCAATCATCAGCCAGCATTGCACTGCGACTGGCGCAATGCATTGCGGGCCGCTCGCATCACACGAATTTGATGCGAGCGGCCCAAATAGTTCTGGGCTCGCCGAACGGGCGAACGCCCGATGTTCGATTCGAACATGGGTTCGAATCGAACACCGGGCCCATTCCTAATAGTAACCAAGAAAACAATTGGTAACAAACTACGCTGTGAAGGACTGAAATCCTGCAGTGCCCACAAGGTAGCCCTACTCAAAAAAGCACATGTACATGCCCTTCTGAAGTTTGCTCTGAATCATTCAGAGGAGAACTGGGTGAAAGTGTTGTGGTCAGATGAGACTAAAATCAAGCTATTTGGCATCAACTCAACTCACCGTGTTTGGAGGAGGAGGAATTCTGCCTATGACCCCAAGAACACTATCCCCACCATCAAACATGGAGGTGGAAACATTATGCTTTGGGTGTGTTTTTCTGCTAAGGGGTTCAGGACAACTTCACCTTCATCAAAGGGACGATGGACAGGGCCATGTACCGTAAAATCGTGGGTGAAAACTTCCTTCCCTCAGCCCGGGCATTGAAAATGGGTCGTGGATGGGTTTTCCATATCACAATGACCCAAAACACACAGCCAAGGCAACAAAGGAGTGGCTCAACACAAAGGAGTTGCTCAACAAGAAGAACATTAAGATCCTGGAGTGGCCTAGACAGTCTCCAGAACTTAATCCCATAGAAAATATGTGGAGGGAGTTGAAGGTTCGAGTTACCAAACATCAGCCTCAAAATCTTAATGACTTAGAGAGGATCTGCAAAGAGGAGTGGGATAAAATCCCTCTTGAGATGTGTGCAAACCTGGTGGCCAATTACAAGAAACGTCTGACTTCTGTGATTGCCAACAAGGGTTTAGGCACCAAGTACTAAGTCATGTTTTGCGAAAGGGTCAAATACTTATTTCACAAATTAAAATGCAAATCAATTTATAACTTGTTTAGAATGCATTTTTCTGGATATTTTCATTTTTATTCTGTCTCCCACTGTTAAAATACACCTACCACTAAAATTATAGACTTATCATTTATTTGTCAGTGGGCAAACATACAAAATCAACAGCGGATCAAATACTTTTTTCCATCAGTGTAAAACAGGGATGCATCTTGTAACTCGATGCATTTCGTGAATAATTTCACTTCTTCAGGAGTAGATGTCTCCAACAACAGAACACTATACTAAGTAACAACTACATAAATTATATTAAAGCACTCCCTAAAAATACAGTGGGTGCCAACACACTGCATATTGATGTTCTAAAAAAAGAGACTTACAATCCAGCTTGGAACTTGATTAAACATAGCACCTACTCAACCACTGCTCATTGTCTGACACAGGAGTAGTGGAGGGGTTCCAAGATACCCAATGGGAAAACCAAGGGGGTGGCACAAGAGTATGTGGCTGTGTTAGATGATACAAAGTACCAAAAACCAGACCTATAAAAAATTAAAATAAGGTGAAATAAAATACCACAAGGTACTTTAAATGTAAACAAGAAAATTATCTCAAAATGTTGCAAGTGAAGTTGATATGTATACTAAATGTTTCAAAGCTTAATGTTTCTATAATACTATGAATCAAAATTTTGAGGTGGCTTTTTTACTCACCAGATATTATTTACATGTTGCTGGGACTACTGCATTTTAGTTTGTAAAATAGTTTCTTGTTTTTGGTACTGCCATTTAGGAATTTGGTGTATTCATTGGACGGTCTTCACTTTGTCCATAGTTCTCATCTACTTAATCTGCAGCAACGTGTGTGTTTTTATCAGCTGTTCTCTGTTTCTTCTGTTTAAATCAACATTTGCAGTTTGCAGGTGGCAAGATCTAGGAGCTTCTATTTTAGAAGCTGCATGATTTGGCAGCCATGTTTTTCTGAGTCAGTGCATCATTCATGACCTCATCTCTCTCCTGTAGAGCACATGTTGTCTTGCTGTCCTCTTGTAATGTTTTGCTTTGTCGCAATAAGACTAAGGAAAGCTGACTGTAGTTGCAGCTGATTTCTTTCCAAGTCATTTGTCAGCTTGTAAGCAGCTGAGCTGGTGGTACTATTCCAGCAGCAGGTGTATTGTTTTACTTTACTTTGCCTTTGAGGGCAACTGTTTGATACTTTGAACTATTCTATTGGTGCATTGTATTTTTTATTTTATTTTTTCATTTTTTTATGGTTGAACTGGATGGACTTGTGTCTTTTTTCAACCTGACTAACTATGTAACTAACTATGTAACTATATTCACGCAATCTGTTACTTGAAATTTTGTGCAAAAATAAAAATAAAAAGCATGAAAACATTCTGTTCAGAGCATGTAGCAAGTTAACTCTTAATGGTGTGACAAGTGTACAAGAAAGAGGAGCAGGCAGCTGACAGAAGAAGCAGTGACAGTGGTTGGGTGACAGGGCCTCTGGTAGTGAGGGGACAGTATAGTTCATGTTCCCTACTTAGAGGCAGGGTCCCCATGTTGAAGCCTGCTTTGTTACATGGTAACGTTATACACATACATGCGATGTTATACACAAACAAAAATGATGTCCTTTTTTTTCCCACAAATAGCTTTCTTTTGGGGGTATTTGATCACCTCTGCGGTTTTAATTTTTTTTCGCTATAACTAAAAAAAGAGTGACAATTTTGAAACAAAAAAAACTATTTTTTTTACTTTTTGCTATAATAAATATAAATATATATAATATATATATATATATATATATATATATATATATATATATATATATATATATATATATATATATATATATATATATATATATATATATATATATATATAAAAGCCTTTATCAGTTTAGGCCAATATGTATTCTTCGACATATTCTTGGTAAAAACTCGCAATAAGCGCATATTAATTGGTTTGCGCAAAATTTATAGTGTCTACAAAATAGGGGATATATTAATGGCATTTTTATTCTTAATTTTTTTTTTTCCTAGTAATGACGGTGATCAGCCGGCCACGCGGGTCTGCTCTGGCGCGCGTGCCCCCTATAGCTCTTAAAGCTTACGATGTACACCTACGGCGGTTTGCGCAGCTGTGCCAACCTGCCGCAGTTGAATGATGGTGGCTGGTCGGCAAGCAGTTAATCTGTTTGAAATTGCATAATATGGCTACTGATTGATTAATGTCTGTGTGTGTAAGCTAGCAGATCTACCAGACATGGATCTGTGTGTGTGTGTGTGTTTGTATAGTTGTCTCACAGACCAGCCAGCTGACACACTGAAGGTAGTGGCAAGCTATCCTGAGTTGTGCTATATGTCTAGTGTGTTGGCAGTAGGAAAAGTGATAATGCCAGGATTCTAGGATAGCTTGGGGGAATGTCAGAAATGTGTGTGACTATCACTTGGCTGCTCCATTGCTTTATGGTACGCCAGATTGCTTGCAAGATTTGTATCTGCCTGTGTGTCTAGCTAGATTTGGGTATCTAGCCTTTCAGCGGCATCCAGCAGTATAACAGGCTGTAATGACTGTTTATAGAATTTTTTTATCTGCCTAAAGTGAGCTCTCCCCTCATTCCTCCTCCACTAAACAAGGATTTTGCATCACTTCCTCCCTCGCCTGTGCTCCTGGGAAATGTGAGTCATCATTTCCCAGGAGTCGGTGGGCAGGACTGTGTGAAAAGATTGCATTATTTCCCAACAGGAAATGACGCGATTTAAGGCAAACCTTCCTCGGTCGCCGCCCGTTTTTGAGGCAACTTGCTAAACAATCAGCGATTTGGCCGCCGGAGCATCACGCATGCGCGAGAACGAGAGGTGCATGCTGGTTACCCAGCATGCACCGCTCGATCGGTTATCCGGAAAGAGGTTGCGATTGGGCTTCATATGCCCACACTCATCATGGCAACGGCCGGCATACGATTATCTAAATTGTAAGTTAAAAAATGTATATGATTACTATCCACTAGCAAATGTAGATATAGTTTAATTGTGTTATTACTGCAGTGTGAGGGGATGCCTGGAAAAAAAAAATTCTGTGGCCGGACCTCCGCTTTAAGGTGCTGTCCACCACACTCACAGAGAAATTTCCTGTCTCCGTGATAACCACTTCCTCAATTTCCTCCACAGATATCACAGGGACAGGAAGTAAGGTAAAATCTTCCCCAAATCCGGAATAAAAAACCTGACAGAAATTTAAACTCATCCAAAAAAAATGTCTAGAGCTAGCTTTAACAGGAGGCCTGGCATGTTGTTTTGAACCTTTCCATTTCTCTCAATAGTTTGCTCTATAACAGTTGTAGCCCTGTTATGGGGGGGGGGGGGGTCATATGAAGTTGCCCTCTCCATGCAGGCTATGGCGCTAACCTGCAGGTAACCAAATTAGCCAGAGCCTTCGCTAAAGGAAGAGTGGACTATGAATATATAATTGGCAGTGCCTCCACCTAGAACAGGGCTCCAGCATATGTAGAGATGATCCCTTTCTAGGACAATAACTAGTAACTCACCCAAAATAACTGACAGCAGTAGTACTAATACACCCAGCATTGATTTCTAAGAGTAAAGATATGCAGCCATACCAGCAGGTGATTAGTGCAACTTTATATATGATAAAGTGATGACATTACATACACCCAAAGCAATAACAGAAAGAATGTACATAAGTCGTAGAAGAACAATGTATATATGTATCTATATATATATATATATATATCTGTATATGTAACTTAAAGCCTTTAACACCAATACCTCCAATTAGGCACTGTGGCACAGTTCAGTTGCAGGGGCCCCTGATGAGTTGACTTGCAAGGCGTAACTGTGGAGCGGTGGCTTCCTGGGGAAGCTTGTACAGACGAACACACCGATGGCGAAGAAGTTTGGAACACGCAAGGCAAATTAGGCCTATTTAGCCTATCTCTTGGTCCCTAAACTTACTATAGGCTATCAGTGCTACCGGACTGCTACCTATCTAAATGGCTGTCGGAAGCCTATCCTGTCGCTACCCTTTGCTGTTTATCGTTCCCTAGGCTAATACTGTACAAAAGAACACTTCCCTACACAGGCCGGGAGTTAGTATGATAAAACAGTGAGGTTTTTTTTGTGATTACAGTTCCCTGCTCGATAAAGATCTCCAACTTCCAGTGTAAAGTTAAATATAGATTAAAGTATAAACCATTTAGTGCATATTTACATAAACCTGGTGCTCTAGTCAAGACTTAAAGGGGTTGTAAAGGTTCATGTTTTTTCACCTTATGCATTAAGGTGAAAAAACATTCAGCGATTGCAGGCCCCCCAGCACCCCCGAAAGTCCTTTGTCGAGAACGCGCTTGATGTCAGCCCGGTCTTCTCGGCTGTTCTCGGCTCTTCATTGGATAGATTAATAGCAGCGCAGCCATTGGCTCGCGCTGCTGTCAATCAACTCCAATAACGCAAGGGCCGGGGGAAGGGGTCGAGTCCTGTAATCAGTGGCTTATGGACGCCGGATACAGGACCTGGGAGTGCACCCGCAAGCTAACCCCCTTGGGAAAGCACTTCCCAGAGGGGTTAGCTGATGCAGGGAGGAGCCGAGACAGACGCCAAGAGACCCCAGAAAACGTGGATCGGGCCACTGTAGCTGCACAGTGGAGGTAATTATGACATGTTTGTTATTTAAAAAAAAAAAAGTGAAGCTTTACAACCCCTTTAAGCTGTCTGTACACAGTGTATTGTGCCAGAGGTGCATAGGGGTTAAGGGGCTTGATAAATTCTTTCTATAAAAAGATATAACAAAAAAAAAGATATGTATAAAAAAGTGATATACTGTATAAGGTGTAAAGATGTTGTGTGTGTGTATATATATATATATATATATATATATATATATGGAAAAGGTGTGCCAGCAATCTAGTCCTTCCCAGGGACTAAAATATACAAAAAACAAAAGACGGAGATTGCTGCACAACCATGTAGTGTGTGTATATATATTTATATATATATATATATATATATATATATATATATATATATATATATATATTGTATATGAATTAATTAAAATACTTCATGAAAAATCGATTTTAAAAATAAGTAAAGTTTATGCAGTTTTGTTATTTGGATTCTAAATCTGTACCTTTTCTTTTGTAGGGGTTATGTTACAGACAAATTTGAAGCGCCTTCTTATCTTTCTTTGTTTTTGGGCTTTCCTGAATGCTCAAGGTAAGAATATTATGCTACTACATATATATATATATATTAACCACTTGCCTGCCGGGCAATTTTACCCCCTTCGTGCCCAGGCAAATTTTCAGCTTTCAGCGCTGTCGCACTTTGAATGATAATTGCGTGGTCATGCAACACTGTACCCAAAAACATTTTTTTATATATTTTTTGAGACAGAGCTTTCTTTTGGTGGTAATTAATCACCATTGGGTTTTTTATTTTTTGCTATACAAACTAAAAAAGACTGAAACTTTTGAAAAAAAATTTTTGCTTTTGTAAATAAGTAATTTTTCTGCTTCACTGATGTGCGCTGATTAGGCTGCACTGATATGCTGCACTGATGGGCACTGATAGGCTGCACTGATGGGTACTGATGAGGCGACACTGATGAGCAGACGCTGATGAAAAGCAGCAATGATGAGCACTAATAGGTGGTACTGATGGGCACTGATACAGTATCTCACAAAAGTGAGTACACTCCTCACATTTTTGTAAATATTTTATTATATCTTTTCATGTGACAACACTGAAGAAATGACACTTTGCTACAGTGTAAAGTAGTGGGTGTACAGCTTTTAGAACAGTGTAAATTTGCTGTCCCCTCAAAATAACTTAACACACAGCCATTGATGTCTAAACCGCTGGCAACAAAAGTAAATACACCCCTAAGTTAAAATGTCCAAATTGTGCCCATTTAGTCATTTTCCCTACTGTCATGTGACTGTTATTGTTACAAGGTCTCAGGTGTGAATGGGGAGCAGGTGTGTTAAAGCGGGACTGTACTGAAAAAAAAAAATTTAAAAGCCAGCAGCTACAAATACTGCAGCTGCTGACTTTTAAAAAATGGACACTTACCTGTTCCAGGGTCCAGCGGTGTCGGCAGCAGAGGCCGATCGATCGCTCGGCTCCCTGCTGTAGCCGGCGCCATTCTCGGTGAGGGAATCAGGAAGTGGCTTCACTTCCCGATTCCCTACTGCGCATGCGCGAGTCGCGCGGCGCAATGAGAATCTTCAGCGCCGTCTGCCGGGTCACGTGTGTGTCCCGGCAGACAGCGCGCCGGGACAGGAGGTGACGTAAACTCCCGTGGGAGTTTATGCCCGGAAGTGGGTGCAGATACCTGTCTTAGACAGGTATCTGCACCCCCCTCCCCCCTGAAAGGTGCCAAATGTGACACCGGAGGGGGGGAGGGTTCCGAAAAGCGTGAGTTCCACTTTAGGGTGGAATCCCGCTTTAAATTTGTGCAGTGGTGGGCACAGATTGTCAGCACTGGTGGCCACTGTTGGGCACAGATTGTCATCACTGGTGGGCACTGTTGGGGTGGCACTGATAATCAGGACACTGTCAACGTGAGGGGAGGATTACCAATAATCGGCAAATCCTGCTTACATCCTTGATCAGGTGTGATTGGACATGTGGTAAAGAGGGTCTGTGATTGGCTCTTTACCCTGATCTGTGATCAGCTGTGTCTGAAGGACGCAGCAATCACAGATCCCTCCCAATGTGTGCTGCAGGGGGCATGCAGGCAGCATGAGCACAGAAGGATGTCATATGACGACCTCCCGGCAAAGTGCGGCCACGCAGTATCTGTCATTGGGCTATAGCGCAGTCACAAAGGGGTTAACATATATCATTGAAGGTTTCCACTACTCCTGTTAAAAGGGCTTATGTCGTCCAACATTGTTTTTCTGCATTTGGCATGCATTCCAAACACGTGTCAAATGCAGGTCTTAAAAATCGCAAATTAAAGTGTATTTCTACTTTTGCAGCCAAACTGGAATAGCACCTGTATTATATTGTAATTATTATTATAAAAAAAATTGCAGGTTACCTTTTTTCAAGCTTTTTTTTCTGGAATCTCCAGCAAAGAAAAATACTGCTTAGTTAGGGGGCTGGGATGTTGTATTTCCCATAATTAACTCTGTCTGTACAAAGGGTTAAGAGTGTAATAGCTTGGCTTCACCGTTGTATGTTGAGCGCTGGATTCAACCAGTCTCCGGCCTTTCTATTAGGACAGTTTATGCTGAGCTAGTTGAAAAATTCTTGCACTCAGCCATGACACCTTCTCCTTGGAAACATCTAAATATATGGAAATAAGCAGTACAAATGGCAGTTCAAAAGCTGCCTTTGACTTGCTCTGTTTTCCAATGTGCTGAATTTCTCTGGATACAGTTTTACCAAGGTGCATTTGAAGCGCAGGCAAAGTAGGTCTAAATGCAGCCTTTCTTTGTCAAATGCTGCAATTGCATTCCATTAGCAAATGCAGCATTTGAAAAAAAAAAAAACACTCATTTACATGAGCCCTAAACATGATCACAATTTATAGCAACATTATAATTACATAAAAATACTCATCCACCACAGGAGTCAATGCAGATTTATTCTTTAATAATGTCACAAATGAAAGCCAAGGGCACACTTTCATGCAGCGCACACATACTGGGCAAAGAAAAGTTACCATGTAAAGATATACCTGTAAAAGAAGACTGAAAATATCTAACTATCACACTGCCTGCTCTGCCAAACACTGCCATGATGCTACAAAAATGGTCCCTGAAGTCTGATGGGAAACCCACACTTTTTGAGTCCCTCCTTCCGACCTCCACGTCACTACAGGAAAACAGTAGTGACATGAAGTTCAGTAGGAGAAATCAGTTACAACAGCAATGATCCTAGGAGATCTACAAGGGGTCTTTAAAAAGTTTGCATACTTAGTCTAGTTTTCTAATAGAGTTTTAAAAAAAGTACAGAAACTTTTTGAAGAACCTTAGTACAATCCCAGAACTGTAATGCCCCATACACACGAGCGGATTTTCCGTCTGAAAAAACTTGGATGGTTTTTCCGATGGAATTCCGCTCAAGCTTGGCTTGCATAGACACGGTCGCACAAAAGTTCTCTGAACTTTCGACCGTCAAGAATGCGGTGACGTACAACACTACAACGAGGCGAGAAAATTTTCGGAGCATGCAGAAAATTGTTTCCGAGCATGCGTAGGAATTTTGCGCATCAGAATTTGTACGGAACTTTGTGAGAACATGCTCTCAATTTTTTGCTGGCCGGAATTCCGCCAGCAAAAGTCCGATGGAGCATACACACGATCGCATTTTCCGACCAAATGCTCTCATCGGACTTTTGCTGGCGGAATTTCCGATCGTGTGTACGGGGCATAAGTCTCCCAGAAGACTATGGAGGAAGATAACACAGCATTGGACTGGTGCTGGTGGAGAGGTTATTATATATAGTCTAATATTATAAGTTTATGTTTGCTAGTAACTTTTGTTTGACAATAGGGTTGCTTTAATAGAGGCATCTCAATCTAAGTCAATATAGCAAAGTTTTCATTCAGTATTTCTATAGTGGGATAGCCAACTATAGCTGTAATCCACTGTTATCATCAGTTACAAGAAACTAAATTCCGACCACAAAATCTATCAGATTTTTTCCGACGGATTTTGTCCGACACTGGTGTTGCATACACACGGTCGGACAAAGTTGGCGGAAAATCCGATCATCCTGAACGTGGTGACGTTCGTTGCGTGCGACGGGACTACGTAGAGGCTAGTAGCCAATAGCTTTGGTCTTGTACTGTGATCTGAGCATGCGTGGCACTTTGTCCGTCGGAATTCGATACGCACGACTGAACACATGAGGAGAGCATGTTAACCTCTGGACGCACCGCTGAGTGCTGAATTTGTCCATCCATATATGGTATTGTGCCCCCCCTGGAGTTCAAGTTCCAAACAGCAGACCCTTGGAGGAAATGTTTTGAGGTGTAATTTCATCTGGTGTTCGGATCCAAGGCTCAATTTTGAGTGCTGTCTTTACCTGTTCATCTGGTAAGGAGCCTACATACTGGTGGTGGCACCCCGTTAGATGTGGAGCACAGTGGTGTGGTGTAAATTGCTATGCACATAAGGATTAACCTATTGTTATGAGGACTATCTGCTAAAAGCATCATGAGGACTATCTACTAAAAGCATTTTTAGTTATATTTCTTGGACATTTTTGTGAACATCTTGATTTGCACATTCTATTTGACCTGAGAATATTATTTTGCTTATGCCAATGTCAATATGAAGGCAAACCAAATATCTTTTGTCAACAGTACTTCAAGCACCAAATGATTGGATATATATATTGCCAATGTGAATTGGATATCCTCTCATTTCGTTGTTTAGATTAGTTGTTTTTTACCTAGTTAACCAAATAAGAACCGGAAGAAAAGATCACCTTCCAGGGAAGAAAAGCCCTCACATATCTAGAAACACAATGTTGTAGATTGGGGAGAGAGGGAGGGGAAAAGGCAAACAGAAGGGGGAGGGGGGGGGGGGGTGATGGAGAAGGAGCAGGTGAACCAAAATAGCTAAGAAGAGGGTGAAGAAAGGGCAAGCAAATAGGACCCTCCCGACCTGTATCAGACCCTTCATTCTAATTGGACAATATAGTTGAATCTCCTCAAGTCATAGTCCAAGGGCATCACACCTTATCAAATTTCCAGGGGCAGCCCCTATTCAGAGGGAGGGCCACATATACCATAGCCTCTATGAAGACACTTCAGGTTATGGCACCCATGCTTAGAACGTGTGCTGCCTTTCTGCTGTCTTTTTTACTTTGGTCACTACATTTTATACTTGGCACTGAGGCTGTGATGCAAGGGATATACTGAGGATGGGGAGGGGGGTGCACCTTGTGGGTGTAGAGAGAAGATCCCTATTACCCTCTTTTTTCTACCATACTCCCTGATGGGGTTTCTAGGTGTCATTCCTAATTATTTTTAAATGTTGACAACTATGACTTGCTGAAATGTAAGGGACACTGTTACATACTTCGGGCCACTGCACTCTGAACATATTAATGTGCTTTAAAGGGGATAAAGTCTGTGTACAGAATGTTTTTTATGTAACATTGTATTTTCTATTTTCTGACTTAGCATTTCTCATGATGTTATGTCTGGATTTATTATTGCATGGGCTTCAGGGTCAGAGACTTACCTCCCCCATTTATATTCCCTGCACGGCAGCCCCCATACCCCCCCAAAAATTTCTGGAATTGTCCCTGTTTTCACATGTAAAGTACACTGGTTTCACTACCCAGAGAACACATGGAAAACAATCATTGGTAGCTAGCTGGGGTAGTGACTGTCTGTACTATGTATAATTTTTGAAAAATGGTTGGTGATTTTAGCAGAAGATTTGGAGATTAGATTTCATCTTTCTTCTACTGTTGCTGTTTTTTGTGGAATTCTGATACTGCATTAATCCCTGCACACAGCAGTGGGAATTTAGGCATGAGCCAAAAGTCAATATATATATATATATATATATATATATATATATATATATATATATATATATATATATATATATATATATATATATATATATATATGACCGCTGCAAGCTAAAAACTAGCATTCATCCAAAAACCTCCAGGATATGTGATGTAAGCAACAGGAGTGTTGATTACTTGATTTGTATATTGTTTTATCATTTGCCTTTTTTTAACTTTTAACCCCACAATAGAAGATTTTTTATTCTTTATTGGAATTACAACCTCTATTTTGTATCTCATTCCATTGCTCATCATACCCACAAGATTGCATGATTTCCAAAGTTTTTTTATGGTGTGTTGTACCTAATCTTCAATAAATGAAAATGAAATGAAAACTTGACATATGGAGGTGTTAAAATTTCACTGTAAAGATATAAATGTACATTGTATAAAGCCTAACTAAAATTGAACTAAATATGCTACTTCTTTCTAATTTTAGATGAAGATGGGGAAGATGAGACTACTTTTGATTTATTTGAAATTAGTAATATAAACAAAAAGACCATTGGAGTCAAAATGTTTCGTGGACATGATCCAACTTCTCCTGCGTACCGATTTCTCCGGTTTGATCATATACCTCCTGTTAAATCAGAAAAAATGAGGGACATTATTCACCTGATGCAACTAAATGAAGGTTTTATTTTAACTGCATCAATGAAACAAGACAAACAAAACAGAGGAACACTTCTTTCCATTGAGGGCCCAGGCATTTCCAACAGAATGTTTGAACTTGTGTCAAATGGACGCGCCAATACTCTGGACCTAATTTATTGGATAGAAGGAACTCAAAACGTGATATCCTTGGAGGATGTTGACCTGGCTGACTCTCATTGGAAAAATATTACTGTTCAGCTCACAGGTGAAAACTTCAACCTCTATGTTGGTTGTGACCTTATGGACAGTTTCCGCCTGGAGGAAACCTTCTACGAGCATCTGAAATCTGAGAACAACAAGATGTTTTTGGCCAGGGGCTCAATACGTGAAAACCACTATAGGGTAAGCAAAATCAATATTGTAAATGCAGTAATGTAGCACTATGATCTTGTTTGTGTTATTTATGTAACAATACATAAAGCCATTTTGGGCATCCCAAATATAAGTTTGGAAAAAAAAACTTTGTCTTCTAATATAAATATATATTTATATTCACTATATATTCAGTATACTGTATATATGCAGATCTGGTCATCTGGGTCCCTGTTTGAAAATATGTTGGAAAATTTTCCCTCGCATTTTATCCTGGTGACAGTTGTCACCAAGACAAGAAGTCTCACAAATGCGGATATTCATTAAAAACTCTACACAAAGCCCAACAAAGTTTTACCTGGAGTTTCACTTTAATTGCCTACCCACTTTTTGATCTTTTTTAATTTTGTTGTGCCTACACTCAAATTCTAAGATTTTAGTGACTGTCTTGGGTGATGTATACAAAAAAAAAGTCCTTTTGGGTTATAGGAACTTGTTGGACTAATTCATCATAATGGTTTTCCTTTGCCTTCTTCTGGATCTTTTCTATTGGTTGAACCTGTGTCTTTTTTTAACCTGACTAATGTTAAATGTGAAAATCAGAGGTGTTCTGTCACTCACATTAGCAACCATGTAAGGTCAGCAGGTTTGCTGCTGCTTTTAAAATTGAAAATCTAAACAGTCCGTTGGATTTACAAATACTGTATTTAAGCATATAAGCTCCGTTTTGTGTTGAAAATAACTGTGAAATGTAAAACTCTGGTGGGTGTAACAAGATGTCCGCTTGCCCCCTTCTCACTCTATCATTACTGTGCAGGAGTGTGGGGTGTAGCAAGATGGTAGCGACAAAACGTCACTTCCTGACGAGACAGCGGCCGCCGCCGGGTGTACCAATATGGCCACCGATCCGGAGCTAGGCTGAAGCCGCCGCCTTTCCTATGCCTGAGGTAACGGAGCGCTCCGCGGATCGCGTGGTGTGCCGATCCGAACAGGTTGACCCGTTCGGATCACGGATCAGTAACGATCCATTGCACCCCTACTGACTAACTATGTACATTAACTATATGTAAAAACCAAGTAGCCAGTGGAATCATCTTACATTTATTCTATCTATTGCCCATGATCAGGACAGCTTTTTACAGCCTCATGAGAGAAGTAATACATCAAAAGATATCTAAAGACTTCTTTGAGGGTTTAAACTCACATACAGTATATGCACATTGCAAATAGGTAACTGTGCAGTAAAGTATTTACTTTTGGCTTTGGTGGATTAATCCGCAGCAGCGCACTACACAGTTGAAGGCCAGCCTTTGCTATATCGGTACACTGTTGTCGCCCGGGAGTGCTGCTGCGGATTAATCTACCTAAAGTCGAAAGTGATGAAATAGTCCACTCTCTGTCCCCCGGCCCCCACTGAACACATTGGAGACCCGAAGAAGTTTTTTTTCTACAGCAACACAGCGGGAGTCGGGAGATTAGCTTACTGGTGGACAAGATTTGTGAGTCCCCACCTGCTCACCTCATCCCCCCCCCAGTTTCCTCCAGCCCCAGTTACCCAGCTCTGTGGTGTCCAGGAGGAAGGGAGAGGACCAGATGTACCAGCAGTGCACAGCTGGTCCCGGGCTCCCAGCTCCAGAGGAACCACCTGCAGGACAAGCACTGCACCCAAGACCTAGGTAGAAGAAGCTGTGCAGACCAGGTACTGGGGGAACTAATTTTGATGGGCACTTATGAGGCTGTGCTGATGGGCAGTGATGATCAGGCTGCATTAATGGGCACTGGTGTGGCTGCATTAATGGGCACTGGTGTGGCTGCGCTGATGGGCACTGATGTGGCTGCATTAATGGGCATGGTTGAGGCTGCGTTAATGGACACTGGTGTGGCTGCATTAATGGGCACTGGTGTGGCTGCTCTAATGGGCACTGGTGTGGCTGCACTGATGGGCACTGGTGTGGCTGCACTGATGGGCACTGATCAGGCTACATTAATGGGCACTGGTGAGGCTGCATTAATGGGCATCGGTGTGTCTTTGCCCTGTCCTATGCCCAATAGTGGAATGTTTTAATTTTTTTTGTGCAATTGCGTATAGTTTATATACTTTTGTGTGTGTTTTCAAAATTAAAGTGGGCTGGTCTGGATGAAGTCCAGAGCCAAATTGTTGTCCCAGTCCAGCCCTGCAATGTAGCACTTTAAAAAAGGACCAGGATAGATTCCTGGGAACTACAGACCAGTAAACCCCTGTACACACGGTCGGAAGTTCCGACCACAAAATACGTTCGTTTTTTTCCAACAGATTTTGTCCGAAACTGGTTTTGCATACACATGGTCGGACAAAGTTGTCGGAAAATCCAATCGCTCCGAACGTGGTGACGTTCGTTGCGTACGACAGAACTACGTAGAGGCTACTAGCCAATATCTTTGGTCTCGTAATTTGATCTGAGCATGCGTGGCACTTTGTTCATCGGAATTCTCTACACACGATCGGAAAAAGTCAGATCGGATTTTTTGTCGGAAAATTTGAGATCCTGCTCTCAAATTTTTTCCGTCGGAAATTATGATGAAAAAAGTCCGCTAGAGCCCACACATGATTGGATTTTCCGACAACATAATCCGATTTGACTTTTTCCATCGGAATATCCCACCGTGTGTACGGGGCATTAGCCTAACATCAATAGTATGCAAACTCTTGAAAGGGATGATAAGGGACTATATGCAAAATTTTAGTAATGAAAACTGTATCATTAGCAGTAATGAGGATGGATTCATGAAAAATCATTCTTGCCAAACAAATCTATTAACCTTCTATGAGGAGGTGAGCTGCCATCTAGATGAAGGAAGGCCCGTAGACGTGGTGTATCTGGATTTTGCAAAGGCATTTGATACAGTTCCCCAGAAACATTTACTGTACAAGCTAAGGTCTGTCAGCATGGACCAAAGGGTGAGTACCTGGATTGAAAACTGGCTACAAGGGCGAGTTTAGAGGGTAGTGATAAATGGGGAATACTCGGAATGGTCCAATGTGGAAAGTGGGGACCCTCAGGGCAGAGGCATATCTAGTGAAAATGGCACCTATGGCAAGCACTGAAACTGAGTCCCTGTCAAAACATTTAAAACCCATCTTTCAGATAACCTTAACACTGATGCATTAATGGCTGACCAGTGGCAATACATTAATCCCCCCAGCCCAGGGTAGCCGCCCCTTCCTTGTACTGGCCCGGCCCTGCTTATAGACAGTACAGTGGTGCAGTGCTCAAAGTAATGGTTGTGCAGCTTGCGCAGCCCTTACTTTGACACAGGCTTACTGTCTGAAACAGAAACTGGCCCACTCAGCCATCGGCCCACCGGGAAACTTCCGGTATTTCTGATTATCATAAACTGAGTACTTACCAAGGCCAAGATGTCGAGAGCGGTTGCCCTTGCGACTCAGCGCCCACTACCCCTGAAAGTGGCACAGGGAGTGGTTGGCACCAAGAGGCACAAGCCACCTGCAGGACAGTGACTTGTTAGAAGGTCCAGAGGTTGATGTGCAGAAGTACTTGAGGCAGGAAGAATCCGGACACTGGCTGAGGGTCAAACACAGGAGACTAAGTCCAAATACAGGCCGAGAGTCAAGCACAGGTAACTGAGTCCAAGGCAGGGTAACAGGTGCTGAGCAAGGAGGATCCAGGAGCAGGCCGAGGGTCAAGTACAGGAGACAGGAGACAAGGTCCAAGGTACAGGCTGAGGGTCTAGCACAGGAGACAGCAGCAGTCCGATAAACAAGCCAGAGGTCAAGGGCAGGAGAGAGAGCAGCGAGGTCAAGGCAATCCGGGTCACAACAGGTTATCAATCAAAGTCACAGGAACAGGTACAGGAATGCAGGTGAGCTGACAGACGAACCAGCGTCTGTTTGAGGCCTGATGCTTCCTTTTATAGGCCAGCCAGGTCATGTCAAACGCGCGGTAGTGCGCATGTGCGCACGCCACTCGGTGGGGCTGCGAGTGCGCGTGCGCCGTAGCGCCGCTCCACTGCATACAACTGTGCGCCGGAGAGCCGGACCCGTGCGCATGCGCGCAGGGGCACGCAACTGGTGCGGCTGATGTCCCTGATACCGATGGACAGTACATCCCTGCTGTCCAGCCACTTACAAGCGCCCCCTTGGATACATCACTGCCTCAGGGTTCTGTCCTGGGACCAGTCCTATTTAATTTATTCATAAATGATCTGGAGGATGGGATAAACAGCTTAATCTCAGTATTTGCAGATGATACTAAGCTAAGCAGGGCAATAGCTTCTCCGCAGGAAGTGGAAACCTTGCAAAAAGATCTGAACAAATTAATGGGGTGGGCAACTACATGGCAAATGAGGTTCAATGTAGAAATGTAAAAAAATGCACTTAGGTGGCAAAAACATGAATGCAATCTACTCACTAGGGGGAGAGCATCTGGGGTAATCTAGGATGGAAAAGTAACTGGGGGTCCTAGTAGATGACAGGCTATGCCAAGCTGCTGCAAGCTGCTGCAAGCAAAGCCAATAGAATATTGGCATGCATTAAAAAGGGAATTAACTCCAGCAGGAGCGTAACTAGAAGTCCCATGGCCCCATAGCAAAATGTTGTATGCCCCCCCCTGCAAACAGCCCCCCACCCACAAAAAAATTAACTAATGCCATTGAACAACAGATTACCACACCCATCTGGCACAGTATCCAGGCAACAGCTTATATTAATTTTGAACAACAAAGTATGCAGTATACTGTATCTAGCCCCTGAAGGACACACATTGCTGACCTCCATGCCTTCTAACCAATTTATGTTCTGTTATATAAAATTAAATACTTCAACTCACCATAATGCCGAATCAGTGGGAGCCCTGAGCGTGTCACTTGCCACCTTCGCCTGCCACCAGATGCAACTTGTCATGGAATGGCACTTGCCACATCACCTGCCACACGTTGCGGATTGTCCACTTGCCGCGTCGCCTGCCTGCAGATTGTCACTTGTCACACATTGCGGAATGTCACCTGCCACATCACCTGCCACATGTTGTGGATTGTCCACTTGCCACGTCGTGGATTGTCACTTGCCACATCACCTGCCACACATTACGGATTGTCACTTGCCAGGTCCTGGATTGTCACTTGCCACACATTACGGATTGTCACTTGCCACGTCCCAGATTGTCACTTGCCACATATTACGGATTGTCACTTGCCACATCACCTGCCACATGTTGCGGATTGTCCACTTGCCACATCACCTACCACCAGATGTAGATTGTCACTTGTCACATGTTGCAGAATGTCACCTGCCACGTCACATGCCACATGTTGTGGACTGTCCACTTGCCACATCCCGGATTGTCACTTGCCACGTCACCTGCCACACATTACCGATTGTCACTTGCCATGTCCCAGATTTTCACTTGCCACGTCACCTGCCACACATTATGGATTGTCACTTGCCACATCCCGGATTGTCACTTGCCACACATTACAGATTGTCACTTGCCACAACCTGGATTGTCATTTGCCACACATTACAGATTGTCCCTTGCCACCTCGCCTGCCACTTGTTACGGATTGTCACTTGCCACGTCCCGAATTGTCACTTGCCACGTCACGGATTGTCACTTGCCACGTCACCTGCCACACATTATGGATTGTCACTTGCCACGTCCCGGATTGTCATTTGCCACACATTACAGATTGCACCTCGCCTGCCACACATTACGGATTGTCACTTGCCACGTCCCGAATTGTCACTTGCCACGTCACGGATTGTCACTTACCACGTCACCTGCCACACATTACAGATTGCCACTTGCCACGTCCCTGATTGTCACTTGCCACGTCACCTGTCACACATTACGGATTGTCACTTGCCACGTCACCTGCCACACATTACGGATTGTCACTTGCCACGTCCCTGATTATCACTTGCCACGTCACCTGTCACACGTTACGGATTGTCACTTGCTGTGTCACTTTCCTGCTGTGTCCCAGAGTCAGGCAGCAGATTATCAGTCAGGCAGCAGAGAGATAATGTCATCTCTCAGCTTCCCGCGGCTGCCTGCACAGTGAGGGGGGAACTGCACTGCAGGGATGCAGGGCGGGTGCCGGGCGATGAGAGATGGTGTCATCTCTATGCTCCCCCACTCACCAGCTCCCTGATTGGCCAGCCCGCTCACTCACAAGCCTCCCAGCTGTCTCACCAACTGAGCCGCCTGACAGCCCTCTGAGCCGACCACGCTCACCCGCGGAGCCGTGCGCTCTCACCCGTGGACCCACGGAGCCGCACGATCTCACCCGAAGACCCGCAGAGCCGCCCGCTATCACCCACGTGTGTTGCTATGGTGGTAGTTCTTTCACTGAACTTCAGAGATAAAATGATAATTCTCCCACTCTATAAGACTTTGCTCCGGCTGCACCTGGAGTATGCCGTCCAGTTCTGGGTTCCAGTCCTCAGAAAGGATGTACTGGAAATGGAGAGAGTGCAGAGACGCTTGAGAGGGGATATGATTTCAATGTACAAATACCATACTGGTGACCCCACAATAGGGATAGAACTTTTCCGTGAAAGGGCATTTAAAAAGACTTGCGGCCATTCACTAAAATGAGCGGAAAAGCGATTTTACTGGAAACTGCTTAGAGGGTTCTTTACAGTAAGAGCGGTAAGAATGTGGAATTCTCTTTCACAAGCAGTGGTTTCAGCAGGGAGCATGGATCATTTCTAAAAATTATTAGTCACCTAAACGACCAAAACATACAGGGCTATACAATGTAATATTGACATAAAAGTACACACACACAGGTTGGACTTGATGGACTTTTTTCAACCTTACCAGCTATGTAACTATGTAATATATACGCTTATTGGGGTTTTTTGTATTATTTTTTTTCTTTACCAAAAATATGTAGCAGAATAAATGTTGGCCTAAATTGATAAAGAAATTACTTTTTTCATTTTTTTTTATTGGATGTGTTTTAGAGCAGAAAGTAAAATGTTTTATTTATTTTTTTCAAAATTGTCAGTCGTTCTTTGTTCATAGTGCAAAAAAAAAAAAAAAACGCTGATCAAATACCACCAAAAGAAGTTTACTAGTTGTGGGAAAAAAAAGAACAAATTTTAATTCTGTTAAAATAACGCAGTGCCGTATCGTAAAAAAATGGCCTGGTCTTCCGGAGGTCAAGTGGATAACAAAATGGTTCTTGGTAAACTATTAATTACCCATAAAAAAATGGAGCTACCCATTGGACTACAACAAAATGACGCTTGATTAATGAGCAATTACTGCACCGTGCAGGCTATTTAAGGGAAAGGTGTTTTATGTCAGCAGTAGGCGTATCCCCTGAAGATGTGTGTGTGCACAAAATGCGCAAGCCTACCCCCCAGTATAGACCCACTAAGCGACAACAAAAATGTTAGTAGTATACTTCTCCCTGAGGTTGAAACATGGTTCTTCCAATTATAGCCTCCACATACAGTTTTAAGCAAGTAAGAAAGCTTTCAAAAATATATATCGTATTTATCGGCTTATAACACGTATAACATGCACCCCAAGTTTAGGAGGGAAGTTTAAGGAAAAAAACTTTTAGGAGGGAAGTTTAAAAAAAAAAACTTACATTTTAAGTGTCCATCTGCAGCTTTATCAGTGTCCATCTGCAGATTTATCAGTGTCCATCTGCAGCCTTGTCCAGTGTCCATCGGCTCCTCTCAGCTCATCTCGCTGTCCTGCCCCTTGGCACGGCTCCTATGATGGACACAACACTGGTCCAATGGCCGGACGTAAAGGCTAGGAGGCAGGACTGCGAGCGGAGCCGAGCCTAGCCAAGTACACAGTACACTTGGCTCGGTCTTTTTCGGTGGTGCTCGCTCCTCTTCCCATCAGAGACAGCAGGGAGGTGGAACGGCATGACTGCAAATGCAGCCGAGCGGAGCCGAGTACACAGTACACTCGGCTCAGTCTTTTTCGGCAGTGCTCACTCCTCTTCCCCTCACAAAGAGCGGGGATCAGCGTATAACACGCACCCATGATTTTCCCCTGATTTTAAGGGGAAAAAAGTGTGTGTTATACGCCGATAAATATGGTATTTTAATCGTTTTTTTTTATCAACTTACAAAATGAGTGAGCAAAAGATAAATCTAGATGAAATGAATATTTGGTGTGACGAACCTTTGGCTTCAAAACAGCATCAATTCTTCCAAACATCTTGGAGAACTAACCACAGACCTTCAGTGTATGTAGGCTGCCGCAAATCCTTCTGTCTATTCATGTAATCCCAGACATACTTTATGATGTTGTCTGGGCTCTGTGGGGGCTAAACCATCACTTCCAGGACTCCTTGTTCTTTTTTACACTGTAGACAGTTCTAAATTAAATTGGCTGTATGTTTGGGGTTATTGTCCTGCTTCAGAAAAAAATTGGGGCCAATCACACACCTCCCCGATGGTATGGCATCATGGATAAGTATCTGTCTATATTTCTCAGCATTGAGGACACCATTGATTGGGCAACGTTGAGGACAGTAGAACCAGTGGTCTGCCAAGGCAACTTAATGCAAGACACATGCTTACTTCCCATTTATATGAGAAAATGCTCAGCATTACCATCAGCACAGAACTTGCAGAAACCAGTGGGACCCAGATACACTCATCTACTGTCTCTGTAGAAGTCTGGCTAGAAGTGGTCTTTAAGGAAGAATTGCTGCCAAAAAGCCATACCTCTGACGTGGAAACAAGACTAATGGTCTAAATTATGCATTAAACCATGGAAACTGGGATGCAGAAAAATGGCAGCAGGTGCTTTTGACTTATGAGTCAAATTTTTAAATATCTGGCTGTAGCAGGAGGCAGTTTGTTCGCTGAAGGGCTGGAAAGCGATACAATAATGAGTGTCTGCATTCAACCATGAAGCATGGTGGAGGTTCCTTGCAAGTTTGGGGCTGCATTTCTGCAAATTGAGTTGGCGATTTGGTCAGAATCAATGGTGTCCTCAATGATGAGAAATACAGGCAGATACTTATCCATCATTTCATAACATCAGGGAGGTGTGTGATTGGCCCCAAATGTATTCTGCAGCAGGTCAACAACTCCAAACATACAGCCAATGTCATTAGGAATTATCTTCAGTGTAAAGGAGTCCTGGAAGTGATGGTTTGGCCACATTTTTTCACACCTGCCTAAAACTTTTGCACAGTACATCTCTTTGGTTTAACCTCATAGAGGATGCAATACATAGAGTATGTTTTTACATAGCTTTTTTAACTAGTGAGTCCTATTTTTTAGACATATGTGCAAAATGTATTGTTTTATTTCATGTGTATTTATTTTAGTTATACAGTATCTCACAAAAGTGAGTACACCCCTCGCATTTTTGTAAATATTTTATTACATTTTTTTATGTCACAACCCTGACGAAATTACACTTTGCTACAATGTAAAGTAGTGAGTGTACAGCTTGTATAACAGTGTAAATTTGCTGTCTACTCAAAATAACTCAACACACAGCCATTAATGTCTAAACCGCTGGCAACAAAAGTGAGTACACCCCTAAGTGAAAATGTCCAAATGGGGCCCAATTAGCTATTTTCCCTCCCCGGTGTCATGTGACTCGTTAATGTTACAAGGTCTCTGGTGTAAATGTGGAGAAGGTGTGTTAAATTTGGTGTTATCGCTCTCACTCTCTCATACTGGTCACTGGAAGTTCAACATGGCACCTCATGGCAAAGCACTCTCTGAGGATCTGAAAAAGGAATTGTTGCTCTACATAAAGATGGCCTAGACTTTAGAAGATTGCCAAGACCCTGAAACTGAGCTGCAGCACGGTGGCAAGACCATACAGCAGTTTAACAGGACAGGTTCCACTCAGAACAGGCCTCGCCATGGTCGACCAAAGCATTTGTGGGGCATCATCAAACGTAAGGGGGAGGAGCGCAAGGTCTCTAACATCCACCAGCTTCGTGATGTCATCATGGAGGAGTGGAAGAAGCAATGGAAACCTGTGAAGCTCTGGTGAACTCCATGCCCAAGAGGGTTAAGGCAGTGCTGGAAAATAATTATAGCCACACAAAATATTAACACTTTGGGCCCAATTTGGTCATTTTCACTTAGGGGTGTACTCACTTTTGTTGCCAGTGGTTTAGACATTAATGGCTGACAATTGAGTTATTTTGAGGGGACAGCAAATTTACACTGTTATACAAGCTGTACACTCACTACTTTACATTGTAGCAAAGTGTCATTTCTTCAGTGTTGTCACATGAAAACATAGAATAAAATATTTACAAAAATGTAAGGGATGTACTTACTTTTGTGAGCTACTGTATGTACAATAGTGTAACGGTGTGTATTAATCATATACCATGCAATAACAATAATTCCAAATCATACACTATCACTTGTCATCTGATATTTCTTTATTTTCATTCCTATGCATGTGCGCATATATATATATAGTATACAACAGTATATGTTATTCATGATTTTCTGTGATTGTGTGATTCTATGACCACACCAGTCTAATTTACATTTGCATTATATTGTGTTTTGTTGCATCCCTGATAAAGGGGGAGTTTTTCTGACCCCTGAAACACACTGGTTGTCTGCTCTCCTTCCATTAGTGTATGCTTTTTTCTGCTAACCTGCTTATGTACCCATTGGAGGGCAGCCCTGTCTATTGTGAGCAACCTAACCTGAACTAGTGAGCTCCCCAAATGTTTTCATCCTCTCGCTACTTTGTATGAACTCATCAAAATCTGAACACCTCTTAAGTACTTTTTTCTTAACCACTTCAGCTCAGGAAGATTTGGTTGCTCAATGACCAGGCCATTTATGGGCACTGCGTCACTTTAACCACCTTCAGACCGGACCAATTTGCAGCCAAAGGACCAGGCCCCTTTTTGCGATTCGGCACTGCGTCGCTTTAACTGACAATTGCGCGGTCGTGCGACGTGGCTTCCAAACAAAATTGACGTCCTTTTTTTCCCCATAAATAGAGCTTTCTTTTGGTGGTATTTGATCGCCCCTGCGGTTTTTATTTTTTGCGCTATAAACAAAAAAGAGCGACAATTTTGAAAAAAAACGCATCTTGTTTATTTTTTGCTATAATAAATATCCCCCAAAAATATATTAAAAAATATTTTTTTCCTCAGTTTAGGCCGATACGTATTCTTCTACATATTTTTGGTAAAAAAAATCGCAATAAGCGTTTATTGATTGGTCTGCGCAGAAGTTATAGCGTTTACAAGATAGGGGATAGTTTTATAGCTTTTTTATTAATATTTTTTTTTTATTAGTAATGGCGGCGATCAGCGATTTTATTGTGACTGCGACATTATGGCGGACACATCGGACATTTTTGACACTTTTTTGTGAGCTTTGTCATTTATACAGCAATCAATGCTATTTAAATGCATTGATTCCTGTATAAATGACACTGGCAGTGAAGGGGTTAACCACTAGGTGGCAGTGTAGGGGTTAAGTATGCCTAGAGGTGTGTTTCTTACTGTGGGGGGGCGTGGCTGTCAGCTAGTGAATGCTGATCTCTGCTCCAATCACAGGGAGCAGAGATCGGCGTCACTAGTTGCTAGGCAGAACGGGGAGATTCTGTTTATTTCCGCATCTCCCCGTTCAGCCTTCCCATGAGACAATCGCGGGCGTCCTTGCGGCGATCGAGTCCGCGGGACCCGCAACCGGCCTCACGGGGGTCCCGATGGCACGGCGGGATCTTAAAGGGGACGTATATATATACGCCCTTATGCCTGTCCGTGCCATTCTGTCGACGTATATCGTTGTGCGCCGGTCGGGAAGCGGTTAACTGACAAAATTGAATTCCTTTTTTCCCACAAAATAGAGCTTTCTTTTGGTGGTATTTGATCACCTCTGCGTTTTTTTTTATTTTTTATGATATAAACAAAAGAATTTTGAAAAAAACACAATATTTTTAACTTTTTGCTATAATAAATATCCCACATTTTTTATCAAAAAAAAATTATTTTCCTCAGTTTTGTCTGATATGTATTCTTCTACATATTTTTGTTAAAAAAATCGCAATAAGCGTATATTGATTGGTTTGCGCAAACGTTAATAACGTCTACAAAATA
The DNA here is from genome assembly GCA_028564925.1 of Lithobates sylvaticus. NCBI lineage: Eukaryota > Metazoa > Chordata > Amphibia > Anura > Ranidae > Lithobates > Lithobates sylvaticus. The sequence goes on from CM053028.1 coordinate 164,320,443, forward strand.
GGGGATATATTTATGGCATTTTTATTATTATTATTTTTTTACTAGAAATGGCGGCGATCTGCGATTTTTATCGGGACTGCGATATTGCGGCAGACAAATTGACACTTTTGACACACTTTTGAGACCACTGACATTTATACAGTGATCAGTGCTACAAAATGCACTGTTTACTTTATAAATATCACTGGCAGGGAAGGGGTTAACACTAGGGGGCGATCAAGGGGTTAACTGTGTTCCCTTGTGTGTTCTAACTGTAGGAGGCATGGGACTGTCTAGGAGGAGAGAGAGATCGGTGTTCATACATAGTATGAACACACAATCTGTCTCTACTCCACTGAAAGGCCCAGGATTTGTCTGTTTACCCACACAGATCCCAGTTCTCGCTCTGTCACGAGCGATCGCGGGTGCCCATCGGTCATTGCCCCCGCCGGGCGCTCGCAACTGCTCCGGGCGCATGTGCATGCCCCTAGTGGCCAAAAGGCGAAGCGACGTAAGATAACGTTGTTTCGCCCAGCCGTGCCATTCTGCTGCAGTAAAACTGCGGCGGCTGGTCGGCAAGCAGTTAACAGGGGCACAGACAGCAAAAAAAACCTGACAGGTGTTCTAATCCCTCTCCACTCTTCCAAAATAAAAAAAAAGGTTTTGCCTTTCTTTTTACTTTAATCTTTAGGAGCCACAACATACTCTGCCTGATCACAAAAAGAGTAAATGAACCCCTCTATGTCCCTGGCCCCTGATTCTGAATTGATGGGGCCCGCGGAACTTGTATTTTATTACTGGGGCCAGGGCATCCACTCAAAAGTATTTAAAAGACATCTTCTCTGCCCCATGCCCCATTGGTTTACTGAAGGGGCCCAGGCTTAGAACAGGAGGGCCAGCAGCCCTACATTCTTGTATAAAGAAAAGAAAATGCTGATAGCTGGGGACAGAATGGAGAATATGATTGGTTGGCAACAAGATCAGTTCTTTGGGGTATTTTTGTGTATGAGACATTTTTTATTTTGGCCAGTGTTGTAGTGATACAGCAACAACATTTTGTTTCAGAATGTATATCGTATAGTTTAATTGAATATTTAGTGACATTTTTAATTACTGTTTCAGGGACTGCTTCAAAATGTTCAGTTAATCTTTGACACTCCAGTTGAAGACGTCTTGAAGAAGAAAGGTTGTCAGCTTGGCCACACAGGTACTTTTTACAAACATTACAAGTGTAATTACACTAGTAATTTTAATTTGCAAAAACATTTTACTTTTGTGTCTTTTCTTTTATCTAGTCTATAAATTACCAAGAACTCTGTGATAGTGTACATACATAAGCAAATAATCTTGGGACTACAACATGAACAATAATAACATGTCCTACTGGGGCTAATTTACTAAAGTATGGCTTTTCTGTATAACCTGTGTTGACTACAAGTACTACACTTCAGTAAAAGTTAAAACAAATAGAAATGTCACTCGTTTTGACATAAAATATATAAAACCCATGATTAAAATTACTATTTTTGTAAATAAACCTTATAATTGAATTTAAAAAGAAGAATTCAAGTAGAATGTCCTTTGTTTTCTGAATGGACTATCTCACACAAGCTTTGTTCATGTGGACATTTTAATAAAAGACATAACAGGCAAACACATGATGGACTGTTTGTGTTTATACCCGGTTTTATTGACAGGGATTGGGTTAGGGGAGGACAGGGGAAGGATAGAGTGAAAGGGTTTACTGTGCCTGTTTTATTAAATGCTGAACATTTCAGCAATATTTAATATTATATAAAAAATAAAAAAAGGAAGAGATCAAGACAAAATAAAAAATGTAATAAATAGATAAACAATGTGGATATTAAAATACAGATATATGAGGGTAGGGTTTGTGCCACTGCTAATATTCACAGAAAATAAGTAAGTATATTGGCACCCATAGGACCAGATGGCTCCCTTAAATATAAACATCAAAATCTTATTATTGCCCAAATAGAGACATTTTACCTGGGCAACCTTATTGTTCAAAAGGTAATATATATAACCATCATTCAAAAAATATGTAAAAATAACTAAATATGTATTACAGCACATATTAAAAAGCTGGACCATTAAAACAAAAACAAGAATCACAAAAAGAAGCAAAAGGATGCTAAAAACAATTTAAAATATTTTCAAGTAAAGCTGCACTGGACCAAAATTCTGAAATAATCTAATTGAATAAAAACTAAAAAACATTCAGTTAGCAAGACATATGTATGTGTCTATTAGTTTAGGGCTTTCAAGTGCACTTCAAGTTTATATTATATGTATAATTCCTGCCAAGCATAGGTACATCACCAGGGCATCCATTGTGATCATCAACAGATGTAGAGCTGGTTTTTCCAAGAACAATGCAAAATGTATTAAAAAGATGAATACTGTGGCTACCTTCATAGCTTAAACTAGTTCCATAGCAGTTTTCAACCTGTAATAATATTAAAGCAAATCTAATACCCTTCACTAAGATTATATAGTCTTAACTTTTTAGTTTTAGCTAGAGTGGGGTAGGATTAAAACTATTTTCAGATTTTTGGGGAAGAGCTGACATAGGTTTGGATTGAACTTTGCCTGTTTGGCCCCCTGTTTGTCGAGAACTGAGCATCATCTATAGAAGCGGTATTTCATCCCACTGTCACTGGTTCCTAAGGAAGCTGTGGTTGCTTACACTTGCCACATCTCTAGGAATTATTGACATCCCACCAGACTAGCAGTTGTATCACTGCCCAAATATTGCCACTTTATTTCAGCTTCCTGAAATTCCCTGTGATGCAGAGTTTAAACTGAGAGTGAGTAGCAGCACTACGAGCCAATAAGACTTTGAAGCATCAGTGTGCTATTGACTGCCTGACCAGCAGGCTGGAGGTGTGTCTTAGACAAAGCTGTATTGCTTACCTCCAGTGCCGGTCCAGGACATCGCTGTACTATCTGGCAAGGGCCCATAGATCACAAGACTTGCTGATCAGCACTGGTAATTTTTTGGCATGGAAGACATTTCTAACTTGTGAATTTCAACTGTGTGTTTTGTTGCTTGGCTGGAATTTAACTTTAAAGGCCTCTTTGCATAGTTCTTCTGTATTGCAGTGCATTATGGCACGTATGTTATTATGCATATCTCATATAGTAACATGCTTTAAGAAAAATTAGCCTATTTATTTTGGGCTGCTTATGTGCCACATCATAGGTTTTAAGATACCTGCAGCATTTTTTTAACACAACACACCTCGACGCACACATTGTTGTGTGCTGGCTACATGCAAAGGGTACAATCTAAAATGAATGCCACCTCACTGTACCCACTCACACGGTAGTACTTTGGTCTGTCTATTTAAGCCCACTGTGTCTTTCCATTGGCCAATGGCAAGGCACAAGGGCAGGTGAAGGCAAGCTAGGGTGTGACAATGCAGTCAGTAGTTCTTATTTGCGCAATAGCATTGCCAAGACTTTGGGGATCCTATGATACTATAAAATGAGAGCTCTTTTATCTGCCAAATGTTTGGTATTCCTGTCCAACCATTACTGAAACTTTCCACAGCTCTGCCATGCAGTTTGGCTAGGTTGATGACTGGTGAAGGAATTCCTCTGCTTACTCTGCTCTTACCTCTTCTCAGCCTCTTCCTTGCCAGCATATGTGAATGCAGTATATCAGATATTAACTTCTAGTGTTGGCTCATCCTTCCTCTCAATGCTGCTGTACAATGGATTATAAGAGGTTTCTACCAAGTCACACACAGGCTCCTACACTAGCTTGATTTAAAAAATACAGTTCATTCTTATTGCATTCCTTAATAACTACAATAATTTCTGTGAAAGTGAATTTGTCAGGAACTGTAAAGCATAGCTTGAACCAAAATAAAATTGAATAACAAAAGTTTATTGTCCTCAATTCTTTAAAACAAGTAAAAAATCCAAAATGTATTAAAAACAAAGGGCTGGGAGACACCAGCTGATGCTGAAACATTGGTATATGCAGTATTGGCAGTGCTGGGACAAGGTCATCTGGAGCCCAGGGCGAACATGCCAAATTACGCCCCCCCTACAAGATGTATAATTATGTGTCAGCAAAAATCCCCCCCCCAAAAAATGGAGCACTAATCTGCATGCTCCCCCAAAAGCATAAATTCCCCTCCTCCCAGTACAAATCCACCCCACTGCTGAATCCCCCCCTCCTAGCACAAATCTTTGACCCCTTTCTTCCCATATGCCCCAAACACAAATTCCCCCCTAAATAAAAAAAACTCCCCCACCCCTGGCACAAATCTTTGAGCCCTCTCTTCCCATATGCCCCAGGCACAGAACCCCCCCCCCACAAAAAAAATGGAGCACTAATCTGCATGTCCCCCCCCCCCCCCTAGGCATAAATCCCCCCTCCTCCCAGTACAAATCAACCACACTGCTGAAATCCCCCCCGGCACAAATCTTTGCCCCCTCTCTTCCCATATGCCGCAAGCAGAAATCCCCCCCCCAAATAAAAACTTCCCCCCTCCTGGCACAATTCTTCTACCCTGATATTTCCCGCCCCTCCTGCCCACCCCTTGTCCCGGCTCTGAGTATTGGAGTCTATTATATTCTATTATTATATTGTGACTCATTAGATTACGTACAGAACTTTAAGTACGGTATATCTTTTCTTTGGTGTAGATCCCCTATGGAGAATGAGATGCCAATCCTTTTAATATGTTTCTTTGTTTATCTTCTATATACAGCAAGTGCCAATTATTCAAATACCAACCTAATTAGAACAATCTATGTGCTTGCCATTTGCTGGTGGGTTATGTCACCCCAGTCTTGTCCCCTCACTTTAGGATCTATGGTAGGAGGTGTATTCCATCTCATCTCCTTCTGGAGGATTTTCAGATGTGTTGGTCTTGTTTCAGTTCCTGATGAAGTGGATGAAATCCAAGAAAAAAGTTTAGCTAATTAACAAGTATATTTGATCTTAAAAGGAAAACCTGCATTATTAAAATTTTTATATATACACAGTATACCTTGTGAAGTTAGTCAATGAGGACAGGTCTTTATTTTTTATTTTTTTTATTTTATGGAATTTTAATTTTTTGTTTAATTTCAAATATTGTGAACAATAAACTTGTGTTATTACATTTTATTTTGGTTCAAGTTGTGCTTTAAAAATCCCACAAAATCCAATTTGTTGTTTTTTTTTATACTCATTTTTAATTTAGGGGCATCACAAATATATTCCAGAAATAAATCCAATAAAAAAGTTTAGCTAATTAACAAGTATATTTGATCTTAAAAGGAAAACCTGCATTATTAAAATTTTTATATATACACAGTATACCTTGTGAAGTTAGTCAATGAGGACAGGTCTTTATTTTTTATTTTTTTTATTTTATGGAATTTTTATTTTTTGTTTAATTTCAAATATTGTGAACAATAAACTTGTGTTATTACATTTTATTTTGGTTCAAGTTGTGCTTTAAAAATCCCACAAAATCCAATTTGTTGTTTTTTTTTCTACTCATTTTTAATTTAGGGGCGTTGCACATATATTTCAGACTTTGTGAATTTTACAGTCATTTCTTATCTGTCTTCAGATTTTATTGTTCAACCAGATCATATGGCGTCTCCTTTATAATTACTGAAGCAAATGGTATTTAAAATAAAAATATTTTAAGGTTGGTCCCCAGTAACAGCATCCCGTTTTTTTTCCATTGACACTGCCACACTATGTGACTGTACTCTCTGCTGGCCCAGTCAGCCCTAGGTAAGCTTCCACTAGAAATCCAACTTTAGCTTTCATTGGACTGTTTTCCTTGCTTCTCATTGCTGAAAGGAGCAGTGGGGGATTAAATATGTTTCATGCATCTTACATTAACAAAAGAAAGTGTAAGAAAAAGACTGATCAGTTTGATAAATACCTCCTGGCAATTTTAGACGCAAAGGAAAAAGGAAAAGCTGTCAAGATGGCAAAATATGTCATTTGACCTGCTTCCTTAATCTTCTAAGCTTTCAACCGTGGAGAGATGTTTTCCATTCTGAGGATACAGTTACATAAAAACTAATAAGCAGATGATGTGAGCTAGTTACCAGAAATATTCAGGATACAGAAGTTACTACATATTTGTAAAAATATTTAAATAGAATTGCAGTTTTATTAAAGTTTTTGAATAAATACATACATTTCTTTCTTGTTTATCAAAGGACACAGGATTAATAGAGGATTGGGACACTGGCAACATAAACAGTGACCAGTGTGGCTTAACCCTTCCTCTTCCTAGCATGCTTCAGTTTTTTGCTAGTGTCTTGTGGGGATGGAGGACTTCCCTTAGAAAATAACTGTTCTACTACTTAGAAAATAACTGTTTTACTACCCATTAAAAAATGCTTTCAAGATTAATCTGTACTTCATTCAAAATGTAATCTGCATGTTGCTTGAGTTGGTCTTTTTTTGCAGTTATCTAGATCAGTTTATCCTCAGCAATGGCTTTGAAAGCCATATACAAACCCGACTATACTGTACAATTGTGAGGCCTGCCAGGAATGTGACCATCAGACACTGGGCTCAGTTTGTGACACTTTTCTGATCTTTGTATGCTGTTTTAGTTAGCTGCAGATGAATTGCATCAACCAATTCCTGGGGTTTTTACCTGATGTTCTCAATTAAGTTGTCTCTGTTAAGCAATGCAATATGTCGATTCCTAAGCGCAAGGTGAGCAGTTCCTCTTAGGGTCATTCCTGTTCACAATCCACTAATGGTTCTGGGGCAACCTGCAGTTTCCCTCCTTATAGACATGACAACAACAGCCCGAATTGTTGTCACCTACTTTAGACCATACACTCCTCAGAGTCTTCCCTAGCTCCGTCATATTTGACCCCCTCCTTGGCTTTATCTAGGGAAGACATCGCAGCAGTTTTTCAAGAGTTTATGCTCAAATTGCAACTTTATTTGCACAGAGGCTAAGAGCAAGATTCATCTACTTCCTCACCAGAAGCATTGCCTAACATTCCCACATCTTTAACAGCCTCTGAGCCTTCTGCTGCAATGACACCCTTTTGGGAGTGAAAGTCTCTTTGAAACTGCCCTGAACACCCTCATAAAAGATGTAGTTGGGGGTAAAAGTACTAAAGTACTGAATAATTGTTTGTATTCAGGTCCAAAAATTCAATCTGTATAGCTATTGACTGTCAATGTAATGCAGACAGTCTTGATCTTAAAACGGTTTGGTTGGATTCAAAACCGTCAGCAGTCAGAGCAAGAACTGACAAATCACTTGGAATATTGGGGTATTATCATGGATGTGATTAAATGTAGGATGTGACTCAAGCCAGGGTTTTTTCCCCGAGGACAAACCTTTGACACGCTGATCAAAGATTCAGACTCTACAGTCCAGGAGCTGCCCAACTCTGCAATCTGAATGAGAATTCTTTGCTTGATGGTAGTCTCTTTTAGGGCAGTTCCACTTGCTCAGTTCCACTCCACAGTTCATCAACTCAACATTTTGTTATCATGGGACAGGTCAATTTAGTCTCTAAACAAACTGACTCGCTTGACACTGAGAACCTGCTTATCCCTCATCCAATGGCTCAGGAATCCAGCTCTGGAGTTAGGAAAAACCTTCCTTCCAATATCTTGGAAGATCTTGACAACAGATGCTATCCGGAAGAGCTGGGAAGTCATAGACACTTTGTCAGTGAAGGGGACTTGGACATGGGAGAAATCCGATCTGCTGATCAACATTCTGTAACTTCGGGTAATCTAGTTGAACCTACAATGCTAAACCTCGTGGCTGAAGTGTCATCTAATCCAGATTTAGTCACACAGTGGAAAATATCAAACATCAGGGAGGAACCAGAATTCTTGCCACTGCTATAGAAGTAGAAAGGATTCTGTCTGAGGCAGAAGGTCATGTCCCAGCCTGGGCCAAACTGGACAGGTTTGTGCCAGGTGTAGAGTTCCTTTGTCAGAAGCAGTGAATGCTTTAGGATCTGTACAATTTAATCTTTGATTTTCCTTCTCTAAAACTCCTCATCTGCTCCATAGGATTTAGATGAGGGTAGAGGGTATTCTGGTGATACTTATAACTCTTAACTGGCTAAGGAGCATGTGGTGCTCTGATCTGATCAATTTGTTGACATACACCCAGTGGACTCCCCATGATAAACTAAATCCCCTATCTGAAGGACTGATTTACCACCTTGCTTCATGGTTGCTGATTTTAGTGATTTGGCTGTTGAAGCCCAGATTTTGAGAGGCCATTTTGATTTGGTGATTCATATGCTGTTAATAAAAATCTAGGAAGTCTACCTCACACAAGGTCTACCATTGCAAATGGAACATATTTTGTATGATGAATACCATCAAGGGGCAAATCTCAGACCCACAGTGAATCACTGCAAAAAACTGTTTCCTGCCTATATAAATACCTATTCCATGAGACAGCCCTCCTGTTGGAGTCTTGCAGGAGAGCTTGGGAGGCTATAGCTCCGGGGCTGGACAGAGACGATTGGGACGATTTGGGGGGGGGGGGGGGGGGGGGGCGCGTTCCAGTATCTAGTATCTAGCAGAGATAGATTGATTCATTACAAATTCCTACACAGAATTTACCTCACCCCAGCTAGACTGGCAAAGATGTTTGGGAATCAGCACTCCCTGTGTTGGAGATGCACTGCACCCTTAGCTAACTTCATGCATATTTTCTGGGAATGCCCACTAATTAAATCTTATTGGCAATCCATCACCTCCTGTATAAGGTCGTTCACCTCAATTTCTATCCCTATGTCCATCGAAGTATGTCTTCTACACTTAGTGGAGCCCATGGTCACTACCAGGGCCATACGAACCCTTCTTACCCTGTTACTGTTTTACGCTAAAAAGCGCATTATGCTTTCATGGAAGAGCTCTGTGTCACCGACCTTGGAGTTATGGAAAACATTGGTCAACAAGGCAGTACCCTTTTACAAGGCTACATACTTTAGCAGATGGGCTCTGACAAATTTGAGAAGGTTTAGGGGGGGTGGATGGCTTCCATGGACACGGTATCAGATTAACCACACTAGGACATAACCTAAGATCCTTTGTAGATAAGATAACACGGAAGGGCGATTGTCATGAAGGGCTAGAAGATTAGTGAGTGATTGAAGAATTTGCACACTGCACAGTTGGGGATGGGTAACTCTTCTTAATTAAACCATGTCACTATGGGGCGGGGGGAGCGGGGGGTCCAGAGCATAACCATTTCATGGAGAACATCTGATAGAATGCGGGGGAGCCACGGAATTGTATCCTTGTGTCGATTGCTTCCGGCTGGAGGTAGGAACGTTTGTGTACCTGTCTGGGCAAAGTTAGGGGGGATGTACCACAAGTTTCTGTGAGAACTTTTATGTTGTATTGTTTTTCTGTAGTGTACCGGCAAGTTTGTGGCTGGTTGCAGCCCACGTTGTGTGGCTTGGCATAATATGTATTGTATAAAACAAAATAAAAATAATAAAAAAAAGGGGCAAATCTCAGGTCTTGATGATTGTTTGCTAGTAGGTCTATATGAATGTGGGAAAGACATTAACTGGTGCAGTTCAATTGATACTACACGTGGCACACAGATCTATATACCAGATGTGCCAATACACAGCAAGATTAGATGTGGATTTAACAAAAGCTCACAGAGGTTGACCACATCCTATAGGGGATTTAATGTATAATGGGCCATTGATTTCAGGCCAATAACAACTTTATTTGCTTTTTTTCTTAAGTTCAATAAAATGAAAAAAACCTTGATTTAAAATAATGGGCATAATTATAAAATCATAGATGATTGTGACAAATTTGAGGTAAAAATGCTAGTCTTGTGTATCCAAGTTGCAGATTAATATGACCCTGTTATGGCTTTAAATGTGTTATAAATAATAATCTTCAGAATGGTGTAAACAGTCTAATAGTAAGCATGACGTAAAAAGTGTCTAAATCTACTGAAAACCAGGCCGCATAAGGGTTAGAGTTCTGACTAAATCGGCACTATGTGTATGTATAGCAAAACCTTTTTCTAGTTTTGAATAGAAAACGATTAAAAGCCCTATGCAGTATTGTTTTTCTCGCTGTGTTCTACTGGGGAGACTTGCCTTAAAGTTCTTAGAAACCAAACAGTAAATGAAAGAATATTCCATTAAGGTGAGGGGAATCCCCATCCAAGATAATCATTCCCATTGGATGATTTACCTTTGCCTCTTGCTTATGTGACAACTGAGAAATGCTGGATTTTCTCTCACTGTCTGTCTCCGTGTCAGTGACCACCAGGGGAGTGAATCTCCCCAGAGGGGACAAAAGCAGTAATAAAACTTCACAAAGAGCCTAACCTTTCCCTACTTAAAACAAAAAAATTGCCCTTTGATACATTTTAATCCCTACCATGACATTCAGCTGTCAAAGGTGAGGCATGCCTAGGGCTTAGCATCTGGAAGAAAAGGGGTTCAGCAGTCAAGGACTTGTGTACAATCTAGGTCTGGAATCACGGGATTCAACAGGAACATCATAGAGCAATAAGTATGAGCTTTAAAGTGATTTAAAGTGATTCTGAAGCTTAGCCCTAGCCCTGTAAAGCAGTTTAAGATATTTTATTTTTCTAATTCATACTGCCGTTTTCAAGCAATCATTCGTTTTGGGCCTTTATTACAAATAAAATCCCCTGCTACACTCTTCAATGCAGTAGTTTGCCAACTGTACTTTTTTTTTTTCTCCTGCTCCAAACCACGGTGAATCCCTTACAAATCCCCTATGTAAATACCAACTCTTTCTTGTTAAAAAAAAAAATACCAACTCTTTCCTAAATGTTGATATTAGTGTGATAATAATGTAAAAGGGTTAAGTGAGAAAGTGAAACGGGGGCATTACTCCTGAGTCTGTGTCACTGTCTTGTTTAGCCTTCTACTGAAAATAAACAAATTCACTTTGATAAAAATGGCAAAGTTAAAGGTTTAGTCCACCTTTAACAAAAAAAAAAAATGCACATAAATTTGAAGCATAAAAAAATGTGTTCTTATTTTATTTTTTGTAAATCAATCTGCCAAGCAATGCAACTGCGATCAGCGGACCATGGGTGCAATGCCACGCTCTTTCAGACTTTTACTCCAGCTCTATATCTGTACCAAGTTACAAACTTTCTGTTAGAGAGCTGGTGAAAGTGTTAATGGACTACGAGTGTGGCTATTGCTGTACTCATTTTCCATTGAGAAACAAATGTCTGTCTGCCGTGGTGTCAAACAGGACTCAGAGTTCATTCATTCAGATTTTTGTTAATGAATGACACAGCTGTGCAGACGTAGACATATATAACCACACAATTTTAAAAAGTGACAGCTGCTGTGGGGGAGAAGAAATTGATCATAAGTCACATAATTATGGGTATATCATCTCTTTTAAAGTGTATCTGACAAACATGTTCTCCCCCCCAATGCACCTTGTCCCCATGTTGATGAGAACAAGGGCCTCTTCCCCACAACCCTGGCAGGTGGTTGTGGGGGCTTGTGGGTGGGGGGCTTATCGGAATCTGAAATCAATGTAAAGAATTATTGCAGTAGATTACATGGAAGACCATGATTCATATTGTAGTAAAGATGTGTACTCTTTGATTTATCATGGGATGAAAATTCTAAATCCATATGTTATGAAGCACGTATGTCTGCAGGGATTTAATATTTTTTAGTTTTGTAAGTCCCAATGATTAATAGTGATTACTGTATGGTCTGTAAAAACAGATCTCTCAAAGAAACAAGATTCAAGAAAGGTTTTCACAATGCCATGTAATAAATCTGATAATTGCAAATGCAGCAGGCAAACAGACAGAAATAAAGGACTGACTGTTGTTCTAGCATTCCTCTACTTAAAGGATAAGTTCACCTTTTAAAACATGTTACACCCATATACGAACAGACTGGCCCCCGCACCTCCCCGATCCCCACTGTGACAGCTAGCAGGGTTCTTCTCCCTCCCCGTGTCACAATTAAAAAAAAAAAAATTGTGGCCAAGCGGCACTGATTGACAGGGCTCTGGGCTTGGAAAACTACAAGGTCTAGCAAGCTTTGCCGCTGTTGGTTTGTAGTTTCCAATGAACTACCACAGTGCTGTGGAGCACCAAGGTAGTTTATTTATGCTTCCTGTCAGATTGTGTCTACGTACCCGTATGGAATATATGGGCAAGCAGATACACTGGCTCTGCTGGAAACCTGCATGGCACCAGAGATCTGCTGATCTCTGGTGCAATGCTTTACAGGCTAAAAAATGAATAAATGCACATTTTTTTACCTGCAAGAAAATGTTTTGTAAGTCCCAATGATTAATAGTGATTATTGTATGGTCTGTAAAAACAGATCTCTCAAAGAAACAAGATTTAAGAAAGGTTTTCACAATGCCATGTAATAAATCTGAGAATTGCAAATGCAGCAGGCAAACAGACAGAAATAAAGGACTGACTGTTGTTCTAGCATTCCTCTACTTAAAGGATAAGTTCACCTTTTAAAACATGTTACACCCATATACGAACAGACTGGCCCCCGCACCTCCCCGATCCCCACTGTGACAGCTAGCAGGGTTCTTCTCCCTCCCCGTGTCACAATTTAAAAAAAAAATTGTGGCCAAGCGGCACTGATTGACAGGTCTCTGTGCTTGGAAAACTACAAGGTCTAGCAAGCTTTGCCGCTGTTGGTTTGTAGTTTCCAATGAACTACCACGGTGCCGTGGAGCACTAAGGTAGTTTATTTATGCTTCCGTATCGTATGGGATATATGGGCAAGCAGATACACTGGCTCTGCTGGAGACCTGCATGGCACCAGCGATCTGCTGATCTCTGGTGCAATGCTTTACAGGCTAAAAAATTAATAAATGCACATTTTTTTACCTGCAAGAAAATGTGCAATTGTTTTTTTTTTTTTTAAAGTGAACTTATCCTTTAAAGTGGTTTTTAAACTTTGGTATATTTCCCTTAATGCATTCCCTGCATTAAGGTAAAAAAAACACCCAACTAGCTACTAGCTATCTCCCCCCCCCCCCCCCAAACACTTATCTGAGCCTGTCAGGAATCCAGCGCTGCACAGCTGCAGCCTTCTCTCCCCTCTTCTCACAGATACTCATGGGCAGTAAATAAAATGGTGTGAGGAGGGATCAGGGTGGGGGCAGCTGAGCTGTACTGTCTGTGTTAATGGACATAGGAACAGGAGCAAGCCTACAGGTGTGCCTGTATATCAACCTGCTTGCTATGGGACCACATGGAGAAGAAAAGGAGCCTGGAGTAGGGACTCCAGAAACGGGTGATGTCACCGGGTTGCCCCGCCCCCTTATTTAGCAGCGGGAGGCAGGGAACTGTCATTCAGCAGAAGCCTTCGTCAGGAACAGAGATTTTTTTTGTTTCTTTGTTCGGGGCTGTGGCTGGCGTTCATCGTCACTTTTTTTTCTTGCATTTTTTAATAATGGACTTGTTAAAACCCGTTGTTGCTTTTTTACTCTTTTTTGCCAACTTTTTGGGGAATGAGTAGGGGTACTATGTACCTGGGGGGCCCCCTTGTTAAGGGGGGCTTTCAGATTTCGATAAGCCCCCACCCGCAAGCCCCCACAACCACCTGCCAGGGTTGTGGGGAAGAGGCCCTTGTTCTCATCAACATGGGAACAAGGTGCTTTGGGGGGAGCCCCCAAAGCACCACCCCCAAGTTAAAGGTTTAGTCCACCTTTAACAAAAAAAAAAAATGCACATAAATTTGAAGCATAAAAAAATGTGTTCTTATTTTATTTTTTGTAAATCAATCTGCCAAGCAATGCAACTGCGATCAGCGGACCATGGGTGCAATGCCACGCTCTTTCAGACTTTTACTCCAGCTCTATATCTGTACCAAGTTACAAACTTTCTGTTAGAGAGCTGGTGAAAGTGTTAATGGACTACGAGTGTGGCTATTGCTGTACTCATTTTCCATTGAGAAACAAATGTCTGTCTGCCGTGGTGTCAAACAGGACTCAGAGTTCATTCATTCAGATTTTTGTTAATGAATGACACAGCTGTGCAGACGTAGACATATATAACCACACAATTTTAAAAAGTGACAGCTGCTGTGGGGGAGAAGAAATTGATCATAAGTCACATAATTATGGGTATATCATCTCTTTTAAAGTGTATCTGACAAACATGTTCTCCCCCCCAATGCACCTTGTCCCCATGTTGATGAGAACAAGGGCCTCTTCCCCACAACCCTGGCAGGTGGTTGTGGGGGCTTGTGGGTGGGGGGCTTATCGGAATCTGAAATCAATGTAAAGAATTATTGCAGTAGATTACATGGAAGACCATGATTCATATTGTAGTAAAGATGTGTACTCTTTGATTTATCATGGGATGAAAATTCTAAATCCATATGTTATGAAGCACGTATGTCTGCAGGGATTTAATATTTTTTAGTTTTGTAAGTCCCAATGATTAATAGTGATTACTGTATGGTCTGTAAAAACAGATCTCTCAAAGAAACAAGATTCAAGAAAGGTTTTCACAATGCCATGTAATAAATCTGATAATTGCAAATGCAGCAGGCAAACAGACAGAAATAAAGGACTGACTGTTGTTCTAGCATTCCTCTACTTAAAGGATAAGTTCACCTTTTAAAACATGTTACACCCATATACGAACAGACTGGCCCCCGCACCTCCCCGATCCCCACTGTGACAGCTAGCAGGGTTCTTCTCCCTCCCCGTGTCACAATTAAAAAAAAAAAAATTGTGGCCAAGCGGCACTGATTGACAGGGCTCTGGGCTTGGAAAACTACAAGGTCTAGCAAGCTTTGCCGCTGTTGGTTTGTAGTTTCCAATGAACTACCACAGTGCTGTGGAGCACCAAGGTAGTTTATTTATGCTTCCTGTCAGATTGTGTCTACGTACCCGTATGGAATATATGGGCAAGCAGATACACTGGCTCTGCTGGAAACCTGCATGGCACCAGAGATCTGCTGATCTCTGGTGCAATGCTTTACAGGCTAAAAAATGAATAAATGCACATTTTTTTACCTGCAAGAAAATGTTTTGTAAGTCCCAATGATTAATAGTGATTATTGTATGGTCTGTAAAAACAGATCTCTCAAAGAAACAAGATTTAAGAAAGGTTTTCACAATGCCATGTAATAAATCTGAGAATTGCAAATGCAGCAGGCAAACAGACAGAAATAAAGGACTGACTGTTGTTCTAGCATTCCTCTACTTAAAGGATAAGTTCACCTTTTAAAACATGTTACACCCATATACGAACAGACTGGCCCCCGCACCTCCCCGATCCCCACTGTGACAGCTAGCAGGGTTCTTCTCCCTCCCCGTGTCACAATTTAAAAAAAAAATTGTGGCCAAGCGGCACTGATTGACAGGTCTCTGTGCTTGGAAAACTACAAGGTCTAGCAAGCTTTGCCGCTGTTGGTTTGTAGTTTCCAATGAACTACCACGGTGCCGTGGAGCACTAAGGTAGTTTATTTATGCTTCCGTATCGTATGGGATATATGGGCAAGCAGATACACTGGCTCTGCTGGAGACCTGCATGGCACCAGCGATCTGCTGATCTCTGGTGCAATGCTTTACAGGCTAAAAAATTAATAAATGCACATTTTTTTACCTGCAAGAAAATGTGCAATTGTTTTTTTTTTTTTTAAAGTGAACTTATCCTTTAAAGTGGTTTTTAAACTTTGGTATATTTCCCTTAATGCATTCCCTGCATTAAGGTAAAAAAAACACCCAACTAGCTACTAGCTATCTCCCCCCCCCCCCCAAACACTTATCTGAGCCTGTCAGGAATCCAGCGCTGCACAGCTGCAGCCTTCTCTCCCCTCTTCTCACAGATACTCATGGGCAGTAAATAAAATGGTGTGAGGAGGGATCAGGGTGGGGGCAGCTGAGCTGTACTGTCTGTGTTAATGGACATAGGAACAGGAGCAAGCCTACAGGTGTGCCTGTATATCAACCTGCTTGCTATGGGACCACATGGAGAAGAAAAGGAGCCTGGAGTAGGGACTCCAGAAACGGGTGATGTCACCGGGTTGCCCCGCCCCCTTATTTAGCAGCGGGAGGCAGGGAACTGTCATTCAGCAGAAGCCTTCGTCAGGAACAGAGATTTTTTTTGTTTCTTTGTTCGGGGCTGTGGCTGGCGTTCATCGTCACTTTTTTTTCTTGCATTTTTTAATAATGGACTTGTTAAAACCCGTTGTTGCTTTTTTACTCTTTTTTGCCAACTTTTTGGGGAATGAGTAGGGGTACTATGTACCTGGGGGGCCCCCTTGTTAAGGGGGGCTTTCAGATTTCGATAAGCCCCCACCCGCAAGCCCCCACAACCACCTGCCAGGGTTGTGGGGAAGAGGCCCTTGTTCTCATCAACATGGGAACAAGGTGCTTTGGGGGGAGCCCCCAAAGCACCACCCCCATGTTAAAGGCATGTGGTCTGGTAAGGTTCAGGAAGAAGGGAGCCACTCACTCCTCCCTCTTTCCTCATCTGCTGGGCTACATGCTTGGATAAAGGCCTGGTATAGTTTTTGGGGGGACCACATGCCATTTTTTTCAACAGTTTTCAAATACCAACAATTCTTTTTTTTTACATTCAGGCTATCAGCAGGGAACCCCGCTGACAGCTGATGACTCATCAGTTGTTAAGGACGCAGCGGCCACCCACTCCTTAACCACTTTCAGACCGGACCAATTTGCAGCCAAAGGACCAGGCCCCTTTTTGCGCGGTCATGCAACGTGGCTCCCAAACAAAATTGACGTCCTTTTTTTCCCACAGAGCTTTCTTTTGGTGGTATTTGATCGCCCCTGCGGTTTTTATTTTTTGCGCTATAAACAAAAAAGAGCGACAATTTTGAAAAAAACGCATTCTTTTTTATTTTTTGCTATACTAAATATCCCCCCAAAAAATATAAAAAAACATTTTTTTTTTCCTCAGTTTAGGGCGATACGTATTCTTCTACATATTTTTGGTAAAAAAAATTGCAATAATCAATTATTGATTGGTTTGCACAGAAGTTATAGCGTTTACAAGATAGGGGATAGTTTTATAGCATTTTTATTAATAATTTTTTTTTATTAGTAATGACGGCGATCAGCGATTTTTATTGTGACTGCGACATTATGGCGGACACATCGGACATTTTTGACACATTTTTGGGACCATTGTCATTTATACAGCAATCAATGCTATTTAAATGCATTGATTCCTGTATAAATGACACTGGCAGTGAAGGGGTTAACCACTAGATGGCAGTGTGGGGGTTAAGTATGCCTAGGGGTGTGTTTCTTACTGTGGGGGGGCGTGGCTGTCAGCTAGTGAATGCTGATCTCTGCGCCAATCACAGGGAGCAGAGATCGGCGTCACTTGTTGCTAGGCAGAACGGGGAGATGCTGTTTATTTCCGTATCTCCCCGTTCAGTCTTCCCGTGAGACGATCGCGGGTGTCTCCGCGGCGATCGAGTCCGCGGGACCCGGCGACCGGCCTCACGGGGGGCCCGACCGGCGCGGGAGCGCGCCGCTCTCAGCGCGCTCCCGATGGCACGGACGGCAGTAAAAAGGGACTTATATATATGCCCTCCTGCCTGTCTGTGCCATTCTGCCGACGTACATCGCCGTGCGCCGGTCGGGAACTGATAGTTACTGCTTGTTAAGGATGCTGGTGGCCACTAGCATTAAAGCAAGGTTTCACTACTATAATACTGTGTCACTTCATAACATAGCATATGCGGTATTTTAGTAGTGTTTTTTTTGTAAATTTCAAAACATTTTCGAAATCGTTGTGTGCTATTTTATCACATACTTGAACGTGGTAAGATACCGCTTTGTGAATGGAGCCCAATTGAATTCTGACCATGGGAAATAGACTGATCAGCAGCTGCTGATCAAGATTGATTTACTAAAGGCAAATACACTGTTTACTTTGCAAGTGAATTTGGTTATTCTTTGCACAGTGTATTTTTACTGAATTTACTAAGCTAAAGGAAAACCCCTTGCAAAGTACAAATTCACTTTCAAGATACCAGCCTATTGCCTTTATCAAATCAACCCCACTGTCTTAAAGCATACCTGTTCTTGTCCGAAATGAATTAAACTCTTGCAGCCCACGTAATGCATAGGTGCAGTAGACATGTGCACACTGAAATATTTCACTTCGGAATTTCGTTTTCGTCTGAAAAATAAAGTTATTTAGTTACTCCCAAAATTTGTTTTTATTTATTTTGTTTCGTTAAAAAATACATTCGTCCAAAAATCTGAAACAATTAAGGTTGAATCTGTCATTGAAGGCTTATGGTGTCTGTCGAATGTTGTAAGAAGATTCAACGAAGCAGCTAAACTGTACGACGCCGCAATCATACATTTCCGGTCGAATGTTCTGCTTACAAGCTATAGTAGAATTCTAATGTTGTATGACGCTAGTAATAATTATATTTATTAGTTATTATTACTAGTCAATCAACATTAGAATTCTTCTATAGCCTATGGGCGGAGCATTTGACCATAAATGTCCGCTCGCGGCGACTGCTTCGTCAAATTTTCATGTTGAATCTTTTCTCTCTATGTCGAATAATCTTGTACTAATAGAGTTAGATTAGGCACATTCAAAAACGAAAATAAAGCATTTGTTTATGTTGGATCTTTCGGTTTTTGGATCCTGCACGTTCGTTATCGTTTGTTAAAACGATAACGAAAATACCCGAAATTCGGACAAAAATGCATTCGGACAAAAACAAATGCACATGTCTAATGTGCAGTGGCAAAGAGGATGGGCTTTTATGCTCACACTCCACACATACAACAACGGCAGAGCTTTGTGTGCTGAGAGTGCACTCACTGTGTGCTATCAGCATAGTGACCAAGCTCTCAATGGTTCTCGTTCTCTACTAATGATCAGAAGGTGGCAGTACCAGGTCCTGATCATGTGATCACTGTGACAGCCAATCACAGTGGTCATATGATCTGCTGATCCTTCCCACTCGCGAAGTGTAATGATGTAAAAAGATGCAAGGGCTGGAGGGGAAGGGGTTAAACAGCCACTGCAACAGGCAACATAAAGCACCTGTTCTTACCATATTAGCTGTGCCCTTCTCCCCAGTTTTCCACCACAGCCTTTATGCTGTCACGGCTTGTACTATATAATATACAAAGAATTGCTAAGATGTATAGGTATAGGAGCTTGTGATGCTGAATGTCAAATTTTTTCGCTATACAGTTGCTGGGCAATTGATATGGACACATAGTTTATATAGTGAATGCCTTAGTAGTCTGGTGCCTCTGTCTTTGTTATTATGGTCTGTGTGAAATTTCCTTTTTATTAATTTCTGTCTGAGGTTACGTGGCTGTCTGAAAGCCAGGAATGGGGAGTTCTGGAAATAGTATTTTCAGTAAAGCCTCATCAGATGGTCAGTGGCTAGACCTGAATCCATTGATTCATTATTCAGGAGCATACAGTTAATTCAGTGAATCTAATATTTTTTGCAGATAATCATACATTTTTGTTCCTATATTGTCTCATATAAAGGAAAGATTTGTCAAGACTTTTACATAAAGTATCTATATGATGTAGGAATCATATTTTACTATATGAAACTGATGCTCAGCAACTCTAACTAATTTTATGTGTAACCAGTCCAGGATTCTACTAGTATCCCTGATATATTATATCAATTTTATGTAACCAGTCCAGGATTCCACCAGTATCCCTAATATATTATATCACTTTTGTGTAACCAGTCCAGGATTCTACCAGTATCCCTGATATATTATATCACTTTTGTGTAACCAGTCCAGAAATCTTCCAGTATCCCTGATATATTATATAACTTTTGGGTAACTAGTCCAGAATTCTACCAGTACCCCTGATATATTATATCACGGTAACCAGGATTCCACCAGTGTCCTGATATATTATATCACTTTTGTGTAACCAGTCCAGGATTCCACCAGTATCCCTAATATATTACCAGGATTCCACCAGTGTCCCTGATATAGTATATCACTTGTGTGTAACCAGGGTAGGATTCCACCAGTATCCCTGATATATTATATCACTTTGTGTAACTAGTCCAGGATTCCACTAGTATCCCTGATATATTATATCACTGTAACCAGGATTCCACCATTGTCCCTAATATATTATATCACTTTTGTGTAACCAGTCCAGGATTCCACCAGTATCCCTGATATATTATATCACTTTTGTGTAACCAGTCCAGGATTCCACCAGTATCCCTGATATATTATATCACTTTTGTGTAACCAGTCCAGGATTCCACCAGTATCCCTGATATATTATATCACTTTTGTGTAACCAGTCCAGGATTCTACCAGTGTCCCTGATATATTATATCACTTTTGTGTAACCAGTCCAGGATTCCACCAGTATGCCTGATATATTATATCACTTTTGTGTAACCAGTCCAGGATTCCACCAGTATCCCTGATATAAATATCACTTCTTTAATCAGGGCATGCACTTATTTTAAATTGGGTTCATGTCTCTTCTTTATACACAACTTTATCCCATAAACATCTATGCAATGATAAAACTGTGTAACCCTAATTTTCCCTAGAAATCACAAGTCAGTAACAAAAATATTTGATATAAATTTAATGTCTGTACTAGATATTCATTGAAGAGGAAACATAAGCTGGCCATACACAGATCACATTTTAGTTGGTTCCTGCAGAGTAGCCCAAAATACATTTTGCGGGTGACAATGTTAGGACTACCCACCTCCCCAAAAAAAATGTTGACAATAAACTTTTGTTGAAGAAATACAAAATACAGTAGTCAGCACTGCAGATTCATCAATGTTTTTAGCATAGATGGGGGAATTGAGTATTTTAGCCTATGGGCTAAATAAGAAAAATCTTAATGTGTATGGCCTACTTTAGTTGGGATCCCCAAAAGATTTCTAATGAGGTCCTATTGTAAACAGTTTAGTGAACCATAAAAATCTGTGAGTCTGATTTCTCACCTAACACTGAACTTTATGCATCTCAAGCTTTTAACACTAATTCATATCTCGTGAATCCTACAGTTATTGAGTTACATCTATTAAATAATACAAGAAGATGCCAATCATTTAGACATCATACACCCCTATATTACAAGGCTCAGAAGGCTAAATGGCACATTAGACCTCACATTACAGAAATATACATAAATTCTATATCATATTTGATATCTAATAAATCATCATTTCATTCTGCTAAATAAAATGGTGATGGTCAATACCTTGTTGTACAAAAGTATAGATGTACTGTATTTAGGATAGCTCAGCTTTATTGTCATCTATGCAGTGTGTCCTTTCTCTAAAATTGATAAGAGTCTTGATTCTTGAAGATTTAAACAAGGCCTATTTGAGATAAAAATCGTTTTCCACTAAAAACTCACAAGCACTGAATAATGTGTGACATTCAGCAGCTATGTACGTTATTGCTTCACTGTTTGTCTGTGACTATGGAATAAACAACAGCTGAGGACAGCTCTCCCACACAGCTGACGTGTAATATATTCCAGCAGTTTAGAAGAACAGAACTTTAAATATTGTGAAATGTGTGCAACAAATTGTTCTGTTATTTCATGTGAGAAGAGTAAAGATTGAAGTATAGGTGAAAAATATTGTTATATATTTTAAAAGTAAAAACAACAAAGGGTTATTTCTATGTGTAATGTCAAGTTTAAAAAAGGGCTACGTGGGCTGCTATTACTGACCCATTTTGAATTGGGCATAGGGCGGCAGGTCTGCCAGGGGCGGCACAGAACAACACATACGTCATGCTACCAACTGTAACACATTCTTGTGTTTTATAATAGGTTCCAAGCTGCTACCCTGCTCTCTAGGTCCTCATTACTGCTATTCCTCTGCATATTGTATATTTTTGCTGCTGGAATAATAAACAGTTCACAGTTACTGTTCACTGAACCAGGATTAGAACCAAACTGCTAGCAGAGTAAGGTGATTTATTTTTTACAATTACAGTTAGAATTGTAATTTAATTCCTGGATCCAAATGCAATTTAGCCCTGGTTCACACCAGTGTGGCTTTGAAAGTGCTATTTCAAAAACACAGATCAGTGTGTGATTTGCACCTCTGATTTCATTAAGGCATGTAACTTAATTTAGCAGAAGTCTATTCAAGTCGCAATGAAATCAGAAAAAAGTAGTGCAGGAAACGTTTTCAAAGTTGCTCAGTCACAGCGATTTGAACGATTCCATTGCCAGCAATGGGGCGCAACTTGTCTTGAGATTTGGAACTGCCAAATTGCATGACAAATTGCACCAGTGTGAATGAGGGCATAGTGTAACTCTCAATATAACTGTTGGATTTAAACTAGGGTCCTCCATAAACATTTCAGTAGATATAAACAACAATGTAACCTACTGAGAACAATTGATTTGTTCCTTGCATGTCAGTCTCTTCCTCTCTGATTCTACACCATTTATTATTACAGTGGTTTTCCACTTTAAACAAGAAAGTGTAAACCCCTTGAATTGTAGACTAATGCAGGTCGACAGATAACTCTGCACTTACAACCCCTGGCAGTTAGCTGCCTTGTTAAACATTGAAAACCACTTTGAACTTCAGCTTCTTAAAAACCTTTTATCTTCTTAGGTGACAATGCCATCAGCGAAAAAACAGAAATGATCCACCTCTCCCCCCTCACTGAATATGTTGGAAAGAAAGAAGATAGACAGATAGACTTCTGTGACAGATCCTGTGATGAGTTAAGCACTATGTTTACCGAACTATCTGGACTGCGTGTTGTTGTCAATAACCTGCTTGACAACCTTCAAAAAGTGGTAAATATAGGTTCTCATTCAATTTGTACAAATTATATATAAATATAGATTAAATTATTCACTGGAAAAAAAAGGACAGCCGGGACATCAAAGCCCCGCACTTACCCCATCTAGGGCTTTCTTCCTCCTCCTGTGGTGTGGATCACTGCGCCTTCTGCCATGCATCCCCCTCCTCCTCCTCCTAGGAGTCCAATAGGATCGCCTGACCTTTCAGCCAATTGGGAAACAGGTATCAGACCTGTGTTTCCAGATTGGCGGAGTGACGATTCCATGTTAGAAAAGCAAATATTAATTTGCTTTTATAACACACCTGGGTGGGTTCCGAGCGCAATACTCTGCACTCCAAGCCTATTTTGAAGCCTATTAGAGCATATGGCTCTAATCAGGTGCTTAAAAAAAACACCCCCACCGCTGTAATTCATGAGCTCAACATCCTGAAACTTGGCAGGACGCATGAATAGGGGGTGGCCTCGGAGGTCGTGGATAGATTAATGCTATGCATAAATCTATCCATTAACCATATAGGGGGTAGTGTGGATAGAGGGGGTGGCACCTGTGCACCCTTAATGGATGCACCACCCCTGATATATATATATATATATATATATATATATATATATATATTTATTTATATACTGAGGGTTTGCAGAACAGAGTATAGATTTAAAGTGGTTCTAAAGGTAAAACATTTTTTACCTTTAATGCATTCCCTGCATTACGGTAAAAAAAGAAAAAGTTTCACCATTGCAATACCCTTCCCTCCCACCCAAATACTTACTTAAATCCTGTACCAATCCAGCAAAGTGGCTCCTGCTGCTGTCAGACAAATCCTGTGAGTAGAGAGTGGGGGGCAGGGCCCAAGCTGAGCTGTATGTGTCAATGGGCGCACATAGCCCGACTTAGGATCAAGCCCACATCTCTGCCCCCATAGGGAGTGCTTGCTATGGGGCAAACACAAAAGAGGAGGAGCCAAGATCACTGGTGGGGAACCAGAAGAGGATTTTTGGGGCTGCACTTGCAATACCATTGTACAGAGCAGGTGAGTATAACATGTTTATTATTTTATTTAAAAAGAATGCCCTTAAAACCACTTTAATAAAGTATTGGTATATATACATTATATATATATATATATTATACAGTACACAATGAATAGGTGCAAAGCATAATGATATTGGAGAATGTATGTAGGAAGTCATGAAAATTTGAGGCATTTATATACTTTGGCATGACTATCAGGCAGTGACAAACATATACTAGTATACTAGCACAGTTTGCAAAAAGTTTAGCGATTGTTTAGCTGTCTTATTAAAATATTTATTCTACCATTATGACATTGAAAGACTGTACATTTTCTTTTCAAATGCCTGAATTTAAAGTTTTAATTCAGCTATATAGTTTTTAAGTAGAAGACAATATTAATACTACCCTTAATTTGCAATTCATTTCAGTCTGAAGAAAACCAGGAGTTGTGGGAACTGATTGGGCCAAACAAAACCCTAAAAAACCAATCAGTGTGCTGGCAGGATGGACGTGTCTTTGGTGATAATGAAGACTGGATTGTAGACAGTTGTACCAAATGTACCTGTCAGGTAACTATGACACAAAATACGATTACAGTATATCTGTCCATTTGTTTGATAGTGAAACAGGTTACTTGGGGTATTAGAACAGAATCCACTATTTACAAAAAATGAATTACTTTCCCTTAAAGTTCCCATTTTTTTTGTTTTTTGTAGGGTTTAAATCACCTAGGAATTTTCAATTACATTTTTTTTTTTTTTATTTCTGGGTCCTTTCAGGAATTTATTTTCACTTAGTTTAACATAGATGCATTAGGTAGTGAAAGGAACTCTCTCCAAAGTGAGGGAAATTTTCTCCATAGCTGTCCCTGGAACACGTGCCTTAACATTTTTGTCTGTAGATACACTGTAGTTGTAAACTGTGAAGCCTTCTCAAACATGTGATTTCCACTCTCTACACAGAGCTCAAAAACAGTTTGTCATCAGATTACGTGTCCAACTGTGCATTGTGACAGCCCAACTTTTGTTGAAGGAGAGTGTTGTCCTGTCTGTTTCCGTAAGTGACATATTTCTCTTTTAGGAGACAGATTTCTATCCATATTTTGCTCTTTGCCAAGATATTATTTTTCTGTGGTACGATTCTAAAATATAACACTTCTTTCATGCATTCTTGTCTTCCAGCATTAGATAACGAAGCTGGTTGGTCTCCATGGTCTGAATGGACAGAATGCTCTGTAACCTGTGGCCCTGGAACCCAACAACGTGGAAGATCATGTGACGCTACCAGTAGTACTTGTGTTGGCTCCTCAATCCAAACTAGAACATGCAACCCTGGGAAATGTGACCACCGCAGTAAGTGATTAATGATTGTAGTCATGAGTGGCATGTGACTGTGTAATAAAATAACACCATTTTCTATTGTTTTTAAAGTACGTCAAGATGGTGCTTGGAGTCATTGGTCCCCATGGTCAGCCTGTTCTGTGACATGTGGAATCGGCAACATCACCCGTATTCGCCTATGTAATTCCCCCAAGCCCCAGTTAGGGGGAAAGAACTGCACTGGATTTGGACGGGAAACAAAAGAATGTGAAGGGGTCCCATGTCCAAGTATGTTTTTAGAACAGTATCATATTTTAAGTAATAGGTTACTTGTTATAAAGCACTGGGTTAAGACCCATAAACTGGTGGATTTTTTCTGGCCTTCAGACAGTGTCCATTGCTCCTTGTTTTAAGCCAGTGTACATGGATGTTTGCACGTATTTAAGATGCATCTGTCATGCAGAAGCCATTGAGTTTTCAGGAAAATAGCAAAGTGAATAAAAGTAGTGAAGTTGGTCATATACAGATGTTAGAAAGATCAGACCTTTTGAAAAGCTAAACAAATGTTAGAAGATTCCTTTTTCACTCAACATGCATATCCATTTGACGGGCAAACTCCCCACAGGCAGAGAATAATGATTTGTTTGTGCAGGAAAGAACAGTGACATTTTAAATGCCTGAAATGTTCCAGCCAGCTGGATCTGTATTGTTTGCTACCTCAGTGTCCAAGTCCAAACCACAAACACAAGGAGGCCTTTGCATAATTGCACTTATGTAATCCATATTCTGCAAAGTCTTCTACAATATATGTAAAGTGTAAGAGAAAGGTTCTTTTGCTGTGCAATGAAAAGGAATGTGAATGTTTTGGCTAATCTTATCAAATTTTGTTATATACATTATCATTATAGCCATGCCATAGATAAAACACAGTAGGTTAAAAATATACTGTTTTTCATTTTTTTATTCAGTTAATGGTAAATGGGGTCCTTGGTCACCATGGTCTAGCTGCAGTGTTACCTGTGGAGGAGGTCTGCGAGAGAGGTCCCGTATTTGTAATAACCCTAAGCCACAATATGGAGGAAAGAAATGTGGCGGTGATACAAAAGAGAAGGAAATGTGTAATAAGCAGGATTGTCCAATTGGTAAGCTATTTAACCATCATTGTCCTATAAGGAGAAAAACAGTCTATGTTAATTTGAGATCACCTACTCGTTGTTGTTTTTAGCTAGGCTAGATAGCATGTGCCATTTGTTGCTCTTAGGCATTGTATCTGATGTAACACATATTTTACTGTGATATTCTGTCGTAAAAAATAGAACCTGTGATGACAAAGTAACTCAAGCTGATGTTTTGTGAGTTTCTGAAATTTCGCTGTTTTGTAACAGCAGCAGAACATCTGCTTTTATAAATTCCAGTCTCAGAAACAACATGTTTGTAGCAATGAATGCCAGAGTGTGAACATTATAGTAGGCTTCAATGCATTTCCTGAAAAATCATCAGCTGGTTTTAAGAGTTTGGCCTACTGGGATTGTCAAATATAGTGACTGTAAATTTACTTTTGCGAAAAGCCGACAAGGAAGTGTATAAAACTACTGCTTCAGGGTAGAAACCTTATATTTCCTATCTGCAATGTTAAACAACACTTAAATAAACAAAAAATATTACACACTGATGGCATATATAGCCTATATGAGAGGCATTCAAATTGAAACAATACAAATTCTGTGATAGAAAATGTAGAAACATGGGCAAGTCATAAACCTTATTGTAAGGTAGATGGGAATCTAAAAGTTACAGACTTACAGACTTATTACAGACACAACTACTACAGTTAAAACTTAAAACAATAGTCAAAATGGATTCTTCCTGTTTCAGATGGAGGATGTGGGCTAAATTCCCCATATGGTCTTTACAGCTGGGGAGATTTTTTGCCCACCTCCACAATGGCTAAAGTAGCCAAGCTACTATTGTCTCTGATAGTAAAAGCTAAGGGGTTGCTTTACTAAGGGCAAATAGGCTTTTCATCTTGTAATGAAATGGAAATGTTCCCTTAGATCAGTGATTTTGACAAACATTCACCTTACAAAATAACCCAATTGTAAAAAAATCTGTATTTTTGCTTGCAAATGTTTGAATGATGGGAGTCAGTAGAGCTTCACTACATTCACTAAGCTAAATGAAAAGCCCCTTTCAAAGTGAACAGCTTTGAACCCCTAGTGTGTACCGCTTCAATCAAAATGGCAAATTTTGTTTGGGTTGAATTGCTTTTTATTATGTTACTTTAAAGTATAACATGATTGGTAAGGTCAAACAAAATACCCTCTAAAGCATCCAGCTCCCAAAACAGCTCAAAACATAATCTGTTATGCCTACCACTAAGACTAGCAATGCAATGCCTTTGAACCTAAGACTGTAGATCTGTTGCTAGGGATGAGCTGATGGTTTGAACTGAACTTTGGCTGTTCGGGTGAACGCCCAGATTTTTGCCCATTTGGCCAGAGACAAGCATCATATATATCTCTACCGCTGTCAAAGGTTCCTAAGGAAGAAGCGGATGCTGCCATCTGCTGCACACTTAGGATCTGCCATTGACACCACTAGAGAAATCCCCACCACATAAACAAAGCATTAGCACAGGGTTTTTAATCTTGGTGAGTCAGTGGGCAGCGAGCATCATGAATGATGATGGATTTAAAAAAGGGGACTTTTGTGGGGAGTTTTTTTTTTTTAAGGATTTGTCAAATATTTGTGGGTCATTATTTCTAGGCTACTTGTTTTTTGTTTTGAATGAGTAGGGGTACCCCTCATTCACTTAAGGGGTGGTATCTGGGGGCCCCCTTATTCTTACAGGGGGCTTCCATATTCTAATAAGCCCACCTGTGGGGAAGAAACCCTTGTCCCCATCATCCCCCCCATGTCGAGGGCAAGTTGTCTGGTATGGTTCTTGCTCATGCCCCCCCCTCCACCTTTCCTGATCAGCTAGGTTTCATGTTCAAATTAAGGGGCTGGTAGGAATTTTTTAGGATAACCTCACACTATTTTTGTTTTTTTGTGTGAGAGTCCCCTTAAAATCCACTTCCTGGGGAGGAAACAATACACATTTTTTCATTGTTGCTGTAGGATGTGCTACAGTAAAGGGGATATTTACTATTTTTCTGACAACCCTTTGCCTATTAGCCCAGAAAATGGGCATTTTTGATTTGACAGACTCGGCTCCCATTGATTTAGAAGGAGTTTGGATTCTGCATCTGAACTTCGCAGAACCCTGCTTGAATGGAACCCAGGGCATGTTGAATCATCCCTAGTAGTTACCACAAGCAAGCAGTTGGATTTCACTGTACACATTTTACAATAGTTATTCAAATGTTACTTCCTGGCTGCTAGCTAACATATTAAAGCACTGTAGTAATAGTATCTACTGCATTTTTCCCTTAAAATGTAAATAAACCCTTAGGGATAGTTCACACTAGGAATCACACAGGAATGAGAAGCACGTTCTTGTGCAAGTCACATTTTGTTCAATGCAGTACGATTTGAGCTCATTTTGAACTGGCTCAAATTACACTGAACCGCACTGCACCGCATGCACTACTTTTGGAAACGTACTGCAACTGGAACTCATGGTACTTCTGTACCATAAGATCTGGTGAAGGCAAACTCTCTGCATTTGCGACCTGCATTTGGGGTGTCGTTAAATTAACATTGACACCCATTGCAGGTCGAAACTGCAGTACATTTTGAATGCAGTGTAGGAAATGCACACATGATGTGAATTTCCAACACCATGTTCTGATGTGAATGGGGCCTCAATGTATTTTTCAGTATGTCTTACTGTATACAGTTTCCTTGAAGAGATTGTTACCTTAAAAAAAAAAATATGGATCCTGTCCCTTTAAAGTATGTTATACAGCACAGTGCTTGTGCTGTGTAATTTGCCCCCCTGTATCACCTGAGATACCTGGCTGATCCTGAAAGTTTCTACCCTCCCCTCTGTAAACTAACCACAGGTCATCACGGCTGCTGAGCCCTGGCACCGTGGTCAGTTTACATGCCCCCATCAGCCGCTGTGTCCTGTCTGCTCTCCTCTCTGCTCTCCCCCCTCCCTTCCCTACCTGTCAGCTTGTGACAGTGCCTGCCCCTCCTGCTGCTGAAATAACATGTATATTTTCATATTATCCACTCTGTGTCCTAATCCTGTGTCCCCCTGTGTGTGTGATTTATAAAATAAATCCTGATTTTACCTCATTTTAGAGTACCACCCGGTGCTCACGTGACTGGCCAGCTCTCTCCTCCTCTCGTCCCAACTGATGTCAGTGGTGGAATCTTAGCCCTGCCCGCTGCAGATGTCAGGCATGCAAAGAGAGAGCCAGCCGGTCATGTGAGCGCTGCTCTGAAATGAGGTATAATCTCATTTTTTTTTTTTATAAATCACACACATAGGGGGACACAGGATTAGGACACAGTGTAGATAATATAAAATAAGACTGGCTTAACAACCACTTTAAACAAATCTTTTTTGTAAACTTTTTACAAAGTTTATAACCTGAAGATCCTGCCAGTAGCAGTACTTCCTGTGGCAAGCTGGCAATGAACAATACTGCCTCACATTTGGCAGCAACATTGTCAGATTGGGAGCTCCTTCATTTGACTGTTGGGCTGCCCATCAGGTCTATTAGAAAGACCGCCCAACAGACTACTGTTTGTTTCTTGCTACAGCTGATATTATATTATGTTTTTACAGATGGGTGCCTATCAAATCCTTGCTTTCCTGGAAGTGAATGCAATAGCTACCCTGATGGATCTTGGTCATGTGGAGCTTGTCCAGTTGGTTACATTGGCAATGGGACATTTTGCGAGGATCTGGATGAGGTAGAGTATAAAGGAAAATATATAACGATGTAAAGCTCAGAACATATCCAAAAATATGCCTGCTCTGCTGATGGCTAGCAAAAAAAAAAAAAAAATGCCACACCCAGAAAGAAATAACCAAATTATATATGAAATGTCAAGATTGTTACTACTTGAACAGGACAGGCATGTCCATTATCTTCACTTATATTACATATAACAGTTATTGAACCATTAGCACAATACATTAAAACATACATCCAATTATTAGAGGAATTAGATGGAAGAGCATAAAATAGCGCTTTATGCTGACACCATTATTTTGATAGTTTCTAACCCTACCGTATTGCTTCCAAAAATTCAAACCACTGCAACTACTTTTAACCGTGTTTCATATGAAAGAGTTCATGAAATGACATCCGAAATACTAGGATTGAATTCTTACCAAAAAAATACCAATTTCTATATCTCAACTCAAGGAAACTGCAAGCAATGTAATATTTGGTATCCAAATGCCCATATGAAATGCCCTTAGAGGGCAGAATTGTGGCTTTAAATGCTTATCCTAAGAAAATTGCTTTGTGCTTTCCATACTTTACCAATGCCACTTTCCAAATAATTTGTTTTCCTCGCTCAGAAGTATCTTAATCAGTATGTATGGCACTACAAAAAACACAGAAGCCAGTATGCTGTTCTTTCTTAGTATGAATACCCTGTAGGAATTTGATTTCCCAGCCTATATCATTGTTACCAGGTAACTCTTTTAGATCAGGTTAGGTACTGGTGGTCTCCTGACACTGATAAACTGTGGTCTGTAATGGAAAGACAACATCTGCCATGTTGCAATAAAAAAGGCTTTTATTAGCCCTTAAATGGGGAGGAAATATTACAATTTCAGTCTCTCTATGGTTAACACCACTATTGAAGCTTGGAGGAATGCAGATTCCTGCCCTCCACCTTGAACGTGTACTAAGAGGTGTCTGGTACATTGATTCACCTCAGTTGAAGGACTTTTTGAAACATTTAATGGTTAAGAACATCAAATACAGCAAACGTGTAACTGTGGTAAGATGTATATACAGTATAGACAGTACAACACTCCGTACAAAATGTCCAAATGCTCCAACTCCATTTCAGCTCTGTATTGGATATATTTTTGTGTTACAGGGTAACACAATCATATCCTATAATACTGCATTCTTTACTTTATCTCTTTTTTAGACAAAACCATTCATGTCAACAACAATCTTCCCATAAGATTGTATGATAATTTAGGCATGTTATTTACCTGTAAAAGCCTCTCTTATGTAGACCTTTAAAAGCCTTGTCACTACTGCTGAGCACTGTCAATTTGATGTGATGTTAGCATTCCCAAGCAGACTCAGGGCTGTCAGGGCTGTCAGTCAAGTGACACCCTGTTGTATTTACCTTCGCTTCTTTCCATGGCAGCTACATATATAATATTTTGTCTTTGCTCCTTGGTTACCTTGCGGGCACGCTCAGGAGTCCAGCATTTGCAAACATAGACTCGGCCCTGCCCACTGCGTCATTGGATTTGATTGACAGCAGCGGTAGCCAATGCCTGCACTGCTATCAATCTATCCAATCAAGAGCCGGAACCCTATGGAGAGAGGGAGAGCCCATCTCCGCCGAGTGAATGAAGGGGCTCAGGTAAGTTAAATGTGGGGGCTGGGGGGGCGGTCACTGCCAGGTGTTTTTTCACCTTAATGCATAGGATGCATTATGGTGAAAAAACACGAGGGTTTACAACCCCTTTAATTCAATATTGCTTTCTGTTTTTACCTTTTTCCCCATTAACGATACATAGAAGTTTAAAGACATGGAGAAAAAAGAAATGTAATTGTTAAAGTGACTCATCTGCTGTCACTTGGCCTATAAAGCAAACATCATTAGTGCAACTAATTGTTTATTGTATTTACTCTATGCTTGCCAGTAACAAAAGTCTATTGTTTCTCCTTTATTGATAGTGTACACTGGTTACGGATGCTTGCTTCCGCCTGGGTGGTGTCCATCGATGTGTGAACACAGATCCTGGTTATCAATGCCTTCCTTGCCCACCTCGCTACAAAGGCAACCAACCATTCGGTGTTGGATTAGAAGTTGCACAGAAAGACAAGCAAGTGAGTGAGCCTTAAATGTAAACATTTTTTTTAAAGTAGGAGGTCAAAGGGCAGTCTGTCTACAAGATACTTAGTCAGCTGTGACAGATTGGGACACATGACCTAATGAATGGCTGGTAAATAACCATTGGGGAAAGTATGGGCAAGCAGGAGAAAGACTTTTCTTATGAGGTATGATTGACTTGTTGAAGGTAGCTGACACTTGGTCATTAATCTCCACACTCTGTTTTAAAAATCCTTCAAGGAATTCTAATAAAAAACATCTGTCAAAACAATATCAGATTGTACTTAGCTGCTATCAAGAGTGACAGGTCAGCAGTGGAATGCACGGGCAAAAATACTTTTCTAGTGGATGAGACTGGAATGTAGAAAATTTCAATAATTGTGTTTTGTCAGTTTTTACAGAAAAAAACTGTGCAAGAAAGAATATTTCTGTTAAAAATGCTTCTACAAAGTTATCAAGTAGCTTGACAGTTAATAACTTAACTCTTACTCTTAATAATTTCCCTTCCCCTGCTCTTCGCCTCTAGTTTCCTAGTCCGTTACTATTGTTCTAAGCCTTTTAGCTTCTCTTAGTACAAGTAAAGAACATGTAAAATAGTGATCCATTATAAAGACATACTTCATTAGTCTTTACTTGCAACCCAGACCCTATTTTGTGTCTCTTTATGTTATCAATAATGCTTTTTTATAATATATATTTAATTCATTTGTGATTTAAAACATTTTATCAAAATCTTTTTTCAGGTATGTGAGCCAATAAATCCATGCAAAGACAAGTCTCACAACTGTCACAAGTTTGCAGAATGTATTTATATTGGCCACTTCAGTGAACCATCTTTCAAATGTGAATGTCGCACAGGCTATGCAGGTGATGGCATCCTTTGTGGAGAAGACTCTGATTTGGATGGCTGGCCCAACAATAACCTAATCTGTGCTGCCAATGCTACTTATCACTGCGTCAAGGTAAGAATTGAAGAGCTTTATGATTGAGATTTGCAGCAATCTGTTATCTTGACAGCTCTGCATCTGCATGGTGACTACACTTAAGTGGGGTACACACTATAAGAAAATCAGGCGAACAATCGTCCGATTTTCCTCTTTGTTTCACAGCAAGTCAAAACGAGGAAAGAAATAAAGTACGAAAATTCTCGTATGACAAAGGTTTTTTTTTTTGTTTATTGTTTCTAAACATGTGCATTCTTTCGTTTCTGATTTTTTTCTCATGTGAAAATCGTAGGAAAATTGTACACATTAAATGAAAATCGTTTATTCTGTTCCCATACGAGACAAATTTTGGAGTTTGAAGGTCAGAATCGGCTGTCAAAAGTTGCACACACACTATCAGAAAATCGTACAATCGTTCCTTCGATTAACATGTTCGCCCGATTTACTTATAGTGTGTATGAGGCTTTAGTTCAAGCTGCAAAGCACCAATTTGATTTGTTTTGCTTAATTAGACCATTCAGGATGTCAATATAATTTCTAAGACTTGATGCTGTTAGATAGAAATAAGCTAGGGATTAGGATATACTTCCGGAGCTGGTCCATGACCTGTTGGGGGCCGGGCCAAGGGGAGGGGAGTTGTCAAGTCACAATGCAGATCAAAAAAAATTCTGGTTTCTTCCCCTCCACGAGACCCGCTCTTCTCCATAATGGTGGTGTCAACCCCGGACCTCTAGTGGCTGGTCTGGACCATGCAGGAGACACCCTGCAGTCAGGGCACTCCACACCTTCCACACAGTAAGGCTACAATGAAGGGCTATTATATTCAATTGCAATACAGCAAGGGGTAAGTGTTGGGAGAGCAAATGATGCTCTGCCCCCTGTCAATAAGTGGTGGCTACTCTCCTCCTTTTGTCGCCCTGGGGCACAACAAACACATGGATGCAGGAGCCTGGTGATCTGAGGTTCTCAGTGAGCTCTGTGCAGTAATACACTTACTGATAGCGTTTCCATAGGAGTCTTTGTGCAGTCAAGCCTCTCTGCTAATAATCTGTAAAACACAGAAATTACTGTTAAATACTGCAACAATACCACCCAGCCCCCATTGCTACCAACCACAACTACCCACCCCCCACGACACAAACACCCCCCCCCCCTGCTTTTGGCTGCACAATACCTGTCCCTGGCACCAAACAGTTGGTAGACTGCTGTTCTACCATGAAACAGGTGCAAAACACTGTATAGCTGAACATTCATTCTCAGTCCAATATTATATCCTTAGTTATAAAGCATTGGTTAGCTTAGGTTTTACTTTCTGAATTTCATAAATATAAAATATTAAATCCAACAGGAAACTATTTGTACTAGCATGTATTTAAACAAAGCCCAATCTCCTAATTAGTTAGCCTTCAAAACTGACCATAGACCATCAAAAATAAGGCATGTCTGTGGATGTTACATTTTATTCAAATGAAACACCAGGTAAACAATAAACTTTTAGACATAAAAAAGGAAAGCCTTCTCAATGCTCTGCATTCCCACCAGGCAATGTCACAGAACAAAGAAAAAGATGGCCAGCCAAATCTTCATTCTGGCGTTACCCTATTTAGCTTCTAGCTATATTGGATGCAAAGACTGCATTCAATATTACAGCATTGTGTCAGTCTTAACCAGTACATGCAGTGGGATTGCAGAAAAGAGTAGTGCTAATTTAATAAATGTAGACCCCCGGGCAGTACCTGCCTTTCCTCTACCCAAATTTAAAGTGTTTAAAAAATATCTATTTCTGGCAACAGTGGATGCAGAGGTAGATTTGCTGGGGTTCAGCTTTATTACACAACATTATCTTAAGCTGTTTATTATAGTCAGCTTCTCGGCATAGTAATTTTTCCTTTCTTCTCTCAAAGGATAATTGTCCACTCCTCCCTAACTCTGGACAAGAAGACTTTGATAAGGATGGTGTGGGCGATGCATGTGACAGAGATGATGACAATGATGGCGTAGATGATGAAAAGGTAAGGGTAACAATTAACATACAAAGTGTCTTTAGCTTTTAAATAAAAATACTTAAAATCACAAATGGAATAAAATATAAATCCATAAATGTATTTATTATGTCCTCTGGATTCAACTATGTACCGCACTTCTGGACATCTGAACAGCAGCACAGCAAGTGTTTGTAACTAGGCTGGAAACCAGTAAAGCTCTCTTAAATAATCTGTGTCGGCTGCATGTGCTCTAGAGTTGGGTTATCATTGAGAGGAACAGAGGTGTGGTTGGTCTGCAACCTGAACTTGCAATCTCTGCACAGTAAATTGTAAGAGCAATGTGGGAATAAAGAGTCGGCTGTGAAAAGGCCTAGAGGTTAGCGCTCCTACCTTGCATCACCAAGGTCCGCGGATCAAATCCAAACCAGGATGCTACCTGCATGGAATTTCCATGTTATCCTTGTGCTTGCATGGGTTTTCTCCCACACTCCAAAGACATGCTGGTAGGTTAATTGGCTCCTGTCTAACTTGGTCTTAGTGTGTGCATGTGAGGTAGGGACCTTAGAGTGTAAGCTCCTTGAGGACAGGGACCAATGTTAATGTAAAATATGTAAACCACTGCAAAAATTGTCTGTGCTACCGTGTATAAATACTAATGAAGTTAACTATCAGTTAACATTGCATTACTTGTAGTTTAAAAAACTTGAGATCATATTTCTCATAAATATAGAATGCAATCCTTCTTAAAATAAGGAACCAATTGTATTTCTAAGATATGGGGGTTTATATATATTTTAAAATGCCCCTAAACAATTTTTACACTATACTTTGTTGATTGATCTAAAATTTGGGAGGCATACAGTTACACATTTCAGTCTGCTATTCACACTCCTTGAAACCAAGCCGTATGACTGGCTTTTGATGACACAAAGTGATTTTGGTGCTTTAAAGGTAATTCAGTCTTTTATCGTGTTGTTTTTAAAGTGATTGTAAACCATTTTTTTTAAATAACAAACTTACCTGTTTTGTGCAATGGTTTTTCACAGAGCAGCCCCGATCCTCCTCTATTCTGGTGCCCTGCCAGGGCTCCTGGCTCCTCCACTTCTAGGTGTTCTTTTTATCAAAAATACTGAAAGAACTTGCCAGTAAGTACAGCACAGTGTTTTCTACTTGAACAATTAGCGAATATGGTGCAAGAAGGTTGACCTCAAAGCTCATGAGGTTATACCACAAAGAAAAGAGAAAATTTAGTCTAAGCCTCTCCAAAATTAGCCTTATAAAATTTCATCTACATGCTTCACTGTCAATAAACTATTAGATTTGGATACTTGTTACCAAACAGAATGAGAATTCCTTTCATAAACTGAGGAAGGTTTTCCTTTAGGGCATTTTTAAATGTCCAAATAAGAAATATCTCACGTTGTATCACTTTACCATCATATACAGGCCTTATGAATGACCAGAAAAAAACATTTTGAATAAAAAATGTTTAATGTTCCTTTCTTTTTATTTTAAAATGGATGTTAACGCTTGCCTATAATATCCTAATAAATAATACTCTTTTGATAGCTTTGTGCCAAACTGTAGTCAAACCAGCATACATATGGCAGAATGTTATGTGTTGTTTCTATTTAGAAATATAGGAAAAATTTTCTCATAAACCAGACATCAGAATTAAAGCTGAAGTATGGCCAAAATTATTTTTGTTGGCCATTTGCAAAGGAAAATTAAGTTAGCCCTAATGATGTGTGCCCCATCTCTAGCTGCTGAAACATTTGTTACATATCTCACACTTGCCATATGCTAATCAGAATTCATCCAATCCATGTAATCTGGGGAAAGTCAGCTAACACAGGCAGAGTAGCCAACCTGCACATGCTCAGTTGTGTCTTTTATGCTGGAGAGAATAATTACTTGTTCTCAGAGATAGCCAGGTCACATGATATTGACATCACACATGTGGGAGTGTATACAGGCTGATGTGGAAATCTCCTCCTACCTGAACTCTCAGCACTAGAGAAACGCTGCAATTTATCATGTGACCATGGTATACAGATCAGCCAAAAAGGTATATAGTGGCAATATTTTATTGTAAAAAGAAGATTTATAAGCTGGGGGGGGGGGGCAGATTAACTACTCTAAAATAAGAATAGGAGTAAAAGCAAATCCCCCACTGACCCCCATTTCTCACAGAGGACAAGGGGGCTCTCTTTGCGTCTAGAGGAAAATAGATTTAATCTCCAAATACAGAAAGGTTTCTTCACAGTAAGAGCTGTGAAAATGTGGAATAGACTCCCTCCAGAGGTGGTTCTGGCCAGCTCAGTAGATTGCTTTAAAAAAGGCTTGGATTCTTTCCTAGGTGTACATAATATAACTGGGTGCTAACATGTATAGCTAAAGTTTATCCAAATATGCTATGTATGTTACATTCTTTATTACTTTATTAATATATTTACAGCTTACCGATCTTCATACCAGGAGCTTTGGATATGATTTTTAGCAGGGGTTGGATAGGATTTTTAACCACAAACTATTCAAGGGTTCTTCACTGATAAAGGGTTCAGAAGGCTGGTCTATTGCATTGTTCATTACTCTCTAACATGTCTTCAGACTCTAGGAGCTAGAGGGGAAAGGAGTATAGGCTATTTACAGGACATAAAGCAGGATGTAGAAGGACTAAAGGGCAACTTTAAATTATAGTCTAATCAGCAGGCAGGTAACAGGGAATTTATCATTGGGAGTCAATGCAAAGTATGCGATGTCAGTTTCTAATGTTACCATTTCATCATCAGGACATACACATGAAACACAGAAAGAAGAACTCATAGTGGTATATATGAGCAGAGTTTTTTTTTATGATCATTCAAACCATCTGTGTCTGACCACACACAGATCCTACTTTTGAATTCCTTCTTACACCATACGAATGACTAAGATGAACCCCATAAGCAGTAATAATTTTCTCACAAAAGGGTTGATTTTTTTTTTATAAAATAACATTTGACTTTTGAATATGTTTTATGGTAGATTTAGATGCATGGAATAGCACAGCTCTTTAGATGAATACAGTTTCATATGGTCTGGCAACACTTCTTATATATGAACCTTGAATGCATTAATGGGACTCCCTTTATCCTTTGTTGTTATATGCAATGGTTCTCAGTTGTTTTTGTTCTTGTAATTTCTTGGCATTACCACACACTTCATAAAGATTTAAATACCATTCAAACCACAAGTTGGAGCATATTACACATGTTATAAGTTTATTATATTTTCTAGAATGGATAATTGTTATGTATACATTGAGAGATTAGGCAGCAGCGGTTAATTATAAAAAAGCGGTGAAGGTAGCAGGGGAGGCCACAGAATTGTCTGCAATAGTATGGGAGCTGCCAATCTTTGTTTTAAAAGTGGAGTTCAATTCAAAACATTATTATTTCATTTTGGATAGAGTGGGGGTTAGAATATTACCTCAGTGGGAACATAGACAGCAAAAATACCTGACAGAAGCTCCAACCTTTCTTCATTTTGTGAAAAAAAAGAGACCACTGTCACAGGGAGAGAATGCCAAGGCCTCAAATCTGGGCTTTAAAGGTGTATAAAAAAAATAAAAAATAAATATATATATACATTTAGGTCCATATATATTTGGACACAGGCACAATTTTAGCTTTTTTCAGCTATTTACCAAAACATATTTAAGCTATTTATAAAGGGGGGAAGTATGGGACTTTACATGAGACATCCTGGGAAGTAGGAGTCTCCATCCCTATCAATTACAAATAAGGAGGGGAGATTTGGGACTTCAAATGAGGCACATGAGTGGAAAACACATCGGATCAAAAACACAGATTTATTAAGAATATACCGAACATAACGCATATACAAGAAAGAATTGTTGGTCGAATGATTGTCATAACCAATAGCTCAGTATTGGGTAATAACATGTGTGGATATGAATCACAGAGAAAGTTATACAAACATCTTGTCCAGTTGGCTCCATATAAAGATATAAGTTAACATTAAAATGTAATGAATCACATCATATATAATAACATAATGCATCTAGGATGGCCTGTTGTCTCAATGCGTTTTCGGCGACTATAGCGCCTCATCAGGAGCAAATGCATGTAGTCTGTAAAGACATTGTATATATGTATGAGGGCCAGTATAATCTATTCATAGCTCCCCTAAAAGGCCTTTAGTTCAATGTTTTTTTTAATTTGAATTATATGTGATCCGAACACAATAGTCTAAGTTGGTGAAGTAAAATTAAAAAAAATATATACATAAAAAAAATTCAGAAATAAAAAACTGATAATTGGCATGTGCGTATGTATTCACCCCCTTTGTTATGAAGCCCATAAAAAGCTCTGATGCACCCAATTACCATCAGAAGTCAAATAATTAGTGAAATAATGTCCACTTGTGTGCAATCTAAGTGTCACATGATCTGCCATTACATATACACACCTTTTTGAAAGGCTCCAGAGGAGGCAACACCTAAGCAAGAGGCACCACTAACCAAACACTGCCATGAAGACCAAGGAACTCTCCAAACAAGTAACAGACAATGTTGTTGAGAAGTACAAGTCAGGGTTAGGTTATAAAAAAATATCCAAATCTTTGATGATCCCTAGGAGCACCATCAAATCTATCATAACCAAATGGAAAGAACATGGCACAACAGCAAACCTGCCAAGGGACGACTGCACACCAAAACTCATGGACCGGGCAAGGAGGGCATTAATCAGAAAGGCAGCACAGAGACCTAAGGTAACCCTGGAGGAGCTGCAGAGTTCCACAGCAGAGAGTTGGGCTTTACGGCAGAGTGGCCAGAAGAAAGCCATTACTTTCAGCAAAAAACAAAATGGCACGTTTTGAGTTTGCGAAAAGGCATGTGGGAGACTCCCAAAATGTATGGAGGAAGGTGCTCTGGTCTGATGAGACAAAAATGTACCTTTTTGGCCATCAAAGAAAATGCTATGTCTGGTGCAAACCCAACACATCACATCACCCAAAGAACACATCCCCACAGTGAAATATGGTGGTGGTGGCAGCATCATGCTGTGGGGATGTTTTTTTAGCAGTCGGGACTGGGGAACTGGTCATAGTTGAGAGAAAGATGAGGCTAGGACAGAGGTTCACCTTCCAGCAGGACAATGGCCCCAAACACACTGCTAAAGCAACACTTGAGTGGTTTAAGGGGAAACTTGTAAATGTGTTGGAATAGCCTAGCCAAAGCCCAGACCTCAATCCAATAGAAAATCTGTGGTCAGACTTAAAGATTGCTGTTCACAAGCGCAAACCATCCAACTTGAAGGGGATGGAGCAGTTTTGCAAGAAGGCATGGGCAAAAATCCCAGTGGTAAGATGTGGCAAGCTCATAGAGACTTATCCAAAGTGACTTGGAGCTGTGATGGCCGTAAAAGGTGGCTCTACAAAGTATTTACTTTAGGGGTGTGAATAGTTATACACATTGACCTTTTCTGTTATTTTGTCCTATTTGTTGTTTTCTTCACAATAAAAAAAATCTTCAAAGTTATGGGCATGTTCTGTAAATTAAATTATGCAAATCCTCAAACAATCCATGTTAATTCCAGGTTGTGAGGCAACAAAACCAAGGCACTGTATGTACAATGTCTTTACAGATTACATGCATTTTCTCCTGATGAGGCGATATAGTCGCCGAAATGCATCGAGCCATCCTTGTTGCCGTCCTAGATGCATTATGTTATATTATATATGATGTGATTCATTAAATTTCAATGTTAACTTATATCTTTATATGAAACCAACTGGCCAAGATGTTTGTATAACTTTCTCTATGATTCATATCCACATATGTTATTACCCAATACTGGGATATTGGTTATGACGATCAATTGATCAATTATTCATTCTTGTATATGCGTTATGTTATGTTTATTCTTAATAAGCCTGTGTTTTTGATCCAATGTGCTTTCCACACATGTGCCTCATTTAAAGTCCTAATATTCAAGCTATAGTTCTATATATGGATATGGGCTGAAAGTGCACACTCTCAGGTTTAATTTGAGGGCAAGTACATCCAAATCGGAGGAAGGGTTTAGGAATTACAGCTCTTAAGAATAGCCATCCCCCCTTTTTCAAGGGACCAAAAGTAATTGGATGATTGAATCAAAAGGAAAATGTCCTATCGGACAATGTTGTCGGAAATTCCGACCATGTGTAGGCTCCATCTGACTTTTTCCATCGGATTTTCCGACGGACAAAGTTTTATCTCCTGCTCTCAAATTTTCCGCAACAAAGTCCTATCAGACTTTTTCCAATCGTGTGTAGCGAATTCCGACGGACAAAGTGCCACGCATGCTCAGATCACATTACAAGACCAAAGCTATTGGCTACTAGCCTCTACGTAGTCCCGTCGTAGGCAACAAACGTCACCACGTTCAGAATGATCGGATTTTCCGACAACTTTGTCCGACCATGTGTATGCAACACCAGTGTCGGAAAAAATCAGATGGATTTTGTGGTCGGATTTTCCGACCGTGTGTACGGGGCATGCGACTTCAAAAACAAATCCATCAGAGAAATAGCAACAACATTAGGAGTGGCCAAATCAAGAGTTTGCTATATTCTGAGGTAAGAAGAATGCACTGGTGGGCTCAGCAACATAAAAAGACCTGGACGTCCACGAAAGACAATAGAGGTGGATGATCGCAGGATTCTCTCTATGTAAAGAAAAACATCCAAATCACATTCAGACAAGTGAAGGAGACTCTCCAGGAGGTGGGCGTATAATTTTGAAAGTCTACAATCAAGCCAGATTAGACTTTGCCAAAAAACATCTAAAAAAGCCAGACCAGTTCTGGAAAAGCATTCTTTGGACGGATGAAACTAAGATCCATCTGTACCAGAATGACGAGAAGAAAAAAGTGTGGAAAAGACTTGGAACAGCTCATGATCCAAAGCACATAACGTCATCTGTAAAACATGGTGGAGGCAGTGTGATGGCATGGGCATGCATGGCTTCCAGTGGCACTGGGTCATTGGTGTTTATTGATGATGTGACAGAAGACAGAAGCAGCTGGATGAATTATGAAGTGTTTAGAGATATAATGTTAGCCCAGATTCAGCCAATTGCAGCAACGTTAATTGGACGGCGCTTCACAGTACAGATGCACAATGATCCAAAACATACTGCAAAAGCAACCCAGGAGCTTTTGAAGGAAAATAAGTGGAATATTCTGCAATGGCCGAGTCAATCACCTGATCTCAACCCAATTGAGTATGCATTTCACTTGCTGAAGGCAATACTTAAGTCAGAAAGTCCCACAAAGAACAACTGAAGACAGCTGCAGTTAGAGCCTGGCAAAGCACCAGAAAGAAGGAAACCCAGTCATTGGTAATGTCCATGGGTTCCAGACTTCAGACAGTCATTGCCAGTAAAGGATTCTCAACTTAATATTAAAAATTAACATTTTATTTGTTTTTATGTTCATTAGTCCAATTACATTTGAGCCCCTGAAAATGGGAGGGGGGGGGGCTGTGTATAAAAATAGTTGCAGTTCCTAAAATTTGTACTTGATATTTATGTTCAACCCCTTGAATTAAAGCTGAAAGTCTGCACTTCAAATTCATTTGGATTGTTTTGTTTTAATTTTATTCTGGTGGCATACAGAGCCAAAAGTATGAAAATTGTGCATGTGTCAAAATATATATGGACCTAAATGTGTGTGTGTATGTATATATATATATATATATATATATATATATATATATATATCATGAAACAAAAACTCAGTATATTACTTAAATGGGCCATGTGTCAAATACAAAAATAATTTTTAACAAATGACATACATTTTTGACTGAAGGCCATCCAGAAGTTCCTACGCTAGTCCTGTAGAAGTTACTGCTTCTGGTAGCAATGAGAGGGTTAAAATATGTGCAGTAAATACTGATTCTTATCAGAAAGAAAATTATATTTTTTTAAAAGATAGCTTTGCTTTATTTGTGGCTAGACTACTCTTTACGGTGTGAATAGTCTGGATGAGGCTGCTGTACTTGAGGTCCATATTCCTTTTTTGTCATCTCTATTCAAATTTTTACCAGAAAAAAATCTGACATCCTGCAGAGCAGCTATTTTCGTGACAAGGGCAAGACTGGCACATATTCATAAAATTTCCAGTCTGAGGATGGTGGTTTAGCAGCACTCCTATCCAGGATTTTTTATGACTTCTTCCATCTTAAAAAATGACAGCTGCAATGTAACCTATCCTAGTTTTTTCCATTTTTGTCAGCAGAAAAACATTTCAGCTGGCTCCAAGTGCCTGCTGGCTTCTATATTCATCCAATTTTCTCATTCTTTTATTACTTTTTTTACTATAAATTTTACATTTATATATATAGTGGCATGGCTATGGCAGCCTTTTACTTCCTCTCACTCCCAATAAATGCAAATGGACCAAGTTGAAGTATATCTAAACTCAATTTTTTTTTTAATATTGGATATAGTGATGAGGGATTAGAAACTCTGACAGATTTTTTAATTGTTTGTGTCCTCACTAGGAGGATTCACCCTCTCTTTTTGTTCCAATGGCCACTGCCATTGGGACTCAAAGTGAGGAAAAATAGTACTAAAGGAGAAATATTTGAACAGTTACATTGGTCCCAAAGACAACTGTCTAAGAATGATTTCCCTACTCTATTCAATAAAAAAATATATATTAATTATCATTCTGTAATATTACCAGGATTTTATACTAACTGGGAATGTATTGATATGTCATAGAAGAGGTTCATCATTCATTGTTCTTCTGCATTACATGTTAAATTGTTCTAATTATTTTTAAGCACAGCTTTATATCTATTATATTTGAAATGAATATGTGATTTGTTGGCAATCTGGCACAAGTAAAATAAGCTTCAGCAATTTAGTTGTTAGTTATCACTTTTTTTATTTTTTTCAAAACCATGCATTTTATTTAGAAGTTCCTAAAAAATTGTTCTTCAAGAGAAAAAAAAATAAAAAATGTGCAAAGATTTGCAAGATTGCTGAGACAACTATATAAATTGATCTGCCTCATTCAACATTTTTGAGATATTTAAGTTTAACATTCACGTTGCTAGCAAGCTCCAACATAAACCTTCTCTTTTCCTGTTTTCTCTCATGTCACGCTCATATAGTAAAAACAATTTTAAGAATGTCCACTATCATTTAATATAGCATGCCTGAGGTGGCAAACATGAGGCTGTGTTCATATCCACACTGTATTGTTATACAATCATTGTTTATCTCAACTATTCTGTGCTAGTTTTTGAGTAAAGTTTTTTAATAAAGATTATGATTTAAATAGGAAGCGGGAGCAAAGTTTAGATTTATAGGTCTGTTCAGTGTTTTAGTGTATTTTACCAAATGCAGATTATTTATTAACCACTTCAATACCAGGCACTTAAACATCGTCCTGCCCAGACCAATTTTGAGCTTTCAGTACTGTCGCATTTTGAATGACAATTGCGCGGTCAGGCTACACTGTACCTAAATGAAATTTTTATCATTTTTTTCTCACAAATTGAGCTTTCTTTTGGTGGTATTTGATCACCTCTGCGGTTTTTATTTTTTGCTAAACAAATAAAAAAAAGACCGAAAATTTTGAAAAAAAATATGTTTTTTTTTGTTTCAGATTCAAAACTTTG
Source organism: Lithobates sylvaticus (assembly GCA_028564925.1). NCBI lineage: Eukaryota > Metazoa > Chordata > Amphibia > Anura > Ranidae > Lithobates > Lithobates sylvaticus. Next base: position 164,365,178 of record CM053028.1, read on the forward strand.
TAAATAAGTAAGTTTTCTCCTTCACTGATGGGCACTGATGGGTCTGCACTGATAAGGCAGCACTGATGGGCACCGATGAGGTGGCACCAATGAAGTGACACTGAGGTGGGATTGATGGGCACTGATAGGGGCACTGATAGGCAGCACTAATAGGCAGCACTGATAGGCGGCACGGATGGGCACTGATAGTTGGCACAAATTGGCACTGATAGCTGGCACGGATAGGCTGCACGGATGGCATGGATAGGCGGCACAGATGGGCATGGATAGGCAACGATAGGCGGCATGCATGGGCACTGATAGGTGGCACGGATGGGCACTGATAGGTGGCACGGATGGGCACTGATAGGCAGCATTGTTTTGTACTGATGGATGCCAATCAGTGCCAAGCAATAATGCATGCCAATCAGTGATGCCTATTGTGGGCACTGATTGGCATCCATTGTGGGCACTGTGTGTCATCCCTGATGGTCTAGGGTGGCATACCTTGTGCTGGGCATCCCTGGTGGTCTGGTGGCATCCCTGGTGGTCCAGTGTGGGCATCCTCGGGGGGGCTGCGCTGATAATCGATCAGCGCAGACCCCCCCTGTCAGAGGAGCAGCCGTTCGGCTCTCCTCTACTCGCGTCTGACCGACGCGAATGAGGAAAAGCCGATCACCGCCTCTTCCTATTTACACTGTGATCAGCCGTGATTGGACACGGCTGATCACGTGGTAAAGAGTCTCCGTCGGAGACTCTTTACCAAGATCTTAGTTGCGGGTTGTCAAATTGACACCCCACAACAACGATCGCCGTTGACAATGGGTGGGCGGCAAGTGGTTAAAGTAGAACTTTTTTTGTAATTTTGGATAAAGCAGGGAACATTTAGCACCTCTGATACATTTTAAAGCTGTCTTTGTTCCATGGGAAGATCAAACCTTATTAAATGTCATTTTTGAGGAGACATTTTTAAATGATGATACCTGCTTAAGTGAAAAGTGCTCTTCACCCAAGAGTCTAATCCATGTCTAAGCACTGCTGTTTTCAATCATCTTAAAAATATGTTAAACAATTTTTAGAATAAATGAGAAAAGACTAGGCTGTTAAATGTCATCTCACAACCACACAGCTAAGGTATAAGAGTCTAGGGTGTAAGGTAAATGGTGCATTGCTTTGATGAACTCAGTGGTATAGCAACAATGTTGAATAGTTAGTGGCCTCTTGGGGCCTAGCACTGTTAGCATCCTTTCCTCTTGTATTGGTAATTGTAATTACAGTGTGTTCATTAGCTAAAAGGGGTGTTCGGAACGATTCCCATACAGTATGGGAAATGTGTATGTGTGTGTCAGAAATGTTTTGCAGGGTTACATAGTCCATCAAGTCCAACCTGTGTGTGTGCGCGCTTTTATGTCAAGATTACATTGTATACCCCTGTATGTTGTGGTCGTTTAGGTGCCTATCTAATAGTTTTTTGAAATTATCTATGCTCCCTGGTGAAACTACTGTACATTATATATATATATATATATATATATATATATATATATATATATATATATATATATATATATATATATATATATATATATATATATATATATATATATATATAATCTTTATACCATCTGCAACTCTTATTTCATCTCTATATGTACACACATATATTTATTTTTGTTTTTATATATATATATATACATATATATATATATATATATATATATATATATGGTATTATTTTAAATAGAGCACTGTGATGTGGATGGGAATACCACTAGAACAGAGGAGAATCCACCATCTGTCATGTGACACATCTCCCACACAGTCATCACTCTCTATATAAATCCACCACATGATACAGACCATTTTCTGTCTTCCAAAGCTCTGATGAAGAGGAATCCCCTCAAAACACATTAGCCATTGATTCAGCCATTGATTCAGCCTATAATTGCATGGGTTTTTTCATAATTTCCACTATTTTATCAAATGAGAATATTGTAACCTGTTTTTATGAACACGTAGTAATTTTCGTTGTATTCATTTATTTGTTTAGAATAAACTTTATCAACTTGATTCATGCGTTAGGTCACGCGTCTCATTTCTCCCTCAATGTCCAGAACTGGACGGCATACTCCATGTGCGGTCGGACCAGAGTCTTGTAGAGTGGCAGAATTATCGCTTTATCTCTGGAGTTAATTCCCTTTTTAATGCATGCCAATATTCTATTGGCTTTGCTTGCAGCAGCTTGGCATTGCATGCCGTTGCAGAGCCTGTCATCTACTAGGACCCACAGGTCCTTTTCCATCCTAGATTCCCCCAGAGGTTCTTCCCCCTAGTGAGTAGATTGCATTCATGTTTTTGCCACCTAAATGCATTATTTTACATTTTTCTACATTAACCACTTCAATACCAGGCACTTAAACACCTTCCTGCCCAGACCAATTTTGAGCTTTCAGTGCTGTCGCACTTTGAATGAAAATTGCGCCGTTATACAACACTGTACCCAAATTACATTTTTATCATTTTTTTCCCACAAATAGAGCTTTCTTTTGGTGGTATTTGATCACCTCTGCGTTTTTTTTTATTTTTTGCTAAACAAATCAAAAAAGACCGAAAATTTTGAAAACAAATATGTTTTTTTTTGTTTCAGTTTCAAAACTTTGTAAATTAGTAAGTTTTCTTCTTCACTGATGGGCACTGATAAGGCGGCACTGATGGGCACCGATGAGGTGGCACCAATGAAGTGGCACTGAGGTGGCATTGATAGGTGGCACTGATAGGCGGCACTGATGGGGGGGGCACTGATGGGCGACACTGATGGGCGACACTGATGGGCACTGATAGGTGGCACAAATTGGAACTGATAGCTGGCACGGATTGGCATGGATAGGCGGCAAGGATGGGCATGGATAGGCAGCACAGATGGGCATGGATAGGCGGCACAGATGAGCATGGATGGGCACTGATAGGCGGCATGGATGGGCACTGATAGGTGGCACGGATAGGCACTGATAGGTGGCACGAATAGGCACTGATTGGCATCCATCAGTACAAAAAAATGCTGCCTATCAGTGCCAAACAATAATGCATGCCAATCAGTGATGCCCATTGTGGGCACTGATTGGCATTCATTGTGGGCACTGATTGGCATCCATTGTGGGCACTGTGTGTCATCCCTGATGGTCTAGGGTGGCATGCCTTGTAAAGGACATCCCTGGTGGTCTGGTGGCGTCCCTGGTGGTCCAGTGTGGGCATCCTCGGGGGGCTGCGCTGATAATTGATCAGCACAGACCCCCCCCCCGTCAGAGGCGCAGCCGATCGGCTCCTCTACTCGCGTCTGACAGACGCAAATGAGGAAAAGCCGATTACCGGCTCTTCCTATTTACACTGTGATCAGCCATGATTGGACACGGCTGATCACGTGGTAAAGAGTCTCCATCGGATCGTAGTTGCAGGGTGTCAGACTGACACCCCGCAACAACGATCGCCGCGATGCGCGCCCCTGGGGGCACGCATCGGCAAAAAATCCTGAGGACGTCATATGACGTCCTGTCAGGATTTTACAACCACTTTGCCAACGTCATTTGACAATGGACGGGTGGCAAGTGGTTAAACCTCATTTGCCATGTAGTTGCCCACCCCATTAATTTATTCAGATCTTCTTGCAAGGTTTCCACATCCTGCGGAGAAGCTATTGCCCTGCTTAGCTTAGTATGGTTCACAATTACTGAGATTGAGCTGTTTATCCCATCCTCCAGGTCATTGATGAATAAATTAAATAGGATTGGTTCCAGGACAGAACCCTGAGGGACCCCACTTTCCAAATTGGACCATTCCGAGTACTCCCCATTTATCACTACCCTCTGAACTCGCCCTTGTAGCCAGTTTTGAATCCAGGTACTCACCTTTTGGTCCATGCCGACAGACATTAGCTTGTACAGTAAACGTTTGTGGGGAACTGTATCAAATGCCTTTGCAAAATCCAGATACACTACATCTACGGGCCTTCCTTCATCTAGATAGCAGCTCACCTCCTCATAGAAGGTCAATAGATTTGTTTGACAAAAACGATTTTTCATGAATCCATGCTGATTACTGCTAATGATACCGTTTTCATTACTAAAATCTTGTATATAGTACCTTATCATCCCTTCCAAGAGCTTGCATACTATTGATGTTAGGCTGACTGGTCTCTAGTTCCCAGGGATCTACAGATTGGTGCTACAATGGCTTTTCTCCAATCGGCTGGTACCATACCAGTCAGTAGACTGTTTGTAAAATTTAGGAACAACGGTCTGGCAATTACTTGACTGAGTTCCTTTGTTGCAAGCCATCTGGTCCCGGTGACTTATTTATGTTAAGTTTTTCAAGTCTTTTTCTGATTTTATCCTCTGTTAACCATGGGGGTGCTTCCTGTGAAGTGTCATGAGGGTAAACATTGCAGTTTTGGTTACTGAAGACCCCTCTTTCCCTCGTGAAGACTGAGAAGAAGAATATATTCAAAACCTTTGCCATCTCACCATCCTTTGTAACCAGAATCCCTACATCATTCTTTATGGGGCCAATATGATCTGTCCTCCCTCTTTTACTATTTATGTACTTAAAAAATTTCTTGTGATTTTTCTTACACCCCTCCGCTATGTGCCTTTCGTGTTCTATCTTATCTGCCCTGAATACACCCTTACATTTCTTATTGCATTTGTTGTACAGTTGGAATGCAGTGGAATGCTGATAATGATCCCTCAGCCTTGTATTTTTTGAAGGCCTTCTCCTTTGCTTATACCACTGCACTGGCTAATACCCTTATTTAATATGCTCCTAAAGCACACCAATTTGCTCCTCTGTGTTCTTTGTTCCTAGGATTTTATCCCATTTAGTATCTTCTAGCAAGGAGCGTAGTTTCTGGAAGTTGGCTCTTTTGAAATTCAGTGTATTTATATTCCCCTTATATTTGTGTGATTTATGCTGAAACTAATTGACCTGTGATCACTGTTTCCTAAGTTGCCCCATATTTCTACATCCGCGATCAAGTCTGTATTGTTAGTAATCAGTTGTTTCTTGTTGGTGTATTTACCATCGGACCCATGAAATAGTCCTGTAAAACAGTTAGGAAATTGCAAGCCTTAGATGAATGTGCAGTTCCTTCCGCCCAGTCTATGTCTGGATAAATAAAATCCCCCATTATAATGACACTTAAAGTGGAAGTAAACCCTCCTATCGTTTTCAGCCAAGGAAGCTGCCATCTTTGCCTCTGTTTAATCTTCAACTGCCACAGTGCTGCACATGTGATCCGTTATGACACCAGCCATTGGATGGTTTGACTGTTTGGTTGAGAGCACAGCCAATGTGCAGTTAGCATTCACGGCATGCCTTTTTTTTTAGACTGTTAAAACGATGGGTTTACTTCCGCTTTAACATCCTTTCCGCCATTCCAAACTGTGATAGGAGGTCCGTCTCTCCCTCCTCCCTCAGGTTAGGGGGCCCATAGCATACTCCCAGTATTACTTTCTCCTTGTTTTCCTCCCTTTGTAATTCTACCCATAAGGATTCCAACTCTTCCCTTGCTCAATTAGTGATGTCATCCCTCACATTCACCTGTATATCATTTTTGATATACAGGCATATCCCTCCCCTTTTTTTTACCCTCCCTGTCCCTGCGATATAGGGAATACCCTTGAATTGTTGCCAGCCAATCATGAGAGCTATTGAACCATGCCTCATAGTTTTGTTCATACGCATACTATCTTCTTATTGGGTGTTCTGAGGTTGCAAATAGGACTTGTTACTATACTTACCATGGGTCAGCCCAGTTCTCTAGGAACCCAAAACCCTCCTTTCTACATCAGCTCCTCAACCACTGGTTTACTGCCCTAATCTCCCCCTGCCTTTTTGGTGTGGCTCAAGGTACCGCTAGTAGGGTTTGCTTTTCCAAACAGGTTTTGGCAGAAATGGGCACATTCAAATGTTGCAATTAATAAAAAAATCCAAGATATTTAACGTTCGCAGTAAAGTTAGCTAACGTTGAATGCATCAGCATAATAAGAAATCGTAAAGCTACTTTAAAGTTGAACTGGAGCTATCTAGAGAATACTATACAATACAGATGGATTAGTCTTATTTATGGAAATTTCCTTCTTGTGTTAATTCTTTACCTTGTCCTGGCTTTAATTTCTTTAAACCATTAGTCTCTGCCAAGATGTCAGGCTGCTGTGTGATAATGCAAGCATTGGTTCATAGGAGGACTCAGGAAAACCCATTGCCAATGTTCTGCCTACTCACTAATACCCATGACATGGGTTGTACATGCAACATTGCTGTGATTGAGAGATTGGGGCTGCAATATACTAACTTAAAGGAGCTTCTGCACACACTGACCACATATAGTAAACTACCTTGCTGCCCTTTATGGGATGTCAGCAGGAGAAACTTGAAAGTGATATAAAAAACTAAGCCTTAAAACCTACAGGCAATGCATATATTTCACAAAATGACTGGCAATAAGAAATACAAATACAACTTCAGTGGAATGTCTTTGATACATCTTAAAATCATCTCAAAGCTAAACCATCAAAAAAGGATTTGTGAATTTGGGGCAAGATGAGTGTAGAGCATGAAGTCTGAGTGCAAAGTGTCTGAGATATTCACCTGGAGCAGACTCCCTAAGAAGCTGCTGGATTTTACAGCTCTGCTAGTCTATCTGATGGTGAACTGACTTACTGCTGCTGCAAGACATTCACTGATCCACCAGTGGTTACCATCATCCACTCAATCAATCACTTTTCGCAAGTTTGCTCATTGACCAGGGAAGAGGGGGTTAGCAATTACAGGATAAATACCCAAAATAGTGACAATAGTGGAATAGTATTTCTTCTGCTTTTTGCTGTGCTTTAAGGCTGAAATTGGCAATGTACTGAGCAAACATTTCCTGAAGGTGATTCCTTAAACAGCCACCTTCTTATCTTCCAGGCCCAAATCCTTGGAATTTGGCTGTGCAACTGTTTGCTGCCTGGGCAGTGGGCCTGGGAGCAAAGTGCCTCTTCTTCAGATGCCTCCTCTCCAGACAAGGCCCGGGAGGCAAAGGCCACCTTCTTTGACTACATCCTCTCCAGGCAAAGCCTGAGAGGCAAAGATCCCTTCTGGAATGGCTCCCCATTTGTTTATCTCCTTCCCCAACCCACATTACTGTCAATACACTTCCTAATGATTGGTTGGAGTGAAATAAATATTCATAACCCATAACATTGTATCTTCTTACTCTATCTACTGGAGAAGGCTCCCCAAAAGCAGACAGAAGTAAACAATATCCTAGACTTTAGGGAAATATAACAAATCCAGAGAATAATAATGATATTTAGGCTGGCTGCAGACTGGCTGCAAACACTAAATTTAGACTAGTGACATGCCAACTTTGGCAGGGCCATTATATTCCGATGGCCTTGTATACAGTATCTCTAAGCAAAAACGTTTATCTTAATCACACAGTGCATGGTACAGGCTGATTATCCATAGACTCTGGGTTATAGGATTCTACCTATAGGTTATTGGACACTGGCAAAGCTATTGGACTTGCAACGCTCAGGCGTACCTCTATAACCCTACTCAGATCCATAAAACCTCAGTTTTTTGCAATTTTCTCGTAGGTGGTGGCCATTTTCTCCCTATATGTCCAAAGCGGAACTACACCCAAAAGGGGAAGTTTCACTTTAAGTCCTCCTCCCCTCTTCCTCTTTGACATATGGCAATCTTTTTTTTGGGGGGGGGGGGCGGGTACCTGGTTTTGACAGCTACTCACTCCCACTTCCGCTCAGATTGCCTAGGTGATCCAAACAGAAGTTCTCCTTCCCCCCTCCCTCCCCGCAATCTTCTGGGACACATCACAGGTCTCAGAAGTTTGCAGGACCATTCACAATGTGCAGTGTGGCTCTTACTTGCTCAGAGAGCACCCAGCTGTAAAGCCACAAGCTGTCACAGCCGGGTGCCCACAGTTAAGATGACGAGGACAAAAAACGGTCCCTGGCCTCCCTTCGGTAAGCATAACGCTGCATCCTGGAACTGGTAAGTGTGCCTGGAGGTCCTCTTTAAGCAGTTCCTATTTACATCAAATCCATCAATCAACTCTTCACTGCCTTCTTCAGTAATACCTTGGGAAATGTAGCTGGACCCCACACACATTGGATCCAGCTTGGGCAATCACCTCAACACTTGCAATGCAGGTCCAGGGCTGTGATTTATTCCTATGGTTCTCAGACCCTGAAGACTTCTCCGGGGTCCCAATGTGATGGGCAAAGCCCGGACCCATAATGAGATCAGTGACATGACATAGTATAACAGGTTCATCCTGTTGTTGGATCATTACTGTAGCCTTATACCAAGTATGAGACTTAAAAGCTCCACTACTTGTAGTACAATTATTAGAGTCTCCTGAATAGTATTCATTTTTTACATCTATCAGGAAACCAGGAATTCTGTTTGAGTTTAAAAACTCCACCATTCTGAGCATAGTCTCAGGTGGATGACTAGATGTTACATACACCACAGGTTGCACTTTTACCATTACTTCCACCCAGAGCCCTTATAAGGTATTCAAGCACTTCCTCCTGCCATTTTGCCACAAGAACTTGGAGGTCAACACCTGGGTTGCTGTGTATACTTCTCTGAGCATTCTTAACCAATTTCTATATCCTATTTTGTAACTACCCAGCAGGAGAATACCCCCAATATTAGCAATGCCAGAAACCAGGCATAAGGGAACCATGGGAAAAGACCTCAAGGAAACATTTCATTACTGGTCTCTGCATCTGATTTTACCTTTATCTCAGGCACCCAAAGATCAGCCTATCTGACCAAGGCAGAGTTCTCTGCAGCCTTAATTCTGCCATCCCTCTCTGAGCTCAAAACTGCCAGGCTTCCTCTCCAACCCTACTCGTTGTACCTGAGTCACAAGTGGAACTTTGAGGAACACCAGAAGGTGGTGGAGTTCTCATCCCAAGCTCCCTTATACCTGATGTTATAGCTTCATTCAATATGCCTGCCAATGTAGATATGCTCACCTCTGCTGCGTGCAAATGTCTTGGTGTAGTTGCAAAGTGTAAACAGATATTTCCCATTAATGAACAAATAGAATGGACAATTAATAATGAAAGGTTTTCAGCCCTCTGAGAATCATTGCAGATCTATATCCAGTGGAAAAAGAATTCACTAAAATGTGGACTTTTCCAGTAGTAGACCCTGATCTCTCAGCCCTAAACAAACTTCTTATCGAAGGATGTTATTTCATTTAAATATTGCGAAGACAGAACATTTTAAACACTCTTTCCTCTTGCAGGACCAGCCCTGCAACCAGCTAATGTTGTCTTTTCTGTATGTCAAACAGCTAATTGGCAATGAACAAACAACAGAATCCAATCTTTCAGAGCCTAACTTTGGCTAAACACTTGAAACACGGCCTTCCACCTTACTTTTTTGTGTTGATGCCCTTGAACAAATCATGATCAAAATTTCCCGAATGGCTCTTACTTCTGTCTGTCCTCCTGCGCAGAATCTTATGGCTGAAATCCTGGTCAGCTGAAAGCTGATGTCTTACTCGTATACCTTTTGAAAGAAGATATCGCTTTTGTGAAGTACTTTACAGTTCATAAAGGATGTCACAAGAGGAAAGGTCCTTCTTTCACAGTGAAAGGCTCCAAAACCCCTCTTTTCATGGGTTTCTACCTCCTCAAAACACAGAGCGCCCCATTTTCAGGCTCTATCTTAAAAAAAAAAAACTTCAGCCCTTACTTTCGGTGCAAGACTTGGAACACAAAATGTACCAAGTCTACCCCAAAGCCTCCTTCACCATGAATGGGTGCCCTCACTCCTAATGCCGCATACACACAACCGCATTTTTCGACCAAACTGGTCAAACAGAACAAATCTGTCAGACAATTCGACCTTGTGTGGGCTTCATCGGACCTTCAGCGGACCGTTTCTGTCACAAATCAGACAGACTTTAGATTTAGAACATGTTTCAAACCTTTCCGACGGACTCGAGTCCGGTCGAAAAATCCATTCGTCTGTATGCTAGTCCGACAGATGAAAACTGATGCTAGGGCAGCTACTGGCTATGAACTTCCTTATTCTAGTCCAGTCGTACATCATCATGGTCAAATCCATCGGACTTTGGTGTGATTGTGTGTAGACAAGTCCGATTCAACGGAAGTCTGTCGAAACTCCGTTGAGAAGTCTAACGGAATTAGAGTTTCAGTCTCTACCCCCTCATTGTTTTCTTCTCTAAAACCAACCAACCAAATGCCTAAGTACAGTCAAATTTACAGACCACCTTGGATCATTTCTTATCCCAGAGAATGGTTGTTCCATTCCCTCTGGATGACAGGTTCAACGGATTCTATTCAAATGTGTTCACAGTTCCAAAACCCAGCAGGGGTATTCATGCTATCCTTGACCTAAAATCCCTAATCAAAAAACGTTGTGTTCCCATGCTCCCAAGGTCAGTTATGGCCACTGTGGCCATGAAAATTCTTAGCACCAGTAGACATTCAAGATACCTATGTCCATATTCCCACTTACCCATCTCATCAGCACTTTCTGTGCTTTGCAGTAGCAGACAAACACTTCCAGCCACCGTTTGGCCTATCCTCTGCATCCAGAGTATTCACAAAGGTGCTTGCACCCCTACTTGTCCTCCTAAGAACTCAGGGCATCCAGGTTACATGGTACCTAAACAAGCTTCTTCTAAAAGATTCATCTTCCTCACAACTGTCTGCAAACATACAAATTATGTTTTTAATGCTGTCTGTGTCCACATTGTGGAGATTTTACCTATCTAATTGTACTATTTACCATTGTCACCAAGAAAAAAAAGTGAGGGGAAAAATACAATTTTAAAGTTGTCCTCAGAATAGGAGGTAAGGGAAAATATTTCCAATGGGAACACCTATTCTGAAGAAGACTGTTTAAGAGGGGAATTCCCCTCACTTTGTTCCCCAGGACTTAACTTTCTGTTGTGTCTCTGGCACAGGAAGTAAGGGAAATGTTTTCAATGGTACACAAACCCTTCCTCTCTCTATCGAAAACATAAAATGTTTTAGCTAACATATACTTTAAAGTCAAAGCCACTTGTCGTTGAAGTTAATTTAACCATTTATTTTAAGTGGTGGGTAGGAGGCAGGCAATTATAGACTAGCAAGAAGATAAGGAAAAACAGGAAAGGCTTTCACAATAGTACAGCGTAGTTGTACTAAGAATTGTTAGTGATGTGTGGTTAAATAATTACGTCTCAAGATAAATACAGTTCAATGAAAGGTGATTTTTATGTTTCAGGATAATTGCCCTCTGCTATTCAACCCACGTCAATTTGACTATGACAAAGATGAAGTTGGAGATCGCTGTGACAACTGCCCTTATGTGCACAATCCTGCCCAGATTGATACTGACAATAATGGAGAAGGAGATGCCTGTGCAGTGGACATTGATGGTGATGGTATGTTCTTAAAGCTTTTATTTAGGCTTCAGTCATTTTATTAAAGTTTAACACTTGCAATCTATATGTTGTCGTTAAAAATTGAAAGTTTTCTAGACTAAATTAAAATTGTCCTTGTGCCAAGCACCATACCCCCCACAAAGGCATCAGTGCAAATTTACGCAAGTATGATCAAGTAGTGGGTCTTTTTCCTGCCTTTTGTGAACATAAAGCTAAAGCACTGCATCTATCAGCCCCTGTGCATTCTTGATATTGGCATAGGATAGGACTTTGTTTATTGAATGTAGAATAGCTGCAACAGCTCTAGCAACACAACTGTTATTCTGGGAAATTAATTGAATAGACAGATCACATATTGGAGTTAAAAGCAAACCAGTTGGACACAATTTGGACAAAATATCCACATTTCTAAGTCATAGCTTTCAAACATCTTAAGCTGTGCAGTGCTGTACGCAAACCCTTCTTTTCCAACACATTGTTAATGATAGAGATTGTCAGCCAAGAAACAGTGTCAATCATTAAAATACTGTGTCATAAGACAAAAATAAGATTAGAGTCATACATGAAAAAAAAAATATACACAATAGCAGTAAGTGTATCTTATTTCCAGATTATTTTCTAGTAATAAAGCTGATCCAATCAGCCATAACCCCTTTTGCTGCCAAAACAGACCTTACCAATCGAGGCATGGATGTCACTAGATACTCTGAAGATATGCTCTGGTATCTGGCAATCTGGCACCAAGATGTCAGTAGCAGATCCTTTGATGTCCTATAATTTACGAGGTGGTCCCTCCGTGGATCGGACTTGTGTGTCAGGGCGCATTATCCTGCTGAAATAGGTCACTATCATCAGGGAATAAAATTTCCAAAAAGGGATGTAATTGGTCAGCAACAATGTTTAGGTGGGTGGTACGTATTAAAGTAACATCTACATGAATAGCAGGACCAAGGTTTCCCAACAGAACATTGCCAAACCATCACACTGCCTCTGCCAGCTTGCCTTCTTCCCATAACGCATGGTCTCCATGCACACACACCCAACCATCGACATGTTAAAGAAAATGTAATTCCTCAGACCAGGCCACCTTCTTTCATTGCTCTGTGGTCCAGTTCTGATTTTCACATGCCCATTGCAGGCACTTTGGCTGTGGACATGGGTCAGCATGGGCACCCTGACTGGTCTGTGGCTATGCAGGCCCCATGGACAACAAACTGTGATGCCCACTTTTCTTCTTTCAACACATCAACTTTAGGGACAACATGTTTACTTACTGTGTAAGATATCCCACAACTTTTAGATGTCATTGTAACGAGCTAATCAAAGTTATTTTAATAACTTGTCAGTGGTCATAAAGGTATTGCTGATTGGTGTATATTTATATGTGTGTATGCGTATAATAATTCAAAATGATGTTTATTCATGATAATTTTTTTAAATATTTTCTTAAAGTGTAATTATTATTTTGTGCCACTTCACTAGTTTTTTTTATATTTTTTTGTATATGTGATCTCGTGTGTGTCTTTAATAATTTTTGCTTTTGAGATAAATGTTTTGTTTTTTTAATCCATGATATCTCTTGCTAAATACTGTATTGTTGATGACATTATGGATAATAGTTTTTTTACAGGCAACATTTTTCTTGTTGTTTAGTTGAGGTCCTAGCAATAGATGTTCAGTAAAGTATTAAAGTGACACTAAACAATATCCCTATTCTCCAAAGATAGTCCATACATCCACTACCTAACCACTTCAGCCCCGGAAGGATTTACCCCCTTATTGACCAGGCCATTTTTTGAAAAACGGCACTGCGTCACTTTAACTTTGTACCCAAACAAAATGTATGTCTTTTTTTTCCCCACAAATAGAGCTTTATTTTGGTGGTATTTGATCACCTCTGCTATGTTTATGTTTTGCGCTATAAACAAAAAAAGACTGACAATTTTGAAAAAAAAATGCATTTTTTACTTCTTGCTATAATAAAAATCCCCCCAAAAAATAAAAAATAAACAAATTTCTTCATCTATTCTTCTACATATTTTTAGCAAATATTGATTGGTTTGCGCAAAAGTTATAGTGTCTACAAAATAGGGGAAAGATTTATGGCATTTTTATTTATTTATTTATTTTTTTACTAGTAATGGCGGTGATCAGCGATTTTTAGCAGGACTGCGACATTGCGGCGGACAGATCCTACACTTTTGACACTTTTTTGGGACTAGTGACATTTATACAGCAATCAGTGCTATAAAAATGCACTGATTACTGTATAAATGACACTGACAGGGAAGGGGTTAACACTAGGGGGCGATCTTAAATGTGTTCCCTGGGAGGTGTTTTTAACTGTGGGGATAGTGGACTGACAGGGAGTACAAAGAGATCGCTGTTCCTAATCCACGCGCGCCCACTATATCTATTGCACAACGCGACGTACGCCTACGGCGATTCACGCAATAGAGCCGACCTGCCACTGTTTAACTACTAAGATTTGGAGGAGGCTGGTAGGGAGGAGTAGTGCACTTTGTAATTTGACAGACCTGGTCAGACAGATTATCACTCATCTATGCCTACATAGTGTACTGGAGTGGGAGAGCAGGAAGCTGATTTTATAGTGAGAACTTTTTTTTTTAAAGCTGAACACCAGAAAAAAATTGCTAGAAGACTTTGTTTATTGGTAGACTAGCCTTTGTATGTCTCTTCTGCCAAAAAATGCTTTTCCCATTTAATTGCATTTTTTTGGGGAAAGCACTTGCTGCAGGAGAGCATATGTGCATTGCAGGCTACATTAAGATATGTGCTAAGATGGTGCAGCTCCGTCACACTTGTGTAAGAGCAGCATCATTACTGACTGCCTTCTGGTTGAAGGCACTACAAGCAAAAATGGCACCAGTGGCTGTGGAGATGCATGATAGAGGGATAAGGTGTCATTGGTGGAACAGGCAAACTTAGGGTAGGTTTGCCATTCTGTGCGCGTATGTGACAGTTTAATTCCCAGAATGGACTGCCAGAAATATTCCTGGAATTTGTTTTCCAGAACGCTACGTGGTATCTTTGTCATGGCCCACAAATGTGAATGCCATCAAATGTGTGTCTGCAGGAGCACTTTCATGGTGACTTGTCAGGCCAGAGTTTCTGTCTTTTCCTCCGAACAGATTCTTGTAACCTTTTCAGAATTTCCAAGTAACAATGTTGGTTGACTATTGTACTATATTCTATAACTCATAGTGAACTATCCTCTTGATCACAAAAAACACACCAGCATGGTTTTGAACGGAGAATAAGACATGCGTACTTTCTTCAGGCAAAGTTAATTCTTTGTTTTGCACTGCATGCTCTGGCATTTGTTTCTGGATCATACTGGAAACTCCATGTTTCATCACTGGTAATAACCCTATCAAACACCTCTGCATTCTTCAAAAGATCAGATGAAATTTAAAGACGACATTCTTTCTGATCAGTCAAGATTCGAGGAATCATCTTTGTAGATATCTTTCTCATTCCAAAATCCTCTGTTAGGCCCCTTTCACACTGGGGCGGGAGCCGTGGTGACGGTAAAGCAGCGCTATATTTAGCGCTGCTTTACCGTTGTTTTAGCCACGGGATTCGGCCGCTCGCGGTGCGGTTTTACCCTCCACGAGCAGGCGAAAAAGGGTTAAAGACCCACTGCAGAGCGCCGCCGTAACGGTGCTTTGCGGCGGTATTGCCGCGGTATTACCGCGGTTTCCCATTCAAATCAATGGGAAGGAGCGGTAAAGGAGCTGTGAATACACCGCTCCTATACCGCTCCAAAGATGCTGCTAGCAGGACTTTTTTTGCCGCCGGCTTTCACACTGGAGTGAATGGGGCCGGATTTTTTAAAACGCCCCAGTGTGAAAGGGGCCTTAGAATCTGCTACATTGTTTCTCTGTTCGTGTTCAATTCTTCTGCCATCATTTGCACACTTAATCTTCAAACTGAGCGTGCAAGGGTTTGCACTCTGTCCACATTTGCATCCATCCTTTCCATTTTTGGCTGCCCACTACTTGTGTCATCGTGGACATTTTCCTTCCCCTCCTTATACCGCCTATGCCATTCAAAAACACTTGATTTCTTTATGGAATGTTCACCATAATTCCATTGTAACAGCTAAATTTTCACTCACACTTTTGCAAATTTTCATGCAAAATTTGATGGTAATCAAATTTCTTCTACTAGTCCATAAAGACAACTGGTCAGCGACCAAGGCGACTGCAAATTAGAACATATCAGAACACGCTTAAACCAGACGCTATGAAAAGTTTTCTACAAGGGGAAAAAAGGGAAAACTAGCAGGGGGGGAGGTATCAACGAGACACAACACAGAGAGACACAAACAGCTGCCATGGAGAAAATAGAAACAGCAGACCTTGTCAGACATCCATCCCCGGCATACAAAGGCAGCCTCCCCTCTACCACTGGGGTATCTTGTGCCTGAAAACAGCCACTCACCCACCTATGGCTGGGCTCTGAGCTTGCACTGCGTAAATGGTATGCCGTAATCCAGAAAAAAAGGACAAAAAAGGAATGCAGTCCCTAGTGGTGAGTTCAAATTTATGGCTATAGGGTCCTATAGCATTGGAGAGGAGGCGGGGTTAACCCACATGTAGGCTGCCATGGAGTCTGTCAGGAAAATTTAATTTTTGTCTCATCTGACCATAACACCTTTTTCCATGTGGCCTCAGAATGTTCAAGGTTCATTTAAAGTGGTCAGATGAGATTAAAATTGAATAATTTGGCCTCAACATCAAACCCTATGTCTGGCGGAAATCCAGTATAGTTCACCATTCCTACAGCAAAGCATGGAGGTGGTAATATCCTGTTATGGGGTGTTTCTCTGCAGCAGGGACTGGAGCACCTGTCAGAATAGGAAAAATGGATGGGGTAAAATACCATCAAATTCTTGAGGAAAATGTCCTACTCTCTGCCAGAAAGTTGTCAATGGGAAGAAGGTTTGCCTTCCAACATGACAATGACCCAAAGCACACAGCAAAAATGACCACACAGTGGTTGAAGGAGAAAATGGTCAGAGCCCACACTTAAACCCCATTGAAAATCTGTGGAATGACTTGAAAACTGCAGTCCACAAACGGTCACCATCAAATTGAACTGAACTTGAACAGTGGGCAAATATTGCAAAGTCTAGATGTGCAAAGTTAGTAGGACATATCCCAACAGACAAAAGGCTGTAATTAAAGCAAAATCTGGTCCAACACAATACTGACATAAAGGGGAGATCCTTTTTCCAACTCAGGGATTCTGTTTTTGTGGGGGTTTTTCTGACATGTTAGTGTTGTATCTTTCACTTGGATGTTATAAGTTGCACTAGTAAATACAGCTAGATAAAACAAAAACGATGTCAGTCTTCATTTCAGACTGCAAAGCAAAACAATTTGATTATTTTAAAGGGGGGTGATTCTTTTCTTTACTCACTGTATATCATAATATCTATATTAAGCCCCTGTTCACACTGGTGTTATTTGTCATGCGATTTGCCAGTTCCAAATTGCCACATTGCCGGCACTGGAACCGTTCATATCGCCGCAACTCATATGCGCAGCGATTATTAAAATGGTCCCTGCACTACTTTTTGCAGATTTCATTGCGACTTGCATAGACTTCTGTTAAATGAAGTCACAAGCCGCAATGAAATTGGCAGTGCAAATTACTACTTCAGCGCTATTTCAAAACTGCATCGTTGTGAACGGGGGCTAAAAGTTCTGTTTTCATTTACTTTAATTAACTTAGAAATAGTAGATAATCATTCAGACGTGACCTACATTCTATTGCTAGATTTGGCATTTGTCTCTATTATACAATGAACATTTTGAAAGACACATGTTGTCACTTTATTTATTATTAAATTCTACCAACACTGTAGAAATGAGCATTGTTTTCATTAACTGTTTTGCAGTAGGATGAGATCTGTCATGTTTTATTAGACATTTTTTATTTTTAGATTTTGGATGGCATGGTTTTTATTTACCGTAGTTTAAAAAAATATAATTTCCTAAGTGGAATATTTCCCCACATGCCAACAAAATTGAAAATACAAAAGGATAACTATAACCAAGAACATACATTTAATATATTGTAACTTATCAGTCCTTATATGTGGTGATGCACTAGTTTTGCTTTTCAGGCTAAGAACACTTTTGGCAAGCACAGAAAATACCTGCTGTTGATTTTGGCAGAAATGCAGTGTCCTTGTCACTTCCTGTGACATGAACTGGAAGCATAAAACAATGTTATCTTTCTTCTGTAAACTATCTTCTAAGAGACGTTAATGTGTTTGTAACCCTAAAAAAAAAAAAAAGATTGATCCTGTTTCCTTAAAGCATGTTATACAGCACAGTGCTTGTGCTGTGTAATGTGGCCCTATGTATAACCTAAAATACCTGGCTGATCCAGCCGGGTTGTGCCCTCCCCCTGTAAACTGACCACGGTTTATCATGGCTGCTGAGCCCTGACACAGTGGTCTGTAATCTAGAGCTCTCCTCTCTGCTATCCCCTGTCCTCTCCCCAGCCTTCCCCTCCTGCTGTTATCATAATACAATGACATTGCTACAATCCCCTCTGCTATATTAAATAATGTCCCCAGCGTATGTGTTTAAAAAAAAAGATGCAGTTGTGTACCTCATTTCATAGTGCCGATCGGTGCTCTATCCTCCTCTCTTCCCCCCCATCATGGCGGAAAAATGAATGCAATCACCACATCTAAAGACCAGTTAGCTATGATATATCAATTTTATATTTTTTAGGTTTAGATACACGATAAAGAAGAATTCCAAGTAGAGAATGAATATTTTTGCATACTTACAGTGGTCCAGCTTGAACCAATATAACCATGCATATACCATACCTGTGGGGTTCTGAGACAACTGTAGTTGGCACCACCACTTCACTCCACTAACTTCTAGGTCCTGTGCCAAGTGACTGTCCTGCTGCATTGCAAACATAGTGGGTAGCCCACTTGGCATCGGTGCCATCCAGAAAATGCTTTGCATTTTTTTAATAAATAAAAAGCATACGCTAATTGGATGAGGTGGAGACTATGACATCACCACCCCACCTCTCCACCTCATCCAATCAGAGAAAGCTTTCCATTTATTAAGAAAATGCAAAGTGATCTAGTGACTAGTGCTCGTGCCAAGTGGGCGACCTCTTGTGTTCACAATGCAGCAGGGCAGTCAATTAGCACAGGACCCAGAAGCTAATTGAGGTCACTGGAATAGCTGTGTCTACTATACAGACATACCCCACTTTTAAGTACACAATGGGGTTTATTTACTAAAGTTGGAAAGTGCAAAATCAGGATTACTTCTGCATAGAAACCAATGAGCTTCTAACCCCAGCTTGTTCAATTAAGCTTTGGTAATAGAACCTGGAATCTCATTGGTTTCTATGCAGAAGTGAGCCTGATTTTGCACTTTCCAGCTTTAGTAAATAAACCCAATTGTGTACTTAAAAGTGGGGTATGCCTGCAGTAATTTCCAGCTTCTAGAGGGATCCCACAGGTATGGTATATGCATAGTTGTATTGGTCCAAGCTGTACCAATGTAACTACCATACCTGGAATCCTTTCTTACGTCTGTTAAATGTGTTGCTATAACAACAAAATGTCTCTGAGAGTATCCCACTATTCTCAAAACAGTTTTGACACCTTTTTTTCTGAGCAGTTGAGGCCAGTTATTGACTACCTCTACCTTGAAAAGAATTGCCCTAACTTCACCATTGCAGTTACCTATGTACTCCTTTATACAGCTGGATATACAGACTATTTTAGAACCTGTTTGTATATGGCAAAGCAAAACATAATGAAAAAAGTTATTTAGCTATATACGGTAATGATAATTCTGATGTGTTTACTTTTAGATATTTTAAATGAATTGGATAACTGTCCATACGTGTACAACACAGACCAGACTGACACTGATAAGGATGGAGTGGGTGATCAGTGTGACAACTGTCCTTTAATGCACAATCCAGACCAGGTATGGAGTGCAGGAAGCAAAACAAATCCTCATTTTGATGTGCTTGAATAGACTTAAATGGTATTGAAAAGTGGATTTCAGGCTAATTAACAAAGGGCACAAATATACTGAACTTCAGAAGCAAGGTATGGTAATTTTCATTTAATCCAGACATAAGCTGGAGAATGCAGAATTACATGGAACTGCACCCTCAGGCAGAATAGCTGAACACAGGGAACGTCAATGGCAGTCATTCATAGCTAGAGGCTTTTGTTTGGGCAAGACAGTTCAATGTGAAATTCAGAGCTTCGTGTATCTGTTCTGAAAGACTTCATACAAACTCAGTTTTAGCAAAAACACAACTAACTATTGTGCTTTGGGATTTTAGCCTTAAAGAAGTAGTATATCCCTGAAGTTGCCAGTTTAAAAGATTGCATGACAAAAAGTAATATGGTTAAAGCACTAGCACTAGCAATGCCACGTGAACCAGGGGTGATTTAAATAGCCAATACAAATAACTATATCACTTTTTGCATTTTCATATAATCTGTAAATGTTTTTTTTAACATTGAATAACTACTTTGGTCTGGTTTCTATCATTGTTGGCGTTCGCTCTAATAACAGGTTTTCTACAATTCCCAATTAGTGAAAAACTGAACAAATGCATGATTAAAGAGCAGCATAAGTTTGATTTTGCCTCTTTAAAAATAGACTCTTTAAAGCGGTTGTATACCGGCACCTTTTCTTTAAACAAAAAAAACAGCAAAGCAAAGGCATAATGAGCTAGTATGCAGCGCATACTAGTTCATTATGAAATACTCACCTAAGAACGAGGCCTCGGCATCTGACATGTTCCCTTCAGCGTTTCTTCCGGGTATCGCGGCTCCGTCGATGTGAGTGGCCAAAGCCGCGATTACGTCACTCCCACACATGCGCGCGGGGGTCTTTTTCTTGGCAGCGTCTGCATGCCCCGCTCACGTCAGCGGCTGCATGCAAAATAAATATCTCCTAAACCGTACAGGTTTAGGAGACATTAATTTTACCTACAGGTAAGCTTTATTATAGGCCATTGATGGCGAACCTTGGCGCTCCAGATGTTTTGGAACTACATTTCCCCTACACTGCAGAGTACATGAGCATCATGGGAAATGTAGTTCCAAAACATCTGGGGTGCCAAGGTTCGCCATCACTGGTATAGGCTTACCTGTAGGTAAGAGTAAAAAAAAAGGGTATACAACCGCTTTAATGCAGGGTTTCTTAACCAGAGTTCCACAGAACCCTAGGGTTCCACAAGAGGTCCCCATGGGTTCCACCATGATCTACCCATCAGTCATAAGCAACTGATGGATAGATTGCACCCCCTCTGCTGACACATGCAGAATAATGCAAGGAAGCAGCTAGTGCTATATATGTGACATTACCTGGAATGGACAGGAGTAGAGGGGGTATTGCTCTGTATAGGAAGGAAATTGATGCTTGTGTAATGTGCCCTGCTGTGTTTCCCTATAATGTGACCTTCTGTGTGCCCCATGTAATGTGCCCTGCTGTGTACCTCATAATATGCCCTTCTGTGTGCCCCATGTAATGTTCCCTGCTGTGTGCCTCATAATGTGCTCTTCTGTGTGCCCCATAATGTGCAATGCTGTGTGCCCCATGTAAGGTGCCCTGCTGTGTGCCCCATAATGTGCCCTTCTATGTGCCCCATGTAATATGCCCTGCTGTGTTCCCCATAATGTGTGCTGCTGTGTGCCCTATATAATGTGCCCTGTTCCCATGCAATGTGCTCTACTCCCATGTAATTTGCTCTGCTTTCATGAACTTTGCCCTGCTCCCATGGAATGTTCCTGCTCTCATGTAATATGCCCTGCTTCCATGTAATGTGCTCTTCTACCATGTAATGTGCCCTGCTTTCATGTAATGTACTCTGTTCCCACATAATGTGCCCTGTACCCACGTAATGTGCCTTGTTCAAACATAATGTTCCCTGCTCCTAAGTAATGTGCTCTGCTCTCATTACCCTGATGTACCCTGATGCCCCTTCATGTAATACGCCTGCTTCCCCCATGTAATGTGCCTTCTGCCCCCCTCATGTAAATTGTCCTCCTTCCCCATGTAATGTGCCCTCCTGCCCCTACGTACTGTGCCCTTCTTTCCCCCTGTATCCCACCCTGATGCCTCCCTGCACACTATTTATCTCAATTTGGATCCAGAATTAAACATCTGTACAGAAAAGAGCAGGCACATGGTTCAGATTAAATAGGTATTAATATTATACAGGATTTTTATAGCACCAACAGTTTGTGCAGCGCTTTACAATGTGAGGTCAGACAGTATACTTACAATACAATTCAATACAGGAGGTATCAGAGGGTCCTGCTTGTATGTTTTAATATTGATTCTATTATTAGGTTCTAAAAAAAATTGTTGTTCAACAGCTCACTGATCACACCAATGTTCTGTAAGCTGTAGATGTGAACATTATTTCAGGGAATCCCAGAGATCGTAAACTTTTTGCCGAGAGTTCCTCTAAGGTAAAAAGGTTGAGAAACTGCTTTATTGAGTATGTCAGTTTTACAAAAGTCTCAATTCTCCACCTTCACCATCTTCCTCATGAAGTGGTATACCATCCCCTCCACTATCTTGCTCATAAAAAAATATAAAACATTTACAACCCCTTAGAAAAAAAAGAAACACTTACCTCACTAACATTGTCTTACCAGAGGCAGGCAGTGTTCATGTCTCACAGCACTGTGACTGTGCTCAAGCCCACCATGGCCATATAAAATAGTGGCTTCACATTCCAGCTAAAGCTGGCACAATCAAATGACATGATCATTGTTTTCTATTGCTTTGACCCAAAATATGTGTCATATTTCAGAACACAGCCACAGTGAGGCAGGCCAAACTGTATGTAGGCCACAACTGTGAGGGTGCAATTTCTCAGAAAATACGCCTTGTACAGTATATATATTTTATTTTCCATGAGTAGAACAAGTGCAGTAGAAAATGGGAATTTTTGCCAAGAATTCCCTACTGGACTGTTAAAACTTTATAAGTAGTTAGTGTACACGGATACAAAATTTCAGAACGTCAAACTTAGCCAGCTTTTAGATAAAAAGGCATGGAGTCTAAATCAATTTGGGGCATGTTTAGAATGACTTTATTATGCCTTCAGAGAGAATTGTGTAGAGAAATAAAAGCAAATCAAGTAATGCATTGTAAAAACAGCAACATATGCAAGAACACTACTCTGCAATATCCACTTCAATATTCAAACACTGCATTCCAGATCCCTAAAAATGTGTTTTAAAAAAGTATAGTAGCAAACCCTATGCACCCTAGATTAACTACTTTTTTTTATTAATCCTCTACTGCTAGCTGCACACATACATTTGTCACTGTGTTGTGCTGGGAGCTTGCTCAATTAGCGCCCCCACCACCATGACCACGCTTTTGATGAACAGCTATCAGTAACCCAGCAATATTGTATGGCCTGTAGAATGGGCTTCTGACCACGTGATCATTGTGACAGCCAATCAGGAGGCTGTCCTACTGGCCTTTAGTGTTAATATCCCCTTAAAGGACTGGTTCCTGCTGACAGACAAGCTAAAGTTCATACATGCTTTGGATAAGGATATTTTTAGAAGTGCCATAAAATAGAGGCTCTATACAGAAAACACAAAAGAATCTAGTAAACACCATCCCAGTGCAACATTTATAATAAAATAATACCAACACTCAGAGAAAAACTACAACCAGAAGGGCTGGTTGCTATTGTTTTTTTGCGACACCACTCCTGGTGCGGAAGTTTCACACAGCGGCTTTTTGGTCTCCCACAGGGCACCATACATGGATCCCAAGGGAATTTGTGTCCCAGTCCCCCAGCGCCAGACTTATTGTTGTTCATTTATACTAAAATGACTTCTAATAATACATTAGTGATACTTACGTTCAATGAAATTGGTGACAGTTTTCTGCATGCCTGCAAAATCTGATTTGCATAGTGTAAACCTAAAGACAAACCTGAAGACACAGAGTTAGATTCCATTAATAAAATGTAAAGGTTTTGAAACATTTATCTGATCTCACAATCATGTGCAGACTGACTTTTGACAGTCATATGTGCTTCTCACCTCACTAAAAATATTACATGACATTCCAATAACATTCTCTTGTAAGAATGCACTGTAGCTCACATTGTAAGTGATATTTAACTTGAAAGACCACAAATTTAACAAACCCATATGTTAAATTCTAACTATCTATCTGCTCATTCCTGTGTACCATAAAAACCTCTCAGAATCATTTATTATTCTCCAGGTGTCCATGCATTTCCTGTATACTCAGGTGACAACTCTCTGTCCAGTTTAATAGCTATGTCTGTTTACTTTTAGACCGATGTGGACAATGATCTTGTGGGAGATCAGTGTGATAACAATGAAGACATTGATGAAGATGGCTATCAAAACAATTTGGACAATTGCCCCTACATACCTAATGCAAATCAAGCCGACCATGACAAAGATGGCAGAGGAG
This sequence comes from Lithobates sylvaticus, assembly GCA_028564925.1. Classification (NCBI taxonomy): domain Eukaryota; kingdom Metazoa; phylum Chordata; class Amphibia; order Anura; family Ranidae; genus Lithobates; species Lithobates sylvaticus. The sequence goes on from CM053028.1 coordinate 164,389,157, forward strand.
ATGCTTGTGATTCAGACGATGACAATGATGGTGTCCCTGATGATAGAGACAACTGTCGGCTTGTGTTTAATCCAGACCAGAAAGATTCCAATGGTAAAATTAAAGTTTTTTCCCACGTATATCTGGTCAGTAAATACGTTGTAAGGAACAATTATGACAATTTATCCCAATTAAGTAAGAAATGACAAGAGAAAGTCAGCCATAGTTCAGTTTCTGAGCACATGGAAGATTCCATGATTCTCTTCTGTGATTTTATAAAACCTTCATGGGCAATGAATTTAAAGAGAAATTTTTGGGACTCAAATATATTTTACATAATACATAATACATTTAAAAATGCACTGCAACTGAGGCAAAAAGCTTTAAAACAGGTTTTAGAAACAGTTCTTGCTAAACAATTGGGTAACATTTAAAAAAGCAATGGGGTTGAATAACTAAAGGCAAATAGACTGTTCACTTTGCAAGGGAACTTTCCCCAGAGCTTAGTAACTGAGTAAAGCTTTTCAGACTTACATCATCCAATTTGGTGTGTAGTTATTTTGGTTTTCCTTACATGTGATTGGGTATTGTTTGCAAAGTGAAATGTCACTGCATTCACTAAGCTCTGTGGAAAATTCCCTTGAAAACTGGACAGTGTATTTTCCTTTAGTAAGTCCCCTTTCACACTGGGGCTGTGGCCGCATTCTTGGTAAAGCGACACTCGTTTTAGCAGCGTTTTTGCGCCGCTTTCGGACACTAGCTGGGTGCTTTTAACCCCAAAAAGGGGGTTAAATACTCCTGATTTGCAGTGCTTTTCAGGGCATTTGAAAGCCCTGCCCATTCGATCCAATATGCAGGGAGTATTGGGAGTGCTAAATACAGCAACCCCAAAGATGCTGCTTGCAGGACTTTTCCTAACGTCCTACAAGCGCACCGCTCGAGTGTGAAAAGCCACACTGGAATGAATGGGAGGCAATTTAGCAGAGGCTATTTCCAGCACTAATGTGCCTGAAAACCGCCCCGGTGTGAACGGGGGCTAAGTCAACTCCACTAGCTCTAAGATGATACATGCAAAGTGAAGATGTGCAGTCAGAAAAGAATGAAGTGGCTTCCTGGACAAAGCAATCCATATGGACTGAATGGAGCTCAAGCTATGATCCCTGATTTTACTGAGGATATTGCAGGGTTCATCTTTTTTTTTGTGATTGCAATGCTTTTTTGGTGATTTTCTTAAATAAAACATAACAGGTAGCCTATATTGTTACTCCGTGCCATTTGGCCATTCTAATAGATATATTTTATATTTTTTTGTAATTACTGTAGCTCTACATTTATGACTAAGACATGTGATATAGGCTAGATTGCAAAAGACTTTGCCATAAAAGACATATGTTTTTTATGGCATACACAAACATTTCTTTATAAATTCATCCTCTCTCCTCTTGTCATATTTTGAGCTTATTTGCAGACTAGGCAACAGCCACGAGTCGTCTCAGGCAAAGAGTATCAAATTGTATGCTCTGTGCATTATGACTTGTGTTTATGGGTTATTTGGCATATAGCCATATCCTTTAAAGCTATTTTGTACATTTCTATGACTGGACTTGCCTTCATCTGTTTTAGTTTCACAATATTCCCTAAAACCATAAACCACCTGCGCAATCCACACTAACCATTCTCCCTCCCTTTTGATAATGTCAGATTGTTTGTTACAGCTACACTTTATTTTATATAACGGGTTGTTCAGATACCAAAGGTTTGCTTCTGCACTTATATATGTGAATCCTAATTATAATTTAAAACACAAAACAAAAGTCTTTTCTAATCCAGCCTATTACTACAGTGGTATAGTGTAAATATCAAAACATTTTCTGATTATACAAGAATAACACTGAGAATACTGTGTTTTTTTTCTGGAAAGATGCATTTTTAAAACAAAAAAGATGTAAGCCTTTTTAAAAACTGAAATCCTATTATTTCTAGGTTCCATTTTTTCAGCAAGCAAAATTCCAACACTTTTTACAAACAAAGGTGTGTCTTAATTAAAGTGTTACTAAACCCACAACAGTAAAATCAGTCTATATATGCAGCTTAGCATGCTGGTTATACTCACTGTGGAACTTAAGGGGTTAATCATATGCATTGTGTAAACAGGCTGTTTTATCCTGTATGCACAGATCCTTCCTTCCTGCACTGTCTATCTGGGGAAGGCCAGCTAACACAGGCAGAGTAGCCCACCTGCACATACTCAGTTGAGTCTTTTATGCTGGAGAGAACATTTACTTGTTGATCAGAGATAGCCAGGTCACATGATAGTGACATCACACATGTGGGCATGTATACAGGCTGCAGTGGAAATCTCCTTCTTCCTGAACTCTCAGCACTGGAGAAACTGTGCAGTTTATCATGTAACCATGGTATACAGATCATCCAAAAAGGTATATAGTGGCAGTATTTTAATGTAAGAAGATGATTTATAAGCTATGGGCACTGTGGGGGGGGGGGGGGGGGTGGATGAACTATTTTCAAATTACTGAGTTTAGTAACACTTTAAGTACTGAAGTACTGGATATTTTCTTTTCATTGACAGATCTGGCTGTGTGTGACCAAATTACACATTAGTGTTTTTACTGTTGAACTATTGGACATCTCTGTCTACAGTTACTTTGTTAGGTAGCAAAGCTTAACCAATATTGACTGCTGGACCTAGTATTTTTTTTTCAAGAGCTTGCACAAGCATCGATTTGGCAATTAAATGCTGTTTGCAAGATTACTTATACTAGTATCCAGTTTGTCTAAAGGGCTTATTTACCCTTATAAATTACAGTAATGTGCTGTAAATCAAGTGAGATCACAACGCACAAAAATGCATGAACGGCATTGGATTTCAGTGCTGTTCCTTTTGAATCACACTCCTATGGCCTATTACAGAAGAAGGCAATGCAACCGCACTGCAGTGCACCAAAATGTACATGTTATGCATTGTGGTTCACCGGAAGTGAATGGGCTGACTTAACACAAAGCAGCATAATCCATGATAATGAGCTGCATGAACACACATGCATAGTGTCCATGGACCTCTATGGTGATTTTATTGTGACTGCTAAGAGTAAACATCTGTTGGTACTTTACGAACCAAATCTACTAATCAGATCTTGCCTAATAACATGTCCTAGCATAATTGCTTGTAAAACTTTCATTACTGCTTGAGTTTCTTGGTTCCGTGTTTGTTAGTGTGTAGTAAGACTTTCCTGAAAATGTTACTCATTTTTCACCTGCAATCGCATATGTCCTCGAGCTTGTTTCGTGATTTACTGTATCTTGATCCTAATAGAGAAGCCACAATACTATGTGCTTTATATTAAATTAAATATCCATTGTGGAATGTTGCTGCAGGCAACCATGTCAGGGATAAAAGGCCTAAGCTAGTCACTGCTAAATTACATACCTTGCAGCATGCCAGAATATAATAAGCCAGGAAGATCAGACTTTATCCCACATCACTGCCAAGATTACTCACTGCAAAACTCAAAGGTTAATAGTCTTTTCTTGTGATATTTGCAACCACAGACACTCAAATGAAGTGAAACAACCTGAAAGGAACATACTGCTCTTGAATGCAATATTTCATATTCTTCCTGGAAGTGGATGATGGAAGCATAAAAACAGTTAAAAGAGGCACTCTGCTTACACTATTAGTAGTAAAACCAACCATATAACATAACTTCAATGTGCTTTAATAAGCTTTTGTAAAATATAAAGTACTTTGCTTTCCACCTATACAAACTAGATATTTTAAATGCATATATGCATAATTGTGGTGTTTATATTATTTGTAATTAATAAAGGTTTTGCTATTTTTGGTTATTATAACAACATAGCTAAATTACATTTCTTTAATTAAAACATTAAACAGAATAAAAGTTTTTGTGTAAACTATTCACACAGCATATTTTATCTATTTATTATTGTAAAAGCTATTTTGTATATTTAAATATACAGTATCCCATACTTATTTGTTACAGGTGATGGCAGAGGTGATGAGTGCAAAGATGATTTTGATAATGACAGCATTCCTGATATCTACGATGTCTGTCCAGAAAACAGTGGTATAAGTGAGACTGACTTTAGGAAATTCCAGATGGTTCCTTTAGATCCAAAGGGAACAGCACAAATTGATCCCAACTGGGTAATCCGACATCAAGGAAAAGAGCTGGTTCAGACTGCCAATTCAGATCCTGGTATAGCTGTGGGTAAGAAAGCTTTCAACCTTGTTTTCAGTTTTTCTCAGCCAAAGAATTCTAGGCAGCATCTGCAACATGGTTATACATTGGGCTTTTTATGGTTTAAAAACCACATGAGCCTTGGAAGATATTTTTTGTATTTTTATTTTGTTCATCCTGATGCGCCCAGGCACTGGTGATTGGAGGAATGCACTATTGAGAGTAGAAGTATGTAACCTTTACCCAATGTTCATATGTTCACGTGTACAGAACATACCCCTACATTACATATTGTGTCAATTCTGGCGTTGACTCAAAGACTCCTTAAAAAAAAAAGAGGAAAACATAAGAAAATAAACCACAGGCAAAGAGTGCTTTTAGTTCGAGTTATTAAATAGCTACACATGTAGAGTGAAATATTCTACTCCCAAGAAGCTTCTCTAATGTTATCCTTAAACCCCATCAATCAGATCATTATGGTTGCACAGTGTGAGTGCACATTAAATCATGACTAGCACATAAGTAGATCATATATTTCTAAATGTGATGATGCATTTTACTTATAGCAGGAAAAAGATTGTTAAATAAGAATAAAGATGTGACGTAGTTTGTAAGAAGTGATTAATATTGTGGTTTTTGTATAAATACTTAGAGCACTTAAAACTCTATGTCATATGTCAGGCTACTGAGTGGCTCTCCTTTGATTTGTGCATTGATAATCAATATGTTTTAACATTTTGACTAAATATCGTTTTATGTTTCTTTCAGGCTTTGACGAGTTCAGCGCAGTCGACTTTAGTGGAACGTTCTACGTAAACACAGACCGTGATGATGATTATGCTGGCTTTGTATTTGGTTATCAATCCAGCAGTAGATTCTATGTGTTAATGTGGAAGCAAGTCACTCAAACGTATTGGGAAGATAAGCCATCTAGGGCCTATGGGTACTCTGGGGTCTCTCTAAAAGTTGTCAACTCAACGACAGGGACTGGAGAACATTTGAGGAATGCTTTGTGGCACACTGGAAATACACCCGGAGAGGTACTTTGGCCATGTGTATTCAATTTTTACTTTTTATTATGAGGACTGCAGTTAAAAAGATGAGAATGAGAGGGTCAACATCTGAACCGTTCTTACCTCCATGCTTTCTCCTTCACAATTTCTCCTAAAATTTGTTGTCCAAAACTCCTCCATAAATATTGAACATATTCCTGTAGGACCTTTAGAAACACACACAAACAAACATAAGCCAGATATATTACCTCCCTACAAACATTTCCCTCCATCTGTAACATTGAAGTTCTTGAAATTATAATATTGATTTTTATATTTCATATTGACTCATTGACACTTTAAAACTCACACTTTTTCTAGGTGCGAACATTGTGGCATGACCCCAAGAACGTTGGCTGGAAAGATTACACTGCTTACAGGTGGCATCTGACTCACAGACCAAAGACTGGCTACATTAGGTAAGCTGTTGATTTTGTATGATATTAAAGAGAGTGTAAATGTAATTTTTTTTCTAAAACTATAAACATGTCACACTTACCTGCTCTGTGAAATGGTTTTGCACAGAGCAGTCCCTGTTCTCCTCTTCTGGGGTCCACCGGCAGTGCTCCTGGCTCCTCCTGCCTTTAGAGTGCCCCCATAGCAAGCCTATTGGTATGGGGGCATTCATGCAGGCTTGATCCTGAGCTGCACTGTGTTGGTCCATTGACACACACAGTGTGGCTCAGCCCTGCCCTGCTCTCTGCTTACAGGATGTTATTGACAGCTGCAGAAGTCAATAGCTTCCACTGCTACTGAGGGGAGTTAGGCACAGTGCTGGATCGAGATCCGCTTTGGATAAGTATTTAAGGGGGACTGGTGGAAGCTGATATGTAAAGGTTTTTTACCCTAATGCAGAGACTATAAAATATGTCATATTCAGTCACTGTAGACTGCAAAGATAATACAGATTACATGTATACAGAACAAACAATTTAAATGTGAAAAGAGTGAGTATAGCGGTGGCAAAGGATAGAATGGGAGTGCTTACTTGAACTTTTAGTGATAAATTAAAGAAACCCTGTTACTAGACCATTAATTTCAACAAAAATCCCTTAAAGTGTTACTAAACCCACAACAGTAAAATAAGTCTGTGTATGTGGTAAAGCACACTGTGGAACCTAAGGGGTTAATCCTGCACATTGTATAAAAAAGCTGTTTGATCCTCCCCTTCTTCCACAGTCCCCAATCCGGGCTCTCGATAGTACAAAGCCTTGGGGGAACTCTGCACATGCTCCGTTTGGTGTGTGTTGCTAGAGATTTTATTATTGTGTTTATTGGAAGGGTGCATGTGATCGTCACAGGGCCAATCAGCACTGTCCAGACAGAGGTTCAGGAGTCACCCAGCCTCATAGGACAGTCAGAGGAGAATAAAAACTCCTCCTACAGGCTTTAACCAGTGTTCTGCCAAACACCGGTAGAAGTCACAAGACTGCTATATACTGATGATGAGAAAAGGTATTTAGCAGTTTATATTTACTAAAATAATTGTATTTCCATGCTCTGGGTACTGTGGGAGACCAGATATAGTGAATGCAGGGTCCTGGGTTTAGTAACACTTTAAGATTACATGTACATTTACATAATTTATAGGTTTTACCTGTAAAAGCCTCCCTATGTGTAGACATCCGAAAGCCCTAAGACTTATGCTAGGTGATTTCATCTTGAGTTTGACGTCAGCAGCCCCAGCAAATTCAAAGCTGTCACTCAAGCGACACTCTATACTCTTTGCTCCCCAACCAGTAGCTATATTAAAGATTATCTAGTGAGGCGAGGAGTGAAGGTGCTGGGTCAGCACAGACAATAATTACACATTCCCAGAAGAGAAGAGGGCTATAGCATGCAAGGAATGAGGAGGCTATGCTAGGGAATTGACTCTTCTGGAGTAGTCGATTTTTCTAGCAAGATAAAAGACCCATTGCAAGTGAATAAAATATAGTTTATGCAAAGAAAAACACTGTAATTAATTAAAATGCTAGATTTTGCTTGTACCTGCAATTTTTAGGTTTGAGACTGGATCTCTGTAAGTATTAATTATGACTGTGACTTATCTCTGCCAGCCTTTATGTCTATCTATTGGAACATACCAGAATCCTCTGATTCTTTGAGACACTTTCAGTTTAAATTACTGTAGAATTTCCACTCCCACACACACAGCATGAATCAGAAATGAGTAACCAATAGCAATTAACCAGAAATATTTTTTTAATTTATTATGCAATTGCTAAACCTGATTTGTTGATATAAGTTACATTGGCCATATAAGTATAATGCTTTTCGGGTAGATGTACTGTCTTTCAAGTTTCTCTACTTCCTTGCAGAGTTGTTGTGTATGAAGGAAAACTAATCATGGCAGATTCTGGGCCATTATATGACAAAACATATGCAGGCGGACGACTGGGGCTCTTTGTATTCTCCCAAGAGATGGTATTCTTCTCTGATCTCAAATATGAATGTAAAGGTTAGTGTTCTTTTTGTGTTAGCCCACCATAGATGTATTATTTCACAAGTAATTAAAAAACTGTGCTGTGTGTAATCAGAGGGTATTCTTAGTGATGTTGATGTGTTCCTGGGCTGATCAAGGGGAGGAGGGCAGTTTTAAAGGAGAGGAGATTTGAAAAAATGCATAACGCATGTGTCACGTGTTTACAGAAGCACTTATTGAAGTCTATAGGTGAAAAAACATCTAATACGGAAAAAATATATATACTTTTTTGAGTGTAAGGCAGTATAGTGTGAGCATAGAAGTGTGAACACAGACTATTATAAAGAGTGGGATTCTGCATGTTGAGCATAGTCAAGCATAGGGAAACAAGCTGAAACTCAGCTCAGCTGTCAATGGGGGCTAAGTGTGTGTTACGACTATTAGTATTACTCACCTGAAAATTGTAAAGGATGAAGAAAACTGAAAAAATGCCCAATAACAGCTTACAGGCATACCCCACTTTTAAGTACCGGTACACAATGGGGTTTATTTACTAAAGCTGGAAAGTGCAAAATCAGGCTCACTTCTTCATAGAAACCAATGAGCTTATAACCTCGGCTTGTTCAATTATGCTTTGGTAATAAAACCTGGAAGCTCATTGGCTTCTATGCAGAAGTGAGCCTGATTTTGCACTTTCCAGCTTTAGTAAATAAACCCTATTGTGTACTTAAAAGTGGGGTATACCTGTATTTGTTTCATATATGTGTACATCTGTTGAGGTACCAGTTAATTACCAAGCACTTTTGTGTTTCTTTTCACGCAGCACCATTTTAGACTAAAACGTACTTGGAGAGATTAGTATCCCAGCTGGGGCAGTCTGTACCCCGCTATCTTGAGAGTTTCAACAAGCAGACCCCTTAAGTACAGTGTCAGGGGCAGATAAAGATGAGCAGAATTGGCTTTGGCAATATCTCAATAACAATTTGAACATTTCAAGAAAAGTTGGTAAATTGCATTTAGGTCATTGGAGAAATTTGGTGGTTTTAAGGGTGCAATGGGCTTTACATGGCTTCTAAGGTCTACAGAAGTTCCTTTACACTATCTTAGACTTGTTTGCCAAAAAATGCTATTCCCAAAGAGAGTTCTATTCTCAGAGCTAATAAGTTACCGTATTTATCAGCGTATAACACGCACCACACCCTCAAGTTTAGGAGGGCATTTTAAGTAAAAAAGTTTTAGGAGGGAAGTTTAGGGGAAAAAAAAACTTACATTTAAGCGTCATTTGCAGCTTGCCCAGCGTCATTTGCAGCTTGCCTAGTGTCATTTGCAGCCTTGCCCAGTGTCATTTGCAGCTTGCCCAGTGTCATTTGTAGCTTGCCCAGTGTCATTTGCAGCTTGCCAGCGTCATTTCCAGCCTTGCCCACGTTTAAATTTCCCGCCGCTGAGACAGACCGCGCGAGCGCCGCTGGAAAAGACCGAAGCGCCGCCGAAAAAGACTGAAGCACCGACGAAAAAGACCGAGCCGACTGTTCGGCTCCGCTCGCAGTCCCGCCTCCCTGCTGTTTCGGGAGCAAGCGCAGGGAGGCGGGACTGCGAGCGGAGCCCAACAGTGGGCTCGGTCTTTTTTTGGCGGTGCTTCGGTCTTTTTCGGCGGCGCTTCGGTCTTTTTCGTCGTTGCTCGTTTTTTTTTGGGTGGCGCTCGCTATTTTTGTGCGCCGCTTGATTTTTTTGTCACTTTTTTGGGGGGGATTGGCGTATAACACGCACCCACGACTTTCCCCCGATTTTAAGGGTGTTATACGCCGATAAATACGGTACCTTATTCCTAATGCATTACAATAACACTTTACATTACACTTAACCTTAACAATAACTCTTTACATTACACTTAACATTACCAAAAATTATTTTATGGAATTTATCATTATCATGCACATTTTTTACCCCGTTATTCATTTCATCAGTAATAAATATGTCTTTACCAATCCATTGTATTCTTTTGCAGCTATGTGCTTCATGTAAAGTCCCAACTTTTGTCCTTCCCCCCGTTTTTTTCTTGCCTTAAATAGAGATGGAGGCACATGACCTATTTAGGTCACTGCCTCAAATAAATTTTCAAAAACACAACAATTTTTTCTTCCCATGCCACACAATGTTGAGGTCTCGTAGCTAAGAGAACTATGCTTTTCTAGCTTTAACTTGGAATTTTATTTTGTTAGGCTAATTTTGCCACATGATGCTGCATTGTAAAACTATAGGCTAATTTCAGCATAGGTGAAACCACTAATGTTGTGGCAAAATCAAGTTTTGGGAAATTGCCTAATTATCCCTTGTGCCAAATTCAAAAACCTTTTCAAAGGTAAAAAAAAGCCAAAGTTATTTGTGTCATCCTTAAAGTATAACTAAAGGCAAAACATTTATACGTTTTTGGATAGAGTGCAGAGGGATTAGAACACTTGTCAGTTTTTATTGCTGTCTGTACCCCCGTTAAGGAGATTCATCCTCTCTATTTGTCAGTTTACCATTATCATTGACAGTGAAAGTAAAAAGAAATCTCCAGATTTTGGGTTGTCCCCAGAAAAGCAATAGAGGGGCAATCTTCCAATTGGGACACTAGTTCTGGTGACCTGGGGGTCCCCAAGGAATTCCCTTAATTTGCAGGGATTTCCTCTTACTTCCTGTTTTGGCTATGGGACAGGTGGTGAAGGGAATCTCCACAATGGAACACAAATGGCAAAAAAAAATCTGTCAGCAGTTATAACACTCCCGTGCTCTATCCAAAATGAAAAAAAAAAGTGTTGCCTACAATTCTACTTTAATGCTGAAGTTTAATGATTTTTTTTAAAACACCAGGAATGGTACGTAGATGAATGATGAGTCACCGTGTTCTGGTGCCTGCTCTGTTCTTTCAAATATTCCATCCTCTGCCTTCTGGATACCCCCACAGCTGTGATCTTAAGTTCTGCAGGGGTTAATGCAAACAGTACCACCTGTCAAAGGCACTTGTCAAAAGTGCTTACTATGCCTACCCTCTTTGCTCCCCTGCTCCATTCATAGAAGCTGTACTTTTGATTCTGGCATTAAAAAAAACTCAGCATTTGTCACTTTTTTTTGGACTATCTTTTTTATTTTTTTAAATCAAAAACACTATGAATGGAGGTTGTGGAACTTGCATTCATATGCCCGTCCTCCATTCATAGAGCCCTTTTCATTGTGCCGCTAGTACTGCTTCTATGAATAGAACAGGGGGGCAGAAAGGGCAGACATAATTGGTCCTTTGGTCAACTGCTTGTGGCAGGTGAACCCCCGCTTGTAATAACCTTCACAGAATCTGAAGATCACAGCTGTGGGAGTATTTGAAGCAACAGAACAGCCACCAGAAGACGGGACACTCATCATTCATGTGAGTATAATTTCTGGTGCTGATTAAAAAAAAATAATGTTAGCTTTAATTAAAAAAATAGTTTCTTCTCTAGCGTTGACTCTGAAAAGATTGTATTTGCATTTTTAAAATTAAGAAAGATTTGTAGAAATTATAGATTAGACTTTAGGATCAGGTGGTGTAATGTTGGATGCACCACTGATGGGTTAGGATCAAACAAGGCCATGCTTAAAGAGTTTTAGGTAAACAGGATTGGTAAAGCGATAATATATGGGTTCAAGAGAGATGGGAATATTTGATTTTGGTGTATATGTTTACTATACTATTCACTATGTTATCATTAAATATTTGCAAGATGAATGCAACATGTAACCCACCAATGTCTCTGCATGTTAAGTTCTTTATTGTATAATGTAGTGGGATGATATGTTATAAACCAGGCAGCTTTTAATTCTAGTCTCGAGAAGTTTATAGGAATATGCACACTACTCTTTGGATTACATTTGTGCCCTGCTTGCATGACGTTGTTTGAATTGGTCATGGATCTGCTTTGAGATAATCTTTATTGTGTTTGTAGAATAGGACTTTAGTGTTGGTTAAAGTGAAATTCCATGCAAGCAGTGAAGTGTGCACAGCACCTGCATTCACAGTGGAGGTTAACTATGTCTAAAAAGATCCATGGCAAGTAAACCTTAATGAAGTACAAACACAATGCAAATGCAGTACAAACACCAGTGTGCATGTACCTTGACAGACAATGACTTTCCTGTAAGAACTTTTAGACACGAATGAGTAAAACATTTAGGTTTATGAAGAAAAAAAATCAACACATAAATTGTGACTACAGAAAAGTTTTCTGCAAGATCCATGTCCATGTGTTATGCTTTTGTGTCTTATCTCAGTAGAATGTATTCATGGGAGTCAGCCCAATGTATATGTTTTTTCATTAAAAATTCCATATGCTTGTTAGAGTATTATGTCATCTTGTTGTGTACGTCCAAGAAATGAATTCTCACATAGTACAACTGCACAATGTCTCTGTAGAATTTAGAAGCTGAACATCTGGTAAACCTTTCTGTCATAATGAGTTTTACTTTGAATACACTGACATCTTTTTGGTTCTGTAATGCATCCAATTTTCCTTTGATGTCATATGTATACATAGGAAATAAATATAAATTAACCCTTAAAACTTAAATCTAAACTTTGGCTATCCTTCCCACCCTCCACCTGCTGCTGCCTAACCAAAACCAAGCCAAACAATGCTGTAATGCTTACCTTTAAGGAGCTTCAGGATTCCTCTGGGTACTGATTGGTGATTCTGGAGAAATGCTGGTGATGGTGGTGCAGGTCAGCATTTGTGCAAAGGCACCGGCACTGAGGGATAACTCCCCTGCTTTGGGTTTGTCCTGGAAATGCATTTCCACGAGTACCCAAGGGAATCCAAATTTTCTAAAAGGTCAGGAGTTTGGAAAAGTTTAAATTAGGAGATCAAGTGGAGGGAAATAATGGAGAGAAAATAGCTAAAGCTTTAGATCTAGGTTTGCTTACAATGCAATGTAGAAGGTTCAGTTATACACATAGAAAACATGCCAAGGTGATCCTTCTTTATTGTTAAGTGCTTAGTTTTGAAAATGTTCACTATTTTATAGGACCACTAATTAGTTACTATATAGCAAAGTGTCTACTGTTTTTTTTTGCGGGGTTCATTTTTTTATTGAGAGATGCCAATGGGATTGAAGCAGTCCATGTTAAATATTTGCTAGCCATACAAATAAAGGCAAATAGGAATGCTAATGCAAGTATGCTACTTAATTTAGAATGGGATTTGTTAAAATTGAGAGTGTACTGTATACAGAGCACGATCTGAGAGGCACTTTTGCATTCTTGGGAGTCCATATAGAAATTATTGGACAAATAAACAAACCTAATGAAAATGTTACATCTGAGATCTTAATAATGGGTCATGTTTGAAATACTAACAATTTCTTGTTGCTATTGATTTTTTTAACATTTTTTTTTTTTATATCTATAAATCCCTTAGGCTTCATGTACATTAGCCTACACTGGTAGCTCCTAAACTTGAGTTTAGGAGCTTTTGGCATTTGTTTGTTGAACACCTCACCTGTTCACACAATACTAGGCACCCTCAATTCACACAGATGGACACATCTGTTGTAGCATCCATATGGTAAATTTACTATGAAGCAGTGTATGATCCGCCTGAAAAAAAAATGGAATATTCTCCAATGTTTAACATATTTTGTATGTGCATTTCATGCAAGAACATGTATACATTAACATTTCTAAGTAGAAATGCCATAGCCTATGCTGCTCAGTAGTTCCATAGTGGCCATTCGTAAAGCATTACATCTGTGCAGAAAGTATAGTTTTTGTAACGCCATAATTCTGTGCACACCTTAACAAAACATAATCAAGTAACAAAAAAATAAATATTAAGGCCCTTTTTACATAATCACAGAGAGCTGCATGCCACATAAAACAGCGTATCTCTGCATCTGGCAGTGACAGGTGTTTGTGTAAAAATCAATGGCAGGCTGTGCCTGTACTCTGGTAACTGCACATCTAAGCATTTACTTGTGTAGGGGGATTGTGAGCCCCTGGAAACAGACTGGAGTTGATTTACTAAAACTGGAGAGTGCAAAATCTGCTGTGGATCTGCATAGAAACCAATCAGCATCCAATTTTTCTTTTTTTTAAAGCTTTATTGAAAAAAATTGAGGTTAAAAGCTGATTGGCTACCATGCAGAGCTGCCTCAGATTTAGCATTCTCCAGTTTTAGCAAATCAACCCCATCCAGTTTGCATCCAGGTCACTATCTGTACACAAGTAAACTTTTAGATGGGCAGTCACCTGGGTACAGGCACAGCCTGTCATTGACTTAGTGTATGCAAACCCCTATCCCTGCCCCTGTCTGAATGAGCCTTAATAGGCAGCAAACATATAATGATTATGTGTACTGTTAATTATTATTTGTTGTTTGTCCTAAATGACCATACAGGTCTTTTGGAGATTTTTCTTTGTTTTTTTGTTACCATGCCACTTCTTAATGTTATAGTTTTTCTTTAATCTCAGGGGGAATTTCCATCCATCTATTCTATGATACAACTAGTTAAAGTATAAGACACAAAAGCAACATTATTTAGTTATTTTAAACACGATTACAATGTGTGCATTGAACATTAGTGTGTTCGGTAGTATTTCAGTAAAAGGGATTGCAATCACTTGGTAGGCCTATATGCTTGCTTTCATGTAAATTATTAATTCAGACCTACTGAACTCTCCCTGCTGTTTGGCAATTACTTTTAGGAAAAAAAATTCAGTGGGGGGAGATTTACTAAAATTGGAGCGTGCAGAATCCGGTGCAGCTCAGCACAGAAACCAATCAGCTTCCAAGTTTTATTTTCAATGCTTAACTGAACAAGCTGAAGTTAGAAGTTTATTGGCTACCATGCACAGCTGCATCAGATTCTGAGTGCTCCAGTTTTAGTAAATATCCCCCATAGTGTGATTGCTGTGATTGATGATGAATTGTTTCAAATTAATTCTTCAAACCAACTAACAATTTTGTTTTAGGGTTTTATGACCCTGATTATACAAGCAGTTGCTGTATATGCTTATCCAGTGTCAGAACAGTAGCATACTAATCCGTGTTTTTACCTTCTTTACAGATTTTTAAGAAGTTGTTAACAAATTGTGTACTTTACTGTACATCCTGCGTGACCAAGACACCTCAATTCACCTGGTACCCTTTAAAGTCTTTAAATCTGTCTGCACGGCAACAGCTCATAAACCCTCTAATATCCATGTTGAAGAGGAGTAGAGTGCAGACATTCAGCACATCAAAGAAGAAAAGCAAAAACCTCATCTTGAACTTTAGTCAAGTTGATAAATTGCCAAATGTGGGTGATTTTTGTAAAAAAAATAATTGATGATGCAGTAAAACAACATTTTATACTAAAAGATCATTTATGTCTTGCTTATATTGATCAACTAATCAACTCACAGTTATTGATAAGGTACATATATTATATCACTGAGACATTTTACCCATCAGTTTTAACAAAGTTTTATTTCTCCTGGTTTTTCTTATTCCCCAATGGCCGTTTATTTGGCCATTTTCACTTTTTCCTAAAATACAAATATTTAATCCAATGTCATATTGTATTTAAGAGCAAGAAGCATTGGCATAATTGAAGAGGAAATTTTACAGCACAGTTATTAAGTAAGGATTCTAAATTCAGGTTAATTAACCAAAACCAAGCCTTAAAAAGTATAAAGATAATTTAAACTATCAATTGTATCATTTAAGATAAATTTGTAAACTTCTAGATATGTATCTATAAATCTATAAGATCAGCAAAGTTACGCAACAGACCCTAGAAGTGCAACAGTAGACTGGTACCAATATTACAATATGCTCTGACCAAATTCCAGGAACACGTGTACTTTCTTTTGTATCTAGATATTCTATATAAATTAAATCTTTTAAATACCGCATATTTGGTATCTAAAGTGCCATAATAGCCCATTGTCAAAAGTGTTTTATATGTCATAAAACCAAAAGACACTGTGGGTCATACAATACAATACATACACTCAAACCAAAAACAAATATAAGAAGGAGTCTCTTATTATCATATTTAGAGCACTCGAAAAGGCTAGAATGTCAACATATCTGTTATTTCATAGCGCACCTATTGTCATTAATCCTCCTTAGCACTATACAGTATTGTGTTTCTGTTGTCACTTTATTTGAATATGACAATTTGAATATAGTTTATTAAAAATAATAGTTAGATGTGTGAATGTAGCCCACACTATGAAGTTAACTGTATCTGCTTACAAGCCATGGCATGTGTATCTTGGCACTTTATTTTGTATTAACAGTCTAGGAAGTATAATGCATATACATAAGTCCTTATAAAGGCAAATACATTATAAATATATATAGCATAAGATGATGTTCCTCAGGAAAAAATTCACAGCCATGATGAGAGTAACAACATATGTTTTGATTTTAGTATAGGCAGATAACATAATTACCGTAACATGAGGCGTTCAGAATATGGGGAAAGATTTTCTTTGCAGTGGGCAACAAAACTTTCAAATGTAAATACAATATAAAATACCTCAGATGCAGTCAAGATATATACATTTAGGAATTTTATGTTGCCCCCCTCCTTATCACATATATTTTAGATTTGGCATTCCTTTAAAGTATATGTCCAACCCAGACATCTTTTTAACTCTATTAGAATCCCTGTTTTTAGGGGCTCTATTAGAGAGGCTTCCCCTCACTGGTGTCACAAAAGAATCTGCAACAGCAACACATAAAAAATGTGGGAAGGCTAGAAAATCCTATTTTGTATGGCGGTTGCTGTCCCTGTTGCAGATTTCCCCCCAGTTGATTGAAACCATTGCTAATTAGAAAATAAGTGAGTAGAAATCTAACAAACACAACTACAGATAGCAGTACAACCCACTAGAGGTTCTAGTTCTTCCCCAGCTCAAGTAATGAAGTAGCAAGTAATGAAGCTTTGTCTTGACATACACTTTAAACAATTCAACATTAGACATATGAATCTGTAGTTAGGATAATTATGTTTGAATAGCTAAGATATTAGATGAGTTCATTTAACACCACTTTTGTGTTCTAGCAGCGTGCAACATCTCCTATAGCCTCAACCATAACCCAGAATAGCCACAGGACCAAACGGGCCAGATCTTTTAGATTTGTCTATTTGCATTTAAGTGCTCATCTGGCAGAAATAGAGATTTATTGGCATATATAGAAATTTTAACTCAAAATGTTATTACATTAACCAAAATGAATCAGAGGTTTTTTTATTCTAGGAGAGTTTCAATAGCTACATAACATAATAACGAAAATAATAGTATTAATAATATTTGAATAATGTAAAATTGGCATTGGTCTTCGGTTTACTTGACCATTCTCCACCAAATGTGCCAGTATATTTGTATACGTACTGAGGGGCATCTTTTTGGAGGTAGCAGTCAGCTAAGCTAGTCAGGTAAGCCCAAGAACAAGGCTAAGGCTTCTCTTAAAACTTTAATTGCTATTGAAATTATACACATGTATAATATGTATTGCAAAGTAAAATACCCGTGTGTGAAGCCACAGATGGAAGCTGACATTTCCAAAAAGGGAACTGTAAAAAGCTCAGTCTACTATTCAGCCTCACTAGAAGTGATGTGATCAAACTGGAATTGGCATGCCTAATATTCAAGAGACTGTTAGCTTCAGGCTAAAATAGGTATTCTGTTGTGTGAGAAATTACTTTGCGTGCTTTCATATCACCTGCTGATTTATGAGTGGCACCGTATCTGTTTTTTTTTTCCAAAAATATAAGTTTTTTTATCTAACACTGAAAATAACAATTCATTCTATTCAAACACAAGATATTTTGCTGAAATATAACCTTTAGTTCACTTGCACATGCAAAGTTTATCTGATAGGCAAATATAATTGAATAAGGGAAATATTTTATACTTGTCACTAGTTATGCCATACATGCTCCCTAGTTATGCCAAAGATGCTATTCTTTATTAGTTTTATATGCTTATTGCTTGTCAAAAAATACTTTACATTCTGGATTTATTGCACCTTTATACAACTGCTATGCATTTTTTCTTTTTTGTGTGTGCTTTTTTGTCGATTCAATTTTTTTTTAAAAACACACTTCCGTAATTCATTAAATGTAAGCATTGTAATTGATGTAGCATCTATTTGGGGGTTGTTCTGCAAA
Organism: Lithobates sylvaticus; assembly: GCA_028564925.1. Taxonomy (NCBI): domain Eukaryota; kingdom Metazoa; phylum Chordata; class Amphibia; order Anura; family Ranidae; genus Lithobates; species Lithobates sylvaticus. The sequence continues at coordinate 164,407,006 of CM053028.1, forward strand.
ATACTGAATGGGACGGAAGATGTTAATATTGATAGACTGTACTATAATTTTTTCCTTGTAAATTATTTATGTCTTTTTTCTAATACGTTTTAGGACTGTTTATGTTTTTAAAAAGTCAACCTGTTTGCAAAAAGATTGTAAATACTTATTTATTGTTCTGTTGACAAAACCTAAAGTATACTACAATTAGCCAGATACAGTCATTCTTTTTATAGAATTTTTTAAATATTCATGATAGGAAATAAAATATAAACAAAGGTTTTAACAAAATATATCTCTAGTAGTAATATTATTTCTGTAATTTTTGGATGCACATATGTATTCCTTTATATAATTTTTCTTTATGGTCATCACCTAAAAAGAAACCTGTTGTTCATTGCTTGACAATCGTGCTTATCCTTTGGCTTCAATACCTTGAGTCATTAGCTCAGAACAACTATGCTGATAAACACTTCTGATTTCATTGGTTGCATAAATGTCTCTATTAGGTAGATCAAAATGTATTGGAGCCATGGCCACCACACTTTGATTTGCCATTATGTACTTGGATTTCAAATACAGTAGCTAAAAGAAGAACAGAGTTTAGTATCTATCTACTATGTGAGTATGAGTTTTAAAAAGAGTAAGAAATGTTCTTTGGTTTAATGAATAAAGTAAAGGTGTGGTCACTCTAAATGCTCAATCACGTGCAAGGGAAATTAAAAAAGCACAATTTTGTCTTGCTCATGACTAACCTTATTCACCAATCCAACACTCTTTAGTCCTTTATAAAGTAAACATCAAAGGATCTAAGCATTTTAGTTTTTTCTGTCACATGTGTGGGTGGGGGGGGGGGGGCACATTTGGTGAAAACACCTTACCTCAACATTTTGAGTTTGGCAAGCAATGCCACTTGCCAAATTCTCCTATTGAAGTCAGTATGACAAATGCTTGGCAGTGCAGTATTTAAATGTAAAATCTCTATTGGGATAGAAAAAAACATGCATTCAAGAAGTGGCAGTATTTTCCTTTTGTAGACTGGCTTCAAACCACCACAAATAAAGCAAGCCACAAGAGTTCATGGTAGAGCCTGCTGCCTGTGTGAATAAACCCTTACCGTGTCTTTACAGTTTTCTGAAAGTTAAATAGCAATTTACATATAATACAAACGTCTGAGCGCTGACAGACTGACCCCCCACTCTAACAACCTCTGCAGGAATGCTGGCAGCACGCAAACATTTATTTTCCAAAGACAACCTCTGGATATGATGCTGAGCATGTGCACTCAACTTCTTTGGTTGACCATGGTGAGGCCTGTTCTGAGTGAAACCTGTCCTGCTAAACTGCTGTATGGTCTTGGCCACCATGTCGCAGCTCAGTTACAGGGTCTTGGCAATCTTCTTATAGCCTAGGCCATCTTTATGTATCTTGATAACACCAAATTTAACACACCTGCTCCCCATTCACACCTGAGACCTTTTTAACACTAAAGAGTCACATGACACCGGTGAGAGAAAATGGCTAATTGGGCCCAATTTGCACATTTTCACTTAGGGATGTACTCACTTTTGTTGCCAGCGGTTCAGACATTAATGGTTGTGTTGAGTTATTTTGAGAGGACAGCAAATTTACACTGTTATGCAAGCTGTACACTTACTACTTTACATTGTAGCCAAGTGTAATTTCTTCAGTGTTGTCACATGAAAAGATATAATAAAATATACTGAATGTCAGCTGATAAAGTCTCACACTCCTCCTCTGTACATGAAATGTCTGCCATTGTACTAACTGTGACAATAAGCTGCATATGACTATTGAAGCAAAGATATTTCCAACCAATGTGATATTAACCCCTTCGCGCCTAAGGTTCAAACAAATCTAAATGCCTAAGCCCAATTTTGTGACTTTGACGTGTGTTAGTAAAACCGAACATATCATCACAACTACTTTGTGCATCCAGGTGAATTATACCTTGCCTTTTTCAGGAGAAATTGGGCTTTCATTTGGTGGTAAATGGTAATGGATATCTCCTGCTTTTTTTTTTATTATCAACGGAAAACTGGCCCAAAATAGTAAAAAAATATATATATTTAGCTGCATATTTCTTGGTACTACCATAACCTACCACCAAAGACAAACCCAAAATAAATTCTCCTGCTCCTGATGATCACAGCAATACCACATATGTGTATGTTAGGTGTTGTATGTACCTGTAGTACAGCCCAAAACAATAGTACGCATTTTGTTTTTTTTATCCTACCTAAAACTCACGGACACTGATACTAATTTAAAAAAATAATTCTGTACCAAAAAAAAATTAAAAATACTGATCCTGACCTTGACCCAAACACTAACCCTGGCACTGACCTAGATAAAACCTTGATCTAGGTATTTTTTTATTTTATTTTTTTATTATTATTATTATTATTATTATTTAATTTATTTGTTTTTTTTACACACACTTTTTTTTTCCTGTGCAAGGACAGAAAGAGATCGAATGTATCTCTCTCCTCCATTCACAGAAAAAGAAAACACGGGGGCAGGCTTCACAGTCACTGATCACTGTGATAGCCAATCGGAGGCTATCACAGCAATCAGATGACCCGGAATCGAGAGTTTCGAGTCCTGATTGTTAGTACGAGGCCTGCCGCTTACGGTGAGAACCCTGTCTCTGTGCTGGAAGCACGCCGTGCAGCACGCTTGAAGCACAAAGGGAGATACACGAATATGTGGCCCCATGCCAAAAAGTCCCGTGCAGTGATGCCGCATATTTGGGTGACATCGGTGTTATGGGCAGTAATGTGGCATGCATAGCATGCAGGGGCAAACAGTGGATGTGGCCAAATTTTGGTGAACAGTAAACAAGTTTAAAGGGGCATGGTTAAATAAAATCTATAAATGATGCTTTGATTGCTGTACCACAAGCAAGAGTCTCACAGACATGTATATACTTCAGCACAACCATTTTTAAATGAAATACTGCCATTATATATGATTTTATATACACTGAAAATAAACAGGGCACTAACAATTTGAGCTTTAATGCAGAACTTCAATAAAATAGTCAGGGGCTGTATGCAATCCTGCAACTGGGCAGACAATACAGGCATACCCCACTTTTAAGTACACAATGGGGTTTATTTACTAAAGCTGGAAAGTGCAAAATCAGTCTCACTTCTGCATATAAACCAATGAGCTTCTAGGTTTTATTACCAAAGCTTAATTGAACAAGCTGGGGTTAGAAGCTCATTGGTTTCTATGCAGAAGTGAGCCTGATTTTGCACGTTCCAGCTTTAGTAAATAAACCCCATTGTGTACTTAAAAGTGGGGTATGCCTGTAAACACTTTGGTCAGAGTATGCAATGTACAATATAGTATGTATAGTGCAGGAGTCTGTCAAGCTGACCATCCACAGCCGGTGGGCTGAATGAAAAAAAAAAGTAAACAGATTACTCGATTCATCCAACTGAAGCGGATGGAGGAATATCCCTGCTGGGACATTGTATTCTTACAGCAGCACTAGACAATGTCAAAATGCACTGAACCGCAGCTGCAGCTCCCCTGCCTTCTACCTTCCAGCTCAATTTTCCCCTCTAAATTCCTAAACACATATGTACATGCATTCCAAAAATATCTTAACGATTAGCTATTACCTTGATTATAGTTGGTTTTAGCCTAAAACTATAGAACCACCTTGGATTGGCTATGAAGATTGGACAAGATTGGACAACATGCAGTAAGTAAGTAAGGAGACTTCAAGCAAGTTGACACACTGGGGTTGATTTAGTAAAACTGGAGAGTGCAAAATCTGATGCAACTGTGCATGGTAGCCAATCATCTAACATCAGCACTGGCTGTGTATAACTGACTGAAATGGCTACAAACTCTTCTGGCCTGCTATAGAAGATCTCGCAACCAGGTGTGCCTGTTTAAGAATTGCTGCACCATCAAATTGAGGACATGTGCAGGCATGGCACATGTGTCAACTTTCCCTGTCGAAGGGTGGACAGGAGGTTAGTGCCATTATCGCACACCATCATTCCAGGCATTCCATGGCATGGCATCATTCCATGGCATGGCATGAACCACCTCTGGGACTGCCCCCGCAAAGCTGAAAGAATCTCTGCTCCAGTGTGGCTTTTGTCCCCTTGACAGACCAGCTGAAGCACTGCACGGCACCTTTTAGCCTGACTCATTGAATAGCCCCTTGAATGCTCAAGGGGTACTGGTGGTTTATAGGACAATTCAGCAGAGGAGGGCATGGAGGAGTAAAAGAAGGGGGAGGAGGTGGAGTTGAAAAATCTTGCATCATCACCACTAGCTGTATGGAGACGTGCAACAAGCTGCAGCACTGAGCCCTGTCCTGCATCCTTCCTAGTTTCGAGCAGAATTACCCAGTGTGCTGTGAATAAAATATAGCGTCCCTGACCATGCTTCCTGGACCACATGTCAGCAGTAAGGTGGAACTTGCTGCTGACTGCTTTGCCCAACAATGCCAGAACATTGCCTTCCATGCGATGATACAGAGCTGGAATGGCCTTATGTGCAAAGAAATAGTGACTCGGAACCTGCTATTGTGGTACAGCTCATTCTGCAAATTCATGGAAGGGGCAGAATCCACCCGACAGAAAGGCAGAATCTGTAAAGCCAGCATTTTGGACAAGCTGGAATTTAGAGGTTGGGCACGTGGGTGGCAGGGGCTGTATCTGTTTTTTTGCTGGGGAAGAGAAATTTGCCTCCTATACTCCACAGCTGGTGGTGGTGCTAAGAGGTTATAAGCTATAGCAAAGAATTGCGTCCCTTTTGTGGGACTTTCAGGTGTTTTTGCCAACAGTGGTGGGAGGTTAAATGTCTTGTCAAGCATCTGGTACCCAAATGGCTGGTGTTTTTTCTGCGCCTGATCTGCTTGAGGCAAAGTTTGCAAATTTCAACGATGCGATCAGCTGCACATGTGCTAAGAAATGCCCAGACAGCTGAGCTGTGGGAAGTGGGCCGGGAGATAACAGCTCCACAATCTGATGGAATAGGGGTGGCTGCTCTCTACCCTTCCATGATGGCTGCCTCTGGAGGACATCCTGCCTTGTTGGGGTTGTGCCACAACTTTACTTTCCTCCTTTGACTATCCGACACCCAAGTTGCATCAGTGACATCATCATCATCCCCTCCATCCTCGTCATCACTGGAGCCAACTTGGCAATACGCTGTGACTGGGGACACAAGACTGCCAATTTGTTGTTTATAAGTGTTCTCCCCTCTCTGTATTGTCATGTTCCTACCTTCCTCAACCTCAGAACCAAAATCAGAACCAAGTAATGCCTGTGCATCCTAAAGGAGATAGTGGCTGACGCTGTGCTCAAATAACTCAGCTGACTCCTCCATGCATGATGCTGGGGCTATGGCAGGAGTAGCTGTGGACAAGGAGGTAGAATAAGCTGCTCTGGCAGCTGTGGTGGACTGCGCACTAGTGTCAGCTTGGGTCTTAGAGGATGAGGATGGTTTAGTAAGCCAGTCCACCACCTCCTATGCATGCTGTGGCTGGATATCACGGGCAACATCACTAGAGAAAATGGTGCCCTGCCAGAGGGTGGACCATGTCCACCTTTGCCTGTGGGCACATACACTGCTGGCCCCCTCACAGGGGCATGGGTACGTTTGCCTTTCATTGTTGGCCTCCCAGACATGATGGGGAAGCTTATTACCAAAATGTAAGGGAGACGGGAAAATGTGTAATTGGATGCACTTTAATCAATGGAAAATGTTGTTTGGTGCACTTTAACTTGAGGACTGCCACTGACAGAAATGTCAAAACTATAAAAAAAATTAAAAGGGGGAACAACGATGCTACAGTCAGAAAAACTGTGGCTCACAGTTTCAAAAATGGGGTGGCAGGCATGGAACAAAAAAACAAAAAAAATAACATTCAGCAAAAAAATAAATAAAAAAGAGGTCATACAGCACTTAAATGTTATGTAATGTAGTGTAAAACACTGCACTACACAGACACACTACAATATACTAAAGTAAAACTGCACTGACACACTACATTATACTGCAGTAAAACTGCACTGACGCACTTTAATGTACGGTACTAAAGCTGCCCTCACGCACTTTAATATATTGCAGTAAAACTGCACTGCCACACCTCAATATACTGCAGTAAAACTGCACTGGCGCACTACAATATACTGCAGTAAAACTACACTGACGTGTTACAATATACTGGCATAAAACTGCACTGGCGCACTACAATATACTGCAGTAAAACTGCACTGACATGCTACAATATACTGCAGTAAAACTGCACTGACGCACTACAATATACTGCAGTAAAACTGCACTGATGCACTTCAATATACCGCAGTAAAGCTGCACTGACACACTACACTGACGCACTTCAATATACCGCAGTAAAACTGCACTGACACACTACACTGACATACTTCAAAATACTGCAGTAAAACTGCACGGACACACTACACTGACACTACAGTAAAATTGCACAGATGCACTACACTGACACTACAATAAAACTGCACGGACACACTACACTGATGCTGGACTATCAATACATTCACACTACACTGACACTCTACACTCACAATAGAATCACAATAGCACACTATAGCACACTAACTCATTAGTAACATCTCCACTTCAACATCACACTGCAAATGGCTCCCCTGGGAAGGAACCTTTTATGGTGTGGGGTGAGTCTATGAGCAATGAGCCATGATTGGGCACTGTCATTATTACTTTCTCCAATCATGGCTCTGACAGTACTCTGTGCCCTAATTGGACAAAGCATTTATTGCTTCAGGGCTTAGAATGCACTGTGTGGTGCGCAGTGCATTGTGGGGCATTCGGCAGGCCAAACAAACAGCTAAATGCCCTACCAATTTGCGTGTTCGCCAAACAGGCGAATAGACAAAGTTCGAACTGTGCGCCCAACACTAATTATCATTAAAGCTTCAATGAGATTTTATTGATTAACCGCTTTACTACCGCTGTGTGCCTTTAAATTATAAAGTTGTAGATAGTTAGTTACCCAGTGCTATTTATAAACAGCACTGAAAAAAGCAACACTGGGTGACATTTACACTGGCTAATTCATGTGAATTGAGCAGTTTGAGATTTCAAATGACTCTGTTCACTGACACTGTATACAGAGCTGATGCAAGCGAAGAGACCATGTCGGCTGGTCACAGAGACCAATCGCAGCAATCACATGTAAACAGTGTGTATTTACATCTGTTAGCCCTCCACTTCCTCTTACAATGGAGGAAGAAGTAGAAACAGGAACCAATGAATGGATGCCTTATTCATTAGTTCCTGAACATAGTGCAACCACAGCAGCAGCTGCAAATAAAGTTTAACCTTTTCAACTCCCTTTCTCTCCTGCACTACTGATCACCATAAAATCTCTCTCTATGTGACCTGTATATTTGTCCTTCACTTCTCTTATCCTGCACATGTACACATTGACTCCTTCCACTCTATGTAACCTGTATATTCACCACCCCCTCCCTCTGTGTAGGACCTGTATGCACAATATCTAGTGCCTCATTACCAAGCACCATGTTTTATCCCTCTCATTACCAGCATGTTTCTTCATTCGCAAACAAATGTGGCAAAAAATTAGATCACCTTGGTGTGTCTGCTTGGCAAAAAGAGGTAATTTTGGGGTGTTCACACTGTCCTGTCATTCTTATTTTAACATAATGTAAGGGAAACAGGTGTTTTTCTGACAGTGTAATTGTCAGTCAAATTATCACAGCAAATGGCCTATTAATGAGTAGGTAATACAGACTAGTACTGAAGTGGTTAAGGCTGATGTTAGACAATAGACATGTGCACTGCCAAAAAATTCATTTTTTTTTATTATTTAGTTTCCTTCGTTTTTTGTTTTTTATTTTTGTTTTTTGGGTCATTCATTATGATCGCAATTCGTAAATTCATAAATTCAAACATTCTTAAAAAATAAAAAAATCCAAAAATAAAGAAAATCCGAAAATTTGAAAATTTGAATAACTAACTAACTAACTAACTAATAATAATAACTAACTATTAAATTATAGGTATTGGAATTTCCTTTCAAATTTGTCTGTTAGTGAACGTAACAAATACAAATTTATCTGAAGTTACAAAATATCCAAAATAACAAATGCGGCATCTAAACAAATGGAACAGAACAAATTATTAATAAATAAGAAGAAGAAAACGTTTTTAATTATTATTATTATTGTGTTTTATTATTATTATTAATTCATTACGTTCTATTCACTTGGATACGGCATTCGTTATTTTGGATAATTCGTATTCGTTACGTTTACTAACAGCCAAATTTACAAATATTTGGAAAAATTGGTTAAAACTGCTTTTCGTTAATTCGGATGTTTTCGAATCAACGAATTTGGCAAAATTTGTTAAAAAACAATTTTGGAACAAAACTAATTGGACATATCTATTATACAAGAGAATCTGCTGCTAGCGATCCTGATACTGGTGATTAGCTGCTAAGATTCTGCCTATTGGTTTCTATCCTATTGTTCACTTGCTAGTTCATCAAGGTGTCACGCACCTAGACTGTAGCTGATAACTGCTGTGGAGCTTCTTCTTTTGCTGTATAATCCTTCTGTAGAGTGGACAGGGTTAAACTGAATATTCATTAATGCAGAAGTGCAGCAGAAATATTTAAGGAATCACCTTTGCAATGCTCATCTAAGGAGTGTCTTTAGTGCAAGGGGTAACCATCTTGGCTGGGTCTGATTTGATCCTGGAGGTGATTTACTGATGCAGCTGAGCAAGGGGAAGGGGTCCGCCGACTAGTGTGGAAAGAAAGGAGGGTTATCTTGAAGCAAGCATGTGTATGGGGAAAAGACTGAGCTACTACTGCTGCTGGCGGAACAGAACCCTGCCATAGCTGAGCACAATTAGTCTCAGCAGGATTGGAAGAGAAACATCACACCAATTCCTATCCCTGTCTGAGGACTTGAACAGAACTAGAGCATGTGTTCTGGGACCCAGAAGAGGTTGTCCTGGGTCTGGTAAGAGACTAACATTACCCAAGTTAATCTATTGTCAGCTGTGAACTGTTGTGCTTTCTTCAAAGGACCCAACTTTGGTGGGGCCAACAGTTTTTTTGTTTTTTTTGATCAGTCACTGGCCACTGGGATATAACAGGGATTGTTATAGAAAGTTAGGTCTGTCTTTAAGCCCAGGTTCACACTGACAGCGGGAATGAAATTGTGCAAGTTTAGCGACACCCCGACTTCGGGGGTTATTTCAGAGACATCTGTGTGGGTTGCTGCACAGATGTCTATGAAAATCGCACCGACCGAAGTCACCAAAAGCAGTACAGAAACTACTTTTGGGAATCAGTGCGGCGCCACAAATGGTACATTGCACAGATTCGGATGGTGCCATTGCTGGCAATTGCCACCTATTTGGAATGCGATTTGAAATGTCATGCCAAATTTCTCCAATGTTAACCTAGGCTCAATGCAGATCTGTTCCATTAATTACTATTAGTTAGGATACTGCAGGTGTTTAACCATACCTCTCAGAGAAACAATATTGTCTTATTGAATGTATAAGAAAACAGAGATTAGCAATTATATCATGGGAAGAGGGCTGCTCCATCCCTGATACACTAGACAAAAGATATCTCCCATGGGACTTTGTTACAGCAATAGAAATCGCACAATTACAAATTGGTGTATAAAAAAAGTAAAAAACACTTTTCTGGAACAACAGGTATAAAATTTTCTGGTCTAGACACTTCACGTCCTGATCTTATATCATACCTACAATATACATATATTGCAGGGATACATTAAATTATTAAAATAAATTGCATATCCACCAAGTCAACCCAATGCATTTCAACTTATATAAAGTCTTCATCAGGGGATATGGAAGTGAAAGCAATCCTTCATACATCAAAAAAAATAAAAGAAAATGCATAATGAAATTTATATTCAATTTTACCAGATTGTACATTATTTTACTATTTCCATATGACATTCAAAGCAAGCATAATGCACTTACAAAGATATGGATGTGACTGGATTTCCAGACCGATAGGTAATGCCTCAGTGGTGCAGACCACACGGGTCTCAGTCCAACCCAGACCTCAAGCCCCAAAGAAGATCAATGGCTGTCAAGCATAAGGCAACAGAGGCAGCTTGCTCACATTCACTGAATCGAATCAAAGCATAGAGACACTCTTTAGCTATTCCACATTTTTAACCACTTCAGCCCCAAAAGATTTTACCCCCTTCCTGACCAGAGCACTTTTTACAATTTGGCACTGCGTCCTTTAACTGACAATTGCACAATCATGCAATGCTGTACCCAAACAAAATTTGCGTCCTTTTTTTCCCACAAATAGAGCTTTCTTTTGGTGGGATTTGATCACCTATGTGGTATTTAGTTTTTGCGCTATAAACAAAAAACTTGACAATTTTGTAAAAAAATATATATATTTTTTACTTTTTGCTATAATAAATATCCCCCAAATTAAAAAAAAAAAAAAATTTCTTCATCAGTTTAGGCCAATATGTATTCTTTTACATATTTTTGTTAAAAAAAATAAGCGTATATTGTTTGGTTTGCGGAAAAGTTATAGCGTCTACAAACTATGGGAAAGATTTATGGCATTTTTATTAATTTTTATTTTTTTTTATTTTTTTTACTAGTAATAGTAATGATCTGCGATTTTTAGCGGTATTGCGACATTGCGACGGACAGATTGGAGACTTTTGACACATTTCTGTGACCATTGACATTTATAGAGCGATCAGTGCTATAAATATGCACTGATTACTGTATAAATGTCACTGGCAGGGAGGGGGTTAACACTAGGGGGCGATGAAGGGCTTAACTGTGTGTTCCCTCACTGTGTTCTAACTGTGGGGATGGGACTAACTAGGAGAGATGGCAGATCACTGTCCCTACTTTGTAGTAATACACAATCTGTCTTCTCTCCTCTGACAGCACAGGTTTACACACACAAATCCTTGTGCTAGCTCTCATGCACGCGATTGTGCGTGGTCGGGTCCCCCCGCTGTGCAGATTTTCTAACTGTGAATTTTTTGAATAATATTCAATGAATCTTGCAAGATTTAATATTGTTAGTGTCTATGTGATCTCAGATTTATGGCTCATTTGGTGCGGCTGCTCGGTGGTGGCTCATCTGGGCTCTTGAGTCCCCCAGAGCAGATGTGGGGGGTTTGTGTCTGTCCAATGGACGAGCTCTCCCCCTTCTCGCCTTTCTGTCTGCTTGATCCCTCTCGCAGGTGGTTTTGAGCACATGTCCACGCTGTTGGTGTCCCCATTGGGTCCCCGCTGAGTTCTGCATGTGTGGTTACCATCTATTTTGGTTGCATTGCTTGGAGCGTATGACGTCACCAGCAGCCATTCACACCCCTCCCAGGGGCAGCGGGGAGGTGATTAGGCACCAGGGGAGATCAATACCAATGGCTTCAGATGGGGAAATTAAGCAGACTTGCATCACTATATATATATAGAGCTCCCTCCCTTCTTTCCCACATTCAGCCAGTGGAGTCCATGCTGTCAACCCATGCTGAAAGTGAGTATGAAAAAGCCCCTTTTTCTCTCAACAGATTTAAACTTTGAATGTCCCTCTACAGTTATTTTTTTTCTGTTTGACTATAGGGCTTTATAGGTGATTTTTCTTTTGCTGTGGTTATCTACCATCCAGCTCCATACATACATTTTGTGGCCTCTTACTCTTCCATTAGGTATGTTTCATTTGTGCATTGTTAGACTTGATACACTTTATTCAATGTTTGTTTTAAATGCATTCAATGCTACATTAATTCTGATTCTTATAGATAATAACCAATATCTATAATAATCTATAAATCATAATACCTTTTTAAAAAATGTAATTCAGTGAATGCAAGCAAGCTGCCTCTGTTGCCTTTTGCCTGACAGCCATTGATCTTCTGTGGGGCTTGAGGTCTGGGTTGGGCTGAGCCGTGTGGTCTGCGCCACTAAGCTATTACCTGTCGGTCTGGACATCCAGTCAGGTCCATATCTTTGTAAGTGCATTATACTTGCTTTGAATATTATATGGAAATAGTAAAATCATGTACAATATGCATGGGCGTCCGCAGAACTTTTTTCAGGGGGGGGGGGCATAATTTTAGGTTCACCCATGCCCTGCCCCTTTTCGACAATGTCATTATCACATTATTATGGTCAGAGTCTGCAGACGTATTACAGTCCCTAGGATAAGTAATGGGTAATGGCCAACAGGCTCTCTTACCAGACCCAACAAAACTACAGCAGTGATCACTCCGGCTGGACGATCGTTCACTCTGGGTTCCCCGGGGGCGACACTGGTCAGTAGTGTAGCATGTCTGTACCCTGGTAGTGGCTCAGTCTTTCTCTCTCTGGTGGTGCTGGCCAGTGTGGCTCTCTCTCTGGTGGTGCTGGACAGCATGACTCTCTTTTGTAGCCCTGGCAGGCTCTCTCTCTAGCTTCCGCCCAGCACACTCCTCGTCCTGTAGCACTCTCTCCCTCAGCTTCTTTCCAGGCTGCAGTCTCTCAATCTCTCTCTTGATCGAGCTGTAGCCTCCTCCCTGTGGAAAATGGAGCCGCCAATCTTTTGGGACTACCTGTCCCATGAAGCTTGCCTCTCCTAGTCGCCTTTGATTGGCCCTCAGTTATGGCCAATAGGGAAGGAACGGAGCAGGGCAGGAAGCTGGGTGGGGAACCTGGTGAGAGCCACCGTCTCTTCTCCCTGACAGAAGAATGAGTGGGGCGAGCGGGGGAAACCTCTGATAGCCCGCAGCTCGCCATTCTTCCGTCACAGCACCGCCAAGTTCTCTGCTGGACTGAGCAGGGAAAAGAGCCCAAAGTCACACTACACTTGACAGCACCTTAATGGTGGGTGGCACCCGGGTGCGGCACCTTAACAGAGACACAACTGTGCTGAATTTAAGATCCGATCCCTGATTCCAGGGGGGGGGCACTTGACCCCCCTTGCCCCTACCTGCGGACGCCCATGACAATATGAAAAACTGAATATAAATTTCATTATGCATTTTCTTTTGTTTTCTTGATTTATTTAGGATTTCTTCCACTTCCTTATCCCTAATGAAGACATTTACAAGTTGAAACACGTTGAGTTGACTTGGTGGATATGCAATTTATTTTCAATTTCATGTATCCCTGCAATATATGTTAATTGTAGGAATGATAGAAGATCAGGATGTGAAGTGTCTAGACAAGCAAATTTTAAACCTGTTGTTCCAGAAAAGTTTTTTCTACTTTTTATACACCAATTTGTAATTGTGTGATTTCTATTGCTGCAACAAAGTCCCATGGGAGAAATCTTTTGCCTATTGAATGTATATATTTACACTTGCTAATTCTCTCTTCTTTTAGGCTAGGGCTGCAGCCAGCTGATCGAAAAAAGGTTTCCATCATTTCTGTTTGACAGAAGTCAAATGTTAGATCGACTTCAAGTTGGAATGGACATAGATGGATGAAAAATGCATCCAGTCCCTGCTGAATCAGCCAACTTTCAATCCATATATGGGCAGCTTTAGTTTATATTACTTTAAATGAAGTACAGTCTGTTGTTTTCCTTTTTTTTTTTCTGTTGATATAAAATACAGTTTCTGACCTTCATTTGCATGATATTTCTACCACCTAAATACAATCAGAAATTAGTTATGTTTTTCATTTTGATCATTGCTGTCAACTAAGTCATTGAATATAATAGACCTACAATGTACTAATTAATCTGTTCATCCATCCATCCACCCACTACAGTAAGGCTTTCTTTTCATCTAATTATACATGCATTACAGTAATATTACTATATATATACCATAAGGCTAATAACATATAATAGTGTAGTAGACAAGTAATATATTTAAAAACTAACCGCGTGTAGGGTTCTACAAAGAGATGCATATTAGCAGCAGTTTGGTGGCAGCAAGTATTGTAAACACAATGCCTGCTCAAATTTTTTTATAAAGTTGTTTTATTGCTTTTCACTATTCTCTCAACCTGTGCAAACTCTACAGCATGGGCTGTCTGAAAATAATCTTCAGTTGGAAAAGAAAATCTGGTATGCTGTGGTTAGGAGGTCTGCTGTATGTGTATACATAGCAATTTTGCTCAGAAAAAAACCTAAGACATATAATACACAGTTACGCAAGTTATCTATATTTACTTTTGTTGCTATGGAATTCCAGATATACTCTTATATGCCAATTTCATAATGCTTTCCTATAAGCCCAGATCATTTGATTTCGTATTTCCATATGCAGCAGCAAAAAATGAATCCTTATGTAAGGATCACACATTCTTTATATTATCTTTGCAGGTCTGCATAAGGAAGAAACTCACAAGGGAATAAAACAATGGGGGCCCCTCGAAAATTATGCCTCCCTGGGCACCAATTCATGTGGTCATTTAGTTGTAATAAGTCTCAATATCAAATTGAATTTTATATCTATAGTATATATTGTATATATTGCTTTTTAAGCAGACTTAAAATAGGGAACCATAGATGGTGCTTTTAGATCATGTTAACCGCTTGCCATCCAGCACACAATGATATACATTGGCACAATGACACGGCTGCGCAAATGGGCGTACCTGTAAGTCCCCTTTAAATCATGGGCTATAGGGTGCTGGTCCCGTAGGCTTGTCTGCCAGTGGCCCACGATCGTGACACGGGGAGGTAGAACTGGGAGATGCCTATGTAAACAAGGCATTTCCCTGTTCTGCCTAGCAACATGACAGGGATCTACTTCTCCCTGCCATCAGGAGAAGTGATCTCTGTCGTGTTCTAGTGAGCCCATCCCCCCTACAGTTAGAACACACATCAATATTTTGTACTTTTTGCTATAATAAATATCCCCATTTTTTTCTCAGTTTAGGCCGATATGTATTCTTCTACATATTTTTGGTAAAAAAAATCGCAATAAGCATATATTGATTGGTTTGCGCAAAAGTTATAACGTCTACAAAATAGGGGATAGAGTTATAGCATTTTTATTATTATTATTTTTTTACTAGTAATGGCATCGATCTGTGATATTTATTGGGACTGCGACATTATGGCGGACACATCGGACACTTTTTGACCAATTTTTTGGACCATTGGCATTTAAAACAGTGATCAGTGCTATAAAAATTCACTGATTAATGTAAAAATGTCACTGGCAGGGAAGGGGTTAAAACTAGGGGGGGATCAAGAAGTTAACTATGTTCCCTGTGTGTGTTTCTAACTGTTGGGGCAGGGGACGGACCTAGAGGAAATTAAAGATCGTGGTTCCTAGCTATTAGGAACACAAGATCTGTCACTCCTCACAGAACAGGGATGTGTGCGTGCTTACATACACACACATCCCTGTTCTGCCACTTGTGCCCGCGATCGCTCATGGCCTGCGATCATTGTTGCCATCGGCCACAAGCACTGTCACCCCCGCAGTGCAGCGGGCACGTACCTGCTATCCAGATCCCACGAGCCGACGTATAGCTACGATGGCTCGCGGGATCGTGCCGATCTGCCGCAGTAATGACGGCAAGCGGTTAATAAAAAAAATGCCATAATCCCCTATTTTGTAGACGCTATACATTTTGCTCAAACCAATCAATGCAATTTTTTTTTACCAAAAATATCTAGAATACATATCGTCCTAAACTGGGGAAGAAATTCATTTTTTTTTATATTTTTGGGGGATATTTATTATAGCAAAAATTAAAAAATATTGTTTTTTTTCTAAATTGTCGCTTTTTTTGTTTATAGCGCAAAAAAAACCTGCAGCGGTGATCAAATACCATCAAAAGAAAGCTCTATTTGTGGAGAAAAAAAGGGCATCAATTTTGTTTGGGTGCAACATCACAAGACAGCGCAATTGTCAGTTAAGGCGACTCACCAGAGCAAAAAATGCTCTAGTCAGGAAGGGGGTAAATCCTTCCGGGACTGAAGTGGTTAAAGAGAAGTTTGGGAATATAGAAAAAAAACATTCATACTCTCATACTTACCTATGTGGAAGCAGTATCAGTCTGATGCTGCATCTGTTACCCACTGCCTCAGATGAGAACTGAGCGATCAAAAACTGCTAATTGCTCGGTTCTCAGTCTTCAGTTAGCAGAGAGCCAATGTCTGTCACTCATTGGAGCACCATGCTGTGCAGAGGTGGCATGCTGAGAGGCTGAGCCAGCTGCCGGGCCAGGCATCTGGGTGGATCCCAACATTATAGTTGTGATCGCTCCAGTGCCTGGACCGGCTGAGTAATGTCAGCCGACAGCGTATTTTAGCCTGCTGTTGGCTGAATACGAGTCACAGGAGTGCAGAACTAAGTAACCACAGGAGAGGAAGGGCCAAAAGAGCTTTGGCCCTACTTCGATTTTAAGGCAGTGATACTTACATTTTACTTCATCTACGGAATTAAAGCACTACAAATAAGTGTCTGAAGACATGATTGGCAAGACATGCAAAATAGCATTACTCTGAAATAGAAGCACAGTGTTGCTAAGATGTCTATAAATATGTTTACGTGCATTGGTAGACATAATACAACTGTGCCAAATATGTGAATGACTTTTGTGTGTTCATTTTTTTTATATTCCACACTAAAGCAGTTTCCATCATCAATTTGACCTGATTCTTGAAGAATATGGATACACTGTTCTGCAGAACTGCAGAAATGTGAGTACATTCACTCATCTAATAGTAAAAAAAATACACTGTTTCACCAACTAGGGCCCAGAGGAATACCAACACAGGGAGCTCAAGCTACCAAAACATAATATAGGTTACACAAGTAATATTTTGACCACAGATAGAGAGAAGAGGGGGTGTGATCTAAATGTAATATAAATCGTATTTATTGCAGTGAAAGACAATTGGCAACTTACACAAACAGTTAAAAGAACTCGCTCATCAATAAGTTAGGTCATCTGATGGTAATCTTCAGCATAGCAGGACACCATGATACAAGCAAACTTACTAGGTGGGCTGGTGGGTAACCTGTACAGCCAAGAAGACACACCAGGGGGTGCCAGACGAAGTGCAGTAAATTACAGGCAGTATAAGGTGCATGTCAATTTGCAACATGGTATATGAGAAATGCTGCTTTTTTTATATCACCATGGTCAGCAGCTGGCTCTGGCATGTGGAGCATGGAGTCTCTTCTGTAAAACGTGCAGCCTTGCTGTCATCAAGTAGGGCTAAAAACTGGCTATGACAGAGGAAGCAGAAACTAAATAGGTGGCAACTGGACACCTTTGGGATGCAGAGCAGGCTGGAAGTGATATCAGGGGGGCGAGGCTGCATGTTTGGAGGCCAACCAAGCCTCTTTCTCCATTGTGCAATATAACTCCCCTTCTAACTATTTTGTCAACATCTAGTTTGTGGACAAAGTACAGACTTGTCTACTGAATAACCTTAAACTCCCACATGACAACCTTCATCTCATAAAAAGCCATTACTTGGATAAAGACCTCTTGATTTCAGGAAATGCAAGACCATACTTGAAATGAAAACAGTGGCAAAGGTCACTTAACCTGTATTAGCTAACACTGCCAGAACATCTCCCCAAATTTCATCTCTGAAAGCCACTTAGTGTTAAAGGTTGTTTAGGGATCAGAATAAAAACATAGTTATATACAGAAGACATTACCTGCTCTATTTGGCAAACATTAGGTTTAGTAATAAGTGTGACATTAAAATGAAACAAATAATCAAAATTGGCCACAATTCTAATAGCCCTTTTACGTTGGTGGCCAGTAAAGAAATGCTCCTTATCTTAATAGTTAGCTGGGAAAAGAATCCCCCTTACATTGGTGTTCAGTGGGAAGAATGCCATCTGTAAAGAATGATAAAAAGATAATTGTTTCCATGGCTACTTACAAGGTATATGAGAGACAAAATGAAAGACATTACTGGCACCATGCTTCTGACTCTGCCCAATGATGTCGGTGCTGGAACTATGCAGGCACCATCTAGGCACCGTACTCAAGGAATCCCTGTGCTCCAAACCCCTGAACAACCCATTAGGGGAAGATGTAGATATTGCAGTTTGTAAAACTAGTTGTATGTTTTTAAAACAGTTTTATCTGTTAATGGTATTTATCCATTAAGGCTTAATAAAACCTAATTGTCCCTACTGAGTGACTGTGAATATCAAGATGCAGAGGGAGATTTACTAAAACTTGTGTACTCACAATCTGATGTGCATGGGAGCCAATCAGCTCCTAACTTCAGCTTGCTCAGTTAAGTTTTGGCATTAAAACCTGGCAGCTGATTGGTTTGTTTGCAGAACTGCACCAGATTTTGCACCATGCAGTTTTATTAAATAACCCCCGCAGTGAGATAATCTTATGGTTAAAGCCTATAGTGGGAGAAGTGCCTCATGCAGGTTTTGCAATGCAAGTGGATCTAGATTTTGTCATATAATTTAGTTAAATAAATGTTTATTCAAAATATTCAAAGTGTTACAAGGAACAGAAAAGCATTCCGTGGTACAAAATTACAGAGTACATTACATTTAGTAAAAAGAGTCAAAGAAAAGACAATGCGGCCAAAAAAGCAATGGATCGCTCACGTGCATCCATAAGGAAGGTGCAGGATACATAGGCGATTCTGTTATAAAATTTTACATTTGTGGAGATCTTACATGAGGTATAAGCTGTCATGTGGGAATTTCTCTTCATGCTCTCCTATTAGATCTATCTGCTTGATATAATTAGGATAAAATCACTGCAGAATTTAACTAAAGACCAAGTAAGATTCATCCTGAAATGTCAAACTAATGACATCTTCAGAAAAACTTATCTACTTTAGCAATCAACACAAATTGTCAGTGCTTATTTTCACTGGAAATAAGATCTACAGTTTCTTAACCTTTTGTTTTAAAAGTGAGGAGTTTAAACTTTGTGCTGTATGTTAATACCCTGTTTTCTAACCCAAAATCGTATTTATAGTATACAGAATTTCACTCTGAGTTAATCCCCATCAGCAGAGGATCTTGCCAAGGATGTCCATATGGCTTTAAGCCCAGCCGAGTTCTCTTTCAGAAGTGGAGCCTGGTCTTGTTGCCATCAAGGTAGTGACATGTGCACCCAAAGACAAACTCCCCCACTCTGCAGTAATAGACAAAAGACCTTAGACCAACATGTCATGTTACCACATATTTAAAGTGTTACTAAACCCACAACAGTAAAATCAGTCTGTATATGCAGTAAAGCGTGCTTGTTATACTCACAGTTGAACCTAAGGGGTTAATCCTCTGCATTATGTAAAAAGGCTGTTTAATCCTCTCTTCTCTAAGCCTACTTTTATTTTACTGTCCCCAATCCATCTGCTGATAGAACAGAGCTTTGGAGGCACTATGCACATGCTCAGTTTGGTGTATTGCTAGAGAGTTTTTTTTTTTTTTCTTGGGAGGGTGCATGTGATCAGCACAGGGCCAATCAGCACTGTCCAGACAGAGGGTTAGTGGTCCTGCAGCCTCATAGGACAATCAGAGGAGAATGAAAACTCCTCCTACAAGCTATAACCAGATACTGATAGAAGTCACAAGACTGCAATATACTGCCGATGAGAGAAGGTACTTAGCAGTTTTTATTTACAAAAATAATTGCATTTCCATGTTCTATGTACTGTGAGTATTTAGACCTGTAAGTGTATTGAGTTTAATTATTGCAGTAAATAACTAAATGGGGGTGGGTGGAGGGGAAAACAGAAAATAAAGTGCATTGGTGTCAATGAGGGAAAAAAAAGCATTTTGTCAGTCCTCTTGGTAAGATACTAGCTTTTCAATGCCACTCCAATGTCATGGGAGATTATAAATCGCCTGGCTATGCCAAAATAATAATAATAATAATTCAAAAAATATACCACAGTTTCCATTTAAATCTCCCAATATAGTACTATACATAATACAAAACAATTAAACAGTGCATTTACTTTACTGTAGTTACAGAACATCAGTTCCAAAAATAGCAGTCTCGCATTGTTCCACTATCATGCCCAGCAGGATCTTGCAGCCTTGCAGTTATTTATCCACAGTATCTATGGAGGCAGCCATGGCTGCCACCCAAGCTAGACTTCAGACATGTCTTCCTTTCTTCATCTCGATTATATGGGAGTTTTAGAGATATGTACTTTACAGAAGGAAGATAAGATTGTTTGTACTTTCAATTCATCTCACGGGAGGTGACCAGAAGTAAAATAAAAAAATAAAAAACACACTTCATTCTCCTGCTTGACAGTAGATTTACTGTAGAAAAAAAGAATGCACAGCTAAACAGACATGAACAAAATAACCTTGACACGTCCTGTGCAAAGGACTTCATCAACTGACTAATCAACTGAGCAGTTGCTTTAAGGGAATCAAGAGTTAAATAAAAATCAAACACAAGTTACAATTTAAACTATTGCTTAATGTCTACATTTGTACCCAATTGACATTTATAAAAAACAGAACAAAGGAACACATTATTAGTAAACTCTTGTTTCTTGAAACACATATAGTTCTAAACAGAACAAATGTTTTTAAGATGAGAGTTTTGTTGTTTAATTGTATAATTGTATAATTGTCAATTGGCTACAAATGTGGACTTAAATTGCCTTTTTATAATAGCTGAATTGCCATTTGTATTTGATTTCTATTTAACTCTTGATATTTTTCATTAAATCATCTGCTAGATTGATGGTAATAGCTGGGGCATGATTAAAGGAAGGTGGAGGTTTACTCCTTCACTCATTCCCATTGGGTCATTTAATGAGCTGACAACTGAATTAGTATTGTCCTTATAATTGATGTCCATTTACTTGTGTATACCTTTTTTCTATAATAAACCTGTGGTCCGGTAAGAGAATTAAGTGGGTTTTATTTCCCTGGAATATTCCTAGATACGTCGAGACCAGGCAAGGTTTGAAAGCTGCAATTACTTGGACATTGGCATATGTAGAGCCAACCTTCTTGCATTAGCAAAATCTTTGTTATTTCCAGTAAGTGACATAGACAATGCAGCGTATTTTCTGTACTTGTTCTTAGCCTGAAAAATCAAAACTAATGCAGCCACCATATCCAAGGAGTGGTAATTTTATATATAATAAATTGTTGTTCTGGGTAACCTTTAAACAGTTTGTGAATACTATTTTCAGTTACAGGGCAATGTAATCTTATAATCTGATACAAAAAGGATATAATAATTTTGCAGTTTATATAAAGTCCAGATATTCCTATAATTTATTTTTCAATTATGTTTTTCTTAGATCAGTATTGTTCATTTAAAATGTATTGTCTATTATACCGCATTGAAAAACTTTGAAATAGTAGCAATACAGCAGCTGAAGGGAAATACCTAATAATTCACTCTTTAGGGTTTATAATAGTATAAAAATGTGAATACATGGGATTTCACATCTAAATAGTAGTGATAGTGTTAGATAGAGGTGAGATGCAAAGTGAGGAATAAGAGAGCTTTATAAATATAGAAAATGGAGATGATTGTGAAACCTAATAGTAAATTAATCCAACTTAATGCGCACTTTATTTGCTTATAAATATACTATGAACTGTTATTTGGTTGATATATTCCCAT
This sequence comes from Lithobates sylvaticus, assembly GCA_028564925.1. Taxonomy (NCBI): domain Eukaryota; kingdom Metazoa; phylum Chordata; class Amphibia; order Anura; family Ranidae; genus Lithobates; species Lithobates sylvaticus. The sequence goes on from CM053028.1 coordinate 164,428,591, forward strand.
CAGTTACTGCCTCCTACCATTCTGCATGAAGTTATATTTATAAATAAGGTCTATGTTATCAGAAAATCTTTCTGTAGGGTTATTTCCTCAGTAGCTTTTGGTGAGAAACCCCAAATGTTTTCCTGTAAAATGCTGGAAGCTTTTGGGTGTATTTATATAAATCAGACTTGGATCCGTTATGTGTTTCATTTCCCAGTGTCTCATTCTATTTTTTTTTCCGTCTAATACATTACAGCTGATATGGGTATCCATCCATCCAGTTGCATCCTGAGGGACCCAAAGTGTAAGATATAGAGGGTGAGAAACCACAACTTGTCTGTGTTACATACACACAACTCTTTGTTCCATGTCCTGTGATGTCTCATCCCATGGCACAAAAAGTTAACCGATGCACAAAAGCATGTGCAGTATATAATGCAAGTGCATATTCATAGGAATGTTATTTTATCTTTTCTGGCCACATACTTAAGGGACTGGATTTCCAAACATTACAGACAGTTTTGGCACAATATTTCCTCTTAGCAGAGGTAGCCATAGATTTTAGCTCATTTGTGCTGACTTAAGCACATTTTTTGCAGGGTGATTGGAGGATAAGGACCATAAGGTTGATACATTTCAAGGGTCTGACTCTCTTTGTGACAAAGGGTGAGAATGGAAACTGTCCAAGGCAAAAATATTTAAGAAAGCCTAGCCATAAATTTGACAGAAGCTTAATTCCTTTTCCCTTCATGAAAACACAGTAAAGGACAAATATTTCCACAATAAACTCTTTTTTTTACATGTAGTGATAATTATTTTTTCAGTTGTAGCTAGTCAGCCATTCTAATATAAAATAAACAACAGTACAGACTTTGCAATCTTCAAACTGAAAAATTTGAGAAACAAGGTTGTCAGCATTATCCGTTTTATAATTTTATGTTTAAAAGTGGGAGCTGTAGTTATTATCTTGCAGTACAGATGAGAAAATCTGCCTAGGTTTGATTTGGCGGGGATACTAGATACTGGCTTTAAATACATGGAACTTTAATTTAGCAGTAAATCTCACTGAAGTCTCTGGGGGTAAATCTTGATACAAAATTCTGGTTATTTTCAAAGCTAATAGGCAAGATATTGTCAAGCATGACAGCTAGAGAGCACGGTGAGCTGGACACCTCAATGCAGGAAACTTAACAAAGCAAAAAATATATAAAAATAAGCAAATTGTACAGCAGGAAGGGGGTTATTTTAATGCAACTTGGCGGGTGACATGAGACAAACACCAAGCCTTTAAATTACATGCTTGGGAGATGCCTTTAAGCTCTATGTGATGTTATGGAACAGTACAGTTTTCATGGTCAGCATTGGAGACACTGTATTCTGGCATTACATATTTGAATGTGTAATTAATGTTTTAGCTTTTGCATTTACAATGTAGCCTGGATTAAATATAGCAGCAGCACACCAAACTGTTTCATTTGAATATGAAATCAAAATATCAATAGGTCTAAATTGATTGGTGGATGTAGCAGACACAATACATCTAAAAACTATAGGAAAATGTGAAAATTAAGCTAAAGCACTCAAATCTGTATAAACTGGCCAGTGGCAAGACTATTTGATAATATACTTTGTGAGCTTATTTTGCAGTACCACACTGCATTGTTAAAAATTTTAATAAAATGTCACATTACACAAAAAATACTTCAAAACCACAACCGCATATTCTCTGAATCCCCAATGATTCCCAAAATTGGCTAGGGAACACTTTCACAAAGTATTCATTTTAACAAGTTATTTCTCACACACAGCATATGCAAGGAACATAAATTAATTTCCTGACTACCTATCACAATTTTGGAAAGCAAACACTCTTAGGTATTTACTAAAAGGCTTAGTGAGTAATATTGGGGGAAAAAGCTATTTTTTTAACACAAAGTTGTCACTTTTTAAGATATTTCTAACACATATCATAGGCTTACTTAGAATTACCGCCCAAAACACATCCTGCTACTCTTTCTGAGTATGGCAATAATACACATGAGACCCTTTCACAGCCTAGCCACATAGAGGGGCCCAAAATCCAAGGAGCACCTTCAGCTTAAATTACACATCTAACTTCCTGACACCCAAAAAATTACTACACTTTGGAAAGCAGACATCCCAAGATATTTTCCAAGATGCATAGTGAGTCTTTTGCAGACTTCCTTTTTTGCCACAAGTTTTTGTAAGATGCAGAAAAGAAAATTAAAATTCATTTTTAAACACAAATTTGTCAATTTAATAAGATATTTCTCACACACAGCATACTTAGCATTATAGCCCAAAACATATTCTACTACTCCTCCCCAGTATGGCAATAACAAATGTGAGAGACTTTTTCAGTGTCTGGACTGATTATGTACTGGATTTTGTGTATCACACAAACAAATCAACCAGTTGTGCCAAAACCAACGTACTTTAATCAACAAGATTGGCTGCTCCAGGTGGGTAGGCAGGACTACAATCAGGTAAAACAACTAGTAGATGTGGTGAATGCCCTGTCACTGCAACAGAAACATGTGTATAAAGACAAACATACCACAGCACTGAAAAAGTCCAGGCAGGGGGAAGCAGGTAACGCATTTCAAATGACCAGCGTGCTTTGTCAGAACCTTGCCACTCAAAGCACGCTAGTCATGTGAAGCACATTACCTGCTTCCCCCTGCTTGTACTATTTCAGTGCTGTTGTTTTTATAACTTTGGAATAAACCTTATTGCATCGTGTATGGGAGTGTGGCCATCCTTCGTCTTTATACACAATGTGCTTTAATGGTCACTTCTGCATGAGTGGTCAGGGAATATAGCTTAGCGATGTGGGGAAAGCAGAGATATCGTTGCTGGCTTACATTGGTGTGGTCACACTGCAACTGTTGCGGTGGTGATGAGGTACATGGTTGCTGGTGTACACTGGTCTCGTGACACTGGGTTGATCAGGGACACTGTAGCTGGTGTGGTAGTTATCTGGGACAATATGATTGTTGTGGCAGTGATCAAGTACTCTGTAACTAGTGTAGTGATGATTAAGCACAATATTGTAACAAGATCACGTACTGGACTGTAGCTAGTGACTATATTGTTTGAGAACCTTAGGACAGCCATGACAGCTTGGCTAACAGTTTAACATTGCAGTAAAAATCTGAACTCCATCCCTCCTCCATTATTTCCAGAAATTCATAGGTTTATACTTCAAAAGAGCCGTTATCTCAACATATCGAAAGCACAAGGGACAAGGCTAGGCTAGGTCTGAAAAAACAGCTAATGTCGGCCTGGCAGGATGTCCAGGCCTATCGTAAAACTATCACCCCCTCAATTCAGAGAACCAGCAGATACCGGTCCTTAGTGCATATAAAGCTTAAACAGTGGAATAAGTATGACATTTCAGCATGTTTCATAACTTCCAAAGTAATAATAGCACAGCCACAGGACATATTTCATTTCCTCAGATGATTTATAATGTTTCAAGTCCAGACACCCCTATTTTAGGTCATATGGGAAACCACTGGTACCCCTTATTCCTCCAAGGTAAACTAGGCCTTGAAGATCTGGCATGTGTGTATTAGTTTTGAAGCAAATGTCACGCTGAACAATAATATGGATATTCACAGTCTGTAAACAGTATAGATGCAGAGCTATGAATATGTATCACAAAGTGTACCTGGGACATGGTCATGAGTGTAGACACCTCCCAGCAACCAACCCCTAAACAAGATGACCAAATGATTGGTCACTGATCGCTGTCAACGCCCCTTTGATCTGACAGAAAAGAGGAGATTCCAAGACAATGGTCAGTTCTCATTTTACCATCCAATCAGGAACATCTGCCAAGTTTGAGAACCTATTACCCAGCTCATCGATCGAACTCTGATTAACCCTCGGACATTAATTGCAAGTATTCTTCCTCCCCAATTTTACCAGTATATTGTCTTTATCTTTTTGAAACATCTTTTTTCTGCAAATATTTTATTTGCACAACTTTGACCTTTTCATAATAAACCCTTATGTTGAAAAGTGTTAACCTTGTCTCTAAAGCTCTTAACCACTTCAATACAGGGCATTTATACACCCTTCCTGTCCAGACCAATGTTTAGCTTTCAGCCCTCTCACACTTTGAATGCCAATTACTCAGTCATGCAACACTGTACCCAAACAACATTTTTATCATTTTTTTTCATACAAATAGAGCTTTTCTTCTGGTATTTAATCACCACTGGGTTTTTTATTTTTTGTGACATAAGTGAAAAAAGCGAAAATTTAGAAAAAAAAAAACCCCTTTTTTTTAGTTTCTATGATAAAATTTAGCAAATATGTAATTTTTGTTCATAAATTTGGGCCACAATTTATACTGCTACATCTCTTTGGTAAAAATAACCCACATTAGGGGATATTATTTAGTCTCTGTGAAAATTATAGAGTCTACAAGCTATGGTGAAAATCATTGAAAATGTATCAAACCTGATGCACTGATGACTTATCTCATTTCTCAAGGCTCTGAAATGTCAGGAAAGTACAAATACCCCTCCAAATGACCCCTTTTTGAAAAGTAGACAGTCAAAGGTATTTAATAAGAGACATGGTGAGATTTTTGAAGTTGTAATTTTTTCCCCCAATTCTTGGGAAAATTAAGAATTTTTTTCTCACAAAATTGTCATAACAAGTTATTTCTCACACACAGGATATGCATACTTCCAATCACACCCCAAAATACATTCTGCTACTCCTCCCGTGTATTGCGATATCACATAGAGAGGTCCAACATGCAGGGAGCACCATCAGGGGTTCTAGGAGCATAAATTGCACCTCTAATTTCCTAAAGACCTATTACATTTGTGAAGGCCCTGGAGCACCAGGACAGTGGAATTACCCACAAAATGGTCCCATTTTGGAAGGCAAACACCCCAACGTCTATTCTATGAGGCATAATGAGTCTTTTGAAAGGTTCATTATTTTCCACAAGTCTTCAGAAACCGTGGAAAGAAAATTAAAACATATTCTTTTTTTTACACAAAGTGGTCAGTTTATAAGATATTTCTAACTTAAAGCATGTATATAGCAAAAATGACACCACAAAATACATTTTGCTACTCCTTCTGAGTATGGCAATACCACATGTGTGAGACTTTTACACAGCCTGGCCACATTCAGAGGCCCAACATGCAGGGAACACCGTCAGGCGTTCTAGGAGAATAAATGACACCTCTAATTTCCTAACAGCCTATTACATTTTTGAAGGCCCTGGAGGACAATGGAATTACCAACAAAATTACCCCATTTTGGAAAACAAACACCCCAACGTACATTCTATGAAGCATTATGAGTCTTTTGAACGGTTCATTTTTTTACACAAGTCTTCAGAAAACATGGAAAGAAAATGAAAATCTTTTTTTTTTTTTTTTTACACAAAGTTGTCAATTTATAAGATATTTCTAACACATAGCATGTATGTAGCAAACTATAGCTCCAACGATCACGGCGATACCTCACATGTGTGATTTGAACACCTTTTTCATATGCCGGCGCGACTTACACATGTTTCTGCGCGTGAGCTCAGCAGGACAGGGCACTTTACTTCTTTTTTTTTTTTTACACTGTCCTTTAAAAAAAAAAAAATTGGGTCACATTTATTCCTATTACAAGGAATGTAAACAATCCTTGTAATAGAAAAAAAGCATGACAGGACCTCTTAAATGTGAGATTGGCTGTCAAAAAGACCTCAGATCTCATATTTACACTTAGCAATGAAAAGATAAATAAATAAATAACTTTTTTTTTTCCCTTTAAGACCATTGGGCAGAAGTGACATTGGACGTCGCTTCTGTCATCCAATGTTATGGAGCCGAGCGGACCATCCGCCGTTTAAGAATATACCGGAGTTATGGCAGCTATCGGCCCTATTCTATGTCAAAGTACCAATGTACAACGACGGGGGGCAGTCCAGAAGTAGTTAAACACACAGGATTCCCCACAAATCTATTAAGCAGCAAATCCAAAATGTATCATTATTTTGAAGTTTAATTCCTGATAAGGAAAATATAAATGGGACTGAAGAAATACTGATGCTGATATCTTAGAAACTTTTAAAAGAAACGGTTGTATACTAAAAATGATAATGTTCTGTAAAGACTAACTGGAGTATGTAGAATCATGCCAACATGCTTAAAGGGGGTTTTATTTTTGCTGATTTTATTGTCTGGTCCAAAATAGTGTGAAAGCTGTTGTGTCTAACATAGTAGCTATTTGGTACAATAACATGGGCTATAAAGCATCGGTCAACCCTATTTTTTTGGGTTGGTTTACATTAGAAGTATTTAGCTAAGCCATGTGCATGGCAATTTGAAAATCTGAATTTTGTCCTGAACAAGATTGAATAATTGGATGATTAAAGTGAACACAACTTCACTTATTCACTAAGGGGAATATGTATACATAAGTGAATGTGACATTCACCACACATTCAGAGATGGTTAATCATTTCCTGCAATGTGAAACACATGCCACAATCTGATGTTAAAATCTTCATTAAAATCGCTGAAAGAAATTTAGTGCAAGAAAATACATATCTGTCAAATTACCAAAATTATTTGCGAGTCCCCTGATTTTATCACTCCCTCTCAATTAGGTTTCCCAAGCTCATTTCCTGACTGTTCATGTTTCACGTGTCTCTACATTGTACCACTGGGAACTGATCACAAACACACTTTATATTGCTGCCGAGCAGCCCAGAAGTGACATTGCAGAAAACACATGGGAAAATATTGCTGCAGTCAGTTCCAGGTGTAAGCCAGCATCCAAAGATGCTCTTTGCACAGCCATTCCATGAAGTGATTGTTTCCACATGCAGTACTAGGAGATCAGGCCGGGACAGCCCAGATATTTGAGATATTTCCCGGCATCACCAACCCCCTATCATAAACCACAAAAGAAATCTAACAGTACATGGACAGCATTAGTTTGATGTCAGACTAGATATTTTCTTACAAGTATTCCTGCCCATTGATTAGCCCTGCTATCTCTATTCCCTGGCTTGTGTTGGCGTAACTAAAAATTACAGGGCCATATAGCAAATTTTTTATGGGACTACCTCATCATACAGAAAGCTCTACCAAAATTAAAGAAATTTAGCTGTTCCAACTCACATAAACATACTTGAGAGAATATCTGAAAAAAAATAATAATATGTTGAGATTGATACATTTGGTTGTGTAGCAAATCACTTGGCTAAGGTGAAACACGGGGTGCAGTTGCTTTCTGTAGCTGCTGCCATGTGGTGCTGAACTGATTAACAGTTATATCAGCAAGAGGAGGGAGCTGTTGAGCAAGATGGAATTTAATAGACTGAGTCAGGCAGCACTGCATTGTGGGAACTGGAGTCCAGAGGAGAGAGCTTTGCTGGGGCATGCTAGGTCGATGACATCAATAGAGGGCGGGATCACCTGCCAACGTCATCAGGTGACCCCGCCCCTGAGCAGGCAGTTGGTGGGAGCGTTCGACAAGGGCAGAGGTTTTTTTTCCGGGTCCGGTGGTGCAGTGGGCATCATTACACAGGGGGATATTCTTATTTATTTATTTTTAATAAAATAATTGTCAAAAACTTGTGTTTATTCACTTTTTACACTTTTTTGGTGAATGGGTACCATACTCATTCACATGGGGGGCCGAGATCTGTGGACCCCTTGTTAAAAGGGGCTTCCAGACTCCAATAAGCCCCCTGCCACAGACTTTCACAACCACAGCCCAGGGTTGTGGGGAAGAGGCCCTTGTTGCCATCAACATGTTGAGAGCATGTGGCCTGGTGAACTCCTCATCCTCCTCCCCTCTCTCCTCCTGTGTGTTCTGTGACATAGGAATGATGGTTTTTGGATAAAGAGGGACTTGAGAGGAAAGGAAGTCCTCCTCTTCCTCCTGCTGCTCTGCCTCCAGTGTCCTGTCCATAATGCCACGCAGAGTCTGCTCCAGCCATTATCACACACCACCATTCCTGGCTCCAGCTGGTGTGGTGTGAACCACCTCTGGGCCTGTCCCTGCAGCGCTGCAATAATCTTTGCTCTGGTGTGGTTCCTGTCCCCTAAACACACCAGCTGAAACACTGCATGGCACCTTTTAGCCTGACTCATGGAATAGCCCTTTGAACGCTTAGGGGGTACCTGATGTTCATAGGACAATTTTGCAGAGGAGGGCATGGAGATGGCGGAGGAGGAGGAGGAGGAGTAGGGGGTAGAGCTCACAGGTCTGCCATCATCACCACCAGCTGTATGGAGACGTGGGGGCACAACAAGCTGCAGCACCAAGCCCTGTCCTGCATTCTTTTGAGTTGCAAGCAGCATTACCCAGTGTGCTGTGAATAAAATATATCGACCCTCCCCATGATTGCTGGACCACGTGTCAGCAGTAAGGTGGATTTTAGGGCTGACTGCCTTGCCCAACTATGCCAGAACATTCTCTTCCACATGATGGTAGAGAGATGGAACGGCCGTACGTGAAAAGTAGTAGCGAATGGGAACCTGCCATTGTGGTAAGGCACATTGTGCGAATTCACAGAAGGGGGCAGAATCCACCAGGCTGAAAGGCAGAAGTTGAAGAACCAACAGCTTTGCTCTCAAGGTTGCATTTAGACACAGGGCATGTGGGTGACAGGGACTGTATTATTTTTCCGCTGCAGCAGATGGGGCAGAGTAATTTGCCGGATAAAGACTACAGCTGGTGGTGTGCTGCTGGAAGATGTACTGCTAGGACCTGGGACACCCTGTGCTATACCATCATCCCTGTCAGTGGAGGCTGCTGAGAGGTAATAACTTGGTATAGCAGGGGCAGACTGAAGTGGGTAAGGAGGAGAAGGGACAGATTTGTGCCCATTTTGTGTGGCTTTTAGGTGCTCTTGCCAACGGGCTGAGTGGTTGGACGTTAAATGCCTTGTTAAGCATGTGGTACCCAAGTGGCTGAGACACAGTTTGCAGAAAGCAACAGTGCAATCTTCTGCAGCTGTGCTGAAAAAGGCCCAGACAGCTGAGCTTTGGGGAGTGGGCCAGGAGATAACAGCTGCAGAATGTGATGGAATAGGGTAGCTGTTCTCCACTCTTTCTTGATGTGGGCCTCCTTGGGGTTGTGCCGCCTCACCTTCAGTTTCCTCCTCTGCTCTATCTGGCACCCAAGTCGCATCAGTGACCTCATCATCATCATCATCATCTCCTCCTCCTTCATCATCATCATTACCACTGGAGACAACTTGGCAATACGCTGCGGCTTGGGGAACATGAATGCAAATTTGTCTACCAGTGTTCCCCCCTCTCTCTAGGCTCATGTTCCTGTCATCCTCAACCTCAGAACCAGCATCTGAATCCAGTAATGGCTGGACATCATCAAGGAGCAAGTGGCTGACGCTGTAGTTAAATTACTCAGCTGACTCCTCCGTGGCTGATGTTGGGGCTATGGCAGGAACAGATGTGGACAAGGAGGCAGGTTTATCCACTTTGGCAACTGCAGGGGACTGCACACTTGTCTCTGCTTGCATGACAGAGGAGGAGAAGGATGAGGAAGGTTTAGTAAGCCAGTCCACCACCTCCTCTGCATGCTGTGGCTGGATAGCACGAGCAAACTCACTAAACAGAGGAAATGATGCCCTACCTGTGGACTGACCACCACATCCACCTTTGCCTGAGAACACATTTGTTGCTAGCCCCGTTACAGTGCCAAGGGAACGTCTGCCTCTCCTTGCTGTCCTCCCAGACATTATTGGGAGGGAGGGGGCAGTGCTTATAAGCAAATGTAAAGAAAAAGTGTAGATGCACTTTAATCAATGTAAAGTGGTGTTTGGTGCACTTTAATTTGAGTATTAATTAATTTAATTTGAGTACTCACACTATACAGACACACTCCATGGATACACTATAATATACTGCAATATAATGCGCCAAACTTACAGTGACACACAGAACTATATGGCATTAAACTTGCAGTAATGCACACAGAAGTAAATGGCGTTAAACTTGCAGTAACGCACACAGAAGTAATTGGCGTTAAACTTGCAGTAACATACAAATCTATATGGCGTTAAACTGTCAGTAACGCACACAAAACTATATGGCGTTAAACTGTCAGTAACACACAAAATTAAATGGCGTTAAACTGGCAGTAACGCACACAAAACTATATGGCGTTAAACTGGCAGTAACACCCACAGAACTATATGGTGTTAAACTGGCAGTAAGGTACACAGAACTATATGGAGTTAAACTGTCAGTAACACACAAAACTAACTATATGGCGTTAAACTGGCAGTAACGCACACAGAAGTAAATGGCGTTAAACTTGCAGTAACACACAAAAATATATGACGTTAAACTGGCAGTAACGCACACAAAACTATATGGCGTTAAACTGGCAGTAACACACAAAATTAAATGGCGTTAAACTGGCAGTAACGCACACAAAACTATATGACGTTAAACTGGCAGTAACGCACACAGAACTATATGTCATTAAACTGGCAGTAATGCACAAAACTATATGGCGTTAAACTTGCAGTAATGCACACAGAAGTAAATGGCGTTAAACTGGCAATAACGCACACAGAAGTAAATGGTGTTAAACTTGCAGTAGCGCACAAAACTATATGACATTAAGCTGGCAGTAACACACACAAAACGATATGGCGATAAACTGGCAGTAGCACACACAGACCTATATGGAGTTAAACTGGCAGTAACGCACACAAAACTATATGACGTTAAAAACTGGCAGTAACGCACACAGAAGTAAATGGCGTTAAACTGACTGTAACGCAATCAAATAGACGGTGTACAACCGTCACTACACTGACACTATCTGAACTGTCCCTACTAGCTATACACTAATGTAAAGATTACTGACACGGTCTCACTACACTACACTGAAACTATCTGAGTTGTCACTACTCTACACTAATGTATGTATGAATGACACAGTCTCACTACACTATAGTGAAACTATCTTAGCTGTCCTTACTTTAGCTGCACACTATGCAAAGCTGAATGATGGTCCTCCTCACTACACTCACACTATCCCTAGAGTGACACTAAACTAATATTCTACACTGACTTTTGAAGCAAAATAGCACAGTATAGCACACTAACTAACTAATAGCACTGAACAGAGCCCTGTTCTATCTCTCTCCATGCCAAAACCACACTGAAAATGGCTGCCATTGAAAGAATACTTTTATACTGTGGGGCGGGAATGAGCCATGATTGGATAAAGTCATGACCACAGTGTCCAATCATGACTCTGACAATGCTCTGTGCCCTGATTGGCTGAAGCTTTCACTGCTTCAGCCAATCAAGGCTTGCAATGCACTGTTCAATGCCGCAATGCATTGTGGTCGGTTCGGGGGCAAACAAATAACCCGTTTGTTCGGATGTATATATGAAGAATCTAATGAAAAAAAGGACATGCAAACTTGACACTTCAGCGCTCAGAAGTTGCTCAGTCCTTAATCCCCGGGCCACAGACCGGTACACGTCCATGGCCTCTTTGCAGCCAGGCCTCAAAGGCGGCACTGTAAGAAGTGCGGTGAGTGAGCAGAGAGATTACATCATCTCTCACCGCCCACCCCACATCACTGCTGATCCGTCGTCACAGCCGGGCCACAAAGGCTGCTCTATTAGAGGAAGTGACAAGCTGAATCTGAAGGCAGGCTATATGGCAAGTGACATGTTGCAACTGAAGGCAGGCAGCATGGCAAGTGACAAGCTGCATCTGGTGGCAGGCAACGGTGGCCAGTGACAAGCTGCATCTGAAGACAGGTGATGGTGGCAAGTGACACACTCAGGGCTCCCAATGATTCTGATACTGCATTATGGTGAGTTCAACTATTTCATTGTAAATTACAACGTAATAATATAAATAATGTGCTTCACTCATCCTGACACCATATTAACCATAGTGTTGTGATGATTGAAGCGCTAACATCAGTCACTGCACCAATAAATGTGCCGCAGGGCCCAAGTGCCACCCAAAACTGAAAAATGTTCTTCATGTAACCGGTCCCTGGTGCCAAAAAGGTTGGGGACCGCTGATGTAAACCAAATATCCAAAAGCATTCAGCAACTGGAACTGGAAATAGATGGCAGTGCGGCCCTCCTCAGATGGGGGAAATCCAACACAAAACACAGAGAGGACGCAACTGCCTAGCACATTATCTTTAAAAATTTATTAAAAGGTATTAGAAAACCTAATATACTCACAGTCCAAGTGAGCTAAAGGCAAATAGATGCACAAAGCACAAAACCTGGAAGACCACTTTCCAACTCCAACTGGAGAAAGTATGCCAATGCCAGTTAACGCGTTTTGGAGAAATAGACCCTTTTTCAGAGCTATGCCCTTCTCCAATTGGAGTTGGAAAGAGGTATTTCAGGTTTGTGCTTTGTGCATCTACATGCTCACTTGACTTGTAAGTATATTATGCTTTCTTATACCCTTTAACCGGTTCCGGACCAGGCGCTGCAGTTATACTGCGGCTGGTTGGCCCGGCTTTGCAAAGCGTTGTAGCTATACATCGCGCGCGGCCGCCTGGGGGGCACGCGCCCCCTAGGAGGCCGCGACGATCAGATTCGATCCAGAACTGATCAATTCCAAGGCCCATGCCAATGGTATCTGGCCTGGACCTGGTGATTGGTCCTGGCAAATGAAATCCTTCCCCTGCATGTGTAAGTGTAAACACAGCAGGGAAGTGGTGTCATCTCTCCTCGTGGAACGCTTTTCCGTTCCAGAGATAGAAATGGAGACATTTCACAGTAAGTGTACCAACACCAAACTGACACCAGTTCACATAGGTACACTTGTCACCCTCCGATCTCCCTCCCAGTTAACTCCTTCACCCCATGTCATTGTGTCACCCAGTGCAGTGTTCATATTTTTTTGATCACTGTACTGGTGTCATTAGAGGCAAAAATCAATCTTAGGGTACTTAGTGTAGGCCCAGATAGGTCTAGGGACCCCTCCTAATAAAGACTTAATCCCTTGATCATCCCCTGTCACCAATGATTACTGTATTATGCCGCGTACATGCAATCGGAAATTCTGCCAGCAAAAGACCGATGTGAGCTTTTGGTCAGAAAATTGTAGGCTTCATTGGACTTTTGCTGGCGGAATTTCGGCCAGCAAAAGATTGAGAGCATTTTCTCAATTTTTCCGACAGAAATTCCGATCGTCTGTGGCAATTCCGAAGTGCAAAATTCTGACGCATGCTCAGAAATAATTTGACGCATGCTCGGAAGCATTGAACTTCATTTTCGCAGCTCGTCGTAGTGTTGTACGTCACCCCGTTCTTGACAGTCGAGATTTGGTGTGACCGTGTGCAGGTAACACAAGCTTGAGCGGAATTCCGTTGGAAAAACCATCCAAGGCATTTTCGACAAGAGAATTCCGATCGTGTGTACGCGGCATTAGTGTAACGGTGATGCTGGTTAGCTAGTCTTTTTTTATAGCATCAGGATGATATCAGTTAGGTTTTAGTGTCAGATAGGGTGTGAGTCGCCCCAGGGAGCGTCAGATTAGTGCCAGTAGCACTAACACCCACACACGCACCATACACCCCCCTTAGTAGTATAGTGTCTGAATGGATCGATATCAGATCTGATCAGATCTATACTAGCGTCCCCAGCTGTTCAGAGTTCCCAAAAACGCAGTGTTAGTGGGATCAGCCCAGACACCTGCTAGCACCTGCATTTAGTCCCTCTGCCCAGCCCACCCAAGTGCAGTATCAATCGATCACTGTTACTTACAAAAACACTAAACACATAACTGCAGTGTTCGCAAAGTCAGGCCTGATCCCTGCGAACCCTAACAGTTTTTTTTGTAGCGTTTGAAGTAGTTGCTTACAGTCAGGAGCGCTTTTTCCTGTGAGTCTCACTACTTTACCAGTAAATTTAGAGACCAAAATTTCAAATCGAAGGTACAGTAGTGAAGAGGCCTACACGTTTCTGAGCATGAGAGATAGTGAAAATGAAGTCATCCATCTGTCAGATTCAGGCTCAGAATACGAACCGGTAGACAGCAGCGGTACCCTGACAGATAGCTCTGACGATGGAGTAGGGGTCCTTGTCAAGGTCAGGTGTACCAGACCTCGTTCTTCTGCTGTCTTTGAGGTGCAAGAACCCGAGGGCTCTCGTATGGAGCAGAGAGCCAGTACTAGTGCTGCTCATCCTTCTGGTGAACTGGCAAGCACCAGCTGCCTAGTATATCCTGGTCGTACATGCAGCACTGCAGTAACACTTGGTGACGTGGCAAGTCCCATAAGTGCAGTTCAAGCTGGTGAGGTGGCTAGCACGAGTAGTGTCCTGCAGCCTTCAAGAAGAAGACAAACACAGGCCTGTCGAGCCCATAGTGCCCTTCCTGCTGCATTTGCCAATCCTAATTGGGAGCCCACCACTTCTGCAGCACCCGTACTTCCCCCATTCACTGGCCAACCAAGGGGAAACTATATAGATCTATTGTGGACCAAAGCAATTTGTATGCTGGTCAATTCATTGCCGCTAATCCCCAGTTGACCCTTGCCAGAGATTGGAAACCTATTACGGTCTCCGAATTTAAGACTTTCCTGGGCCTATCCCTCCTCATGGGCATAACTAAAAAAAATGTGAGTTGCGGTCATATTGGTCCACTGACCCAATTCACCATATGCCCGTGTTCTCTGCCTCCATGACCAGGACACGATACAAGCAGATCTTGCGGTTCATGCACTTTAATGATAATGAACTCTGTCGTCCTCGGGGTGACCCTGGATTTGATCGGCTCTACAAAATTCAGCCCCTCGTAAACCATTTCAACCAACATTTTCCAGCCTTGTTTACTCCTGATCAAGTTGTCTGCGTTGATGAGTCCCTGATTAAGTTTTCTGGCCGCTTGTCTATCAAACAGTATCTTCCCAGCAAGTGTGCCAGATACGGGGTCAAGATGTACAGTATAAGCTCTGTGACAGGGCAACAGGCTATACATATAGTTTTATGGTTTATGAGGGAAAAGATAGTCACGTAGAGCCGGAGAACTGCCCAGACTGCGGCCTGCCTGGTCTGGTAATGGACTGTGGGAAAATCCCATGCCGTTTTTTTCAATGACTTTTATGTGTATTGCCGAGACCCGACAATTCTCTATTACCTGCCAGTAGTTTTAAATTACTTTTTTTCCTTTAGAAATGTAATTTTGCTCTCTGGCTGTTCTAAACACGGGAAACATGCGCCACTTTACAGGCATACAATAGACACCCCTCAGGTACGAAATTTAAAGGAATATTTCACTTTTATTGTTTCACTTTAAAGCGCTTGTATACCTGCTGACTTTTTTTTTTTCATACTAGCTCATTATGAAATACTTACCTTAGAATGAGGCCCCGATCCACACCGAGGGAGCTGACATTTCCCCTTGGCGTGTCTTCCGGGTATCGCGGTTCCGGTGCATGCGCATGGGAGATTTCAATTGCCGGGCTTTCAACCGAGAATCCCCTGTGCGCATGCAGGTTTAGGAGATATTTTTTTTACCTACAGGTAAAAGTAAAAAAAAAACACTATACAACCGCTTTAAGCATTATTAAAATCCCTGCTCCCGGAAAAAACTTTTGCATTGATACAAGTCCCCTAGGGCAGGACCCAGGTCCGCAAACACTTTTTATGATAATGACTTGCATATAAGCCTTTAAAATTAGCACTTTTGATTTTTCATGCTCGTGTCCCATAGACTTTAACGGTGCTTGCGTGTTCAAACTAATTTTTTGCCTGGTTGCATGTTCTGTTGTCAACCGAACCAGGGGGTGTTTAGATCATCCCTACTTATCAGGTATGCCATTCAGCTGCAGCACTGATTTATTTATCTTGACAGCAACAGTGTTTGCTCCCACGATATGTAAATCAGCGACTCTAGCTCTGTAGGAGGTGATTTCACCACCACAGTTTAAAAAAAATGGTGCATGTATGCCCATCATTAGAAGTGGGTGGATGAAGGGCAGTATTCTAATGGTGGGCATAAGCACAGATCAATCTCTTTTTTCGTTCAGCCCACAGGCTGCATGAAAAAAAGAACATTACAATGTATGCCTAATGCCGCGTACACACGAAGGGACTATCCCGCGGGATTATCCGCTGGACCGAAGTCCAGCGGATAATCCCCTCGTGTGTGGGCGCCGGCGGACTTTTTTTGGCCAAAGTACGGCGGACTAAAGTTTCAGGTTTTGTTTTCAAATTATCCGCTGGACTTGGCAGTCCAGCGGATAATCCGGTCGTGTGTAGTATGGTCCGGCGTACCAAAAAGGACGCATGCTCAGTAGCAAGTATTTTTCTAGTATTTTTCGTTTTCTAGTCCCGTCGTACGTGCTCGTGTGTGGTCAAGTCCGTTCGCTTTTTAGTCCAGCGTACCCAGCTGGAAAGACTTAGGTCCGCCGGGAAAAGTCCGTACGTGTGTACGCGGCATTACAAGGACCAGCGACAAACTGGTATGTTGCTGGACTTTGAGTGGTTGCCTGCAGGTTTAGGTATCATTCTGCCAGCTGACCATAGAGCTGATCAGAGACCAGAACAGCTCGAATCATCTCTATGGCCTAAGAAAACTGAAGCTACAAGCATTTCATGACTAATGCCGCGTACACACGAGCGGACTTTTCAACGGACTATGTCAGACGGAACAAATCTGCCGGACAATTCGATTGCGTGTGGGCTTCATCGGACCTTTGGTTATACGGTAGGTACCCCTGCGCCTGCTTGATGTATAAAGATATGGTCTAGTACTGCAGCAAAACACTGAGAGAGATGTCAAACTCCAAGTGGAAAGTATAATAGGGGTAGTGTTGCGCTGTACAAAAGGATTTCAATCAATAATGTGTAAAGTGCTTGTTGAAATAAATTATATTGACATATACTTCTTAAAAGAATATATAAAATAAAATAATGCAACCTTGTGCATAAATAAAGTGCAACCTGTGCATAAGAGGCTAGAGTAAACAATCTTCATAAATAAATACTTTCCAGGTGCCGTTGTGAATAAAGTAAAAGATAAAATGAATCAATAAAATATAATTGCTTGAAGGTGAAGTAATAAAAAGGCATATAAAACCGTATAAGAACAGAATTAATCTTGCTAATGCAGATCTTCAAAGACGCATGAGAATGCGTTTTTCAAAGACGCATGAGAATGCGTTTTTGTTCAAAGAAAGATATGTATATATACATATATATTGCGAGTATTCCAATGTGAAAAAACAATATAGTGATCAGCCAATAGATTTTAAAATTATAATTGGTGTAAAAAAAAATATATATATAATAAATAAAAGTGGTGAGTCCGTGAAGAAATCCCTATATCTATAGGGACTTTAGTGTGGATTGGCTGTGACAGGGGTGTCAGTTCCAAGCAGGCTGGTGAAAAAGAAGTGCTGGTGGTCACCAGTAGTCAGTCTCCAGGGTGCTGTGCAAATGAGCAGTGGGTGGCTTCTGTTCCTCTGTATGGTAAAGATTTCCCCTTACCTTACTGCTGTAAGGTTACAGCCTTTGGATATACAAATCCTGTGTGCCTCTGGATTTCCCTGGATGGCGTCCCCTAGGTGGGTTCCCTCTGGGTCCAAGGTAGTGGTTGTGCATTCTCCTATAGTGCGTCTCCTAATATGCGTCCCCTTTAAGGCCTGGTATCAGTGATGTACCTCGCAAATAGGGCAGAATGGATGCTCGATAGTGCAGTATCGTTTTTAAAAGCGTTTATTAACCACTTGCTTACTGGGCACTTAAACGCCCCTCCTGAGCAGACCAATTTTCAGCTTTCGGTGCTCTCACACTTTGAATGACAATTACTCTGTCATGCAATACTGTACCCAAATGAATTTTTTGTCCTTTTTTCCCACAAATAGAGCTTTCTTTTGGTGGTATTTGATCACCTCTGGGTTTTTAATTTTTTTGCGCTATAAATGAAAAAAGACCGAAAATTTGGAAAAAAAAACGCATTTTTCTTTGTTTCTGTGATAAAATTTAGCAAACTATTAATTTTTCTTCATAAATTTTGGCCACAATTTATACTGCTACATATCTTTGCTAAAAAATAACCCAAATTAGTGGATATTATTTGGTCTTTGTGAAAGTTACAGACTCTACAAGCTGTGGTGCGAATTATACAAAATTGATCACATCTGATGTACTGGTGACCTATCTCAGTTCTTGTGACCCGAACAAGCCAGGAAAGTACAAATACCCGCCAAATTACCCCTTTTTTGAAAGTAGACATTCCAAGGTATTTAGTAAGAGGCATGGTGAGCTTTTTGATGTTGTCATTTTTTTCCCACAATTCTTTGCAAAATGAATTATTTTTTTATTTTTTATTTTTTTCCACAAAATTGTCATTGTAATAGGTTATTTCTCTCACATGGCATGTGTATACCACAAATGACACCCCAAAATAAATTTTGCTACTCCTTCTGAGTATTACGATACCACGTGTGTGGGACTTTTCCACAGCCTGGCCACTTAGAGAGGCCCAAAATGCAGGGAGCACCGTCACGTGTTCTAGGAGGATAAATTACACATCTAACTTGTTGACTACCTATTACACTTTTGAAGGCCCTGGAGCACCAGGACACTGACGTGGCACTGATGACAGGTGGCACTGATACGTGGCACTGATGACACGTGACACTGATGTGGCACTGATGACAGATGGCACTAATACTGGGCACTGATGACACGTGACACTGATGACAGATGGCACTAATACGGGGCACTGATGACACGTGACACTGACAGATGGCACTAATATGTGGCACTGGTGACAGATGGCACTTATACGTGGCACTGATATCATGTGGCACTAATACATGGCACTGATGAGAGATGGCACCGATATGTGGCACTGATGACACGTGACACTGATGACAGATGGCACAGATATGTGGCACTGATGACACGTGACACTGATGACAGATGGCACTGATACGTGGCATTGATGACACGTGACACTGATAACAGATGGCACGTGACACTGACAGGTGGCACTGATGACAGATGGCACTGATACGTGGCACTGATGACAGATGGCACTAATATGTGGCACTGATGACACCTGACACTGATATGGCACTGATGACAGATGGCACTGACGTGGCACTGATGACACGTGGCACTGACGTGGCACTGATGACAGGTGGCACTTATACATGGCACTGGGGACAAGTGGCACTGGGGACAGGTGGCACTGGCACATGGCACTTGGGACAGGTGGCACTGGGGACAGGTGGCACTGGGGACAGATGGCACTGGGGACAGGTTGCACTGGGGACATGTTGCACTGGGGACAGATGGCAGTGGGACAGATGGCACTGGGGACAGGTTGCACTGGGGACAGATGGCAGTGGGACAGATGGCAGCGGGGACAGATGGCACATTTCGTTTTTTTTTTTTACTTACGGCCGCTGCAGCCGTTCATCTCTCTCTCCTCACACGCTGTCTGTGTGAGGAGGGAGAGCGGCGCTGAGAGATGATCTCATATGTTTACATATGAGATCATCTCTCTTTGGACACGCCGATCTCGCTGTAAACGGCCGCTGTGATTGGCCATTTACAGCGATCTGTGACTGGCTGTGTCCGACGGACACGGCCAGCACAGAACTTCCCCGATGTGCGCTCTCAGGAGTGCGCATTAGGGAAGTAAACAGCAGGACGTCCAGGGACGTCCTCCCTGCAGGGAGCGTTAACGCTGCAGCCGTCTTTCGGCTATAGTGCGGGCGCGTAGTGGTTAAAGTACATAAATAAAGACATTACTCACATTTAGGATAGTTGTAAAAAGCATGTAAAAAAACAAGCAGCGGGCTCGTACTTCACTTCCGGTATCGGCTGTGTCCCATGGACACAGCCGACACAGCCGATACCAGAAGTAAAGTACGAGCCCGCTGTTTGCTGAGAGGCATGTTGAGTCAATGGAATATTTTATAATTTGCCACAAGTTTTGGGAAAATTAATTAATTAATTAATTTATTACAGAAAGTTGTCACTAAATCATTTATTACTAAAACATGCCATGGGCATATGTGAAATTACACCCCAAAATACATTCTGTTTCTTATCCTGAGTATGAGGATACCCAATGTGTGAGACTTTTTGGGAGCCTAACCACGTACAGGACCCCGAAAACCAATCATTGCCTTCAGACTTTTTAACCACTTCAGCCCCGGACCATTTGGCAGCCAAAGGACCAGAGGTCTTTTTTCAATTTCGCACTGCACTGCTTTAACTGGTAATTGCGCGGTCATGCAATGTTATAACCAAACGAAATTTGCGTCCTTTTCTTCCCACAAATAGAGCTTTCTTTTGATGGTATTTGATTGCCTCTGTGATTTTTATTTTTTGCGCTATAAACGGAAAAAGATCTCAAATTTTGAAAAAAAAATATATTTTCTACTTTTTGTTATAAGAAAAATCCAATAAACTCAATTTTAGTCAAACATTTGGGCCAAAATGTATTCAGCCACATGTCTTTAGTAAAAAAAATGCCAATAAGCGTATATTTATTGGTTTGCGCAAAAGTTATAGCGTCTACAAACTAGAGTACATTTTCTGGAATTTACACCGCTTTTAATTTATGACTGCCTATCTCATTTCTTGAGGTGCTAAAATGGCAGGGAAGTACAAACCCCCCCCCCAAATGACCCCATTTTGGAAAGTAGACACCCCAAGCTATTTGTTGAGAGGCATGTTGAGCCCATTGAATATTTTTTTTTTAGTCCCAAGTGATTGAATAAAGACAAAAAAAAATTAAAAATTTTTCATAAAGTTGTCACTAAATGATATATTTCTCACACATGCCATGGTTATATGTGGAGATGCACCCCAAAATACATTTTGCTGCTTCTCCTGAGTATGGGGATACCACATGTGTGGGACTTTTTGGGAGCCTAGCCGCGCACGGGGCCCCGAAACCCAATCAAAGCCTTCAGGGTTTCTAAGGGTGCAAATTTTTGATTTCACTCCTCACTACCTATCACAGTTTCGAAGGCCATAAAATGCCAAAATAGCACAAAACCCCCCCAAATGACCCCATTTTGGAAAGTAGACACCCCAAGCTATTTGCTGAGAGGCATGTTGAGTACATGGAATATTTTATATTTTGCCACAAGTTGCGGGAATATTACAAACTTTTTTTTTTTGCCCAAAGTTGTCACTAAATGATATATTGCCCACACATGCCATGGGCATATGTGGAATTACACCCCAAAATACATTCTGCTGCTTCTCCTGAGTACGGGGATACCACATGTGTGGGACTTTTTGGGAGCCTATCCGCATACGGGACCCCGAAAACCAAGCACCGCTTTCAGGATTTCTAAGGGCATACATTTTTGATTTCACTCCTCACTACCTATCACTACCTATCACAGTTTTGAAGACCATAAAATGCCAAGATGGCACAAACCCCCCCCCAAATGACCCCATTTTGGAAAGTAGACACCCCAAGCTATTTGCTGAGAGGCATGTTGAGCCCGTTGAATATTTTTTTTTTTAGTCCCAAGTGATTGAATAAAGACAAAAAAAATAAATAAAAAAAATGTATTCAAAAAGTTGTCACTAAATGATATATTGCTCACACATGCCATGGTTATATGTGGAATTGCACCCCAAAATACATTTTGCTGCTTCTCCTGAGTATGGGGATACCACATGTGTGGGACTTTTTGGGAGCCTAGCCGCGTACGGGGCCCCGAAACCCAAGCACCGCCTTCACAATTTCTAAGGGTGCAAATTTTTGATTTCACTCCTCACTACCTATCACAGTTTCGAAGGCCATAAAATGCCAAAATAGCACAAACCCCCCCCCCCCCAAATGACCCCATTTTGGAAAGTAGACACCCCAAGCTATTTGTTGAGAGGCATGGTGAGTATTTTACAGCTCTCATGTGTTTTTGAAAATGAAGAAAGTAAAGAAAATAAATTATTTTTTACTTTTTTGAATTTTCAAAACTTTGTGACAAAAAGCGAGATCTGCAAAATACTCACCATACCTCTCAGCAAATAGCTTGGGGTGTCTACTTTCCAAAATGGGATCATTTGGGGGTGGTTTGTGCCATCTGGGCATTCCATGGCCTCCGAAACTGTGATTGGCAGTGAGGAGTGAAATAAAAAAATTACACCCTTAGAAAGCCTGAAGGTGGTGCTTGGATTTTGGGGTCCCGTACGCGGCTAGGCTCCCAAAAAGTCCCACACATGTGGTATCCCCATACTCAGGAGAAGCAACAGAATGTATTTTGGGGTGTATTTCCACATATGCCCATGGCATGTTTGAGCAATATATCATTTAGTGACAACTTTTTGTAAAAAAAAATATTATTTTTTTTTTTTTCATTATTCAATCTCTTGGGACCAAAAAAAAAAATATTTAATGGGCTCAACATTGCTCTCAGCAAATAGCTTGGGGTGTCTACTTTCCAAAATGGGGTCATTGGGGGGGGGGGGGGGGGGTTGAACTGTCCTGGCATTTTATGCACAACATTTAGAAGCCTATGTCACACGTCACCCACTCTTCTAACCACTTGAAGATAAAGCCCTTTCTGACACTTTTTGTTTACATGAAAACATATTTTTTTTTTGCAAGAAAATTACGTTGAACCCCCAAACACTATATATATTGTTAAAGCAAAGGCCCTACAGATTAAAATGGTGGGTGTTGCATTTTTTTTTCCACACAGTATTTGCGCAGCGATTTTTCAAACGCATTTTTTGTGGAAAAAATACACTTTTTTTTATTTTAATGCACTTAAACACACTATATTGCTCAAATTTTTGATGAAATAAAAAATATGATCTTAGGCCGAGTACATGAATACCAAACACGACATGCTTTAAAATTGCGCACACACACGCAGTGGCGACAAACTACATACATTTTTAAAAGCCTGTAAAAGCCTTTACAGGTTACCACATTAGATTCACGGAGGAGGTCTACTGCTAAAATTACTGCCCTCGATCTGACCTTCGCGGTGATACCTCACATGCATGGTGCAATTGCTGTTTACATATGACGCCAGACCAACGCTTGTGTTCGCCTTTACGCAAGAGAAGGGGGGGCAGGGGTGCTTTTTTTTTTTTTTTTTTTTAGTTTTTCTTTTTATTTAGCTTTTTTATTTTATTTTTAAACTGTTCCTTCCATTTTTTTTTCTTAGTTATCATTTTTATTGTTATCGCAGGGAATGTAAATATCCCCTATGATAGCAAAAGGCAGTGACAGGTACTCTTTTTTTGAAAAAATTGGGGTCTATTAGACCCTAAATCTTTCCTCTGCCCTCAAAGCATCTGACCACACCAAGATCGGTGTGATAAAATGCTTTCCCAATTTCCCAATGGCGCGGTGGGTATGCCCACCATTAGAATACCTCCCTTCATCCACCCACTTCTAATGATGGGCATACATGCACCATTTATATATGCCGAAGCATGGGGGCATCCTCCCGCAAAAAAGTTATGCCACGTACACATGGTCGGACTTTTTTCGACCGTATGTACGTGGCATTAGGAGCAAAATCGCTCCTCCGCCCTCTGCTGCCCCCATGCTTTGGCATATATGCTCTTTTTTTTAAACTGTGGTGGTGAAATCACCTCCTACAGCGTTGCAGTCGCGGCTTTATGTATCGTGGGAGCAAACGCTGTTGCTGTCAAGATAAATAAATCCACGCTGCAACTGAATGGCGTACCTGCTAAGCAAATAATGGTTAACATTAAAACAAAGTAACATTACAGTATAACAGTAAGACCTTACCATACCATACCTGCAAAGCAAATACCAAAAAAAAAAACATAGTAAAAAAATAAAACATTTTTTTAACGCAACCGGTGCCTAAAATATATATATGCCGAAGCATGGAGGCATCTTCCCGCAAAAAAGTTATGCCACGTACACATGGTTGGACTTTTTTCGACCGTATGTACGTGGCATTAGGAGCAAAATCGCTCCTCCGCCCTCTGCTGCCCCCATGCTTCGGCATATATGCTCTTTTTTTTTTAACTGTGGTGGTGAAATCACAGCGTTGGAGTCGCGGCTTTATGTATCGTGGGAGCAAACGCTGTTGCTGTCAAGATAAATAAATCCGCGCTGCAACTGAATGGCGCACCTGAAAACAAAAAAATGGTTAACAATAAAACATACCTGAAAAGCAAGCATGATAAAACATTGCAGAATAGAATAGAGTAAAAAACAGCAACAATAGAGAGAGAGAGAGAGAGAGAGAGAGAGAACAATAAAACGACAACTATTTTTGTTTTTTTTATTTTATATTTTTTTTTGGGGGGGGGTTTTGTACTTTTTTTTTTATTTTTTTTTTTTTACACTTTTTTTTGTTAACTATAACTATAATCTTAACTGTAAAGGCCGGGTCTCAAAATGCGATGGCATTCTTGAGACCCTGTAACTATAATTTTAACTGCAACGGTCGGGTCTCAAAATGCGATGGCATTCTTGAGACCCTGTGAAAGTGTATCCTAGCCTGTGAAATGCTGTACCCTACGCTAAAACCTCACTAGTGAGTGGTAGCGTTCAAAACATTCACCAATGCAGAGACCAGGATTGTCAGGACAGCGTGGACAATAATAACGGGTGTCACGCCTACATCCGCGCTTGCTACAGACACAACATATTTTTTGGGGGGCTCGTTGGGTAGGGGTACTCGGGAGGACATAAGGAAAATGCCTCTCATGCAGCCGGCTTACTGCATTTGGTAGGGGATGTTGAGGTGTGGAACCGCCTGGATACAGGAGTTCCATGACAACCGCTCCCTGGAATTCAAGGAAGGGTAACGTCCCGCCTGAAGCTCCGTATAGCACATGAGCATTCAGCAAAGCCAATTGGAACAAATAAATAGACACTTTTTTGTACCAGCGTCTAGTCTTACGGCAACTAGGTACGGCGCCAAAAACTGGTCGTTGAGGTCCACCCCTCCCATATTAAGGTTATACTCCTGGACACAGAGGGGTTTCGTCACAACACCAGCCGCCGTACGAATTTGGACTGTCGTGTCTGCATGAAGGGAGGTAAGAAGGAAAACATTCTTATTATCCCTCCACTTCACAGCGAGCAAATTATTACACTTCAAGCAGGCTCTCTCCCCCAGCCTAAGAGGGGAATCTTCAAGCCGCTGGGGAAAGCCCCGGCGATTAGGTCGCACGGTGCCACATGCTCCAATCTGCTGATCAAACAAGTGACTAAACAGTGGCACGCTCGTGTAATAATTGTCCACGTACAAGTGGTACCCCTTTCCGAATAAGGGTGACACCAAGTTCCACACTATCTTGCCAGCGCTCCCTATGTAATCTGGACAGTTCTCCGGCTCTACGTAACTATCTTTTCCCTCATAAACCGAAAAGCTCCACGTATAGCCTGTTGCCCTGTCACAGAGCTTGTAGAGCTTGACCCCATATCTGGCACGCTTGCTGGGAAGGAACTGTTTGAAAGACAAGCGGCCAGAAAACTTAATCAGGGACTCGTCAACGCAGACAACTTGATTGGGCGTAAACAAGGCTGCAAAACATTGGTTGAAGTGGTTTATGAGGGGCCGAATTTTGTAGAGCCGATCAAATTCAGGGTCTCCACGAGGACGACAAAGTTCATTGTCACTGAAGTGCATGAACCGCAAGATCTGTTCGTATCGTGCCCTGGACATGGAGCAAGAGAACACGGGCATTTGGTGGTGCGGTGAGGTGGACTAATAAGACCTCAGAGTCGGGAATTTATGTATGCCCATGTTGAGGGAAAGGCCCAGAAAGGACTTAAATTCGGAAACCGTAATTGGTTTCCAATCTCTGGCAAGGGAAGGCAACTGGGGATTAGCGGCGATGTATTGACCAGCGTATATATTACTTTGGTCCACAATAGATCTATAGAGATCTTCCGTGAAAAACAGCGAATAAAAATCGGATGGCTTAAAATCAGCTGTTTCCACCTGAATACCGGGTTGGCCAGTGAATGGGGGAAGTACGGGTCCTGCAGAAGTGGTGGGCACCCAATCAGGATTGGCGAATTCTGCAGGAAGGACACTATGTGATCGACGGGCCTGCCTTTGTCTTCTTCTTGGTGGCAGCGGGACACTACTTGTGCTTGCCACCTCGCCAGCTTGAACTGCACTTATGGGACTCGCCACATCACCAAGTGTTACTGCAGTGCTGGTTTGACTACGTCCAGGGTGTACTAGGCCGCTGGTGCTTGCCAGTTCACCAGAAGGAATAGCGGCGCTAGTACTTCTCTGCTCCATACGAGAGACCTGCGGTTCCTGCACCTCAACAACAGCAGAAGATCGGGATCGGGTACGCCTGACCTTAGCAGGGACCACGACTCTGTCACCAGAGCTATCTGTCATGGAGCCGCTGTCGTCTACTGGATCGTATTCTGAGCCTGATTCTGACAGATGAGTGACCTCCTCTTCACTATCTGACATACTCAGAAACAAGTAGGCCTGTTCACTGTAGTATATTATATCTAATATATATATATGTATACATATATATATATATTATATATATACATATTTATTATATGTAGTGTTTTTATTTAGGCATTCTAAAGACAAGTTTATTCTAGGCATGCCACTTTGGTAGCTGTTAATCTAATTGCGCATATTAAAAGAGGGTTTGTTGGTCAAAGGACAAATGGCCAGACCAGACTTACTCCACATATGAAAGGGAACAGATAATGATTATCTTAATCTAATCAGTATTCACACATGTCAAAGGGGGAATATGCAAGAATGTAAATTGGGGCTTGGCGTTATCTCCTGTCACTCTGAAAGACCGGGGCAGATCAAAGCATTTAATGGAAACGCCCAATCAAATTGCTCAGACATTCAGTGTGTGTGGGGGATATAACAGGACGTTCAATCTGTTTAGAAGTGTGTGTTCTTACGAAGGCACCCAAGAGTCACATGTTTCCATGGGGCTCTAAATATTTACTAGCACTGTCGTGATATGAACTCTGTTGGATTTTTGTTATCTGTAAGACTGTTCTGTTTTGGAAGTCAATAAAATCTCTCTCTGGGAGAATCGGGTTTTGCTGCGGACAATACTTTTAATAACCATATACCATCTACGAGGAACGACGATTATATTAGATCACTACATTCACTAGCGATTTGCCATTTTGGGCTCTAAATTTAGTAGTACACTAGTGAGATTCACAGGTAAAAAAGCTCCTAGGCTGCTGGCGACTGAATCAAAACGCTACCAAAAAAACTGTTAGCAATCGCAGGGATCAGGCCTGACTCTGCGAACGCTGCAGTTATGTGTGCTTAGTGTTTTGTAAGTGACAGTGATCGATCGATACTGCACTTGGGTGGGCTGGGCTGGGCTGGGCGGAGGGGGAAAACGCAGGTGCTAGCAGGTATCTGGGCTGATCCCGCTAACAATGCGTTTTTTGGAACCCTAAACTGCTGGGACGCTAGTATAGATCTGATCAGATCAGATATTGATCTGTTCAGATACTATACCACTAAGGGAGGTGTATGCTTTGCGCGTGGGTGTTTGCGGTACTGGCACTAACCTGGGGCGACGCAGACCTTATTTGACCCTAAAACCTAATTGATATCACCCGCCGGGCGATCAGGGGGTTAAACCGATAGTTGGGTAATAAATGGCGGGTGCCCTGACAGTATAAAAAAACAAGCTAACTAACCAGCGTCACCCGTAACAGTTATACGGTGATCACTGGTGAAAGGGTTAACTAGGGGCAATCAGGGGGTTAAAACCTTTATTAGGTAATATATGGGGGTACCTGACGCTATATAAAAACCTGACGGGGAACCTAAAATAACTAACTGGCTAACCAGCGTCACCAGTGACACTTATACGGTGATCACTGGTGAAAGAGTTAACTCTAGGGGCAATCAAGGGGTTAAAACCTTTATTTAGGTTGTAATATGGGGGTACCTGACCTATAAACCTATTTATAAACCTATATAAACCTGGCGGTTAACCTAAAAAAAAACTGGCTACCTAGCGACACCAGTGACACTAATGCAGCGATCAGAAAAACGATCGCTTAGTGACACTGGCAAAAGGGGGTGAAAGGGTTACCTAGGGGGCAATCAAGGGGTTAAACCTTTATTGGGGGGGGGTAGGGGGCTACCTTAGACCTAAAGGGGCCTAAAACTAACTGCCCTGACAGTTATTGCAGTCACACTGACACTAAATGCAGTGATCAGTAAAATAAATGATCACTGCAATCAGTGACACTGTGACTGGGGGGGCAGGGGGTGATCTGGGGGGTGATCAGGGGGTGACAGGGGGTGAAATATGTGCCTATGTGTGCCTGGTGTCAGTGTAGTGTTTGTGCACTAACCTTGATGTCTTCTCCGCTCGGCGTCCCGGTCAGAAAGACCGACACGAGGAGCGTGACATCACTTCCCCTTGCTGTGTTTACAATTACACAGGAAGGGGAAGCATCTGATTGGCCAGGAGCGATCGCGAGGGGGTGGCCAGAAACCACTGGCCGTCCCCTCGTGCCGGATCGCTTCTGAAACCATCCCGACCGTCCCCGCCGGCGGAGGGGGTTCCGATCGGACACCCCAACCGCCGGAAGAATGTCACATACAGGTACGTGATTTTGCCTGTACGTGCCATTCTGCTGACGTATATATACATGGGGCGGTCGGGTAGTGGTTAAGGGCGTAAATTTTTTATTTCACTCCTCACTGCCTATCACAGTTTCAGAGGCCATGAAATGCCCAGATAGCACAAAACACCACCACAATTTTGGAAAGGAGACACCCCAAGCTATTTGCTGAGAGGCATGTTGAGTATTTTGCAGATCTCACTTTTTGTCACAAAGTTTTGAAAATTCAAAAAAGAAAAACATTTTTTTTTCTTTTCTTTCTTCATTTTCAAAAACAAATGAGAGCTTCAAAATACTCACCATGCCTCTTAACAAATACCTTGGGGTGTCTACTTTCCAAAATGGGGTCATTTGGGGGGGTTTGTGTTATCTGGACATTTCAGGGCTTCCGTAACTGTGATGGGTAGTGAGGAGTAAAATCACCATTTTACCCCCTTAGAAAGCCTGAAGGCGGTGATTGGTTTTTGGGGGGTCCTGTACATGGCTAGGCTCCCAAAAAGTCTCACACATATGCTATCCCCATACTCAGGAGAAGCAGCAGAATGGATTTTGGGGTGTAATTCCACATATATTCATGCCATGTTTGAGCAATATATCATTTAGTGACAACTTTGTGCAAAAAAAAAAGTTTGTAATTTTTCCCAAAATATAAAATATTCCATGGACTCAACATGTCTCTCAGCAAATAGCTTGGGGTGTCTACTTTCCAAAATGAGGTCATTTGGGGGGGGGGGGGGGGTTGGGGTATCTGGGCATTTTATGGCCTTCGAAACTGTAAAAGGGAATTGAGGAGTGAAATCAAAAATGTACGCCCTTAGAAATACTGAAGGCGGTGCTTGGTTTTCGGGGTCCTGTACGCAGCTAGGCTCCCAAAAAGTCTCACACGTGTGGTATCCCCATACTCAGGAGAAGCAGCAAAATGTATTTTGGGGTTTAGTTCCACATATAACCATGGCATGTGTGAGCAATATATCATTAAGTGACAACTTTGTGTAATTCATTTTTAATTATTTTTTAATTTTTCAATCACTTGTGACAAAAAAATAAAATATTCAATGGGCTCAACAAGCCTCTCAGCAATTTCCTTGGGGTGTCTAATTTCCAAAATGGGGTCATTTTGGGGGGGGGGGGTGGGTTGAACGTACTGCCCTACAATTTTAGCACCTCAAGAAATTAGATAAACTAAAAGCTGTGTAAATTCCAGAAAATGTACCATAGATGGTAGACGCTATAAGTGTCCGATTATTAAAAGTCAGCAGCTGCAGTATTTGTAGATGCTGACTTTTAATTTTTTTTTTTAAAGCGGAACTCCGCTTTAAAGACAATGTACTAGACATTGTTTGTGTTTTGTGAAGAATAAAATTCTTCAAAATGCTCTTTTTTAACACACAGAAGTTCGTGCATACCTTAAATGAAATAGATAAAATGCCTGTTCCCGTGTATCCTATTAAATGGAGAAAATGTACTGATTCTAGGAAAAAAGTCATTTGTGTGAAACGATTTTCAGTCTTCCTATTACTTCATTCTTTTTTTTTTGTTTTAGGAACACAGAATGTTATGTACTAGAGAATTGCGTAACTGTACATTGTTTACAGTGCAAGGGAGTAGACTCCAAATGCATAACTAAAGAATCAAACAAGCATGACAAAATAAAACAAAACAATGACATAATCATTGTTAATAACATTGGGAAAAGGCACTTCTGTGCCTATTTAACAGAAATGAACATTTTAGTGGAATAATAACTTGTTTAATGTTGATTTGTTTCTTCATGATTTAGTAAGTGTAAATATGCAAAAGAGTATTTCTACTTGCAGAAATCCTATGTCGATATGTTTTACTGAACATTTGCTGAGCAATAATGTAGAAAAATTTAAAATAATGCATTTGGGTGGCAAAAATATAAATGCAACCTATACACTGTGGGGAGAACCTCTGGGGGAATCTAAGATGGAAAAGGACCTGGGGGTCCTAGTAGATGATAGGCTCAGCAATGACATGCAATGCCAAGCTGCTGCTAACAAAGCAAACATGCATTAAAAAAGGGATCAACTCCAGAAATAAAGCGATCATTTTCCCGCTCTACAAGACTCTGGTCCGGCCGCACCTGGAGTATGCTGTCCAGTTCTGGGCTCCAGTCCTCAGGAAGGATGTATTGGAAATGGAGAGAGTACAACGAAGGGCAACAAAGCTAATAAAGGGTCTGGAGGATATTAGTTATGAGGAAAGGTTGCGAGCACTGAACTTATTCTCTGTGGAGAAGAGACGCTTGAGAGGGGATATGATTTCAATATACAAATACCATACTGGTGACTAGGGATGAGAGCCGAACACCCCCCCCCGGTTCGGTTCGCACCAGAACCTTCGAACGGACCGAAAATTTGCACAAACTTTAGAACCCCATTAAAGTCTATGGGACTCGAACACTCAAAATCAAAAGTGCTAATTTTGAAGGCTAATATGAAAGATATTGTCCTAAAAATGGTTTGGGGACCCGTCTCCTGCCCCAGGGGACATGGATCAATGCAATTTTTTTTTTAAAACTGTTTTTTTTCGGGAAACCTGATTTTAATGACCATTAAAGTGAAAAAAAAGTGAAATATTCCTTTAAATATCGTGCCTGGGGGTGCCTATAGTATGCCTTTGAAGTGGCACGTGTTTCCCGTGTTTAGAACAGTCCCTGCACAAAATTACATTTAACGGAAAAAAAGTAATTTAAAACTGCTTGCGGTTTTAATATAATGTCTGGTTCCGGCAATATGGAATGGGTAGCCCCCCTGCCCATTACCAGCCCCTTTGGGTCTTGTACGGATATTAAGGGGAACCCCGTACCCAAATGAAAAAAAGGAAAGGCGTGGGGCCCCCCAGGGCCTTTATACTCAGAACAGCAGTATACAGGCGGTGCAAATAAGACAGGGACTGTGAAGGTTTGTTGTGTTAAGTAGAATCTGTTTGTAATTTTGAACTGGTACATTTTTAAAGTGTAGCTCCAGTCAAAAAATCTATTTTTAAGCTTTTTGGAAAACATAGGGAATAGTTATCACCCCTGTATAATTTTTTTGTCCGTCCGTCTTTTTTCATCTCACTTCCTGTTGTCTTCTTCCGTTTGCAAGTAGGAGACGTTTGTAAGTTAGATGTTTGAAAGTAGGGGCCTGCCCTATATGCTCTGCAGAAATTTGTCCCTAAGGTGTTGGTGTTGCCACAAGTTAACACTGTAAGCCCTCAAAGTGACTCTTGGTGGGCGCTGGAGCGCACTGCTGTGAACTATTATATCAAGAATTGTAATTACATGCCATGGTTGAACAGTGGTAGAAAAATTTGGCCTTTGGTGGTGGTGGTGGTGCTGGTGCCACAACACTGTAAGTCCTCACAGTTACTCTCGGTGGGCGCTGGAACGGGCCCTGTTGTGAAATATTATATCAAGATTTGTAGATACATGCACCTATTAAACAAACAGGGGCTGAAAAATTAGGCTCTAGGCACTGGTGCCACAACACTGCAACCCCTCACAGATACTCTAGTTGGAGCGCAGGAATGAGCCCTGCTGCAAAGCATTGCATCAAAAATTGTAATTACATGCCCCTGTGGTCCACAGCAACAGCACTACGCTACTACCTATTTTAAGACAGGCCTGTATTGTTCTTCTTAAATGTGAGTGTTTTTAATTCACTTTTAACATTAAAACTTATTTTTAATGGGATTACACTATGCGAGTTCCCCTTTCTTCCTACCATGGCTTGTCACATATGAATGAGTTTGACTACGTGGAGTACTGACGCCCATTCCTTGTACATCGCCATATCTCTATATCTGTGTTTAAATGACATACGGCGTGAAGCCTTTGGAGACTGTGGAGTAGAGAACCGCCAGCCCTTTACCATTAAGCATATCACGACTTGCGAGGCGTACGCCTTCCCAAGTCCGAGAGATCTCGTAAGCCTCATTCCTATAGGCGTTGATGCCATCAGATTGTCACCGTCTCACTGAACGCACCTTCCAGTATCGCTGGACGATCACCAGAATTTGTTCACCAATTTAATGGACTTCACTTTACTTAAGGACTTCCAATTTTAAAACAAAAGATCACACTCTTTAATTTGCACATTTATGTGCATTCATTTTTCTGTTATTCATAAGCACTAGTTCACTCAGTTTTTGCTTTTAACACTTTTATAAGATCGATTAATAGAATCAGTCACTATGTTTGATCCACTATTTTGTGATCAGCTTCACATCCGTAACAGGATTATTCACAGTAAACGTATGGTTTAAGCATTCACTATCTTATAGTCCTACCTATAAGCTTTACTTATTATTCTTCCTATGTACGTGTGTATGAGCAAACATATATATACATTTAATGAATTTCTTGAATTTTATTCATAATTAATAGCATTATTTCAGGTATTCATAGGACTATTTAAGCACATCAGAACTTTAGCGCTACATTTTTCCTTTTTATAATTTTTCCTTTCACTGATCATCTTTCAGCAATGTCAGCTGCTTCTTTCACACATTAATTTTCAGCTACAGCACAGTATTTTCTTTCCAGGAGTGCAGGAATGAGCCCTGCTGCAAAGCATTGCATCAAAAATTGTAATTACATGCCCCTGTTAAACAGGGGCTGAAAAATTGGGCCTTAGCCGCTGGTGGCGGCACCCAGAACCAAAAATGTTCTTCCAAGCTATCAGCAGGATCATTGAGGAGGAAGAGGATAGTCAGTCAACATAACAGGACAGTCACTCAGCATCAGCATAGGCAGTCTTAAAGGGATGTGACATTTAAAAACAAATTATTCAGTTACATCAGTTTCAGGTGCTTGGTAACTGGTGGTGATCCAAGACTGATTCATCTTTATGAAGGTCAGTCGATCAACCGAGTCGGTGGACAGGCGCACCCTGTGATTGGTTACAAAGCCTCCAGCAGCACTGAATGTGCGTTCCGAAAGAACGCTGGATGCAGGACAGGCCAGTAGCTCAATTACATACTGTGCAAGCTCTAGGCCAGTGATCCATCCTCAAGACCCAGTAAGCCAGAGGATTTTCCTGCACCATGTAAATCGGACGATGGCGATGGTTGCTGGAACCGATCATACCTTGGAGCTGCGGACTAAAAAATTGTCTGAACGCATCGATCAGACGGCCACCTTCTCCACCACTCCTTCTGTTACTGACCGAAGCCTCAGCAACTCGTTGTCCAGGACTAGGAGTTTGTAACCTCCCAGTCTCTGGGAACGTGTTGCACAGCCCTTTCTGCAAGGCCTCCCGGAGATGTCTCATCCTCTGCTCCCTCTGCGACGGCAAGATAAGGTCCACAACCTTACCCTAGTAATGTGGATCAAGGAGAGTGGCCAGCCCGTAATGGTCACTCTTCTCGATCCAAATAATACGAGGATCCTTCCACAGGCTTTGCAGGATCAGGGAGGCCATGCAGCGTAGGTTAGCTGAGGCATTCGGTCCGGAGTCCTCTGGATCACTAAGGACAACATGATCCGCAGCCACTTCCTCCCAGCCACGTACAAGTCCACGGGTTTCTTGGGACTGTAAATCATCCATAAAAGTCTGCTGCTGCTGATGCTGAGTGCCAGGCTCCACCTCCTTGCTGACACAATCCTCCTCCTCCTCTTCCTGTGTGATGGGTGGGACAGAAGGAACACTGTCTGGATAAAGGGGGCCTTGAGTCCTCCTCTTCCTGCCTCTGTTCTGCCTCAAGTGCCCTGCCCATTATTCCATGCAGCGTATGCTCCAACAGGTGGACAAGATGTACAGTGTCACTGATGCATGCACTGTCACTGCTCACCATCCTTGTGGCCTCCTCAAATGGTGACAGGACAGTGCATGCATCCCTGATCATGCCCCACTGGCTTGGCGAAAAAAAACGAGCTCCCCTGACCCTGTCCTGGTGCCGTAGTCGCACAGGTACTCATTGATGGCCCTCTGCTGCGTGTGCAGTGGCTGCAGCATGGCCAACGTTGAGTTCCACCTGGTGGGCATGTCACATATAAGGCGGTTCTTGGGCAGGTTCAACTCCTTTTGCAGCTCAGCCAGCCGAGCACTGGCATTATATGATCGGCGGAAATGCACACAGACTTTCCTGGCCTGCCTCAGGACATCCTGTAAGCCTGGGTACCTGCCCAAGAACCGCTGCACCACCAGGTTAAGGACGTGAGCCACACAGGGCACATGGGTCAGTTGTCCCTTTCGGAGGGCGGAGAGGAGGTTGGTGTCATTGTTGCAGACCACCATTCCTGGATTAAGCTGGCGTGGCATCAACCAGCTCTCGGCCTGCCCCTGCAGAGCTGAAAGAACCTCTGCCCCATTGTGGCTCCTGTCCCCCAAATACACCAGCGCAAGCATGGCATGGCATCTTTTTGCCTGCGTACTTGCGTAGCCCCTTGAGCGCCTACGGAGCACCGCTGGTTCTAAGGAAAAAGCACAGTAAAAAGGCCATGGAGGAAGAAGAAGAGGAGGGGGTGGAGGAGAGAGGTGTGTCACAACCAGTAGTAGCATTTTGGAGGCGTGGTGGCGGAACAACCACCAAAACTACTGCATTGTACTGCATCCTTCCCAGCTGCCAGTCACCCAATGGGCCGTGAAAGATAGGTAACGTCCCTGTCAATGCCTGCTGGACCATGAGTCAGCGGAAATATGCACCTTACCGCTGACCGCCCTGTCCAGCAAGGCATGGACATTGCGTTCCACATGCCGGTAGAGAGCCGGAATCGCCTTCCATGAGAAAAAGTGGCGTTTGGGAACCTGCCACTGAGGAACCGCACATTTCACAAACTCACGGAAGGGGGCCGAGTCTACCAACTGAAAAGGCAGCAGTTGAAGTGCTAGCAATTTAGCCAAGCTAGCATTCAACCGCTGGGTAGAGATGAGCCGAACACCCCCCTGTTCGGTTCACACCAGAACCTGCGAACAGACCTAAAGCTCGTGTGAACTTTAGAACCCTATTAAAGTCTATGGGACTCGAACGTTCAAAATCATAAGTGCTAATTTTAAAGGCTAATATGCATGTTGTTGTCATAAAAAGTGTTTGGGGACCTGGGTCCTGCCCCAGGGGACATGTATCAATGCAAAAAAAAAGTTTTAAAAACGGCCGTTTTTTTGGGAGCAGTGATTTTAATAATGCTTAAAGTGAAACAATAAAAGTGTAATATTC
Source organism: Lithobates sylvaticus (assembly GCA_028564925.1). Lineage (NCBI taxonomy): Eukaryota > Metazoa > Chordata > Amphibia > Anura > Ranidae > Lithobates > Lithobates sylvaticus. The sequence continues at coordinate 164,464,351 of CM053028.1, forward strand.
CTTTAAATTTCGTACCTGGGGGGGGTGTGTAGTATGCATGTAAAGGGGCACATGTTTCCCGTGCTTAGAACTGTATCTGCACAAAGTGTCATTTTTGCAGGAAAAAAAAGCTATTTAAAATCACTCGTGGCTATAATGAATTGCCGACTCCCGTAATACAGAGAACAGTTATTCATTGAAAGTCATTGATAAAAAAAAAAAAAGCGTGGGGGTTCCCCCAAAATTCAATTACCAGGCCCTTCGGGTCTGCTATGGATATTAAGGGGAACCCTGTGTCAAATAAGAAAAAAATGTCGTGGGGTTCCCCCTAAATATCCATACCAGACCCTTCAGGTCTGGGATGGATTTTAAGGGGAACCCAGCACCAAAAAAAAAAAATGGCGTGGGGTCCCCCTCAAAATCCATACCAGACCCTTATCAGAGCACACAACCTGGCAGGCCACAGGAAAAAAGGGGGGACGAAAGCGGCCCCCCCTCCCTCCTGAACCATACCAGGCCACATGCCCTCAACATTGGGAGGGTGCTTTGGGGGTCTGTGACCCCTCAAAGCACCATATCCCCATGTTGCTGGGGACAAGGGCCTTGACCCCACAACCCTGGCCGTTGGTTGTGGGGGTCTGTGGGCGGGGGGCTTATCGGAATCTGGAAGCCCCCTTTAACAAGGGGACCCCCAGATCCCGGCCACCCCCTCTGTGTGAAATGGTAAGGGGGTACAAATGTACCCCTACCATTTCACAAAAAAAGTGACAAAAATTTTAAAAATTACAGGAGACGGTTTTTGACGGTCAATTCCTTTATTAAATTCTTCTTTCATCTTCTTTCTTCTGGTCTTCTTTAATAAATAATACATTTAATAAAGGAATTGTCAAAGACCGTCTCCTGTCATTTTTACATTTTTTGGCACTTTTATGGTGAAATGGTAGGGGTACTTTTGTACCCCCTTACCATTTCACACAGGGGGGAGGCCAGGATCTGGGGGTCCCCTTGTTAAAGGGGGCTTCCAGATTCCAATAAGCCCCCCGCCCGCAGACCCCCACAACCAATGGCCAGGGTTGTGGGGACGAGGCCCTTGTCCCCATCAACATGGGGACATGGTGCTTTGAGGGGACACAGACCCCCAAAGCACCCTCCCAATGTTGAGGGCATGTGGCCTGGTACGGTTCAGGAGGGGGGGCGCTCTCGTCCCCCCTCTTTTCCTGCGGCCTGCCAGGTTGCGTGCTCGGATAAGGGTCTGGTGTGGATTTTGAGGGGGACCCCACGCCATTTTTTTTTTGGTGCGGGGTTCCCCTTAAAATCCATCCCAGACCTGAAGGGTCTGGTATTGATATTTAGGGGGAACCCCACGTAATTTTTTTTTAAAATTTGACGCAGGGTTCCCCTTAATATCCATAGCAGACCTAAAGGGCCTGGTAATTGAATTTGGGGGAACCCCCACGCTTTTTTTTTTTTTTATCAATGACTTTCAATGAATGACTGTTCTCTGTATCACGGGAGCTGGCAATTCATTATAGCCGCGAGTGATTTTAAATAGCTTTTTTTCCTGCAAAAATGACAATTTGTGCAGGGACAGTTCTAAGCACGGGAAACATGCGCTTCACAGGCATACTATACACACCCCCCAGGTACGAAATTCACTGCTCCTGAAAAAATGTCTGTTTTTAAAACTTTTTTTTTGCATTGATACATATCCCCTGGGGCAGACCCAGGTCCCCAAACACTTTTTATGACAATAACTTGCATATAGGCTTTTAAAATTAGCACTTGAGATTTCTCCCATAGACTTTTACAGGGTGCTCGCGGCTTTTCGAATTTGCCGCGAACACCCCAAATTGTTTGCTGTTCGCTGAACAGGCGAACAGGCAATGTTCGAGTCAAACATGAGTTTGACTCGAACTCGAAGCTCATCCCTACTGCTGGGCATGTGGATGGCTGGGAGTGAACTTCTTTTGATGGTCCAGCAGCTGGGGCAGGGAAATTTGCCTGGCACAATCGGACGTTGGTGTACTGCTAGCAGAGTGCCTGCAAGTACTTGGCTGTGACACACCTAATTCTACACCTTCATTTCTCTCAGTGCAGCTTTCAGAGAGGACTGAAGGTATAGTGGGGTTGGCAATCCCAGCTGATGAGGAGCAAGGAGAGGTTCGCTTTGTTCTTTGGTGTGGGTCTTTAAGGTACGCTTGCCAACAAGCTGCATGGCAGGTCAACATATGTCTGGTCAAGCATGTGGTGCCCAAGCGGCTGATGTTTTGGCCACACTAGATATGCTTGAGACATACGTTGCAAATAGCAGCGGTGCGATCTGATGCACTCGTCTCAAAAAAGGCCCACACCAAAGAACTTTTGGAATAATGTGCAGAGGCAGAGCCCTGCACAGGCGGAGGTCTGCGGTGTGATTCAGTCGGTGTGCTGCCCTTAAGATGGCCCCCGGAGGGCATCCTGCCTCATTGGAGATGTGGAATATAAGCAATTGAAGGCTGCGCTAGCAAATGTGACTCACCACTGTGAGTATAGGTAAACCATACACAAAAAACAAAATTAGAGACTAAATTAGCAAATGTGACTCACCACTGTGAGTGTATGTGAAACAAATAGAAACATATATATTGATATAACAATCAAATTGTGCAACAATGGCTACAAAAATAGAATAGTGTCAAAAGTGACTTATTGTATTGATCAAAAATTAAATCATGGGTGATGGACAGAACTAATTAGACTATTAAAATGATTGAAGTCATAAATTGCGGGTGGTCATTTGGACGATGGTCCCCTTTTGAAACCCCACTCACCAAAACAAAATGACCCACGGCTTTGCAGTCCTAGGGTCTTAAAAAGTATTTTCAGGACGGTGAAGTGGATGATGTAAAAGATCCTATTGAAACTCGGGGTGGATCAGCAGGGACTCCAGATAAATATCAAAGCCGTGGAAAGGAAAGAAATAAAACAACATGTGTAGTATCGCCGAGATAGACCTGTGGAACACTGTACAATAGTAACTCACTATTGAGCAGACAGGGATCAGCGAGTTCCAGGTGCGCGCTTGGCGTGCGCTCCAAAACAGAACAGGAAGCAGCGTCACTGGCTTACTGACCGGAAATTGCGTCGATGCGTTTCGCCCCTCCTCCAGGGCGTCATCAAGGACAAGGAGATGTGCCTCCTCTCTCCTATCAGGCACCCACGTGACCTCATCATCCCCTCCCTCTTCATTACTGGAGCAAACCTGGAAGTATGCTGCAGCTGGTGGAACTTGACAGCCAGATTGCTGTCCTTCTTGAGCATCCCCTCTCTCTGTGCTCACGCTACTGCCTTCCTCTAGCTGGGTATCATCATCAGAGCCTTCAAAACTCTGGGCATCCTCCTGGAGCATGTACCCAACACTGTGTTCAAACAGTTCGGGGGATTCTTCAGGAGGACATGGTGGGTCTAGGGAAGGAGTGACTGATGACATTGAGACGAGGGAAAAGGACGTGTTGGCAGCTGCTTTGCCAGTACCCTGAGCCTGGGTGAGAGAGGATGAGGAGGATGAGGAAGGCTTGGTCATCCACTCTACCAAGTCTTCGGCATTATGTGGCGGAAAATAAGGACAAGCGTGTCCCATGGCCACGTGCTGAGGATGATGCACCGCGTCCAAGACCAGCACTGTTGCCTCTAGACACAGAGTCTGCTTGCCCTCTTTCATTGGCTCGTGAATGTCTGCCTCTCCTTGTTGGCCTTCCAGACATACTAATGGCCTGCAGGGAGATGGGAAAACCAGCAATAAGGGGTAGCTTCAGGTGTATCCTGTGCAGGAGGCACCTACACCCACTGTAACTGCTGCAGATGCCTGTGTTACACTAACAGAACAACACCAGCAATAAGGGGTAGCTTCAGGTGTATACTGTGCAGGAGGCACCTACACCCACTGTAACTGCTGCAGATGCCTGTGTTACACGACAGAACAACACCAGCAATAAGGGGTAGCTTCAGGTGTATACTGTGCAGGAGGCACCTACACCCACTGTAACTGCTGCAGATGCCTGTGTTACACAACAGAACAACACCAGCAATAAGGGGTAGCTTCAGGTGTATACTGTGCAGGAGGCACCTACACCCACAGTAACTTCTGCAGATGCCTGTGTTACACAACAGAACAACACCAGCAATAAGGGGTAGCTTCAGGTGTATACTGTGCAGGAGGCATCTACACCCACTGTAACTGCTGCAGATGCCTGTGTTACACAACAGAACAACACCAGCAATAAGGGGTTGCTTCAGGTGTATACTGTGCAAGAGGCACCTACACCCACTGTAACTGCTGCAGATGCCTGTGTTACACAACAGAACAACACCAGCAATAAGGGGTAGCTTCAGGTGTATACTGTGCAGGAGGCACCTACACCCACTGTAACTGCTGCAGATGCCTGTGTTACACAACAGAACAACACCAGCAATAAGAGGTAGCTTCAGGTGTATACTGTGCAGGAGGCACCTACACCCACTGTAACTGCTGCAGAGGCCTGTGTTACACAACAGAACAACACCAGCAATTAAGGGGTAGCTTCAGGTGTATACTGTGCAGGAGGCACCTACACCCACTGTAACTGCTGCAGATGCCTGTGTTACACAACAGAACAACACCAGCAATAAGGGGTAGCTTAAGGTGTATACCGTGCAGGAGGCACACTACTGTAACTGTGGTTAACAAGCAAAGATGACACTGTCCCTGCCTATCCTGCTCTCTCCCTGCACGCAAACACACTGCACAAGGCCGCCACGCTGGCGGCCTTATATAGTGTGGGGAATGTACTAAACCCCCCTGAGCTATAATTGGCCACAGGCATCCTGCCTGTGGCCAATTATGTCTCTCCTTGCTGTGGGCGCTGTGATTGGCCAAGCATGCATGGTCACATTGCATGCTTGGCCAATCATCAGCCAGCAATGCACTGCGAAGGCGCAGTGCATTGTGGGCCGTTCGCACCACACAAATATGTTGCGAACGGCCCACAAAGTTCTGGATTCGCCGAACATCGAGCTCATCCCTACTGGTGACCTCACAAAAGGGATAAAACTTTTTCGCAAAAGGGAGTTTAACAAGACTGGTGGCCACTCATTAATATTAGAAGAAAAGATAGGGTTCTTTACTGTTATGCCCCGTACACACGGTCGGAAATTCCGACCACAAAATCCGTCTGAATTTTTCCGTCGGATTTTGTCCGACACTGGTGTTGCATACACACGGTCGGACAAAGTTGTCGGAAAATCCGATCATTCTGAACGTGGTGACGTTCGTTGCATACGACGGAACTACGTAGAGGCTAGCGTGGCACTTTGTCCATCCGAATTCTCTACACACGATTGGAAAAAGTCCAATCGGATTTTGTTGTCGGAAAATTTGAGAGCAGGATCTCAAATTTTTTCCGTCGGAAATTCCGATGGAAAAAGTCAGATGGAGCCCACACACGGCCGGATTTTCTGACAACATGGTCCGATCGGACATTTTCCGCTGGAATTTCCGACCGTGTGTACGGGGCATAAGAGCGGCAAGGATGTGGAATTCCCTTCCACAGCGGGTAGTCTCCACGGGGGGCATTGATAGTTTGAAGAAACTATTAGATAAGCACCTGAACGACTGCAACATACAGGGATATAAAATGTAATACTGACATATAATCACACACATAGGTTGGACTTGATGGACTTTTTTCAACCTAACCTACTATGTAACTATGTAATAAAATATAGTACTGAAACCAATTAAGCTTTAAAAAAATATGAGCTAAACAGGATTTGGAAACCTGCACTGACCAGCTAAGCAACAAAAGAAAGAACATATTACAGTAGGTATGGCAGTGCTGCAGGATGCCACTAAGGGATGAATGGCTTACCTACAGTAAGTCCCATTGTCCCTTGTTGTTCTTGTAATAATGTCACCAAACCACTAGTTTCAGTCAAGAGTCAAAATGGTGCTTGCTATGGGGGGGAGTCATGCGTGCTTGCTCTCAAGCCGGCTCTGTGTGTCTTTTTACTTGACAAACAGGATGACATAGGATATAAACATAAAAACAGCCAAGGTGTTTTGAGAGTTAAAAAAATAGCCATCTTTATCGGAGATTTGGAAACTGCATATGTATAAGGGATAACTCTGTGTTAGTTCAAAATATGGTTGCTGATAGTTCCATGCAAAATGCATCTGTTCAAAACAAAGTAGATTCAATTGGAGCAAACAAATAACCTATGTGTTTCGCCAAATGGCTTCTTCCAGAAATCCTACTTATAGAGAACAAATTATTACAATTACCGCATTTATCAGAGGAATAACACACACTTTTCCCCCTTAAAATAGAGGGCAAATCATGTGTGCATGTTATACGCCGACATTTTACCTGGGCTGCGGATTCCACAGAGCCCGGATTTCCTGTTTACTCAGCGTTCACAGTCACACACAGTCCCACCTCCTGGACAGGCTCTTAGGATAGATGTCACATGTCCCACAGTCCCGCCTCCTGGACCGGCTCCTAGGATAGACTTCACATGTCCCAGCAGAACTGTGTGTGACTGCGAGTGCTGAGTAAACAGGAGATCCCTCTGTGTAATCCAGCACTGATCAGGCTGAATTGATGGGCAATGAAGAGGCTGCAGATGGGCAATGATCAGGCAATGATGGGCAATGGCGAGGCTGCAGATGGGCACTGATCAGGCTGCATTATTGGGCAATGGTGAGGCTGCAGATGGGCACTAATCAGGCAACGATGGGCAATAGCGAGGCTGCAAATGGGCACAGATCAGGCTGCATTGATGGGCAATGCTGAGGCTGCAGATGGGCACTGCATAAACTGCATTAATGGGCAATGGTGAGGCTGCAGATGGGCACTGCTTATGGGCATTAATCAAGCTGCATTGATGGGCAATGGTAAGGCTGAATTGATGGGCACTGGTGTGGCTGTAGATGGGCTCTGATAAGGCTGCGTTGATGGCCTTTATTTTGAAGTTCTTTATTTAAAATTTAAGTTTTTTTCCAGAAACCTCCCTCTAAAGCCCCATACACACGCGCGGATTATCCGAGGACCAGGTCCGTCGGATCATGTCCGTCGTACTTTGTCCGATGTTGGTTTTGCGTACACACGGTCGGACAAAGTTGTCGGAAAATCCAATCATTCTGAACGTGGTGACGTTTGTTGCCTACGACGGGACTACGTAGAGGCTAGTAGCCAATAGCTTTGGTCTTGTAATGTGATCTGAGCATGCGTAGCACTTTGTCCGTCGGTATTCGCTACACACGATCGGATTTGGTGTGATCGGACTTTGTTGTCAAAAAATCTATCCAGCAGGAGATAGGACTTTGTCCGTCAGACAATCCGATGGAAACTGTCCGATGGTGCCTACACACAGTCGGAATTTCCGACAACATTGTCTGATAGGACAGAATCCATCGGAAAATCCGACCGTGTGTATGGGGCTTTACAGTTTTTCTCCATTGTTTTGGCTCATTTCTTGAAACAGAAATTACATTCTCAAAACAACATGGACAAATCTCCAAACCACTTGGCAATTGTTCACAACTGAATTGAATTTCTCATTAATTTCATCAAATTTCAAATGTCTCAGTACAGCTTTCAAATGATTAAGTACAAGTAGCCTACATTTAGCACAATTTCCAAGTGAATAGATCTTGTTGATCTAAACTGATTGTCAATTCTCAGTCTAATGGTTGTTCTCTCCAAAACGTATCAGCGTCATTTCATTGTTTAATTCATCACATGCACAATAGTCTGGTCAATTGTCAAAATTATTCAGGAACATAATACCATGAATACCATATATGAATCGCTTGGAACATTTGATAAAATGATTACAGCAATTGACAGTCAGGTGCAACTAGAACTTGACTAACGAAGGAGGAGTTGGAGTTGGTCTCAGATGACCAATCAAACAGTATGTTACTGTAATTACCTGACAGGTGCTGTCCATGATTGTAAATGCTGCCAAACATGTATATATATAGCTTGACCATGTAGGACCAGTACAATCTCTGAACATGGAGGCACCTGGCCAAGTAAATGAACAAGGGCAACTGCCTGCTCGAGGAAGAGGAAGAAGAAGAGGAGGAGGAGTAAGGGTGCGTGGTGGTGGAATAGGGGGAAGAGGCAGAGGAGCACGAAGACACCATGCTGTCCCTGATGAAATTTGGGCTACAATTATAGACCATGTCAACAACCATGGCCTCACAATGGCAGAGGCAGGTCGCCGAGTGCAGCCTAATGTGCCTCGCTCTACAGTCTCCTCTATCATCCAAACCTTTTCGCAGGGAAAACAGGTATGTAGTCAGTCAATGATGGAATTATATAATGTATAGGACAGGACACTGTGCATAGAGCAACAAATATGTTTATTTACTTTATTTACAGTAGTATTCCAGTCACTGTGCAGTGATGCATTAGAATTGTGGTAAAGTCACTGTAAGTAAAACAACAATACAATTACATTGGTAACTCATTCTGTACGGTATACATAAGGTATAAATTACAAATGGAGTGTTGTCTTTTGAATTCTATGTCTAGGATTGGACGACAATCTGGCTCGGGTGGCCGAGGAAAACTTCTCAATGAACAACAAGAACAAGAGATCTGTAACATGGTGTTTGCAAATAATGCCATCCCATTGAGATCCACACTGCAATCCTACAAGACAATGCCATATTACAAAATGTCAACTCTATATATCTCCACAATAGCCCGCATATTGAAGAAGCATCAGATGACAATGAAGCAAATTTACAGGGTACCATTTGAGAGGAACTCTTACAGAGTGAAAGAACTGCGGTACCAGTATGTACATGTAAGTCAGTCACTGGTTGTCCATCAAGATAGCCTTTTTACAATTATCGCAAGCAGTGGTTCCCAAAATGTATTGGTTATAGTACCCACTTTACCTGATTTCTGAATCCAGGTAATCCAGGTATGAAAGTATTACAGTAGTGCCTCCCATGTAAATCTATCTAATACTGTGGGTTTTACGGTAACATTTCAGTAAGTCTACTCATTAATAATTTTTCCCCTCCCCTTTCTGTCAAATACCCCCTGTAGTACCTCTGCATAGGGTACATGTACCCCAGGTTTGGAACCAATGGAATACTGGCCAGTACAAGTGAACTTGTGTAGAACATTCTTATGTAACTGTCTATAACTCTAGTGTATGACTCTTCTGTATGACTGATTTGATGTTTTCTTTTTTTACTCTATTGTAGAGAATAATGGCATTGGAAGGAAACGAGACCTCTCACATACTCATGTATGTGGATGAGGCTGGCTTCAACCTGGCCAAGGGCCAAAGACGTGGCCATAATTTTATTGGCCACCGGACCACGGTGGATGTCCCAGGCCAGCGAGGGGGCAATATAACTATGTGTGCTGCCATTTCTGAGAATGGTGTGGCCACTCACATCCCCAGTTTTGGCCCATACAATACACAGAAGCTCCTCGTCTTCTTGGACCGCCTTCATTTGGATTTGATCCCTGAAAATGAGAGAGGTCTCAAAGGGCCTGACCTACAACAATATATAATTGTATGGGACAATGTGAATTTCCACCGTGGCCCACTTATCAGGGCCTGGTTCACTGCTCACCCAAGGATGGATATGGTGTTCCTACCACCTTACTCTCCTTTCCTCAATCCTGTTGAGGAGTTTTTCTCCGCTTGGAGGTGGAGAGTGTATGAGCATCGGGCTCAAGATCAGAGGTCCCTGCTCCATGCAATGGACGCTGCCTGTAAGGATATTACAGGAGATCAGTGTAGGGGATGGTTGCGACATGCACTCCGTTTCTTCCCTCGTTGCATCGCAAGGGAGGATATACGATGCGATGTTGACGAGAATCTGTGGCCAGACAGACAAGCAGAGTGTGGATGGGCAGGAGGGCGAGGATGGTGGCCAGTGAAGAGATGTTACAGTAGTTGTGAAACTCAAGCTTTATTTACAGCATTATAGGCTAAATGTAATTTTCCTTGTTTTTTGTTTGTGTTTATATTGCAAATTTGCCATATATTATGCTGTAAACATTTTCATTTTACTCTGATGTATGGAAGTTACTTTGTGTGTGAATGATAATGGTTACAATACTGTAAAGTAATTTTTCCTTGGCAGTATGAGTGCAATGTGTGATGTCAAACCTTGAAGGCTACTCTTACCCTAAAATCTTTTCTTTTTTTTCAGTTTTATACACAATTATATTCAGTTAGCTAGACCAAAACTGTACAGTAACCATTGTCAATGAAGGACTGGGCTAAGACTGAAAGGTGGACATGAGGGATATTTCAATGGTCCTCTGCCATAGAGACAAAACATCTAAACATTTTGACTTGCAGTGCTTGCACAATGCCAAAGGGATGTAGCATTTTGGTGGCACTGACTGTTTGAATGAGAAAGAAATTTATTTTTGACACATGAGTGAACTGTTTTGGGAAAGATATGAGCTTTTGAAGGTGAACCATGGTGTTGTGCCGAACCATCCAGGTTATTTTGGCAAAAGCACCAAGAGAGTTGAGAACGTCTGGTCTGTTTCAAGAAATGAGCCAAAGCAATTGAGAAGAATCTTTGCCATTTTGGGTGCACTGACTCTTTATATGGGAAAGGAATATGGTTTTGAAGCATGAGTGAACAGTTTTGGGAGAGATATGAGCTTTTGCACGTCAGTTATAGTGTTGTGCTGAACTGTAAAGCCCCATACACATGGTCAGACAATCCGCGGACCAGGTCCGTCGGACCATGTCCGTCATACTTTGTCCGATGTTGGTTTTGCGTACACACGGTCGGACAAAGTTGTCGGAAAATCCGATCATTCTGAACGTGGTGACGTTTGTTGCCTACGACGGGACTACGTAGAGGCTAGTAGCCAATAGCTTTGGTCTTGTAATGTGATCTGAGCATGCGTAGCACTTTGTCCGGTCGGACAACCGTACACGATCGGATTTGGTGTGATCGGACCGTGTTGACGGCAAATCTTTCCAGCAGGAGATAAGACTTTGTCCGTCGGACAAACCGACGTACACTGTCCGATGGTGCATACACACGGTCTGATTTTTCAACAACATTGTCCGATCGGACAGAATCCATGAAAAAGTCCGACCGTGTGTATGGGGCTTTAGACTGTTTAGCCAAATGATCTTAGAGTTTTGAGAATGTAATTTCTGTTTCAAGAAATGAGCCAAAACAATGGAGAAAAACTGTAAAATGAAGGTGTGTGTTATATGCCTGTGCGTGTTATACGCCGATAAACACAGTACTTACAAGACTTAATTAAACTTCCTACCTAAGAATGCCATGTATAGTACTCACACTTCAACTATCGGATATCAATGCTTTTGATTTACAACATAACTGTATGTGTAGATAGATAGATAGACAGGCAGACAGGCAGGCAGGCAGGCATGCAGGCAGATAGATAGATAGATAGATAGATAGATAGATAGATAGATAGATAGATAGATAGATAGATAGATAGATAGATAGATAGATAGATAGATAGATAGATAGATAGATAGATAGATAGATAGATAGATAGATAGATTAAATGATACATCAGTAAATCATAGCATACTTGAAAATCATGGTTAATTTATTTAGTCATTCCACTGATCATCCACCCAACTGAAGGAAATTAAAAGCAAATTCTGCAACACACATCTGTTACATTTTGTACTTTAGAAGATTTTTAGCCTGCTTAACAGTTGTAGCATTTCAAAGTTTGACTTGATGTTCCCTATAATTTGTACCATGCTGCAATCCTTGGGTGTTGGAAACAATTTGCACCACAGCTTGATGCTGTTCTTAAAGGAATGTGGCTGACGCAGTAAAAAGAATCACTGCCAAAATGTAAGGCTCATGCTGAAGATAGAGATAGGCCAGAAAAAAAAAACATTCACCAAATATCTATAAACCATACAAGTGATTTGGTAATATCCAACAATGAATAACAAAAGGCAAGCTTCTTCTTTTTTTTTTTACATTAAAACAAACATTATTTCTGTTTTAATTCTTAAATAGAATGCATATGTAATATCATCATTCTACTATATAAATATAAATTCAGCAGCTTTATAAATGTTTCCTAAATGGAAACAAACATTCTGTGTGCCACATGGGAATTCATACCGCATTGGTTGCCATACAGTAGATGATAAGTCATGTGTTATATTCTTTAGAACTAAGCTTCGGATCTTCAAAAATGTATTCTTAAAAATCGTGATGCAAAGATCAGTCAGCCCCAAAACGTATCTAACAATTTTGGATAGATGTTAGTAGGTTAAATCACAGTCATTTACTGTATATGATATCCCAGATATTCTGGCAGCAAGATCTGTTTTCTAAAGTTCTCAGCTGGTAAACATTTATTACTAATCCAAATTTCCTTTAAGCCTGGTACACACTACTAGTTTTTGTTTTTGTACAATCCAGCAGGGTTAAACAGGGTTAAACAACTCAGGAGGAACCGCTGTACTAACTATGTAATGTTAGTACAGCGATCTCCCCTGCTGTTGTGCTATTCTGTTCTGACTGCCCTGACTAGGCCGTGGATAAAGACATTTTGGAGCCCAACTATAGCAAATACTTTTTAAACAGTTATAGCAGTAGACAGTGTCAGCAGGGTGGAGGACGGTGTCAGTAGAACAGTGGATGATGTCAGTAGGGCAGTGGATGGTATCAGTCAGTAGAGCAGTGGACGTTGTTAGTGGGGCAGAGGACAGTTTCAGTAGAGCAGTGAACGGTGTCAGTTAGGCAGAGGACAGTGTTAATAGGGCAGTAGACAGTGTCAGTAGGGCAGAGTTTGGATTCAGTAGGGCAGCGGACAGTGTCAGTAAGGCAGTGGACAGTGTCAGTAGGGCAGAGGAAGGTGTGAGTAGAGCAGTAGACGGTGTCAGTAGAGCAGTGGATGGTGTCAGTAGAGCAGTAGACAATGTCAGTAGAGCAGTGGATGGTGTCAGTAGAGAAGATGTTGGTGTCAGTATGGCAGTGAACATTGTCAGTAGGTTTTTATTTGTATTATTTAATTTTTTATTTTTTAAAATTGTATTTATTTATTATTTTTTATTTATTTATTTACTTTTTTACAATTTTTTTAGGAGCCCTGTTGGGGAGCTTTGGTGAAATATCTGTGGTCTAAACAGTCCCCTAATGTCTCATGTTTGAGACAGAGAAAGGGACTGAGGGCAGAGGGCAGTCCCCCTGCAGCCTTAGCTGCCCTGGACAGTGAATAAATGGGACGTACTCTGTGCTAAGCGGCTTCCTGTTCTTTCACTAGCTGAAACATAGTAAAAACTGTTTACGATGCTGCAGTTATGAATGAACACAGTCGATGATCGGTACCGATCGCTGGCAGTGGTAACTGAGAAAAGAAAGGGGCCATTAAATGACATATTACCTGCTACTTTCCCCGCTCTCCATTCTGACATGTCTTAAGGGGCCAAGGGAGCACACAGGGCTGGAAAATACAAGTAATGCCGCGTACACATGATCGGACTTTGTCCGCCGGACCTAGTCCAGTGGACAAACCGCCGGACTTTAAAGCTGGGCTTCGCCGGACTTGAAAGCGAACGGACTTGACCACACACGATCACGCTAAAAGTCCGGCGGTTCACGCGATGACGTACAGCACGTACGACGGGACTAGAAAAAGAAAAATACTAGAAAAATACTTGCTACTGAGCATGCGTCCTTTTTGGTCCGCCGGACCATACTACAGACGGCCGTATTGTCCGCCGGACTGCCAAGTCCAGCGGATAATTTTAAAACAAAACTTAAAACCTAGTCCGCCGGACTTTTGGGAAAAAAAGTCAGTCGAAGGCCCACACACGAGGGGATTGTCCGGCGGACTCGAGTCCAGCGGACAATCCCGCGTGTGTACGCGGCATTAGAGAAACCTAGAGAGGAGAGACAGTGGGAGTGGCATTTAGTGAAACCGATGGCTGTGTTTTCCTCCCTGTGCCAGCCAAATGCCAGTGGGAAGGTAAGGAGAAGAAGCAGACATTTTCCGGCATTCAGCTGCTGCAGAGAGGAAAGTACAGCTGCGCTACAGGGTAGTTAGTATAGGATTCCAAAGATTATAAGATACTGACCGTATTCATATTTTTGCCTCTAACATTAGTGGCAAAGATTTAATAATAAATTCAACCATAACACTTTATCTCGTACCTCATATGTTTTATAGAGGCTGATATCGTAGCCAATAGTAGGCATATAAGAAAAAACACTTTTCCATAGGGGGCACCATATGAAGAGTGGCGTTCCGATATGAAAAAGAGAAAAGGTGGCTACTATAGATATCATCGACAAATAAGGTTTACCAGAGATGTATATATAATATCATAATTGGTTTATTAAATTACAAAGCATATGTGTTTAAAAGGTTAGACCAGGCATAGGAAACGATGCCATATACCTGTATTTGTTCCCAAAATACACATTTAACCACTTGACCACTGGGCACTTAAACACCCTTAATAACCAGACCAATTTTCAGCTTTCGGTGCTCTCACATTTTGAATGACAATTACTCAGTCATACAACACTGTAACCATATGAAATTTTTGTCCTTTTTTTCACACAAATAGAGCTTTCTTTTGGTGGTATTTAATCACTGTTGGGTTTTTTATTTTTTGCGCTATAAAAGAAAAAAACAGAAAATTTTGTAAAAAAATTAATTTTTATTGGTTTCTGTTATAAAATTTAGCAAATTTGTAATTTTTCTTGATAAATTTTGGCCAACATTTATACTGCTACATATCCTTGGTAAAAATAAGTACAAATTGGGGTATATTATTTGGTCTTTGTGAAAGTTATAGAGTCCACAAGCTATGGTGCCAATATCTGAAAATTGATCACAACTGAAGTACTGACGGCCTATCTCAATTCTTGAGACCCTAACAAGCCAGAAAAGTACAAATACCCCCCAAATGACCCCTTTTTGGAAAGAAGACATTTCAAGGTATTTATAAAGAGGCATGGTGAGTTTTTTGAAGTTGTAATTTTTTCCCACAATTCTTTGCAAAATCAAGATTTTTTTTTCTTTTTTTTTTTTTTTTTCTTCACAAAATTGTCATATTAGCAGGTTATTTCTCACACACAGCATATGCATAGCACAAATTACACCCCAAAACACATTCTGCATTTACTCCTGAGTATGGCAATACCACATGTGTGGGACTTTTACACAGCGTGGCCACATACAGAGGCCCAACATGCAGGGAGCACCATCAGGCGTTCTGGAGCACCCAGGCCAATTCTGACATTTCTCTCCTACATGTAAAAATCATCATTTATTTGCTAGAAAATTACATAGAACCCCAAAACATTATATATGTTTTTTTAGCAAAGACCCCAGAGAATACAATGGCGGTCGTTGCAATTTTTTATCTAGCACGGTACTTGCGCAGCAATTTTTTGGGGGAAAAGAACGTTTTGTGCTTTACAAAAAACAAAACTGTAAATTTAGCCCAATGTTTTTGCATAATGTGAAAGATGAAGTTACGCCAAGTAAATAGATACCTAACATGTCACCCTTCAAAATTGCAGACGCTCGTGGAATGGCGCCAAACGTCGCTACTTAAAAATTCCCATAGGCAGAGCTTTAAAAAATTTTACTGGCTACATGTTTTGAGTTACAGAGGAGTTCTAGGGCCAAAATTATTGTTCTCGCTCCAACGTTCGCAGCGATACCTCACATGTGTGGTTTGAACACCGTTTTCATATGTGGGCGGGACTTACGTATGCGTTCGCTTTTGCATGCAAGCAGACGGGGACAGGGGCGCTTTCAATTTTTTTTTTTTTTTTTTTATTGTTCATTTTACTTTATTTATTTTAGTTTGACACTTTTTTTCCCCCAAAAAATTTTTTTGATCACTTTTATTCCCATTACAAGGAATGTAAACATCCCTTGTAATAGGAATATGGCATTACAGGTCCTCTTTACAGTGAGATATGGGGTCAATAAGACCCCACATCTCACCTCTAGGCTGGAAAGCCTGAAATAAAAAAAAAAAACGATCCTGGCTTCGATCGTAGCGAGCATTGCATGGTATCGCAGGGTATCGCAGAATATCGCAGAATATCGCAAAATATCGCAGGGTATAGCATGGTATCGCAGAGTATCGCAGGGTATGGCAGGGTATGGCAGGGTATGGCAGGGTATGGCAGAGTATCGCAGGGTATGGCAGAGTATCGCAGGGTATGGCAGAGTATCGCAGGGTATGGCAGGGTATGGCAGGGTATCGCTGGGTATGGCAGGGTATCGCAGGGTATCGCTGGGTATGGCAGAGTATCGCTGGGTATGGCAGAGTATCGTTGGGTATGGCAGAGTATCGCTGGGTATGGCAGAGTATCGTTGGGTATGGCAGAGTATCGTTGGGTATGGCAGAGTATCGCTGGGTATGGCTGGGTATCGCAGGGTATGGCAGGGTATCGCCGGGTATGGCAGAGTATCGCCGGGTATGGCAGAGTATTGCATGGTATCGCATGGTATGGCAGGGTATCGCAGGGTATCGCAGGGTATGGCAGGGTATCGCAGGGTATGGCAGAGTATCGCAGAGTATGGCAGAGTATCGCAGAGTATGGCAGAGTATCGCAGGGTCTGGCAGAGTATCGCAGGGTCCGGCACAGTATCGCAGGGTCTGGCAGAGTATCGCAGGGTCTGGCAGAGTATCCATCCATCCATGCTCAGCCATCCCTCCATACCCTGCAATACCCAGCAATACACTGCAGGCTATTGCTGTGTATTGCAGGGTATGGAGGGATGGCTGAGCATGGATGGATGGATCGGTGGTGGCAGATCAGGCTGTGGGCACTACAGATCCCGCCCACAGCACTGCTGCCACCGATCCCTCCCCCTCTCCTCTCACACTGTACCGATCTGTACAGAGAGAGGAGGGGAGAACAACCGGCGTCATCAAATGATTTTGATAGAAACATTTATTCCCAGAGCTCCCTGCACAAAACAAGTTTTGTTGTATATGTCATTAACCGCTTGCCGACCGGCTCACGCCAGTCACATTTACACAGTAATCAATGCAATTTTATAGCAACAATCGCTGTGTAAATGTGAATTGTCCCAAAAATGTGTCAAAAGTGTCCGAAGTGTCCGCCCCAATGTCGCAGTCAGGAAAAAAAAATCGCAGATCGCCGCCATTACTAGTAAAAAAAAAAGGATGGGATGGGTACAGGACACAGGTACAGGTCACAGGTTCAGTCACAGGTACAGGTCACAGGTTCAGGGCACATGGAAGAGAGATACCAAGGCAAGTGTGTGAGGGCTGGCCGGGTATTTATAAAACCAGTGATTGGCCTCATGTGACAGCTGAGCGCAGTAAGAGCTGTCTGCTCCACACTGCCAGGATCCATCCGCTGGTGGACGCCAGTACTGCGGCCCAAAGATGACATACCAGCAGGGAAGGCCTCTCCTGACAGTTACAAACTGCCAGGAGACACCTGCTGGGGGACCACAGTACTGCACGCCAAATGATGAGTCTTACCAGCGGACAGATCCATTCCTGACAGTACCCCCCCTCAAAGGAGCGGCCTCCGGACGCTCCAACTAGCTGCTGCTGGGACAAGTTCATGGCACCGAGGTGGGCAGCGGGCACTTCAAGCTGGGCAGCAGGCACTTCAAGCTGGGCAGCAGGCATGGGCACATTAAGCTGGGCAGCAGGCATGGGCACATCAAGCTGGGCAGCGGGCATGGGCACATCAAGCTGGGCAGCAGGCATGGGCACATCAAGCTGGGCAGCAGGCACAGGCACATCAAGCTGGGCAGCAGGCACAGGCACATCAGGCTTGGCGGCAGACAGGAACTCATCAGGCTGGGCAGCAGACAGAAACTCATCAGGCTGGGCAGCAGACAGGAACTCTTTAGGATGGGCAGCAGACAGGAACTCATCAGGCTGGGCAGCAGACAGGAACTCATCAGGCTGGGCAGCAGACAGGAACTCATCAGACTGGGAAGCTGGCAGCGGGTCATCAGACTGGGAAGCTGGCAGCGGGTCATCAGACTGGGAAGCTGGCAGCAGGCCATCAGATTGGGAAGCTGGCAGCGGCCATCAGACTGGGAAGCTGGCAGCGGGCCATCAGACTGGTAGGCCGGAACCAGGACATCAGACTGGAAGGCTGGGACATCAAACTGGAGGGCCGGGACATCAAACTGGAGGGCCGGGACATCAAACTGGAGGGCCGGGACATCAAACTGGAAGGCAGGCAGCGGGTCATCAGACTGGAAGGCAGGCAGCGGGTCATCAGACTGGAAGGCAGGCAGCGGGTCATCAGACTGGAAGGCAGGCAGCGGGGCATCAGACTGGAAGGCCGGGACATCAGACTGGAAGGCCGGGACATCAGAAGGAAAGGCAGGCAGCGGGTCATCAGACTGGAAGGCCAGCACCAAGACATCAGACTGGAAGGCCGGCACTAGGACATCAGACTGGAAGGCCGGCACCAGGACATCAGACTGGAAGGCCGGCACCAGGACATCAGACTGGAAGGCCGGCACCAGGACATCAGACTGGAAGGCCGGCACCAGGACATCAGGCTGGAAGGCCGGCACCAGGACATCAGGCTGGAAGGCCGGCACCAGGACACCAGGCTGGAAGGCCGGCACCAGGACATCAGGCTGGAAGGCCAGCACCAGGACACCAGGCTGGAAGGCCAGCACCAAGACATCAGGCTGGAAGGCCGGCACCAGGACATCAGGCTGGAAGGCCGGGACATCAGGCTGGAAGGCAGGCAGTGGGACATCAAGCTAGCAGGCTGAAACATCAAGCTGGGGGGCTGGCACCAGGACATCAGGCTGGAAGGCTGGGGCATCAGGCTGGAAGGCCGGCAACGGGACATCAGACTGGAAGGCTGGGACGTCAAGCTGGAAGGCTGGAACATCAAGCTGGGGGGCTGGCACCAGGACATCAGGCTGGAAGGCTGGGGCATCAGGCCGGAAGGCAAGCAACAGGACATCCGACTGAAAGGCTGGGACGTCAAGCTGGAAGGCTGGCACCAGGACATCAGACTGGAAGGCTGGGACGTCAGGCTGGAAGGCTGGACCATCAGGCTGGAAGACTGGAGCGTCAGACTGGGTGGCAGGCACTGGAGCGTCAGACTGGGTGGCAGGCACTGGAGTGTCAGACTGGGTGGCAGGCACTGGAGCGTCAGACTGGGTGGCAGGCACTGGAGCGTCAGACTGTAACAGGTTGGTTGGTGTGGAGGCAGGTTGGGTTACTGGCAGGATTGTGTGGGTCGGAAAGAACTTTCGTTACAATACAATATACAATCCTCCAACAACTGTTTGGGACAAACCGAATAGTGCTCCAAAAAGGATGCAGCGTCATCCTCTAATAGCCATACCAAGGACGCAACCTGGTTAATGCTGAAGGGGGGAGAAAAGTCATCACGACCCTTTGGGATACAGGGCAGAGCCAGCTCTGTACATATTCTAATCAAAGGCTGAACATCCTCAAACAATATACTGCCCTGATCGACCACAGTGGGAGCTAAACGGATAATCTCCAGCAGCTGATCACTGGACCACCCTTTCAATGTCTGGCGGAGGTAGTCAGAACTCTCCGTTGCCAGCAGAGCATAATAGACAATTACATCTGAGTCCATTCCAGAAATGTGAAACAGAACCGAGATGGTTCCCCTGTGCAGCCACTTCTGGTCAGAAATGGCCTTGGTATACTGTCATAAACAGGTGTGATCAGATTGTGTGGACTGCAAAGGAGGAACCCAAAACGCAAGTAAAAGTAAATAAGAATAACGTTTATTAAGATAAGTGATATATATAAATAAGTAGACATCCCAAAATACAAACAGTGCTCAGCCACAAACAGAAACCCACAGACAACAGATAAATATATACAGGCACAGGGAAGTACCGAAATCAACACGTCAGCCAGGCCAGGGTCATACACGGGAAGATCAATAGATAAGTAGGGCAGTTCAGAATCACAAACGTTAGCCAGTCCAGGGTCATACACGGGAGATCAGCAGATGAACAAGGGCAGGATGGGAGAGGGAAAATAAGGATGGGAAAGGCAACAAGGGAACAGGAACTCAGGAACACAGGATCAGGATGGGGTGGGTACAGGTCACAGGTTCAGGTTCAGGTTCAGGTTCGGTCACAGGTACAGGTTCAGGGCACATGGAAGAGAGATACCAAGGCAAGTGTGTGAGGGCTGGCCGGGTATTTATAAATCTGCCAGTGATTGGCCTCATGTGACAGTTGAGCGCAGAAAGAGCTGTCTGCTCCACACTGCCAGGATCCATCCGCTGGTGGACGCCAGTACTGCTGCCCAAAGATGACATACCAGCAGGGAAGGCCTCTTCTGACAGTTACAAACTGCCAGGAGACACCTGCTGGTGGACCACAGTACTGCACGCCAAATGATGAGTCTTACCAACGGACGGATCCATTCCTGACAGCCTGGTAATGGACTGGGGGTCTGAACCCATGCAGTTTTTTTCAATGATTTTTACCTATGTTGCCGGTATACGACAATTTATTACAGCCGGAAGTAGTTTTAAATTACATTTTTTCCTTTAGAAATGTAATTTTGGTGTGGTACTGTTCTAAACACAGGAAAGATGTGCTACTTTACAGGCATACTTAGGACACCCCCCAGGCACGATATTTAAAGGAATATTTCATTTTTATTGTTTCACTGTAAGCATTATTAAAATCACTGCTCCTGAAAAAACGTCTGTTTTTAAAACTTTTTTTTTTGCATTGATACCTGGGGCAGGACCCGGGTCCCAAAACAATGGCAATAACATAAATGTGTGGGAAAATATTGCGCCAAACCAAATTTTGGAATGAGTATGGAATGAATAGTGCAGCGCTACAAAGACAGAATGTCCCTGCTTCAAATAGGTCTACGCAAGAAATGAAAACGTGCGAGCAAACAATGTGTGGCAGGAAAATTATTGTAATAAAACACTCCTCATATGGGTGTAATATTAAAACACATCAGATGATATGTCAAATAATGATCTCAAGAAAACTGTTTTTTGAGACTCAAAAAATATATTGTACGTGTATTACTACAACCCCAAACATGTGATAGAGGAGAATATATACAGTGGTGTGAAAAAGTGTTTGCCCCCTTCCTCATTTCCTGTTCCTTTGCATGTTTGTCACACTTAAGTGTTTCGGAACATCAAACCAATTTAAACAATAGTCAAGGACAACACAAGTAAACACAAAATGCAATTTGTAAATGAAGGTGTTTATTATTAAAGGTGAAAAAAAATCCAAACCATCATGGCCCTGTGTGAAAAAGTGATTGCCCCCTAAACCTAATAACTGGTTGGGCCACCCTTAGCAGCAACAACTGCAACCAAGCGTTTGCGATAACGTGCAATGAGGCTTTTACAGCGTCCTGGAGGAATTTTGGCCCACTCATCTTTGCAGAATTGTCCTAATTCAGTTACATTAGAGGGTTTTTGAGCATGAACGGCCTTTTTAAGGTCATACCACAACATCTCAATAGGATTCAGGTCAGGACTTTGGCTAGGCCACTCCAAAGTCTTCATTTTGTTTTTCTTCAGCCATTCGGTGGTGGACTTGCTGGTGTGTTTAGGATCATTGTCCTGCTGCAGAACCCAAGTTCGTTTCAGCTTGAGTACACGAACAGATGGTCGGACATTCTCCTTCAGGATCTCTTGGTAGACAGCAGAATTCATAGTTCCTTTTATCACGGCAAGTCTTCCAGGTCCTGAAGCAGCAAAACAGCCCCAGACCATCACACTACCACCACCATATTTTACTGTTGGTATAATGTTCTTTTTCTGAAATGCAGTGTTCCTTCTACGCCAGATATACTTGGACACACACCTTCCAAAGAGTTCCACTTTTGTCTCATCGGTCCACAGAATGTTGTCCCAAAAGTCTTGGGGATCATCAAGATGTGTTGTGGAGAAATTGAGACGAGCTTTGATGTTCTTTTTGCTCAGCAGTGGTTTTCTCCTTGGAACTCTGCCATGCAGGCCATTTTTGCCCAGTCTTTTCCTGATGGTGGAGGCATGAACGCTGACCTTAACTGAGGCAAGTGAGGCCTGCAGTTCCTTGGACGTTGTTGTGGGGTCTTTTGTGACCTCTTGGATGAGTCGTCGCTGCGCTCTTGGGGTAATTTTGGGCGGCCGGCCACTCCTGGGAAGGTTCACCACTGTTCCATGTCTTCGCCATTTGTGGATAATGGCTCTCACTGTGGTTCGCTGGATTCCCAAAGCTTTGGAAATGGCTTTATAACCTTTTCCAGACTGATAGATCTCAATTACTTTCTTTCTCAATTGTTCCTGAATTTCTTTGGGTCTCGGCATGATGTGTAGCTTTTAAGGATCTTCTGGTGGACCTTACTGTGTCAAGCAGCTCCTATTTAAGTGATGCCTTGATTGTGAACAGGTGTAGCAATAATCAGGCCTGGGTGTGGCTAGAGAAATTGAACTCAGGTGTGGACAACCACAGTTATAGTATGTTTTAACAAGGGGGGCAATCACTTTTTCACACAGGGCCATGATGGTTTGGATTTTTTTTCACCTTTAATAATAAACACCTTCATTTACAAATTGCATTTTGTGTTTACTTGTGTTGTCCTTGACTATTGTTTAAATTGGTTTGATGTTCCGAAACACTTAAGTGTGACAAACATGCAAAGGAACAGGAAATGAGGAAGGGGGCAAACACTTTTTCACACCACTGTAGTGTGCAAAATAATTTTCTCGAACTCAAAGGTCCTAAAGACCTCTAATAACCTCCATTAAGAATTCAAAGAAAATTAAAACAAAAAAACTTAAGTATAGTGTATGCTATTCACCAGAAATCGCATAAGCATAAATTTGTGCTGTTATGTTTTCTCTTTTGTGTGAAAGATTGCCTATAAGGCAACAACATTTATCATCATCACTGACCTTTTTGTGCAAAAATAATAAATCAATAAGGCGTAAAATATCCAAATGTAACACAAAACAAGATTATTGTAACACCTTGGACAGTGCTTGGTGTAACAACCCTATAGAATTGTTATAACTATTTCTTTAGGACACAAATGGAAAAAAGTGTAACGGAATTAAATCAATAGAAAATAATGTCCATCTCAAATAGTAACCAGCATAATGTCCATTAATGAATATATAATTGTAGTGGTTGGCAAAGCCACAGCAAAATGTTGTTAAATCCTTCGATATTTCTAGATGTTCATGGACCGGGACCAACTTAGATGTTTCAAGAAGAGGCATTCCCACAAACGCATGAAATAATAATAATAAGGGTACTCTTACCAGAGTGGGTGGACCTCCCCAGCGGGTGAGTATGAGGGTGTATTCACCCAGAAAACCTTCCAGAAAGATACAGCTGGCTGTGATATAGCTCCTGCAAACCCGGTGATCCCGGTCCAGGCTCATTGACTCACCGCTTAAGGCCTGTGAGTCCACCCGCTCTGGTAAGAGTACCCTTATTATTATTATTTCATGCGTTTGTGGGAAGACCTCTTCTTGAAACATCTGAGTTGGTCCCGGTCAATGAACATCTAGAAATATCGAATGATTTAACACCATTTTGCTATGGCTTTGCCAACCACTACAGTTATATATTAATTAATGGACATTATGCTGGTTACTATTTGAGATGGACATTATTTTCTATTGATTTAATTCCGTTATACTTTTTACCATTTGTGTCCTAAAGAAATAGTTATAACAATTCTATAGGGTTGTTACACCAAGCACTGTCCAACAATCTTGTTTTGTGTTACATTTGGATATTTTACGCCTTATTGATTTATTATTTTTGCACAAAAAGGTCACAATGATGATGATAAATGTTGTTGCCTTATAGGCAATTTTTCACACAAAAGAGAAAACATAACAGCACAAATTTATGCTTATGCGATTTCTGGTGAATCGCATACACTATACTTACGTTTTTTTGTTTTAATTTTCTTTGAATTCTTAATGGAGGTTATTAGAGGTCTTTAGGACCTTTGAGTTCGAGAAAATTCTTTTGCACACTATATATACTCCTCTATCACATGTTTGGGGTTGTGTTAATACACGTACAATATATTTTTTTGAGTGTTAATACACGTACAATATATTTTTTGAGTCTCAAAAAACAGTTTTCTTGAGATCATTATTTGACATATCATCTGATGTGTTTTAATATTACATCCATATGAGGAGTGTTTTATTACAATAATTTCCCTGCCACACATTGTTTGCTCGCACGTTTTCATTTCTTGCATAGACCTATGTGAAGCAGGGACATTCTGTCTTTGTAGCGCTGCACTATTCATTCCAATGGCAATAACATGCATATACGCCTTTAAAATTAGAACTTTTGATTTTTCATGTTCGTGTCCCATAGACTTTAACGGTGTTCGCGTCTTCGCACAAATTTTTTGCCTGTTCGCAAGTTCTGTTGCGAACCGAATCGGGGGTGTTTGGCTCATCCCTACTCTTTACCATCTAAGAAGGTTGAGATGTATGGAAATCCAGGACATTGTAGACATATTTTTGGTTAGCTACAATCCAAATGCAGTATTTAATTGCCACACCATATACAAGTCATGGCACACTTTCTGTCATTAGCCCATGAGAACCCCCCATCCACCCAAAAGCCATCTGCGCACACATAGTGCAGAATAGAGCATGGGGAACAGAAGCAGAAAGAGGCACTTTGCACTTCAATGCTGAGACCTGTCTTGTTTTCAGTCACTCTCTGAAGCTCCTATCATTTCTACAAGAAAAGGTATTGCCTACTGCCCACCATTCCCTACTGAGGGTCACAAAATTCTGTATGCTGCATTTTGCATTATATGAAGGGATAAGATTAAGGTTTGGTCCTAACACATGTATACTAGGGCACGTCATGTATAATAGTATAACTAACATTGGTATACATGGCAATTTCCTGCTGTCAATGGTTGTTAAGGATACTGGCAGGTGCAGGCATGGTTGAATCCTTAACAACCAGTAACATAACTGACCCCAAGCTTTTGGGTGGCTGGGAATCCCTAGCCAAGTAAGCACTTGAGTCCAGATAACCAGGCCATAATTCATACCAGGTTCTTGTATACATTTTAAGGGAGACCCCATGCAA
This sequence comes from Lithobates sylvaticus, assembly GCA_028564925.1. NCBI lineage: Eukaryota > Metazoa > Chordata > Amphibia > Anura > Ranidae > Lithobates > Lithobates sylvaticus. The sequence goes on from CM053028.1 coordinate 164,489,445, forward strand.
AAAAAATACTAGACCCTTAAAGTATGGCATGGATTGTAAGGGGATACATAAAATCAAGAAAAAAGTTGAAGTCCCCACAAAAATAAATTTCAGGTCCTTATCCAAGTATGAAGCCTGGCAGGATACAGTAAATACAGGAGGTACAAGCGTGTGCCCTCCCCCCTCATACCAAGCAGAATGCCCCCAACATAGGGAGGATTACCTTGCCAGGGGGGAACCTCCCTGGCAAAGCACTTTGTCTGTATGTTGATGAGGACATGGGCCTCTTCCCCACAACCATGTCTACATGCAAAATATAAAATAAATTATTATGCTTTGATACATATTTCCCATGGCAGCAGCCAGCACCCTACATCATTTGTTTGACAATCCCTTGCTTCTATCCTAGAAAATGGCCAGAACTGTTTTTTAATATTCGGCTCTTATTTACTCAATGGGTTTTGGATTGAGCACCCGAACTTTAGTCATGTTCGACAAACACTGCTCAAGCCAAACCCAGGTATGTTCAGCTACACACTAATTACATCATGCTTTGGTTTGCTACACTCCATGCACTGCACTATACATTGCATATTATGGACCCCCATACTCCATAAGTTGCACTGTACTTTCTATGCTCTGGACCATTAAATTGAATATCTTTTAGTGTATGTTACATTTTGAGGACCACCATAAATGATAAGTTGTGCTGTATGTCACAAGATTACTGTATATTACATGTTTTGGGCCATCACATTCCATGCACTGTAATGTATGTTAAAGGGTCACTGTATGTAACATACTCTGGATGGTCACACCCTATATGTTATAGTCACACCAGAGGTAGTACATACATGTCATTGCTTTTTTGGGCTAATATATCAACTTCTATTGAATTCTCACCATGAAGACAAGTGCCTTCCTCATGGCCAGATACCCTGTCCCCAATTGCAAGACCTCCTGCCTTCAGCTCCTGCAAAGTGAAATGCTGCCATTCTACAAATTTACCAGAGAAGTCTTAAAAAAGCAAATTTCTTTCTTGTGGTATATAATGCTGTTTTTGCCATTTAAAGTCAGTATGGCCTGCTCTCACATTAGCTGTGAGTTCAAGTTGATATGAGGTAAAGTTAATCAAAAAGAACACAACTAACAATGTCATGTTGACATTCATTAACCATTCTTTGATTTGCATAAATTACAAACTTTGATGACCTCTGTCATTCTTAGGGATCAGAGCATCGGGCAAACATTGGTTTATAAGAGCAAACTCAAAAAATCTGCTAAACCCTAACATAGCTCCAAACCTGATAAAAATCTATGGGACCCAAATCTTATTTTTTTTCTGGCCTCTTTTATGACCAAGGCCAATCAACCCCTCAAATGCATAGTACCCCTTGACAAAAAAAGCGGTAGCAGTGATACTACCTCTAAATGTACAAAAAGAGAAAGTGAAAAAAACACATCCAGAAATTGATTTAAATATGTATAGTCTTTAACCACTTACCAGGTTGTGTTATCCTGACTGGGTGTCATATGACGTTCAGCAGGATAACCCCTAGCGCGCACCAACAGGGGTGCACAGTGCGGGGATTGTAGACGGCTTGTGTCCCTCAGACACATCGCTTCCCCCGATCACGGTAAACAGCCAATAAAATTGGCTGTTTACCACATGATCAGCTGGGTCCAATCACAGGCAGTCACATGTGACAGAAGAATCAGAGACACACAGCGTGGGGATTGGGGAGCGTGCATGTCCCTTGGAGACAGCACTTCCCCATTTAGGGTAGACAGCCAATAAAATTGGCTCGTTACCACGTGACCGGCTGTGTCCAATCACAGCCGGTCAAAAATTTAAACACAGGACAGCAGTTACTATCTGATCCCTGCTCTCTCCTCACACACCGATCGTGTGAGGAGAGAGCAGGGATCAGTGAGTGAAATCAGTGTCTGTCTGAGAAGTCTATTGTTTTACTGTGTACAACACTGCCCCCCCCCCCCCAATAAAGAGGACCTGTCAGAACTTCACCAAGATCTGTCAGTCGCACGGTCCATCTGTCAAACAGCCCATCTGTCACAGGCCCACCACCCATACCACCATTGGTACCGTGGCCAGTACCGCCATCGGTACTGCCATCAGGCCCACCACCAGTACCGCCATCGGTACCACCACAAATACCGCCACACAGGCCCGCCACCAGTACCGCCATCGGTAACACCACACAGGCCGGCCACCAGTACCACCAGCAGTACCATCACACAGGCACGCCAAAAAGTAATAATGACTCAAAGGGTTTACACACCTGAGGAGGCACATGCCATTCTTACCATGTCAGATTATGAGAGCAGCGGGGAGCTCCCATCATCCGATTCTGGTTTGGAATATGACCCAGTGGAGGATAGTGGATCAGAGTCCGAGTCAGCGGATGAAATCATCCCTCCTAAAAGTATAAGGAGATCAGGACCAAGATCAGAAGACCTGCCCACCACCAGCAGCACCAGACCCCAGGAAGAAGAGCCCAGTACAAGTACTGGAATTACACACCCAACCCGAAGAATCCAGCCTCAGTCCTACCTTCTGGATGCCCTGGCAAACCCCTTATGGTTGCCTGCCAACTCAGGATCCCCTATAATCCTCCCTTTCACCGCACAGCCAGGTGTGCAGCCCAACACTACAAATTTTTCCCAATTAGATTATTTTTATTTATTTTTCCCACAAGATTTGCTGCAGAATAAGGTGGACCAAACCAATCTGTATGCATCCCAATTTATTGCTGCCAACCCCAATTCATCCTAAGCCCCGCATGTTCCAGTGGCGACGTCTAACACTGGACGAATTTAAATTGTTTTTGGGCCTTACGTTCAATATGGGGCTTACAAAAAAGAAGGTACTCCATGCCTATTGGTCCATTAACCCCATCCACCACATGCCGATATATTCTGCTGTCATGTCCAGAACACGATACAACATGATTATGTATTTTCTACACTAAACTATAATTCGCAGTGCCCTCCCCGAGATTATCCCAACCATATAAAATTGTAAAAGATACGCCCCATAATCAATTCCTTTTCCCAGTGATTTGCAGAAGTTTTTATCCCGGACCAAAAAATTTGTGTGGACGAATCACTTTTTACTGGCCAACAGCAGTATATACCAAGTAAGAGAGCCAGGTATGGGTTGAAATTAAATAAATTGTGTGATCAAGTCACTGGATACATGTACACATTCCGTATTTATGAAGGCAAAGACTCCCAGCTCCAGATCCCTGAGTGCCCCACATATATTAAAACCAGTGCGAGAATTGTCTGGGACCTGGCATACCCCCTGTTCGAAAAAGGATACCACTTATATGTCAACAACTATTATACCAGCCTGCCCCTTTTTCGTCACCTTTACAGTAAATAAACCCTCGCCTGGGAAGGGATTCCCACAAAATCTGATAACAAAAAAATTGCAAAATGAATCGGCATTCATGAGAAATGAGGAGGTATTGGCCATAAAGTGGAGGGACAAGAAAGATGTCCACATCCTCTCTACCATCCACAATGACACCTTGGTGGAGATCCAGAGAAGATGCAGCCCCGCTGTAAAGCCTGAATGTGTCCATGACTACAATTTGTACATGGGGGTGGATTTAAATGATCAGATGCTACAACCCTATTTGTCAACCAGAAAGTCCCTTTACTGATATAAGAAAGTTACATTTCACCTGTTTCATATGGCCCTGTTTAATTTGTTTGTCTGCAACCAAAAAGCAACTCAAAACCAACAAATCACCTACCTCAAGTATATTGAAGAAATCGTCACTGCCCTGATTTACCAACAAGGTCCCGCCCCAGGAAGAGTTCGCTCTGATAGAGTGAGTCGACTTCACGAGCAACATTTTCCCTATAACATTCATCCCACAAAAATCAGGAGTTCATCACATAGTACCTATGTGATGAACTCCTGATTTTTGTCCTTTTCAGAATTATGGGAGGAGCAGCATGATTTATTAGCTGAACACTATCAGTGATTTGTAACCCTGAAAGGAGCGGCTTTTATGTTGAATAGACCTGGGAACTTCTGTTGATCTCCATGGGCTCTATTTTAAAAAATGTCTTTGTATTTGAAATAGACTATGACCTAAGATTTGTATTTAACTTCTTATTGAGGCTAACCTTGTGAACTTTGAGGGGTTTATCAGTTCCCATTATTAGTGATTTGAAGGCATTCATTATATTTATAGCACGGATCATTTATTATTTATCTATTTTTTCACAGAAGCACGCTTTGGGATATTAATCCCAGTCATTTGAATCACTTTACCACTATCTTGTTCACATTTGTTTTATTTTTGAGATTGTGCACTGATTAGAAAGTTAATTTTAGCGCACCATTGTTTGGTTTATATATCTTTCTCATTTATGGTGTCAGAACACTATTTGAATGGTTGCAGCTTAATTATTTAGCTGTTTTCTATTCATATTACCTATTTAATATTAATTTCAGCGCTTTAGTATATTTTTTCACATTATGGACCATGTTTCTTCCTGCTGCTTGGACCAATACTTTGGCTTTGTTGACCGTATATCTGCCTGCTGCTGCCGCTACTGACTATGGACATTATTTCTGCCTTAATATTGTATATACTCAAGCGCTCTTATGAATTTAAAATCAGAGAAGCAACCGTTATTTAAGATAGCCAAATGATGTAGCTGCAACTCATATAATAGTGCTCCCACACGTGAATAAATTTAAAACAAGTACACAATGTTGTGTAATGGGTGCGCTTAAATCAACCTTAAAAATCAATAGATTATTTAAAAAACTTCTGTGCAAAACGTGAACAATAATATGTGATATATAAATACGTGATTAAAAATTATAATTGGTGATAAATAAATATAATGATGAACAAATCCGTGTATTAAATAGTGTATTAAAAATTCCTTCAAAGGTTATTTGATGAGGTATTAATGACTGCAATTCGCATGAACCTCGTGCAATTAGTGGTTGATCGATTAGCGTATGTAATAAATCAATCAATCAATCAGTGCAAACCAATCTTGGTATAATTGGGAACAGATGTATGGGACTTAAAGTATTAACCTTGCTTAATTCCACTGGCAAATGGTATGGTCCAGTTAGTTATTTCAGTTTAGTGTATGTGCCATTAGTGAAATAAATTAATTAAATTAATTAAATAAATTAAGGTTAAAAGCCACGAATAAATCAATTAAATTCCAGGATATATTGTGCCGCTAAATGGAAAGTCATACGGCCATTTGTAGGGCTGATTATTAATTAAATAATTAATCAAATGATCAAACAATTAAATAGTGGGTATCTCATTCCTCCTTACTGTAATTAGGGACAAACACCGCTAATTAATGCGAAAAGGATACCGCTCACTGATGTGTAAAAAAGGACAAAGAAATGAATAAAAATGCAAGAGTCACTTTCCTTATCTTATTGCTGACACTTCTGAATGCTCTCTTCCTTTCCTTCTCCTTCTTATTTTCCTTCTTCTCCAAGTATGTTCACATATGGATACAAAAAAAATACACAACACATTGCGCAGCACTGCTACAATATACTGTATGAATGTAGCAGATGGATGCTGGCATACTTACAAAACACCCGGTGGTTTGAGCGCGGTAGCCGAAAGCTGTCAGGCACTGTGTGTGGGCTTTCTGCCCTGTTCGTCCTCACTCGAAGTCTCGGTGACGTCACTAGGCTCCTAGCACTCAAACCACCGGGTGTTTTGTGAGTAGACCAGCATCCATCTGCTACATTCATACAATATATTGTAGCAGTGCTGCGCAATGTGTTGTGTATTTTTTTTGTATCCATATGTGAACATACACCTGCTATGTGTTAGAAATATGAAGGGCCTTCAAAAATGTGATCAGTAGTCAGAAAATGATATGTGTACTTTATGCTCCTAGAACGCCTGAAGGCGTTACTTCAATGTTGGGCCTCTGTATGTAGCCAGGCTGTGTAAAAGTCTCACACATGTGGTATTGCCATACTCATGAGGAATAGTGGAATGTATTTTGGGGTGTCATTTTTATTATTTACATGCTATGTATTAGAAATATCTTATAAATGGACAACTTTGTGTAAAAAAAAAAGGGGTTTTGATTTTTTTTTTCCACATTTTCCAAAAACTTCTGGGAAAACATTAACCATTCAATTTATGTTCGTAGAACGCCTGAAGGTGCTACTTCAATGTTGGGCCTCTGTATGTGGGCAGGCTGTGTAAAAGTCTCACACATGTGGTATCGCCATACTCAGGAGGAGTAGCAGAATGTATTTTGGGGTGTAGTTGCAATTATGCATATGTTGTGTGTGAGAAATAGCATATTAATATGACAAGTTTGTGTAAAAAAAATATATATATTTCTTAATTTTTCCAAGAATTGTGGGAAAAAAATTACAACTTCAAAAAACTCACCATGCCTCTTAGTAAATACCTTGGACTCTACTTTTCAAAAAGTGGTCATTTGGGGGGTATTTTTACTTTCCTGGCTTGTTAGGGTGTCAAGAAATTAGATAGGCTGTCAGTACATCAGGTGTGATCAGATGTGATTAATTTTCAGTGATTTCAGCTTGTAGACTCTATAACTTTCACGCTGACTAAATATTATCCACTAATTTGAGTTATTTTTACCAGATATGAAGCAGTATACATTTTGGCCCAAATTTATGAAGAAAATTATTTACTTATATAAATTCTACAATAGAAACAAATTAAAAGTGTTTTTTTTTTTTTTTTTCGCAGTTTTTTCGCTTATATTGCAAAAAATAAAGTGGTGATTAAATACCACCAAAAGAAAGCTCTATTATAATAAAATAAGAAAAAAAAATTCCCGAGCTGCAGATCAGGATACAGTGTAGCATGACTGAGTAATTGTCATTCAAAGTGTGAGAATCTGTGGTCTTGGTGGGAAGGAGCATAAGTGCCTTGTATTGAAGTGGTTAAAAGATCAATATGCTCATCTATAGAACATAACCACAGATTCCAAAATTACAACAATACAGTGTTATTGTATAAATCCTAAATTTCATCTTCCCTGTATCTACAGCACATGACCCCTATGGTATGCACACTATCTATAATCACTACTTTAAGGGTAAACTGAAGAGTGGTCCCAATGCTGTGCCTCAAATGAAAGGCTGGGCTCAAAGTGTTTTGCAGCTTGCTAAAGCTGCATCTTCAGGAGGTAAATGGAGGTAAGTTTGTACACAATGTTTGAAAAGAGTGTAATGAATTGTACACAGACTGTTTCCTGAAGACAGCTGCACACACAGACGGGGCAGCTGATCCAATTGTCTCCCCAGCAGATACAGGAGCATCCACCAGGATCAGGGGTCCACTCCAGAGCAAATCAAGTTGACACTCAAAAATATGTATCGTAGAAGTCTCTGATCCACTGGAAAAGCCACAGTAGCTCCAAGGTGTCTATGCTCTTGCTAAGGTATAGGTACATCAGTAAATGCATGCACTGGCGTTTTACTGTATATGGCTGCTGGAGATGTAGCCACTGAGCTAGCTGAATTACAGATTTCCAGTAGAGCAGCCAAAAGTTTGGGCGAACTGACCAAATATGCCCAGTTCGTTCACCTGTTCACTGATCTGTGAACGTGGTTTGGGTTGAACTCCTGTTTCACTCAAAGCTCATCCCTAATCACTCTAGAATGTAAATTCTTGAAGATATTCAGGGGACATTTACAGGGCTTCTATAGCTCTTATTAAAGGTGCATGGGGGATTAGGTGACAAAAAAGTGGGTCAGAAGTAGTGGTCCCTAAATGAAGAACAGTCAAAGCTGAAAGAGCATATACTGTAAAACATATTCTCCTTAGCTCACTTCAACAGAAGAATAATATTACATAAATCAATGGTGACTGTTAAAGAACTCTGATTCTAATACAAATAAACCTAACCCATGAAGGGCATTGTGAAAAAAAAGGTTACTGAATGTCAGTGTTGGTCATCTTACTTTAAAAAAGTAATTAGTTACGTTACAAATTACTTCTCCCAAAAAAGTAATTGAGTTAGTAACTCAGTTACTACATTGGAAAAGTAATTAGTTACTCAGAAAAGTAACTGTGATTTTTTTTTTATATTCTTAGGGGCGGGTCTAGTATTACTGTAAGCAAGGGGAGCGTTCCTCCCTGCACGTCTATTTCCCCTCTGCACCCCCCTGCACGTTTGTTCCCCCAACACATATATCTGTTTCCCCTCTGTACCCCACTACACATCTGTCCCCCCCCACTCACGTATATCTGTTCTCCCTCTGTACCCCACTACACGTCTGTCCCCCCCCCACACACATATATCTGTTCCCCCTCTGTACATCAGTCCCCCCCAAACTCACGGATTGGATCGTTGCTTGGATCAGAGTCACGGATCGGATCATTTTTCGGATCAGCAAATAATAATTGAATTTGCAAAAACCTGTGAAAATTCCACCACCATAAAGCCCCCACTGTAATATCCACAATCTCCCCCACTGTAATATCCACGTCATCTCCCCAACTGTAATATTGGCTGAGTATGACTGGGTACGGCTGAGCATGGCTGGGTACGGCTGGGTATCGCCGAGTATGGCTGGGTATTACCGTGTATTGCAGAGTATGGCTGGGTATTACAGAGTATTGCAGAGTATGCCTGGGTATTACCGAGTATTGCAGAGTATGGCATAGTATGGCTGGGTATGGCAGAGTATTGGCAGGGTGTTGCAGAGTATTGGCAGGGTGTTACAGAGTATTGGCATGGTGTTGCAGAGTATTGGCATGGTGTTGCAGGGTAGTGCAGAGTATTGGCAGGGTGTTGCAGAGTATTGGCAGGGTGTTGCAGAGTATTGGCAGGGTGTTGCAGAGTATTGGCATGGTGTTGCAGAGTATTGGCAGGGTATTGCAGAGTATTGGCTGGGTATTACCGAGTATTTCAGAGTATGGCTGGGTATTACAGAGTATTGGCAGGGTATTGCAGAGTATTGGCTGGGTATTACCGAGTATTGCAGAGTATGGCTGGGTATTACTGAGTATTGCAGAGTATGGCTGGGTATTACGGGGTATTGCAGAGTATGGCAGAGTATGGCTGGGTATGGCAGAGTATTGCAGAGTATGGCTGGGTATTACGGGGTATTGCAGAGTATGGCAGAGTATGGCTGGGTATGGCAGAGTATTGCAGAGTATTGGCAGGTTGTTGCAGAGTATTGGTAGGGTGTTGCAGAGTATTGGCAGGGTATTGCAGAGTATTGACAGGGTACTGGCTGGGTATTGCAGAGTATTGGCAGGGTATTGCAGGGTGTTGCAGAGTATTGTCAGGGTATTGCAGAGTATTGGCAGAGTATTGGCAGGGTATTGGCTGGGTATTGCATCCGATCTCTCCCCTCCACTGTACAGATCTGTACACAGAGGGGAGAGAGGAACCGGCATCATCTTGACGCCGGTTTGTTTACAAGTCATCGCTCCGTCATTTGACGGAGCAATCACATTGTAAACGGCCGACGGGTGAACCAAGATGGCCGCCGCTCCGGAGCTAGGCCGGTGCACCTTAGATTACTCGTTATACAGTGTGACGGAAGGGTCAGTGGAACCCAGAATCCCTTGGAGAGGTTGGGAAACCCTTGTTTCAGCTTCCCATGCACCCCCTATGTCTAAGTTACCCTGTGCCCATTAGGGGCACAGGGTGACTGAGAAAATGTGGCTTTGATTACTTACAATGGGACAGTAATATGTATTCACAATATCTCCCAGGATATATATAAAGACTATTCTTGGTTTGTTTGATTCTGAACTGGACATGTTAATTGAAAGAGCTGGTCACATTGGCCTCTGTACAATGTAGGAGATGGTCCGTCTGCTACTAGAAGCTCCTGCTATTGTAAGAAGGTATCTTGTGTTTATAGTTACGATAAAATATAATCTACTGTGTGAAGCTTGGTGACAACAAGTCTGACCTGTAGTGAAATCCTGATTAATCACAACAATGGCCAGGTGGGCATGGAGTCACCTCGGCTGCTTTAAGTGCTTTAAGGGACTAGTTAACTAGCTACGTTAATTCTGTTTCTGGTTACAGTTTGTATTGCTAGAGAGATGTCCTCCTGGTGTATATATTTGTGTGAGTTTGTTCAAATAAACATTCCATGTTCAAGCTGTGTAACTTTCCTGGTTCTTACAATATCTGATATCTGAAGTTCCAGACTGGAGAAAGCAGTGGGCTGACAGAAGCACTCAAGCGGAGTGTGGGACCTTCCGTTACATACAGGATTTATAAAGAGCCAACAGTTTGGGCAACACATTACAAAATAAATGGAGACAGTACAGTTACAATACAATTCAGCACAACAGGGTTGGAAGGGTCCTGCTCCTAAAAGCTTACAATTTAATAGGATGTACCTAAACCTATTAATTCCCAAAGAATCATTCTGAATTTGGAGACTATTCTGCATGCTGAACAGAGATTTGTTTACACAATTCTTGCTGTTTTCTATCACATGTTATTCATGAAGTACAGATAGTTATTTGTAAAAAAAAAAAAAAGATATGTTTTCTTGACAGAAAACTGTCAAGTGTAGCTACAAAGAAGTTGACAAATTTGTTCCTGACAGTAAGTACAACTGGAAAGTATTACAACTTGTTTATTCCATAACCACTCCTCAAAGGTTGGCCCTGTCCCTACTATTTACTATGATGTAATATGCTTAATCTTTGTTCCTTACTACCATATTTCCTTCTGCCTTTTTTGGCAGCAGCGTCCTTCTTCTTTGCACATAAGGAGCTTCTGGGATCAAGAGGGTTACAAAGTTGTGCTGAGCTCTTTGTTACTTGCTACACAACTCTGTTACTGTATTAACCTCAGCAACTGTGTAGAATACCAAAAATATCATGCCGGAATCCGTCGAACAATTCGATCGTGTGTGGGCTCCAGCGGACTTTTCTTTCCCCAAAGTCAGACGGACCTAGAAATAAAACATGTTTCAATTCTTTCCGACGGACTCGAGTCCGGTCGTCTGTGTGCTAGTCCGACGGAAGAAAACCGACGCTAGGGCAGCTATTGGCTACTGGCTGTGAACTTCCTTATTCTAGTCCAGTCGTACGTCATCACGCTCAAATCCGTCTGACTTTTGGAGTGATCGTGTGTGGGCAAGTCCATTCGTTTGAAAGTCCGGCCGACCTCCGCTGCAAAGTCTGTCGGAAAGACTGTCGGAAAGTCCGATCGTGTGTACGCAGCATAAGAATTAAATTTTTCACAGTCCGGTTGTGGGTAAATCCTCTATATTGTTATTACTTATATGCCAGCAAGATGTACTAGACAACCAATCAGCCATTGCTAATGGAATAGTGCATGAGAGTTAAGGTCCTTCTTGATAGATTTGTTTAATGCATTTCTTCTTTTTTTACAGAATTTTTTGCCATATGCAGGTATTATACATTTAACATCTCTATACATATAAATTGTGACACATACAGTATCTCACAAAAGTTAATACACCCCTCTCATATTTTTGTAAATATTGTAATATACCTTTTCATGTGACAACAATGAAGAAATTACATTTTGCTACAATGTAAAGTAGTGAGTGTATAGCTTGTATAACAGTGTAAATTTGCTGTCCCCTCAAAAAAACACACAGCCATTAATGTCTAAACTGCTGGCAACAAAAGTGAGTGAATAAGTGAAAATGTCCAAATTGGGCCCAATTAGCCATTTTCCCTCCCCAGTGTCTCAGGTGTGAATGGAGAGCAGTTGTGTTAAATTGGGTGTTATCGCTCTCACTCTCTCATACTGGTCACTGAAAGTTCACTGAAAGTTCAACATAGTTACATAGTAGGTGGGGTTGAAAAAAGACAAGTCCATCAAGTACAACCTCATGGCAAAGAACTCTCTGAGGATCTGAAAAAAAGAATTGTTGCTCTACATAAAGATGGCCTAGGCTATAGGAAGATATCCAAGACCCTGAAACTAAACTGCAGTACCATGGCCAAGACCCTACAGCTGTTTAACAGGACAGGTTCCACTCAGAACAGTCCTCGCTATGGTTGACCAAAGAAATTGAGTGCACATGCTCAGCATCATATCCAGAGGTCATCTTTGGGAAATAGACATATGAGTGCTGCCAGCATTGCTGCAAAGGTTGAAGGGGTGGGGGGTCAGCCTGTCAGTGCTCAGACCATATGCTGCACACTGCATACAATTGGTCTCTGCATGGCTGTCCTCCCAGAAGGAAGCCTCTTCTAAAAAGGATGCACAAGAAAGCCTGCAAACAGTTTACTGCGGACAAGCAGACTAAGGACATGGATTACTGGAACCATGTCCTGTGGTCTGATGAGACCAAGATAAACGTATTTGGTTCAGATGATGTCAAGCGCGTGTGTTGGCAACCAGGCGAGGAGTACAAAGACAAGGGTGTCTTGCCTACAGTCAAGCATGGTGGTGGGAGTGACATGGTCTGGGGCTGCATGAGTGCTGCCGGCACTGGGGGGCTACAGTTCATTGAAGGAACCATGAATGCCAACATGTACTGTGACATACTGAAGCAGAGCATGATCCCCTCCCTTCGGTAAAACTGGGCCATAGGGCAGTATTCAAACATGATAACGACCCCAAACACACCTCCAAGACAACCACTGCCTTGCTAAAGAAGCTAAGGGTAAAGGTAATGGACTGGCCAAGCATGTCTCCAGATCTAATCCCTATTGAGCATCTGTGGGGCATCCTCAAATGGAAGGTGGAGGAGTGCAGGGTCTCTAACATCCACCAGCTCTGTGATGTTGTCATAGAGTGGAAGAGGACTCCAGTGGCAACCTGTGAAGCTCTGGTGAACTCCATGCCCAAGAGGTTGAGGGCAGTGCTGGAAACTATTGGGGGCCACACAAAATATTGACACTTTGGGCCCAATTTGGACATTTTCACTTAGGGGTGTACTCACTTTTTTGCCAGCGGTTTAGACATTAATGGCTGTGTGTTGAGTTATTTTGAGGGGAGAGAACATTTACACTGTTATACAAGCTGTACACTCACTACTTTACATTGTAGCAAAGTGTAATTTCTTCAGTGTTGTCACATGAAAAGATATAATAAATTATTTACAAAAATGTGAGGGGTGTACTCATTTTTGTGATACACTGTATCAGAATTAGAACAAATCAGACATCCTCTTACATTATGCATCCTTATTACATAACGCTCATTGCACACCTCACCAAAGCTTCATTGTAGTCATATCCATCATAAATCACAGAATTGTATGATTCACCATCTGTCAGAAGACCTATCTGATAGATACAATTAGTTTACTCTTTCAGGGATCCTCTGCCACAATTTCAGAAGAATCTACCCAGCAGGACCATTTTATTTTTTATTAAATTTTTCGGGCACTCCCTAGCCTCATATGTCATCCTATATTAAGGAATATCTGCATTGACCAGTTTCTTCTGTAGCAGTACCCCCGTAGGGGCTGCTAAGTGTAGTAGCCCACCTCTCACCCTGCCCAGCCTGGCATTCACTTCCCAGTCACTTAGAGACAATGAACAGCCTGTAGGTTTGTTTTTGTTTTGTTTTTTATTGAGGGGATAAACTTGGATGGGTAAAGGAATATATGGGATGCCCAGTGAAATAATCAATTGGCAGATTGTTTAGCAATTAATTGGGACAAAACTATATACACTCTTTGTACATATTACTCTTCAGACTCCTCCTGCGTAACTTGCTTGCAGACTATTACTGTCTCTCTTTTCCTCCTGCACAACTCTTTACTCCAGGAGCATCTAGCACATGTTTAGGCCCAACACTGACACAGCAAGGCCTTAGGAAAACGCCCTTTACAGGCAGGGACTGCGGGCCCCTATAGTATAGCAGAGAATGGTAGAAAGTTCCTTGTGCTAGCTGTCCCACAAATGGACTACTGCTCCCAGTCAGCCCTCTTCAGGCCCTGCCAGCCCTTTTGGCTGCATCTGCCCGACTTCACTGCCTGCAACATCACAGTTCACACTGCTGGCTCTGCACCCATCCCAGACTGCACACTCCCAGTCCTCTCAGGCGTGCCTCACCAGCCCTCCTGGCTGCAACCGGTGGTTCCCTCCTGAAGACTTGCCCGGCAGTACTAGCTCCTGCTGTCCTCTCGGACTCTTCCTGTTCCTCCTGTCCAGATCCTTCATGCTTTCTTGAAGGGCTCCATCCTGCACCCGAGTCCCAGGCCAAAGGTCAACCCCCCAGACTGGGGAGCTCCCTCAAAGGCCCCGACAGCCCAACCAATACCAGGGGGGGGAATGGAGGGGATGGAAGGAACATTATCGTATCCCACCCAATTCACCTCGGGGGTTACAAGACCCAAGAGAAAAAGAGGTAAAAGAGGACGAGGGCGAAAGAAAAAGGAAAAGGGACAACTAAATAAGGGACTATTCAATTTAACAGATGTAAAATTTACGGATAATGAGTTAGAGGTACTTAATCAAGGACTCAAATATGCACCAAGTAAAAGTGCTGACAAATTCGAACTGTTTGTTGATGTAGAAAAATATGTGAGAAAATTAAATATCAAAAAACATTTCGCTAACAGAACTGAAAGGGAAGGGGACCCCCAGGCTATACACCCATATAAACATACCAATTTAAAAAATAATTCAACGTTTAATCCACAAAAAGGAAAACACCACCATATAGAAGTATTCAAAAATATGGTACAGAATGACATAAAAAAGATGGAAATTAAAAAATATGGAGATACAGTCAAAATATGGGAAGGAATCAAACAAATAGAGGAGAACAAACAAATAGTAATACGAGGTGCAGACAAAGGCGGGGGGTTAGTTGTAATGACACGTGAGTACTATTACAATGAAATGAGTAGACAGCTGAGGGATCCAAATACATATTTGAAACTGAGAGGTGACCCTACTTCCAAATTAAAAATGGTTTTAAATAGTTGGGTGACAGAGGGATTACGTAAAAACTTTCTAACTAAAAAAGAGGCCGATTATCTGATCCCTCTAGCCCCCAAAATTCCCGTTCTATATCTGACACCCAAAATACATAAAAATAAAGAACAACCCCCAGGACGTCCAATCATAAGTGGTATAAATTCTCTGTTTTCTCGTATGGGTGAATACCTAGATTGTTTTTTCAAACCACTAGTCCCATGTAGTCCCTCCTATTTGAAGGACAGCCGTGAATTGATAGTCCTTCTTCAAGAATTAAGAGCAACACCTAATACCATTATGATTACTGTAGATATTGAATCACTATATACAAATATTAGACATATGGATGCTGAAGTGGCAATAAAATGGGCATTAACTAAAGATTCTCAATTAAAACAAGCACAGATCAACCATTTAGTTAAAGGGTTAAGTATGACAATGAAAAATAATTTCTTTTGGGCTAACAGTGAGTACTATAACCAAGTTGGGGGTGTAGCTATGGGGGCTCGTTATGCCCCAAGCGTGGCCAACATAGTCTTAAACAAGTGGGAAGCTGAAACAATTTTTTTCGAACGGAATGAGTCGCTGGTGTTCTATAAAAGATATATAGATGATATTATTGTTTTCTGGAGAGGGCCCGTGGAGGAATTTAATGAGTACCTAACCAGTATGAATAATAATCTATATGGTCTAAAGTTCACCAGCGAACACATGGGACAGGAGGTAAATTTTTTGGACCTCACTATCACCATTAAGCAGGAGCAATTCATTACAAAAACCTACTTTAAAGCAACAGACAGGAATGGGTATGTACCTACAAGTAGTTGCCACCACCCAAGGTGGATAGGTGCGGTCCCAAAAGGCCAGTACATGCGTATAAAACGCAACTGTGCAACACAAATTGACTTTCAGGAACAAGCACAGGTGCTAACTGAAAGATTTATTGAGAAGGGATACAAAGAGGACACCCTCAAGAAAGCATTATCACAAGTATCCAATCTAGATAGGAGCTCCCTACTCACTACTAAAGCTAAACCAGAATACGTGGGTGGTCTAGCCTTTATAACAGGCTACAATAGACAATATAGAGAGGTAGAAGCCATTATCAAAAAACATTGGCCCATACTCAGACAAGATCAAGATCTAAAGCTAAATATCCCAAAGGTACCAAAATTTATTTACACCAGAGCTCCTGGACTCCGGAACAAGATAGCCCCCAATGTGCCAGACCCCCCCAAGAAACCGCCCACTTTTTTGGATGGATCAGGGTTTCATTACTGTAACAGATGCAAAGCATGTAAAATAACGAGACAACCAGGCACTAGCAAAAAACTAACCCATTTCCAATCATGTGCAAATAAAAGAACTCATAAGATTAAACCCCTTATAACGTGTGACTCTGAATATGTCACTTACGTACTACAATGCCCATGTCCTATGCAATATGTAGGGCGTACCACGAGAAAGCTCAAAGTACGCATAAATGAACATTTGACCAATATTAAGAAAAAATTTCCCAACCATAGTGTGCCCAGACACTTTGAGAGATATCACAATAGTGATCCTTCACTGTGCAAGTTCTATGGAATAGATAGAGTATCAAGACATTGGAGAGGGACGGATATGAAAAAAGCAATATCTCAAAATGAGACTAAGTGGTTATATACATTGGACACGATGCAACCTTTAGGGATGAATATAGATTTAGACCTGAATTGCTTCTTGTCCAATGAATAGTTAACTGAGGGAAGGATAATTATAACTAGATGAAAAATTAAGTCGTTTTTATCTACTGTCAACGGTGTTGGGGGGAACTGGCAGGATAATTGTGACAGACTTTGTGCTGTGAGATGGAGGGATTGTTATCGCCCGTCTGTGGAGTGGGTGATCAAAAGATCTGTTCAGATTGCCCCCTATGGATTATATCCCATGTATTAACATTTGGTAAAGAGTTAATTAATAGAAAATACACTCATGCATAGAATGGAGGCAGGAGATATATATAAACTGTCTGGAGTGAACATACCATATGTAGTGACATCTTGTGGACCGTATGAGTAATACAGAC
Source organism: Lithobates sylvaticus (assembly GCA_028564925.1). Classification (NCBI taxonomy): domain Eukaryota; kingdom Metazoa; phylum Chordata; class Amphibia; order Anura; family Ranidae; genus Lithobates; species Lithobates sylvaticus. Next base: position 164,506,410 of record CM053028.1, read on the forward strand.
GCCACATCCCATAGAGAATAATATAAAATTCAATAAATTTAAAAGCAATATGCCGTAACAACCAGTTTGTGAGCAGTGAATGGTTTTATATAAAAGTTGATCTAATGACCAAATAGATATATACATCTGCATCTAGGTAATTAAAATAGTCAAATGTTGATTGAGAGGGTGATTTATAAGCTATCCCATCTTACTATATGAAAGATGTGGTTCCATAGATAGTAAGACACAATAGTGACATCTTGTGGATTTAATGAGTACTGCAGATTCTATACGCCATAGAAAAATAAAATAAGCCAACATATAGTTTTTTAATTATAGTTGGTGGTTAGACATGGGCAGGTTTACCTCCGCCCTTTACTAATCAAATAAGACAGAAAAAATCTGTGCCTATTACAAAGATTTATATTAGTCCCAGGATTAGACGTTGAAAAGTTATTTATTTAAAAAGTTATGCAAATGAAGTCCCATATTTAATTAATACCCAGAAATATAAAATAAAGCCCCGTCTGGAGTCAGGGATTAATGAGGCAAAGTAAGATCTAAAACATAGATAATTTATATTCCTACTGTGGGGGTTAATACTTATCCATTATGTATAGATTTTTTTCAGCTGTGTTGTGAGCTTAACTGGGACTGAGGCTGTGCACACACTAAGTCGTCATTGGTTGGCCACTAATGAGGATCAGTATATTAATCAGGTTATTCAGTGATCAGGTACGCCACCCTGAAGACGTGACAAACACGAAACGTACGTCGGTAGGCGGTACCTGATCACTTTGTATCTTTGGATGCACTATTGCTGGACTTCCTGTGATATTGGCTCCGGCTGTCTGGTGAGTGGAACGCACGCTAGAGACGCACGCCAGGAGGGAAGGATCCGCTGCTCCATCGAATCTTTTAACATATCGCAAGTAGCCTCAGTGCCGGGTAGGCACTGGAAAATGTAAGTGAGCAATTGGCTGCTGTGTTTTTTTTTATGCTATTTTTTAAATAAAACGTTATTACGCTATGAGGTGCGCCTCTCTTTATATTCCCACATATGTTTCCAATCCATTCCATCTGAGCTGGTCTGATAGAGGGAAGAGAGCCCTTGAGTGAGGGTGTGTCACTCAGTGTACAGGCACAATCCTGTGAAAGCGCATTTGATTGCTTCTAAACAAAGTAATCAACTCCATTTGGTAAGAGGCCATTTAATACTGCTGGTTCTCACATTGGGTGGATCGAGAATTTGTCTGGTGATGGTGCACAAGCTATATCTACAGGAGAGATTGTGGCGTTTTGCAGCAAGGACTACTATATGAACTTTGCGTTATATCAATTAACACTGTCTAATTTATATTAATATTTTTCACGTTTTTTGGATGCACCCAAGATATTGGGATTATTTGCCAATTTTGTTGGCTTGCACTTTTTATATACTACATGAACTTTGCGTTATATCAATTAACACTGTCTAATTTATATTAATATTTTCCACGTTTTTTGGATGTACCCAAGATATTGGGATATTTGCCAAATTTGTTGGTTTGCACTTTTTATATATTAGATTGGGCATAAGTGCTTGATCATTAACTTTCGTTGTACACATTGTGATACAAGGTACAGGGTCTGTTATATTTATATTATTTAATTTAAATAGAGCTCGGTCAGCTCTATTTTGTGTGTTAATTATCTTTGGGGTAATAATTAATTTATACCTCACTGGGTCACGCTAGGTGTCTGGTGTTATTATTGTTTGTATAAACACACTCTAACCAATTTTTATTATTCACATTATAATGGTTGTAATGTATGAGTAACCAAATGTGGTTCACTATTATCACTTTAAATAGTTATTAATTAGCTTAGTTCATGGTAGATCTATATTGTGTCTGCACACCTTTTTTCAATAAGCTCTTAGTCTCTACTATACAGTTCAGAATATACAATTAATTAATTTAGTATCTCTTGTTGGTACTAGCGCCCCTCATTTAATTAAACTAGCCTAGTACTCCATCCTCAGTTCTTCCACCCGACAACTCCTCCCCAGCTGGGCTGACTCTAGGTATTTAAGAAGGCCTGTCCCCTGCCAATCCTGGTTGGGAATTGGTCAGGGGTCCTTAACACACCCAAGGCAGCTCCACCTTTCCTCTCCTTCTCTATTTCTAGTACCTTCTAGAAGGCTCTTGAAAGAAGATGGAGGTCTTAGTGATGCTGCCTGTGAATCACCAGCTGCTAAACTCTAAACCACTCCCAGCCCACACAAACCAAAACAAACAGGCCTAGCTTCCAGCTAGGCCTGTTTAAATTTGCCTGCACTACAAAAAATCCTAACCTCTAGCACCTACCTATGTAGAGGGTGCTATACTTCCATACTCTCAAGCTAAGGAGATCTTGTCCAGTTCAGCACTTTCAGTTTCCTAACGTAAAAGAACAGAAGTCTCAAAAAAAGGTTTTGAGAAACAGGGCATGAAGGGGGAGGTGTCTGGTTTAGCTGCCTATCTAAGGGAAACAATGTGGATTTAGCCCAATTTATTCTGAAACCCAACTAATCCCTGAGTTCCTGAATAAGCGAGAAGGCCACAGATAGTGTAGAATTCAGGTCATAAAAGCATATCATCCACATACAGTGATACACATTCCTCAAAAATCCTCACAAAAAAGGCCCACAACTGCAGCATCCTCCCTCAATTTTCATAGCCCATAGCTCAATGGCCAGTGCAAACAAAAGAGTGGATAAAGGACATTCCTGTCTGGTTAGGCTGTAGATCACAATAAAGGAGTTTTATCGAGGATATAAATGGTCCAAAACCAAAATATGCCCAATAGTGGAAAAAGATAAACCCATTCAACAGAGTCAAAAGCTTTCAATACAATCATTCTACTCGCAGAGTTACTTGCAGATTAACAAACAGCCTCCTGATGTTGATGTGGGCATATCTACTCAGCACAAAACTGTCTGGTTGGATCCCACTTTGTTTAATTGTTTTTATAGCTGTGCAGAGAACTAGAATAATAGTGACAAAAAAGCATGGGATGGAGGGCAGCACCCAATCATGCAACAATCAATCTACAAACACTTTAATACTCATAGAGACCCTGCTACATTTAACTACAGAGAACAATTATGCTGTATTTTTTTTTCAAATGCCACTGTGTACTTCATTTCATATCGCCGATCAGCGTTCACGTGACCGGCCGCCTCCCTCCTCTCTCGATCTCACAGTTACAGCAGGCGGGGCTGAGAAACCCCTGCTGACGTCAGCCAGAAGGAGGAGAGAGGCGGCCGGTCACGTGATCGCCAATCGGCGTTATGAAATGAGGTACACAGCAGCATTTTGTTTTAAAAAACACAAACACTGGGAACATCCAATGTCGTCCACTTATTGGAGCACAGATCGTGGTTCTGAGTTACATAGTGGCATCTTTACATGCTAACATGCAAGAGATTTTTGTAAGTGTAAAATCGGCTTTTACATGTGAGGGCACATAAGGAGGGGAGCATGGAACAGCACTTTATTTGACAGCACTTGTCACTGGAGCACTTTAAAGGATCACTTATGGACATATAGGATACGGATTTAATATTTATGGATTTTGAATTAGTAGTTTTCATCATTTTTGCATGAGGAAACACTATTTATTAATTCATTCATTCTTTTTATATGAGGATATCAATACTGCATTCTGTTTATCACATAAATCAAAAACACATGGTTAGACAGCGCTGGATATCTATATAACATATTTCATAGGATTTTTTAACCTATATACCAGCAGCAGTCTTATTAGATCTTTCACAGCATTTGCACAAATTCCACAGCACAGGTATTACACATTTAAATACTAGGGATATTATTTAAAGTGGGGTTGCAACCAAAAAACAAAAAGGGGCTTAAAAATCATAAAAAAAATTAAAAAAAAATAATTGGAAAAAAAAATTTTTTTTACTCACCTCTAAATGCCTGTTGCTAGGGGGTCCCTCGAAGTCTGCCACCTTCATTGCCCGGGCTAAAAGTCACTTCCTGTAGGCAACGCACAGTCATCTGGGACATGTCATGTGTCCCAGATGAGTGAGCGTCGAATCACGGCGCACGGCGCCGCTCGCGCATGCGCAGTGGGTGCCCGGCTGTGAAGCCCAGCCGGGTTCCCACATTAAGAATGCCGGCGTCGTGAGCGGAGCGGGGAACGAGGGGGGGGGGTCTCGTTCCCCCGCATCGCTGGACCCCGGGACAGGTAAGTGTCCGATTATTAAAAGTCAGCAGCTGCAGTATTTGTAGCTGCTGACTTTTTAATTTTTTTTTTTTTGCCCGGCCCTCCACTTTAATATAACAGAGGGGATTGTAGCAATGTCATTGTGTTATAATAGCAGCAGCAGGGGAGGGCTGGGGAGTGGATGGAGCTGACAGGCAGGGAGGGGAGGGCTGGGGAGTGGACCGAGCTGACAGGCAGGGAGGGGAAGGGGGAGAGAATGGGGAGAGGAGGACAGAGAAGAGCTGCGCATGATGGAGGTACGTAAAATTACCACAGTGTCCGAACTCAACAGCCATGATAAACCGTAGTCAGTTTACAGGGAGGAGGGCAGAACCATGCAGGATTAGCCAGGTTTTTTAGGTTATACAGGGGGCCAAATGACACATCACATGCACTGTGTTATATAAAATGCTTTAATGGAACAGGATCAATTTTTTTTTAGGGTTGCAAACACTTTAAGAAGATCTATGTAATTTCAAGAATCCTGTGCTGCTTTATCCTTCTTTTTATCCTTCTTCCCAGGACAAATGCAATGCTGTGAAAAAGTATTCCCCCCTTTCTGATTTTTTATTTTCTTGTATATTTGCTACACTTAATTGACTCAGATCATCAAACTGATTTTATTACTACACAAAGGTAACCTGATTAAATCCAAAATGCAGTTTTTAAATGAAGGTTTCGTTTATTAAGGCAAAAAAGCTGTCCAAACCTGCCTGGCTTTATGTGAAAAAGTAAATGCCCCCTAAACCTAAGAACTGGTTGTGCCACCCTTGGCGGCAACAACTGCAATCAAGCGTTTGCAATAACTGCCAATGAGTCTTTCACATTGCTGTGGATCAATTTTGGCCCACTCTTCTTTGCAGAATTGTTTTAATTCAGCCACATTGGAGGGTTTTCCAGTATGAACGGCCTGTGTAAGGTCATGATACAACATCTCAATTGGATTTAAGTCCAGACTTTTACTAGGCCACTCCAAAACCTAAATGTGCTTTTGTTTGAACCATTTGGAGGTGGACTTGCTGTTGTGTTTCGGGATCATTGTCCTGCTGCATAACCCAAGTGCGTTTGAGCTTGATGTCACAAACTGATGGCTAGACATTCTCCTGTAGGATTTTCTGGTAGAGCTTAGAATTCATGGTTTCATCAATTATGGCAAGTCGTCCAGGTCCTGAGGCTGCAAAGCAGCCCCAGACCATCACGCTACCACCACCATGTCTTACTGTTGGTATGATGTTCTTGTTTTTTGATTTTTTTTTTTTTTTTTGTTGATTTAGAATTTTTTTGATTTCATTCACTTTTTAACATTTCATCAACCTTCATGTGCTCATTACACATTCATTAGCAATTAGTCCACATTTATTCATTATACTTTGATTCCAACACTCACCTTTTTGGCACACACCAAAACCTTCTTCTTTCTCTTTTTTTTTTTTTTCCCTTATTCATCCTTCCACTCACATTTTTTTCACAGATTGGGTCAACACATGCATTTTTCAAACTAAGTGAACCAGTGTTGAGGGCGTCTGGATCGGCTGGCTCTTGTTCCCCCTGGCCCGCCCCCTGACAAATGCCAACTGTTGGGGGGTTGGTCGGAACCCTGCCTCAACCCCGGATGAGACAGTTGCATCCTAGGCCAAAACAGATCCCACTGCTGGAAGTTCTGCCCACTTTGGGCTATTTTGTAAGTAACCTTCCCAACCAAACAGACCAAGCTGATACCCTTTTCTCTTTAGCTGAGATTCCACATATATTTAATATCTGTTATATTTTTTTGCTTTTTTAGCATCAAACATGCATCCCACCCCTGATGACTGGCATGAAGCCAAGAAACGCGTCGGGTTTTCAAACTTAGGATGCTTAATCAAGTCTATTTTAATCCCTGATATTATCAACTTTTTTTCGTAGAGTTTGTACTCATCTCATGCGATTTTGTTACTCTGATTGGCAATGTTTAATTTGTGTATTTCTATTATGAATTGCATCTCTGTATGTCCATTGATTTGTTTGCACCTAGATCCTCTGATGATTATGACTACAATGTATGTTCTTTCTCTAATTATATTTGCATTCACAATACTGTATGCTTTATAATCATGGACTACCCCTAGGGGTCATTTACTTTAGGGACTACCCCTAGGGGTCTGTGACTTTAAATTAAATCCAAATCAGTTTACCCTCTCGCATGGTTTTACTATCTTCATTTATTTATTTATTTTTCAATTGACATGCTTCATTTAAAGTCCCATTGGCCCCTCTTTCCCCATATGATGTTCTTGTTATGTAGAGCTGTATTTATTTTTATGCCAGATGTAATGGGATGCACACCTTCCAAAAAGTTACATTTTTGTCTCATCAGTCCACATAATATTTCCCTAAAAGTCTTGGGGATAATCAAGATGTTTTTTGGTAAATGTGAGATAAACCATTGTGTTCTTTTTGCTCAGCAGTGGCTTTGGCCTTGGAACTCTCCCATGGATGCCATTTTTGCACTTGTCTCTTTCTGATTGTTGAATCATAAATACCGATCTTGCCTGAGGCAAGTGAGGCCTGCAGTTGTTTAGATGTTGTTCTGGGGTCTTTTATGACCTCCTGGATGAGTCGTCATGCTCTTGGAGTAATTTTTGTAGGCTGGCCACTCCTGGGAAGGTTCACCACTGTTCCAAATTATCTCCATTTGTGGATTATGGCTCTCCCCATGATTCACTGGAGTGCCAAGGCTTTAGAAATGGCGTTGAAACACTTCCTAGACTTATACACGTCCATTACTTTGTTTCTAATCTGTTCTTGATTTTTTTTAGATTGTGTCATGATGTGTGATTTTTTTTATCTGTTAGCGTGCTTCACTTTGTCAGACAGCTTCTATTTATGGCCTGGGTGTGGAAAGTGAAGTTGAACTCACCTTTCCAAAAAATTGTGGTTAATCCCAGCTCATTCATGATTCAGCATTGGAGGGGGCAAATCCTTTTTCACATAGGGCCAGGCAGGTTTGAAAAGTTTTTTTTCCCTAAATAATCATTTAAAAGCTGCATCTTAGATTTACTCGGGTTATCTTTGTGTAATATTAAAACTAAAATTGATGATCTAAATCATTTAAGAGAAATATGCAAAAAAAAAAAAAAAAAAAATCAGGAAGGGGCAAATACTTTTTCACAGCATTGTAAACCCAGTTCAAGGTCTACCAAAAGCTGATGTCCAAGTTATTTCAACTAACGAAATTGAAGGTATCACAGGAAAATCCTACAATACTAAGCACCATCTGTTGGCCAAATTAATAATTCATTTTTCCATTTACATCAATGAAAAACATTCGACCAGCAAAGGAAATATTGTAGATTTTTCCTTCATTTGCACTTTACTCTCCAAATCCATTATAAAGCTTTACATCTATAGAATATACGTATACCACTCAGATAACAAATAACAGACTCCTACACATCCTTTGGACATTTATCAATGTGAGCCGGTATACGTCATCATGCTTTATTTTGGTATATCTATTTCAGTTTGACGTTGAACAAACAGGCCTGGTAACCCCCAACACCATAGCCATTTAGAAGATTGTAATCCCAAATAAAAATATCCAATCCTATATTGGTGAAATGAACACCATCCTGCCTATACAGACCTGGACCCTCCCCCATCCCCCTTTAAATCAACATAGAAAGGACAACTGCCAATCATATATTAATTGATCTGTTGTTCTATTTCTGATTCTGAACTGCTTTAAACCTAAAGAAGACAATAAATAAAATTTGGTAGCAACATCTGAAAAAACAACAAATGTTTTGGGACTGGACTGCTATGATGAAGATCACTAAAATGTAATGAGTTGGATCCTGTGTTCTGAGCAAGTGGCAGAAGGCTCTCAAGGAGAAGCAATCTCCGACAGTGTAAGGTCTTGTTGCAGTGCAGACAACAATAGAGCCCAATCCTCAGTATTGACTGTAGGGTGACAGGTGACAGTTCAGACAGAACCACACTGAAAACCCAAATTCTAAGAGCAAATATAAGGTCGGAACAGGCCAGAAGTAAGGAATGGCAGTAGACAGGCATAATTAAGCAACAAGCTAAACATTGACTGGCAGGCAACTAGAAAAAAATTACATAAAGAAGCTGATTTGTAAAAGGTAATCAGGTTTGAGTGCCAAATTTTGTCCATCAGATGGCAAGGAAGAGCATTTACTTTGTACACACAGAAAGTCTAAGCATTCCAGAAAGAGGACGCAAAGCAAGAAAGATGAGAGCTGCCTACAATCTGTTTAACACTTATCTCATATTAAGCTCCACAGTGGCCAAACCACTCCTTTCCGGTATGATTCTGGCAATAGCTTCGTAAAAATTTTCATCTGTAAACAAGATAGATAATATGCAACCCTTTTAATCTTTCTTGGAATATAACCTTTATCCAGGTGTTATTTTTCGAACATTTAAACAACAACTTTATAGATTATAATTAGTATAGTGTAAAAATTACACCTTTTATGTCATACTAAATGAAACATCTTTCTATTACCAAAAGTATGACCCAAAATCTCAACAATAACCCTGAGAAATAGCCATAGAAGAATTTTTTTTTTTCTGGAAACAGTCTAGTTTCCACAACTGCTACTCTTCCAGAAAACATGGATCCAGCAGCATTAGGTAATAGAATGAACTCTTCACCTAAAATAAAATCTTCCTTCCAAAACATGTACAAAATTGGAGATGTAGAGGATGCTAATTTTCTCACACACTTTGCTTGCCTTTTTTCAGTATCATGGACCTACCTTCTACTGGCAACGCTGCTACAAAGCCACTGGATTCTACATGCCGCCTGTGTCTCCCAGAGATTTATGTCACCCCACAATTCATACTGAAGTTTTAACAACCAAGTTTTAGCCCTGATGAAGGGGTATACTTTGGCTACCAAGACATGTTGGCTATTCTTTCTCTACCAGTTGTGAGTTTGTTATCAAGAAAAAAAGGATATATGAACTTTTAAACAATATTATTGGGCTTGGTCCTTCCATTCATGCAAACTCCCAGAAATACCCCTGAGGAAAACACAGGACCCTGTGTCGACACACATTGGGGAGGGGCAATGATGGTGATGGCACCTGGAACCAATGTGGAGCTGGCAGCCCATTAGTTGTCAATGAGGCTTGTGCAGAGAAAACTGAGATATTAAAACTGAGTTTTGTACCTGTTATAGCATGGTGCGCTGGAAGCACTAGGGAAATGTGAGTACCCTATACAGCTGTGTATTTTAATAAAATTAAGTTTTAAAAAGATATAAGCACTATCAGATCTTTTCTTTACATACACACTCTGGATGTTTCTGGCTGTCTATGAGGAGACAGCAGCGAGGAAACTTGGAGTGCGCTGTTTGTAGCCCGGGAGTGGCTAAAAAAGCTTACATTGACCTTACTTAACTGTATAGGTCACACTACACCAGGTGAGACTATTCCTGGGGTAGGGGAGCACCTTGTGGTGACACATTGTCTGCTATTCAAACACCAGTGAGGCGTGTATGGAGTGAGAAGCAATTCTTGTGGATTATGACTGGTTTTGAAGGGCTGTATCATAGCTTGCATGGACTTTATTTTGAAATGCACCAATCTGATTAACCATTTTTGCACTGGAATTGCAGGCAAACAGGAATGTATATGTGATTACACCTTGTTTATGTATTACGGTTAGAGTTACATTTTAAGTGTTGTATTATAATACTTTACTCTTAACACTTACCCTTTTTATCTGTTGACACTATTTGTATTTATTAGTATATAGAGCATGACAGCGCTGTATCATTTAAACACTTAATGGGGTTAATGCATCCTATGCATTAAGGTGAAAAAACACCTGGCAGTCACAGGCCCCCCAGCCCCCGTTTTACTTACCGTATTTTTCACTCCATAAGACGTACCTGACTAGGGATGAGCCCGGTGTTCAGGTCGAATGTAAGTTCGACTCGAACATCGTGTTTTCGCCTGTTCTCCGAACAGCGAACAATATGCTGTGTTCGCGGCAAATTCGAAAGCTGCCGAAACACCGTTAAAGTCTATGGGACACGAACATGAAAAATCAAAAGTGCTCATTTTAAAGGCTTATAAGCAAGTTATTGTCATTAAAAGTGTTAGTATGCCTGTAAAGTGGTGCATTTTTCCAGTGTTTAGAACAGTACCACAGCAAAATTACATTTCTAAAGGAAAAATTGTCATTTAAAACTGACCTCGGCTGTAATGTATTGTCGGGTCTCAGCAATATAGATAAAACTCATGGAAAAAAAGAGTATGGGATCTCCCCCTAGTCCATTACCAGGCCCTTTGGGTCTGGTAGGAATATTAAGGGGAACCCCAAACCAAAATGTAAAAAAATGCTGGACGCGGGAGTGCGCCCGCAAGGTAACCCCATCGGGAGAGCATTGGGAGATACTAACCTGTCATAGTATAGAAAGTATAGTATAGAGTATAGAAAGTTTTATACATGTAACAATTGTAAGTAGTGACATCCACAGGTCAGAGGTATGAACACCACAACTACTACTTCAGGGAAACTCATCACTGCTTTTATTGCCTGCTGGAATAGACCTTGAGCCTTCAAAGCCTTCAGACAGTACTGCAGCCACTCTTCTCCATCAGATTACCTAATGCATATAGTAATATGAGGGAATAGGGCCTTTATGACAAGGACACATACAGTAGAGTGAATACCAATGTATTATAACTTAATAACATACTGTAGCCCAGGGAGCTTGCTGTCGTGTGAACTAATCTGCTGAAACTAGAGCTAGATTAAAGCTTTATATACAGGAAATTAGTACACATAGAGAAATGTCTGAAACAGATTCAAGACTGCACCATTCCATCCAGAAAACAAGTCCAGGTAAATACTAAAGCAATTTAGAAAATAGAGGCATCCCAGGGCTGCCGCGATCCTATTGGGGGTTTCCATATAATTCTAGTCTATTTTCTAGAAGGATGATATATATCTAAACAGCAAGAAATTATTTAATTAATGTTGCTACTATAGTATTATACCATACACACGGACGGAATTTCCGATGGAAACAGTCCGATGGGAGCTTTTCATTGGATTTTCCGACCGTTTGTATGCCCATCGGTCTTTTTCTGTCGGAATTTCCGACGGACTTTGGATTGAGAACCTGTTCTTAATTTTTCAGACGGAAAACCTTTCTATCGGATTTTCCGATCGTGTGTATGCAATTCCGACATGCAAAATTCCGACGCATGCTCGGAAACAATTCGCCGCATGCTCAGAAGCATGAAACTTGCCTTTTATAGTGCAGTCGAACGTGTTGTATGCCGTGGTGTTATTGACTGCCGGAATTTGGTGTGACCGTGTGTAGGCAAGACAGTTTGAGCAAAATTCCGTCGGAATTCCAATGGGAAAAACATCAGAGCTTTTTCGAATGAGAATTCCGACCGTGTGTACGTGGCATTAAAGAGACTTTACCTATCTCTTTTGCCAAAATACTCTAACATCTATACATTTTTATTGCTGGCCTTTAGTTCCATATATAGGTTGGTTTATGTAAGGTGATATCTGAGGGTAGTAGGATGGTCGATGTTTTATTTGGATGCATTGTAATTTAAAATAATTGGAATCTAGAACGATTGTAAATTTGCTGCCTTTAAATTTAAAACATTTTACAAAATATCAGAGAAGCAAACTAAAAAAAGGTTAGTATAACATGTTTATTATTTTAACCTCCAAAAAATTGAGACTTTACAATCACTTTAAGTTTCCTGGAGTTGGGCTTTAAGCAGAAAGTTTTTCTCCTAAACAATACAAATATAATTAAAAGCATAGGAATAACACATCGCTGACAACTTACAGTCAAGATAGCGTAATTATGATTAAGGACGTGTCCTGAAAGTTCAGCTGGGAAATGGAAATTATACATAGAGTACATGCGGATATGCTTTATTTAATACATCTGAAAACCACAGTATTCACAAGAAAAATTTGAATACAATTCTATCGCATTATCTGGAGGTTATCATACCAGACAGGCCACTTACATTAAAAAAGGAACGATATTTATACTGTTCATTTTTCTTTATCTTTGTTTGGAGACAATTATCCCATCATACGTCATGCTCTACTCTGATAGTTCATGTTGTTCTTTGTAGTCTAAGCCAGTTGTGTGGAATGTCTTGCTTTCATCAACTTGTTTCCATTTCCACACTTTTCAGTTACACTTTCCCTACGTGGGGGATTCTTCCAGTAAGCATATTTTTTTAAGCAAAGAATCTTAGAAAAAAACATTAGTAATTGGATCTCTTTTTTAAAACATTATCAAACATGTGTTTATTGTAGATATACAGTGTAAGATAGTGTATTGCTTATATCATACAGAGAATTCCTCAAGGGTGAAAGTGAACCTTAACTAAAACAATATAACATGAAGCATAACATATTTTACTACATATCAATGCCTAAAATGTATCTAAACCCAAGAAGTAAAACATTTCAGATTTTGCAGCTCATCATTTTTGTGGTGGCTTCAATATTTTTTTATTTATTTTTTGCCCAGTGATCCTGCCAGTAACAAACTTCCTCTCTTAGGGTGACAGTGCACATTCAACATTATCTGTGGAGGATCAATGATGTTACCCTAGCCCTCTTGCTCCTGAGTTGAACTAAACAACACATCCCTCTCTTATCATCGCTTTAACGTTGGGGGAAAGGTGTTCTGTAGTTCTCAGACTCAAATTGGGAAGGGCTGATAACACTGCTTGATATTTCAGTGTTTTACAGGCACCATGTTGTCTACAAGAAGTTATAAGCTTACTAGATTCTTGGCAGGTGTTTTTTTGCACTTCTTGGACAAATATAACTAAATACTTTTAATGGTATCTTTAACATATCAAAAGGAAGCAAATAAGAATAGTTTATTATTAGGGTATATGTATAATTTAAAGCTGAATCCCAGGCAGATATAAAAAAAAACACAAATGAATGCCAATATTAATTTTTAAATAATAATTAAAGTAAAGCCAAAATATTTTTCTGATTTGGATAGATAAGAAAATGTTTTTGTTTGTTTTTTTGTAATTTGTACCCCATTCAAGTGATTTCCCTTCACTTCTTTTCCTGTAGACACAACAAGAGAGGAAAGCTCCCCAAAAGAGAGGTAAATCACTTTTTTAATAACTTTATTTAACAAGACATTTTCATCAAGATGTTACAGATATCACACGTAATATCAAACATGAATTATGCAATTTTCTTTCCATCTTTTCCTTCCCTTCCACTGTGCGAGAGGTTTCCCAGCCATCAGAATACAAAACCACTGCCAACAGCTATAGCCGACGGAAGTGATCGAATGAAAAAATAAACATCCAATTCAGCAGGAATTTTGATCTATCTATAGCCAGCTTAAGACAAAAGACATAAAGCAACAGTTAACTGATAGGGACTTTATCAATAGCCACCACCTGTGATATAGTATGATATCATACTATAAAGAAGTTGTCTTGATAACATTTTCAATTTTAGGATAATAAGTTGAAATGAACAAAAACTAGCTTACCGGTTCTCCGGTCAGCACTACACTGAAAAATGACTGGTGACATATGATACACACGTTCGGATTTTCCGACGGAAAATGTCCTATCGGACAATGTTGTCGGAAATTCCGACCGTGTGTAGGCTCCATCGGACATTTTCCATCGGATTTTCCGACCGTGTGTAGCCTAGTCCGACGGACAAAGTGCCATGCATGCTCAGAAGAAATTCTGTGACGGAAGCGCTCGGTCAGGTAAAACTACCGTTCCTAATCGACACAGCACATTCGTCACGCTGCAATGTTAAAATGTGTTTAATGCAGCGCATTCTCTTTTTCTTTGCAATGCAAGAAGAATGACGTATTTTAGCTGCTCATATTCACACTGACTTCTCACAAACTTCTTTCTTTATTCTTTTTCATGATTTATTGGCTAGATGTTTTTTATTCGTCAGATCTTAAGAATTTTTTTTAATTTTTTTTAGGATTTGTCATTTATAGTGTTTTTTTTTTTTTTAAATCTAGATTTCCTTTATTTTTTTTTGGTGGGGGGGGGGGTTGTGTGTCTCAACTTATCCCAACACCATAATTATCATTTGTATTTTTAGGCTAAATTCACTAGGAGGTTGTTTGTTGTTGGTGCCCCTTGTTAATTGGACTTTATGATTTGTGAAATGTACCTGTCTACTCACAAATAAACTGTCCTTGTTGAAAAGTAAAACACATAGGCAAGGATTTCTTGAAATCAAAAATAACTTTATTAGGTGTCAGCAACAAACAAAAGAGGAAGGCAGCGATGGAGAAACTTGGGAAATTTGCAAAGCCTTTGACCCCCCACGGCAGACATCATTTTTTTATGTTCAAAAATTGGTGGCCTGAGAAGTACGTATCTTAAGGGAGTGCAATCTGGTCCTGAAGTCCAAAACATCCGGAACTGCAGCAGATGCCATCTATGTCCCCAGGCTGCGGTCATACGAGAGGCTCCATCTTCTCTCAGACCAGACTGAATCCAGGTCGTCACACTCTGGTCTTCCTTCCACGCTTCCTTCCAGGCTGTGGCTGTGGTGCTGGAGGTGTGGCAGAAGTAGGAGGAGGAGCATGGTTACGCAAACATGTGTTGCTGGGGTCATCTCCCCAGCCACCCCCTTATTCAGTATCTTGAGGATGACCTCCTCACACATGCTGCGTTGCCCTGCCTCCATCTCTTTGAGCTTAGTGGCAGCCAAGGAGGCAAAGGCCTCTTCGTAGGTGGGTGTGGCACGTAGTGCCACCAAAGCCTCCCTTATCAGCCGGAGCGCTGACTCCCCCACATCCCCCCTTTCTGGCCTTTTTGTAGGGAAGGCGGAGGGGAGGGACTTAGGATACAGTCAGGCTCCTAGGCCTACCCACCTCTTGGCTGCCACTAACCCCTGCCTCCTCCTGGCTGCCACATTCCACAGCCACCTCCTGGCTCCAGCATTCCACAGCCACCTCCTGGCTTAGGTCTTCCTGTGTATGAAAAAGGGACATAGTTTGAGTTATTTGTTCATCAAACACACACAATTTTCATCTATTGACTGTTGCAAAATGTTTACAAATGGAAACCATAGAATTCTCAGCCCTGCGGTTTATATTCTTGCCCAAAATGTCTCCAACACTACTGTCTGTTGATATGTCAAACACTTTAGAAAATAAGCAATTGGGGATCCTGAATTAAGTGAACATCATTCATTTTTCAAAAATAAAAGGGTCCAAAAATACTATACCTGGCTCAAGCTGGGCTCCTCCACCTCTTCCTGACTGGAAGGCCCAGGTTGGTCCTCGAAAGCCTCATCAGGGGTGGAATGCGTGGAAGGAAGCGTGGAAGGAAGAGTCGAGAGTGACTCCCTGACATCAGCCTGGTCTTTGAGAAAATTGAGCCTCTCGTAGTACCAGAGCCTGGGGACATATACCTCATCTGCTGCAACTCCAGATGCTTGGGACTTCAGGACCTTATTGCGCTCCCTGAAATACGTACTCCTCAGGCTGCCAATTTTGGTTTTTAACTTCTCAACGGTTGCCGTGGGGATCACTGGCTTTACAAATTCCAGAAGTTTCTTCATCGCCCCCTGCCTCTTTTGTTTGTTGCTGTATAGTGGGTGCTTAGCCTGCCACAAAAGGGGCATTTCTCTGTATTTATCAATGAAGAGGGGGAGGAAGCTGACGTCATTGAAGCCAGCCATATTCTCTGCAAGACACAACACCAGACAAAACACTAAATAATGTCAGGATAAACTCTCCTAATCTTCTCCATAAATAAGCCTCAATGTCTAAGCAGTCTAGGCTAGTGATGTACCAAGTTCAAATTGTACCTTCGTTATAGCGATCGTCTCGTGCGTCAGCTCTCTCTCCCCTCTGCTCACAGATCGTCGCTACGACACACGCGTGTGACGTTTTATATACAGTGCGCATGCGTGAAACTCCGCCCGCCCCTGACAATCTTTCTCGTCTATTCCCCACCCCTTCTCTTTACGGCGCAGTGGGGAGAGCACATGGCGGGGACACAGCAGGTGCGCCCTAATAACTATTCCAGCAACGAGGAGGAGGACGAGGAAAGCCCGGAGGCCGAAACGTCCCGATCCCGGAGGCTCAAATTTAAGGCATCAAATGTGTCTTTTGGAGAAATGTTGGAGATGGTGGACATATTAAAGAGGATTGACTATGATGGGAAGTATGGGCCTTACTCGAACCCAAATGTCAGAAAGGCCTTGATCATGGCTAAAGTTGTGAAGAGGCTGCAAAAGAAATTTGGCTTAAAACGATCCAAGGATCAACTGAGGAAACGCTGGTCAGACCTGAAACTGAGGGAGCCCGATCAGTACAGAAAGATCAAGCGAGTTATTAAAAAAAGTAAGTAGTTGTCGTGTGTTGTGCTTTTTTTTTCTTGCTTGCATACTGCTCCATGTGGTTGTTTTTTCTATGTTGTACATTTGAAAATGGCCACTTTCATGTTCGTGTGTCCATTCGATCGTACTCAACCTTGATCGTTCGGCCACTTATAATACGATGTTTGGTGAAGTTGGAGTGAAATACATTGTTTCAGGCCTGTTTTTAGTGAAAGGAAGTTTGTTGTCAATAGAGATGTAATCAAGAATGAAAAGCAAATTTCTTCAATGTAAAGGAGAGGTCACTCAGTAGCTGTTTACCCATCTGGACTCTAGAGCACTAGTGCTGGGACACCCAAACACCCTTTTTATTATGTTGTCCCACACATGTGCTCCAGTGGATACTATAGGGGTGTCTCCATCTGACAAACTTCAACAAAAAGGTAGTAAGTTTTGCACCTTTACAAAGTGACTACAATAATGTTGTTGTCCTTTGAACCTGGCCACAAACAACTATTGTCCGTCACTTCCAAGCAATGTTTGACATTTCCTATTTCTGCCCTCAATAGATTGTTTTGCTAAGTATTCCTTTTGTACATTCTCATAGGGGAGTGAAGACTCGGGATGTCTGAGGACACCAGGAACCCCACACCTCCCAAAGAAGGGGAAATACCAACACCAGAAGCAGAGGAGTAGGAGGAAGGAGAGATAATAGAAGTTGGAGAACTTGTCACCACAACAGGTGAGTGTGGGAGAACACAGCTACTGGTAAGCTAATCAATGTATGCCTGCCTCTTTTACAATAGCCATCTTTTTTTTGTTTGTGTGTTTTTTTAGGTGATGTGGATGTTGTGGAAGAAGAATCGCACTTTACCACTGAAAGTGCACACGTACTCATCAGGGAGATAATGGTGTGCAATCGAGATCTAGATGATATCAAGAAAAACATCAATGATGTTCAACAAAAAATGAAGAACATCATTGATGTTTTAGCGAAAATCTGAAAACGCACAAACTAATTATCACACATTTGTGGGTGTTAATCCCAAAAATTTTTACTTAATAACTGTGCCAAATTTGGAAGATGCACACAGTGTGTCAACATGTGCTAGCTCCCATCATGGTGGATCAATGACAACGTTTTGGGGGTGTAACCACTTTACAAACTACTAAAGTGGCCGAGGTGAAGGGGTTGCACCCTCAAAACACGTCCATTGATCCCCATGATGGGAGATTGCACATTTGGACATTCTAGGCATGTGTTCTTGCATCAAATGCCCATTTTGATCCCCAAACTGTGTGCATGTTCGAAATTTACCTTTTCCAGGGGTGACACCCCATGTGATGAAGGCACGATCAAACACACTTTGAACATAGTCATGTCTGATCTTGTCTTCACTTTTCAAAGTTGAACTTTGTAAGTTCCTATATTCAGTCTGTTTTGTTTTGCTACATGCCTGGTTTTCACAAATGCGCCATGTGAGTAAACAATGTTCTAAAGACCAAAGATCTTTTGAGTTTACCAAAGCATTTTTGAAAGGCACTTGTGAATGTGTTGGAAGTAAAATTTTAACATCTACAAAATGTGTGGCTTCCTTATTTCAAACCAAAAAAGCATTATTTACGTCAAAAGTAAAGGATTTTGGTGGCAATGGGTGTTATTTACTAAAGGCAATTCCAGTTTGCACTGCAAGTGTAGTTTCCGGTGCACTTTTGCAGTGCACTTGTAGTGCATAGTGGATTTGTCTTTTGTAAATGACACCCACAGTGCTTTGTAATAAAACACGTATCACGCCATTTGCAGGAATACACACATTTCTGTCATGGTGATGAAAAGGAGTATTTTGGGTGTCAGTTATGCCCTACAGACCTTACCTAGACAAAATATTAGGTATCACACACACAACATGAGAAGATTCTTTTTCGGAAGAAGAGACTGTAACCTCCTCTCGCCAAAAAGAAAACTACAAATAAGCTAGAACACACCTACAAGAAACACAAGCAGTAAATGACAAGAAATCTTAGGTCTGGTTAAAAAAGATATTTATTAAAAAATGCCTCTCACACATCGTCAGGCATATCAATGGCCCCCCTACCCACAAAGTAGTCCATATAGCTCTCGCAGACTTTGCGGGCATTTAGAGGGGGCAAGCCAGGACATGCAGCTTGAAGGGCTGTGAGGTTGGCATTGGAAGGCATGTCGACATCAGGGCCAACGGCCAGAACATAGTTGGTGCTATGTCGCTTTAAGAAGTTGTGCAATATGCAGCAGGAAAGCACAATGTGGTTCAGTTTATATTCCGCCAAGTTGATAGCTGTCAAAAAGAGGCGGAAGCGGCTGGCCATGATCCCAAAGGTGTTCTCCACCATTCTGCGGGCTCTGGACAACCGGTAATTGAAGACCCTCTGGTCTGGGGTGAGGGTCCTCATCGGGAAGGGGCGCATCAGATGGCTTGTCAACGCAAACGCTTCATCCGCGACAAAGACGAAGGGGAGTCCTTCAGCATTCTCCTCTGGAGGTGGCAAGCACAGACTGCCACTCTGGAGACGCCAGTAGAACTCCGTGTGCGCAATGGCACCACCATCTGAGATCCGGACATTTTTCCCCACGTCCACATACAAAAACTCGTATGTCGCCGACACCACCGCCAACATCCCTATACTATTAAACCCCTTGTAATTATAATAGTATGACCCCGAGTTGGGGGGTGGGACGATGCGGACGTGTTTGCCATCAATTGCACCTCCGCAGTTAGGAAAGTCCCAACGGCTGGCAAAGTGGAAGGTCACAGTCTGCCATTCCTGTGGCATTGAAGGAAACTGTGGAGTCAAACAAGGAAAAAAAAATTGTCAGTTTGCACATAAACATTGCAAGCAGATTAGACACTAACATCTTGGAACAAGATCAGACTTTTAAATTTTAACTTTGAAAGTATTTGCAAACCAAAGTACAAGGTCCCCTTAGCAGATTACTCACCCCCCATCAATCCCCCCACTTCTGATGGGCCATTGACAATAACTAGGGGTTTGGGGGGGGGGGATTGGACAGGTAACCCTCTCCACTTCATTGAGAGTCAATAATGTGTGATAGTTTGGCCAGACCCTCCTTACTTAACACTATTGGCAGCCCACAGGAAAGATAAAAGAATATTCCTAATCCCCCCCCCCCCCCCCCCCCCCCCAAAAAAAAAGGGAAGCACATTTTGACATTCTGCAATTACCTATCAAGCTAATAATAGGAGGAAAATCAAAAAACCAAAACAAAAATAAACATTGTAAAGTATTGAGCCAGCCCCTTGCACTACATGCTTTGCTGAATTCATCCCTAAATATGACCACTATAAAGAGGTAGGTATATAGTGTGTATTGAGCTTGGCAAAGCCAGCAGATAGAGGATTGGTATCATCTGACAGAGCAGTTGGGGGAGGGGGGTTCCTAATGAGTTTGGCTCCCCAAAAAAAAAACATAAATTAAAAGGGACTGCATGAAGTAAAACACACAGCAAACATTTGTGCATATTTTAGGGGGTGTTTGGGGGAAATACTAAGGAGCAGACAAAATACATTGCTTAAGTGACTAGGCCATAGGTGTAGATTGGGCCAGAAGAGCATGCTGGGGAGGTAAGTGAAGGGAAAAATGCATGAAGGACAAAAGGGGCACAGCATATCAGAGCATATTGCAATCATGGTAATTAGGGAAGGAGGTCAAAAATACAAGACATTAGCAAACAGAGCATACATAGAAGGGAATAGTAAAGGAGAAATGTTACCTTAATATAGTCCTCCTGCAGGACCTGGATTATAGCAGAACAGGTCTCTGGAATAATGATTCCCAGAGCCTGGGGAGAGATACCTGTGGAGAACTTCAGATCCTGAAGGCTTCTCCCTGTCGCCAAGTACCTCAACGTGGCAACAAGCCTCTGCTCCGGAGTGATGGCTTGTCTCATGCAGGTATCCTGCCTGCTGATAAAAGGGGTCAGCAAAGCCAAAAGACGGTGAAAAACGGGGTCTGTCATCCGGAGAAAGTTCCTGAAATCATCAGGATTATTCTCCCGGATCTCACGAAGCAAAGGCATGTGCGAGAATTGGTCACGTTGAAGCAACCAATTCTTGGTCCACATACTCCTCCTCGCCCTGTTCATGGACTGGTCTTGGGTCAAAGCTAAAAGCCCGACACCAAGTCCCTGTACAGCACGAACTCTGCGACGAGTACGTACAGGAAACATAGCTCACAAACGGTCGGCTGGTCAGAACGGACAAACAGAAAGCACCGATAAACAACAAGGCCTGAAAGAACGAAATGAATACCAGAAACGAGCAGACAATAAGCAGTGAAAATCAAAGCGTCCTATATCAAGATATAAGCCACAATGACCAACAAATGCGAACTGACTACACGCACCAATAAACAGATACGCATGACAAGCACAAACTGAAGAGCAGTAACGATCTGAGTCAGAAAACTGAAAAGCGTGAATCGTAAGTCCCCAAACCTCTACTAACACGCGATAAACACGGAATCAGCAGAATGAGCCCAACGGGTGCCGGACGTTGTGCTGAACTTGCCTTTTCTAGTCTCGTGGAAGACGGCTTACGTCACGGCGTTCTTGAAGACCGGAAATTCCGACAACGTTGTCCGACCGTGTGTACGCAACACCAGCTTCGGACAAATTCCGACGGAAATGATCCGACGGAAATAGTCATCGGAGAATTCGACCGTGTGTATGGGGCATTAGGCTGACTAAGGACAGAGAACATTTTGTTCCAAAGAGGGAAAAGTGTTGATGAGCTACGTGGCAGTCATGGGGTGAGGTGGGGAATTAAAAAAAGGAAAAGCATTTTTTATGACAGCTGGACACTATGTTTTTATCAAATTTTTTATATTTTAATATTTTGTATTAAATTTAATTCATTTTTTTTTATATATATTTTTAAAATGCATTTATCTCAAGAGACAGCATGCACCTTTTTCATGTGTCAGCGCCAACTGTGGAAGGAAATATACATTTATTACTCCACCTTTTACCCTTTTTTTACCCTAAAAACAGCTTTTGTGTTTGTAAAACTGGCCAATTATCTGGGAGCAGTGGTGGCTGGTGCTCCATTTTTTTGGGGGTCCAGCAAACAAGCCCCCCCCCCCGCCAGGTCGGCACTTACCCCATCCAGGTCGTGGCTTCCCCGACTTCTCCTCCTGGCTAATCAGGTCTTAAGATCCGATGAGGGCAAAAAAACGCGCTAACCCAAACATACGCACACAGTCATATCAGATTAAATAAATAAATTAAACCTAAACCGGCTGCAGAATGGTGGGATAAACACACAATGTAGTATAGGAATAGAAAACTGCGCCAGGTAAAAAACAACTAGTCTAAACAACGAAATGAGAGGAAAAACAATTCACATTGGCAGTGTATGTAACCAATCATTTGGTACTTGAAGTACTATTGACAAAGGATATTTAGTTTGCATTCATATTGACATTGGCATAAGCAAAATAATATTCTTAGGTCAGATAGAACATGCACATCAAGATGTTCACAAAAAAAGTCCAAGAAATATAACTAAAGATGCTTTTAGTCTTAAAGTGGAAGTAAACCCCCCTATCGTTTTCAGCCAAGGAAGCTGCCATCTTTGCCTCTGTTTAATCTTCAACTGCCACAGTGCTGCACATGTGATCCGTTATGACACCAGCCATTGGATGGTTTGACTGTTTGGTTGAGAGCACAGCCAATGTGCAGGTAGCATTCCCGGCATGCCTTTTTTTTTAAACTGTTAAATCGATGGGTTTACTTCCGCTTTAAGATCCACCTGTCCTGATTGGTCCGGGAGGAGAAGCCGGAAGACAATAGCAAATATTGATTCGCTAATGTCACAAGTAGGTGGGTTCAGTGCTCTGCACCCCAAACCCTACCTTTTCTTTTTGAAGCCAATTAGAGCCTCAGGCTCTAATCATGGGCTTAAAAAAAAAACCTCATAGAAACCTATGAGTCCAGCGCTCTGCATGGGGATTAGGGGGCGGTGCACCCGTGCCCCGTTAGGACTGGCCGCCATTGTCTGGGAGAAAAGCAGAGTGTACGGTGTGAAGTTTTTGTGAGTATGAGTAGCAGACTTTGTAAGTTGTCACATCTCTGGAACAAAAGCCTTATGTTCTTGGATTATGGGCCAGTGTGCTTGTGAATATTCAGGAATCACAACTTTTTTTTTTCCTAGGTCTTTCCCCCAAGATAAGGCCCATGATACAACCCTTCGGACTAACTAATGTGCATAACTTAACCACTTACCGACCATGTACATATACGGTGGCAAGGCGGCTCCCCTATACAGAATCACGTACCTGTACGCGATCCTGCACTTTCGGGTCTTGGGCGTGTACGCGTGCACGCGTCCCGCAGGCGACTTGCTCAGTGGAACCAATCAGCGGGTCAAGTGGACATCGATGTCCGCCGGGACCCGCCGATCGCTCCCGAGAGAGGCACAACGGCGGTCTGCCAATGTAAACAAGGTATATTGCTGTTCTGTTAGTATGGAAGGTAAAGATTCTGTGTTTCTGCTCAGCAGGAACACAGATCTCTGCTTTCCCACAGTAAAAACACCCCCCACACAGATATCAAGCTCTCCCTAGGAACACATTTAACCCTTTGATTGCCCCTGATGTTAACCCCTACCCTGACAGTGACAGTAGTAGGGTAACAGTGCATATTTTTAGCACAAATCACTGTATTAGTGTCACTGGTCCCCAAAAAAGTGTCAAAGGTGTCACTTAGTGTCCTATTTGTGCGCTGCAATGTTGCAGTCCTGCTATAAGTCGCTGATCGCCACCATTACTAGTAGAAAAAGAAATTCCATAAATATATCTCATGGTTTAGCGACATTATAACTTTTGCGCAAACCAATCATAATACGCTTATTGGGATTTTTTTTACCAAAAATATGTGGCAGAATACATATTGGCCTAAATTTATGAAGAAGTTCGATTTTTTTAATTTTTTTTATTAGATATGTTTTATACCAGAAAGTAAAAAATATTGTTTTTTTTTTCAAAATTGTCAGTCTTTTTTTTTTTTATAGTGCAAAAAATAAAAACCACAGAGGTGATCAAATACCCCCCCCCCCCCCCCAAAAAAAAGCTCTATTTGAGGTAAAAAAAAAGGACATACATTTTTTTGGGGTACAGTGTCGCAGGACCACGGAATTGTCAGTTAAAGTAATGCAGTGCCGTATCACAAAAAATGGCCTGGTAATGAAGGGGGGTAACCCTTCTGGAGTTGAAGAGGTTAAGGTAGGAGTTTTATTGATTAATGTTAAATAATCTATGTTATTTTTACAGTCTGTCAAGATTTCATAGAGGTTTGACATTATCTCCATGATAGTCTACCCATCTTAACAGCTGCTGAACTACATATTAGACATCCCTCTCTATTTTCTTCCAGAGAAATTCTAGAAATTTGATTTATGTCAGTATACTCTGTAGCTGTTTTAATGATACAGACACTAAGTATCAGACCCTTTAAATAATAAAAAAATAAAGTAAATATACCTATGTGGTTAACTTGAAATGTAGAAGTGGGTTTTGCACCCTAATCTAGACTCCTGTAGCCCAGGTTTTTGATCTTATGTTATCTTGACTGGATTTTTTCTACTGTCTTTATTTTCTTGTCTATAACCCATCCAACTAGCTTGTTTACATTGATAGCACAATTTCTTTCACTTGAATACTTCATTAATCAACCATGATCAATACAAAGTAAGCTAAGCCATGGTGCTGAACTCAAATTTGTTTATACGAGTTATTGGCATGCAATTACAGGTATGTGCAGGGTATTACGACATAGCAGTATTTGCTTTAATACCTCTAGAAAATAAAAGTGATCTCTTATTTCGTACTTAAGGCCCACACCAAATATAGTTTGCCTCAAGGAACCTGTCTTTCCCAAGCTGTGTTCACCATAATTTGAAATATTTTAGGAAGCATAGGGGTACAATAATTCTCATTAAAAATGTATTGACTCTACATTGCTATTGACATTTAGGGCTGATTTATTATTAACCAGTGTATCCTTCTTCATCACAAGCTATGCATTTTTAAGTTATACCCACCCTGTATTTAAAAAGAGAATTCAGAAATTAGCTTACATCATAAATATTTGATTTGGACTGGGGATCTTGATTTTACCCTATACACAAAAGTGTGACAATCCTCCCTCAGTCAAATCATCCAAAATACAATATAAATAATTTTAGGATTTCTAGTTTAATTTACTAATTAATACCTATAGGGATATTAAAGGCACTCTGCTGGGATATTTATCTTTTTTTTTTTTTCAGTAATTTTTTCTGCTATACTATCCATATGTGAATATGAAAGTTAAACAAATGATTCTGTTCTGGCAGTCTTTAAACTAAAACATACTTTGATAACCAAAGTGAGTGCAGATTGCAACCCAGCCTGGGTATGGGTGACACTTAAGGAATCATAACAAAAATGTTACTTCCAGAAAGCACTTAGGAAAACAAAAGAACAATATCGAAGGTCCTTCAAAATCTAAAGCATAAACTATATTCTATTGAATTATCCCTGGTATCTCTTTTTAGACTTCATGTGATGCATTGCCATCTACAATCAAATTCACATCCCCAGTCACATAATACTTCTTCACTGGATAGATTCACTTCACAATTACAAACAGGCCCAGTTTCTTTACGGAAATCAATAACTCCAAAATTACAGTCATGTGGGAATAAGACAGAGACCATTTCCAGGGCTATCCTCTTTCTCCTAATCCAGTGGTCATGTAGTGTCATCTAACAGTTGCTCAGGAGCAGTATACAAACAGAAAATATAATATAGTGTATTACTTTGGTGTAAACCCAAAATTATTTTGCTAAAAAACTAAGATATTAAAACTTTAATCCAGTCACGCCATTGTCCTTGCTTACCAGGCATATATACCCTTTCACCAAGAAGTGGGTTTAATTAGCTGTCTCCACAAATAAAGTTTAGTGCCCCTTTGAAACCACAAGCATCACAAGAACATCTAACAGAAGGAACTCTCACCAGACAGATTTGACTCCCTTCCTCAGTAAGATGAGTCAAGAACTGCTCAATCCATATACTAATGGTCAATACACCTTAGCAGTCCCTCCAGTCACAACCCCATAAAAGGTCCACTATATGTCCTGAAATGAGTTTCCATTCAGCAGTTTTAACTCAACCAGGTTGAACTGGATAGACTAGTGTCTTTTTTCAGCCTAGCTAACTATGTAACTATGTAACCAAAAATACTCCCATAGTGTATTTAGCTTAAAAAACAAAGTGTTTCTTTTAAAATATAACTCACATGAAATCATAGTAATTTTTCCTTTAAAGTGGTTTTAAACCCCTTAAAACCACTTTAACCTACAGGTAAGCCTAGATTAAGACTTACCTGTAGGTGCAAGAAACAGCTACCAAACCTAAAAGGAGATTATTTGCAGGAATAGCGGCACCGATGTCTACGGTGCATGCACCCTAGACATCGGGTGCAGGCGCACTGAGGATGCCGTTTCTAACGGCGATCATGCCGTTAATGGCAGCACCAGCGTGCATACGTGGAAGTGATGTCATTGCGGCTCCGGCCAGTCACAGCGCTTTAGCCACGATACCCAGAAGTCACTCTGGGATAGATGGCGGCTTCGGAGGAGGCAAACGAGGGCCGATGCCGGGGCTTTGATCTCAGGTAAGTAATTTATAATGAGCTAGTATGCTATGCATACTAGCTCATTATGCCTTTGTCTTGCAGGGTGTCTTTTTTTAAGAGGCTTTACTTCCTCTTTAAAACACCAGCATCTGAGATCGGCACTTCTGGGTGTGCTGTGTGATGAAGTCACTTCTGGACTCGAAGTGAAGTGAGCTATTTAAAGTGGTTCTAAAGCCTTAAGATAATGCATACTATGCCTTAAGGTGTCTGTGTCAATGGACGCAGCAGCAGGACTCATGAGCTAGAACGCACGGGTGTCCCCAGGGAAAGCAGCTTTCCCTAGGGTCACCCCATGAAGAGGAGGGGCCTGGAGTGCTGGCTGGGGACCCCAGAAGGAGAGGCTCAAGGCTGCTCTGTGCAAAACCATTGCACAGTGCAGGCAAGTATAGGTATGTTGTGTTATGTTTCATAAAAAACAGAAAAAAAAAACAGAAAAAAAAAAACAAGCTTTTTAACCCACTTCTTGGTGAAGGGGTATATATGTCTGGTAAACAGGGACATTGGCATGAATTTAATTAGTGTTTTAATATCTTTATGTGTATTATTTTTGACAAAATTATTTTGGACTTGCACCAACATACTACACTATATTATCCTTTCTGTTTTTGTAATGTTCCTGAGCAAACGTTGCATGGCACTATATGAGTACTGGGTTAGAAGAAAGAGGAGTGCCCTGGGACGGTTTATGTCTTATTTACGTGTGTGGTGGGAGTCATTGATTTCTGCAAGAACACTCAGATTGTTTGAGTGTGTATGTGAATCCATCCAGTGAAGAACGATATTTGATTATCCTGTCCGTTTCAAACTCTGGTTAGGAAAGTGTTTCTTGACTCAATTATTCATATGGGGTCAATATTTATTTATTTATTCGTGAGCTTTCATCTTTAAAATAAACTCACAAGAATCATGGAGTTGTGGTGATTGACCAAAACATATTTGGAAGGACTTTTATTGACTTCACTTATTAAATCTGCACTATTATCACATTACCTTATGGACATTATACAATTTTCACATTATTGCTTTATTATATATACACTCA
The DNA here is from genome assembly GCA_028564925.1 of Lithobates sylvaticus. Taxonomy (NCBI): domain Eukaryota; kingdom Metazoa; phylum Chordata; class Amphibia; order Anura; family Ranidae; genus Lithobates; species Lithobates sylvaticus. The sequence goes on from CM053028.1 coordinate 164,533,778, forward strand.
ATTCGCGTTGAAAGTTTTCAATATTTAGTGTGAAAGTGGCACTGGAACACATTTATTTATAAAGATTTGATATAAATAAAATAAATATATAGAATATCAGTTTCGAAATGTATAAACTTCAAGAAAACTCATACAAAATTAAACAAAAGTTTCCCATTAATATTGTGTAAACCTGAATCTTGATCTAAATCAGTGGCTGGATCTCACAGTGTATGGCAGCCTTTAAAGTCTCTTCATTAACAATATAAAAAGATATACAATGATGGCCAAGAAGCCTGAAATAGCTTAGGTTGCATCTGCACTATAAAGTGGTACTAGACGCACAGTTAGTCAAAGGATGAAAATTAATGATTTGCAGGGCTTCACAATCCATTCAGTTTAACATAGAAATGAAAGGCAAAACGTGTATACATATAAAAACATTATAAATACATTTTTCCCTTTTTTTATAAGTGATCCCATACCCTCTATTCTCAGCTGCATAGGGAGCTCAGAGAGTTGGGGAGGAGAAACAGCAGCACACTGGTCTTCCCAATTAATGGCTGTGCAGGGGGAGCATGTCAGCACAAGTGTAATCATTGGAGGAGAGCAGGCTGAGTTCACAGCATAAAGATCTGACCACGGTGTGCTCTCCTGCCTAGTGTTGTCAGTTTCTAATAGGAAAGCAGAGGGACTGGCAGGACCACAAAGGAGTTCACACAAAGGAAGTGACATAAACAGAATAGGATACTTTTCCATACAAGTAAATGGTACAGCAGGCACATATCAGAAATATAAAATGCTGGAGTAACAAAATTATTTATTTTTTCTCCTATTGTCTCCTATATATCATTATTTGCATTTCAATGGATCGTAATAAAATAAATCTTTATTCTCTCCCTTTGATCTCATCAGCATTCAGACTTTACAAAGAATGCAACAAGAAATGTAAGGGTGCAATTAGGGTGGCTAAGATAGAACACGAATTCACACGAGGAGAGCAAAAAAAATCCTAAGAAATTATTTAAGTATATAAACAGTAAAAGAGGGAGGACAGACCTTATTGGCCTCATAAAGAATGATGAAGGGAATCTGGTTACTAAGGATGGAGAGTTGGCAAAGGTATTGAATTTATTCTTCCCCTCAGTCTTCATAAGGGAATCAGGGGGCTTCAGTAACCAGAACTGCAGTGTTTATCCTCATGACACATCTCAGGAAGCACCCCCACGGCTAACAGAGGACAAAGAGGATTAGAAATAATCTTGGAAAACGTAACATTAATAAGTCACCGGGACCAGATGGCTTACACCTGAGGGTCCTTAAGGAACTCAGTCAAGTAATTGCAAGACCATTCTTCCTAATTTTTACTGACAGTCTACTGACTGAAATGGTACCAGCTGATTGGAGAAAAGCCAATGTAGCACCACTATTTAAAAAAAGGGCCAAAATACATCCCTGGGAATTACAGACCAGCTAGCCTAACATCAATAGTATGCAAGGTCTTGGAGGGGATAATAAGGGACTATATACAAGATTTTAGTAATGAAAACAGTATCATTAGCAGTAATCAGAATGGATTCATGAAGAATTGTTCTTGCCAAACCAATCTACTAACCTTCTATGAGGAGGTGAGCTGCCATCAAGATAAAGGAAGGCCTGAAGACGTGGTGTATCTGGATTTTGCAAAAGCATTTGACACAGTTCCCCATAAACGTTTACTGTACAAAGTAAAGTCTGTTGGCATGGACCATAGGGTGAGTACATAGATTGAAAACTGGCTACAAGGGCGAATTCAGAGGGTGGTGATAAATGGGGAGTACTCAGAATGGTCAGGGGTGGAAAGTGGGGTCCCCCAGGGTTCTGTGCTGGGACCAATCCTTTTAATTTGTTCATAAACGACCTGGAGGATGGGGTAAACAGTTCAATCTCTGTATTTGCGGGCGATACTAAGCTAAGCAGGGCAATAACTTCGCTGCAGGATGTGAAAACCTTGCAAGAAGATCTGAACAAATTCATGGGGTGGGCAACTACATGGCAAATGAGGTTTAATGTGGAAAAATGTAAAATAATGCATTTGGGTGGCAAAAATATGAATGCAATCTACTCACGGGGGGAGAACCTCTGGGACAATCAAGGATGGAAATGCACATGGGGGTCCTAGTAGATGATAGGCTCAGCAATGATAACAAAGCAAACAGAATATTGGCATGCATTAAAAATGGGATTAACTCAAGAGATAAAGTGATAATTCTCCCCCTCTATAAAACTCTGGTCCGGCCTCACCTGGAGTATGCTGGGGTATGCTGTCCAGTTCTGGGCACCAGTCCTCAAGAAGGATGTACTGGAAATGGAGCGAGTACAGAGAAGGGCAACAAATCGAATAAAGGGACTGGAGGATATTAGTTATGAAGAAAGGTTACGAGCACTAAAAGGGGTTGTAAACCCTTGTGTTTTTTCACCTTTATACATCCTATGCATAAAGGCGAAAAAACACCTGGCAGTGGCCAGCCCCCCGTTTTACTTACCTGAACCCTGGAACTTCATCCGGCTGGGATGCGCTCTTCCTCTGCCTGGGGTTCTCGGCTCTTGTTTGGATAGACTGATAGCAGCACAGTCATTGGCTCCCGCTGCTGTCAATCAAATCCAATGACGCAGGCTCCGGGGGGGCGGGCCGAGTCATACATTAGGCCCCTATGGATGCCGAATGATGGACACGGGAGTATGCCCGCAAGGTAACCCCCCGGGAGAGTGCTTCTCCTAAGGGGTTATCTGATGTGGAAAGAAGCTGCGAGAACCGCTAAGGGACCCCAGAAGACGGTGTTTGGGGCCAGTCTGAGCAAAATGAGCTGCACAGTGGAGGTAAGTATGACATTTTTGTTATTTTTTTTTAAATAAACAAAGCTTTACAATCACTTTAACTTATTCTCTCTGGAGAAGAGACGCTTGAAAGGGGATATGATTTCAATTTACAAATACCATACTGGTGACCCCACAATAGGGACGAGAGTTTAATAAGACACTCATTAAAATTAGAAGAAAAGAGGTTTAACCTTAAACTGTTTAGAGGTTTCTTTACTGTAAGAGCGGCAAGGATGTGGAATTCCCTTCCACAGGCGGTGGTTTCAGCAGGGAGCATCGATAGTTTCAACCTCACTATGTAACCATGTATTTGGCTGATGTTTTTCTCCTTTTTCCTCGCTGTCTGATTAAGATAAAGGTCATTCTTCGGGCACACTGCTCTATGTGTCTTTCTGACACTTGAACCGCTATGTGCCTGTGTGCTTTGTTTGTACTTCTGCCAATGCGGTCTTTTTTTCTATGCCTGCCTTTCCCCATCTTGCAACAACAACAAGCTTCAAACTGGCGTTACAGGAATTTCTCCTGGTTGCCATGGGACCAACCTTGCTTCAGTGGGAGGTGACGTATCACATGACGGCGTCACATGGCCAGGCTTTTCGTGCCTTGGGTGATGTCATCTTCCCGGCGCCTCAGTTCTCCACTTGACAGAGACCAGATGCGGCATTGGTTGCGGTGCCGCTTGGTGTGCCATCGGCTCAGGGGGGCCTTTCAGGAGCTATGGAGGATGGTGGTCTCACGCACAAACGCCCATACAGCCACGCCCCACAGACAATTAGTGAACACATATTAGCTGCGATTTGCAGCTCATTTAGGTGCTTCTTATGGGAGACATCAGTTGCACATTGAACTGCTGGAGTATAAGGTATTGTTAACCACTTTGACTGTCTGTCTTTTTACTTATCACTGTTACCTAGTACCTCTGTATCTTTGAGGTTTACCTTCATTAATCCAACCTCATGTTTACTATTGATGCCAAGACTGGGCATCACAGTCCGATTTAACATACTCTTATCCAGTCAAGGCTCTATTTACGCCTTTCATCTTGGCCCTGGGATTTTCTTTATGTGACAAACACTCCAACAATTAATTGATACCTCTTTGAGATATTTCACTGATATCATCACCATATCCGGAGATTCCATCTAGTTTATATGACTACGTTATGTCTAGGACTATTTTAATTTCCCTTTTTTACAAATTAAAGGTTGTCATTTTTTATACTGTCTTACTACCCATACCTCAATTACTGACTGTATACATATATCGTTTTTTGGAGCCAGTGCTGAGACTCATCGATCCTCCATTTGCCCTGGCCCCATCCTCCATTGCCTACCGGCACATCTCCAGCTGATTCTGTCTTTTCTGTAATTGAGTCATGACCCCCATTTGTTCAATCATCAGCACATAGGGTCAGTATGTTTTTCATTATGTATATGACCTTTCTATATTTACCAGTGAATCATGTTCATGTTTATAATTATGTATATTCTATCATTTTAGATACATTTTGAAAAATCTGGAACTGTATTACCTATTGTCCCTGAAGAAGACCTTAATTTATATTCTCTGTTGAAACGCGTTTATTTTCTTCTGTCCCACCACTATGGACAATTGATCATTGGTTTGATTCAATGTTGTTATTCATGCTATGTGCTTGTTTTTATGTGATTAAATTTTTTATCTGATACTTTATTAATAAATTGTATACTTTTCTACTACATTTCCTGTTTCTGGCCTGTCAAAATCCCACCCCTTGAGGAATCCTTTGTTTACTATCTGTACTGAGGATGTGGACCTGAAACAGTAATTTCAGTTAGTTGGCAAAACAATTTTTCAAACATTTTAAAGAGTTTAGAATGCCCAGGGGAGGGAAAGGGTCAGCAATCATATAGCCAGTGTCACTGCTGGCTGCCGATCTGTAGCCCAAACAGAGAGCTGTCTGCTACAACTCAGTCCTTGTGCTGTGAGCTCGCTCTCAACACATAAATAATGGCTATATGGGTGGCAAATGGGATTTAAATTCCATTCTTTTGTGGCCACACACAACTAAAAGCAAAACTTTTTATTTTTTTAATTTGGATAGAGTATGGAGGGGTTATAACATCTGTCAGTTTTTTTGCCATCTGTGTCCCATTGAAGAGATTGCCCTTCACTTCCTGTTCCATTGTCAAAACAGGAAGATAGAGGAAAGTGTGAGAATCCCTGCTTGTCCCCATTGAAAGATTACTCCTCTATTCCCGTTCAGGGGACAATCCAAAAAAGATCTTCTTTCCCTTTTTTATTCTCGGTCATAACAGTCAACATTACAAAATAGAAAGGGAGAATCTCCCTAACAGGGGCAGAGGTAGCAGTAAAAAACATTTCAGATGTTCTAATCTCTTTCTACACTATCCAATAAAAAAAAAAGTTTTGCCTTTAGGTATAATTTAAATTTAATAACAACAAAAATAACGGTTTTCCATATGATGCAATGCATAATAGCACAGGATCAGGAATAGTTCATGCACAGAATATCCAAAGAAAGATATATTTTTACAGAATTATTCAAAATCTGCCAAATATCATTTGTTTATAGTCAGGCTATTTTTTAACTGGATGACGATTCTAAAATTCAGTCCTTATGGCTGTAATGCACTAATTTTTGGTTGCTACAGCAAAGATATGTTGTCAAGGCATATTATTTATGTTTACCAATGCCGGGGTCTACAAAACACAAGCTTCTATGAAACGTTAACCCAGGAAAATAGATCTAAAAATGCTGGAATGTGGGAAAATATTCATAAATATATGTGGAAACGTTAGTTGGCTCTGACCATATTGATTGTTAAAAGTACACTATAAAATCACAATTATGTTACTGGTTGGCACTTTCCTATTTTTTCCTTATATAAATATGTTATTGCTGGACAATCATGTAGCTAAATGAATGCATTGCTGAATGTGACCTGCTGATCAAATTACATAAGGTTTCCATTGTGGTTACGAACAGAAAAACATTACAATGGTTCAGTATAAAAAAAAACACACATTATTTTGCAGTGACAAACATATAGCAAAAAGCTCTGCTTTCAAGGTCAGCTCAAATAAGTTTCTACTTTTATATAATCCATATTATCCACTTGCCGCCTGCCCTATTGTGTGTTGACGTCTGCAATGTGGCTCTGTTATCCTGACTGGGCCTCATATGATGTCCAGCAGGAGAAGCCGCTCGTGAGCGCCCCCGAGGGAACACAGCAATGCGATCGTGGTGCTGTGTGTCGCTCTGACACACTGCATCTCTGATCATATTAAATAGCCTATTGGCAACTACAGGACTCGTGGAGGATCACACATTTAAAAGAACGTGATTATACTTGTTTTTCATCGGTCCATGGTTCCTCCTCAAGGATAGACTAAGTTCTCATCGAGCACCAGTTAGTGCAAGCGCTCAAAAAGGCAGAAATTAAATCTATGACTCTATAAGATCATGCTCCGGTGATGATACAGCTGGAGATGAGAGGGGACTCTAGAGCTGGACCGAGGACAAACTGGAGGTTAAATGACTCCCTGATACAGGAAGAGGAAACAATTAGCAAGATCGAGCAGGAATTAGAGAGTTTCTTTAGGGACAATGAGACGCCAGGAATGCCCATTTCGGTAGTATGGGAAACCCACAAAGTGGTAATAAGGGGGATTTTAATAGGAATTGGGGCAGGGAAAAAAAAAGAAAGGGGAAAAAGGAAAAAAGAGCTGTACACCAAAATAAAGGAGCTTGAGCAAAGCACAAGGCCCCAAGGGATCCTAGACAGACAAGAACTGGCAACGGTAAAGAGAGAACTAGAAGAACTTGTAGAACAGGAGAGGAAAGCTGCATACCACATAATAGAGAAAGAAACATACCAATGGGGAAATAGAGCAGGTAAATGGATGGCCAGGAGGGTGAAAGAAAAGCAGAATAGGACTTTCATAGAAAGGGTCAGAGATGCAAAAGGGAATATACAAATCTCCTCCCCCGATATAGCACGCACATTCCACTCCTACTACAGCATTTTATATAAAATTAAGCAGAAGGAGGAAGGGAAAGTAAAGCAGAGAGAAGACATAAGGGAGTACCTGCGGAGCCTGGACCTCCCTAGGGGCGAGAAAGAAGAGATGGAGGGACTAGAAGCCCCCATCACGTTAGAGGAAGTCGAGAGAGCAATTAAAAATACCGCCCTATGAGGAAGCCCGGGCCCCGACGGCTATCCCATTCGGCATTATAAAAAGTTCAGTAAGCAATTAGCACCAAAACTACGGAATTATTTCAATACGATAGGGACTGGAGAGAATTTCAGAGAGGAGACACTCTTGGCACATATTACCTTAATCTTAAAAGAGGGGAAAGACCCTATGGCAGTGGAAAGCTACAGGCCAATCTCACTATTAAATTCAGATTTAAAGCTCTTCGCTAAAATAATAGCTGAAAGATTGAAATCATATCTGCCAAGGTGGATCCATAGCGACCAGGTGGGGTTTGTCCAGGGGAGGGAAGGAAGGGATAATTCACTAAAATCCATAATGTTGATACAGGAAGCTACACGGAGGGGTCCCCACAAAGTCCTTATGTCAATAGATGCCGAAAAGGCTTTTGATAGGTCGATTGGGGTTTCCTCTTTGAAACGTTGAGACACCTGGGATTAGGCGAGAAGATGATGAGATGGATTGAATCCCTCTATTGTCATCCGAGGGCCAGAATAAGAGTTAACGGCACCCTGTCCTGCCCCCTTGAATTGTTCAACGGGACAAGACAGGGTTGCCCACTCTCTCCACTGCTATTTATAATAACGTTAGAACCCCTATTAGTAGCAATACGCAAAAATCAAGATATCCAAGGAATCAGGGCAGGTGAGGGGGAGCACAAGGCGTCTGCATATGCGGACGATGTGCTTCTCTACATCTCCAGACTGAGTATATCAATACCCATGGTGCTGGAGGAGTTAAAACGGTATGGTAAGTTGTCAAATTTTAAAGTAAATATGACAAATTTGGAGATATTAAACTTAAACCTATCAATAGAAGAGCAGAGCGCTATTCAAGCCAAATTACCATTTAAGTGGTGCAAGAAAGAACTGGGATATCTCGGAATAAATTTAACAGCTCAAGTGGGCGACCTTTTTGAAAGTAACTACATTCCCCTTTTAAATAAAATTAAAGAGCAATTAAATAGGTTGCAATATAAAGTAGACATGTGCAAACTGAAATATTTCGTTTTGGAATTTCGTTTTCGTCCGAAAAATGTATTTATTTAGTTACTCCCGAAATTCGTTTTTATTTATTTTGTTTTTCGTTAAAAATTGCATTCGTCCGAAAATCCAAATGAATTAAGGTCGAATCTGTCATTGAAGGCTTATGGTGTCTGTCGAAAGTTCAAAGAAGATTCGACTGAGCAGCTAAACTCTATGACTCTGTATAGTTTAGCTGCAATTCCACCCAATTCCAGCAGCAATCTTTCCTCTCTACGTCGAATCTTTCCTTTCTATGTCGAATCTTTCCTTTCTACGTCGAATCTTTCCTTTCTGCGTCAAATCTTTTCTCTCTATGTAGAATAATCTTGGACTAATAGAGTTAAAGTTAGGCACCTTCGACCACAGGTTCAATGGACACAGATTGTTATTGTCAGCGTCGAATCTCCTATCTATATCGAACTGTTGTCACAACGAAAATAAAGCATTTGTTTATGTCGGATCTTTCGTTTTTCGGATTCTGCACTTTCGTTATAGTTTGTTAAAACGATAACGAAAATACCTGAAATTCGGACGAAAATGCATTCGGACGAAAACGAATGCACATGTCTAATATAAAGCACTATCATGGTCAGGGAAGATAGACGCAGTGAAAATGTTTATCTTACAGGTATTTATCTACACTTGTCAGATGATTCCAATCTCCATCCCACAAAGTTACTTCAGAAAATTAAAATCTATGATAATAAAATTCATCTGGGCGCGAAAACGGGCACGAATTGCGTTTAATATAATGACGAGAGGAAAAGATAGAGGGGGCCTAGCAGCACCAGATTTAAAAAAATACTATGAAGCTATTGTGATCTCGAGAGTAATAGATTGGGTGCATAATAAGGAGGATAAGAGTTGGGTTAAGTTAGAAATGAGTTTAAGTCGAACAAACACGGGGAAAATTATATGGATACCGCAACAATGTTGAGAGTTAGGACCAAACACAAATTTACTTACAAAAAATTCACTAAAGGTTTGGGACGTAATACAGAAGAGGCACAAATGGGACTATAATTCACCATTAATTTCACTATTAGACACAAACTTCTTCCCACCCGGGAAGGAGGAGCACCTATACTTCAGTAGGTGGGCCAATAATGATAATCTGAGATTGCAGGATGTGATGGAAGGAAATAGATTGTACACGTATAGCGAAATCACACAGGGGTGGGGACAGAAAGCACTAGACAGATGGAGATACACTCAATTACAACACTTCGTGGGGAGTTTGTCAAGGCCACTACGAGGGAAGAATCACATGAGACCCTTAGAGAAATTACTAGAGTCACCACAAAGCTTAGAGAAAAGGACATCAAAAATATACAAAATATTGTTGCGAGAGGCAGACCACGAGTTTCCAGCTTACCTAGAAAAGTGGGAAAAGGAGATAGGCCCGCTAAGAAGTGATGAACACAGGGAAAAGATATTAAGGCTAGTACATTCGACAGCAAAAGACACGCAAACAAGGGAAATGTCATACAAACTCTTAGTGAGGTGGTATGTAACCCCACAGAGAGCAAATGTATATAGCGAAGACAACTCCCCAACATGCTGGAGAGGGTGTTCGGTAGTTGGAACGTTCCCACACATGTGGTGGGAGTGTCCCAAAATACAAAATTTTTGGGATCAAGTAATAGAATTAATTGGCCAGATAACGGGGGAAAGGGTCTATAAACAACCATGGGTGTGCTTGTTTAACGATACAGAGATGGGAGTGGGTTAGTACCGCACGACTTTAACTCCCTACTTATTGAATGCAGCAAAGGCACTGATCCCCCGTTGGTGGAAATGTCCGAATGCCCCATCTATGAAAGCATGGATAGAGAGAGTGGAGCAGATATGCGCTATAGAAGAGTCGATTCATAAGCTAGAAGACACAGAGGGGAAACACCGAAAGAAATGGAAACAATGGAGAGAGTTCAGGAAAACAGACAGATACCTGCTGGAAAAAGAGGTCTGAAGGGAACAGCAGGAAGCGAGCGAGAGCGAGATGGGGTAGGCCTTCCCCCCTTTTTGTATGTCTTTTTTTTTTTTGTCACTTAGGGGAGCGGGGAAGAGGGTGGGACAGGGTATGGGAGGGTAGATCCGAAGGATGTATTACGATGTCAAATGATTGTAAAAGTGTAACTCACGTGTAATATATTTAAAATATGAAAATAAAGAATATATTAAAAAAAATATTAAATAGCCTATGACGGAGGCTCTTAACCATCTGATCAGCTATGACCAATCACAGCAGATCACAGCGGTAACCAGGAAGTGCCGGTAATCGGCTTAACTCGGTTCACGCTGACAGGGAGAGCCGATCGGCAGTTTTCCTGACAGAGGGGAGGTCTACGCTGATAATCAGCGTATTGATTATCAGCGCAGACCCCATCAGAGGTGCCCATCATGAATTCTAATCAGTGCCCATAAGATGCCAATCAGTGCCCATCAAAATGCCAATCAGTGCCCATCAGTAATGACTGTCAGTGCCTCCTCATCAGTGCTGCCTATCAGTGCTGTCTATTAGTGCCCATCAGTGCCACCTATCAGTGCCCATCAGTGCTGTCTATCATTGCCCACCAGTGCTGCCTATCAGTGCCCATCAGTGCAGCATATCAGTGCCCATCAGTGCTGCATATCAGTGTCACCTATCATTGCTGCATATTAGTGCCTCCTCATTATTGCCCACCAGTGCCACCTTGTCAGTGCTACCCCACCAGTTACCTGATGGACATGCCCGAGGTTGTTCTAATATCTCCTATAGAAATCTTTCTCAAGTAAAGAATAATTTACATAAATCTCCATTAGTTGACGTATGGAGAATTCTAAACCCTAAAGGACGTGATTATTCTTAGTATTCTAAAATTCACGATTCTTATTCCAGAATAGATAATATTTTTATAGATAATCATCACCTTCCTTTAGTAAGGTCAGCCAACATAGGGACCAGTACTGTTTTGGACCATGCCCCTGTAGGCCTGTACTGGCCATCAGGTCTACCGGGAGATTCCCGGGGGGAGCGATTGGCTCAGTGGGCCGGTTGTCAGACAGTGTGTCTGACTCACTACACTTCTCTCAGTCTCCGCCGCGGCTGGAATCTCTGTGTCTGTAGTGTGTGTTTATGTATAATGCCGGCAGCGGCCGCGGCTTTGCTCTTGCACCTGGGCCGGCACAGAAGCACCTTCCCCTCGTGATGCTGCCACTCACTCCCCCTAACATTACAGGCAGCCTCCTTGTCCCTTGACGTCACTCATGGCCGGAGGGCGGAGGCGGCCCGGGGACATGGGAGGAGCCATACTGTAGCAGCTGCTGTCCAAGCTTAGCTGCCTGCGACTGCAATCAAGAAGAGAAAGCGCCGCCGAGGAGGAACCATAACATAGCTTGCAGCAAGTCCAGGACTCCAGACAGCAGCACAGTCAGGGACAAAGAAAAGTCCATCACCAGTGTCATACAAGTAAGCATTAAATAAGCTAATCAAATGCTATACAGATGCAGGCTGCATGGCAGCATGATTAATAATAAACTGAGTCTGTTACTGCCAGTGTCTGTGATATCTGTAATATGCAGCATGGCAGGGGGAGGGGGTAGGGGTAAATGTACTGCCACTGGTCACGGTAATTGATTAATAATTTAATGCCACTGGCCACGGTAACTGATTAATAATTTAAGGGTCACGGTAATTGATGAATAATTTAATGCCACTGGTCACGGTAATTGATTAATAATTTAATGGCCATGGTAATTGATGAATAATTTAATGCTATTGGTCACAGTAATTGATTAATAATTTAATGTCACTGGCCACGGTAACTGATTAATAATTTAATGGTCACGGTAATTGATGAATAATTTAATGCCACTGGTCACGGTAATTGATGAATAATTTAATGCCACTGGTCACGGTAATTGATGAATAATTTAATGCCACTGCCACGGTAACTAATTAATAATTGAATGCCACTGGTCACGGTAACTGATGAATAATTTAATGCCACTGGTCACGTTAATTGACGAATAATTTAATGCCACTGGTCACGGTAATTGATGAATAATTTAATGCCACTGGTCACGGTAATTGATTAATAATTTAATGCCACTGGTCACGGTAATTGATTTTTTTTTGCAATTGCGTATAGTTTATATACTGTTTTTGTGTGTGTTTGCAAAATTAAAGTGGGCCAGTCTGGATGAAGTCCAGGGCCAAATTTTTGTCCCAGTCCAGCCCTATGCCCCTGTGTCAATTAGCTTGATAGTTTCTGGGCAGCCAAAACAACAAGACGTCAGATTATGCGGATCTCTCAACCTTGCTTTTTTGCGAAGATTAAATCATCTGAAATATCTGAGCTCACTATGTGGGAAGCATATAAGGTGTACATGAGGGGGAAGTTAAATGAATTGGGCGCTAGGAAGAAAAAAGAACAACAAAAAAATGACAGATCTGCTGCGACAGATGGCTGATTTAGAGAGGATACATAAACTTTCTCTTCAGCGAGTTGCCCTGGTAAATCTTATGCGGAAACGCGAGGAACTAAAACTACTACTTGAAGCGGATTTTAAAAGGCGCTCCCAATTTGTGTCACAGAGATGGTATAAATGGGGAGATAAACCAGGCAATATTCTGGCAAAAAAACAGCTACCTTTATTTCTAAGATTAAATCCCATTCTGGGGAGTAAGCGCATACCTCCTCCGATATTGTACAGATTTTTTGTGATTTCTATGCAGATCTGTACAATGTGAGAGATAAATCAAACCCTGAGCCCATAGGAAAGACACAGAAAAATTCTATACAATACTATCTACAACAAGCACAGTGAAACTTACAAACGAATCCCTCCAAAATATGGAATCTGAATTCACGGAAGAGGAGTTTTATGCAGCTTTAAAGTCAACACCGACGGGCAAATCCCCAGGCCCGGACGGGTATACAATTTCTTATTAAAAGAAATTCAAGGAGTTTCTCGTTCCACGTCTGACTGCCTATGCCAATTCCATTGTGAGATCGGAGGTCTTTTGTCCAGAGTCACTTAGGCCCCTTTCAGACTGGGGCGGGAGCGGCGTCGGCGGTAAAGCAGCGCTATATTTAGCGCTGCTTTACCGTCGTTTTAGCGGAGCTATTTAGCGGCCGAAAAAGGGTATAGCCGCGCTGCCCCATTGATTTCAATGGGTAGGAGCGGTGAATACACCGCTCCTTCACCGCTCCAAAGATGATGCTTGAAGGACTTTTTTGACCGCCCTGCAAGCGCACCACTCCAGTGTGAAAGCCCTCCGGTTTTCACACTGGAGTGAAAGGAGTAGTTTTTTTCAGGCGCTATACAGGCACTATTTTAGTGCTGTAGCGCCTGAAAAACGCCTCAGTGTGAAAGGGGCCTTACTGCACACATATCTGTATTACCAAAGCTGGGGAAATATTTATATAGCTGTGGAAGCTATCACCCAATATCATTACTTAATGCGGATATAAAGCTATACGCGAAGGTCCTAGTGACTAGATTACTTTCCCTGATCCCGCACTGGATAGGACTAGACCAGACAGGTTTTGTCCCCGGCTGTGAAGCTAGAGATAATACCTTACAAATCCTGCCCATAATCTCCTATGTTAGGAGCAGTTCCACCCTGTTACTTTTAACTGACGCCAAAAAGGCATTTGACAGGGTGGACTGGAAATATTTGATGAGGACTTTGAAGTTTTTGGGAATAGGCCCAAGAATGTTTCACCAAATTGCATCTTTATATGTACAACCAGCCGCTCGAATAAGGGTAAATGGTTTATTAAGCAACACATTTACTCTTAAAAAATGGTACACGTTAGGGATGCACATTATAACCTATTTTATTTTCCATTTACTTAGAACCTTTCCTTTTGACTGTACGGATGAAACCGTTTGAAGGGAAAGGAACATAAATGATCTGCATATGCAGATGATGTGTTATTCTATGTTCAACAACCAAGGATCACGTTGCCAAATTTACTTGGGTTAATGCGTGAATTTCAAACTATATCTAATTTTAAAATGAATATGACTAAATCTGAAGTACTTAATATATCAATACCCATATATATAAAAAAACGGAAGTGTCCTTACCGAGATAGTTTTACCCTTGCAAGGGTAAATCATGTAGCTTCATCTGGAATCAAAAACAAATTATCTCCATGGACTTTACTTCCCATAATAATTGAGAAGCAATAATTTATTTGCTCCTCTAATTACAGCCATCTGTATTCCTGGCTAGTAACTAGAACTAACCCCTCCCTCCCCCTCTTCCTATTAGGATCTTGTGGACTCAAGTCTTCCCCTGTGTGGATACCCATGCCATTATTTCATTTATTATTAATGTTCATATGACACATTGGTCCTGGCATGGACATCCACACATTGATCTTTGGTGTATTGTAACTGTTGCCTTGTGCTGTGTGTTGCCATATCTGGGGAATATATGACACAGTAGTCTCTAGATATATGTCATTTTATTAGTGTCTAAAACATTATCTCCCATTGTGGAGAAGTATGGAATTTTATTCATCAATAAATGTTCTATATATTTTTCTACTTTTTCCTACATTGTATGCTGTGTCACTCATTTGGTCTTCTGGTTTCTTACTATGTCAGTAAGGACAATTTAGTTTTTTTATATATATATGCAGTTTTCTTGACTAGAGTGACGTTGCCGATACTCGGTAAGCAATGTTATGCGGATATTAGTGTGTAACTACACAGAATTATAGACCCTAGTTTTCTCCCCTTTTTTGGCTAATATATATCAATACCCATGCATGAAGTTGCAACTCTAAAAACGTTATTTCCCTTTTCTTGGCAATCATCTACTTTAAAGTATTTAGGCATTTACCTTACAACTAAGCTTAATATATTGCAACATAATCATCTTACTTTGCTTAATAAAAATCAAATTAGACTTGCGTAAATGGTCCCTTCTTTGTCATTCATGGTTAGGTAAGATTAACGTTATAAAAAGGAATATCCTTCCCCGAGTCCTATATGTCTTTCAAATGCTACCTTTAGGTGTCCCCATAGGATTCTTTTCGATGCTACAATCTACTATTGCACACTACATTTGGAAG
Source organism: Lithobates sylvaticus (assembly GCA_028564925.1). Taxonomy (NCBI): domain Eukaryota; kingdom Metazoa; phylum Chordata; class Amphibia; order Anura; family Ranidae; genus Lithobates; species Lithobates sylvaticus. The sequence continues at coordinate 164,548,932 of CM053028.1, forward strand.
GGACATTGTAGTAGAATATCTTGAGACATTTTATACCACCCCAAAATATTACCAAGCGATCATATTGAGTATATAGCACCCACAATATCTCCACTGACTGGATCTACTTTGACACTATGGGACTCTTTACATAACTGATATTGCTGGGAATATAATTTCCCAATAATGCCCTTGCTGAGACATGAATATTTTTTGCCAGGGGGGCTTAGATAAAAGTTTTGAATCATGGTTCCCAGAGTCCATACCCCTATTACATCAAGTGATAAAAGACTCAAAGATTAAACCATTAAGGCCCATGTGTGAAGTAGAGCAGCCAACATTTATGGATCAGTGGCGATATGTACAGCTGTCTCAATTTATTCGAAGTCTCCCGCAACCTATTCGTTCTCTAAAAGAACTGAATCCTATTGAAGCAATTATGCATCATAAGGACTCATCACAGCATTGTATCTCACTTTTCTATAAAGTACTACTGACCTTGCACAATCCGGACTATCCAGATTATTTAGGACGTTGGGAAGCCGATCTTTGAATTAGATTTACAGATAAACAAAAAGATAAGATTATACAACTTTGTTATATGTCCGCCACTTCTTGAATGGCGGAGGTAAATTTTAAACTCCTTACCAAATGGCATTATACACCAGTAAAACTGCAGGCAATGTTTTCATCGAGTTCACCCTTGTGTTGGAGGGACTACAGGGACCGAGCTACACACAGGCATATATGGTGGTTCTGCCCTAAGATCCTCCCATTTTGGGAGGAAGTGGCAAAGTTGATCTCTTTAATACAGGGGGGAGTAATTAGACCTGAACCACAGACATTTCTACTTCACTGCTCTACTTCACACATGGGCCTTAATGGTTTAATCTTTGAGTCTTTCATCACTTGATGTAATAGGGGTATGGACTCTGGGAACCATGATTCAAAACAATAGGTCAATAAAGGATGACTATGACTCCATACCTATTAAACACAGGTAAATCTCTGATTCCATTCTACTGGTAAAAATAATCTGTACCTATTATCCTGCAGTGGCTGCGAAGGGTTGATGAGCTCCGCCTAATGGAAGAACTAACATGCAGGAACAAAGGGCTAACCAGAATATATCTCAAGACATGGGCAAAATGGTTTGAATTTAAGACTAATATGTTATACTATGAAATAATTTCCGACCCCAGTGAATAGTGTCAAAGTACGACATATTAGTTAATATTAACTATTTTTTAACCCTTAGACAGTTTTACTTATTTGTTGCAGGTACTCTCATTTCCTTCTCTCCCGCTTTCCTTTTCCCCTATTCTTCTTTTCTCTTTATGTTTTTCTTTCTTTGCTATTCCCTTTTTCCCCCTTGAAGGGGAGAGGATGGGAATTAAAAATAATCTTTATTTTTTATTAATTTTTTATATGGTATGTGTTAATGTAAGCTATATTTATGACTAGAACAGGTTGAAGTTTTAACTACACTCGTTACAGGGAACAATTTTGTAAATTGTAGTTTTGTAATAAGTTTTGTAATAAGTTTTATAAACCCTGGTTTTTCACCTTAATGCATTCTATACATTAAGGTAAAAAACCTTTTGTGGTGCTCCAGCCCCCCCCCCCCCCCCGAGCCCCCGTTTTACTTACCTGACCCCGATCTTTCTCCAGCCGGTAACGAGCACACCAGCTCTACCTGGTGTCTTGTGTCGTAATGGATAGATTGATAGCAGCGCAGCCATTGGCACCCGCTGCTGTCAATCAAATCCAATGACGTGGTGCTGGAGGGCGGGGCCGAGTCCTGCATTCTGTGTGAATGGACAAAGTTGCGGGACTCGGGAGCACGCCCGCACGGGTGTCCACCAAGGAGAGCGCTTCTCCGACCTGAACACTCGATGCGGGGAGGAGCCACCAGCGCCGCTGAGGGACCCCAGAAGAGGAGCACTGGGGTCACTCTGTGCAAAACGAACTGCACAGTGGAGGTAAGTAGGACATGTTTGGTTTTTTTGTTTTTTTAAAAACAAGGGTTTACAACCCCTTTAAGGACTATTTTTAAGACTCAGTGTTTACATTAAAAATATTTTTTTTTTGCTAGAAAATTACTTAGAACCCCCAAATATTCTATATATTTTTTCAGATACCCTAGAGAATAAAATGGCGGTCATGCAATACTTTCTGTCGCAACATATATTAGCGCAGCAGTCTTACAAGCGCCATTTTTGGGGAAAAAATACACTTTTTTGAATAAAAAAAATAAGACAACAGTAAAGTCAGCCCAATTTTTTTATATTGTGAAACATATTGTTACGCTAAGTAAATTGATACCCAACATGTCATGCTTCAAAATTGCGTCTGCTCGTGGAATGGCGACAAAGTTCTACCCTTAAAAATCTCCATAGGGGACATCTAAAAATTTCTACAGGTTACCAGTTTTAGGTAACAGAGGAGGTCTAAGGCTAGAATTATTGCTCTCACTCTAACGATCGTGGTGATAGCTCCCATTGCGGTGTGGTTTAAACACCGTTTTCATGCCGACTTACGTATGCGTGCGCTTCTGTGTGCAAGCTCGCTGGGACGGGGTGCTTTAAAAATGTATTTATTTTTTTTCTTATTTATTTTACTTTTTATTTTTTATTTTGACACTGCCCTATAAAAAAAAAGTTGGATCACTTTCATTCCTATTACAAGGAATGTAAACATCCCTTGTGATAGAAAAAAAGCATGACAAGACCTCTTAAATATGAGATCTGAGGTCAAAAAGACCTCTCATATTTACACAAAAATGCAATAAAAGAAATGGCATTTAAAAAAAATAATAATAATAATTCCTTCGGTACTGATATTTGGATTATTGTGATGTTGTAATGTTGTTTATGACTTGACTGAGTTACCATACCAATTTCATGCTGATTCTCTTTAACATGAGAACCACTGAACCTTGTAATTTTTGTACTTGTACTAAAAATATATTAATTATATATAATTGCAGTCCAACCTATCTCCTAAGGCCGTTATTTCCCAGGTTTTACATAGATTATAAAGCAGGGTGGTTCTAGAAAACACAATTCTTTTGGGTTGTCTGGGCTAACAGTTCCTCCAGGTTGAATATGATAAAATATTACAGCTAAAGAAATAGAGACAAAAGTTCTAATTGGTTATATAGGAGATCAAGTCAGCAGTGCAAATAAAAATGATATAAAAGATTTAATTCATAGAAAAAAATAGTCTTACTGAATAAAAACAGCTAATAACCTACTATGGTATCTCTTATGTGAAACAACACTTGACAAAGGTAGAAATAATATGCAAACAAGGGAACTAGTTTATTACACAGGCTGCTAGGCAGTTTGGCTAAACGTACGTAAACAAGCTGTTAAACAACTGAAGCTACAATCCAAGCACATGGGAAAGAGGATACACTGAAATTTCGAAATTCCCAAATGTCTCACGCTCGCTGCCCAAGAAGCCACTGATGTGTGCAAAGTTTTAGCAGTTTGCTGAATCAGAAAAAAAGATGATTTTGATGAAATGATTAAAACAATGTGGGCTTTACTGTGCTCAAAGGAAAAAAAGCACAACGTGCAAGACATTCATTTTCGTATGGAACAGGTGCGTAATAAAAAAAATGATACATTTTTTTATGGATATAAACCGTTATATCAATAATATAAAAATGTTAGTAACATACTTGTTGATGTCATGATATCTGCTCTAAATGTAAAGCATTTAAACATTGTCCACCTCTTCTGAAACCATGTCAAGCAAGGGGGAAATAAGAAATGAATGCTATATGCTGTCTTCCAACGGTGGAACTCCACCAGATACCTGGGGATCGCCTGTGAAAAGGAATACTTACTGATGTGCACAGATCGCCTCTGAAGAGAGTGTTTCCGGGCGCATGTGGATTGTCTTTGAGGGGAACATCCATTGATGTCTGCGGGTCGCCTGCGAGGGGAGTGTCCGGTGCCTCATCGGTGGTTCTGTGCTAAGCCTTATTTGAATCCCCTGAGTAAGGGCGGTCGCAGGCTTGGGGAGTTATTTCCAGAACACCACACTAAATGTAAAAAAGCTCACCAGCCAGGAGCCCATAAAAAGCTTACAGTATATAGTGTAGTATATATTGAATGGCTTTAAAATCCATAAAAGTATTGCAGTATGATAAAACATATGTAAGTGCTGTTACAGTGATGGCCACTGCTGAAAACACGTGGAGGCAACAGCTTGATGTCAGCACATAAGCCCCTCCTGATGCGTTTTGTGTCATGCACATTATCAAGGGAATGCCGCCAGGTGACGACAAACATTGAACCCCCATGAATAGCCAGTTCAATGGCTGAAATTGAAAGAGAATTAGGACCAAAAGTATTTCAGCCGCCATCTTGGAAGCGGGCTGCGTAACAGAAAGTATCAATACCGCAATTTTGCAAATTGTAACCGGAAGTGGCAGTGCTGTCATTTTAGTGAAGACTGCCAACAACAGATCTGCGTGTAAGCCTAGACAAAAACGGAGGACATATAATTATAAAGCCTTAAAATTAAACAAAATCTCCTGTTGTGAATAGCGAGCTGAGCTGGCTATTTTAGAGGGTTTAATACATAAATCACTTAAAATTATAAACAAATATACAGGCTGGCCTTATTGAATGGTACATCCAGGGCTGTCTTTAGCGCAGGGCAAATAGGGAAGCTGCCCAGGGCCCAATCACTGTTGGGGGGCCCAAAGCAGCTGCCAATTGAGCCCACGCTGCTGCCCGCCAGAGTTCCACCATTTGTTAGCTGCTCACTAGTCACTACTGTCAGTTGTAGATACAGAGAAGTGCTGCTTCTGTATTTACAAGTGACACCGCTCCTCTGTTTGTCGGCGGCCCTCCGATCCCTCTCCACTCTACACATCTCTATATGAGAACAGATGAATGAGAGCAAGCAGGGAGGGGAGAGAGGGGGTGGGGAATGTACACAGTAGGGATGACCCCGATGTTCGGTCCTGCCCCAGGGGACATGTATCAATGAAAAAAAAGTTTTAAAAACGACAGTTTTTTCGGGAGCAGTAGTTTTAACCGGTTCCCGACCGCTTTCCTGTACATATACGTCGGCAGAATGGCACGGCTGGGCAAAGTAATGTACCCATACATCACTTTGAATTTCCCGCCGGTGTCGCGCACACATGCATGCCGAGAGCTCCGTGACTGTGGTCCCGGGTCCCATCGCCGAGGGGATACCTGCGATTGCGTCACGGAGCTCAAGAACGGGGAAATGCCGATGTAAACAGCATCGCCCCATTCTGCCTAGGGACAGCACACTGATCGTCTGCTCCCTGTCATCGGGAGCAGCAATCAGTGTGGTGTCACACACAGCCACGCCCCCATACAGTTAAAAACATGCCCTTAGGAACACTTAACCCCTACACGGCCACCTAGTGGTTAACCCCTTCACTGCCAGTGACATTTTTACAGTAATCAATGCAATTTTATAGCATTGATCGCTGTATTAATGCCAATGATCCCAAAAATGTGTCAAAATTGTCCGATGTGTCGCAGTCACGATAAATGTCGCAGTCACGATAAAAATCGATGCTCGCCACCATTACTAGTAAAAAAAAAATATTAATAAAAATACCATAAAACTATCCCCTATTTTGTAGATGCTATAACTTTTGCGCAAACCAATCAATTTTTTTTTTACCAAAAATATGTAAAAGAATACATATCGGCCTAAACTGATGAAAAACAAGTTTTTTTTTTATATATATATCTTTGGGGGATATTTATTATAGCAAAAAGTAAAAAATAATGTGTTTTTTTTTCAAAATTGTCGCACTTTTTTTATTTATAGCGCAAAAAAATAAAAACCGCAGAGGTGATCAAATACCACCAAAAGAAAGCTCTATTTGTGGGAAAAAAATTACGCCAATTTTGTTTGGGAGCCTCGTCGCACGACCGCGCAATTGTCAGTTAAAGCGACGCTGTGTCGAAACGCAAAAAACGCTCTGGTCAGGAAGGGGGTAAATCCTTCCGGGGCTGAAATGGTTTTTAATTCTTAAAGTGAAACAATAAAAATTAAATATTCTTTTAACTGCTTTGCGACCGCCGGCTGTCAATTGACGGCCAGGCGGCGCAGCTCTCAGGGCATCATATGACGCCCTCCCCTTCCCAGCCCTCCAGGGAGCGCACGCGCACGCCGTGACACTGGGCACCCGATGCGCGTGCCCGGCGGCGGCGATGTCCGCCGAGCACCCACGATTGCCCGGTAACACAGCAGGACCGTGGATCTGTGTATGTAAACACACAGATCCACGGTCCTGTCAGAGGAGAGGAGACCGATAGTGTGTTCTCAGTACAGAGAAACACTGATCGGTCTCCTTCCCTTGTAAATCCCCTCCCCCTACAGTTATAATCACTCCCAGGGAACATATTAACCCCTTCAGCTCCCCCTAGTGTTAACCCCTTCCCTGCCAGTCACATTTATACAGTAATCAATGCATTTTTATAGCATGGATCGCTGTATAAATGTGAATGGTCCCAAAAATGTGTCAACAGTGTCCGATATGTCCGCCGCAATATCGCAGTCACGATAAAAATCGCAGATCGCCACCATTGCTAGTTAAAAAATAATAATAAAAATGCTATAAATCAATCCTCTATTTTGTAGACTCCATAACTTTTGCGCAAACCAATCAATATACGCTTATTGCGATTTTTTTACCAAAAATATGTAGAAGAATACGTATCGGCCTAAACTGAGGAAAAAAATGTTTTTTTTATATATTTTTTGGGGATATTAAGTATAGCAAAAAGTAAAAAATATATATATATTTTTAAACTTGTCACTCTTCTTTTGTTTATAGCGCAAAAAATAAAAACCGCAGAGGTGATCAAATACCACCAAAAGAAAGCTCTGTGGGGATAAAATAATAACAATTTAATTTGGGTACAGTGTTGTATGACCGCCCAATTGTCATTCAAAGTGTGACAGCGCTGAAAGCTGAAAATGGCTGGAGGGGGTGAAAATGCACTGTATTGAGATGGTTAAATATCGTGCCTGGTGGGTGTCTATAGTATTCCTCTAAAGTGGCGCAGTTTTCCTGTGTTTAGAAGAGTACCACAGAAAAATTAAATTTCTAAAGGAAAAAAGGTAATTTAAAACTGATTGCGGCAGTAATTAATTGTCGGATCCCGGCAATATAGATAAAACTCAGTGAAAAAAATGGCATGGGTTCCCCCCCAGTCCATTACCAGGCCCTTTGGGTCTATTATGAATATTAATGGCAACCACAAACTAAAAATTTAAAAACAAAATTGTGTCAGGTCCCCCAAAATCCATACCAGGCCCTTCAGGTCTGGTATGGATTTAATAGGAGCTCTGCGGCAAAATAAAAAAAAATGGCGTAGGGCCCCCCCAAATCCATACCAAATCCCTATCTGAGAACGCAACCTGGCAGGCCGCAGGAAAATAGGGGGGAACGTGAGAGCGCTCCCCCTGGACCGTACTAGGCCACAATCCCTCAACATGGGGAGGGTGCTTTGGAATAGCCCCCCAAAGCACCTTGTCCCCATGTTGATGGGGACAAGGGCCTCGTCCCTACAACCCTTGCCCGATGGTTTTGGTGGTCTGTGGGCAGGTGGCTTATCGGAATCTGGAAGCCCCTTTTAACAAGGAGACCCCCAGATCCCGGCCTCCCCATGTGAATTGGTAACGGTTACATTGTACTCTTACCATTTCACAAAAAAAGTGTCAAAAATAGTAAATATACAGGAGACACTTTGGGACAACTCCTTTATTAAGAGATAAAAAAATAAAAATGTCCCAAGATGTAGATCCATCTCACTCCGCCGACGAACCGAAAAAAGAAAGTAATGATGTGCAGCAACCTCTAGCAACCAATCAGTGAACAGTAATAATCTGATATAATCTCTAGCAACCAGTCAGTGAGCATTAATAATGTGCAGTAACCTCTAGAAACCAATCAATGAGTGGTAAGGATTTCCAGTAACCTCTAGCCACCAATCAGCAAGCAGAAATATTGTGTTTTAGCTTCTAGTAACCAGTCAGTGAGTGGCAATGATATGCTGCAAGCTCTGGCAACCAATCGCAATTGCTGCCTGATCTGCTGCAGTAAACTGATTTTGAGTCTAGCTGCTATTTAATGTATATCTCAGAATCAGGGGGGGGGGGCTAAGAAAATGTTTGTCCAGGGCCCAATCAATATTAAAGATGGCCTTGGGTACATCTATAGTAAGTAAATTAAACAGTTTAAATCCAGGTCCACATTTAACCCCAATGGAACAAAAGTGTCAGTTTCAAAACTCCATCTGGTTTCTAGTTTGGAAACCTCACTTTTCTTATTGCACCCCCTCCAGTGAGGGTTGGTGACATCAATACCCACACATTTTAACAACCTGGCATCTCTGTGGTTTGGAGGCTAATTTCTCAAGGATACGAGCAAGGCATTATTACAAAGAAAGAAAAACAATTCCTGTGTCCAGTGGCCCCTAGAATCCCATTTTTTTTATTCATAAGAATCTAACACAACCACCAGGTAGGCCAATTATTAGCAGAATTGGCTCTCTTCTGTCACGTGTTGGTGAATTTTTGGATTTCTTTTTTGCAATCACTAGTGGTCTCCACTACATCCTTTCTGAAGGATACCAAACAGGTACTCATTGACTTGCAAACTATTCCTGTTGATTTAACCACATATATGGTCACTATAGCAACATAGCACATGAAGATGGAAAAGGAGGCAACTAAGTTTTATCTTGATGAGGCCACTGATCTCCCACCAGCACAGAGTGATTTCCTACTGGATCTTTTAAACTTTTCAATGACCCACAATTATTTCTGGTTTGACAAAAAAGTTCTTCTGTTGTGCTTTTTAAGGACATTTCCCGCACAATAATTATTAAGTAATTTTTAACGAATATATTTTTAAGATACAAAATCAATCTATATGACACAGTCTATATATGTGAAACTTATTCACGGAGACAAGTGATCATATGAAATAGTTACATTTATTGGTTGACAGAAAACAAATATTTACATGAAATTAAAATACAGATTGCATTACTTGAACATTTTGACAATTAATGGAAACACCCTTAAACTGGGCGTAGTAGTACCTTGGACACAATATCACCATGATAACTTCTTCAGTAGAATCAATAACCTTATGATACTTGACAATTTAACAGAATGTCTGTATTTCACACACCCAGCCGTTACTATGCTGCAGGTAAGCAACATTGAACAATGTGAAATAAATTAGACATTTGTCTGTCAATAAAAGTGGCAACTGTGCAAAAGTAATATATAATGAAAAATTTAATTTTAGAGAAAAAATCTAAAAGGCGGTTATTGATTCTGGAGAATGATTATCAATAGTAGAATATTCAATACACCTTTTTTTAAGAGAACATACCAGATAAAATCAACATGACATAGTTACCCATTCCAAAAATGGCTATTAGTCTGGATTGCTGGTTACCAGGATTTTTAAGATGGCTGCCGGGTTCAGGAATCTTCTTGAATGTTAAAATATATATTCATGCATGGTGCATGGGTGTCAGTCTGTCTGGGAGTGTGTGTTTTCCCAGTGTCCCTTCCCCAGGCTGGGTCCCTGAGCCTCCTCTCAGGGTGGATCCCTGAGCTTTCGTCCTAGGGTGGATCCCTGAGCTATTTTTCTAATGGTATCTTTCTTGCTTCTTAAATACCCTCTCAAACAATAAGATTATAAAATTATAATATGTTCAGCCCAAAAGTTATGTGTTCCTTTTCTATTGGTAGGCAAATGTAATGATTACCTTCCCCAGGAGTCTAATGATTTTAAGGTAATAGCACCTTCAACCACCAGGTGTCTCACATGTGTTTGGGGTTTATCTCTTCAAGTAATATATTTATTTTTATATTGTGTATTATTTGTATCTTAGTGAAAATAACCAATTTCTTTAGTATTTGGGGATCCTATTAACCAACATACCATAAAATACGCTTAGCCTAATTATTGATTAATCACTTGCATAAAATGGTTATATATATATGTATATCTATAAAAATTTAGTCCATTTAAAAAAGACACAGGTTATATATATATTAATCAAAATCACATACAATTATTATCTATATGGATACATGTATGATTTGGGTATCCAATCAATATTTGTTTATCTAACCATAGGTTAAATTCTTATACAATTATAATCACTATTATATGTTTTTTATAATACTAATTTGTTTCTTAAAACACTTCTACTTATAATCACACTTTCATATATATTTTCTTGATTACACAGTTCTTCAACACATCAGATACTAAAAGTATAATGTCTCTTTTGTGACCTACAAATATCACATATAATTTGAATGATTTATCAAAGATATGGATGACTCTGGTATATGATTCATATAACATCCATTTTAACATAACATATTATATTCCAGATACATGCATTTGTCATTCCACTTTCGGTTTCTGTAACTGTTGTCATCCTAGCGTATAAATATCTCCTGCCATTATCTTATGAGAAGCTGGGACAATACTGGCTACTTTGCTTAGTGATCTATCTCACTTTCTGAAACAATGGGATATTTGTTCTAGCTATTCAGGTTTAATGACTGTTAGTCACAGGTAAATCCTATTTATGGCTCAAACCTTGCCATATATATTTGCACGGCTTTCCTTGTCCATTCGAGAAGGTAGATAAAAGTTTTTCTGGTGTCTGTGACAAAAAGACCCTATTGTTCAGGCAAATTTTTGTCTCAATACAGGCTTATAAAAGTTTACATGGTGGTTGGTGTATTTAACGACTTGGAACACATGAGTTCTATTTTGTCTTAAAGGTCTCCAATAGTCCAATTATTGCGACCCCACAGTTCATCTGCTTTCTGAGGCCTATTTGAAATTATACATTTCTGCCAGTAAATAGTAAATGTATTTCTTCATAAATTCACAACACTTCAAACCAAAGTAGTGGCAATGGGGACCATGTTTGCCCCCAATTTATCAAATCTATTTATGGCCAGATGGGAAGAAGATATGATCTATGCAAGGGATTGGCCAGAATAGACCTTTTATCGTCAGTATATTGACGATATCCTCTTTTTATGGCAGGGTGATGTAGGAACATTGGAGAACTTTATAGGAACTCTAAATAACAACTCTCTTAACATAACACTGACCCACAACTTCAGCCAGATGGAATTTCTTGGACCTAACATTAATGAATACTGGCACTGGTATCATTACTAAAACCTTTTTTAAACCTACCGACAAAAACGGTTATACCCTTTATATCCCTTCCAAAAGCTGCCACAACCCTACATGGCTGAGGAATATTCCCAAAGGCCAAGTCACCTGAATAAGGTGCAATTGTTCCAACTTGAATTACTAATATAGTCAAGCCAACGTGTTGCGGGAGAGATTTGTGGAAAAGGGTTATGATGAAGCTTCTATCAACACTACCATTCATCAAAACAATGGATTTTAGAAATGTACACTTTTGTTCCATTGGGGTTAAATGTGGACCTGGATATAAACTGTTTTATTGACAATAGTTGAATACTGGGATAATTGTACTTATTATTGTTTGCTGCTTATACCTATACATATCCTTTGTCAATTCTATTTTATTATTTTTTAAGACCTCTATATTACTTATGTGTCTTTCTGCCATGGAGCTGGCTATTTATGAGGGTTCAATGTTTCGTGTCAGCTTGAGGCGTTCCCTTGATATCATGCGTGGCATGAAAGGTGTCGAGAGGGGCTTAGGTGTTAACATCACACCACCGTGTCCACATGTTTGGAGTGGTGGCCATCACTGTAACTGCACTTACATATGTTTTATCATGCTGCAATACTTTTTAAAGCCATTCAATATATACTACACTATATACTGTAAGCTTTTTATGGGCTCCTGGCTGGTAAGCTTTTTTACATTTAGTGTGGTGTTCTGGAAATAACTCCCCAAGCCTGCGACCGCCCTTACTCAGGGGGTTCAAATGAGGCTTAGCACAGAACCACTGATGAGGCACCGGCACCGGACACTCCCCTCACAGGCGACCCGCAGACATCAATGGATGTTCCCCTTAAAGACAATCCACATGCGCCTGGAAACACTCTCTTCAGAGGCGATCTGTGCACATCAGTAAGTATTCCTACTACACTATATAAGCTTTTTCTGGGCTCCTGGCTGGTGAGCTTTTTTACATTTAGTGTGGTGTTCTGGAAATAATTTCCCATGCTACCTATGGCATTCACTAAAGAGGACTGAGTAATGACCATTGATTGAGGCTAGCATTAATCCTTCAGTTGGTGAGTGTATTGTTTGGGTGAAGGCTCACGAGTTGAGATTTCCTTAGGCACCTTGGTGATACCCGACGGGTGTCTGATTATGCCTAAATATCTGTTGTTTCTGGTGAGCGTATAGTACAACTGTCACACGCTGAATACATTTTTTCACTATATGGACTTATTTTAACTATTTATATTTGCATCTCAGGAGCATTATGTTCTTTGCACATATGTTTGCTATAATACTGTATTACATTTATCTAATGCTGCACATTTATTGAAATAAAACTTTGACAGGGGAACTAACCCCAAAGATTGTGGCTTTGGATGCACTTTAAATCACTATATCCTACAGCAGTTAACCCCAAGTTGTGTGAATTTGTAAAACAGGAAGGCTGGCAACTTGGATGCTCTTGAATAAAAGTACTTTGTTGGTTACATGGGTACAGGCTATACACTGACACATTTCGACTAAGAAGCCTTCATCAAAGCAAGTTGTGTGAATATCCTTACTGCTTCAGGTCAAAACAAATGTATAAGTACTCTCAAAGGCTTTTTATACAGTATGTGCTGTGTTATATTAAGATGTTTTTAAATGAAGTACAACTCAGACGCCCTTGTACCACAAGTCTTTACTTTCTACATGTTAGAAATATATTACTTATCATGTTAGTGTTTTGTGTAAAACCACTGATGTTTATTAATGAAATCTGAAACTTCCCTGACAGAACTATTCAAATTTGCTATTTATTTTGTTTGCGACCATAATACTCAGCCCCCCAGCGAGTTATATGACTCATGCTACTTATATGCTAGCAATCTATCATTGTCTAGGAACAGTGGAAATCTGAAATCAAGAACTACGGGATGTCTAGTGCTGGGTAGGGAGTCTAACAAGAATATATTTCTTTATAGTAAAGGTATGTCTTGGACCACATGGGATAATTCAACATACATATTCAAAAATATTTCTATATCCAAGATTACCTACAATACATAGCTATACTGGTTATTTAAAAATGCCATTTTAGATCATTCTTATTTTTCTAGATACTGATAAACTGAAAATAAGCATTTTAATACTCATAGTACAATATTATAATGTATTGCCTAACACATTGCAGAGGGCCAAATAATAGTAATAAAAAAGACCATGGAGAAAAAAACTGCACTGGTGACAACTGCCTAAGAGGCCTAATTCAAATCACTTTGTAGAGATTTTCTCTCTCTTTGCATTGCATCCCCAGGTTAGAAGGTGAAAGGAAACATCCACAACAGGACACAGACAAAAAATGAATCAATTAATTAATATCTAACTAAACAAATTATCCAAAGCTAAAAGAAAAAAGTTTGGGGTATAAAAAATACAAGTTTCAAACTGAACATATAAAGAAAAAATACAGTGTACAATCTAGTGTAAATTTTTGCCTCTGTGTAGAAGCTTACCATGTAAAGAACAGACTCTTCTTTTGCAGGAAAACTGGTATCGTATCTGCCCCTTCCTGTATTTTTCTGCAGGCAACCTGTAGTTGGTGTACCTTTGACAGCTCTGCTCTCTGCACAACCTGTGCAGCACATTGATGATGTCACCACTACTTTCAAAAGGTGACATTTGGGCTTGCAAAGGCATTTAGTACACAAAAAGTGGATTTGTTCATGTGACAGGAGGGGGGGCAGTGTAACAGAAGGGGGGCAGTGTGATGGGGGCAGTATGACAGAAAAGAAGACAGTGTGTCAGGAGGGGGCAGTGTGACAGGAGGGGAGGCAGTAAGAAAGCAGGGGGCAGTGTGAAAGAAAGGGTGCAGTGTGATGGGGCAGTATGACATGAGGGGGCAGTATGACAGAAGAGGGGGCAGTATGACAGAAAGGGGGGCAGTGTGACAGGAGAGGGGGCAGTGTGACAGGAGGGGGCAGTATGACAGGAGGTGGGGCGGTATGACAGAGGTGGCAGTGTGACAGGAGGTGGGGGAAGTATGACAGGAGGGGGGTGGTGTGACAGGGAGGGGCAGCAGTGGGACAGGAGGGGGGAAGTGTGACAGCAGGGGGGCAGTGGGACAGCAAGGGTTCAGTATGACCAGGGGGCAGTGTGACAGGAGATGGGGAGTATGACATGATAGGAGGGGGCAGTGTGACATGAGGGGGGCAGTGTGACATGAGGGGGGCAGTGTGACAGGAGGCAGGGAAATAAGAAAGGAGGGGGGCTGTATGATGGGGCAGTGTTACAGGAGGTAAGGGGGCAATATGATAGTAGGAGAGGCAGTGTGACAGGAGGGGCAGTATGACAGCAGGAGAGGCAGTGTGAGAGGAGGGGGCAGTGTGACAGCAGGGGGCAGCAGTGTGACAGGAGGGGGGCAGTGTGACAGGAAGCGGACAGTATGATGGGGCAGTGTGGCAGAATGGGGGGCACTATCACAGCAGGGGGACAGTATAGCAAGGGGGAAGAATGACAGGAAGGGGGCAGTATGAATCTGGAGGGCAATGTGACAGCAGGGGGGCAGTATGATAGAAGGGGGGCAGTGTGACAGGAGGGGGGCAGTATGACAGGGGACAGTATGACAGCAGAGAAGCAAAGTGAAAGGAGGGGGCAGTATGACAGGAGGGGGGCAGTGTGATAGAAGGGGGAAGTATGACAAAAGGGAGAGCAGTGTGACAGAAGGGGAGCAGTTTGACAGCATAGGGGCAGTTTGACAGGAGGGGTGGCAGTGTGTCAGGAGGGGGCAGTGTGACAGGAGGAGGGAAGTATGATAGGGGGTGCAGTATAACAGGGTCAGTGTGACAAGAGGGAAGCAGTATGACAGCAGGGGGGCGGAATGACAGCAAGGGGGGCAGTATGGCAGCAGGGGGGCAGTGTGACAAAAGGGGGGCAGTATGACAGGGGGGACAGTGTGACAGCAGGGGGGGCAGTGTTACAGGAGGAGGGCAGTGTAACAGGAGGGGGGCATTATGACAGCAAGGGGGCAGTTTGACAGGAGGGGGTGGCAGTGTGACAGGAGGGGGGAGTGTGACAAGAGGGAGCAGTGTGACAGCAGGGGGGCAGAGAATGAATTTGCACACTTGGCCAGGAAGCAAGACTTACCTGTAGCAGGAGCTGGGGCGGAGTTG
Organism: Lithobates sylvaticus; assembly: GCA_028564925.1. Classification (NCBI taxonomy): domain Eukaryota; kingdom Metazoa; phylum Chordata; class Amphibia; order Anura; family Ranidae; genus Lithobates; species Lithobates sylvaticus. The sequence goes on from CM053028.1 coordinate 164,564,299, forward strand.
AGAGGCAGACCAATGACCCAGGCACCAAACTGGATAGGAAGGGGCGGCATGCCAGAGGGTCTTATAGAAGAACCGATGCTCTCCAATATTCTCCTGGCTCCTGCAGCTGCTGAAAGCCCGCTTTTCCTCCTCTCCCTCCTGCAGGCATGCAGCTGTAGAAGCCAGGAGGACAATGGAGGGCCTTGGTTCTTGTATAAGCCGCTAAGCAATGTTGCCCCTCCAATAAAGGAGCAGACAAATCTGACAGGGGAGCAGCAGAAGCCCCCTGAAGCAGTGCAGCCCCTATAGTTACACCCCGGGTTTGTAATATCAGTGGTTGTGGGTAAGTGGGTGTCAGTGCTTGGGGATAGGTGGGTGTCAATTTGAGATGTCAGTGGTTGGGGTTAGGTAGGTGTCAGTTTGGGGTGTCGGTGGTTGGGTGTAGGTGAGTGTCAGTGGTTAGAGGTAGGTGGCTGTCAGTTAAGGGTGTCTGTGGTTGGGGATAAATGGGTGTCAGTTTGGAGTGTCAGTGGTTGGGTATAGGTGGGTGTCAGGGTTGGGCATAGGTTGGTATCAGTCTAAGGTGTCAGTGGTTGGTGGTAGGTGGGTGTTAGTGGTTGGAGGGTAGTTGGGTGTCTGTTTGGGGTATCAGTGGTTGGGGGTAGGTTGGTGTCAATTTGAGTTGTCAGTGGTTGGGAGTAGGTGGGTGTAAGTTTGGGGTGTCAGTGGTTGGGAGTAGGTGAGTGTCAGTGGTGGGGGGTAGGTGGGTGTCAATTTGAGATGTCAGTGGTTGGGCGTAGGTAAGTAACAGTCTAGGGTTTAAATGGTTGGGGGTGGATGGGCATCAGTGGTTGGGGGTAGTTTGGTGATGGTTTTGGGTAGGTGAGTAGGTGGGCGTAGGTGAGTGTCAGTGGTTGGAGGAAGGTGGCTGTAAGTGCTTGAGGCTAGGTGGGTGTCAGCGGTTGGGAGTAGGTGGTTGTCAGTTTGGGGTATAAATGGTTGGGGTAGGTTGGTGTCAGTTCGGGTTGTCAGTGATTGGGGCTAGGTGGGTGTCAATTTGAGATGTCAATAGTTGGGGGTATGTGGGTGTCATTGCTTGGTTTTAGGTAAGTGTCAGTGTATGATGTCCTTGGTTATTGGTAGGTGCGCAATAGTTTGGGGTTTCAGTGATTGGGGTAAGTAGGTGTCAATTTGAGGTTGGGGCTAGGTGGGTATCAGTTTGTTGTGCCAGTGGTTAGGGGTAGGTGATTGTTAATTTGGGGTCTAAGCAGTTGGTGTAGGTGGGTGTCAGTTTGGAATGTTAGTGGTTGGGGTATGTGGGTGTCAGTGGTTGGTTTAAGTTGGGTGTCAGTGTGTGATATCAGTAGTTGTTGGTAGGTGGGTGTTAGTCCGGGCTGTGAGTGATTGTGGGTAGGTAGGTGTCAATTTGAGATGTCAGTGGTTGGTGGGTTTCAGTTTGGAGTCTCAGTGGTTGAGGGTAGGTGGGTGTCAGTTTGGGGTGTCAGTAGTTGGGAATAGATGGGTGTCATTCTGGGGTGTCAGTGATTGGGCGTAGGTCGGTATCAGTCTAGGGTGTCAGTGCTGGGGGGTGGATGAGTGTCAGTGGTTGGGGGTAGTTTGGTGATGGTTTGGGTTATCAGTGATTGGGAGAAGGTTTATGTCAATTTGAGATGTCAGTGGTTGGGAGTAGGTGATTGTCAGTGCTTAGGGCTCGGTGGATGTCAATTTGAGTTGTCAGTGGTTGGGGTTAGGTGGGTGTCAGTTTGGGGTGTCAGTATTTGCGAGTAGGTAAGTGTTAATGGTTGGAGGTAGATGGATGTCAGTTTATGATGTCAGCGGTTGGTTATAGGTGAGTGTCAGTGGTTGGATGTAGTTTGGTGTCGGTTTAGGGTATCAGTAGTTGGAGGTAGGTGGGTATCAGTGGTTGAGGGTAGGTGGGTGTCAATTTGAGATGTCATTGTTTGGGTATAGGTGAGTGTCAGTGTGTGGTGTCAGTGGTTGGGGGTTGGTGGGTGTCAGTGGTCGGGGGTGGACAGACAAGAAGGGCCAGTTGACACCACATTTTCTGCGTTCAGCTGCATTTCTGAAGCTTAACTATACCTTTTTTTCTATTCAGGTCATATGAGTTTCCAAACATTTTTCATGCATTTTTAATGCGTTTTGCTGCATTCTTTAAACTTAAGTGCATTTTTCTTAATTCAAGACATCTGGGCTCCCGTATGTTTTACATGCACTGTTATGCCCCGTACACACGGTCGGAAATTCCAACGGAAAATGTCCGATCGGACCATGTTGTTGGAAAATCCGCCCGCGTATGGGCTCCATCTGACTTTTTCTGTCGGAATTTCTGATGGAAAAAATTTGAGATCCTGCTCTCAAATTTTCCGACAACAAAATCCGATCGGACTTTTTCCAATCGTGTGTAGAGAATTCCGCCGGACAAAGTGCCACGCATGCTCAGATCAAATTACGAGACCAAAGCTATTGGCTACTAGCCTCTACGTAGTTCCGTCGGACACAATGAACGTCACCACGTTTAGAATGATCGGATTTTCCGACAACTTTGTCCGACCTTGTGTATGCAACACCAGCGTCGGACAAAATCCGTCGTAAAAAATCTGACGGATTTTGTGGTCGGAATTTCATTTTCCTTCTTTTAATGTGTTTTGCTGCCTTTTTTAAACTTACCTGTGCATTTTTCTCAATTCAGGACAACTTACCATACATTTTACTATGTGTTTTTGATGCACCTGAATCATAAAATACATGTGGTGTGAACCGGCCCAGACAAAGAAAACAGAACACTGGTTTATTTTCTGACACATTGACATAGAAAATGTCACTTGAGAGAAAATAAAATAAAAACTGCAACCTCTACCCCGATGGCCCCAGCTATCTGTCCTCCATAACAGGGGTCCTACCGTCCTCTCCTCATTACAGTCAAGACTACGCACATAGACCGGATAGCAGCATGCTACATTTACACTATAATATCAATTATCATTAAATGATATGATAAATTAATTATAATATAATAATAATTTGCAATAAGTGGCGTCCTTCCATTGCACACAGAGGCATTATGCAGAGTGTAAATGTAAATTGCAGACAGGTAGAAGAGATACACAGAGCACCACCAGTAGGGAGTAGACATGTGCATTCATTTTCATCTGAATGCATTTTCGTCCGAATTTCAGGGATTTTCGCGTTCGTTCTAACAAACGATAATGAACGCACAGAATCCGAAAATCTGAAAGAAAATCTGAAAGATCCGAAATAAAAAATGCTTTATTTTCGTATCCATTATATTTTCGTATATAACAGTTCGATATAGATAGATAGAAGATTCAACATGGCGGTGACAATAGCGATCTGTGTCTATTGAGCCTGCGGTTGAATGTGCCTAACCTAACTCTATTAGTCCAAGATAATTTGACATAGAGAGAAAATATTCGACATTAGAGAAACATGAAGATTCGACAAAGCAGCTAAAAACATACGATTGCCACAAGCAGGCATTTACGGTTAAATGCTCCGCCCATGGGCTATAGAAGAATTCTAATGTTGTTTGACTAGTAATAATAATAATAATTAAAATTATTACTAGTCAAACAACATTAGAATTCTACTATAGCTTGTGGGCGGAGCATTCGACCGTAAATGTAGGATCACGGCGTCGTACAGTTTAGCTGCTTCGTCGAATCTTCTTAGAACATCCAACAGACACTATAAGCCTTCAATTGACAGATTCGACCTTAATTAATTCAGATTTTTGGACGAATGCATTTTTTAACTAAACAAAATAAATAAAAACGAATTTCGGAAGTAACTACATACATTTATTTTCGGACGAAACCAAAATTCCGAAACAAAATATTTCAGTGTGCACATGTCTAGTAGGTAGTGATAGCTTGCGTAACTCTCTCTTACTTAGACTGAAGAATGATGGGTATTTTTGTTAAAGCTGAACAGTTTTTAGATTCTGTGAAAACAATAAATTTACCACTGGCTTCATCTTGTGGTCAAATCTGATATTGCAGACAAACAACTTAAATAATAATATCCTGCTGGAGGTAGAACAATATACAGTACATGAAGAGGAGGAGAATGGTCACAATGAGGAGAGTGGGTATAAAAATAAATGGTAGCAGTAGAGCAGTGCAAATAATAACAAGCACAGGAGGGGAGCAGAGAGGGAGGTGGTACAGGTTTCCTAAAGGTATAAAGCAGTGTGTGTCTGTACTATGTGTATAATAACCTTTCTGTACTGCTGTGAGGAAGCAGGAAATTCCCTTCTCTGTCCACATTACCCAAGGAGACAGACGACACTTAATGAGCAGATTTCAGTAATCCAAGTCAGCTGTTAAGCTATAACCTATGGCACACTACTGTGTAATTATTACTGTGTTTTAATCAAAAGTTCAAAGATACCTTTGCTTTGCCCAGTAGAAAACGAATACCATTAAAAAAAAAAAAAAAAAAAAACATTATCACATGTCTTGTCAAATCTCGTAATTCTTTCCTGTTGCTGTATTGGACTGTGGCCCTGGTCTGCTGGGTATCGGCTTGTCAAGATCAATTTTAACAGATCCTCACCTTCAAGCTAAAATACTTAGTGCCAAGTGAATCCATATGCATCAAAATACTCCCCTGGCAGAATATGTGTTGCGGCTTGACATGCTTTTGACAAAACTTTAAGTGAATGATACAAAAAGGCCAAAAGGAATAGCTTTTTTCACAAGTATCTCAATAGCTTACAGACACTTCTATTAAACAACACATTTTGTTTTAATTTAAATAATGCTGACACATGGATCTCTCAGTATAAAGATGCTTTTCATTGAAGCATGCGGAAAATATGATAAAATAAAGTAAATGAATACTAGTGAAAAGCACAAAGTGGTGCTGACACTGCAGTAACGTGTTTGTGGGTTATATTTGTAACTTTGTGTTCCTCTTTCATTGTTGGTAAAGTACAGAATGGACACTGCAATGCTGGTGCCAATAAAACCAAAGGCTGGGTGTTGCAGAAGTGGATAAAGGTTATAAGAAGTCAAGGCCTTTTCTAGATAGTTGTCAAAAATGCATGCCCACTAATGCCCCGTACACACTGTCGGAAATTCCGACCACAAAATCCGTCTGATTTTTTCCGACGGATTTTGTCCGACACTGGTGTTGCATACACACGGTCGGACAAAGTTGTCGGAAAATCCGATCATCCTGAACGTGGTGACGTTTGTTGCGTACGACGGGACTACGTAGAGGCTAGTAGCCAATAGCTGTGCTCTTGTAATGTGATCTGAGCATGCGTGGCACTTTGTCCGTCGGAATTCGCTACACACGATCGGAAAAAGTCCGATAGGACTTTGTTGTCAGAAAATTTGAGAGCAGGATCTCAAACTTTTTCCATCGGAATTTCCGACGGAAAAAGTCAGATGGAGCCCACACACGGTCAGAATTTCCGAAAACATGGTCCGATAGGACATTTTCCGTCAGAAAATCCGACCGTGTGTACGGGGCTATTTATAAATGTTTTCATACAACGTTCACCTAGGATTCACACATTTCCCAATGGAATCCAATTACAAAAAAATGTGTGAATCTTGAAAGTTTGTCTGAAGCTGCAGTTTGGCTCTGAATAATTATATTAAAGTTCTGGTTTCTGAACCAGTTTAGCTGGGTTGTGCTAATTTTCACTTGGCCGTGGGTGTCACTGTCACCACCGGTAAGTGTTGGAAATGCAACAGGCTAAATGTATTGGGTACCCCTTATACTCAGAAACAGCCCGGAGGGAGTGGTTTAAGCATTCTGGGTAAGGGTACTTGAGGTATAGACGCCATTTTTTTTGGGGTTCGTTATCCCCGACCTCATGGCCCTCCTGGCCTGAGGTGTGTGCTGCCTTTTTCCTGTGTCTCGGGGCCGGCTGGCCTGAGGCTTCGCAACTGAAGAGTAGGCCCAGAAGTTCTGGGGTCTACTGATCCAGGGGTGGTCCTGTGCTGTCTTGCCTGCGGGGAGAAGCCACGCGACTGAAGGATCCAGGGGAAGACTTTTTCGGGAGAGGACCGAGCAACAAGGCTGGTACCTCTGAAAAGGCCTGGAGACTCAGTTGGAGGATGCATCCTGGGTTACCTACTACACGGTATCGCCGGGTCGGCTGAAAGAAACTGGTGCTGTGTGACATCTCTTTAACTTTGTGACAAGAAGCTGATTGTGCCTTCCTGTGGCAGAGGATTGCACAAAGATTTTGCTAAAATTAACAAGTCTGTGGCAGAGAATTTGACCGAGCATCTCATTGGCTGCTAGGTCAGGAGTGGGGCCTACCCGGTGGTTGATAGATCCAGCTTGTGGAAACTGTTTGGCCTCTGGATCAAGGAAATACCTCTAACCCGCAAACTACAAGGTACCTGAATTCCCCTTGACCCTCTATTGCAAACTTGTGTGTTTTTGTCAAATAAATCTTCAGAAAAAGGACTAAGTGTCAGAGCCATATTCTTTGATCACCCTTTTAACAGAACCCCTAAGACGGACACAGTGAACAGATGAGGTAACGGTAAGCCCAACAAAAAACAGCAGCTCCTTCGGGGGTCAGTACTACACATTTATAAATAGACTGCTGAAAATTAAAGTTCAGCCAAAACCCCTTATTTTAATTTTGGGTAGAGTGGAATGGGCTAAAATGTCTTTCAGGTTTTTTATTGCTTTAAAATGCCTCATTAACCCCTTCACGCCTAAGGGTAAAACAAATCCTAATGCCTGAGCACAATTTTGCAACTTTGACATGTGTTAGTAAAATTGTACATATCATCACAATTACTTTGTGCATCCAGGTGAATTATACCTTGTCTTTTTCACAGCAAATTGGGATTTCATTTGGTGGTAAATGGTGGAGAAAAGGGAGTTTGGGACTTTAAATGAGGCAATGAGTGTGTAGGTTCATCTGCCTCCATCCCTATTATAGATATAAAATCAAATAAGGAAATTGGTTGGGACTTTATATGAAGCACAGCTAAGAAAATAGAAATATACAATCACATGCTAATGGATTTCAAAAAGATATATATTGAATAAAGGAGATAACATGATAAAAATAAGTAGCACTTAGCAATTTATTATACATAATAACAACATAATTCACAAATGATCTATTGGTAATAGATACATTAGTATATAGTAGTAAAATTGTTCCAATTCATGATAAGCATAATTATGTTAATAATGGTAATGAAATTCATATTATTAATATTGTTGAATCTCAGAATCACATAATTGTGTTGATGTAGCATAAAGCTGGGGCTCTACGTGTTTCGTGGAGATTTCCACTCATCAGGAGCAGTTACATGAGAATAATACTATAATAAGAAGAAGAGTTGCAAAATTAGTAGCTTGACACAAGGGGAAAAGCAGGGCAGAGGAGGGATAAAGTATTACCAAACGCTCTTACCTACAAATGAATTGGATATATAATTTAATAATGTTGTTTACAACTGAAGGTGCCATGGAAACATAAACATCCCACGGGAGTTGAGGCCACAATTCTGCAATGGCACTTAGGCCCAAAGACATGAAGTGAGAAACATTAGTAATGATTAAGTATTGATGCAGGGTGTGTGGCAATTCCAGTAAATATACTGTAAAGAAAACTTTATGTAGATAGATTTATGTGTAAAATTACCCTTGGGCAGATAGAGGACTAGTACCCAAGGGGCATATAATAAAGTCAAATAGCTGAGTGGAAAATAAGTGTGAATGTGGGAGATTGATAAATAAATAGCCCTAGTGAGTGAACCGCAATACCAAGAAAAATGTTACCTTAAAGAGGAAGTAAACCGTGATGGGTTTACTTCCTCTTTGTTTCCCTGCAAAGGTAAAGCATAATGGGCCCATTATGTGTCACTTACCTGACACAGGAGCCGGCGATGTCCCCGCTGTCCCCTCTTCCACAGAGTATCCATCTTCTTTCCGGGTATCGCGGCCCCGGCGCTGTGACTGGCCGGAGCCGCAATGACGTCACTCCCGTGCATGCGCACGGGAGCCGCCACTAACGGCATATAGCCATTAGCAGCGGCGTGCTCAGTGTGCCTGTGCACGGCTGTCTACAGCACATGCGCCGTAGACAGCGGTGCCTATCTTTTTGCAAATATCTCCTAAACTGTGTAGGTTTAGGAGATATTTCTTGTACCTACAGGTAAACCTTAATCTAGGCTTAAGGTCAAAGTGGTCTGGAAGGGTTTACAACCACTTTAAGTCTCAAAAAGGGAATTTGTGAGCGCCAATGTGTTCAGGTCTGAGGGGTAAATAAAGATGTGTGCTCCACCCGCGTGCAGTCTTAATGGCCGAGGGCAGCCACGGTATGCCGGCAATGTCACACTGCGTTATAAAGGGGGGAGGAGATGGTGTCAATGCTCGGACGTCTAGCATCATTCGGCATTTGGCACTCAAGTCCTCCCCTCATGTTTAACGCTGATGGAGAACACCACAACGGCGTGGGGCATGGCGTCGATGTGCATTAGGTTCCTGCCCACCACCCCGAAACTGTGATCTGCAACTAGGTACATGATCCTCTATTGTTAGTCCCAGCATGGAAGCAGGAGTCCGGTAGCACACTGCTGCAGACGATGCAGTCACTGGGGAGAGCACTGTTCCATTTGCTACCCAAAAAGTGGGAAAATATACCCCCCATCCAAGACCCATCCCTGGCATCCTGTACAATACATTATATATTGTGACAAACTGCCCCTTTCGGTCAAAGGAGTCATGGATTACGCTTTGTATTATTTTATAAAATAAGCTGGTGGCAGTGATAGGCCTGCAGGGGAGGGCTGGCAGCCTTAGGCCTGGAGGGCAAGTCCAGTCAAGTGGCCCATTGAACCACTGAATCAGCTCACCATCCATCTACACCACATTCCCTGGAGAGAGAGAGAGAGAGAGAGAGGCCACTTGGCACTGCCTGAATAGAGAGAGAGAGAGAGAGAGACCATTTAACACTGCCTGCACAGAGAGAGAGAGAACGCTTGACACTGCCAGCACAGAGAGAGAGAGGCCACTTGGCACTGCCTGCACAAAGAGAGAGAGAGGCCACTTGTCACTGCCTGCACAGAGAGAGATGCCACTTGGCACTGCCTGCACAGAGAGAGATGCCACTTGGCACTGCCTGCACAGAGAGAGAGGCCACTTGGCACTGCCTGCACAGAGAGAGAGGCCACTTGGCACTGCCTGCACAGAGAGAGAGGCCACTTGGCACTGCCTGCAGAGAGAGAGAGAGGCCACTTGGACTGCCTGCACAGAGAGAGAGAGAGAGGCCACTTGGCACTGCCTGCACAGAGAGAGAGGGGCCACTTGGCACTGCCTGCACAGAGAGAGAGAGGCCACTTGTCACTGCCTGCACAGAGAGAGAGAGGCCACTTGGCACTGCCTGCACAGAGAGAGAGATGCCACTTGGCACTGCCTGCACAGAGAGAGATGCCACTTGGCACTGCCTGCACAGAGAGAGATGCCACTTGGCACTGCCTGCACAGAGAGAGATGCCACTTGGCACTGCCTGCACAGAGAGAGATGCCACTTGGCACTGCCTGCACAGAGAGAGATGCCACTTGGCACTGCCTGCACAGAGAGAGATGCCACTTGGCACTGCCTGCACAGAGAGAGAGGCCACTTGGCACTGCCTGCACAGAGAGAGAGGCCACTTGGCACTGCCTGCAGAGAGAGAGAGAGGCCACTTGGCACTGCCTGCAGAGAGAGAGAGAGAGAGGCCACTTGGCACTGCCTGCAGAGAAAGAGAGAGGCCACTTGGCACTGCCTGCAGAGAAAGAGAGAGGCCACTTGGCACAGCCTGCACAGAGAGAGAGAGAGAGAGGCCACTTGGCACTGTCTGCACAGGGAGAGGGGCACACTTGGCACTGCCTGCACAGAGAGAGATGCCACTTGGCACTGCCTGCACAGAGAGAGAGGCCACTTGGCACTGCCTGCAGAGAGAGAGAGAGAGAGAGGCCACTTGGTCCTGCCTGCAGAGAAAGAGAGAGGCCACTTGGCACAGCCTGCACAGAGAGAAAGGCCACTTGGCACAGCCTGCACAGAGAGAAAGGCCACTTGGCACAACCTGCACAGAGAGAAAGGCCACTTGGCACAACCTGCACAGAGAGAAAGGCCACTTGGCACAACCTGCACAAAGAGAAAGGCCACTTGGCACAGCCTGCACAGAGAGAGATGCCATTTGGCACTGCCTGCACAGAGAGAGATGCCATTTGGCACTGCCTGCACAGAGAGAGAGGCCATTTGGCACTGCCTGCACAGAGAGAGAGGCCACTTGGCACTGCCTGCACAGAGAGAGAGGCCATTTGGCACTGCCTGCACAGAGAGAGAGAGAGGCCACTTGGCACTGCCTGCAGAGAAAGAGAAAGGCCACTTGGCACAGCCTGCACAGAGAGAAAGGCCACTTGGCACAGCCTGCACAGAGAGAAAGGCCACTTGGCACAGCCTGTACAGAGAGAGGCCACTTGGCACAGCCTGCACAGAGAGAGAGGCCACTTGGCACAGCCTGCACAGAGAGAGAGGCCACTTGGCACAGCCTGCACAGAGAGAGAGGCCACTTGGCACAGCCTGCACAGAGAGAGAGGCCACTTGGCACTGCCTGCACAGAGAGAGGGGCCACTTGGCACTGCCTGCACAGAGAGAGGGGCCACTTGGCACTGCCTGCACAGAGAGAGGGGCCACTTGGCACTGCCTGCACAGAGAGAGGGGCCACTTCGCACTGCCTGCACAGAGAGAGAGAGAGACTGCTTAACACTGCCTGCACAGAGAGAGACCGCTGGACACTGGCATTTAGGGGGTTAAAACAGGCAGGGAGGAAATGTAATATCACCTTCTCTGTCTGTCACTTTTCAGTGGAGTGGCAGTGCCTGCTGTAAGTGAATACAAGCCTTCCATAGCCATAGTCCCTCAGTCTTATTTTAGGTTGCACATTTTTGCTGCACTTTGAAGTGCACCAAAGACGCAGCATGCAGGAAGTTTTGTGCACTTTCAGAACATGCAGCAAAATGTGCAACCTCTATGGGACCAGGGGTAAAACATGCAGGAAGACTGCCAGTACACCAGCACTACAGACAAATCGCAGCATGCCAGTGTGAGCCCACATCAACACCTAGGAGGGCAAGCAAGGCAGTGTCACAGGCTGCTAGGAAAAAAAACTCTTTAGCTGCAGAGGGGGGGGCGGGGGGGGAGGAAAGAGAAGTTCACTTACTTGGTGTTTCTCAGCCTCCCAGGAGCCTCACTGTATTCAAGCCGACTGCTCAGATTTAACTTTCCCGCCCCACACATCCTCTTCACAGACAGCACACAGGCTGCCCAGAGTGTGGGCGGGGAAATAGAGAGCAGGTCCAGCCTCTGCCAGCCATTCGTGTGGAGGACGGAGGGGCTCTGTAACACAGACTGTCGGCCCTGAGACATCCCTAGCTCACAGTACTGGATGGAGATGCAGCACTCGGCCTGCTCAAAAACTGTGCATTCTGAGCTGGTGACACAGCAGCCTTTGTAGAGGATATGAGAGCAGCCCAGGGGGCAATTGCATCTCTGCCCCCCTGCCCAGCCCTCCCCTGTAGGCCTGTCTAGTAGTATACAAAGGGTTAAGCACTGGCCACACCCTATACCCTCTTCCCCACCTGTGGCATAATATGTCTTTCCCTGGGATGGGCAGAGGGTATGCAGGCTGTCTCGGAATAGGTTGCTTGTGTAAGCAAACCAAATTTGTCTCACAGCTAGCCAGGAGGCTTAATATGTTCTTATATACTGTACTGCATATATGTTATATAGACACAGACCCCTGCAAGAGAATCTATTTTGTTTGTATTTGATGCAACGCTGATAAAAAAACACAGGCAGAAAGCAATCAAATGCACTTTGGGACTCGACTATCTCTTTGTGAGCTCTACGACTTAAGCCGATTCTTACAAAATACTGTATAATGCAAATTCATAAATCATTGAATAGTATTTTGTTTATCATTATGTATTTTGTTTATCACCTCAACACCTCTTGCTCCAGCATCCAGCCTGAATGTCACAGTTTCATACTTGCCAGCTGTCCTGGATTTGGTTGGGCAGTCTCATGTTTGCGTTAATTGCCCCAGACTGTGTTCTAGAATCACAACATGAGACTTGCTAAGAGTCCACACACTGTGTTGCTTGGGACTTCTCTCTTCACCTCTTGCATACAATGTCATCAGTGCATGCAATACAGCTGTGGAGCAGGGCAAGCATCTTTCCCAAATAGGCACCAGGAGCATCTGTACAACTGTTCAGCCACTGAACATTCTGTGACACAAGACTCCCTCCTTTAAAGTCTGCCCTCAGTGTGTACTCCCAGCTCCAAAGAAGCAATGACAGCTGAAGTGGCTGTAGAGGTGGGTAGGGATTAGGGAAGGATAATACAGGGGCTAAAGAGATTTGTTAGAGGCGTTCTGGGGTTACAGAGAAGTCCTGGTAGGACATTAGTGGCAGAGGTGTGCTAAAAGGCTACACAGATGTGCGTGGAAGGCATTGATGGCAGAGGAATGAGGGGGTACAGCAGTGGCAGAAATGTGTTGGGAGGTTTAGAGGTATGCAGAGAGGACATTGGTGGCAGAAGTGTGCTGGGAGTACAGTGGTGACATAGGTGTGATAGTAGGTACAGAGGTGTGTGGGGAGATATTGGTGACAAATGTGTGCTAGCGGCTACACAGATTTGCGTGGAAGGCATTGATGGCAGAGGAATGCAGTAGTACAGCAGCGGCAGAGATGTGTTAGGAAGTTTAGAGGTATGCAGAGAGGACATTGGTTGCAGAAGTATGCTGGGGGTACAGTGGTGGCAAAGGTATGATAGTAGGTACAGAGGTGTGTGTGGGGGGATATCGGTGACAAAATTGTGCTAGGGGCTACACAGATGTGCGAGGAAGGCATTGATGGCAGTTTAGAGGTATGCAGAGAGGATAGTGGCGGCAGAAGTATGATAGTAGGTACAGAGGTGTGTGTGGGGGGATATTGTGACAAAATGTTGCTAGGGGCTACACAGATGTGCGTGGAAGGCATTGACGGCAGTTTAGAGGTATGCATAGAGGACATTGGTGGCAGAAGTATGCTGGGGGTACAGTGGTGACAGAGGTATGATAGTAGGTACAGAGTTGTGTGTGGGGGGATATTGGTAACAAAATTGTGCTAGGGGCTACACAGATGTGCGTTGAAGGCATTGATGGCAGAGGAATGCAGGGGTACAGCAGTGGCAGAGATGTGTTAGGAGGTTTAGAGGTATGCAGAGAGGACATTGGTGGCAGAAGTATGCTGGGGGTACAGTGAAGGCAGAGGTATGATAGTAGGTACAGAGGTGTGTGTGGGGGGATATTGGTGACAAATGTGTGCAGGGGAGGGGGACAAAGGTGTGTGGAAGGAATGTTCATGGCAGAGGTGTTCTGGGAGGGAGGGGGAACAGTGGTGACAGAAGTGTATTAGGAGGTACAGAAGTGTGTGAGGGTGGGGGGACACTAGTGGCAGAGATGTGTTGGGAGGCACAACTAATCAAGAGGTTTCCAGCAGGTACAGTGGTAGCAGAGGTATGTTAAGGGGTACAGAAATGTGCAGGATACACTGGGAGGTGTGCAAGGGATGGGGTACAGATGTTTGGGGAGGGGGAATGGTAGCTGAGATGTTGGGGGGTGCAGTGATGTAAGCGGTGTGCAGGGGAAGAGGTGTTAAAGGTTGCTGGTGGTGTAGTGGCAAAAATAGGGTGCAGAGATGAGAAAAAGTAAAAAAGAGGTACTAGAAGTGCTGGGTGTCAGTTTCTTCTGAACTCTACACTTTGCATGCTGGAAGCACAGCATTTAGGACCGTGCAATGTGCAGCACAACATTTAGTGTGCAGTAGTCAGAATTATGAGGCATGCTGTGCAAATTACATTTCCATGACCGCCATACTCATTATACACTGTACGATACATAACCCCTGGTGTTGTATGTTACACACAGTACATTTGGCATTTGCACATCCCATTCCCAGCCACAACACTTTTGTACACTGGCCTATACATAACATTCTTCCTAACCACTGAAGTGTGTACAATGCATAATCCAGACATCTGCACTCTGTATGCCGTGTTGTTTTTACTCCTCACCAAAATGTTCAACAGCTGACAGTTGCTTAGTAGTCCCTGATTATTTTAATGAAATTCATCTTTACGGTAAGCTCAAAGTGTTCCAAAACTTTTTTCCAGTTAGAATGGGGGGCAGAGATTAGAACTCAGTTGGGTTTTTACTGCTCTCTTCATCCTGCATCCTGCTGACAGTGGTTTCAACAGACAAGAAGTGAGGAAAAAATCTGTAACACACAGGGAACATAATTCACTAAAGGTTATCCCATACATTATGATGGTCACGTGACCACTTAACACATGCCATAACGAAAATGTAAATCCACTATTGCTCGTATGCAGTATTTATCGCAAACAGCAAAAATGCTTGTTAAATACCTCAAAGGAAGGCATCAAAGTGGGAGTAAGCTCCCATGTAGGATGTTTACCTATAGGTAAGCCTATAATAAGGCTTACCTATAAGTACAGTAAATATCTGCTAAACTTCAATGTTTAGCAGATATTTACTTTAGATGCAGCTGGTCACCTCACTGGTGCATGCACTCTGAAGGAACGGTATACCCGTTTCGTTCCTTCAGAGCTGCCAAATGCATGCTGTAATTAGGTAGTGGTTCTTAGAATTCAGTCTTCTGGAATTAAAAGTAATGCAGAAGAGGAGAAGGAAAAAGATCTAGAGTGGTTCTTTTTAAGGAAAGATGCTTTAAGGAGCACACATTGCTGAATTGCTTTAATTGCTGAACACAGTTTTTGATACCCTGCAGAAGTTCCGGTTATCCCTGGGACTAATCATGGAGCTGTATACCCAACTCATAGGGTACCTTGAGTCTTCAACCCAGAGAAGCCATGCCATGATGTTCACACACAGGATGTGACGTTCATGCAAGATGCTTTTTCTTTTTTTTTTCTTTTTTTTGTTTCATGCAGTGTTTAAATGCATAATTTGGAAATATAATGCATGTGAGATTTTAAAGGGGTTGTAAAGGTTCGTTTTTTATTTTCTAAATAGGTTCCTTTAAGCTAGTGCATTGTTGGTTCACTTACCTTTTCCTTCGATTTCCCTTCTAAATGTTTTTTTTTCTTTGTTTTCTTACTTAGTCTGAATTTATCACTTCCTGTTCCTCCTCAATAAGCTGTTCAGTAAGCTGTTCTGGCTAACTAAACACCGCTCGGATGATGGTGTGAAGTTTACTGAGGAGAAACAGGAAGTGAGAAATTCAGACAAAGAAAAAAAAAACATTTAGAAGGGAAATCGAAGGAAAAGGTAAGTGAACCAACAATGCACTAGCTTAAAGGAACCTATTTAGAAAATAAAAAAACTAACCTTTACAACCACTTTAAGCAGAGTTTCTTCGTGAATTACACTGGTTTTGTTTTCAAAACTCTGTGTGTTATTTTACCACATATTCGGATGCAGTAAAATATTGCTTTGTGAATTGTGCCCAGGGACACAGAAATAAAAATCTAACAAGGACTCTAGCCTTCAACTACTATACTAAAAAAAAGATCATTTTTATGTCTATCTCTTGGAGAGCTCCCCTCACTTTTTGTCTGGTAAAACGTTGTCAGCAGGACAAGAAGTGAGAGGAAATACTGCATGCACAGATAGCATTAAAAATCTATCAAGGGTTCTACTCCTTACCCATAGAAACATAGAAAAGTGTTTCTTTGGGTAAGGATAAGAACCCCGGATAGGTTAGAACCCCAGATAGTTAGAGTTGATACAAACTCTAATGCCACGTACACACGGTCGGAATTTCCGATGGAAACAGTCCGATGGGAGCTTTTCATTGGATTTTCCGACCGTGTGTATGCCCATCGGTCTTTTTATGTCAAAATTTCCGACGGACTTTGGATTGAGAACCTGTTCTTAATTTTTCTGGCGGAAAATCTTTCCGATCGTGTGTATGCAATTCCAACAAGCAAAATTCCAACGCATGCTCGGAAACAATTCGACAGATGCTCAGAAGTATTAAACTTCCCTTTAATAGTGCTATCAAATGACAGTTTGAGCTAAATTCCGTCGGAATTCCGACGGGAAAACCATCAGAGCTTTTTCCGACGAGAATTCCGACCGTGTGTACACGGCATTAGAAAGAAAAAAGTTTTGGCTGGACTATAAAAATCATGGTGCTAAAGTTGTTATGTGACTGTGAGGTTCTTGCTTGTGGCACAGTAAAAAAAGTATAACTAAAAGCATTTTGGATAGGATGGAGAGGGATTAAAACCCCTGCCAGATTTTTATTGCCATCCCCATCCCCATTAGGGAGATTCACCCTCTCTATTTGTCCTGTTCACCATTATCACCTAAAGTGAAAGTTAAAGCGGTTCGGCAC
This sequence comes from Lithobates sylvaticus, assembly GCA_028564925.1. Taxonomy (NCBI): domain Eukaryota; kingdom Metazoa; phylum Chordata; class Amphibia; order Anura; family Ranidae; genus Lithobates; species Lithobates sylvaticus. The sequence goes on from CM053028.1 coordinate 164,580,720, forward strand.
ACATTTCATTTAGTAAATCTCTTTGCCTTCCAAATCAGGCAAAGAGTACTAAATGAAATGTGTTTTTTTTTACTTACCTTGTAATCGATGACTTCCTGTCTTCTGTGTCTTCGGGGGTGGGCGGGGTCTTGCGGGGATCCTCGTCACGCCGCACTGTCTCCTGGGATCTGGTGTCATTGAGTCAGTGCGGGCATCTTCCGAAATCTCGCGAGATTTCGGCCACATCTTTCGAAATCTCGCGAGATTTCGGACACATCTTCCGAAATCTCGTGAGATGTCGGCAGATGTGCCGTTACTGCGCACGCGCGAGTAACGGCGGTGCATGCTGGGCCATCTAAAGTGCCTGTGGGGGTTTCACATGCCCACAGGCAAGATGGCCCCCAGCACAAAAGAAGAAGATGAAGAACTTCATCGGACGAAAACCGGCGGCGATCGAGATGGAAGATGGAACAGGTAAGTCCCCCAATTGAGCTATATGCCCTTGGCATATAGCCCAAAAAAAAAAAAAAAAAACGAGTGCAGAACCGCTTTAAGGAAAATTCCACATTTTGGGTTGTCCCCAGAACAGAAATAGAAGGGACATCTTCCAATGGGGACACTAGACACTAGTTCTAGTGACCCTGGTGACAATCAGGGATTCCCTAACTTTGGAGGGCTTTCTTCTCACTTCCTGCTTTGGCTATGGGACAGGAAGCGAAGGGAAGTTTCCCTAATGCCGCGTACACACGTGCAGACTTTTCCCGACGGACCTAGTCTAGCGGACAATCCGCCGGACTTTCCAGCTGGCTTCGCCGGACTTTCCGAGCGTGTGGACTTGCCCACACACGTCCGGACTTCTCCGGCGGACAGTCCGCTGGACAAAGTCCGCGGGACTTTTGAAAATGAACGGACTTGCCCACACACGGAGCAGTCCGTTCATTTCGAATGTAACTTCAGGTACGTAGCTAGCGTAGGCAGTAAATGCCGCTGCGCTAGCTCCGTCACCTGGCATGGATTTAAAGGGATTAAAACCCCTGCCAGATTTTTATTGCCATCCCCATCCCCATTAGGGAGATTCACCCTCTCTATTTGTCCTGTTCACCATTATCACCTAAAGTGAAAGTTAAAGCGGTTCGGCACACATTTCATTTAGTAAATCTCTTTGCCTTCCAAATCAGGCAAAGAGTACTAAATGAAATGTGTTTTTTTTTACTTACCTTGTAATCGATGACTTCCTGTCTTCTGTGTCTTCGGGGGTGGGCGGGGTCTTGCGGGGATCCTCGTCACGCCGCACTGTCTCCTGGGATCTGGTGTCATTGAGTCAGTGCGGGCATCTTCCGAAATCTCGCGAGATTTCGGCCACATCTTTCGAAATCTCGCGAGATTTCGGGACACATCTTCCGAAATCTCGTGAGATGTCGGCAGATGTGCCGTTACTGCGCACGCGCGAGTAACGGCGGTGCATGCTGGGCCATCTAAAGTGCCTGTGGGGGTTTCACATGCCCACAGGCAAGATGGCCCCCAGCACAAAAGAAGAAGATGAAGAACTTCATCGGACGAAAACCGGCGGCGATCGAGATGGAAGATGGAACAGGTAAGTCCCCCAATTGAGCTATATGCCCTTGGCATATAGCCCAAAAAAAAAAAAAAAAAAAAACGAGTGCAGAACCGCTTTAAGGAAAATTCCACATTTTGGGTTGTCCCCAGAACAGAAATAGAAGGGACATCTTCCAATGGGGACACTAGACACTAGTTCTAGTGACCCTGGTGACAATCAGGGATTCCCTAACTTTGGAGGGCTTTCTTCTCACTTCCTGCTTTGGCTATGGGACAGGAAGCGAAGGGAAGTTTTCCTAATGCCGCGTACACACGTGCAGACTTTTCCCGACGGACCTAGTCTAGCGGACAATCCGCCGGACTTTCCAGCTGGCTTCGCCGGACTTTCCGAGCGTGTGGACTTGCCCACACACGTCCGGACTTCTCCGGCGGACAGTCCGCTGGACAAAGTCCGCGGGACTTTTGAAAATGAACGGACTTGCCCACACACGGAGCAGTCCGTTCATTTCGAATGTAACTTCAGGTACGTAGCTAGCGTAGGCAGTAAATGCCGCTGCGCTAGCTCCGTCACCTGGCATGGATTTAAAGGGAATCCCCACGCCGAAAAAACGGCGTGGGGGTTCCCCCCAAATCCCTCTCAGAACCTCATCCGAGCACGCAGCCCGGCCGGCCAGGAAAGGGGTGGGGACGAACGACTCTGGTAGGATGTCTTTAATGGACTCTGTGTTACATGATCACCACCTTTGCAGGTATGCCAGGGTAGCACACAGCCAGTAGTTAGAGTTATGCCGCGTACACACGAAGGGACAATCCCGCGGGATTATCCTCTGGACTCAAGTCCAGTGGACAATCCCCTCGTGTGTGGGCGTCGGCGGACTTTTTGGCGCCAAAGTCCGGCGGACCAAAGTTTTAAGTTTTGTTTTAAAACTATCCGCTGGACTTGGCAGTCCGGCGGACAATCCCGCCGTTAGTAGGCTAGTCCGCCGGACTTTTTAAATGAACGGACTTGCCGCTCGTCGGCAAGTCCGTTCATTTAGCACATGACTTCAGGTTACGTAGCTAGCGTAGGCAGTAAATGCCGCCGCGCTAGCTCCGTGACCTGGCATGGATTTAAAGGGAGTTCCCCCCAAAGTTCCCGGAGGATGCTGGGACTGTGACATCACAAGGAGGCGGGGTCACCATGTGACATGAGCATGTGACCCTGTCCCCTTGTCCCTATATAAGTGCCAGCACAGCGCGGCTCTGGCATTCCAGCCAGAGCGAGCGACGTGTCAACATCGGAGAAGAAGAACAAGAAGAACAAGAAGGCGGAAGAAGAAGAAGAAGGCGGCGCAGAAAGCGACGACAGCGGCAAGAACAGAAGAGACCCCGGAAGACCCCGGAAGACCCCCGAAGGCGGATCGAGACCCCCAGACGACGGCGGCGACGACGAAGAAGGTAGCCGGACTTCTCTGCTCGGTAAAAGAGCTTGGTAAATGGCGGAGGAGTCCGGCGAGAAGACCCCCAAGACGGAAGAAGACCCCCGGAGCAGTGCAATAAATTATTTTTTCAAAAGTGTGTGTGTTTTTTTACTTTACATTTTACACCTTAGGTGAATGGGTAGGGGTACATCGTACCCCATACTCATTCACATAGGGTGGGGGGCCGGGATCTGAGGGCCCCCTTATAAAAGGGGGCTCCCAGATTCCGATAAGCCCCCGCCCGCAGACCCCGACAACCAACGGCCAGGGTTGTCGGGAAGAGGCCCTTGTCCTCATCAACATGGGGACAAGGTGCTTTGGGGTGGGGGGGGCCGCACGGCCTCCCTTTCCCCAGGGCACCCCCCATGTTGAGGGCACGCGGCCTGGTACGGCTCAGGAGGGGGGGCGCTCGCTCGTCCCCACTCCTTTCCTGGCCTGCCGGGCTGCGTGCTCGGATAAGGGTCTGAGATGTATTTGGGGGGAACCCCCACGCCGTTTTTCGGCGTGGGGATTCCCTTTAAATCCATGCCAGGTGACGGAGCTAGCGCACCGGCATTTACTGCCTACGCTAGCTACGTACCTGAAGTCACGTGCTAAATGAACGGACTTGCCGATGAGCGGCAAGTCCGTTCATTTAAAAAGTCCGGCGGACTAGCCTACTAACGGCGGGATTGTCCGCCGGACTGCCAAGTCCAGCGGATAATTTTAAAACCAAACTTAAAACTTTGGTCCGCCGGACTTTGGCGCCAAAAAGTCCGCCAACGCCCACACACGAGGGGATTGTCCGCTGGACTTGAGTCCAGAGGATAATCCCACGGGATTGTCCCTTCGTGTGTACGCGCCATGATGGGACACAGAAAGCAAAGGCAAACCTGACAGGGCTTATAACCCTCCCTTACTCTATCCAAAATGGCAACAAAAAAAAAGTTTTGCCTTTAAGTTCTACTTTAAAGATTCTTTTTTGATTACAGAGACTGTGGCTTATCTTCCAAATATTGCCGAAGTTAAACAGCTACCAGTGAAGTGTACACCGCGCAGGCGCACTTAACACGTCACTGTACGAGACGATGCTGTACGCTCCCGGTGCTCGTGCTACTCTGCAAGGCGCATCTAAGTAAGGGGCGGGTCTGTAACCAAGGGCCAGATTTGTCATTATTCTTACTGTAACCAAGGGCCACATTTGTAATTAATAATACTGTAACCAAGGGCCACATTTAAAATTTATAACCAAGCGCCAGATTTGTAATTATAAATACTGTAACCAATGCCCACCTTTTGTATTAATAAATATATATATATGTATATATATATATATATATATATATATATATATATCATGTAAGCTGAAAACTTAAGATTTCCTTTTTTTTTTTAAATACACGTGTTTGCACGCTATTTTTAAAGAAATGAATGGACTGCGCCTGGGCGGTGTACACTTCACTCCCAGCTGTTTAGCTTCGGCAATTTTCGGAAGATCCCTAGTCCTTCGTACTGCGCAAGTGCTGCGCCTGCGCAGTACAGGGGGGTCATTATCCACCGGGCGGACCTTTCTCGGCAGAACACCGGTGTCTTGCCGAGTTGGTTTCCCCTGGTGGATTGGTTCCTCTCTGTACTGCTCAGGCGCAGCGCTTGCGCAGTACGAATGACTAGGTATCTCCCGGAAATTTCCGAACCTAAACAGATGCGAGTGAAGTGTACACTGCGCAGTCGGTGTACGAGAGGTCATGTCTCTGACGTCACCCAAACAAATGTCTTCACTACATACTCAGACATCAGAACATTCACAGTTGAGGAAAAAATTCTATTATCACAATATAAGAAAAGACATCAAAATAGTATAAATTAAAATACAAAATGGACAAAGGGACCTTCAGATGCCGCATTTGTCACTCTTCACCCCTCCAAAAACGGGACATTTTACCCCCCAGTTATTATAGATAAATTACCCCAGCCAAAATGAGAAAGAATTTCAGGGATATCCAATCAATATGGACATAACAAGTCCTCTTAATCCGTTGTCTTCACTCCTATCCCAACATATATTGTAAATAGACTTTCTGGGCATCTGTTTAGGTTCGGCAATTTTCGGAAATTTCGCTGCGCCTGCGCAGTACAGATTTGTACTAATCCGCCAAGGGGAACCATCTCGGCAGAACACCGGCTCTCGGGCTCTTAGCTGTTCCATGCAGGGACAACCCCCCCCCCCCCCCAGGTTCACTATCTGTTATTTTTTCTGCTCTCCACTCCCATAAATCTGCGCTGAACACATCCTGCAGCCTCCAGTCTCAGACTTGGGCATTCCAAACTAGGAGTCCACACACTGACTGTGTGGATGACACCCTTTCATTCCCAGTTTACTTCCAATTGTTCTGTAGCCTCATACATTCCTTACAGTCCTTAAATATATTTTTTTCTTTCAGCCAGCGGGCTAGTATATATACAGCCTATATACAGTACAGTCACATGAAGTACAGTGTAATCATCAGCATGATAATGATGATCACAGGTACTGTGGCTGTACCTTTCATGGCTGCAGACAGTTTTTGCACTGTATACTTTTACTCCGGGCTTTTTTTCAGCTGAAATGTGGCACTCCTGAAATCTGGACTCTGTACGTAGCACACCCAGGACTCTGTATGTAGCACACCCTGTACTCTGCGTGTAGCACACCATGGACCCTGTACTCTGCGTGTAGCACACCATGGACCCTGTACTCTGCTCGTAGCACACCATGGACCCTGTACCCTGCACGTAGCACACCCTGGACCCTGTTCTCTGCATGTAGCACACCATGGACCCTGTACTCTGCACGTAGCACACCATGGACACTGTACTCTGCACGTAGCACACCCTGGACCCTGTACTCTGCACATAGCACACCATGGACCCTGTACTCTGCATGTAGCACACCATGGACCCTGTACTCTGCACGTAGCACACCCTGGACCCTGTACTCTGCAAGTAGCACACCCTGGACCCTGTACTCTGCACGTAGCACACCATGGACCCTGTACTCTGCACGTAGAACACCATTGACCCTGTACTCTGCATGTAGCACACCATGGACCCTGTACTCTGCACGTAGCACACCATGGACCCTGTACTCTACACGTAGCACACCCTGAACTCAGTACTCTGCACATAGCACACCCTGAACTCAGTACTCTGCACGTAGCACACCCTGGGTATGGGTATGGGTAGAGAATTGCGTTTTATAGTGTGCCCCCCTACTTTTGTCCCTGTCCCCCCATGTGCCCCCCCTAAATATAAAAGCTGGAGACGCCACTGGTCTCACTATCTAAAATAAAAACTGATGTGTTCATAATTATAGTGACAATAACACACATTTCTTAAAAGAAAAAACACTGTTCTGTCCAGATGAGAAATCATGACATGTGCATGCATTCAAAGACAAAAATACCTTACAGGAGAGTCAGCCTTGTTCAACAAGTAGTTAAAGAAGGAATCATTTCCAATAAAGAATGTGTTGGCTCACAACAGGAGCAATTCGCAACGGGTTCATAGGAGCCGACTAAAATTAATATGAAACCATAACTTACATTATATATGGCTAATATGTGTTTTTCAAAAAGAAAAAAGCAAACAGCAAAACACACAAGAAAAAAACACATATAGAGGTATATCAACAGAAAATATACCTACTGGCTCATAAAATCAAATATCCTAATGTACTAACCTCAGACGGGGGTAAAATATTGGATGGAGAGCAGGAAGCGGCCGTATAATGAGTGTCAAAGTATGAGTGAAAATAGTCCTTCAATCCGGAATAACCAATATGGAGGCTCAGCTACATCCAAGTGAGGTGCTTGATAATGCTCAAAGTCATGTTATTGTCATTCAAAGAGTCTACAGCAGCCACTTGGTAACTGGTCGCAGGCCACAATAAGGGGAGCAGACAGAAGACAGATCCGGGTATGCTCTGTATATGCAGAGCGTACATGGACACAGCCCACTCTACTCTGTGGGCCCCCCCTATCCGATCCAACCAAATGGAAGGGGACGGATCCCCTTCTGTTTTTATTTTTTTTAGTGGATCGGATTGGAGGTAGGTGGGTGCAAATGGACACAAGTCCGTTCACATCTGCCACTCCATAGAGGTGAATGGAGGGTCCGCGTGGTTTGAATCGATCATGTGAAAGGGGCCTAAGGCTGCTTTCACACTGATGTGCAGAAATTTACCTGCACTGCGCGTGCAGTACAGTGCACTTGTGGCTTTCCTGCAGGTTAGCTGCACTTTGCCATCAATGTCTATTACAGTGGTGTGAAAAAGTGTTTGCCCCCTTCCTCATTTCCTGTTCCTTTGCATGTTTGTCACACTTAAGTGTTTCGGAACATCAAACCAATTTAAACAATAGTCAAGGACAACACAAGTAAACACAAAATGCAATTTGTAAATGAAGGTGTTTATTATTAAAGGTGAAAAAAAATCCAAACCATCATGGCCCTGTGTGAAAAAGTGATTGCCCCCTAAACCTAATAACTGGTTGGGCCACCCTTAGCAGCAACAACTGCAACCAAGCGTTTGCGATAACGTGCAATGAGGCTTTTACAGCGTCCTGGAGGAATTTTGGCCCACTCATCTTTGCAGAATTGTCCTAATTCAGTTACATTAGAGGGTTTTCGAGCATGAACGGCCTTTTTAAGGTCATACCACAACATCTCAATAGGATTCAGGTCAGGACTTTGGCTAGGCCACTCCAAAGTCTTCATTTTGTTTTTCTTCAGCCATTCGGTGGTGGACTTGCTGGTGTGTTTAGGATCATTGTCCTGCTGCAGAACCCAAGTTCGTTTCAGCTTGAGTACACGAACAGATGGTCGGACATTCTCCTTCAGGATCTCTTGGTAGACAGCAGAATTCATAGTTCCTTTTATCACGGCAAGTCTTCCAGGTCCTGAAGCAGCAAAACAGCCCCATACCATCACACTACCACCACCATATTTTACTGTTGGTATAATGTTCTTTTTCTGAAATGCAGTGTTCCTTCTACGCCAGATATACTTGGACACACATCTTCCAAAGAGTTCCACTTTTGTCTCATCGGTCCACAGAATGTTGTCCCAAAAGTCTTGGGGATCATCAAGATGTGTTGTGGAGAAATTGAGACAAGCTTTGATGTTCTTTTTGCTCAGCAGTGGTTTTCTCCTTGGAACTCTGCCATGCAGGCCATTTTTGCCCAGTTTTTTCCTGATGGTGGAGGCATGAACGCTGACCTTAACTGAGGCAAGTGAGGCCTGCAGTTCCTTGGACGTTGTTGTGGGGTCTTTTGTGACCTCTTGGATGAGTCGTCGCTGCGCTCTTGGGGTAATTTTGGGCGGCCGGCCACTCCTGGGAAGGTTCACCACTGTTCCATGTCTTCGCCATTTGTGGATAATGGCTCTCACTGTGGTTCGCTGGATTCCCAAAGCTTTGGAAATGGCTTTATAACCCTTTCCAGACTGATAGATCTCAATTACTTTCTTTCTCAATTGTTCCTGAATTTCTTTGGGTCTCGGCATGATGTGTAGCTTTTAAGGATCTTCTGGTGGACCTTACTGTGTCAAGCAGCTCCTATTTAAGTGATGCCTTGATTGTGAAAAGGTGTGGCAATAATCAGGCCTGGGTGTGGCTAGAGAAATTGAACTCAGGTGTGGACAACCACAGTTATAGTATGTTTTAACAAGGGGGGCAATCACTTTTTCACACAGGGCCATGATGGTTTGGATTTTTTTTTCACCTTTAATAATAAACACCTTCATTTACAAATTGCATTTTGTGTTTACTTGTGTTGTCCTTGACTATTGTTTAAATTGGTTTGATGTTCCGAAACACTTAAGTGTGACAAACATGCAAAGGAACAGGAAATGAGGAAGGGGGCAAACACTTTTTCACACCACTGTATATTGATTGGTTTGCGCAAAAGTTATAGCGTCTACAAAATAGGGGATAGATTTAAGGACATTTTTTTTATTGTTTTTACTGATAATGGCGGCGATCTGCGATTTTTAGCGGGACTGCGACATTGCGGCAGACAAATCTGACCCTAAGTGACACTTTTTGTGGACCAGAGATACCAATACAGTGATCAGTGCTAAAAAAATGCATTGATCAATGTATAAATTACACTAATAGGGAAGGGGTTAACACTAAGGGGCGATCAATGGGTTAACTGTGTTCCCTGGGTGTGTTCTAACTGTGTGGGGGATGGGCTCAATGGGACAACACAGAGATCGCTATTCCTGATCACTAGGAACAGCCGATCTCAGTTCAATGTCAGAATGAGGATCAGCCTTGTTTACATAGGCAGATCCCCGTTCTGCCTCTCTGTACCGCGATTGTGGGTAGCTGGCGGCCATCGAGTCCGCAGGACCCACGTGTGCGTTCCCCCCGGCGTGCAGCAGGTGCGCCCACACTATCACATGCACGGACCGACATACAGGTCGCAAGTGGTTAATATGCTCCCTAAACTCTTGAAGAAGCGGTAACAGACCATGAAATATGTAGAGATGTGAACTTAGCTGTCCATGCGTTATCTCTCTGCATTTTCAGCATATTGACTGACCCTGCCATTACATACTTGTGATCAGCGATCATAATGGGAAATTCATGGTAGCTTTTGAGAGCTAATATGTATAAATATGTGTGTTTTTAACTATGATGGTACCAACAAAATCCACAAATTCTCCCTCACCCTTTTACATGTTTTGGAATTGATAGGCTGAAGGTACCACTTTATTGTGCTGCACTCACCACACACAATTCTCACAATTTAAAATAAACTGCTTTATCTAAAATACAACATTTCCAAAATTAAAATAGGTCCTTATAATCCTAGAAAATATAATTTTCTATAATACAACAATCCTTTGAATAAGCTTTCATTCATTATGCTAACATTGTTTTTTGGGCTTCCGTGTATTGCTATGTATATAAACTTAAACAATGGAAATTAAAATCCTATCTGTTTAATATATCTGAGATATTCAGTATTTTTGTGGGTTCTTTTAAGCACATTTATGTGCTGGCTAAATGTTTATTTTGTACATTCTATTACATAGTACTCTTCCTAGCCCAGTTTGACACCTTCCATCTGTGCTGTAAGTTTATGTAATAGTTTTTATGACCTTTTTAGTCCTGTTTAGAAAAGATGTTTCAATCTATTGAGCAATGAATCCTGGTTGTTCCTTGCAGTAGTCACATGCTTCAGTACAATAAAAAATAACTTTCCAATTAGTATATCCGTGCTAAACATGTAATAGAGCTAAAGTATAACCAAAGACAAAACTTTTTTTTTGTTCCAGACAGTGGAGTCAGATTAAAACATCTGTTGCACCCTCTCAGATAGGCTGCTAGGAAAGTTAGGTAAATGTAGTTCTGTTTGGCTCCACTGTAATCAGTAGAGCGGTTTGTGATTGCTTTGGGCTGTTCTATGCTCTGCAGGCTTCAAGTTTGATTGCTCTCACTTGCATTCTGGAGCATTCCAGAATAAAGTGTGTTTGGAGGATGCAAACCAGCAGTCTGAATATTTATGTGGTCTCAGCCAATCTCTGGGGCAGAGTGCCAATTTAGTGGCTGCAAAGTACGTAAACAGTGTGGGGCTTGAGGCAGCCCTGTTCTTTTCCAGAAGGAGAAGTTCCCAGCCTGAAGGGATTATTTTCTACCATTTTACTATATGATTTGTCATTTCTTAACTTTTACTAGGCTCTATTGTTCTATCTCTATATTTATTTTCTTATTTAATCCATATCTTTGTTACTCTATTTGTCCCAATTCTACCCCTCATTCATCCCAGCATATATCACCATTCATTCCTCTCATACCCCCCATACATTCCAAAAACTAAATAAATAAATAATTAAATATAGTTAATCATTTTTGTGCCTTTAGTTCTCTCCAACGCACCTGTGAGGCATTAAACTCCTTCCATTTCTGCCATATTATTATTTTCTGTTTCTTAGATCCTTTTTCGGTCTCAATTCTCTCTTCCAAGACACACATCTCGACCAGCGCAGACTCCCATTCCTCTTTGTTGGGTGCTATTTTACTTTTCCATTTCCTGGCTATAACTGTCCGTGCTGCCGTTAAAAAATATTTTAGGATGCCCTTTTTTATACTATCCATTGAGCCCGGGATCATTAATAATATCGCTATTAATATATCGGGCTGTATCTCGATCCCAGTATGTATTTAAATATCTTTTCCCAGAAAATCTGGACCCCCGGGCAATAATACCAGATTTGTGACATTGTACCCCTAGCCCCCTGACACCTCCAACACACTTCTTGGTTTTCTGTGTTAATTTTGTGCATATCCACTGGGCACCTATACCATCTGGCTAAGATTTTGTAATTTCTCTCTTGATGTCTATTAGACATTGATAGTTTGTGGTCTACTGTAATGGACCTTTCCCATTTCGACCTAGGTATCATTACTTCCAATTCTTCCTCCCATTTTTTTATATATGTTAACTCTTGTATTTTATTTCTTGAATTTAAATAACTATATACTTTAGACAACATGTGTTTTGGTTTTTGACCCTTTACCATTAATTTTTTAAGGTCCGTAAGTGTTCTATTAATATTGCCCTCCTTTATTAACCACTTCAACACCGCCCGCTGTCATATGACGCCCACAAGGTGGATCTCCCATCCTGGGTGGGCGTCATATGAAGTCCTCGGATTCCCGGCCGCCTGGGGGGCGCGCGCGCCCGCGGCATCGCTCGGGACCCGGTGCGAGTGCCCGGCGGCCGCGATGTCCGCCGGGCACCCGCGATTGCCCGTTAAAACAAAGGGACCGTGCGGGACCGTGGAGCTGTGTGTGTAAACACACAGCTCCACGTCCTGTCAGCGGAGAGGAGACCGATCATGTGATTCCAGTACGGAGGAACACATGATCGGTCTTCTCCCCTTGAGTCCCCTCCCCCCACAGTTTGAATCACTTCTATTAGGGAACACATTAACCCCTACAGCGCCCCCTAGTGTTAACCCCTTCCCTGCCAGTCACATTTACACAGCAATCAATGCAATTTTATAGCAACGATCGCTGTGTAAATGTGAATGGTTCCAAAAATGTGTCAAAAGTGTCCGAACTGTCCACCGCAATGTCGCAGTCACGAAAAAAAAATCGCAGATCGCCACCATTACTAGTAAAAAAAAGAAATAAAAAAATTCAACAAATCTATCCCCTATTTTGTAGACCGATCAATATACGCTTATTGCGATTTTTTTTACCAAAAATATGTAGAAGAATACGTATCGGCCTAAACTGAGGAAAAAAAATTTTTTTTTTCAAAAAAATGGGATATTTATTATAGCAAAAAGTAAAAAATATTGTGTGTTTTTTTTTTCCAAATTGTCGCTCTTCTTTTGTTTATAGCGCAAAAAATAAAAAACGCAGAGGTGATCAAATACCACCAAAAGAAAGCTCTATTTGTGGGAAAAAAAGGACGTCAATTTTGTTTGGGTGTAACGTCGCACGACCGCGCAATTGTTAGTTAAAGCGACGCAGTGCCGAATCGCAAAAAGTGCTCTGGTAAGGAAGGGTAAAAAATGGCCCGGTGCTGAAGCGGTTAAGGAGAGAGTATATTTCTGGAGCTGACAATATTGAATCCATTTAGCTTTATATCCCGTACCTAAAGATTCCAGTGGGGGAAGTTTATTTTGCTCCATTATCTCAACTATCCTGATATCTTCTTTTCGGTGCCATCTCAAAAACCTGTTTCCCTCCATTGCTGGTGGGAACTCTGGGTTACCAAAGAGGGACCCTATTCCCTGTCTCAGCAATCTATCCCATACTTTCATTGTTGCTACTACTAGGAGAGGCATGTCCCAGTTGCCGGGCCGCTTCTCTTTTTTTATCCATGGCAATGATTTTAACTTAATCTTTTTCTAGTTTCACCCACTGTTTATATTCTGCATTATGGCACCAATCAACTATCCTTGTTATGAACGCTGCTCTAAGATATGCCGATAGATCTGGGAGGGCCAGACCACCATCCCTTTTTGGCCGTGTTAATGTATCTCTGCTAATTCTAGCCGGTTTACCAGTTAAGGCTAAAGTTTGAGTGGCTTGGAACATGCATATGGTGTCTCAGTGCTGTCCATAGCTGGACATGACTTTTCGAACGAGTAGCCACAGAGTGAAGAGTGTCCATATTGCTACTGCTTAGGGTTTTGGAGTATCCCACAGCTCCCTACGTCCTATCCCAGTTATTCAGCAATACATTTTAAAGAAAAGCAACCCCTAGACTGTTTATTGAGCCTTTAGAGTGACTTGCCGTGTGCCTGGCTCTGCAACCCTAAACTGGAGAAGGAAACAGGACGAATAACTTAGAGTGAGCACTACACTCTTATTCGATTTGTATTGCTGTCTGTCCCCCATTAGCCACTTTCTGACCGGACCAATTTGCAGCCAAAGGACCAGGCCCCTTTTTGCGATTCGGCACTGCGTCGCTTTAACTGACAATTGCACGGTAGTGCGACGTGGCTCCCAAACAGAATTGACGTCCTTTTTTTCCCACAAATAGAGCTTTCTTTTGGTGGTATTTGATCGCCCCTGCGTTTTTTATATTTTGCGCTATAAAAAAAAAAGAGCGACAATTTTGAAAAAAAACGCATTCTTTTTTATTTTTTGCTATAATAAATATCCCCCAAAAATATATAAAAAAACTTTTTTTTCCCTCAGTTTAGGCCGAGACGTATTCTTCTACATATTTTTGGTAAAAGTTTGGTAAATAGTTTTATAGCATTTTTATTAATAATTTTTTTTTATTAGTAATGGCAGCGATCAGCGATTTTTATTGTGACTGCGACATTATGGCGGACACATCGGACATTTTTGACACATTTTTGGGACCATTGTCATTTATACAGGAATCAATGCTATTTAAATGCATTGATTCCTGTATAAATTACACTGGCAGTGAAGGGGTTAACCACTAGGTGACAGTGTAGGGGTTAAGTATGCCTAGGGGTGTGTTTCTTACTGTGGGGGGGCGTGGCTGTCAGCTAGTGAATGCTGATCTCTGCTCCAATCACAGGGAGCAGAGATCGGCGTCACTAGTTGCTAGGCAGAACGGGGAGATGCTGCTTATTTCCGCATCTCCCGTTCATCCTTCCCGTGAGACGATCGCGGGTGTCCCCGCGGCGATCGAGTCCCGGTGGCATGGCGGCATTTAAAAAGGGACTTATATATACGCCCTTATGCCTGTCTGTGCCATTCTGCCGACATACATCGGCGTGCGCCGGTCGGGAAACGGTTAGGGAGATTCACCCTCTCTTTTTGTCCTGTTTACCACTATTATTGAAAGTGAAAGTAAAATAAAATCCTACATTTTGGGTTGTCTCCAGAAATTAGGGTAAATCTTCCAATGGGGACACTAGTTCTGATGACCTGGGGGTCCCCAAGAGATTCCTTTAACTTGCAGGGATTGCCTCTCACTTCCTGTTTTGGCTATGGGACAGAAAGTGAAGGTAAATCTCCCCAATGGAACACAGATGACAAAAAAAAATAAAAATGAACAGGGACTTTAACCTCTCCTACGCTATCCAAAATGAAAGAAAAAATATTTTGCCTAAAGTTCATAGTACTTTAACCACCTTCAGACCCGACCATTTTGCTGGCTTAAGAGCAGACCACTTTTTGCCATTCGGCACTGTGTTGATTTAACTGGCAATTGCGCGGTCGTGCAACGTGGCTCCCAAACAAAATTGACGTCCTTTTTTTCCCACAAATAACGTTTTCTTTTGGTGGTATTTGATCGCCTCTGCGGTTTTTATTTTTTGTGCTATAAACAAAAAAAAAGCAACAATTTTGGAAAAAACACATTATTTTTTACTTTTTGCTATAATAAATATCCCCCAAAAATATATAAAAAAAATATTTTTTTCCTCAGTATAGGCCGATACGTATTCTTCTACATATTTTTGGTAAAAAAATCGCAATAAGCGATTATTGATTAGTTTGCGCAAAAGTTATAGCATTTACAAAATAGGGGATAGTTTTATGGCATTTTTATTAATATTTTTTTTTTTTACTAGTAATTGCGGCGATCAGCGATTTTTATTGTGACTGCGACATTATGGCAGACACATCGGACAATTTTGACACATTTTTGGGATTGTAATTTTTACAGCGATCGTGCGATTAAATTGCACTGATTACTGTAAAAATGACACTGGCAGTGAAGGGGTTAACCACTAGGGGGTGGGGAGGGGTTAAGTGTGTCCTAGTGTGTTCTTCTACCTGTCAGGGGGAGGGGCTGTGTGTTATACTACACTGATCAGCTCTCCCGATTACAGGGAGAGCTGATCAGTGACAGTGTCACTAGGCAGAACGGGGAGATGCTTGTTTACATCAGCATCTCCCCGTTCTCCGTGAGACGATCGTGGGTATCCCGCGGCGATCGAACCTGTGGGACCCGCGACCCGACTCACGGAGTTCGCCACGGGCATGCGTTTGCCACCAGCGGCGCGCACGAGAATGGCACGCCGGCAAATTCAAAGGGACGTACCTGTATGCCCATCTGCCTGTCTGTGCCATTCTGCTGACGTTCATCTGTGTGCGCTGATTGTAAAGTGGTTTAAGCATCGCTATTGCGCCCCAAAAGAATATATATAATTTTTTTTATCATATCATATAATTTTTTTAGGTATGTTGTGTGAATGGGAACACATGGCATATAGTGTTTTTTTTTTTTCAAATTTGACTGCAAAAGTGGAAATATCCTAAAATGGAAATATCCATGAAGCACAGTAAATTATAATGTATAATTTATATACTTTTATGTATAGTAGTTGATGGGACCAAAAAGCTGCAATGTGTGTAATACTATTTATTAATATGGTTGTGGGGTTAATAATAGAGTAAAGTGGTTGCAAAACCTCTGAAATTAAAAATGAACAAGGCACATCCTTCTATAGTGTGTATCAATCCAAAGTCTTTAGTGAAATTTACAGTATGTCTGATGTCTCCTTCTTCTTCTATCTGCATGAGTCACTTCTGACAGGTTATGCCGACTCCACGGGATCCAGGGTAAGAGGGAGGGGAGCTCCAGCACACAGCCTGTGAATGTTTCCCTGCAATACTGTGTGACATGAGGTCTCTGCCCATGCATTCTGAAGCTTAGAAAAGCTGTGTAAACTGTACACTTTGAATGGCTGAGGATAATGTATGGCTGCATGTAAGCAGGTTAAAATAGCCAGTTAGGCGCTGTCCTGGCCAGTAGGGTAGGAGTTAATGCCTTTCCCAGTTCTTTGTTATTTTGGCAGGTTCTTCTCTGGGTCTGGCCCACTAAGCCTGTGATATAAATTGAGATCCTGTACAGAGAACTCGGAAGTGGAGGTTCCCCCTAAGAGGTCCACCCTTTAGAGAGATCCAGTGAGGGAGTTCACAAGTGTACACCTGAGAGGTTCAGGGCCCCTGTCAGGTCCGAGGCCTGTAAGGGAATGAGGTGGAGAACAATACTGCAAGGAGCAGAAAGATGTCGCTCATAACTGCCTGGATTTAAAAACAACAGAACCCGGGGTTCACCCCGAAGGCACCAACTCTGGTAGGATGTCTTTAATGGACTCTGTGTTACATGATCACCACCTTTGCAGGTATGCCAGGGTAGCACACAGCCAGTAGTTAGAGTTATGCCGCGTACACACGAAGGGACAATCCCGCGGGATTATCCTCTGGACTCAAGTCCAGCGGACAATTCCCTCGTGTGTGGGCGTCGGCAGACTTTTTGGCGCCAAAGTCCGGCGGACCAAAGTTTTAAGTTTTGTTTTAAAACTATCCGCTGGACTTGGCAGTCCGGCGGACAATCCCGCCGTTAGTAGGCTAGTCCGCCGGACTTTTTAAATGAACGGACTTGCCGCTCGTCATTTAGCACATGACTTCAGGTTACGTAGCTAGCGTAGGCAGTAAATGCCGCCGCGCTAGCTCCGTGACCTGGCATGGATTTAAAGGGAATCCCCACGCCGAAAAACGGCGTGGGGGTTCCCCCCAAATCCATCTCAGACCCTTATCCGAGCACGCAGCCCGGCCGGCCAGGAAAGGGGTGGGGACGAACGAGCGCCCCCCCTCCTGAGCCGTACCAGGCCGCATGCCCTCAACATGGGGGGTGCCCTGGGGAAAGGGGGGCCGTGCGGCCCCCCCCCACCCCAAAGCACCTTGTCCCCATGTTGATGAGGACAAGGGCCTCTTCCCGACAACCCTGGCCGTTGGTTGTCGGGGTCTGCGGGCGGGGGCTTATCGGAATCTGGGAGCCCCCTTTAATAAGGGGGCCCCCAGATACCGGCCCCCCACCCTATGTGAATGAGTATGGGGTATGATGTACCCCTACCCATTCACCTAAGGTGTAAAATGTAAAGTACAAAAACACACACACTTTTGAAAAAATATTTTATTGCACTGCTCCGGGGGTCTTCTTCCGTCTTGGGGGTCTTCTCGCCGGACTCCTCCGCTCTCTTCTGCTCTTTTACCTAGCTCTTTCACGGGCGGAGAAGTCCGGCTACCTTCTTCGTCATCGCCGCCGTCGTCGTCTGGGGGTCTCGATCCACCTTCGGGGGTCTTCCGGGGGTCTCTTCTGTTCTTGCGGCGGTCATTGTCTTGCGCGCCGCCGGCGCCTTCTTCTTCTTGTTCTTCTTCTTGTTCTTCTTCTACTTCCGATGTTGACCCGTCGCTGTCTCTGCCCGGAATGGCAGAGGCGCGCTGCGCTGGGACTTATTGTGATCCTCCGGGACTGTGACATCACAGGGGGGCGGGTCACCATGTGACATGAGCATGTGACCCTGTCCCCATGTCCCTATATAAGTCCCAGCACAGCGCGCCTCTGCCATTCCGGGCAGAGACAGCGACGGGTCAACATCGGAAGAAGAAGAAGAACAAGAAGAAGAACAAGAAGAAGAAGGCGCCGGCGGCGCGGAAGACGACGACCGCCGCAAGAACAGAAGAGACCCCGGAAGACCCCGGAAGACCCCCGAAGGCGGATCGAGACCCCCAGACGACGACGGCGGCGACGACGAAGAAGGTAGCCGGACTTCTCCGCCCGTGAAAGAGCTAGGTAAAAGAGCAGAAGAGAGCGGAGGAGTCCGGCGAGAAGACCCCCAAGACAGAAGAAGACACCCGGAGCAGTGCAATAAAATATTTTTTCAAAAGTGTGTGTGTTTTTGTACTTTACATTTTACACCTTAGGTGAATGGGTAGGGGTACATCGTACCCCATACTCATTCACATAGGGTGGGGGGCCGGTATCTGGGGGCCCACTTATTAAAGGGGGCTCCCAGATTCCGATAAGCCCCCGCCCGCAGACCCCGACAATCAACGGCCAGGGTTGTCGGGAAGAGGCCCTTGTCCTCATCAACATGGGGACAAGGTGCTTTGGGGTGGGGGGGCCGCACGGCCCCCCTTTCCCCAGGGCACCCCCCATGTTGAGGGCACGCGGCCTGGTACGGCTCAGGAGGGGGGGCGCTCGTTCGTCCCCACCCCTTTCCTGGCCGGCCGGGCTGCGTGCTCGGATAAGGGTCTGAGAAGGATTTGGGGGGAACCCCCACGCCGTTTTTCGGCGTGGGGATTCCCTTTAAATCCATGGCAGGTGACGGAGCTAGCGCGCCGGCATTTACTGCCTACGCTAGCTACGTACCTGAAGTTACGTTCTAAATGAACGGACTGCTCCGTGTGTGGGCAAGTCCGTTCACTTTCAAAAGTCCCGCGGACTTTGGCCAGCGGATTGTCCGCCGGAGAAGTCCGGGCGTGTGTGGGCAAGTCCACACGCTCGGAAAGTCCGGCGAAGCCAGCTGGAAAGTCCGGCGGATTGTCCGCTGGACTAAGTCCGCCGGCAAAAGTCCGCACGTTTGTACGTGGCATTAGGGAATTAGGGAAGAATTATGCCTTTGAATTTTGGACTTTTTAATTGCCTTTGCACTTATCTAATTAAAGCATTTGAAATGTTGTCCCTGCCTGGTCTGAAGTTGCTAAAAGGGGTGTAATGCAAGTAACCGTCAAACATAGTCTACCAAGTGGGTCTTAAACACATTGGGGTATGAAGATATCAGAGTAGAGTGGAGTAGTGGTTAACCTAGAGTAACGGACGTTTTACAGCAGCCTGTAGATAGCTTGTTCCTGTTATAGGTGGAATGGCCTTTAGCAGAGAGGGAGATGTCGTTGACACTCCTTCCATCAGTGGTCTGGCTCCCAGAGCAACTGGAGATTTGCACAGCAGAGGTTCCCATCCTGTAAGAGAGACAGAAGTTCAAGAGAAAAGTTAAGTGCATGTGTGGAGTGCACGGGTGGGTATGGTAGTGGGATTGAACAGAGAAAAACAGTCTGGCGCCAGGAAACTGGGACATCTATTGCACTAAGAACCTTGTGAATGTCCTGCAAGAGCCCAAAAGAGCAGCTGTGTGGATGAGCACACCAGGAGGGGTGTGAATACAAGTAAAAACATTCAGGAGCAACCACAATTGAAAGCGCTGATCAGGACAGTCTTAAAAGGACAAACAGTCAAATAATAAAAACGTTCAATGAGATAAAAACATGTGTTGATTTAATAATAACATGTGATTGGATGAAAAGTTATCTAGACATCTCCCTGCATAGATGGAACTACTGCAAAGCGTGCTCCTCACTGTGACAGTACCTTAAGCAAAAGTCGGTGGTGGACTGGTGGGTGGGGCAGTGCTGTGATGGCAAAACCTTCATGTGTTCCTGGATGTCACTAGGAACAGGTAGACATGTGCACAACAAAAAAATTTGTTTATTTTCGTTTCGTTTTTTTCGTTTCCGAAAAAAATTTGTTTTTTTTTCGTTTTGTTTTTTTCGTTTCCGTCGATTCATAACGATTCGTACATTCGTAAGTAGTAATTCGTAGATTCGTAATCGGAGCATAATTCATAATTTGATGTAATGTGTATGCTATTATTACATTTTAATAATTTACGAATCGAAAAAAAAAGTTACGAATCGAAAAAAAAAAGTTACTAATGTACGAATTTTTTTGTTCAATAGAGACACGGAAAATTACAAATCGAAAAAAAAAAAAAAAAAGTTACGAATTGAAAAAAAAGTTACGAATCGAAAAAAAAAAGTTACGAATCGAAAAAAAAGTTACTAATGTACGAATTTTTTTGTTCAATAGAGACACGGAAAATTACAAATCGAAAAAAAAAAAAAAAGTTACGAATTGAAAAAAAAGTTACGAATCGAAAAAAAAAAGTTACGAATCGAAAAAAAAAGTTACAAATTTTTTGGTTCAATAGAGACAAGGAAAATTACAAATCGAAAAAAAAAAAAAAAAAAAAAAGTTACGAATTGAAAAAAAAGTTACGAATTGAAAAAAAAGTTACGAATCGAAAAAAAAAAGTTACGAATTGAAAAAAAAAGTTACGAATCGAAAAAAAAAGTTACGAATTGAAAAAAAAGTTACGAATCAAAAAAAAAAGTTACGAATCGAAAAAAAAGTTACGAATGTACGAATTTTTTGGTTCAATAGAGACACGGAAAATTACAAATCGAAAAAAAAAAGTTACGAATCGAAAAAAAAGTTACGAATCGAAAAAAAAAGTTACGAATCGAAAAAAAAAAGTTACTAATGTACGAATTTTATTGTTCAATCCATTCGAAGCACGTTTAGCAGCACCATTGGAAGGGACACGGAAAATTACCAATTCAACAAAAAAAAAAAGTTACGAATGTACGAATTTTTTCGTTTGTTTTCGTTTTTCGAATTTTCTTCATTAGTACATTCGTTGTTTCTAATTTGTTTTTTCGGATTTTCGTTGTTTTTCGGATTCGTTCGATTCGAATGATTCGTTAATCGGATTCGTACAATTCGAACGATTCGTTGCGATTCGTTATTCGGATTCGTTGCGATTCGTTATTCGGATTCGTACGATTCGAATGATTCGTTCATTCGTACGAAAAACGAACGAACGAAAAAAAAACGAAAAACGAAAAAAAAAAAAAAAAAAAAAAATTGCACATGTCTAGGAACAGGGAAGCCAGCATGTGCAGAGCCAGATGGACAGTGGGGGGAACGAGAGGGGGGACCGAGAGGCAGCCAGAGCAACCACCGATCAAAGCAAGTGGACGGGAACACCCGAACGAGATGTACAATTGAGGAACGCAGGACTAAAATGAAGCTTGGAGCACAACAGGTGGAGAGCAAGCTGAGGAGAGTAGAGAGGGACGATAGCTGTCGTCTTGACTATGTGTATCGGGGCATGGCCCTTCTTCAGGTCATGTGACATAGACTGCAAATGGGGTTTAAATAGGGGCGGACGGTGGGAAGAATCACAAATTTAAAGGAACCATGATTGTTTTTTCCACCGCAACATACCTCCATGGTTTAAACAACCTGATGACAAAGGCTTATTATATATACTGTACACTACAAACAATTAGACAAAGACAAGGGAATACAATAAAAATAAGCAGGATGGACAAGAAACATGGGTTATAATATGAATTAAATGTCTCAATTGAGATTAAAAAAAAAATATATAATGAAAATAAATAAATAAATAAATAATTCATTTGAATTACTAATGAAAATAAAATGTATAATAATAATTAATAATGATAAAGATTATTCTCAAAAAAGTAAAATACAATCCAGACCATACTGTGTTTGATAGCCCAAAGTATATAATCATTAAGATTAATGACAATAATAATATTTGTGACAGAACCAGACAAGTTAGTTAGTTAATTAATTCAATGATTCGTTAGTTTATGATTAATGTTCCCATGGTTCATAGTGTCAAAACTCAATGAGAACCTAATTGGTATTTTATCTATTACCATTCATACATAACAAGTATATGGATGAAAAAAATATATAATGGTGATTGGAAGCCATGTAGGAATGGACAAGTGGTGCCCAATACAAAACATCCTATGCTATATGTTTACGATGATCCCCTCAGTATGTAACCTATGGGTACACCCTGACAATATACAGACTGAAAACTGGTGGTGACAGGACAATAAGGAATGATAACAGAAGGAATCTAGATGATACCATGAATCTCTAGGCCTTCGTTCAACCCATTGGGAGATAAAGAAGCCAGTTTATAGATCCAGAATGATTCTCGTTTGCACAACAAGGAGAACCTCTCGTTAGACAACCACCCGGGATGCATTCGATGGCCACAACCTTTAGACAATAGATGTTTTTAGCATGATAGGTTTTGAAGTGGCGGGGGACACTATGTTCATGAAGTCCCTTTTGTATAAACCGTCAGTGCTCCCCTACACATTTTCGTAAGGTTCGCATCGTGCGGCCCACGTATAACAAGTTGCACGGGCATATGAGTACATATATCACATACTCAGTGGAGCAGGTAATACATTTCTTTATATTGCACTCATTACTGGCCCTATCAGAAACAGAGGATTGGCCATGTTGGATGAACTGGCAAGTCAGACAACTCTTTTTCTTACACTGGAAAATACCGGTTCTGTTGTCGAAATAGGACCTAATGTCCATAACTCTCTCCTTTCGAGAATTCTTAAGTTTGCTTGGGGCAACAATGTTCTTCAGAGTACGTGTTATTTTGAATGTGATCTGTGGCGCTGGGGGTAGGATAGGTCCTAGTTTCGGATCCATATGCAGAATATGACAATGTTTCTTAACAATATTCTGAATGGATCTATATTTGCTGTTATATTCGGTGACAAACCTAATTGTGTTGACATCTGGCTCTTTTCGAATCTTGGGAGGTGGTACAGATTCCAAAAACCTGTCACAGGCCGTCTGCACTAATTTTGCTGGGTATCCCTTTTGTAGAAACTTGTTTTTTAGGCACAAACTTTGGGATTCGTACTCCCTACGGTTGGTACAGTTTCTTCTTAGCTTTTGAAACTGTTCACTTGGAATGTTGTTTATCCAAGAAGGATGTGGCAACTCATATAATGTAAGTATGAGTTGCCACTGGTGGGTTTGCAATAGTTTTTTGTGCAAATGGACCCACCTTCATGGTATAATACCAGGTCCAGAAACACTAGGTTGGTGAAATCTATCACATGTGTAAAGCTGAGACCCAAAGTGTTGTCATTACAATAAAGGACAAATGGCTCAAAGGACTCAATACTTCCATTCCAGATGATCAGAATGTCATCAATATAGTGCCCTAGGAACACTTTGTGTCTCGCAAAAGGGATTTGTGTCCATATATATATCGCTCTTCCCAATAGTTCATGACAATATTGGCATATGAAGGAGCAAAGTTTGCTCCAATGGCTGTTCCGTGTTTCTGAATGAAAAACTTGTCCTGGAACACAAAATAATTGTTCTCCAAGCAGAAACCTGTAGCATCAATCAAAAACTGTGCCTGTCTTTAATTCATATTGAAATCTTTGGAAAGGAAGTGTTGGAGTGCTTCTAAGTCTACATTATGTGGGATTAAGGTGTAGAGAGAGACCGCATCCAAAGAGGCCCACAGGTAGTCTGGCTCCCATTCATAATTCAGGAGTGTCTCAATCACATGACCAGAATCCTTGATGTATGATGGTATACCTGAGACTATGGGTTGTAGAAAGAAGTCAATGTAATGAGATAGTTCAGAGGTAAAACTATCGGTACTGGCCACAATGGGTCTGCCTGGAGGACAGTGGACTTGTGAACCTTTGGCAGATGGTAAAAGTAGGGGGTACTGCAAATGTGGGGAAGGAGGAACTGTTTCTCCCTTTTACATAATACCCCATCATTTGCAGCTCCCTCTACCAAATATTTCAATTCCACTTGGAACCTTGGTAAGGGGTCCCCTTTTAGGATACTATGTGTTTTCTGATCGTATAGTAAGCGGTAAGCTTCTTTCTCATACTCAGTTCTGTCTTGAATAACCAGACTGCCCCCCTTGTCAGCCTGTTTAATGACCAATTGGTTGTTGTTCTTTAGAGTACTTATAGCTGTATGTTCAGCACTAGACAAGTTGGAGGAGCTTGAGGACTTGGTATTACACAAATTTAGGAGATCTCTGTAGGTAGCTTGATAATAAGTCTCAACATATGGACCTTTACAATCTGAGGGGAAGAACGTGTACTTAGGTTTAAACCCTGTATGAGCCACCTCAGGAATCCCATAGTTTTCACATGGAATACTGTTAGGTAACCCATCATCCCATAGCTTCATGAGTATTGCCAAGGCATCCTGCTGAATGAGTCCTTCAGTGTTATCAACATTAGTAGCAACTTCTGGTGATATGGGTTTAGACCTGTCTATTTGATCTTTAGCGTAAAATCTTTTGACAGTTAAGTTTCTAATGAACCTATTAAGATCTTTTATTGGGTTAAATTTATTGGGTCCCATAGTTGGTGAAAACCCTAACAATTTCATTAATAACAGATGTTCAGCTGTGGTTAATTGATGGGTAGAAGTTTGAATTTTTTTTTTGATCTCAGTAGTTATTGGCTTTCCTTCCTTTCTTTTTTGTTTATCCTCACAAGTTCGTCCTCCTCGTCTACCTCATCTAAATCTTCTATTTTTCTTTTTTCTTTTACAAGGCTGGTTGGGGACAGTACTAAAAAATGATAAATCATAGTATTACAGGCTTGCTCTGAGGCAATTGTGTCCTTGCTCCCACCTTGTAGAAGGCGATCCACTGGGTGGAAGCTATTATGTGATGCAGCCTCTTTGGAAAAGATGTCAAGATCCCTCGCCAGAGGACTGTACCTAATATGAGCGGGGATGGAAGGCACCAAATGGTCAAATTACACATGATCAGTTGTTTGGGCGGGAGTATGGGGTATTGTAGAAATGTTGGAATATGTAGCACAGACCCTGAACTGTCCTGTATGTGCACTGACAGATGAATCTGTTGGAGGATTAGACTGATTTTTGTTAGGCAAAGTATGTAAAGTGCTAAGGGGTGAACCAATGTCCACCTCATGGGGGTCAGCTGGTGAAGCATGGTGGGAAGCTTTCTCAATGGGAAAATTTACTGTAGGGTCAACCATGGGAAAAGCACTATTAGGTGAAATGTTGCATAATGGATGGTTCCTGGCATAAGTACTATGGGCCTGCATAGCAGCATTATACTCATGAATTTTGGTGGTATTAACATTGTTCTGCTTATAATTCTGTTTAAAGGGGTCCTATGTGTGGCCTTTTTATTTTTGTTTGTATTTTGAATGCCTTTGGACTTTTTGGCAAGTGATGAACTGCATGACGGTTGAGTCAAATCCTCAGCCTGACCAGGCACCTTTCTGGAAATTTTCCAGTCAAAGACATGGTCCAACCTGTAGTCCTCAACATCTCTGTCCAACTTTCCAGTTTTTTTATCTATCAAATCATTCTTAAATTTTTGAGTGTTCTTATCGAGAACGGTTGTCCATTTTGAAAACAGACAAGAAGAAGAGAATATGAATAGTCCCTCCTCCATTGTCTTTTTCTTTTGCATAGCGCTGTCAACTTGCATTCTTGCTGTGTAACATAGGTTACATACTGAGGGGATCGTAGTAAACATATAGCATAGGATGTTTTGTATTGGGTGCCATTCCTACATGGCTTCCAATCACCATTATATATTTTTTTCATCCATATACTTGTAATATATGCATGGTAATAGATAAAACACCAATTAGGTTCTCATTGGGTTTTGACACTATGTACTATGGGAACATTAATCATAAACGAATGATTGAATTAATTAACTAACTAACTTGTCTGGTTCTGTCACAAATATTATTATTGTCATTAATCTTTAATGATTATATACTTTGGGCTATCACACACAGTATGGTCTGAATCGTATTTTACTTTTTTGAGAATCATCTTTATCATTATTAATTATTATTATACATTTTATTTTCATTAGTAATTTAAATGTATTTTTTTTTTTTTCATGTTATATATATATATATATCTATATATATATATATATAGATATATATAGATATAGATATATATATATATATATATATAGATATATATATAAAATGTATCTCAATTGAGACATTTAATTCATATTATAACCATTGTTTCTTGTCCATCCTGCTTATTTTTATTGTATTCTCTTGTCTTTGTCTAATTGTTTGTAGTGTATATATAATAAGCCTTTGTCATCAGGTTGTTTAAACGATGGAGGTATGCTGCGGTGGAAAAACCAATCATGGTTCCTTTAAATTTGTGATTCTTCCCACGGTCCACCCCTAGTTAAACCCCATTTGCAGTCTATGTCACATGACCTGAAGAAGGGCCACGTCCTGATACGCGTAGTCAAGAAGACAGCTACCTTCCCTCTCTACTCTCCTCAGCTTGCTCTCCACTGTTGTGCTCCAAGCTTCATTTTGGACCTGCGTTCCTCGATGACGTCAAGTTCGGGTGTTCCCGTCCACTTGTTCCAGTCAGTGGTTGCTCTGGCTGCCTCTCGGTCCCCCCTTTGCTTCCTGGTTGCCGCATGATTCTGCCACACACCATTGGGGATCCCATTGAGGCTCCACACCACACGCACATGCTGGCTTCCCTCTTCCTAGTGACATCCAGGAACACATGAAGGTTTTGCCATCTCAGCACTGCCCCACCAAGCCAGTCCACCACCGACTGTTGCTTAATGTACTGTCAAAGTGAGGAGCACGCTTTGCAGTAGTTCCATCTATGCAAGGAGATGTCTAGATAATATTTCATCCAATCACATGTTATTATTAAATTGGCATATGTTTTTATCTCATTGAACGTTTTTACTATTTGACTGTTTGTCCATTCGAGGGTATGGTAGTGGGAAAATTCTGGACAGGTGGATGTAGACAGAGCTCAGTATGTCCCTCCTAAATCTAGAATACAGAGAAGGTACACATTGTCATAGGGACCCGAGAGTTACCTGGAGAATAGTTGCAGTGCAAGTGTACATGATGTGGACCTTAGGCCCGCCTTAAGGTCAAGTATTCCCCCATGGCAGCCTCAGCCTTATCCCAGGGCATTGATGAAAACAGCACAAAGCAAATGTACCCCATGTGTAGTAAAGTGACCAGGTATAAGGTGCCTAGTATAGCCCAGAAGAACCCACCCCGGAGTAGGCCTCTCATGTGACCCTGCTTGGTGCCCAATGAGGAGGGAAACATGGAGGATATGATAACCACGCTTTTACCCTAACCTATTCCACCTGTAGATAAACAGGTACAATTTAAGTTGGATGATTTGTTTCTCTGTGTATCTCTGTGTATAACCTAAAGCTAGTCACTTTAAATATATTGTATTTCTATTAAATGATATGGTATATTTGAAAGGTTTACCATGAATTTATTGAACATACTATAATTATTGTTGGTTCTTTGAAGATTAAAGATACAGTGGAAAATGGCCT
The DNA here is from genome assembly GCA_028564925.1 of Lithobates sylvaticus. Lineage (NCBI taxonomy): Eukaryota > Metazoa > Chordata > Amphibia > Anura > Ranidae > Lithobates > Lithobates sylvaticus. The sequence goes on from CM053028.1 coordinate 164,608,001, forward strand.
AACATGAAGAATCTTTGGATTCCAGTAAGTTTTGTAACAGTATCACATCACACAGCGGTCATCAGTAGAGCACCTTGACACATTTAGATCCTCTGTGCTTACTTATAAACATTATGAGGAAGCACAGCATTGCAAAACTCATCAAGGAGCCAAATGATTGCTGTGCAATGTGATACTTTAATGAAACTTACTGGAATGTGAAGACCCCGTGTTGGACCCTTTTCTACTGTATGTTTGATGTGGGTCCTTAAAAGGCTACCAGAGAGGAGAAAAGTCCTTGAAAAGGTATTGGAGAGGGAATAATTCCTTGAAAAGGTTCCAGAGAGGAGATAAGATTTGTGATGGAGGGGAAATAAGTCTTTAAGGATTAGTTTCTCAATTACACAGCTTGTTGAAAGAATTAACTTATCCACTGGCCAAACCTGGGGTAAGAGAAGTAAAGAATTAAGTAATTTGTTTTATTATATTTGGCACTCTTATTCATACCATCTATGGGAGTATAAATGAATACATATTGAAATACAGCTCTGGGGGTACAGAGGTGAACGATGTTTAATTCTGATTGTACCATTTAGCTGCAACTTGAAATTCTCTCCTCTTCTAGTAGCTGTAATTTCTGGAAGCAGTATATGTCCTAGGTTGGGACTTACAAAGGGTTGTGTTAACTGCATTAATTTTGTAATCAAGATTATTTTGTGGATTGTACAGAACACTGTGTACTCAAGGCATTTAGATCACTCCCTTTTGGTATTGCTGACATTCTTAAAAAGGTCAAATTCAATAGAAAGCTCCATCAGCCAAGGACATAAAAAGAAAATTTTGTTCAGAAGCAAATATACAAACACATAAAATACATTGAATGCTTTTTATCGTAATGTAGCCCTGGCCCACAGCATCCTCGCCTGTCGCTGCATGGACTGGGCTGTCAGTGTCAGGCACAGCTGGCTCTGCAGCTGTCTTCTCTCTCCATGGCTTTCAGTGAGAAGAGTGGCCACAGGAGATAAGAGGGAAAGTACAGTGGATGCTGTTGAGCCTGTCTGCAACCACTGTGATAGGGAGGACAGCCTGGCCACCCCCCAGCACGTCAGAGGACACTGGCTCCTGTGCCACCTGGGAGGACAAAGGACTGCTGGGAACCTGACAAGACTGTGGATAATGTTGTACCTAGAAACATTTTCCTATTAAACAATGGACTGGATGGACCAGCAGAACATGAAGCTTGGAGGAGAAAAGAGGATAAAGCTGTAGACTCAGGGCCAGTTGCATGGAGGACAGAGAGAGGTGACCATTAAAGTGGGTTGCTGTGTGGGAGAGCTGCCTGCTGGGGGGTTCACCGCTTTCAGAGAGACTTGGCTGAGACATCCACACAGAGTTCAAAGCTGCGAGAGATTGCCACTGTGAAATCTTGTGTTGCTGTTGACATCACCAGTTCTGTGTGAGATTGTCTTCACCAAGTGCTTAGTTGCTGCCAACATCATTGGCTCCAGACTGACTGGGACTCATAGGTGTGCGCACATGGTGTTCCACTGCCAAACGCTCCCCACCCCTGTGGCAGCTGAGGCTACAGAGAAAGGGATGGGGAATCTCGGTCCTCAGTCCCTTTCTCTGCTATTTCACCAAAGCCGCTCAATAGGGCTCCTAACAAATTGTATAAAAAATAATAATAATAAAAAAGATAATATTGTAAGAAAATAATTAAAAAAATAAAACTGTAAAAAATAATAACAAAATAAAATAATAAAAACAAAAAACTACTGACACCAATCTCATCCTTACTGACACCGTCCACTGCTCTAATGACACCGTCCACTGCTCTACTGACACCGTCCACTGCTCTACTGACACCATCTAGTGCTCTACTGACACCGTCTACTGCGCATGTGTGTTTGAGCTTTGGGGTGCACACCCTAATGCAATAGGCTGCGCAAACCTATGCTGGGACTATTGCTCCCATCTTATGTTTTCAAAGTGGACTTACATCATTATTTTAATTTTTTTGCACTTTATTGGTGTGCTTTGTATCGTTATTATTAGCACGTCAGTTTTGTTTATTCTATTGATTGTACAGTGTGTCTGACTGTGTTTTTTTGCCAGCGGCTTTCTTGCACCTGCCAGCGTGATTTCTATTACAAATGTATATCCACCCAATTGCCTTCGGGCAGCCTTTCTTTTAAGGCAATGTGCTCAAGCAATGCCAGTTTGGTTTTAACACTGTCTGCTACAGACATTTTTTTTTTACCTTTGTAGGGCCCGCTGCACGGCTTTTTATTGTTAAGCTGATATATTGGAGGCATTGAAGCACTGTAGCTTTATAGGTCATTGCATTTTGTATGTTTTAGCAATTTTCTAGGTTTTTCCAGGAGAAACACTAAATCTGCCTACTCTGACCTCCATTCGACGGAATCACGGGAGAAGCAAGCGTCCACAGAACAGTCTTTCAAATACAAAAGTCCACTTTTTTGCAAAAAACAAAACTCAAACAGCTTTCTTAAGTGTTGATAGAAACAGATAACCACCGCTCCAAGACTCTCCTTCTAAGCGAATTCTCCTGCTCCTGTGTGGGAGCCCCAGGTGCTGGCTATTAGCACAGCAATTTGGAAATCAGGAAGAACTCCGGACAGCCGCACACCGGGAAAATTAAAATTCAAAAAGGTTTATTTAAAAGCAAAAAATCACTTCAATCCAAACACGACAAAAGGGGGGTACAGAGCTGACACGTTTCGCACTACATCTAGTGCTTACTCATAGATGAGCTATGAGTAAGCACTAGATGTAGTGCGAAACGCGTCAGCTCTGTACCCCCCTTTTGTCGTGTTTGGATTGAAGTGATTTTTTGCTTTTAAATAAACCTTTTTGAATTTTAATTTTCCCGGTGTGCGGCTGTCCTGAGTTCTTCCTGATTTCCAAATAGCTTTCTTAAGTGTGTTGCGCCCTTATTTTGATAGGATGTCAGGTTAAATTTTAGCTGTAGGTTTCATTGTAGTCAGTGAAGCAGTGATCTATTCATTTTGTCTGATCAGGGCTTACTAAGCTGGGTTTTGGATTTCTACCACCTGCTTTTAGAAGAAGATTCCAGAATATAGGGCAAGGCAAGTCAAATTTCCAGTATAAATATTTATTATGCCCCAGCCAATCCCTGGAAGGAAGCAACCTGAAGGTGGCTAGGTAGGTGATAATGTTTGAGAGGCCTTGCAAATTGTCCTTTCCTCTTCAGGGAGGGTTCCAGTCTCCTTGGGCTGCTGCCCCTGAGAGGAAGCAAGAAAGAGAAAGAAATTGCAGTCTGGGCCTCAGCAGAATCTGGGCTGTGGGCCTGGATTGCTAAATGCTTTTAGCTGTAGGGCACTGCTTTGAAATCATGGTCTGGAGAAGGATCTCTTATCTCCCTCACTGAGGATCTACCTGTGGAAGTTGGGTGGTAGACATCTCCTGGTACATTCTGAGTAACACCTGATGTGAGGACTTTAATGTGTGCCTGTTGCTATAATAATTTATTTTAAGAAGATTGTCCTCCTATTGATTGCTTCTACCTTTTTGGAGTATCCTGAAACCCCAGAACCCATCTCCTGTTTCAAGTTATATAGTAATAAATTCTTAAAAGACATCTACGAGTATGAGAGTATGAGCCTGTATTGTTGGTGTGCATGGAACTGTGCTTGCAACTGGCATGCTCTGTACTAGCTAGGGAGACTTGGGTTATATGCAACGGCCCCTCCGGGGGTGAGCGCTACAAGTGTAAGGCAAAGGTAAAGAGAACGTTTAGCACAATCTTGTGCTATTTAGGTAGTTTTGCTCGTTTGCTGTCTTTTATATAGTCCTCCTGCTTCCTAGCAGCTCTAGAGCCTTCCTGTTGCCTGGCTATATTACTCCAACACTGTCTATGTGCTTAATAGGCAGGGTTGAAGGGGATGTACCTGTCCTTTAACCTCCTTTTAGCCCTGCCTTTGGATGACTCTGTACAATATATATCTATATCATTGTAACCTTTACCCTTACTGAAGGAGCCACTGATGTTTGGGTCCACTGATTCCAAAGTCTGAAGAGGGAATATTTATTTGTACAACTCACCCAACAAAGCAATTAAACAAATAGGACAAGAACTCTAAATCACAAAATACTTTTCTAAACTGTGCTCAATACTACAAGACATCAATTGGGACCTAATCCTAGAAACATTGAACACAGAGGAAAAATGGGAATGTTTTAGGAACATATTAAACAAAAATATCCCACAGTGCATTCCTATGGGCAATAAATATAGAAGAGCGAAGGTTAAACCTGGGTGGCTAAACCATAATGTAAAAATTCTTATTAGAGAGAAAAAAGTGGCCTTTAAAAAAATATTAAGCGGGGGGCATTGTCAGCATTCCATCACTACAAGGAATGCAATAAGAAGTGTAAGAACGCAATCAGGATAGCTAAAAAAGACTACGAGAGACATATAGCAGAGGTGAGTAAAAAAATCCCAAGAAATTCTTTAGATATATTAGCAGTAAGCAGCGCAGGGGGTTCTTCACTGTCAGGATGGTAAGAATGTGGAACTCTTCCACAAGTGGTGGTTTGAGCGGGGAGTATGGATATTTTTAAAAGACTTTTGGACGTGCATCTTAAAGAACACAACATACAGGGATATGGGAAATGATTATTGATGCTGACACATGTACACCTACACAGATTGGACTGGATATACTGTTGTCTTTATTCAACCTTACCTACTATGTAACTATATGTAAATAGCAATAACAGTGACCCAGGGGTCCATGTTTTGCCAGCAATCAGCCCACGGATTGTGCATCACTACTTTTGCCATGTATAATATATACCATTATACACCATTGGTGAATGGGAGCTATCATGAGGATCTGATTAAACTACCTGGGTCTTAGCATTGTATAATAGGATACTGCTTGCAGGCTAATCCAACTTTGTAATAGAGTCCATTGATTCTAGTAAGAGTCCATTCAGTTGTTGGTGATGGCCCACATGGTGAATTTAGGAGTCTTTTGACACAATCTATCACACAGCGGTGTACGCATCTTATGATTGTATGTTTTCAAAGTTGTCTTGCATCATTAATTTAAATCTTTTGCACTTTACTTGTGTGTTTTGTATCACGTTATTAGGTCCCTGGGCAGACATACTACGGTCATCCACTAACACCTTGTAGCCAAGGTGTACCTTTTTATTAAGAGCTGCTCTTTTGTTGATGAATTTTGAATTTTGTTCATTTTACTTGGGTGAATATGGTGGTCTCCTTTTTGATCACAGATCACCAGCAGGTGTACTTTGACTTTGGCCCCAGAACCAACACATGACTACAAGCTGCTGAAGGTTGGAATATTAGCCAGGCTGGGTGTGACACTCAACATGATGGTGAGTCGTATTCGACAATCATATTTGAGAAGATTAAACCTGCACATGTAGCCTGGTGTATCTGCTCCAAAAGTGGCTGCAACCTGAGGTACTGAGGTACCACCACTAAGACTGTGGTGCAGGTCACCCTGGGTTGTTTTATGTATGGTTTTCCCAAGTAACTGTACCACTGTGTGGCCAAGGCTGAACCCCAGTGCATGGAAGACATGTGCACTGCAGTAGAACAATAAAACTGTGTGGACCTCTTGGGGGGCTCTTCATCAAAAAAAAAGCAGCTCTTAATAAAAAGGTACACCTTGGCAACAAGGTGTTAGTGGATGACCGTAGTATGTCTGCCCAGGGACCTAATACTCCAACCACAAGTACCCCACCACCTAAACCACCTAACAAGAGCAGTCTTTCATAAATTAATTTTCCCAAGGGGCCGCATGAGAAACTGGGACTGTCGTGGAGGGCCAAGCTTAATTATGCTCAATAATAATAATAATAATAATAAATAAGTAAACATATAGAAAACAAACACCTGGCACTAAGAATAATAGAAAAATAGGTACAACTGCTCATGAAATAGGTTTCTTTGAGTTAGGCTGTCGGGGGGTAGTAAAAATGTAATATAACACCTCCTCATTGCCTGTCAAATGCCCCTTGAAAAGTATTATGGCTGAAAGGAGAGAGCTTAAGATTGGTACAATGGGAATTTTTGCAGATCCTGACCTGGAGTAAAGAACAGGTGCACAGCTCCAGGGAATTGCAGTGTGCATGTGCTAACACTGCAAGAACTTGGCCAGTGCAGAGTGGTGGGAGAATGTAGGGACATCACCTAGGCAACACTTTCCCACCAGAACCTCCTCGCTGTACCAATCATCTCTTTAGGCTCTCTCCTTCCAGCATACTGCTCTGGGCCCTCCCCACCCTAGTGCTCCCAGCATCACATCCTCACCACCTTGTCTCTGCCTGTGTGTCTGCTGTGAAGTGAGGGGCTGCTGGCAAACACTGACGACCTGCCCAGCATGTTCTCTCCTGGGGCTCAGCGTCTGCTGCCAGCTTGATCGCCCTCTAACTGCCTCCTGAACGCTCCCCTGGGAACGGACAAATATCCCATATAGAGGGCTCCCGTGGTGAACTGTCCGATGTCCTCCACCTCCAAAAAGGGGAAGGGGTCCTCCAAAGCCGCGAAGACCAACACACCACTCCGGCTACCACTGCCATCTTCCCCGCAAACAGATCCAATACTGGTAGGGTGGCTTTGGGCCTTGCTGGCTAACTTGGAAATGGACCCTGGTGAGACTCCAACAGCAGAGGGATCAGCCCCACTGCCTCAAGACAGTACGGCCACGATCCTTGTTGCGATCGAGCAAAGTAGGACCTCGTTGCTGGTACGCATCAACCACCTCGCTGAGGAGTGTAATCTTATACGGAACAACCTCGACAAAATAAGGGGGAGAATGATCGAAACCGAGTCCAGAGTATCAGCCACCAAAGATCTTACGGCCACCCATGCCGCCTCCATTGCCGAGCTGCAGCGCACAGTACAGTCCCTTGTCGCAAAATGGGACGACGCCAAAAACAGGCTGAAGCGCAATAACGTCAGAGTCCTGGGTCTGCCCGAGGGAGAAGAAGGGGACCACCCTGCTGTATTCATGGAGGAGTTCTTTAAAAACCTACTGGGCCTCACGGATGTTCCCCCTACATACGTGGTTAAAAGGGCCCCTCGGGTGCCCACGGGCCGCTCCATCCCAGGGAATCTTCCCAGGCCTTTTTTGGTCCGCTTCCTTAACTATCGAGACTGGATTCTCTCCGAAGCCCGCAAACATCCTACACTCAAACATTGCAACTCCTCTATTCTTTTGCCTGACTTTTTGGCTGATCTGCAGAGAAAGAGGAAAACCTTCAATGATGTCCGCAGACGACTCAGAGATAAGAACATTAAATATGACATGCTCTACCCAAGCCGCTTACGAGTCCAACATGATAGAGAGACCCGCTTCTTTGACAACCCAGCGGATGCTGGCTACTGGCTGACCAGCTTACGTTAAATGTACCTCTACACGTGACCCCCCACCAGGTTTTTTGTTTTTGTTTGGCTCTTTACTCTACTCTAAGGAGCGGAGGGCCTGGTGCTATCCATCTATCTGGAGAAACTCCACTACCCGAAGGAACTATACAACTGCTCCAGATCGTCTGGTCTTCCTGGCTGTGTTGGGATACATATCCCCTAACCCTCACCTACTGTTAGAGGTTAAACACAAGCTGGGGTGATCCCAGGAACTTCGAGCCTCCAGTAGGAGACATCTATTATTAAGTTTAGGGTAAAAAACTGCCTTGGCGACAGTTGGGGTTATGCCAGGTGATAGGGCGTTACTTTTAGTTTCCACACCTGCTCTGGTTCCACACCATCTCTCTTGTTGGACTATGTTGTCATTATTTTGTTCTTTCCTTCTGCTCACCTCTTTCTTCCTCAGAATCCTTGGACGGCTGCATCATCTGGACTGCCTCTGCAACTGACCTATGGACAGGACACTAATGGGTATGGGTTTTTTATGCTCCTACTGTCATTAAGCTTCTCTATTCTAAATGGGTATACATTTAAAGTTGATATCTTGGAATATTTGAGGACTGAATGACAGGGTTAAAAGGTTGTTGATGTTTAAATTTCTGCAGTCTCATAAACCTCACATTTTGTTTCTTCAAGAAACTCACCTACTGGGCAGTAAAATCCTAACGTTCAAGCGGGCATGGGTAAAACAAGGGTTTCATGCCACCTACTCCTCCTATCCGAGGGGCGTAACTGTTCTGCTGAGCAAGTCATTCCCTTGCATGGTAGAACAGGTTTTAACTGATCCGGGGGGAAGATACCTCATCTTAATTCTTGAAATGTATGCCCAACGCTGGGCGATAATCAATGTATATATCCCTCCTCCATTTGACTCTGCCATAATGTACACCATACTTACAAAAATAGCCCCCCTCCAGGTCCACAATATAATAGCTGGAGGGGACTTCAACACCATCCTAGATTATACCAAGGACACTACTATCCCCCTTAGATCTGCCCCCCCCCCCCTGATTTGACCCTTTGGGCCAAGACTTTTGGTCTTCGAGAGGTTTGGCGGTGGAAACACCCAGAAGATAAGAATTACTCACATATCTCAGCATCGCATAGATCAGGGTCTCACATAGACTTACTGTTTGGGTCTGCTTCTGCTCTGTCACAGGTTGGGGCAGTCTCCTATCTCCCGGCAGGTCTTTCAGACCACTCACCGCTGGAGCTGGGCTTGACTCTGGGTACCTCCCGTGAGCCAGGATGCTGGAGGCTAGCCTCCCATTGTATAGACAATCCTCAAATCCAGGAGTTAGCAGAGCCCAAACTCACAGAATACTGGATGCTTAATGAGGGGTCATCTTCCCTTGATGTGGTCTGGGAGGCGGGGTAAGGCTCATGCCCGAGGGGAGTATGTCTCCTCTATTAAGGCAGTGAGATCCGGCTTTGCGTCACGGACCGCACAATTGGAACAGTGTGAAGGGACGGCACTGGAAATTTTCACTGAGAGTCCAACACCCGAAAATTATTCTACTCGAGCCCAAGCGAGAAGACATTTGAAGCTCCACTACACCTTGCTAGTGCATTCTGATGCACGGAAGTTTCCAGCCAAACTTTTTGAATCAGGGGACAAAAATGGCAAACTACTGTCCAACCTGGTGGCAGAACCCACACTCCAAACAGTGATCCCGAGAATACAGACTTCTACTGGCTGTCAAGTTACAGACCCCAAAGGTATATTAAGGGAATTTCATCTCTTTTATAAAAAAAAGTAGCTGATGCCATGTTGGAAAAATTAGGGGAGTCATCTTACCTCTCCTTTCCGAGGAGGACAGGGATACACTAGATAAGCCCTTAACACGACAAGAGATAGAAGACGCAATCTACTCCTTCCCCAACAATAAATCCCCGGGCCCTGATGGATGGGAATGGTACAAAACACATGCTGCCTTACTGGTCCCCAAACTAACTCAGTTGTTCGCAGAATGCTTGGAATCCGAGAAGTTGCCAGATAGTATGTATCAGGCACATATAGTGCTGCTGCCCAAACCAGGGAAGGACCCCACTCGCTGCTCATCATACAGACCCATCTCATTGCTAAATTACGACCTTAAGATACTAACCAAAGTGCTAGCCCATAGACTCATGAAGGTCCTACCATCCCTTGTCAACATAGAGTAGACCGGCTTCATGCCTGGTATGTCCACGGATATAAACCTTGGACGAGTCTTTACGCATCTCAAGCTCCCACCTGAGGAAAATGCCTCCCGGGTTCTGGTATCCCTTGACATCGAAAAGGCAGTGGATACAGTTAGATGGTCTTATATGATGCAGGTTTTGGAAGGCTTTGGCTTTGGCCTAATTTTCCGGAAATGGATCGGCTTATTATACAAGACTCCCACGGCCCAAATTAAACTAAATGGTAGGCTTTCGCCACCTTTTCCAATTAGGAGGAGGACAAGAGCGGGGTGTCCTCTTTCCCCTGCACTGTTTTCCCTGACGATGGAGCCTTTGGCTGAGGCCTTACGGAGATCGAGCGAGGTGTCTGGAATCCAGGTTGGTTCCGTAGTCGAGAAACTAGCATTGTACGCGGATGAATTAATCCTCTTCCTCCGTGACCCTGGTCCCTCTCTTTCCAGGGCATATGGACTCCTGGACCGCTTTGCGACTCTTTCTGGCCTCCAAACCAACTGGAGCAAATCACTTAGGGCAAAGAGGCTGAGTGATCCTGCTTCACCTCTACAATGGGCAAGCACCATTAAATATCTAGGGATCAATATCTCTTCCAATACCCCTGACTTTAGCAATCTTAACTTATCCCCAGTGCTGCAGTGGTGTAAACTGAAACTGAAGGCCTGGTCAAACCTCCCATTATCACTTATAGGGAAAATTAACTTAATAAAAATTAAATTACTTCCGGTCTTGCTGTATATTTTACGACACTCCCCGGTCTGGATACCTAAGACTGTTTTCCGGCAATTGGATTCCAAAGTGGTCTCCTTCCTATGGCAATCACACCCGGATAGATTCAGTAGGAAAATCTTGCGTAGGCCCTGGACACAGGGGGGACTTGCTTGCCCAGACTTTCACACCTACTATTTAGCGGCAATGCTCACTCATGCACAAAACTGGCTGATCTCGGACGACACCAATGCATCGGTCGTCCTAGAGGCAGCTCAACTGGGATCATTTGAGGCCCTTTGCAACGGCCTTTATAGGGGTCGGGGGGTTCTCCAGTACCTTTAACACTGGCTATGAAAGCGATTATTAAGGCAAGGCACACGGTAGTGATTAAACCTAATTTGGTAAAGGCCAAATGGTCCCCTAACACACCGCTTTGGTGTAACCCAAGGTTGAAAGAATTCCACTCTCTGCAGGACATGGGTTTGTAGGCCAGTAAGGGCATAAAGTACTTGAGGGATATCTGTGATGGGTCAGGGATATTTACATTTGATAGGCTGAAAAACAAATTCCAACTTCCAAAACTTTTTCTTTTTCAGGTTTCTGCAGCTCTGCCGTGCCTTTAATTCACAATTTAAAACAGTTCACCTTCGGCCGGAATATGATGACATAGAGACCCTTCTAGAAGATGCTGATTTCTTAAAACCATTATCCCAAATGGTCTGCGTGGTCTGTGGTGGGCGGAGGTGCAGGAACTGGATGGCGAAGACTGGGAAGACATGTGGGATGTGGGATGTGAGACTCCAGCCGCTGGTTGCTACTAGGGACAAACTGATCCAATTCAAAATCCTACACAGGATCTACTATACGCCCCAGCGCCTCCACCGCATATACCCAGCCTTGTCGGCCAGCTGCTGGAGATGCTCTGGTACTCCTGCAGACTTCACGCATGTATTCTGGGATTGCCCACAAATTCAGGACTATTGGAGGGAGGTAACTCAATTTATTTATAGTTTTACCACTATTCCTATTCCTCTGACAATTAGTGTTTGCCTCCTTGGCCTAGTGGAACAACTGGCATATGCCAAAGCAACACGCACCCTTATAGGTATCCTTCTTTTTTATCCGAGAAAAGCCATAGTACTAAAGTGGAAGTCAACCACTCCCCCCACCCTGTCCTCATGGAAGCAATTAGTTAACGCAATTATACCCCTCTATAAAGCAACATATCTGTCTCGAGGATGCCCCAAAAAATATGACAAGGTCTGGCATTTGTGGACAGACTCGGACTCCACAACAGATAATCAGCCCTCAGGGGATAAACCCAGATAGATTTCCTCTATCTCTGTCTGGCTCTGCTGAGGGCTGAGACCCAGACCCCAGATGGATAGTCAGAGGTGCTAGCCTAAAAATCAAAACATCTACTTTTGTTCTCAAATGTCCCTATAGAGTCCAGGGCCAAAAACTAAAAACGAGAGATGGTCCCTCATAAAACAATATCTCATATCAAGATCCTACAATGTGTTACCTGAGCAGAGGTTGTGTTGTATATAGTTAAGAACGTGTAGCTTTTAGATAATCTGTTAGTGGTTCTATGTTATGCACATGACTATGTGCACTGGTTGGCCAGGGTATGCCTCAAATGGCCCTGTTTTGTACTGCCAAAGAAAACAATTTCAATAAAGAGAAATAAAAAAAATAAAAAAAATTAATCAGTCCTGATGGCCTGTCTCATTTCTTGTGGCCCTTAACCCCCCTGGCGGTATTCCCAAGTCTGGCTTGGGGTGGAATTTCAGTACCATTAGCGGGAACCCCTAGATCCTGCGATGTCTCTCCGCTGTGTGTGCGAGCTGTCTCCTCGCTCGATTCACACAGTGCCGAGTGCCGATGAGCTACGTTCCCTGCGCCGTTGCGACGCACGGGAGCGGAGATCAGCGCCAAATTTAAAAACACAGTACACATACAGTACACTGTAATCTTACAGATTACAGTACTGTATAAAAAAAAATGACACATACCCTTTGTCCCTAGTGGTATGTCCAGTGCCCTGCATGCACTTTTTATATTATAAATACATTTTTTTCTGCCTGGAATTTGGAGATTGTCCATAGCAACCAAAAAGTGTCCCTTTATGTCAAAAGTGGTTTTAGACCAGCTAGAAAACAGCGATAATAAATTAGAATCACTTGCAGATTCGAGTGATAGTGATTTGTGGGGAAATTCGTCATCAAACACTAAATCTAATGACAGCGACAATTCTGCAACTGAGCAAATTTCTGTGTTTTTGATTTGATTACATTATTGAATAATTTTTATTATTATTATATTATTATTTGTTATAATTATTTATAGTTATTTATTATATTATACTTTATGATTTTGTGTTTCAAACTTTATCATACCCGGGATGTCTACTAGACTCTGGTTTGGACAGATTTAAGTGAGTTATTCCTTAAGCCCCATACACACGGTCGGACTTTTTCATGGATTCTGTCCGATCGGACAAGGTTGTTGAAAAATCAGACCGTGTGTATGCACCATCGGACAGTGTTCGTCGGTTTGTCCGACGGACAAAGTCTTATCTCCTGCTGGAAAGATTTGCCGTCAACCCGGTCCGATCACACCAAACCCGATCGTGTGTACGGTTGTCCGACCGGACAAAGTGCTACGCATGCTCAGATCACATTACAAGACCAAAGCTATTGGCTACTAGCCTCTACGTAGTCCCGTCGTAGGCAACAAACGTCACCACGTTCAAAATGATCGGATTTTCCGACAACTTTGTCCGACCGTGTGTACGCAAAACCAACATCAGACAAAGTATGACGGACATGGTCCGACGGACCTGGTCCGCGGATTGTCCGACCGTGTGTATGGGGCTTAAGAATTGCATGCCTATATAAAACGCCAAATTTCCATGCAAAATAATTTGTACCGCTTTCAGCACCTAAAATCAGAAATAATCATACCACCAGGGAGGTTAAAATGCCAGGACAGCACAAATACTCTTCAAATGATCCCTTTGTGGAAAATAGACAGTCTAAGGTATTAAGTAACAGGCATGGCAAGTTTTTTTTGAAGTTGTCATTTTTTATTACAATTATTTAAAAAGTTAAGAAATTAAATAAATAAAAATTTCACAATTTTCTTTTTACATACTGTCACCAGTGCAATACAGCATCACCATATGACTTGTGTGGCAGTGATCAGGGATACTGACTGGTGACAGTATGTTAAAAAAAAGTGGTAAACCATTTTTATTACATTTTATTAACATTGTTTAACCTTTTTTACTATTTTTTTTACATACTTTCATAAGGGTAGTTCAGTGTCACCATAGTGACACTGTACTACTTGGTGGGATGATCAGAGATTTTTTTTTTTTTACACACTGATTGCTATTACAGTGATGATCAATGTTTTGATCAATCAATGTTTTGAACTGTTATAAATGGGTTGTGATTGGCCCACAGCTATAACATGGTATAGGGTACCTCTATTTGGACCAGGTACCACGTGATAGCTGTAGGCCAATCACAGCATCACAATACTAAGCACATTTTTTATGAATGAAACCCATTCATAACAGTTTAAAGAGGAACTGCAGTCTGCTCACATAATTTGTAATAAGCCATTTTAACTGTGGGCAGCTGAAGCTGTTGCCTGTTCACTTCCTGGATTTACACAGACACACAGAGGCACACCTCCAGCTCTGCAGCCCTGCAGCTTTCATTGGCCCTCTTATGAGTCATCCTTCCTGGAAAACTTTCACAAGAGTGAGAGAGAGCTGTGCATGATGTCATAAGCCTAGGCCAATGACCAGAAAAGAAACAGGAAGTGGGCTGTATAAGGTAGAAATACTGTCAGAAAGCAAATGTTTTACTATCCAAAGTTAAAACAACAAGGGCAGAAGATTTAATAGAAGTAAAGTTGAAAAAACGACTGAAGGTCCGCTTTAAGTGTTACTGAACTTTAGCATGAAAAATATGAGTTTCTGCCCTGCTGGACAGTGATGTGCTTTGTGACAGAGCTGTGTGAATCTTCACCCTGGATGGATAGAAATACAAATTCTTTAGCAAGTAAAACAACTTATATATATGTATTATATACAGTATGTGTATTTAGCTGTTTACCTGGAGTTAAGCTTTAAATTATTAATAAAAAAAGTATATTGTCAAATTAAAGCATGGACTCAAATTAAAGCATGGACTATGAATTAATAGCTTTTATAATTATATATATATATATATATATATATATATATATATATATATATATATATATATATATATATATATATATATATGATGTATGCATGTATATATGTCGCCACATTGTCTTAAACAAAGGCTACAAGTTAAGTTTAGTGCTGCTGGGTGATAGACAACCTAGCTGATTTATAGTTTATTTTTTCATTTGGTTTGGCCCTAAATTCACTGTGGCTTCTCCCTCGTGCCAGCACATGTCACTGATGTCTCTGGTCTTAGTATGAGGAACTACAGTAAAACTGACTTATATTCATACTTCCTCTAGCCAACCAGTAGGAGTTTCCTGGTCAATAGTGCATGTTGGGGGAGAGTATACATGTTTGGGGAAGGCCAAGTGATTGCTCTCTTCTACCCAATCCCGGCCTGGGGTTGGTGTACCTGGAGTAGCCTGATTAGGCTGTGATACATGTGCTTGAGTGCTGGAGTTGGGGCCTAGCTTATAGAGCCATGGAGGATCTTCAGATGATGTGAGAGCCCAGAAGAAGCTTGGAAGGGGAGCTTGGGCATCACTGGAGTAGGTGCTGGTGGCTGATATGTTAACCACTTTACAGTCAGGAGTTGCTGTCACAGACTGCTGGGTTGGTAAGATTCTTCATCTGTGATGACTGTGAGTACTTTGTTATTTTTTTGTGGAGCCTGCATGTCTACTAGTTCATGGGTGTCTTGTGCCCTATCCCTCTCCCCCTGGAGTTTTTGGTGTGAGCAATAAACCCCCACCTGTTTTATCTAAAAGTGACTGTCTCCCATCTGTTCACCCACCATGCCTAAAAGACTTACCCCTGTGGTAAAATGGCAGTCAACCCTGTCTCTGGGGGCCCCACCATGTCTCTGTGGGTCAGGGGGTGCTACATGTATAATTCCTTTTAAAAATTTTCTATCCAGAGCATTTTTTGCTCTAACATGTACATTAGACTTGCTTGCCCAGACTTTCACACCTACTATTTAGCGGCAATGCTCACTCATGCACAAAACTGGCTGATCTCGGACGACACCAATGCATCGGTCGTCCTAGAGGCAGCTCAACTGGGATCATTTGAGGCCCTTTGCAACGGCCTTTATAGGGGTCGGGGGGTTCTCCAGTACCTTTAACACTGGCTATGAAAGCGATTATTAAGGCAAGGCACACGGTAGTGATTAAACCTAATTTGGTAAAGGCCAAATGGTCCCCTAACACACCGCTTTGGTGTAACCCAAGGTTGAAAGAATTCCACTCTCTGCAGGACATGGGTTTGTAGGCCAGTAAGGGCATAAAGTACTTGAGGGATATCTGTGATGGGTCAGGGATATTTACATTTGATAGGCTGAAAAACAAATTCCAACTTCCAAAACTTTTTCTTTTTCAGGTTTTTGCAGCTCTGCCGTGCCTTTAATTCACAATTTAAAACAGTTCACCTTCGGCCGGAATATGATGACATAGAGACCCTTCTAGAAGATGCTGATTTCTTAAAACCATTATCCCAAATGGTCTGCGTGGTCTGTGGTGGGCGGAGGTGCAGGAACTGGATGGCGAAGACTGGGAAGACATGTGGGATGTGGGATGTGAGACTCCAGCCGCTGGTTGCTACTAGGGACAAACTGATCCAATTCAAAATCCTACACAGGATCTACTATACGCCCAGCGCCTCCACCGCATATACCCAGCCTTGTCGGCCAGCTGCTGGAGATGCTCTGGTACTCCTGCAGACTTCACGCATGTATTCTGGGATTGCCCACAAATTCAGGACTATTGGAGGGAGGTAACTCAATTTATTTATAGTTTTACCACTATTCCTATTCCTCTGACAATTAGTGTTTGCCTCCTTGGCCTAGTGGAACAACTGGCATATGCCAAAGCAACACGCACCCTTATAGGTATCCTTCTTTTTTATCCGAGAAAAGCCATAGTACTAAAGTGGAAGTCAACCACTCCCCCCACCCTGTCCTCATGGAAGCAATTAGTTAACGCAATTATACCCCTCTATAAAGCAACATATCTGTCTCGAGGATGCCCCAAAAAATATGACAAGGTCTGGCATTTGTGGACAGACTCGGACTCCACAACAGATAATCAGCCCTCAGGGGATAAACCCAGATAGATTTCCTCTATCTCTGTCTGGCTCTGCTGAGGGCTGAGACCCAGACCCCAGATGGATAGTCAGAGGTGCTAGCCTAAAAATCAAAACATCTACTTTTGTTCTCAAATGTCCCTATAGAGTCCAGGGCCAAAAACTAAAAACGAGAGATGGTCCCTCATAAAACAATATCTCATATCAAGATCCTACAATGTGTTACCTGAGCAGAGGTTGTGTTGTATATAGTTAAGAACGTGTAGCTTTTAGATAATCTGTTAGTGGTTCTATGTTATGCACATGACTATGTGCACTGGTTGGCCAGGGTATGCCTCAAATGGCCCTGTTTTGTACTGCCAAAGAAAACAATTTCAATAAAGAGAAATAAAAAAAATAAAAAAAATTAATCAGTCCTGATGGCCTGTCTCATTTCTTGTGGCCCTTAACCCCCCTGGCGGTATTCCCAAGTCTGGCTTGGGGTGGAATTTCAGTACCATTAGCGGGAACCCCTAGATCCTGCGATGTCTCTCCGCTGTGTGTGCGAGCTGTCTCCTCGCTCGATTCACACAGTGCCGAGTGCCGATGAGCTACGTTCCCTGCGCCGTTGCGACGCACGGGAGCGGAGATCAGCGCCAAATTTAAAAACACAGTACACATACAGTACACTGTAATCTTACAGATTACAGTACTGTATAAAAAAAAATGACACATACCCTTTGTCCCTAGTGGTATGTCCAGTGCCCTGCATGCACTTTTATATTATAAATACATTTTTTTCTGCCTGGAATTTGGAGATTGTCCATAGCAACCAAAAAGTGTCCCTTTATGTCAAAAGTGGTTTTAGACCAGCTAGAAAACAGCGATAATAAATTAGAATCACTTGCAGATTCGAGTGATAGTGATTTGTGGGGAAATTCGTCATCAAACACTAAATCTAATGACAGCGACAATTCTACAACTGAGCAAATTTCTGTGTTTTTGATTTGATTACATTATTGAATAATTTTTATTATTATTATATTATTATTTGTTATAATTATTTATAGTTATTTATTATATTATACTTTATGATTTTGTGTTTCAAACTTTATCATACCCGGGATGTCTACTAGACTCTGGTTTGGACAGATTTAAGTGAGTTATTCCTAAGAATTGCATGCCTATATAAAACGCCAAATTTCCATGCAAAATAATTTGTACCGCTTTCAGCACCTAAAATCAGAAATAATCATACCACCAGGGAGGTTAAAATGCCAGGACAGCACAAATACTCTTCAAATGATCCCTTTGTGGAAAATAGACAGTCTAAGGTATTAAGTAACAGGCATGGCAAGTTTTTTTTGAAGTTGTCATTTTTTATTACAATTATTTAAAAAGTTAAGAAATTAAATAAATAAAAATTTCACAATTTTCTTTTTACATACTGTCACCAGTGCAATACAGCATCACCATATGACTTGTGTGGCAGTGATCAGGGATACTGACTGGTGACAGTATGTTAAAAAAAAGTGGTAAACCATTTTTATTACATTTTATTAACATTGTTTAACCTTTTTTACTATTTTTTTTACATACTTTCATAAGGGTAGTTCAGTGTCACCATAGTGACACTGTACTACTTGGTGGGATGATCAGAGATTTTTTTTTTTTTTACACACTGATTGCTATTACAGTGATGATCAATGTTTTGATCAATCAATGTTTTGAACTGTTATAAATGGGTTGTGATTGGCCCACAGCTATAACATGGTATAGGGTACCTCTATTTGGACCAGGTACCACGTGATAGCTGTAGGCCAATCACAGCATCACAATACTAAGCACATTTTTTATGAATGAAACCCATTCATAACAGTTTAAAGAGGAACTGCAGTCTGCTCACATAATTTGTAATAAGCCATTTTAACTGTGGGCAGCTGAAGCTGTTGCCTGTTCACTTCCTGGATTTACACAGACACACAGAGGCACACCTCCAGCTCTGCAGCCCTGCAGCTTTCATTGGCCCTCTTATGAGTCATCCTTCCTGGAAAACTTTCACAAGAGTGAGAGAGAGCTGTGCATGATGTCATAAGCCTAGGCCAATGACCAGAAAAGAAACAGGAAGTGGGCTGTATAAGGTAGAAATACTGTCAGAAAGCAAATGTTTTACTATCCAAAGTTAAAACAACAAGGGCAGAAGATTTAATAGAAGTAAAGTTGAAAAAACGACTGAAGGTCCGCTTTAAGTGTTACTGAACTTTAGCATGAAAAATACGAGTTTCTGCCCTGCTGGACAGTGATGTGCTTTGCGACAGAGCTGTGTGAATCTTCACCCTGGATGGATAGAAATACAAATTCTTTAGCAAGTAAAACAACTTATATATATGTATTATATACAGTATGTGTATTTAGCTGTTTACCTGGAGTTAAGCTTTAAATTATTAATAAAAAAAGTATATTGTCAAATTAAAGCATGGACTCAAATTAAAGCATGGACTATGAATTAATAGCTTTTATAATTTTATATATATATATATATATATATATATATATATATATATATATGATGTATGCATGTATATATGTCGCCACATTGTCTTAAACAAAGGCTACAAGTTAAGTTTAGTGCTGCTGGGTGATAGACAACCTAGCTGATTTATAGTTTATTTTTTCATTTGGTTTGGCCCTAAATTCACTGTGGCTTCTCCCTCGTGCCAGCACATGTCACTGATGTCTCTGGTCTTAGTATGAGGAACTACAGTAAAACTGACTTATATTCATACTTCCTCTAGCCAACCAGTAGGAGTTTCCTGGTCAATAGTGCATGTTGGGGGAGAGTATACATGTTTGGGGAAGGCCAAGTGATTGCTCTCTTCTACCCAATCCCGGCCTGGGGTTGGTGTACCTGGAGTAGCCTGATTAGGCTGTGATACATGTGCTTGAGTGCTGGAGTTGGGGCCTAGCTTATAGAGCCATGGAGGATCTTCAGATGATGTGAGAGCCATGAAGAAGCTTGGAAGGGGAGCTTGGGCATCACTGGAGTAGGTGCTGGTGGCTGATATGTTAACCACTTTACAGTCAGGAGTTGCTGTCACAGACTGCTGGGTTGGTAAGATTCTTCATCTGTAATGACTGTGAGTACTTTGTTATTTTTTTGTGGAGCCTGCATGTCTACTAGTTCATGGGTGTCTTGTGCCCTATCCCTCTCCCCCTGGAGTTTTTGGTGTGAGCAATAAACCCCCACCTGTTTTATCTAAAAGTGACTGTCTCCCATCTGTTCACCCACCATGCCTAAAAGACTTACCCCTGTGGTAAAATGGCAGTCAACCCTGTCTCTGAGGGTTGTACAGGAGAGAGAAAGAGTCAAGGGCAGAGCCAATCAAATGCGGCAACACCAAGGGCCCAGGGGGTAAAGACACAGACACAGGGAAGTAAAAACACCGTGGCCGCAGATCAAAATATAAAAACAAGCATAGAAGCAATTGGGGTTGGGGCAGGACCCGCCCCACCTCTGGAGAAAGAACCCACATTAATGGACATTTTTAAAGCAGTAAAAACCTCAAATGACTCGCTCAAAGACTTGGGCGAACAGATGAGGGGGGTCAAAGAGGACTTGGCACTGGTAAGACAAGACATGCAAAGGATAGCTGAGAGAACCACAGTATTGGAAGGAAGGATCAGCCAGGTGGAGGATGATGTTCTTCCACTGGTTAAAGAGATGAAGAACATGAGGGAGCAGTTACACCGGCAAGCCGTTAAATTGGAAGAAATCGAGAACAGGAGTCGTAGAGATAACATTAGGATAGTGGGAATGCCTGAGAAGAGTGAAGGATCCAACCCTACTGAATTTTTGGAAGGCTGGTTAACTGAGACCTTTGGGAGAGAATCCTTTTCAGGATCATTTAGCATCGAAAGAGCACATAGGGTGCCGTTCCGCCCACCACCAGCAGGAGGCTATCCACGAACCCTGTTAATGAAGTTCCTTAATTTTAAGGACAAAGTGACACTTCTGCGAAAAGCCAGGGACAGAGGGAATATCTTTTTTAATGGGATTAAAATTTCTTTCTATTCAGATTTCTCTCAGGAGCTCCAAAAACGTAGGGCAGAATTCACCCAGGTCAAACGTTCACTACAAAAGTTTAAAATTCAATATGCTCTTTTATACCCGGCCAAACTGAGGGTAACGGCCCTGGGGGAAACCCGGTACTTTGAGGATCCAGGAGGGGTAGAGAAATGGGTGGAGGAGAACAGGGAAAGGTTACTGGCATTGTGATAAGTTGTGGTACTCAGAATAGATTACACGAGGGGGGGGGGGGGGGGGGGGGGTTGGCACAGTGGGCGGGTACGAGAGGATGTTGATAAGGGTGTATGTGAAGAAAGGGTTAAGAGTATGGGATAAGGTCACTGGTAGTCCCCGGGGGGTTCACCGAGAGAGGTGGGGAGGGGGGGAGGGGGGAGGGATGGGTATGGGTAATATTTCAGATCAAAGGTGTGTAAAGGGCCAAGGGAAAAAGGGTACATCCACTGATAAAAAAGAGAGAATCACGGTAGACGCACAGAAGTGGGAAGTAAAAAGGGAGACACATAGAGCTTTTCAACGGGGAACCACTAGGATAATGGGTGAAAACACTGCTATAGAGATAAAATACTACTGATTAAAATACATTGGGTGAAAAATGATGCAATCTAAAATATTAAGAATTGGGTCATGGAATATAAGAGGGTTAGGCACAGCGGGTAAGAGGGCAATAGTGTTTTCTATGATGAGGAACTATGGGATTGATGTGGCTTGCCTGCAGGAAACCCATTTGACAAAAGAAACAGCCCAACAACTACAAAGGCAGAATGGGGTATACCAATTTCAGTACCACTCGGTTTATGGCTCATACAGTAGAGGGGTTAGCATAATGGTGAAGAAAGGGGTGAATTTTTCCTGCATGCAAGCCATCTCAGATGAAATGGGCCGGTATATTTTTCTCTGTTGTCAAATTGAAGATAAAAAGATGGTGATAGCAAATGTGTATGTCCCCCCCCCATTTAAAATGGAGATCATGCTTAAATTAAACGAGTTCCTGTTGGATAAGCAGGGAACACCAATCATAATAATAGGTGACTTTAACCAGGTATTGGATTACAATATGGACAGATTCCCAGCCCAGAGGGTAGCAGAAAACATGAAGAAAGGGCAGTTGAGTCGGTTTATGGAGGAGGTGGGTTGGATAGACTTCTGGAGGGTGCGGAACCCTGACGCTCAGCAATTTTCTTGCTGGTCGGCCACACACTCCACCCTCTCCAGAATTGATATGGTGATGGGAAACGATAGGGCATTGGAGCTGGTAGAAGCAGTTGAGTATTGGCCAAGGGGGATCTCGGACCACTCCCCTCTTATGCTTAGTTTAAAGATAGGGAGGGAGGAAATATTGAGGGGGTGGAAAATTAACCCGTGCTGGTTTGAGATACTCAGAAGTATAGATACCATCCCACCAACACTGAGAGAATTTATTGTAGTCAACGCAAACACAGCAGAATCAGGGATTATATGGGATACCCTTAAGGCTTTCTTGAGGGGATTATTAATTCAGCAGGTGGCGAAGTACAACAAGGGGGTAAGGGCACAGGAAGAAAATAAAAGGAGGGAAGCGGCTGCAGCGGAGGCTAATTATATTCTAGCCCCAACAATGGAAGGGAAAGAAAAATGGCTGGAAAAACAACAGGAATATAAATTATGTGTAATCCAGAGAGTCGAGACCAAACAGTTGTTACAGAGGCAGGAGGCCTTCATGGAAGGAGAGATGGTGGGGAGGATGTTGGCCCAGGTGGCAAGGGCGAACAGGGCCCCCAGTAATGTATCAGCTATTCGAAGTAGAGACGGGGGGGTAACCTCGAACTCCAAAAGTATACTGGAAAGCTTTGAGGAGTTCTATAGGGACTTATACTCCGCACGAGTAAGGGGAGAGGGGAGATCAATGATGGAGAGTTTTTTGGGGAAGGTAGCCCTTCCGAAGATAACACTTGAAGAAAGAGTTGGTCTGGATTCCCCAATAACGCTCTCCGAATTACAACAGGCTGTAGCCGACATGGCAAATCAAAAGTCTCCGGGTCCGGATGGTCTCCCAACGGAAACGTATAAATACTATGGGGATATCCTGCTCCCGGAACTGTTGAAGGTTTTAGGGGGGGCAATGGAGGTGGGTTATCTCCCTGAGTCAATGAGAGAAGCTACCATCATCGTACTTCATAAGGAAGGGAAAGATCCCCTAGATGCCGCTTCGTATAGGCCAATCTCCCTTTTGTGCACGGATGCAAAAATTCTAGCTAAAGTTATCTCAGCTAGAATGGATAAAGTTATTTCAAAATTGGTCCACCCTGATCAGTCTGGGTTCATAGCAAACCGATCAACCAGTACAAATATAAGGAGAGCTTTTTTAAATCTTCAAACGCCAACAGATAATATAGGGTCGAAGGCGATATTATCATTGGATGTGACCAAAGCCTTCGACTCTATAGAGTGGGAATACATTTGGCGTATACTGGAAGAGTTTGGATTTGGACCCACGCTGATCGGGTGGATCAAGATGCTCTATGACAGACCAGTAGCTAGATTAAAAATTAACAATAGATTTTCAAATCAAATAAAATTGGAAAGGGGAACCAGGCAGGGGTGCCCTTTATCGCCCTTGCTCTTTGCGCTAGCTATGGAGCCCCTTGCGGAGTACATCAGAAGGAGCCCTGACATTGTAGGTTTCCGTAGGATCTCAGGAGAAGAGCGTATAGCATTATATGCTGATGATATATTGCTCTTCCTGGGGGACATAGAACACTCATTGGAGGAAGCAATGAAAGCTGTGGAGAGGTTTGGTAGTTTCACGGGTCTAGAGATCAACTGGACGAAGTCAGAGCTCCTTCCGATGGCCGAAATAAGGGAAGGGATGCTAAGGAATAGCCCTAAATTAGCAGTCGTAGATTCCCTTAAATATTTAGGGATCAGGATAACAAGAGACCCCAATCAATACTTGCATAATAATCTGATACCAATATTGGGGAAGTTTAGGGAGAAAATTAAAACATGGAAATCCCTCCCCCTGTCTAGTGCCGGTAGATGTTCATTAATAAAAATGATTTGGCTGCCCCAACTGTTGTATGTGCTCCATAATGCCCCCATATGGATCCCCAGAAAATGGTTTGATAAAATCGAGAGTCTATTTAGGGAATTGGTGTGGAAGGGGGGACAGGCAAGAATACGGCTTCGGACTCTGCAACTCCCTTCAGGGGAAGGGGGTCTTGCACTGCCCAATCCTGAGATATACTATTTAGCGTCTCAGTTACAACAATTAGTGGGATGTTGTGCCCAAGAGGGAGGGTCCCCTAATGGAAAAATTCTTTTGACAGGCGCGCTACACGAGACCATAATAGGAACTTTAGAGGCAGGGTCGTTTGGGGCTAAGAACCCAACAACAAAAATGGTCAGTAAAGTTTGGAAAGTCGTCAAAAAAAAGTTAAAATATATGGAGACTAACATATATACCCCAATCTGGAACAATAGCAACCTACAGGAATTACGTATAATGGGGAAAATCAGGGAGTGGGAAAATAGGGGAATTAAAAAAGTGAGCCAAATATACGATGGTCAGGCCATAAAAAAATTCGAAGTACTAAAAAGGGAATTTGATATCCCCCAGAATACACAGTTTAGTTATCTTCAAATAAGCCATGCCCTAGAAGCCCAGTTTCGAAACCAACCTATGGTATGGGAGGAACTACCAGTGCTACAGGTTATTGGGGAGCCAGGATCCACTAAAGGATTAATATCTGTGATATATAAACTACTGAACAGAGGGACCCTAGGCGAAGTAAAGCTGCTGGAGGTAAAAAAAAAATGGGAACAGGATCTAGGTGCCATTCCACAGGGACAATGGAAGAGAATACTAGAACTAGCCCCGATGATATCGGTTTCGCCCGCCCAGAAATTCTCACATCTGATGCTACTCAACAGAGCGTATTATACACCAAAGCTGTTATGTAAATTTGGAAGAAGGCCTAATGATAAGTGTCCGAGGTGCCAGGGGCAGGGGGACCTGGTCCATATGGTATGGAGATGCCCCAAGCTCTTCCGGTACTGGGAAGGGGTGACAAAAGTATTGAAGAGCATATTTAAAAAAGAAGTGGAAAGGGAAGTGGTACTTTGTATCCTGGGGTATAGACAGGAAAAGGGTGAAACAAAAAGTACAACAGTGGCAATATTAAGGGGCATGTATCAGGCCAGGAAGATGATAATGATGAGATGGCAATCACAGATGCCACCCACAGTAAAGAATTGGATCGATATAATGAATGAAACCCTCCCGAAGGAGAGAGCCGCGTACATAAAGAGATATAATATGAAAGAATTTGATAGGATGTGGAGACCATGGATAGAGGGAATACACCAGATACAGCTGGAATAGAGGGGGGGTGGGGGGGGGGAGGGGAGGCGGGAAAGGGGGGATAATGAGACAGGAGTAAATCCAGGCAATATTACTCAAAAAGCGGCTCCCTCCTTTTTAGTGGAGGGAATATAGAGTGCTCTTTTTTTATCTTCATAAAGAGATATACCTATGTGTTAAGTACAAAATGTATGTAAAAAAGATACTGGTCCTGGAATATTGTGGTGAGGTGTAAACATGTTTTATAGATGGAAAAACTAATAAAGATTATAAATAAAAAAAAAAAAAAACCCTGTCTCTGGGGGCCCCACCATGTCTCTGGGGGTCAGGGGGTGCTACATGTATAATTCCTTTTAAAAAATTTCTATCCAGAGCATTTTTTGCTCTAACATGTACATTAGTGAGACGTATAATACTTAGGTTTGTAGTTTTTTAGTTTATAAATGCTACCAGATGGAAGTAGTTAGATATGTTTATGGAGAGACCACAATTTCAGATTCCTTTAGTGTTAGAATAATTCATATCTTACAGAGACTTCTGAAAAAGGGTTATGGAAAAGCTTGTCAAGGAAATGAGCATTATTCTATTAGAATGTTTGTAGTCTCCAGACTACAAAGGTTTCTATAGACTTAAATGTGGAGCGTGGTTACTTAAAAGAAGTCCAGCTCACTCCGTGGTGAACAGGAGATGATGGTGACCAGGCTATTGAAACAAAAACATCAGACTACTGAGAACTATCTGTATAAAACCTAAGAATTCCACAGCTTAACATTGTGGTTATAATTTAAAGCAGGAGTCTTCAAAATACGGCCCTCCAGTTGTTCAGGAACTACAAATCCCATAATGCCTAGTCATGTCTGTGAATGTCAGAGTTTTACAATGCCTCATGGAATGTGTAGTTCCGCAACAGCTGGAGAGCCGTAGTTTGAAGATTCCTGATTTAAAGGATGACTTAAATACTGACCTACATGTCTAGAAAAAGCAGCTTTGAAGACTTGCATTTTTAAAATATTCAGAGCATGGGTTTAAATATATTCAAAATGATAAATTTTACAAAAGACAACCTGCAGGTTATATACTGTATATACTTCTGAAACATATTTTAACCACTTAAGCCCCGGAAGATTTGGCCCCTTAATGACCAGGCCATTTTTTTCTATACGGCACTGCGTCGCTTTAACTGACAATTGCGCAGTCGTGCAACGTTGTACAAAAACAAAATTGACGTCCTTTTTTCCCACATATAGAGATTTCTTTTGGTGGTATTTGATCACCTCTGCGATTTTTATTTTTTGCGCTATGAACGAAAAAAGAGCGTCAATATTTTTTGCTATAATAAATATCCCCCAAATTAAAAAAACAAAAACAAATTTCTTCCTCAGTTTAGGCTGATATGTATTCGTCTACATATTTTTGGTAAAAAAAATCACAATAAGTGTATATTGATTGGTTTGAGCAAAAGTTATACAAAATACATGTCTACAAAATAGGGGATAGATTTATGGCATTTTTATTATTATTATTTTTTTTTTTACAAGTAATGGCAGTGATCTGCGATTTTTATCAGGACTGTGACATTGCGACGGACAGATTGGGCACTTTTGACACTTTTTTGGGACCATTGACATTTATACAGCGATCAGAGCTAAAAATAGCTACTGATTACTGTATAAATGTCATTGGCAGAGAAGGGGTTAACACTAGGGGCGATCAAGGGGTTAAATGTGTGTTCTAGGGAGTGTTTCTAACTGTGGGGGGATGGGACTGCATGGGAAAGGAGACCGATTGTTGTTCCTAAGCATTAGGAACAACTGATCAGTCTCCTCACCCCTGACATAACTGGGATCTGTCTATTTACATTGACAGACCTCCGTTCTGTCTCTGTGTGGAGTGTTCTCTCTGAACATCGCGGGCACGTGCATCGGCTCAGTCATCGCGGTCTTAAAGCAGCTATGACGGCTCGCCCGGGGGAGACAACCTGCCGGTGGCTGTACGGGAAGCTGTTAAAAAAATGTAATATTGCATATGAGTGTTTAATATTTTATTTCCAGTTAGCAAATGGAGCTCTTCACATGTATATATATATATATATATATATATATATATATATATATATATTTATATGTATATCTATATATATATTGTCCCAAGGGTAGCCACTGCACTCTATGTATGAGGTAAATGCCCAGGGGCTCACAAACAAATAAATCAATACAAATCTAGAATGGTTATAAAGGCACTCATTGCAAAAAAGATAATTCAAAGCAACAGCATTTTAGGCACCATTCCCACCAGTGTGACTTTGAAGTGACTTTGCGTGTGACTTTGATCCGACTTTACACACACTGGACCTAAGTGGCATCAAAAGTCACATCAAAGTAGTGCAAGCACCTTTTCAAAATCACAGTGACTTTAAATCTCACCGATCTGAATGGGTGCCATTGAAAAGAATTGGCTGCGACTTGTCATGTCCAATGTTGCATGACATGTTGCACAAGTGTGAATGGAGCCTTAGGCTCAGTTCACATTGATGCCAATTGGATGTGTTTTAACTGCATCTGATTCGCATAACATGTGAACCAGACCAGCTCTCAATGGAGGCGGTTCATCATGTTCGGGGCGTCCACTGTCCATATCTGAAAAGGGTCCTGTGCTATTTTGGGTCCAGATTAGGTGAAAATTCAAATTTGTGAACCCAAACTTATTGTCAACACTTTAATTGAGCTTAGTCCACGTCTTCAGAAAGATGTACTGAGCACCCAAATGTTGACAAGAAAATGCTGATGCTTTGATTTATCTCAGTTGAAAGCCCCATTGCAAGACCTGTGAGTGCCTCTATACCTGTTTTGGATATATATATATATATATATATATATATATATATATATATATATATATATATATATATATATATATATATATATATATATATATATATATATATAGTGCTGTGCAAAAGTTTTAGGCAGGTGTGAAAAATGCTGTAAATTAAGAATGCTGTCAGAAATAGGAGTGTTAATAGTTTTTTTTTTTTTTTTTCAATTAACAAAATAGAAAGTAAATGAGCAGAAGAGAAATCCAAATCAAATCAATATTTGGTGTGACTACCCTTTGCCTTAAAAACAACATCAATTCTTCTAGGTACACTTGCAGACAGTTTTTGAAGGAACTCGGTAGGTAGGTTGTCCCAAACATCTTGGGGAACTAACCACAGATCTGTGGATGTAGGCTCCATCCTCAAATCCTTCTGTCTCTATTGATGGACTTGTGTACAACCAGCCTGCCAGGTAAAAACCCAAATGATCAGTGCTATAGCTGGCAACACTAATCATTGTATTCTGATTGTGGGAAAGGCTCCCTGATATCAAAATACAGTTCCACAGTGGGAAGGATTTCCCCATTCACCTCAAAATGTGTGGATGTTGATTTAGTAGAAGAGTAGAGTATGTTTACTTTGCACAATGAATGTTCACTTAGCTTAGGGAATGAAGTTAAGTAATTCCCTTTGCAAAGAACACCTAATCATGTCCATGAAAAAGAAAAAAAAAAGAAGGAATTTTACTTGCACATGAATGGATTGAAATCAGCATAGCTTTATTTGTTTTAGACAGGTAAGTGAATTTTCACTTTGCAAAATGAATTTTCACTTAGTGAATAAGGTAAAGTTGTGCTAACTTCATTCATCTAACCATGTGCAATGCATAAATTCTGTCTTTTTTTTTTTTTTCAAATGTCCTTTTCAAAGTAAACACAGCTATATACATATAGTATACAGTATATGTCAGATAATTGAAACACCTTTTGCCAAATGTATTATGCTAATCTATTCTTTTAATTTAACAAATAGAAAAAATTGGGGTATGGTGGGTGTGACAGACCTAGCCGGGACACAGGCTGTTGGAGGGGACTGAACGCGAGCCTATTACCTTGCGATTATGGGCCCTGGCATTTGGGGGAACAGTGCTCTTTGAGCTGCAAGCCTGGGACCCCTGAGCTGGTGGTACTTGGATTCAGGTCCATGCTGGCCCCCCAATACACATAGAATCTGTATGTGTATTTGGCATATTAGCAAGAGATGCTAATGTAATGAACTCCAGACAGCCTGTCTGTTATGTAATTGAGTATAGTCTGGCTTGTAGAAGTGTTTCACCTATTGTTGTGTGTGCTAATTAACCCTGCAATTGTATGATGGAGCCCAGTGTTGATTAAGATAATTAGCTCATGCTAATTAGGTTAGGCTTTAGTCATCTAGCTGTATATATGTGTGACATGTCAAATAAAGATTAATTCCTGATGTACCCTACACTGGTGTTGTCTGGTGACTGGGTGAGCTAAGGGGTCTTGGATTGTATGGTACCAGACGGAGGAAGCATTTACGGCGGACATCTTGGGTACGAGGTCCGTCACAATTGGCTGGCAGCGGTGGGATCGTGCTTCCTTGTCGTGAACACATCCAAACCATCACCTGGATCCAAGGCCCGGATAGCAGAGGTACAGATACGTCATCATGGAAGAGGAATTCGGAAGGAGGTTGCGAGAGATGCGGATACAGCACAGAGGACCAGTATCGGTGCAGGTCCTGCTGGGATGGTATGATTCTGTTCGCCTACAACTCTGGAAAGAAGCGCTAGCCTGTGAGCAGCGACACCAGGGAAAAGTTCTCCCCTCCATCCATGTAAGGTACTGGTCGCAGTATGAAGTACGAATGCTGTTATTGGGGGAACAACCGAAGCAGGAGTGGACAGCTGAGTTAAGCAGGCTGATCCGTGCAGAAATGCGTTTGGACGAGAGCTACAGAGCCCTCCGGTGGTATGTAGCCCAAGTGTGCCCGTGGACAGCGGATGACAGGCCCACGGAAGGCTTTGATTATAATGGCCTGGGATTGTTGTACTGGAGGCTGTCCGAGGACCCCGACTTTGGGAGTGATCTGGAGTGGCGTTTGGAGGAAATAATGGAGCACAGAGAGCAAAGATTGAACGTCTCGGAAGTGCACTGGGCACAGGAAGATTTGGAGTTCCTGGCCTCTCAGGAATGGTAGCTGGAGATCGCCTACATACAGCTGCTAGACTCTGCTCAGCAGCAGGGTGGGGCTCCCTTTGCCTTGGACTATCAGGAAATACCAGCAGACAGCTCTGAAATCCTGGCTGAAGACTCAGCAATGTGGCATAGTAACAGAGTGCTTTGCCCACTTGCCCCCGCAGCTATGGACGCGGAGGTCTTATGGCGGATGCAGCAAGTGCTGACTGACCTTGACAAACCTGTTACTGCACAAGATGAGGTTGGATGGAGGAATATGCCTGTCCAGCAGCATGCAAGAGAATCGGCAGTGGAAAATCTGGAGATTGCCATCCCCAAAGCTGAAGTGCTGACAACAGGGCAGAGCTCTGCTAACCTCTGCCCAGCACCGATGGCATCTTCTAGGTTCCACGGACAGATGGTGAACCTCTATCCCCAGCCATCAGTTGTAGAGACTGGGGATTTAATAGACTTTTCTGCCGAGGAAAAACAACCTGATGAGCCTCCATCAGAAGAGCTGGTATTAGGGCCAAACTTCACTGAGCTCTGCCCAGCACCAACAGCAGTATCCGTGGAGTTACAAGGAACTTCCCCAGCTGAAGCGCAGGTCACCGGACAGAGGGTCCAAGACCTCTGCCCCACACCGGTGGCAGTTATGGAGGCTCAGGGTGAGAAGGTGGCAATCACTTCCCAGCAGCAGATACAGGGGGATAAGGGAGAGGAGGTGTTTGTCGTCCCTCCCCAACAGTTGGCCAGAGTGGAGGAAGCCAGCCTCCTGCCCCAGCGGTTAACCAGAGCGGAGGATGTGGAGTCCCCAGCAGAAGTGCTGGCAACAGGGCAGAGTGCTACCCACCTCTGTCCAGCACCAGCAACAGCTGCGGAGTTCCAGGGAGCTGGGGCAGTCGGCCTCTCTCCCCAACAGTTAGCTGGAGGAGATGATGTAGGGAAGCTCCTACACCCAGCTGAACTGCTGGTAACGGAACAATGTGCTGCTGGCCTCTGCCCACAACTAACAGAGGGCAGATTTTCTGTAAAGGGGGATGGGACTGCAGTCCCCACCTGTATACCCCCGGGATGCTGGGCGGTTGGCCCAAATCCCCAACAGCATGACGGAGTGATCCCAGTCACCCTGTCTTCTCTCCAGCGGCTGAAAAGACTCCAGGGAGAAGGACCAGTCCGGGCCTCTCCCCAGCGGCGGATATGTTCTCTGAGAGAGGCAGAGGTTGGCTGGGTGAGGAATACTACGTTTGGAACTATTTGTTTGGGGTACTGTGTGGATCCCAGCATTAGAGGACTGGAACCACTGACTAACTTCGGAGTCAACCCGTCTGGGGTCTCCTCCTGTGTTAGTCTCCTGCCGAAAGGGGAGAAATGTGACAGACCTAGCCGGGACACAGGCTGTTGGAGGGGACTGAACGCGAGCCTATTACCTTGCGATTATGGGCCCTGGCATTTGGGGGAACAGTGCTCTTTGAGCGGCAAGCCTGGGACCCCTGAGCTGGTGGTACTTGGATTCAGGTCCATGCTGGCCCCCCAATACACATAGAATCTGTATGTGTATTTGGCATATTAGCAAGAGATGCTAATGTAATGAACTCCAGACAGCCTGTCTGTTATGTAATTGAGTATAGTCTGGCTTGTAGAAGTGTTTCACCTATTGTTGTGTGTGCTAATTAACCCTGCAATTGAATGATGGAGCCCAGTGTTGATTAAGATAATTAGCTCATGCTAATTAGGTTAGTCATCTAGCTGTATATATGTGTGACATGTCAAATAAAGATTAATTCCTGATTGTGACAGACCTGGCTGGGACACAGGCTGTTGGAGGGGACTGAGTGCGAGCCTGTTGCCTTGCGATTAGGGGCCCTGGCATTTGGGGGAACAGTGCTCTTTGAGCTGCAAGCCTGGGACCCCTGAGCTGGTGATACTTGGATTCAGGTCCATGCTGGCCCCCCAATACACATAGAATCTGTATGTGTATTTGGCATATTAGCAAGAGACGCTAATGTCATGACTCATGAACTCCAGCCACCTGTCTGCTGTGTTAATGAATATTGTCTGGCTTGTAAGAGTATTTCACCTATTGTTGTGTGTGCTAATTAACCCTGCAATTGAATGATGGAGCCCAGTGTTGATTAAGATAATTAGCTCATGCTAATTAGGTTAGGCTTGAGTCATCTGTCAACTGTATATAAGTGTGACATGTCAAATAAAGATTCATTCCTGATGTGCCCTACACTGGTGTTGTCTGGTGACTGGGTGAGCTAATGGGTCTTGGATTGTGTGGTACCGGACGGAGGAAGCATTTACGGCGGACATATTGAGTACGAGGTCCGTCACAATTGGCTGGCAGTGGTGGGATCGTGCTTCCTTGTCGTGAACACATCCAAACCATCACCTGGATCCAAGGCCCGGATAGCAGAGGTACAGATACGTCATGGAAGAGGAATTCGGAAGGAGGTTGCAAGAGATGCGGCTACAGCACAGAGGACCAGTATCGGTGCAGGTCCTGCTGGGATGGTATGATTCTGTTCGCCTACAACTCTGGAAAGAAGCGCTAGCCTGTGAGCAGCGACACCAGGGAAAAGTTCTCCCCTCCATCCATGTAAGGTACTGGTCGCAGTATGAAGTACGATTGCTGTTATTGGGGGAACAACCGAAGCAGGAGTGGACAGCTGAGTTAAGCAGGCTGATCCGGGCAGAAATGCGTTTGGACGAGAGCTACAGAGCCCTCCGGTGGTATGTAGCCCAAGTGTGCCCGTGGACAGTGGATGACAGACCCACGGAAGGCTTTGATTATAATGGCCTGGGATTGTTGTACTGGAGGCTGTCCGAGGACCCTGACTTTGGGAGTGATCTGGAGTGGCGTTTGGAGGAAATAATGGAGCACAGAGAGCAAAGATTGAACGTCTCGGAAGTGCTCTGGGCACAGGAAGATTTGGAGTTCCTTGCCGCTCAGGAATGGGAGCTGGAGATTGCCTACATACAGCTGCTAGACTCTGCTCAGCAGCAGGGTGGGGCTCCCTTCGCCTGCTTAGCGCCTGTAAAGAGCCTCTCCTGTCTCTCCAGTGTTAAGGCCCGAGCGGTGCGCTTGCAGGTTGGTAAAAAAATTCGGCAAGCAGCATCTTTGCAGCGCTGTAAGAGTTGTGTATACTGAAATCAATGGGCAGTGGCAAAGCGCCGCTGCCATCGGTTTTAACACATTCTCGGATACTAGTGGGGGTTAAAAGTGCCCCGCTAGTGGCCAAATAGCGCTGCTAAAAAGATGGTAAAGCTTTACCGCCGACGCCCGCCCAAGTGTGAAAGTAGCCTTAGGGTTGAATATGTAACATGTTCCCACTATTGCAGCCACTTTCTGCTCTGCAGCCTCCAGTAACAGCAAACAAGGGATCTTCTCCCTACACTTGCTTTTACTATTTTAAGAGAAAGGTGCTATGCTGGGTCCACCTGTCTGGCTGTGTCATTCATTCACACAGTTCTGTGAATGGAAAACTAGTACTGACATCCTTTGTGGATGTGGGCTTGTAATAAACTACCATGGTGCTGTTGAGTGCTCTGGTAGTTCATTCTCTCTTCCTGCCAGTGTGCATCTGCCTGCCCCTGCAATGTTATAAATGTACATTTTTTAAGCTGCAAAAAGATGTGCATTTACTGTATTATTATTTTTTTAAAAGGTAAACTTATCCTTTAAGCCAATTATACCACAATGTCTCAGCCAATGTGACCTGGAATATATCATGTTGCTTGTCTAACTAAAACTCTAATAATTGCAACTTTGGCTGAAAAACCTGCCCAGATTCCTACAGCACTTATTTATTAGTAGTAAAAATACTTTGCACTAATTGATTCCTCAAAAAAGGTGCCTTTTTTAGGTGATTAATGATTTATTTGAGTTAAACTTCAACAGTTTATCATCACACACCAGTGCCTTTATGAATAATGGAGTACTTTTTGTTATGTCTTCTATTTATGGGAAGTTCAAACTGTTCTTTGGCTCTTTTGTAAGATTTTCTTAGAAATTGTCTTTATGGCCTTTGCTTTGCAATCTGACTGGTACAATTTCTGTGTATTTGCAGGTATTGGTCCATTGGAATCCCTCATTTGAGGGGGGCTGGGTGGCAAGTTAGCATACAATGGGGCACCGGTTGTACCCATCATCAAGTTAGACAATTCATTTTAAAACTGTTTGTACATCCCTTTCATGGAGAAAAGATAAGCATAAGGTCCTAATTTTCAGGCCAGTTAAAAGGGTTTCTTTGGGCACAGTCCTATCCTGTAAAACATTGACAAGTTGTGGAATGTCCTTCACAAAGGAAGGTAGACAACAAACGTGCAGCTGTAAAATTGTATCAATATAAATGCTAGCTTTCTCATTTAAGGAGTCTCTACCAGAAAAAATGGGTCTCCCTGGCTGGTCATGTACTGTAGCTGTGTATATTGGCCAAGGCAAACGAAAGAGGAATGTAGCGCCATAACCCTCTGCGGGGCGGCTATAGATTTCTGGGCTTACCGATTACCTCCTCCTTGCAGCTCGTCGTTCTTGTCTAGGGGTTCCCAGGGTTGATACCCAGTAATTTCGGAGACTGACACTCAAAGTCTTTT
The DNA here is from genome assembly GCA_028564925.1 of Lithobates sylvaticus. NCBI lineage: Eukaryota > Metazoa > Chordata > Amphibia > Anura > Ranidae > Lithobates > Lithobates sylvaticus. The sequence continues at coordinate 164,642,649 of CM053028.1, forward strand.
TGAGGATTTTTTATTTGCACAAAATGTTGAAACAGAACACAGTCTCTCAGTTGGGAATAGAGGGAATGGGTGATAAAGCTCAGGCACTTTAGAACTGCTGACATTCAGATAAATGTTTCTCTAGATGATCCAGGGAGTAGCCACTCGCAACTGGATACTTCACTGTTGGATAAACCCTTGTTTGTAGATCTAGCAGCCAACAAGTGATTCGAAATTAGCAAAGTCTCTGCCACAGATTTGATTGTGAAACTTCAAATGAACATGTAAAAGTCTCTGCCACAGACTTGAATGAATGAATGAATGAATGATTTGTATAGCGCTGCAACTGCGAACTGAATCGCCTCGAGGCGCTTGACTGCTCATGTTGGGATGCCATGTATTAGAAGAGGTGGGTCTTGAGTTTTTTCCTGAAGGCCTGATGGTTTTCTTCCATGCGGATGTTGTTTGGTAGAGCATTCCATAGCCGGGGTCCCTGTACTGCGAATCTTCGTTCTCCCTTCGATTTGTAGCGGGCTTTGGGGATGAGAAGGCGATTTTGGTTTGTTGATCGAAGTCTGCGATTCGGTATGTATTTTTCTATTTTCTCACAAAGGTATTGAGGCGCATTTCCTTGTGTACATTTGTGGGTGAGGCAGAGGGTCTTGAATGTGATCCTGTCTTTTACCTTGAGCCAATGGAGCATCCTTAGGGATGGGGAGATGGATTCCCAGGGTTTCTTTCCGGTGACTATTCTTGCTGCTGTGTTTTGGACAATTTGAAGGCGCGCAATCTGGTAATCCGGTAATCCTATGTAGAGTGAGTTTGCGTAGTCGAGCCGTGAATTGATGATCGTTCCTACTACTACCGCTTTTTCCTTTTCCGGGATGAAGGGGACGAGTCTGCGTAGCATGCGAAGGAGATGGTGGGATCCGCTGATTACGGATCCTATTTGTGCCTCCATTGTCATCTCTGAATCAAAGATTACTCCGAGGCTTTTGGCTTTGTTGCTTGGAAGGATGGTCTGTCCCAAGATGGTTGGTGGTGTCCAAGGGGTCTTCGTCTTTTTCCTTGAGTTTGCGTCGAGGAGCAGTAATTCTGTTTTTGATCCATTTAGTTTGAGGGAGCTAGTGGTCATCCAGTCATCTATCAATGTGAGACATTTTCCTAGTTCCTGGTATTGGTCTTTTTGTCCGGTGATCCGGAAGTACAGTTGAGTGTCGTCCGCGTATGAGTGGAAGCACAGATCCAATTTGCTAATAATTTTGAAGAGTGGTCGGATGTAAATGTTGAACAGTACTGGTGACAATGGTGATCCTTGAGGGACTCCATAAGTGATTGCCCGAGTTTCCGAAGTGAAGGCTCCTAGTTTCACTGTTTGTGACCGGTTTCCTAAGAAGGAAGCGAACCATGGCAGATCTCCATCTGTAACTCCTGCCACTTCCTTGAGGCGGCTGAGAAGCATGTTGTGGTCCACTGTGTCGAACGCCGCACTGAGATCCAGCAATACCAGAAGACACGATTTTCCCTCATCCGCTGCTTCTAGGGCGTCATCCCATATTTTCAGAAGTGCCGTTTCTGTGCCATGGCCTGGGCGGAAGCCCGATTGTAGTGGGTCTAGGAGCTTGTGTGTGTCCAGATGAAGTTGAAGCTGTTGTACTACTGCTTTCTCCATGATCTTGGAAATGGTGTTCAGGCTTGTTACCGGTCTGCGATTGTTCGGATCCTTGGGGTCGAGGTTGGGTTTCTTTAGTAATGGTTTGATGATGCCTTGCTTGAGGGAATTCGGAACCAATCCTTCTTTGAACGACTGATTTACTAGGTGTGTGATAGCGGGGGCCAGAATGTCGGAGCATTCTTTCAAGAGTTTTGTGGGGATGATGTCGTTTGGCGAGGTGCTGTCTCGGAGGCTCTTGATGACATTTTTGGTTTCATCCGTTGTGATCGGGGTAAGTGAAAAATGTGGTGCTTGTGCGCTGTGGATGTAAAATTCCTTACCTGGGTTGAGTTGAGTAGAGCTGGTTGTTGTTTTTTTTTTTTTTAATTATTTTCTGAATGTTGTCTATTTTGTTGATGAAAAAATCTGATAATTTGTTGCAGTATTCTTGAGTTTCGTTTCCTAGGGGCTCAAGGCAGGTGGGGTTCATAGTCAGGGCGACTAGTTTGAAAAGTTCCCGTGGTCGGTTTAAGGCTTTTGAGAGGGTGTTTGAGACATGTTCTTTTTTTGCTGTGAAAATTGCTTTATGATATCTCTTGGTGAGTATTCTGTAGTTTGTGTGATTTTCCTTTGTGGTGTTTCTTCTCCAGGCTCTTTCTGCTCTTCTGTGTTCCCGTTTCAGTAGAGTAAGCGTGCCATTAAACCAACCAGAATTTTTCTTGCGGATGGGTACTCGATGTTTCGGGGCGACTGCGTCTGCTGTTTGTAGAAGTGCCTTGTTTATGAAGCTGAGTATTCGTTCTGTTGAGTGGTTTTGATTTAGTGTACCCATTTTGTGTGTTAGTGTGGTTTTGAAGATTTCCGAATGTAGTTTCTTCTGCGATCTAATCCAGTGTGTTGTTGCTGCTGGGTTTGGTTTTTGCAGGGAGATGTTGGTGGCGATCTCAAATTTGATAGCGTGGTGGTCTGACCATGGTAGTGCTATGTTGTCTTGAATGCTGATGTCTGTATTTTGCTTGAAGATGAGGTCCAGGATGTGACCCGACCCATGTGTGGGAGCCTTTACTAGTTGTTGAAGCCCTAGGTCTTCCAGTTGATTGATACAGGTGGTGGCGATGGGGTCTTCGGTGGAATTCGCCCAGAGGTTGAAATCTCCGAGTACCAGAATCTTGTTGTTTTTCAGGGTGTGTGCCGAGATGAATTCCGTGAGTGGTATCGGTAGATTTGTCTTTGGTCCTGGTGGTCTGTAGCATAGCAGCATGTGGATGGTTTCTAGTGGTGTGGTTTGCATCTGTAGAGTAAGTGTCTCCATAAACGTTGCTTTGTTCTGTACCGTAGGTTTGACGAGCGCTAGATGAGCTTTGAAGATCACTGCTAGGCCTCCTCCTTTTTTTCCTTTCCGATGCTCGGTTAGGATCCTGTAGTTTTCTGGCACTAATTCTGTTAGGATGGTGTTGCAGTCGGGTGTTAGCCAGCTTTCCGTGATGAAGAGGCAATCTATGTTGTTTTGTGTGATGAAGTCATGGATTTCGTGCCTGTGCTTGACTGCCGATCTGGTGTTAATCAAAGCGCATGCTAACTGTTGCGGTTGAGTTGTAGTCTTCTTATGTTTGATCGTTGCTTGTGGATCGATTCTTAGTAGTCGTTCTTTTTGTAATATTTTTTGAATGTCGGTCGGTAGCGTTGCGGTCAAATTTCTTAGTCTGCGGAGAGACTCTGCTGAGTATTTGAAATTGCACATGTTGAGGTGCTCCAAAAAAATTCCCTGCTGTGGACGAGATGATGCGTTGAAAAAACGCTGATGCTGTTGTTGAGGCGATAACGGTCTTGCGCAGGCTAGTTGAAGATGTTGCGGATCTGTGGGAAAACCCTGTAGACCTACACCCTCCCTCCCGTTGATCCAGAGGAAGGCGAAAAACCCCTACTAGCGCGGCCAATTGCTGTAGCAGAGGAAAAAATTCCTTCCTGACCCCCCGAGGGGCGGTCGGATGTTGGTCCCTGGATCAACTGCTAAGTGGTGGTCCCTGCGTTACTTACCAGAATATTTACCTTACCGGGTGATCCAATGATGGCGATAGGGTGGATCCTGATGTTGATCTCCCTGCACAGGTACTATGACCCCTGTTACAACCTCCTGTTATAAACTCCTGGTTTTAACTCACCACTTAGACAAGTTCCACTTGGACAGAGTTCAACCAGTCTCAAGGATGAGCAGGACTTGATTGTGAAACTTCAAATGAACATGTAAAAGTCTCTGCCACAGACTTGGTTGTAACTGAAGGATGAGTTAGAAAATTTTCCTATGGTACCAGTATCTCTCAGCTGATCCAGCGATACCGTAGGAAATGCGGATTCAACTAGTGTCCATACATCTCAGCTTCCAGGTTCTTACCGAGCAGCCAGCCTCGTGCGTAGCCCTCCTCCGAAGAGTCCTTCCCTGGTTGCTTGTCGAGTTGCTGGGCCTCTCCAATCCTGAGAGGGCACCAGGAGACTTCAGAATCCTCCTTCAGTTTACTGTGCCTCGAACTAGCCAGTTCGGAGGCTCGGAAATGGATGGATCCCCACCCCAGACCATGAGGGCCTCTGGGACTGGTCGGGATGACCAGGCTTACGGGGTCAGCAGACACTCCTGGACTGAGACCCCTCACGGGGCTGGCCTGGACCAGAACCAGAACCAACAAGCCCCTGAACACGTGACTTCAGCACCATAAGTACCCCTTCCCGTAATACACAGCGGGGCCAGATGCGCCCACTGATTGGCTCCGGGAAAAGATTGGTACCTAATGCGTCCAACCAGACTGCATTCTCAGCCTGTCACAGGTGCTCACCTCACCTATGACCAGGCAGAACACTAGTACAGCCCAGCCAAACTGATGCCAAAGCATAACCTAGAATAATTAACCCCAAACTGAATTACAGTATTGGGAAAAACTAAATTTACAAGAATAGCGCACACTTTAATAAAGTGTCGGCGCTACAGGAAGCATTGGATACTGTACCTTAAATAACTGCTGTGTTTCTGTGGGTATAACACCTCCAAACTTAGGGAGATCAGTGATGGCAAACAACTTCTCTTGGAAATTATTCAACAGATCACGTGGAATTTTCCTGTACTAACGAGTGCTGGAAAGCAATTGGTTACACATATGTTCATAATGTTCTTAGTGCATCACCATCACATTGTCCCTCTTGTCCAAGGTTTGATGACTAAAGTTCTGTGATTCCTAAGTAAGGATTAGCTCAGGCGTGTTCGAATGGCCCATGTGCAGAGCCCGCCAGGAAGTCGGCGCAGCGATGCGCTAATCACAGGCAGTGAGACATTGCCCCGATGTGCCGCTGCAGAGATCGTGCAATGTCTCACTGCCTGTGAATAGCGCATCGCTGCGCCGACTTCCTGGCGGGCTCTGCGCGTGGGCCATTCGAACACGCCTGAGCTCATCCTTATTCCTAAGGAACTGCAATTGCTCCTTAAGTTCAAAATTAAAATGACCATCATCAATTTTTGGAATGGTTAACAGATAAATTTCTTCCTTTTTCATAAACAGATAAATATTGAGATTATGAATTAAAGATGGAAACTTAAGTAATTGGTTGAAAAAGTTGAACCTGCTGTATCCAGGGGTTCCCATCTAAAAAAACTTCCATTCACCAACACATTGTGTATTTAAATTTCATTCCTTGCCCCCCCACCCCTATACCAGGGAGGTCCAGATGCTATATTTGGAATTACTGTAATCCTGTGTTTTCGGTTGTTGTGCTGTTTTCCATGCTTGGACTGTGTGCTGTCTCATATAGAACTTTCCCTGTCTGATTCCTACACTGGTGCTTAGTCAGGTTGGAACAGGAAGGGGCCATCCCCGAACTGTTCCCACAAAGTTGGGAGCACGAAATTGTCTAAAATGTCTTGGTATGCTGACATTCACTTGAACTAAGGGGCCAAGCCCAACCCCTGAAAAACAATCCGCACCATAATCCCCCCTCCACCAAATGATTTGGACCAATGCCAGTGCTGTATTTTGGCCTAGGCCTAGGGCGGCACTTTGCGGGGGGGGGGGGCTGAAACTGCAAGCACTTTGCAGTACATGGACTTTTACTGAAGGTGGACTGTTTAACGAGTTTGCAGCATGGATCACTTTATTGCAATATCATTATCTGTATATTAAGGAACGTTCACTGAATGTGGACTGTTTAATTAGTTTGCATTGTTTTCAGCATGTGCAAAGTGCTCCATGCATGCTGAAACCATGAAACCAATGCAAACTCATTAAAGAGGTTGAGGCTGCACTGATTGGCCACTGATTAGGTGGAATTCTTAAAGTGATACTAAAGCTTTGTTTTTTTGTTTTTTTAACCACTACAATACAGGGCACTTTTGCCCCCTTCCTTCCCAGACCAATTTTCAGCTTTCAGCGCTCTCGCACTTTCAATGACAATTGCGCGGTCATGCAATGCTGTACCCAAATTAAATATTTATAATTTTGTTTGCACAAATAAAGCTTTAGTTTGGTGGTGTTTATTCATGACTTTGTTTTTTATTTTTTGCAATATAAGCGAAAAAATTGCGAAAATTTTGAAAAAAAACAATATTTTCTCCTTTCTTTTTTAAAAGAAATCCAATAAAATCTAATTTTGTCATAAATTTAAGCCAAAATGTATTCTGCTACAGTAAAATTGGTTTGCGTGATCACGGACATATGTACGCAAATGATCATGTACAGATGTGTGCAGGTGATCACGTACATATGTGTGCAGATAATCATTGGCACATGTTATTTTACTGGGACATATGTGGGGGACATGTGTTTTTATTATTTGGGGACATGTGTTTTTATTTTGGGACATGTGTTTTTATTATTTGGGGACATGTGTGTTTTGGGGACATGTATGTTTTGGGGACATGTGTGGGGACATGTGTGTTTACACTAGACTGGTGATCAGTGAGTAAAAAGCTGTAAAAAAACAGCTAATACTCACTGATCACCAGCCGGCTGCAGCGATCCGCTCTCCTCTCCTCAGCGACGACTTCCGTGTGAGGAGAGCCGATTGCCTAGCAACCGGCTGTTTGCTTACATCACATGACGGCTGTGATTGGACAAGGCCGTCATGTGATCAGGAGGGCCAATCACAGAGCCCTCCTGCCGATCCGAGATGCGCCGTGTCCGGGTGACACGAGCGCATCAGGATTGCGCCGCTGCACGGGCACGCGCGCACACGATCCCCCTCTGTCCTATCAGAAGTAGAAGGCTCCCACCTGGACGTATATATACAGTGGCCAGGTGAGAAGTAGTTAAATAACAAACATGTCATACTTACCTCCAATGTGCAGCTTGTTTTGCACAGAGTGGCCCCAAACATCCTCTTCTGGGGTCCCCATGCGGCTTTCGCGCCCCTAGAAGAAGCGCTCCCCCAGTTACCTTGCAGACGCACTCCCAAGTCATTCACTCGGTGTCCATAGAAGCCAAATGTATGACTCGGCCCTACTCCCCGGTTCATTGGATTTGGTTGACAGCAGCAGGAGCCAATGGCTGTGCTGCTATCAATCTATCTAATCAAATCCGGGACTCCGTGGAGAGAAGGACAGCACGTCTCCATCGAAGAAGATGATGGGCTCAGGTAAGTAAAACGGGGGGGCTATTATTTTCACCTTAATGCATAGGATGCATTAAGGTGAAAAAACACGAGCCTTTACAACCCCTTTAAGCTGCACTGATAAGGCAGCACTGATATGCTACACTGATCGGCACTGATGAGGTTGCACTGATGGCCACTGATAAGGCCGCACTGATGACCACTGATAAGATGCACTGATGAGGCTGCATTCATGGGCACTGATGAGGCTACATTGATGGACACGGATGAGGCTGCATTGATAGGCATTGGTGAGGCTGCATTGACAGGCACTGGTGAAGCTGCATTGATGGGCACTGGTGAGGCTGTGCTGATGGGTACTGGCGAGACTGCACTGATTGGCACTGGTGAGCCTGCATTGATGGGCACTTGTGAGGCTACATTGATGGGCACTGATGAGGCTGCATTGATGGGCACTGATGAGGCTGCATTGATGGGCACTGGTGAAACTGCATTGATGGGCACTGGTGAGGCTGTGCTGATGGGTACTGGTGTAACTGCACTGATGGGCACTGGTGAGGCTGCCATGATGGGCACTTGTGAGGCTGCATTGATGGGTAGTTGGGCACTGATGAGGCTGCATTGATGGACACTGGTGAGGCTGCATTGATGGGCAATGGTGAGGCTGCATTGATGGGTACCGATGTGGCTGCATTGATGGGCACTGGTGAGGCTGCATTGATGGGTACTGATGAGGCTGCATTGAAGGGAAGTGATGAGGCTACACTTGGTACCCACTTTTAATGTAGAGAGAGGAAGAGGTGGAGCTCTAAGATGAAAAGGTGGGGCCTAAAAAAAGGAAGGTGTGGTTTACAGATGACAGGGCGGGTCTTAAACTGAAAGGGGCGTGACCTTGACAAGAAGGGGTGGGTCATGTATAAATTAGGGGTGCATGAGTTTAGTCAGGCTTAGGGCAGCACAAACCTAAATACACCACTGACCAGTGCACAAAGCAAAGTCCATAAAGACATACTGTAGATGAGCGAGTTTGAGGTCGAGGAACTTGACTGGCCTGCACAGAGTCCTGACCTCAACCAGATAGAACACCTTTGAGATGAATTAAAACGGAGACTGTGAACCAGGCCTTCTAGTCCACATCAGTGCCTGACCTCACAAATGTGCTTCTGATAAATGGTCAAACATTCCCATAGACACACTCCTAAATCTTGTGGACAGTTTTCCCAGAAGAGTTGAAGCTGTTATAGCTGCAAAGGGTGGGCCAACTCAAAATGGAACCCTACAGACTAAGACTGGGATGCCATTAAAGTTCATGTGCGTGTAAAGGCAGGTGCCCCAATACTTTTGGTAATATATATACCTTTGTGATTGTGGAGCTTTCTAAAGAGAAATACCAACCAGAGTTTCGTACTAGAATTGGCGACCACATCTATGACATAGAATTCTGGAATTTAAAGCGGAGTTCCACCCAAAAGTGGAACTTCCGCTTTAAGCACTCCTCCCCCCCTTACATGCCACATTTGGCATGTCATTTTTTTGTGGGGGAGTGGGTGACTACTTTAGAGAGGGACTTCCTGTGCCACTTCCTCCTTCTGCCCACGGACCGCCTAGGCGACTCCTCCTCTCCCCTAGGTGGTCCCTCCCTCTTGGCAATCTTCTGGGACATGTGACAGGTCCCAGAAGATTGCCTGTCCACTGGGAGAGCGCAGCACGACTCGCACATGCGCAGTGCGTGCCCAGCCGTGAAGCCGCAAGCCGAGGGAGAGGGAGCGGAGCGGGGCTCCGCGCGGCCGCATCGCTGGACTGTGGAACAGGTAAGTGTCTGTTTATTAAAAGTCAGCAGCTAAACTTTTTGTAGCTGCTGACTTTTAAATAAAAATGTTAGCCTCATCCAGTTTAATATCTTGGGCAGAATGTATGCAAATGTTAGAGATAGTGATCTAGGTCAGAAGGTTTTGCAACATGAATGTTGACTCGCTTGTAAAACGACCAGGGTTTAATGATGGCATGAATATACAGTAAAACCATGTTTTGAGAGTAACTTGGTTTGAGAGCGTTTTGCAAGACAAGTGTAGCGGGGTTGTTCCCCTTTTAGGGGCTAAGACTACGATTCCCATAATTCCCCAGGCTCCCGGGAGGTTGGTTGTTTCCGCCCGAGAGGCTGATGGGGGAGGTGATATAAGGAAGGGGAGAGACCCGCCTCTTCCTCTTCTGACGCAGGGATCACAGAGAGAGGAGACACCTGTGCGGACCGGGACTGCTGAAGGCCTGAAGCCTGGGCCTTGCAGCAGACTGAGAGAGACTCTGACACCTCACTGTCAGCCTGTGCAGAACGGAGACTTCCCCTTGGCAGCCGTCAGACAGAACGGAGACCGGAACGCAGGGGTTGTGACAAACCCGGCCGGACGCAGCCAGTGGGGCCCTCAGACCCAAGGACGGTATCCGGAGTGGTGAGCGAGCTGAAAAGCTCATCTTATACTGTTATCTCACTTTATGCCTATCAGACTGCCAAGGCTATTTACCTCAGAGCAGAAGATTGTTCTTTCTTGTGGATTACAAACACACACCAGTTAACTCTACATGTGCACCACCTCTACAGTTCTTGTGCCGGTAAAGAATACTGTGTTCCCTCAAGGACTGAGCTCTATTGTTAGGGATCAGGCCTGGTCCGTTAGGTAGTCGCAGTTAGATTTGTTGCACCTCAGGGGTGCCTAGCAGACGGTCGCTACACGTGGCGCTCCGTTCCCCATTGCTTTCCAGTCATATATGTATGCATGTTTATAGTACATACTGCAGGGACCTGCTCATGTGTTGTAAGTCAAATGTTTAATGCATGTTACCATTACTTTTCACATTGCCAAAAGTAAAGACAGTTATTTCAGCTAGCAGTCTGCCTGTGAGTTTGAGTCCATTACATTTAGAGTATAAGTAATCTTTATATGTGCATAGATACATATCCCTTTACTAACTGTGCCAGAGCAGGTAGAGCAGATTGCCGGGGGGTTGGTGGAGCTGTACTCAGGGACCCAAATCAAACTTGCGGCCCTCTTAATTGGGGGTATCGCTACACAAGCTAATTTTATTCACAAATTTTAAGTGTAGCAATATGGTTACATTTAATGGAGGTACAACATTTAGCAACTCACATGGTTGATGTTCAAAATAGGGACATCTAAGTATGCAGGCATCCGGGGTAAAGCTGTCCAAATAGACAGTCCTCCACACCACCATTAACGTCATGCACTCCACGCTGCGACCCACGAGCGCATCAAGCCTCGCAGACTGAAAAGCCTATGAATAAATGATTGTGGAACAAATCATCTGAGTTTTCATTATTTCTTATGGGGTAATTTGCTTTGCTATACAAGTGCTTTGGATTACAAGCATGTTTCCAGAACAAATTATGCTTGCAATCCAAGGTTTTACTGTACTGTATGTATATATAAAAGCAACGTTTCGGAGCCATGCAAGGCCCCTTCATTAGGAATGGTATTGGGGAAAGGCTCAAGATTTAAGGAAGCCACAAAATGTTTTGACTTGGGTGGCTTCCCCAGAGGGCATAGTCATTGAGTAAGTGTGTGCCACTACTAATAGCATGGGAAATGTGATGATGTGTTCCACATTATGATGCAGTTTGAAAAACAAAAAACACTTTTGAATCAACAAGTATATACAGGTATAACACAATATAAATAACAAATTCTAAAGTCCAAATTAACCCCATCCATTGTGAGCCTCATGAACATGTTCTTCTGTTTAAGATATATAGCCACCCTGCCTTAAGCAGGAGTGTCTAAATGTAGTTCTGTATTCCCCCTTCTGTCAGTAGATGGCACTGTCACCTCTAGTATTAGTGTGAGCTCACACAGTAAGCCTGGATTTTGAATATTCATATCTTTTCCCAGCCCACTACGAGGAGATTCCTTTATCAGTGGTGCATTACAGGAAAGGGTATAAATATTTGGGGATGGCTGATTGAAGCTTCTTTTTAGGCGCATCTGCCTAAAGTGGCCTGAAGGTGACTAGACCTGGAGGAGGGCCTAAAAGCAAATGCATTTGGAGCTGTCCTCTGACAGCAGGATGGAGTCCCATGGAGAGTGGTTGACTCTCCTGGATGCTTTTGCTACCGGTGATGTCTGCTAAAGAGTCCTAACATAGGAGTGTCAGTCTCAACTTAAAGGTCCTTTTCCTGTGCATTGATGCATGAAGTATCAGAGCTCTACTTTAATTTGAGCATCTGCAACCCTAAGCCTTTCTCCCATGCACTGTGAGTATAAAAAAAACTTTTTTGAGTCATCTAAAAGTGACTGGCACCCATCTGTATTTATGTCCCACTATGCCTAAGTAATCTACACTTGAAGTAAATGTCAGCCCATCCTGTCTTGGGGGGTATTATCACGCTTCCAGGGGTCGGGGAGCATGATATTTGAATGCTTGTTCATGGATATCCTTTGATCTCACCTCAAGAGCCATATGTTTGCTCTCTGTTTCATTTAGGACTTTAAAATAGTATTCTATTTTTGCATTCCAATGTGTTAGACTCCCTTCACTGATCACTGCTCAGTGTTATCAGTGGACATTTTGTAATTTACATACTCACCTGTCAGTGGGAAGACCCAGTTCGAATGGTCACAGCTTGAGATTCAACTTGAGATACCAGATACATGGGAATTGAGACCCAGTGTTTACATATAAAAACATTTTTGGCCAATTCCCCTGAAGACATCATTCTTTGACAAAACGTGCATCGGGCACGGCCTACTCGTGACGTCCTTAAGCTATCTGACTGCTCGAACACCAATCATTTAGAGATTGCCTACTCGGGGAAACTGCTCTGTGCATTTTTTTATGCAATTTTACTGTGGAAAATATGTAAGATGCAGATTTTTTAAACATATTGTGCTATGAGATGTAATTTTCTTGCTTTGCATTACATTGCTGGGAGAGTTTGCAGCAAGGGAATGAGGAGTGAAAGGAAGACATCCTGGTTATTTGAAATGCTCTGTTAACCATTTAATATGGTCCACACTATCTGGCAAGGAGCCAATGGGTGATATTACTGTGGTGATCAGCATTGGATGTAACACCTATCTATTTCTTGGATTGCTTATATTTATTGGATTCACTTGCACTTGGATATGGGACTATACCAGTGGTGTATTCTTGTTTTGTGCTGCCCTACGCAAGTCTAAAATTGGTTGCCTCCCCATGTAAATTTTCCCCACCCCTTCCTGTTTAACCGCTTTATGACCACCCTATAGCAATTTTACTGCTACAGGGAAGCGGCTGTGTGCAGAATCACGTATATATACGTGATTCTGCACTTCCAGGTGTCGGGCGCGTGCCGCCACCAGCTCATTCCCACTGTGATTTTACACAGCGGGAGTCGATCAGCGGGTCCCGCCACCCGATGTCTGCCGGGACCCACTGATCGTTCAGCACTCTGCCAGAATGACAGTCTGCCAATGTAAACAAGGCAGACTATCATTCCACGAGTATAGAAGACATGGCTCCCGTGTTTCTGCGAAGCAAGACACAGATCCATGTCTTCATGCAGTGAAAGCACCTCCCCCTGATGTTAACCCCTTCCCTGCCGGTGTCATTAGTGCAGTGAAAGTGCATTTTTTAGCAATGATTACTGTACTGGTGTCACTGGTTCCCAAAAAGGGTCAAAAGGGTGAGTTAGGTGTCCGATTTGTCTGCTGCAATGTCCCATTTTTGCTATAAGTCGCTAATTGCCGCCATTACTAGTATAAAAAAAAAACCCTGTCTGTGGGTAGGTGTGTGTGATGTACCTACCTCCTGCCCATCCTCGTCCTCTGGGCCCTCGGTCAGCCTGTCTTCCTATCACTGTCATATCACAGCTCAGAGCAGAGAGAAGGTTGGAGAAGGAGTGTAGGCTCTGGAAGGCACTCAGGTCAGGGTAGCAGTGGATGTCTTCTCCCTCCCCGGATCCTGGTTATGGACAGCCTCGTGCTAGTGCTGCTTGCCTTTCCCGCAGACTCCGCGACCACCCGCTCGCTATGTGAAGATGCTAATTTGCCGATTTAGCTCCGCGGCCCTGCACCCCGCCACTGGGACTGTCCATGGGCTCAACTTGGCAGCTGCTTTGGGCCCCATGAGCATCAGGTGCTGAGGAGGAGGAAGTTGAATCCTCCTCCATTTTGAATGCGAGGCAGGGCCAGGGAGTTGCAGCCATGACGTCACTGGTTGCTAGACACCAAGCGGCTCTAGCACTTAGTGACCAGTCTCAGGTGGGGGTGGAGCCAGTGCTACAGTGGCTCAGTCTGCCCCTGCATTCCAGACTGCTTTTTGTCTTTTTCATTGAGGGACATAGCAGGGGGGCAGCTTTTTTGCTGTCACCCTAGCGGGGGGCATCTTTTTTGACGCCCCCCTGCAAAGTGCCGCCTTAGGCCTGGGCCTTGTCGGCCTAAAGCCTCATACACACAATCGGATTTTCAAAAACCTCAGACTTTTGTCCGAAGGCGTGTGCCTGGATTTTGTCTTTCATACAAACGGCAAGGAATTGTCGGCCCACAAACGCGAATGTACTGATGTACAACGTGTTTTTTCAGCTCTGTAGCGCCACCTTTTGGGCTCTTTCTGCTAATTTCGTGTTAATAGAAGTTTGGTAAGTGTTGATTCGCACTTTTCATTTTGCGCTTTTCATTTAGTGCTTTTCATTTTGCTCTTTTCAGTTTGTTTCTGAACAGCCGTTCGTCAACCAGACATGTTGCAGTATCGGAGGAGATAACATGTTATTTATTATTGGCCTTGGAGTTATTGCTTTGACCCAAGTCCAGTCCAGGAACAGGAGGAGGAGGAGTTCTTTGACCAAAAATTAGTTGCTTTATTAATTGTCACCAATTATGTCATATGCCTTTGCTGCAGGAGCTCCAGGAGAATAATCCAGATGATTTTCGGAATTATATCCAGGTGACGGACCCCTGCTTTCACCAACACTTGGCATTGTTGACCCCCTATATTAAGAAGCAGGACAAATGCATGAGGCGTTTATTTTATTTTTTGGTTGAATAACAATGATTTGATTTGGTATATTTTCTATATTTTTGGATGCATAGAATGCACTTTTTGGTTAAGTTCTATTGGCAGATAGCATGTCTAATTTTATTTGTTTTCTTTTTTAATTCACAATAAAAAAAATTGTGTAGAATAATACTTGGCTATGTGTTTTACTTCAAATGACAGTTTGGGAGTAGGCAGTTACATTTAAAAAATACAATGTAAAATTGACAAGGGACACCAACATAGTTGTATCTTTGATCTTAAAAACTACGGAATAATGGTGTTGTGGTAACTTGCCCAAATAAAAAAAAAAAAAGTATAATAATATTATTCTTGATATCACTAGAAAACAAAAGCCTTTGAAAATTAGTTTTCAATAACTCCATCAGTATCACCAGAAAAGCAGCTTCATTATTATCCCATTAAAGAAGAAGAGAATGTGTGCTGAATTTCGAGATTTCATAATTTGCAACATCATTAATGTTAATTTTCCATTACGAATGCTAGTTTACAAGACCGACCGCTTCTGGCTCGTCCTTGCTTCCGAGCATGCGTGTTTGTACTTTGGACTTCTGTCCAACGGACTTGTGTACATACACTTGAAAAAACCTGCTATCCAACATTTGTCTGCGGAAAATACGAAAACCATTGTCCAATGGAGCATACAAACGGTCAGATTTTCCGCCAACAGCCTGTCATCACACAATTCCCTTTAGAGAAAATCCGATCGTGTGTACGAGGCATAAGCCAGGATACAGCACTGAACTACACACCTTATATTTTTTGGATGTTGCACATGAATTGCCTAGTTTTTTTTTCAATTTTTTCAATTCATGAATTGGGACTTATTATATGTTTATAGGATTTGAATATTGTTTTTTCAACACACTCATTTTATTAGGTTTATTATGTGTGTTTTTATGAAATTTTACATTTGCATCTATTTCACATTTTTGCACTTTGTGAATTGAGATTTCTATCATTAATTTATATTATAGTTTAATGCACATTAAGTACGGCATATTTTCTATCATTGTTGTATTAATTTAGCATCACACTATTTGCTTTATTTATGCACTAATTTGGTACCACAGATTTTGATGTAGGCTGCTTTTAGGTGTTAAAATCTTCCCGAGCACAGAATTATTTTTGTTTTTATACAAAAAATATACCTTCATTCACAGTTTTTAGAGAAATTATTTTACATACTGGTGACACCTTTTTTGACATCTTAACCTTGACGTTGTGGATTCTTATGAGCCTATTTCAGGTTCTCTGCAAAATTGTCTAAAATTGTCTAAAATTGTCTATCTGGAGCAAAATTGTTGACTGATTTGTACAGTGGTTCGAAATTAAAGTAAAAGAGGCCTATCTTCAGCTATTTCTTTCCCTTTTCGGGAATAAGACATTTCATATTGTATTTGTTTTATTGACAGATGTGCTATGTTATATTGTATAACATATGATATTTTTTTATTGCAGCCACTACTTTGGCTCCTATTTTTTGTTGTTGTTCTGATCATTTGTGATTAATAATTAAACTGGTGCATATTTTTCTAGAATGTTTCTTATATATAAGTAGGATATATATATTTATATATCACAATATGTATATATCACAATATAATAACAATCGGATTGAATGAAATTGCAGCATTACATATTTATGAAGGTTCAGCAATACAGTTTGCAATATTCCACATTATTTCCCATTCTTAAACCATAAACACACTGCCCCCTAGTGTGTCATATATGGTATAAGAATCATAAATAATATTCTCACTAAGTAAACAATATAATGCAGCCTTTTGATTACAATTAAAGTGAATCTAGATTTAAACAGGTAATAAATTCTAACCAAATAAAGGCCACATTTTTCATTTGTCAACACCTACACCCTACACACACATACACATTCTTCTTGTGTTCTTGACTGGTTTCTGAGATGGGAAAAAGGAGCACAAAAGTATGTAGGAAAAGGTCACACTCCCAACACGCTCTTAATTACATGGGCTATGAAGAATTATAATGCAAAAAATGATTGGTTAAACAAAATTCACTGCTACTTTTTTTTAAATACCAGCTTTTCATAATATTAAATGTAATAATTTAGAGCAGGGGTGCCCAGCCTTTTGAGGAGCAAGGGCCACTTTATCGACTTGGTAACCGGTCGCGAGCTACAATGAGCGTAAAGGGGGGATGGCAGATCTGTGTCCACTCTGCATATGTAGAGCAGACACGGATGCAGCCTGCTCTACCCTAATGGCCCTCCGATCCGCCCAGACAGAAGAGGACAGACCCCCTTCTCTTTTCTTAAGCAGATTGGATTGGAGATAGGCGGGTGTAAACGGACACAAGTCTGTTTACATCTTCCACTCTATAGAGGTGAATGGAGAGTCCGTTTGAGTCCACCCTTAAAAACAGACAGGCGGACCCGATCGGACCGATCGTGTGAAAGGGGCCTAAGGCTGCTTTCACACTGATGCACTGTGGTTTACCTGCTCCTCAACTGACCTCAGTCTTCACTTCTTCCTCAGGATTCCTGCAGCTGGCTGCTGCTGTCCCCCAGGTGGTTATGGCTGGTGTCCTCCAGGGCTGGTACTGCCGGTGGGTACTGCTGACAGGCTGGTACTGCTGGCGGGTACTGGTACGGATGGTACTGGTACTGCTGGCTGGTACTGCTGGCCAGTACTGATGGTACTAGTACTGCTGTCTGGTATTGCTTGCTAGTACTGGTACTACTGGGGGGTACTGCTGGCCGGTACTGATGGTACTAGTACTGCTGGCTGTTATTGCTGACTAGCTAGTACTGGTACTACTGGTGGGTACTGCTGGCTGGTACTGTTACTGCTGGCGGGTACTGGTACTGCTGACTGGTATGGCTGGCTGGTACTGCTGGCGGGTACTGTTACTGCTGGCTAGTACTGCTGGCAAGTACTGATGGTACTAGTACTGCTGGCTGGTATTGCTGGCTAGTACTGGTACTACTGGCGGGTACTGCTGGCCGGTACTGATGGTACTAGTACTGCTGGCTGTTATTGCTAGCTAGTACTGGTACTACTGGCGGGTACTGCTGGCTGGTACTGTTACTGCTGGTGGGTACTGGTACTGCTGACTGGTGTGGCTGGCTGGTACTGCTGGTGGGTACTGTTACTGCTGGCTGGTACTGTTACTGCTGATGGGTACTGTTACTGCTGGCGGGTACTGTTACTGCTGTTGGGTACTGGTACTGCTGACTGATACTGCTGGCAGGTACTGGTACTGCTGACTGGTACTGGTACTGCTGGTGGGTACTGCTACTGCTAACTGGTACTAGTACTGCTGACTGCTCCTGCTGGTGGATACTGGTACTGCTGGCGGGTACTACTACTGCTGACTGCTACTGCTGGCGGGTGCTGGTACTGCTGGCGGGTCCTGCTGGCGGGTACTGCTACTGCTGGTGGTTACTGCTGGCGGGTACTAGTACTGCTGACTGTACGGCTGGCTGATACTGCTGGCACTGATGACTGGTACTGGTACCGCTGGCACTGATGACTGGTACTGCTGGCACTGATGACTGGTGCTGATACTGCTGGCACTGATTACTGGTACTGCTGGCACCGATGACTGGTACTGATACTGGTACTGCTGGCTGCTACTGATGGCTGCCGTCCTGTGTTCCCCGACCTGCCATACCTGCGCGTCAGTGTGACAGAAGCATGCAGCTGCAGTAGAGAGCAGAGCCAATGCTTCCTGTCACAGGCAGAGTACATTTGGTATCAGTCCGCCTGTGAAGGAGCTGGCGCTATACAGGAAGCTTCGGCTCTGCTTCCTTTAGCAGCGGCTCTGTTCTTCGCGCTGATGCTCGGAGATGGCGGGCCGGGAGCCCGCGATCTGGGCTTGCCGACCCGCCATCTCAGAGCAAGACGTGGCGGGCCACATGTGGCCAGTGGGCCAGCGGTTGGGCCCCCCTGATTTAGAGATTGGGTGAAAGGTTTGTTTATTTATTTACATTTGATAAATAGTCAGTTTAAATAGTGGTCCATACAGTAGGCCAAACAAAAGGTATAATTAAGAAGGTAAGAGGGACTGAGGGAATGGGTCTCAAAGAAGGGACAGTTCCTCTTTATGAGGGATAGTTGGGAGCTATGCAGCTGGGTTCTGCTATGTTTTTGTGTCTTTATTTTTATAGATATAATAATACCTTTAAATATAGTGGGAGAAAAAGACAACAATTATGTGTAAATTGCAGGGGCTCATAGCAACTATTTGTGTTTCAGTTTACTAGTAAGATTACAACAAAAAAAAAACAGTCTGGAGTAGAAGGATGCAAACATGACAAAACACTCCTCCAAAAGGAGAGCAGAGGGTATGCCATATGATGCCCAATGCAATCTACACACTGAGCAGTGTGACTCATAGGAAAAGGCCTCGAAGACTAGCAGTACTGCCAGATTGAACAAATTATACATTCAAGCATGTGGGTTTGAAATAAGATCTACAGTCTTTTGGAGATCATGCTGAATGATAACGATTATTGATTTAATACACAGATTTATATGTGGAATTGTTTCCCAGGAGCAATGAAACTCTAAAAACAACATATCAAGTATTTATGCATGCCTCAAGTCATTGTATGGACTGCGTTCTAAAACAGCTTACCAGAAAAGACTATATTTGAATATAAAGGCTTTATATAATAAACTTTTTATAATATTGTAGTTATAAATAATGGAAAATTTATATCAAATACTTACCGTAATTTTCCTTTCCTGATGGACTCCATGGCAGCCTACGTATGGGTTAATCCCGCCTCTCCTACCTCATAGGACCCCACTCCCATAAATCTTTGCTCCTAGCCAGGTACCGTGTTCCATAACTTAGCCTACTCCAGCAATGGGAGGGAACTCCTGCTGCCATGGAGTCCATCAGGAAAGGAAAATTACGGTAAGTATTTGATATAAATTTTCCATTTTCCTGACAGACTCCATGGCAGCCTACGTATGGGAAATAACTAGCCATACACTCCCGGGTGGGAAATATTGCTGGTTTAAAGAAAAAAGGTTTAATTGGCACCGTCAACAGATAAGACATTCAAACCAAAATTAAGGAAAGAGCCGCTGGCTCAACACAATAGTGTGTCATAAATGTATTTATCGATGACCACGAGGCTGCTTTGCAAATCACTTCTGCAGACACATGACGGGAAGCCGCCCAGGACGTTGAAACACTCCTAGTTGAGTGGGCCGTCACTGCCTCTGGAGGGACCAGACCCTTAGCCGTATACGCCCTTTGAATAGCCTGGACGATCCAGGCTGAGATGGATCTGGAGGAAGCACGTAATCCTCTGTTCTTCCCCTGGAAGTAGATAAAAAGGTAATCCGATTTCCGGAAGGGAGCCGTCGTTTCCAAATAGAGTCTTAAGATTTCTCCGACATCGAGAGGATGGATGCTAGAGTTGTCAGGTGAATGGAATGTTGGGAGCACTATTTCTTGATTCTCATGAAAGACGGACGTCACTTTGGGGTTTGACCCCAACATGGGGATCAAGACCACTCTATCAGGAAAAAAGGTGATAAAGGGTTCTTTGAAACCCAGAGAGCTGATCTCAGATACTCTTTTGGCAGATGTTATGGCCACCAGGAATACTGTCTTGAGAAAAAGGTCTTTGATGGATAATTGATCCATTTGCCGAAATTCATCTCCTGAAAAGAAGTCCAAAACGAGGGGAAGATCCCATTTGGAGAATCTTGGCCTCCTTTGAGGTCTAAGTCTTGTTGCACCCTTGAAGAATTGCCTGACGAGAGGATGTTTTGCCCAGGCAACGCCTGTGAATGCGGAAATCGCGGAGACTTGAACTCTAAGAGAGCCAACGGCCAAGGGCAACTCCAGGCCTGTCTGCAGGAAACCCAGAATGTCCGATATTTTTGGGTCTTTGAATGAGCCCCCAACAGTAGAGATGAAACTCACGAATCTTGCCCAGATTCTTTGGTATACTCTATTAGTACCCTCTCTCCTGGCACTCATCAGGGTCTCAATTGCTGTGTTCGGACACCCCAAAGCTGTTAACCTTTCCCTTTCAACCACCAAACCATCAGGTGGAGATGGGATGGACATGGGTGAAGCGATGCTCCCTGTAGCAGGAGATCTGGCCTGGAAGGAAGAGGGACTGGGTCCCGACAACTGAGCTGCGTCAAGAGA
This sequence comes from Lithobates sylvaticus, assembly GCA_028564925.1. Lineage (NCBI taxonomy): Eukaryota > Metazoa > Chordata > Amphibia > Anura > Ranidae > Lithobates > Lithobates sylvaticus. Next base: position 164,663,074 of record CM053028.1, read on the forward strand.
GGGAACCATGGCCTGTTGGGCCAGTATGAAATTACCGCTATTATTTCGGCTTCTTCCCAGCGGAGTCTTGATAGAAAACGGAGAATGACCGGGACTGGGGGAAAGGCATACGCCTTGAGAAACCTCCACTGGTCCGTCAACGCATCTATTCCGTAAGCCTGGGGACAACGATTCCTCGTGTAATACTTCTCGAGTTTCGCATTGCAGGGTGATGCGAAGAGGTCCACCTCCGGTGTTACTCCCAGGGACAGAATCCAACTGAACACTTCTGTGTGGAGGGACCACTCGTTGTTGTCCAGGGATACTCTTGAGAGGAAGTCCGCCTGGACATTCTGGACTCCGGGGAGATAGACTGCCGTTAGATTCGACAAATTCGCCTGGGCCCAGATCATAATCGGACTGACCTCCTTTAGCAGGTCGAGACTGCGTGTGCCCCCTTGTCTCTTGATGTATGCCACCGCAGTCGTGTTGTCCAGTCTCAACAGAACCGAAGCTCCTGATATCAGGTGACGGAAGGCTTGAAGAGCTTGAAAGGCAGCTCGGAGTTCCAAGACATTTGACACTATACCTTGAGATGGGAAGTCCCATTTCCCCTGGGCTACTTCTGACAGACAGAGGGCTCCCCAGCCGCTGTTGCTGGCATCCGTCGTCACCGTGATCCAGGAGATTGGTGCAATGGAATGGCACTTGAGGAGATTCTCCTGATGAAGCCACCAAGGAAGACTCTCCTTCATGGACGGGGTCATTCTGATAAAGTGATCTTGTGACTCTGGGATCCATTGTTGAAGAAAACCCTTTTGGAAGGGCCGCATCTTCCACTGTGCCCATTTTACCATGGGAGCTGTGGCTACCATGGTGCCGATAACCCTGAGGCAATATGATGCCCTGAGGCGAGGACATGCCAAGGCGAGACGGATTCTGTCTTGGATTACTGGGATCTTCTCCATGGGTAAGGAAATGGTACTCTTTACCGTGTCGAACTGTGCCTCTAGGAATATCAGGGACTGGGTTGGATCCAACTGACTCTTCTCCCTGTTCAACAACCAGCCGAACTCCGTCAAGACCGAGATGACTTGGTCCCGATGTAACAGAAGCTGATCTCTGTCTTGCGAGAGCAGGAGTAGATCGTCCAGGTAGTGGTGTAACCGGACACCTTTGACCCTGATTAGGGCTACCACTGCCAGTAATACTTTTGAGAACACTCGAGGCGATGTTGTCAGCCCGAAAGGAAGACAGGTGAACTGGAGATGTCTCTGCTCCACTGCGAACCTGAGGTATTGCTGAAAATTCCTCGCGATCGGCACATGAAAATACGCGTCCTTCAGGTCTACTGAGACCATCCAATCGCCTGGCTGAATTGTTTGACTTATGGTCAAGAGAGTCTCCATCTTGAACCTTTCCTTCTGGATGAAGGAGTTCAAATATGTTAGGTCGATGACTGGCCTCCATGACCCGTTCTTTTTGAGAACCATGAAGAGGGGGGAATATACTCCCTGAAATTTTTCCTCCACTGGTACCGGAATGACGGCCCCTTGAGATATCAGGGAGTCTGTATAGGATAAGAGAATTTCTCTTTTCTCTTCTGATTGTGGTAGAACTGTGGGAATGAAGCGGTGTGTAGGTGAGTTGGTGAAAATCCAGGTGTGACCTGTAGAGATGGTTTTGATTGTCCAATAATCTTGGACCGAGGCTGCCCAGACGTGCTGGAAACGGAGTAATCGTGCTCCTACCTGCTCCACCTGGACAGGCTCCATATCAAAAGGACTTAGTCGCATCACGACCCCCCGAAGATGTGGCCTTTGTGGACTTCTGTCCTGAAGGTTGGTTTCTTTTCCAGTTTTTCCTGAATTCCCTACCAGGTCTGTATCGCTGTGCGTCCCTAGCACGCTCCTGATCCTGTCTGGGTTGAGTTCTTCTCTGGCTCAAGAGACGACGATCCTGGGGTAGGAAACCCGACTTACCCCCAGTAGCGCGTGTGATGGCCGAGTCCAGCTTTTTCCCAAAGAGGGAAGAACCCTCAAAGGGAATTTTGCACCATGCCTGTTTGGAGGCAGGATCCGCTACCCATGGACGTAACCATAGGGCACGTTTAGCTGTGACCGAGGATAGCATGACACGCGATACTAACCGGATAATGTCCAGGGATGCCTCACCCAGAAAAGCCGATGCCATCCTTAACTCATGCACTGGAGAATTCCTGACCACATCTTCGGATATACTTCCCAGGGTTGCCCCCACGTCATCTGTCCAGGCTTCCATGGCTTTTGACAAAGCCGCAAGAGCTAGGGCCGGTTTGCAGGCCATCCCTGCGGTGATATATATCCGTTTGAGATCAGTATCGATCTTCCTCTCCAGACCATCTCTGAATGACACTGTGTCTTCCAGAGGAAGCGTAACATGTCTCACTAATCTCATCAGTGCCGCATCAATGAGGGGGGCTGAATCTAGGTATTTCACCTCTTCACTCCTGAATGGGTACATTTTCACCACTTTGGAGATTAAAGAGTTCTTTCTTTCAACCTTCCCCCATTCATCAGATATGATTTCACCTAGTTCACCCAGGAAGGGGAAATTCGGCCGTTCTTTTTTCAGATGCTTGAAATACTTTTTCTGTTTAGAGGGCATCTCTATTGGGTCTTCCCATTTCAGCGCATCTTTAATTGCCCTGACCAGATGAGGGACCTGGGAGAAGTCGAACCCCGCTCCATATTCATCCACCTCAACCTCACTATCGGAGGATCCATTTGACGAAAAATTGTCGTGGGAGGGACCTGGAACTTCAAGTTCAACTACGTCCGCGGATGAGGCTGGTGCTGAAGGAGGAATGGCTGTGTGGGCTGAATCCGTCCTACTCAGAGATTCCTGCACCACCTTTATGACCAGTGCTTCCACCTGCTGGTCTCCTGCACCTCTCTCCTTCACAGCTCTGGAGTAGCATGTTTCACAGAGGGATTTGTCCTCCGGGACATGAGCCCTACACCCCCAGCAGGCTTTTTTCTCCGAGCGACCGGAATGGCGGTGGGAATCACGTTTCGATCCGGACCTTGACCTATCCGTGTGATGTCTAGAAGAAGACCTTGATTTTGATTGGTCACGCTGTGACCTAGATTTTTCTTCACGTGCTACTGAATGATGATCGGACCTAGAAGGGCTGAGGGAAAAACAACAGGAAAAAAATACTTTTATAATTCCCCAATCCTTAATGACCCATGCAAAACAGGCAGAGGAAAAAATATTCCGTCCTACCTGCGGCATAAGGGCTGACCACTAGGCGGCGACGACACATCCATGGCAACAGAACAGCAGAGACTGCAGGTGAGATATAGACCATAAATATTCAAAAACAGCATAACCACATAAACTCATAGTAATATGAATAGGAAGCACCCAGCCTACCTTCCACAAGTATTGTCAATACAAGAACCGGCGTCTGCAGTGTCTGTATGAAGCCAGGGCATAGCTGTATCTGACAGCTATTTGAATCTGCCGCCTGGATGACGTCATGGCGCTCCGAGCGTCGTCGCACGCCGCCCCCCGACGTCCGCGCGCATGCGCGGCCACCGCTGACCCGTCGAACCGCGCAGGCGCAAACCAAGCCTCGATCTGGATCGAGGCCGTGCGCACGCGCAGTAGGAACGAGCAGCGGCGGACTGGAACGCAGATGCGCTCCAGCCGCCATACCAGGAAGACGCAAACAAAACAGAATAAACACAGGCTGCCATGGAGAAAATAAGTGTGTATACGATACCCATCCAGCACGAAGATGATCCGACCTGACCCTCCAAGCGTCTCCTAGGCGACCACGACCGGGTATCGATGGGGGGGGGGGGGGGCTCCTGCTAATAGCGAGGACGATTGGCCAAACTGCCGCTTGCCAGTCAATGACTGGATAGTAAGCTCTTCAGGGCACCACAACATCACCCGTGTCCACCCTGCTAATAGCTGGGTAACTGGACTTCAACACCGCCACTCTTTCATCGCCAGCGCAAGGGGAAACGCCAGGCCTGGATCAACTACTCCTTAAGGTAAGAACTACCTCTTTAGTCCTAAGGAGGAGGACAAAAAAGGAACACGGTACCTGGCTAGGAGCAAAGATTTATGGGAGTGGGGTCCTATGAGGTAGGAGAGGCGGGATTAACCCATACGTAGGCTGCCATGGAGTCTGTCAGGAAATGCTTTTTATATCCAAGGCACTAAAGTTGTATATAAAACCCCATACTTTATAATATAAAGGGAATACAAATAACCTGAGGGATCTGGAGTAAAAAAATGGACATACACTGACCTACCTGTCCATTAGACTGACCTGCCTGATTCCTACACTGACCACTACACTAACCTACCTGATTCCTACACTGACCTACATGACCACTACACTGACCTACCTGATCCCTACACTGACCTACCTGATCTCTACACTGACCACTACACTAACCTATTTGATTCCTACACTGACCTACCTGATCCCTACACTGACCACTACACTGACCTATCAGGGGGGCTTGTCACATCCTCAGCTCTGAGGGGCTCATGCTGGGATGAGGTCAGTGGCAGTGGTGGGGGTGACGGGGTGGATGAGTGGCAGTACTTGAGGGGGGTTGGGATAACTAACTCTCACCTGTTAGTCAGTGTCCACTTGGGAGGAGAGAGGGGGTTGGTGAGGGGGTGGGTGAGAGAGATGGGGTGAGTGAGAGAGAGGGCGAGGGGGTGAGAGAGGGGAGTGGGAGAGAGAGAGGGGTGGGAGAGAGAGGGTGGAGGGGGAGAGAGAGGGGAGAGAAAAAGGGGGATTGAGAGAGGGAGGATGGGAGAGAGAAGGGGGTGGGTGAGAGAGGGGGAGGGAGGGGTGGGAGAGAGAGGAGGATTGGGTATGAGAGAGGGGGGATGGGAGAGAGAGAGGGGTGGGTGTGGGGGGAAGTGGCCCCCTATCCCCTGCCTGCAGTTCCCTCCTGTGCCCCCCTGTCTGTGGGTAGGTGTGTGTGTGTGATGCACCTACCTCCCGCCCATCCTCATCTTCTGGGCCCTTGGTCAGCCTGTCTTTCTTCTTGTAGATGACAGGGACAGCTAGGAGAGGAGGCTGGAGAAAGTGTGAAGGCTCTGGGAGGTTCTGGGGATGCTGCACCCACTGATGCTCAGGTCATTGTGGCCAGCGGTGAGGTCTTCTCCCACTCCCTCCTGGGCTGTTTGTTCTAGCCAGCTTCGTGCTGCTCACAGGGGCCGCCGCTCGCTGTTTCAAGATGCTGCTGCTGTCGGTGCCAGCTTTAGCTCTTCTTCCGCTGCCCTGCCCCCTTCAGGTACTAGACCAGCGGGACTGTCACTCTCTAGGCTCATAGCATAGCAAGGGGGTGGGGGCAGGGCTCAGCTCAAAGGGCAGCTGCTTTGGACCCCAGGAGCACTAGCGCGGAGGAGGAGGAAGTGAAATCCTCCTCCGCTTTCAATGCTGGGCAGGGAGGGAGTCACGGCCGTGACGTCACTGGTTGCTAGACGCCAGGCGGCTATAGCAACCTGTGATCAGGAGTAAAGTCAGGTGGAGGTGGAGGCGGAGCCAGAGCAGCGCTATGGTGGCTCAGTCCGCCCCTGTCCCCTAAATTCATGAATTTTCCCAGTGTCAGTTTCATTCCAGGACACTGTATTGTCCCGGATTGAAGGTACCGTGGACAGAGATGTCAATTACGGGATAGTCCCGGGCAATCCGAAACACGTGGGCACCCTAGATCCTAACTGACTTAAAGAAGTTAAGTAAGTTGAGATCCGTCGCTTAGAGTGGTATTTAATTAAAAAAATAAATAAAAAAATTATAATATTGCAGCTTACCAATTCTTAAATGTTTGTGGCTGTATTAATTTATTTTTTTAGGCTTTTTATTTTCACCTGTTTGTAAGCAAGTGCAGTTAGCCGGCTGTTCACAAGATGGCTCTGTTCCCATTATAGCATTCTAACTATAGAAAATATAATCGGCAGCCCTACCATGCCAACGTAAAGGAAAATTAAACAAAAAACATGGTTAGTTAAAGGGGTTGTAAAGGTAATTTTTCATTTTTTTTTTAAATAACAAACATGTTATACTTACCCCCACTGTGCAGCTCGTTTTGCACAGAAAGGCCCCGAACCTGGTCTTCTGGGGTCCCTCCCCCCGCAAGTACTTCTCACCTTCATGCGAGCTCCCTCGAATGCATAGAATGCATTAAGGTGACATTTTTTTTTACCTTTACAACCCCTTTAAACGCACAAGTGCTTTTTTTTAACCGCTGGTTTAGCTACTATTCCTTTATACCAGCTTTTGAAATTTACGAATGCAGAAATTTAGAAACTAGATGAATGGTTTAGCACTGTGAAACACTTTTTAAAAGATAAATAGTGCATTTTATACACAACTACAGTGCCTTGAAAAAGTATTCATACCCCTTGAAATTTTCCACATTTTGTCATGTTACAAACAAAAGCATAATAATGTATTTTATTGGGATTTTATGTGATAGACCAACACAAAGTGGCACATAATTGCGAGGTGGAAGGGAAATGACAAATGGTTTTCAACATTTTTTACAAAGAAATATGTGAAAAGTGTTGCGTGCATTTGTATTCAGCCCCCCCGTGTCAATACTTTGTAGAACCACCTTTCACTGCAATTACAGCTGCAAGTCTTTTTGGGGGATGTCTCTACCAGCTTTGCACATCTAGAAAGTGACATTTTTGCCCATTCTTCTTTGCAAAATAGCTCAAGCTCTGTCAGATTGGATGGAGAGCGTTTGAACTGCAATTTTCAAGTCTTGCCACAGATTCTCAATTGGATTTAGGTCTGGACTTTGAATGGGCCATTCTAACACATGAATATGCTTTGATCTAAACCATTCCATTGTAGCTCTGGCTGTATATTTAGAGTCGCTGTCCTTCTGGAAGGTAAACCTCCAACCCCCCTGTATTTGGCTCCATCCATCTTCCCATCAACTCTGACCAGCTTACCTGTGCCTGCTGAAGAAAGCATCCCCTCAACATGATGCTGCCACCACCACCATGTTTCACGGTGGGGATGGTGTGTTCAGGGTGATGTGCAGTTTTCCAGCAGTTTTCCGCTACACATAGCATTTTGCTTTTAGGCCAAAAACCTTCTTCCACATGTTTGCTGTCTCCCCCACATGGCTTCTCGCAAACTGCAAAAGGGACTTCTTATGGCTTTCTTTCAACAATGGCTTTCTTCTTGCCACTGTTCTTGCCACCCCCAGCGACGTCACTGTGCTGCTGGTCTCTCTCCACACAGAGACCAGCTGCTCCGCCTCCGATCTCAGCTCCAGCTGCTCTCCTTCTCTGACAGGAGTAGGGAGGGGGAGGGGCTTGAGCAGGAAACACAGCGGCAGTGACCGGCAGAGAGAGCCGCCTCTGGACACGGACAAGAGGAGGAGGGAAGGGAGCACTCTGGCGCTTCAGCGCCCCCACCTCTCTGGCGCCTGGGTGCACTGCACCCCGAGCACCCGCCTAGGATCGGCCCTGTTCAGGAGTGGCTTGACACAAGGAATTCGACAGTTGTAGGTCATGTCCTCGATATGTCTGTGTGTGGTGGCTCTTGAAGCACTGACACCAGCCATCTCCCCAAAATTCTTGAATGGCCTTTGCTTCACAATGCTCTCAAGGCTGCGGTTATCCCTATTGCTTGTGCACCTTTTTTCTACCACATTTCTTCCTTCCACTCAACCTTCCATTAATATGCTTGGATACAGCACTCTGTGAACCTCCAGCTTCTTTAGCATTGACCTTTTGTGACTTTCCCTCCTTGTGGACTGTCTTCTGGACAATTGTCAAGTCAACAGTCTTCCCCATGATTGTGTAACCTACTGAACCAGGCTAATAGGCCATTTAAAGGCGCAGGAAACCGTTACAAGTGTTTTAAATTAATTAGCTGATTAGAATGTGATACCGTGAGTCTACAATTTTCTATAATTTTCTGAGATACTGAATTTTGTGTTTCCACTAGCTGTAAGCCATAATCATCAAAATTAAAATAAAGAAATGCTTGAAATATATCACTCTGTGTGTAATGAATCTATATAATAAACGAGTTTCACTTTTTGAATTGAATTACTGAAATAAATTAACTTTTAATGATATTCACATTTTTAGAGATGTACCTGTATACAGTATACACACAAACACACATTTAAAAAAAGTCTATTTTTGTCACATTAGAGATTACTCACTCAGATAACATCACTTACAATACAAACAAGTCAAGTACACAATCCTTCTTTCCTGACAGACTCCATGGCAGCCTACGTATGGGTTAATCCCGCCTCTCCTACCTCATAGGACCCCACTCCCATAAATCTTTGCTCCTAGCCAGGTACCGTGTTCCTTTTTTGTCCTCCTCCTTAGGACTAAAGAGGTAGTTCTTACCTTAAGGAGTAGTTGATCCAGGCCTGGCGTTTCCCCTTGCGCTGGTGATGAAAGAGTGGCGGTGTTGAAGTCCAGTTACCCAGCTATTAGCAGGGTGGACACGGGTGATGTTGTGGTGCCCTGAAGAGCTTACTATCCAGTCATTGACTGGCAAGCGGCAGTTTGGCCAATCGTCCTCGCTATTAGCAGGAGCCCCCCCCCCCCATCGATACCCGGTCGTGGTCGCCTAGGAGACGCTTGGAGGGTCAGGTCGGATCATCTTCGTGCTGGATGGGTATCGTATACACACTTATTTTCTCCATGGCAGCCTGTGTTTATTCTGTTTTGTTTGTGTCTTCCTGGTATGGCGGCTGGAGCGCATCTGCGTTCCAGTCCGCCGCTGCTCATTCCTACTGCGCGTGCGCACGGCCTCGATCCAGATCGAGGCTTGGTTTGCGCCTGCGCGGTTCGACGGGTCAGCGGTGGCCGCGCATGCGCACGGACGTCGGGGGGCGGCGTGCGACGACGCTCGGAGCGCCGTGACGTCATCCAGGCGGCAGATTCAAATAGCTGTCAGATACAGCTATGCCCTGGCTTCATACAGACACTGCAGACGCCGGTTCTTGTATTGACAATACTTGTGGAAGGTAGGCTGGGTGCTTCCTATTCATATTACTATGAGTTTATGTGGTTATGCTGTTTTTGAATATTTATGGTCTATATCTCACCTGCAGTCTCTGCTGTTCTGTTGCCATGGATGTGTCGTCGCCGCCTAGTGGTCAGCCCTTATGCCGCAGGTAGGACGGAATATTTTTTCCTCTGCCTGTTTTGCATGGGTCATTAAGGATTGGGGAATTATAAAAGTATTTTTTTCCTGTTGTTTTTCCCTCAGCCCTTCTAGGTCCGATCATCATTCAGTAGCACGTGAAGAAAAATCTAGGTCACAGCGTGACCAATCAAAATCAAGGTCTTCTTCTAGACATCACACGGATAGGTCAAGGTCCGGATCGAAACGTGATTCCCACCGCCATTCCGGTCGCTCGGAGAAAAAAGCCTGCTGGGGGTGTAGGGCTCATGTCCCGGAGGACAAATCCCTCTGTGAAACATGCTACTCCAGAGCTGTGAAGGAGAGAGGTGCAGGAGACCAGCAGGTGGAAGCACTGGTCAGAAAGGTGGTGCAGGAATCTCTGAGTAGGACGGATTCAGCCCACACAGCCATTCCTCCTTCAGCACCAGCCTCATCCGCGGACGTAGTTGAACTTGAAGTTCCAGGTCCCTCCCACGACAATTTTTCGTCAAATGGATCCTCCGATAGTGAGGTTGAGGTGGATGAATATGGAGCGGGGTTCGACTTCTCCCAGGTCCCTCATCTGGTCAGGGCAGTTAAAGATGCGCTGAAATGGGAAGACCCAATAGAGATGCCCTCTAAACAGAAAAAGTATTTCAAGCATCTGAAAAAAGAACGCCCGAATTTCCCCTTCCTGGGTGAACTAGGTGAAATCATATCTGATGAATGGGGGAAGGTTGAAAGAAAGAACTCTTTAATCTCCAAAGTGGCGAAAATGTACCCATTCAGGAGCGAAGAGGTGAAATACCTAGATTCAGCCCCCCTCATTGATGCGGCACTGATGAGATTAGTGAGACATGTTACGCTTCCTCTGGAAGACACAGTGTCATTCAGAGATGGTCTGGAAAGGAAGATCGATACTGATCTCAAACGGATATATATCACCGCAGGGATGGCCTGCAAACCGGCCCTAGCTCTTGCGGCTTTGTCAAAAGCCATGGAAGCCTGGACAGATGACGTGGGGGCAACCCTGGGAAGTATATCCGAAGATGTGGTCAGGAATTCTCCAGTGCATGAGTTAAGGATGGCATCGGCTTTTCTGGGTGAGGCATCCCTGGACATTATCCGGTTAGTATCGCGTGTCATGCTATCCTCGGTCACAGCTAAACGTGCCCTATGGTTACGTCCATGGGTAGCGGATCCTGCCTCCAAACAGGCATGGTGCAAAATTCCCTTTGAGGGTTCTTCCCTCTTTGGGAACAAGCTGGACTCGGCCATCACACGCGCTACTGGGGGTAAGTCGGGTTTCCTACCCCAGGATCGTCGTCTCTTGAGCCAGAGAAGAACTCAACCCAGACAGGATCAGGATCGTGCTAGGGACGCACGGCGATACAGACCTGGTAGGGAATTCAGAAAAAACTGGAAAAGAAACCAACCTTCGGGACAGAAGTCCACAAAGGCCACATCTTCGGGGGGTCGTGATGCGACTAAGTCCTTTTGATATGGAGCCTGTCCAGGTGGAGCAGGTAGGAGCACGATTACTCCGTTTCCAGCACGTCTGGGCAGCCTCGGTCCAAGATTATTGGACAATCAAAACCATCTCTACAGGTCACACCTGGATTTTCACCAACTCACCTACACACCGCTTCATTCCCACAGTTCTACCACAATCCGAAGAGAAAAGAGAAATTCTCTTATCCTATACAGACTCCCTGATATCTCAAGGGGCCGTCATTCCGGTACCAGTGAAGGAAAAATTTCAGGGAGTATATTCCCCCCTCTTCATGGTTCTCAAAAAGAACGGGTCATGGAGGCCAGTCATCGACCTAACATATTTGAACTCCTTCATCCAGAAGGAAAGGTTCAAGATGGAGACTCTCTTGACCATAAGTCAAACAATTCAGCCAGGCGATTGGATGGTCTCAGTAGACCTGAAGGACGCGTATTTTCATGTGCCGATCGCGAGGAATTTTCAGCAATACCTCAGGTTCGCAGTGGAGCAGAGACATCTCCAGTTCACCTGTCTTCCTTTGGGGCTGACAACATCGCCTCGAGTGTTCTCAAAAGTATTACTGGCAGTGGTAGCCCTAATCAGGGTCAAAGGTGTCCGGTTACACCACTACCTGGACGATCTACTCCTGCTCTCGCAAGACAGAGATCAGCTTCTGTTACATCGGGACCAAGTCATCTCGGTCTTGACGGAGTTCGGCTGGTTGTTGAACAGGGAGAAGAGTCAGTTGGATCCAACCCAGTCCCTGATATTCCTAGGGGCACAGTTCGACACGGTAAAGAGTACCATTTCCTTACCCATGGAGAAGATCCCAGTAATCCAAGACAGAATCCGTCTCGCCTTGGCATGTCCTCGCCTCAGGGCATCATATTGCCTCAGGGTTATCGGCACCATGGTAGCCACAGCTCCCATGGTAAAATGGGCACAGTGGAAGATGCGGCCCTTCCAAAAGGGTTTTCTTCAACAATGGATCCCAGAGTCACAAGATCACTTTATCAGAATGACCCCGTCCATGAAGGAGAGTCTTCCTTGGTGGCTTCATCAGGAGAATCTCCTCAAGTGCCATTCCATTGCACCAATCTCCTGGATCACGGTGACGACGGATGCCAGCAACAGCGGCTGGGGAGCCCTCTGTCTGTCAGAAGTAGCCCAGGGGAAATGGGACTTCCCATCTCAAGGTATAGTGTCAAATGTCTTGGAACTCCGAGCTGCCTTTCAAGCTCTTCAAGCCTTCCGTCACCTGATATCAGGAGCTTCGGTTCTGTTGAGACTGGACAACACGACTGCGGTGGCATACATCAAGAGACAAGGGGGCACACGCAGTCTCGACCTGCTAAAGGAGGTCAGTCCGATTATGATCTGGGCCCAGGCGAATTTGTCGAATCTAACGGCAGTCTATCTCCCCGGAGTCCAGAATGTCCAGGCGGACTTCCTCTCAAGAGTATCCCTGGACAACAACGAGTGGTCCCTCCACACAGAAGTGTTCAGTTGGATTCTGTCCCTGGGAGTAACACCGGAGGTGGACCTCTTCGCATCACCCTGCAATGCGAAACTCGAGAAGTATTACACGAGGAATCGTTGTCCCCAGGCTTACGGAATAGATGCGTTGACGGACCAGTGGAGGTTTCTCAAGGCGTATGCCTTTCCCCCAGTCCCGGTCATTCTCCGTTTTCTATCAAGACTCCGCTGGGAAGAAGCCGAAATAATAGCGGTAATTCCATACTGGCCCAACAGGCCATGGTTCCCTCTCCTGACGCAGCTCAGTTGTCGGGACCCAGTCCCTCTTCCTTCCAGGCCAGATCTCCTGCTACAGGGAGCATCGCTTCACCCATGTCCATCCCATCTCCACCTGATGGTTTGGTGGTTGAAAGGGAAAGGTTAACAGCTTTGGGGTGTCCGAACACAGCAATTGAGACCCTGATGAGTGCCAGGAGAGAGGGTACTAATAGAGTATACCAAAGAATCTGGGCAAGATTCGTGAGTTTCATCTCTACTGTTGGGGGCTCATTCAAAGACCCAAAAATATCGGACATTCTGGGTTTCCTGCAGACAGGCCTGGAGTTGCCCTTGGCCGTTGGCTCTCTTAGAGTTCAAGTCTCCGCGATTTCCGCATTCACAGGCGTTGCCTGGGCAAAACATCCTCTCGTCAGGCAATTCTTCAAGGGTGCAACAAGACTTAGACCTCAAAGGAGGCCAAGATTCTCCAAATGGGATCTTCCCCTCGTTTTGGACTTCTTTTCAGGAGATGAATTTCGGCAAATGGATCAATTATCCATCAAAGACCTTTTTCTCAAGACAGTATTCCTGGTGGCCATAACATCTGCCAAAAGAGTATCTGAGATCAGCTCTCTGGGTTTCAAAGAACCCTTTATCACCTTTTTTCCTGATAGAGTGGTCTTGATCCCCATGTTGGGGTCAAACCCCAAAGTGACGTCCGTCTTTCATGAGAATCAAGAAATAGTGCTCCCAACATTCCATTCACCTGACAACTCTAGCATCCATCCTCTCGATGTCGGAGAAATCTTAACACTCTATTTGGAAACGACGGCTCCCTTCCGGAAATCGGATTACCTTTTTATCTACTTCCAGGGGAAGAACAGAGGATTACGTGCTTCCTCCAGATCCATCTCAGCCTGGATCGTCCAGGCTATTCAAAGGGCGTATACGGCTAAGGGTCTGGTCCCTCCAGAGGCAGTGACGGCCCACTCAACTAGGAGTGTTTCAACGTCCTGGGCGGCTTCCCGTCATGTGTCTGCAGAAGTGATTTGCAAAGCAGCCTCGTGGTCATCGATAAATACATTTATGACACACTATTGTGTTGAGCCAGCGGCTCTTTCCTCAGTTAATTTTGGTTTGAATGTCTTATCTGTTGACGGTGCCAATTAAACCTTTTTTCTTTAAACCAGCAATATTTCCCACCCGGGAGTGTATGGCTAGTTATTTCCCATACGTAGGCTGCCATGGAGTCTGTCAGGAAAATGGAAAATTTATATCAAATACTTACCGTAATTTTCCTTTCCTGGTGGACTCCATGGCAGCAGGAGTTCCCTCCCATTGCTGGAGTAGGCTAAGTTATGGAACACGGTACCTGGCTAGGAGCAAAGATTTATGGGAGTGGGGTCCTATGAGGTAGGAGAGGCGGGATTAACCCATACGTAGGCTGCCATGGAGTCCATCAGGAAAGGAAAATTACGGTAAGTATTTGATATAAATTTTCCATTTTGTTTCATGTATGTTAGCCCAACATTGTAAGAACAATTACACTCTGTGACTCTAAGTAGTCACCTACAATGTTGGGCTAACATACATGAAACAAATGCTTAAATAGGTAAGGAGCAGGACCACCCCAGTGACGTTACATGGTGGCATTGCCCCCTTGTGATGTCACCGACCGATGCATCCTGAGGGGTGTCCCTGAATGGCAGATTGGAAATGTGGTCACTCTAGTTAGGATTAGAGTTGAGCGGACACCTGGATGTTCGGGTTCGGCGGGTTCGGCCGAACTTTGGAAAAAAGTCTGGGTTCGGGACCGAACTTGACCCGAACGTGACCCCGAACTCCGAACCCCATTGAAGTCAATGGGACCCGGACTTTTGAACACTAAAATGGCTGTAAAAAAGTCATGGAAATGGCTAGAGGGCTGCAAATGGCAACAAAATGTTGTTAAGAGCATGGCAAGTGATCTGCAAACAAATGTGGATAGGAAAATAACTTAAAATAACATAAAAAAATAAAAAATAAAAATAAAATGCTGGAGGCCCCCTTCTCAGCAGAAGAGGTACAGGAAGTCATTAAGAACCTCAGAAACTCAACGGCACGGGCAAGCTCAGGCCATGTGCCCAATTTGGAGACCCAGAAGTTGAAGGGGGCAGACCCGTCATGCAGTACGTGTAGGCGTGTGCACACATACTGCTCCACCATGTTGGTGAAATGCTGCCTCCTGCTAAGACGTTCCATCTCAGCTGGTGGTGCTGGTTGTTGTGGTGTGCTGACAAAGCTTTTCCACATTCCGGCCATGCTAACCCTGCCTTGCGAGGTGCTGGCGGTGCCCCGGCTGCGTTAGCGACCTCTTCCTCCTCCTCTGCCTTCGCCTTGTGCTTCCACCGTACCCCCGCTTCCAAGTGGGAATGCCACCAGCAGCACGTCTACCAGCGTGCGTTTGTACTCGCGCATCTTACAATCACGCTCCAGTGAGGTAATTAAGGACGGCACGTTGTCCTTGTAACAGGGATCCAGCAGGGTGGCCACCCAATAATCAGCACCAGTTAAAATGTGGGCAACTTGGCGGTCGTTGCGGAGACACTGCAGCATGTAATCGCTGTCCTCTGTGGGAGGTGTATCGTCTGTGTCCTCTGTATCCCCCCAGCCACGCACCAGTGATGGACATGAGCTGGTCTGGGTGCCACCCTGCTGTGAACATGGTTCCTCCTCCTCCATCTTCTCCTCATCCTCCACCTTGTCATCCTCCAGAACTGTGCCCTTGCTGCCAGACAATTGTGTACCTGGCGCTTGTTGGTGCAGGAACCCACCCTCGTAGCCACTTGTAAATGACTGCCCTGAAAGCCTTGGAAATGAACCCTCTTCCTCCTCCTCCTCATCCTGTGCCACATCCTCTTCCATCATCGCCTGAAGAGTTTTTTCAAGGAGGCATAGAACTGAGATAGTAACGCTGAGAACGGCGTCATCGGCACTGGCCATGTTGGTGGAGTACTCGAAACAGCGCAACAAGGCACACAGGTCTCGCATGGAGGCCCAGTTATTGGCGGTGAAGTTGTGCTGTTCCGCAGAGCGACTCACGCGTGCGTGCTGCAGTTGCATCTCCACTATCGCCTGCTGCTGCTCGCACAGTCTGGCAAGCATGTACAAGGTGGAGTTCCACCTTGTGGGCACGTCACATATGAGACGGTGAGCGGGAAGGCCGAAGTTACGCTGCAGCGCTGACAGGCGAGCAGCAGCAGGGTGAGAACGCCGAAAGTGCGCACAGACGGCCCGCACTTTCTGCAGCAGCTCTGGCATATCGGGGTAATTCCTCTGGACCACCAAGTTCAGCACATGCGCCAGGCAAGGGATGTGCGTCAAACCGGCAAGGCCCAGAGCTGCTACGAGATTTCGCCCATTATGGCACACCACCAGGCCGGGCTTGAGGCTCACTGCCACCAACCACTCATCGGTCTGTTGTTCCATGTCCCTCCACAACTCCTGCGCGGTGTGGGGTTTTTCCCCCAAACAGGAAAGTTTTAAAACTGCCTGCTGTCGTTTAGCCCTGGCTGTGCTGAAGTTGGTGGTGAAGGTGTTACGCTGACCGGATGAGGAGGCGGTAAAGGATGAGGAGGCGGAGTAGGAGGAGTTAGCAACAGGAGGCAAACTGAAGTGCCCTGCAATCCTCGGTGGTGGAAGGACATGCGCCAAACTGCTATCCGCCTCAGGCCCAGCCGCCACTACATTTACCCAGTGTGCTGTTAGGGAGATATAACATCCCTGACCGTGCTTACTGGTCCACGCATCCGTAGTTAGGTGGACCTTGCCACAGATGGCGTTGCGCAGTGCACACCTGATTTTGTCCCCCATTTGGTTGTGCAGGGAAGGGATAGCTCGTCTGGAAAAGTAGTGGCGGCTGGGCACAACGTACTGTGGGACAGCCAATGACATCAGCCTTTTAAAACTCTGCGTCTCCACCAGACGGAATGACAGCATTTCAAAGGCGAGGAATTTTGAAATGCTGGCATTCAGGGCCAGGGATCGCGGGTGGCTAGGGGTGTACTTCCTCTTCCGCTCCAGTGTTTGGGAAATAGAGAGCTGAAAGCTTCCATGGGACATTGTGGAGATGGTTGGTGACCCAGGTGGTAGTGTTGCTGGCAGATCCTCTGTTTGCGGGTTGGCAGGTGTCACTGTCACTACAGAGGTGGATGAAGAGGCCGAGACTGCAGCAGAAGAGGAAGCAGGAGGAGCCAGAGACCTTTCTTGGTTTTTGCGGTGTCTACTCCACTGCATCTCGTGCATTGCACTTAGATGCCTGCTCATGCAGGTTGTGCTCAGGTTGAGAACGTTTATGCCTCGCTTCAAGCTCTGATTGCACAGCGTGAAAACCACTCGTGTCTTGTCATCAGCACATTGTCTGAAGAACTGCCACGCTAGGGAACTCCTTGGACCTAGCTTTGGTGTGCTCGGTCCCTTGCTGCGTTGGGCAGTAGCAGACGTACTGTCTAGGGGACAGACGCTCCGCTTTTGCACCCTGCTCTCTCTTCTGCTGTGCTGGTGGCTCTGTGCGACCACCACCTCTTCCTCTGAAATACACTGGTCACCTGCATGACGTTGATTCCATATGGGGTCAAGGACCTCATCGTCCTCCACATCATCTTCGACCCAGTCTTCACCCCTGCCCTCCTTGTCGGTCTGCACAATGGCGAAAGCAGCAGCAGTTGGCACCTGTGTTTCGTCATCATCCAAGACGTGCTGCGATGGTCCTCCCATGTACTCATCATGAAACATAAGTGGTTGGGCATCGGTGCACACAATCTCTTCCACTTCTGGGGCAGGGCTAGGTGGATGGCCCTGGGAAACCCTGCTAACAGAGTCATCAAAAAGCAGAAGAGACTGCTGCATGATTTGGGGCTCAGACTGATTGGCTGATTTGCAAGGGGGTGAGGTGAAAGACTGATGGACATCGGCTGCAGGTGCCAACTCTGAACTTTCATCAGGAGACTGGGTGGGAGACAATGTGAAGGAACCGGAGGCACTGTCAGCAACCCAATCTACTATCGCCTGTACTTGTCCTGGCCTCAACATTCGTACAGCCTCATTAGGCGCGCCAAAATACCGCTGCAGGCTCTCTCGCCTACTCGCACCTGAGGAAGGTGTTTCACTAGTGCGTGTAGCTGGCACAGATCGACCACGTCCTCTCCCTGCAACAGGAGCGCCACCAGCAGCACCACGACCCGGGCCACTTCCCCTTTTTGATGATCTCCTCACATTTTCAAAATTTATGATCTCGCCCTAAATGGGTGTTTTTGTCTATAGCAGAATACATGTACAGTGTCTAAAGCGTTTATGAACACGCAGAAAATGCTATTGGGAAAAAAAAAACACTGCAAAATTAAAATTTTTTGCAATGTTTTTCCAATATCAGAATACACGGATAGTGTCTAAAGCGTTTATGAAAACGCAGAAAATGCTATTGGGAAGAAAAAAAACACTACAAAATTAAATTTTTTTGCAATGTTTTTCCATTATCAGAATACACGGATAGTGTCTAAAGCGTTTATGAAAACGCAGAAAATGCTATTGGGAAGAAAAAAACCACAGCAAAATAAAAAATTTTTGCAATGTTTTTCCAATATCAGAATACACGGATAGTGTCTACAGCGTGTATGTATGAAAACGCAGAAAATGCTATTGGGAAGAAAAAAAACACTGCAAAATTTAATTCTTTTGCAATGTTTTTCCAATATCAGAATAAACGGATAGTGTCTAAAGCGTTTATGAAAACGCAGAAAATGCTATTGGGAAGAAAAAAAACACTGCAAAATTAAATTTTTTTGCAAAGTTTTTCCAATATCAGAATAAACGGATAGTGTCTAAAGCGTTTATGAAAACGCAGAAAATGCTATTGGGGAGGAAAAAAACACAGCAAAATTAAATTTTTTTGCAATGTTTTTCCAATATCAGAATACTCGGATTGTGTCTACAGCGTGTATGTATGAACAGAAAATGCTATTGGGAAAAAAAAAACACAGCAAAATTAAAATTTTTTGCAGTGTTTTTCCAATATCAGAATACACGGACAGTATCTAAAGCGTTTATGAAAACGCAGAAAATGCTATTGGGAAAAAAAAAAACACTGCAAAATTAAATTTTTTTGCAATGTTTTTCCAATATCAGAATACACGGATAGTGTCTACAGCGTGTATGTATGAACACGCAGAAAATGCTATTGGGAAAAAAAAAAACACAGCAAAATTAAATTTTTTTGCAATGTTTTTCCAATATCAGAATACACGGATAGTGTCTACAGCGTGTATGTATGAACACGCAGAAAATGCTATTGGGAAAAAAAAACACAGCAAAATTAAAATTTTTGCAATATTTTTCCAATATCAGAATACACGGACAGTATCTAAAGCGTGTATGAACACGCAGAAAATGCTATTGGGGAAAAAAAAAACAAATGAATTTTTTTTGCAATGTTTTTTCAATAGCAGAATACACACAGACTATGGTGTATCTCTTACTATATGCAGTGTTGGTCCTAATGGTGCACTGAGCTTGCAGGTAAAACTTTTATATTTTGTCTGGCACTGGCCTCATGGCACTGTTAAAAGACTGTGCACTGCACCCCAGCCAGGGTACAATTGATTTAGGAATCTCTTCAATAATTCTCTCTGCCTCTTTCTTTTGCTTAATAAAGAAACTCCCTACTCTACTCTAGCTATCTAGATCACTCACTGATCTAACTAATTAGAAGAAAATTAAAGGAATGTGGACTGACTGACTGACTGACTTTATCACACTAACTCCTAAAATCCTCTCTCTCAGCAGCACAGGAACCTGTCTATAGCAGAATGACGCTGTGTGCTGTGTGTCTGGACTATATATAGAGGCTGGGTCACATGCTGCACTGCCCAATCACAGCCATGCCATTAGTAGGCATGGCTGTGATGGCTTCTAAGGGCACACTAGTGAAACTAGCTTTGATTGGCTGCCCTGCAGCTGTTAAAATGGCGCCAATACATCGCCGAACACCGGACCCGAACCCGAACTTACAGCCAATATTTCGGGTTCGGGTCCGGGTCCCGGACACCCAAAAGTCCGGTACGGACCCGAACTTTACAGTTCGGGTTCGCTCAACCCTAGTTAGGATCTAATGTGACCTGAACAAAGACTTCATCAATAAAGCACCATCACATCACACAGTGTTCTGCATATGCTACATGTGGAAAAATAAACCTAGTCTCAACGTTTTTTTATAAATGACCCCACAAAAGGAAAGAAAACATTGGATTTAATCACAACTCCCTTACATTGTAAGAAAACTGTCCTAAAACATTAAAAAAATTGTTAGTCAAATCAGTTCAAACAGTTGTCTAAACAATCTGCGTAGAAGTATTGCTGCAGTTATCCCCACCTTATGTCAATCTAGTTACAGAGGCTGAATATGTGCCACGTAACTAAGAGAGTGTCTGGTAGCACAACATTAAATCTTAGGCAGAAAAAGTCATGACCAATATCAAGTTGATAAAATGGCTTGCAGTAAAATGTCTTCAAGGTGAATGCAGCAAGCATATGGATGGAATATACACCACAATGTTAGGTTCTTTAGGGACAAATAAAACTTTAGAATGTAGAAGTACGCCAACACAGAAAGAGGGACTTGTTAATACTGTAAATAGAATAAGTTGAAAAAATAAAAATTGGGATTCCATCCAGAGATACTGGGTCATCTTTATGAATTATCAAACAGATGGAAAACTGTAATAAAATTACATGACAAGAACCCTTTGGAAGTCGATCAAGTCAAATATTATGCCTGGAAAAGGTCTTGAAGTGAGAAACATTGCTTTAGCACACACAGAATATTCCAAACGACAGAATCCCTTGTCTGTATTTCTAAAAACATCATTATTGCAAAATATGTTGTAATCTGAGAGCTATGCATTTAATACGTGTGTAACGCTGGCTCCTGACGAGCAGGCGCTATTGTTTTTTGAAAACTAAGTTGCCTGAAGCCAGAGTTGGGCTTCAGAATAATTTTACTAAATTTCTGGTTTCAGTACCAGTCTAGCTGGGTTGCACTGGGTTCTCCTTGACCGCAGGTGTCGCTGTCACTGCCGGCAAGAGTAGAAAGCAGTCTAGCTGGATGCATTGAATGCCACTTATCTCTCGGGGCCAGCCCAGTGGGAGTGTTCGCCTGCTGTGAATTCTGGGGGGTGGTATTTAAGGTAACAACGCCATGTTGGCGGGGGATTATTTTCTGTCTATTTGGTTCTGGTGGTCCTCCTGACCCAGCCCTATGGCCCTCCTGGCCTGGGGTGTGGAACCATGCATCCTGTGTCTCGGGGATGGCTGGCGCGAGGCAACGCAACTGCATGGGTAGGTCCGAGCAAATTTCGGAGCCTACTGATCCAAGGAAGGTCCGGTGCCGTCTCAAGTGAAAGGAGAGGCCCAGCAACTGAAGTACCCCAGGGGAGGACCCGTTCAGGAGAAGGCCGTGCGCAAGGCTGGCTTTTCTGAAGGAGCTTGGAGGCTTAGTTGAAGGATGCGACCTGGATCAACACTCATATGGTATCGCCGGATCGGCTGAAAGAAACTGGTACTGTATGATAGTTCTTTAAAGTTCATCCAATCCCTCAGTGACTCTAAAGTGTAACTTACATGTCTGTGGCAGAGACTTTACCGAGCATCCTACCGGCTGCTAGGCCTAGTGAGAGAGACCTATTCAGGGGACTGCAGGAATCCAGTTTGTGAAACAATTCCTATGGATTTGTTTAATACCTTCACCCCTCAATTTAAGTACCTGAACTCACCCCTAACCCTCTACCCTTTATCAAGAGACTGTGTTCTATTTTCTGAATAAATAACCCAAAAGAGGATTCAGTGTCAGTCTCAACCTTTTCTTTGGGCCATTTTCCACAGAAACCCCAAGACGGAGCTACAGCAGGTGAGGTAACAGTAAGCCCAAATCAAACCAGCAGCTCCTTCGGGGGTCAGTGCTACATGTGGGGGCTCAAGTCCGGGATTTGCCGTTATCTCTCGCAACTAAAGAACTGTTTGTGTGGAATCTACATGGTAGAGGGTTTTTTTTTGCACTACGCCATATTTTTATAAGGGGTTGATTGGGGCCATTGCCTGGAGCGTAGACTCTGGGCGGAGTTGAGAAAAGCCAGCGAGTTGCGTGACCAGAGGAACCAGTGGGAGGAGTCTTGCCTGTTCTTTTCCTGCACGAGGCACCGCGTGAGTGTGTCTGAAGGAGAGGAAGGAAAAGACTGTGTTTTTCTTGCTGAAAGCGAAAAATGTTCCGGATGCCAGGAACATTGTCCATGATGGGACCCAGGATGTTTTCAGTGGGGAATGCCACAAGTGTGAACTCTGCTCACGGATACAGGAATTCGCCTGAGACCGCAGGGCCGTTTTGTCATGTACACAATAGGAGATGTTGAGGTCCTGGGAATGCTATGCACCGGTGCGAGGGCCTGGTCTCAAGCCTCCGGCCATTCATCCGATGCCTGCAATGCAGAGAATATTTGTTTGCAGTGGAGCAACCTACCATGCCACCTCGTGCATACAGCATGGACTGGGCCATGGGCATCGCCTCCAAGAAGTCTGCTGCATATGCTCCTGTGGCGAGGCCTACATCGTGTAAACCGACTACTACTACAGCCAGTGTTCCAGATGGAGATGGTGCTGCTGTTGCCACCGGAGGAGCCACTCTGGATGTCATGGAAACTGTTTCATCCACCACCATGAAAATCCCTATGCCGGCTCACAAAAAAGTAGGGTACGTGAAAGCCTCCTGCGGCTGCGGTCAAGACCTACCCCAGAACTTGCCTGGATCGGATGGAGGGAAAGTGATTGTTCCCAGGGAATCTGCTGTGGATACAGGTAAGAACTTTGGGGTAAATGTTATGAGCAGGACTGTTTGCAGATATTTGACAGCAGAGGGGTTGCGGAACTCAGAGATAGATTCCCTGTCTGATCTGTCGGGGGATGATGACTTATTTGAGACTGTCACAGGAAATGTTGTGGGCAAACTCAGATGATGTGGCTGCAACCTGTGATATATCAGGCTGGCTAGCCCTAAATTCGAGGAGTGTATCACCTCGGGCGGGAAACCCTACAACTGTAAATAAGACTTTACCCAAAAATATCAGTGTGTCCGGATATAAGAGACTGTCTGCTGTTACTATGGTATGGAAATCACCTGATTCCTGTGTGCCTCCCGGGGATGGAAGTGCCCAAGCCCTGCCTAGGCTCGCACGGTCCCAGCGGCTGCTGAATAAGCGGGTGGCTACAGAATACGATCTGGAATTCCCCTATGTTTCCAGGGAAATTATGGAGGAGATAGAGAAAAACAGAAAGCAATGGTATGCTAGTGATGTGTGGGACTATCTAAAAGTACCAAAGCTTTTTAGGAAACAAGGATGTTTACCAAGCATTTATGAATGCTTTACTGGGTGTCTACAGCACTGGAGCTTTGGGAGACACGTGTCATATACTTCATCACCACCGTGGATGCCAAGGGGAAAACATTAACCTTATCAGATCCCCGGTTCTATTGGTAAAAAGTAATTATTGAGACTGGTGTTTTTTTTTGCTTCCTGAAAAGTTTTGAAAAAGTACAAAGACTATGGGGCTAGTTAGTTAGTGACAGATTTTTAAGAGGAAAGCTCTGTGTCAAGGTCGTCTACCGACTACAGCACTTGTAGTAAGGACTTGTAATTCATCACTCTTTCCACTAGATGGTGAGGGTTTGCACAAAAAAGTTGGACATCGCACATAGACACATCGGTTAAATACACGGGAGAGAACGTTTCATTTTCAGCTGAGAATGGAATTTTGCCTCCTATAACTGTACATTTTAGTATGTTTGGTTTTTGCTTTGTGTATTTTGTTTCAGGAGTCATCAAGATCGTCTATCAAGCTGCTGGGGAGTGGGTGGTGTAGATAGTCAGGTATTGGGGTTTACGTGTGATGTGACTTGGTTTTATGTCAACTGTTCAACATATTGTGTGTTAATTGTTTACCTTTCCTTTCCATTCCCCATTCCAAATTTTGAGTTCAGGTACTCGACTTTCAGGACTGAAAGTCCCTTTTTGTTTTTCTTCCCAGACGATGAGAACATCATCTAAATGGGAAGGGGGAGTATGTAGCGCTGGCTCCTGATGAGCAGGCGCTATTGTTTTTTGAAAACTAAGTTGCCTGAAGCCACAGTTGGGCTTTAGGATAATTTTACTAAATTTCTGGTTTCAGTACCAGTCCAGCTGGGTTGCACTGGGTTCTCCTTGACCGCAGGTGTCGCTGTCACCGCCGGCAATCAGTGCCCATCATTGATGCATATCAGTGCCGCCTATCAGTGCCCATCAGTGAAGCCTATTAGTTCCCATGATTGCCGCATATTGGTGCCCATCATTGCTGCCTATCAGTGTCTCCTATCAGTGCCCATCATTGCCACCTATAAGTGCCCATCATTGCCACACATCAGTGCAGTCTATCAGTGCAGCCTCATCAGTGCACATCAGTGAACCAAAATTCCTTGGTAAGAATAAAATACAAAATATGATTTTAAAAGTTTTTTCCATAAACACATATCACATACACTGCATACATAATATGAGTAAAATATGCTTATAAAATAGTTAACCATTTGACAATAAAAAAAAACATGTAATCAAGAAACAGAATAAGGGTGCACACACCGCTTCAGGCAAAAATGGACACACCCGGTTCAAGGTGCTAATCCGGCCTCATCACCGTAGGCAATATCAAGAAGAGAAGAAAAGATTGATCGCACACTTAAATCCAAAAGATACTGTAGAGATTTCTTTATTGTCATGATCAGACAAAATTGCAATGATGATCAGTTGACGCGTTTCACACGAAAAGAACCATGCTTGTTCACAACCCCGTCTCTTTTTCGTGTGAAACACATCAACTGATCCTCATTGCAATTTTGTCTGGCTCATGACAATAAAGAAATCTCTACAGCATCTTTTGTATTCAAGTGTGCGATCAATCTTTTCTTCTCTTCTTGAAAAAGAAACATGTCCCTGGATTTAATTTTAAAAATCTGGTCACCTTACTGTATATACCCAGGATGGAGATAGATCCACAGAGAAATAGTGGAACAGTGCAGATGGCAGCACAAAGTCAGAAACAAAGAGGTTGATTTACTAAAGGCAAATTGACTGTGCATAGTGAAGTTGCACTGTGCAAGAGCAGTTGCTCCATAACTTAGTAAATGATCGGCAGCTCTGCTGACTTCCATCATCCAATCATGTGCAGGCAAAAATCCTGTGTTTTTTATTTTCCTTGCATGTGATTGGGTATTCTTTGCAAGTGAAGCTTTACCTCATTTACTAATCTATGGAGCAAATGCACCTGCAAAGTGCATAGTCTAATTGCCTTTAGTAAATTAACCCCAAAGAGCCAGGTGAAAAAGCAGGCTCAATAAAGGAATGGAACAGTGCAGATAACAGCACACAGCCAGTGTTGCAGAACTAAGTGGAGAAGGACCCACAATGGAAGATTGGAACTGTATGAATGAGACTACATGGTCAGCAACAGATATCATTTGGTGGACCCCAGTGCTTGTGTCAAACAATGTAGATGACAACACACAGGTTGCACACAGATGAGTGGAACAATACAGATGATATCATGAAACCTGCAGTACAGAGTCAGGTGAAAATGTGCCACAGTGGAACAAAGCATTGTAGGTAGCAGCACAAAGTCAGGTACTGAGCCCCAGTAAAGAAATTGAGAAAAGAAGATGGCAACACACCACCTGCCAAAAGGAGAAAGAGCTACAGTGGAGGTTTAAAACAGTGCAGATGCCAAAACGGAATGGGCAACTCTCTAGAACAGCACAGTCAGCAGTCTGTTACCTATGGGGGAAAAGTAAAAGAAGATGACAATATGTAGCTGTCATCAGAATGAGAGCAGAAAGGGAGGTGGCACATGATTCCGGTGGGTATAAAGCATAATGTGTATACTGATACTGCTGACAATAAAACAGGACATGCTTAAAAGGTTAACTGTCTGTTTACAATTTAAGTTGTAATATCCATTGTGTTTTTACCATATTTGTCCACGTTGTGAAGCTCTAATAATGATCCTACTTTAAAATATTTATAAGTCAATATATAGCAATGACAAATCCTTGATTTTACATTAGTTTCCTTGCAAATAATGTGCAGTGGAATTCTAAAACAATTTTGTCTTGCCAAAATTTTCATTATAGAGAATGTGTAACCTAAATTTGTTTTGTTTAGTGTATGGAGTATGAAATGGTTGGAAACCATTGAAGGTTTTTATGGCTATCTGTGTCCTCTTTGTGAACATTCACCTTTTCTTTTTTTACAGTTGTCAACAGAACAGTAGATGAGGGGAGATATTTCTATGAGGACAGTTTTTTCACTGACAAAAATGTATAAGGATAATTCCCCTCACTTTCTGTTGCATTTCCATTACAGAAAGTATAGGGATCTTGCACCAACAGGACAAAGGACAGCAAAAAATAATATTGATAAGTAGATAGAGATAGAGGTGGAGTGTTGGATCCCTGGTTTGGGTTAAATGTGGGGTTCACAGTGCACAACTCTCTAAGGTGCATGGGCCATGGTTAGACCATTTGGATGTTATATTGAGAGATTGCAGGAAGGGCCCACACTGCTTTTATAGTCCAAAAATTATTTACTGGTCACAAATTTTGTTCAGAACAGCCAGCATGTTTTGCAGGTTCTACTGGCTTCTTTTCATCAGGGTTTGAAAGTTATGACCTGAGATTACCTGGATGGTGAATTAATATCCTGCAGTTGAAATTAGGTCAGTAGTACAAAGCCTGATTGGGTCTTAACAGGGCTTTTAACCATTCCCTGTTCTATCCTAAACTAAAACAAAAAGCTTTAGCTATACATACACTATGAAACCTATGCACCAGACTGTGCATAACAATAATGCACCTTTCACACTGGAGACGTTTTTTAAGCGCTACATCACTAAAAGTAGCGCCTGCATAGCACCTGAAAAAAGCCTCAGCTGCAAACCCAGTGTGAAAACCTGAGTGCTTTCACACTGGAGCGCTGCGCTGGCAGGGCGTCACAAAAAGTCCTGCCAGCAGCTTTGCAGCGGTGTAGGAGCATGCCCAGGGCGGCTCAGTGTGAAGGGGGTCTAAGAGTGACCAGTCCTGTTTACATTTTTATAACTCTTATATTCCTTTGCCAATGCAGCCACATAACACCAAAAAACCTTTATCTCCTGATAAATTTGTACTTACACAAAAAGTAGGCTACAAAAAGTCCTTTAAATCTTCTATGTGTTGATCAATGTAGGTACATACCCCAAAAGATTCATTAGCATTCTATGAAACCTGAAAATGGTGCAGTCGAGTCATGCTGTGGGAGTTTATAATGTATGGCTTCTATAAGAATACCCACCGTGACACAGATTTACATTGAAACAAATTATTACATAAAAGTATGCAAAAGCTACAGATGTACAGATTAATAATACTTTACACCATCCTTCCTCAGTCAATGTTCCTCTAGAGGTTCCTAGAGATTGGTTTAGGAGAAAGCAGCGGTGGATTGATTTCTTGCTTACACTGACCATAAAATCTGTCACTACCATTTTAAATGTATTTACTTCATTGTATGATTATTACTGAAGATGAGCAGGGGGAGTGAGTATGGGTTAACTACTTCCCATTCTTTATGTTATTTAAAACTCTCTATAACCTACTGATCAGACAAATGTATCGTGAGCAGCAGATATAATTTTTAAGGGGTCAAAACATGAATTCCTCAGATTGGGACTTTAAACCGACCACAAACAGTTTGATGGTTAAAAAATATACAAAATGTATTACACATTGATTATATATAGCAACATGAACAAGGGTATATACGCAACAAACACAAATATTGGGAGCAGAAATGCAAACCAGCTGCAAGGAAAAGCCCAGAGCTTTGTCAGACAGAATGACCAATGCAGATCTTCTTCAGGGTCGGGGGCTTGCGGGTTCTAAATCTGTAGCTTATATCTATGATAACAGAATGTATAACATCAGGGATATGCAGAGATACATAATATGCATAAAAACATATACACGTATTTTATATACATTCTAAGTACATTTAAAAAAAATGAAACAGTAAAAGCACAGCTGAGCATACTGACCCCAAATGTTGATATTCCACCCATAAAGACAAAGAACATAACCCAAAAGTGAAAAGAAAGCTATGTCCGTCAGAGCAGCGCAGAGAACATGAATGACATCAGCCAGGGGTCCGTATATTGTGGGATGGTGAGATTGTGAGATCTTTAGCCCTCTGTCCCTGAAGAAGATCTGCATTTTATTTTTTTAAACGCGTTGAGTATTCTGTCTGTCTGACAAAGCTCTGCGCTTTTCCTTACAGCTGGTTTGCATTTCTGCTCCCAATATTTGTGCTTGTTGCATATATCCCCATGTTCATGTTCATGCCACCCCCATCAAATCATTCTCTGCAGCTATTACCTTTTGTACCACCACCTCGTCCCTTTAGAACGTAAGCTCTACGAGCAGGGCCCTCCTGTACCTTTTATATTGAACTGTACTGTAATTGTGTTGTCCCCCCTATACATTGTAAAGCGCTGCGTAAACTGTTGGCGCTATATAAATCGTGTATAATAATAATAATAATGTTCATGTTGCTATATATTATCAATGTGTAATACATTTTGTATATTTTTTTACCATCAAACTGTTTGTGGCCAGGTTTAAAGTCCCAATCTGAGGAATTCATGTTTTGACTCTATGTATCAGGGATGTGGTCCACAATCATTTTAAGCAATTAGTTGTGGTAGGGGGTCTCTTTAATTTTTACGGGGGGTTCCCTAAGATCGGGAATATTTTTCAAAGGGTTCCATGATAAAAAAAAGTTTGAGAAATCTGCTCTACATGATATCTTAGAAATATTTCTTTAAATAGACTCCAGAAGATTAAAGTGTTTGTTACCCCAACATTTCATATTCCTGATATGTGCCTGCTGTACCGTGTACTTGTATGAAAAAATATCTGGTTCTCTTTGTTTTGCTTCCTTTGTGTAAAATCCCTGGTGTTCTTGCCAGTCCCTTTGCTTTCCTATTAAAAACTGACCACATTAAGCAGGAGAGCACAGCGTGGTCAGTTCTCTAGCTATTCTGGGAACTCAGCCTACTCTCCTCCAATAATCAGACTTGTCCTGACACACCTCCCCTGCACAGCCATTCACTGAAAAGGTCAATTGCTCCTCCCTCCGGCTTTTATGCAGCTGAAAACAGGGAACAGAGGGAATGTAATCAATTATAAGAAAAGGGAAAAAAGTATAAATAATGTTTTTAATATCTATACACAAATGTTTTGCCTTTCATTTCAATTTTAAACTGAATGGATTGTTTTACAAGGTGATCGTTTACAATCACTTCAACAAAATACCTTAAAAGTACATTATAGATAGGAAAATATATATGCTGCCCAGCAGTTTCATAATTTTTTTGTAATTAATACATAACTGTTATTATATGATTGATTCCTAAAAAACACAACACATTTCATTAGTCCTGATTCTGCAGTGCCATATAAGCTGTCATTCCTAGTGCATCACTTTAGTCACTTTATCAATAGATTGTCAAAAAACATCTGTTTTATATCACAACTGCCTCTAATACCTGAGCAAAGAATAGTAAATCTTTAAAGTTGCTCAACATATTTTATTGTCCCCAGAATTCTGTAATTTAATATAATATACTCAGAAATATTCCCTTGCTGCAGACCACAATCCTCCATTCTTTTTTTTTTTTAAAGCGGGGTTTCACTGCCCTAAACATTTATTTATTTTTTTTGGTACAATCACAAAGATTATGTCCTTAAAACTTATAACTTACTTGTTGCATGTTTTCAGGGTTAAAGATGTGTGTTTTCTATTGTAATATCAAGTTTTAATAGTTGTTGTAGCCGGGTCTCATCTTGCCTGTGAGCATGTGAAGCCCACAGGCATCCTCTTCCGGGATACAGTGCCGCTGCTCGACCAGCATGCACTGCGTGTTGTAATCCCGATCTGGCGCATGCGCAGTAACTTTCATTAGGAGCGCCATCAACAGCTCAGGTTGCCATCGCAACGGGTGGCATCGTCGGAAGTCCCACCCCGTTGTGATGGCAATGGAGCTGAGCCAGGCCGCCGAACTGTCTCCTGGGAACAATGACACAAGCTCCCAGGAGACAGTGCGGATAGAGGATATTACAAAATATCCGCACTAACCCCGCCCATATCCGCAATCAAAGGGTACAGGAACTAGACTACAAAAAGAGGTGCAGTAGAAAAAAAAACATTCCGTTTTTGCTTTATGACATCTATTAAATCAGCTTAATATATTCTCCTAAAATCGTGTGGAGCTCCGCTTTAAGTCATAGTGAGACTTGGAAAAACAACAGTCACTGCTAATGGACAAAGCATAAATGCATGGAGAACTGAGCGACAACATGTGGAGAGAGATTCTGTAACAATATGCCCCATGACTTACCATGCTCACATGCAGGTGCATGCTCTTTTAATTATTTTTCCCACAAGCCCTGGACATGCCCAGGGAATATAATTGCTCTTGTTGCCCAGAAAGACTGATACTTGATAAGGCAGTAGGAGCTGGCCATGACCTGCAGCCAGGAGTATGATCCCCCACTCTTCGTCCTGGTGTGCAGGCAGCTGGGTAGGAGCCTAATACAATACAGATCCTAAAGGAGACCCAGCCACTGAGGGGAGCACTGCTCAATTTGCCACTAGAATATTGCACCTCAAGTGGGGTGGCCCTGTGTCTCCAGCCACTTGCTTGTGTCACTAGCCTTAGGACTCCAGCCTTTCACCTGTATTGTCAGCTCTGAGGTCCCTGGATCTGTTCAACAGTGTTAAAAAGTCTAGTGTAGCACCCTCTAGTATGCTAGGTTTGTTATTGTAGAAGTGTTAGTGTACGAAAATTGAGTGTAGGAAAATTTTATGCAAAGCTGCACCAGATTTTGCATTCTTCAGTTTTAGTAAATCAATCCCACTGCATACACACACATGCAATATACATGTGCAAACATACATAATCAAACACTTACCTCTCTTGTCGCATGTTCAGCTTCCTGTGTCTTCACTCCAGCCAGTGACATTTGTTCCCAACTGATACAAAAGCATAGCCACAGCCCCTTCTCCTTCTTCTCTCCCGCCTCCTCTTACGGCAGGCACAGCTCCTTTTCTCAGTCCACTCTCTGACAGCCGGTACTTGCAGGGCCCAGTGTGAAAGACTTAGAGAAATTATGTCTTACATGCTGCACTTTGTTTACATCTCCAGAATAGAAATTCTGGAGGTATAAGCAATTCAGTAGTGACCTGGCAACTGGAGCAAAATTCTGGCAAGTGCCCAGCTATGCATATAAAGTTACACACTACAACAGACATCCTTGCTTTTATAAAACCATGAATGCAGTTCACATTGCTTTTATCTATTTGTACCTCTCAGCAAGGTGAAATACATTAGGGGGAGAGGGGCTTATAATCTAAGGAAGCACCAGAGCCGATGCGTCCCTGCTGCCTTTCAGGCCTGGTTAACGGAGGTGAATTCCATGATTTCATACAAGATACTGGTCTATCTCCATAGGGGCTGCATCTTGAAATATATCAAAATCTGGGATAGATGATTTGAGCAGTCTGATACCTGTGATGAGTGATAATCTGTCTATGGTCTCATGATAGGACTTGAGATTTCTCATGGTATGACTATATCTTGGAAACTAGTTCTGTGTAATGCCAGTGTGCCCCTTATGGTTGTACTAAAGTATCGCAAATTGGAAATCAGGAAGAACTCCGGACAGCCGCACACCGGGAAAATTAAAATTCATAGCTGATGAACTCTCAAATGAATATCAAATATATATGGTTACAAAGTATGTATCACATGATTAAATGATAGAAAAAAGCTGTTGCAAACAGCTGAAGTCTAGAAGAAGATCCAATTAATTCTAGACTTCAGCTGTTTGCAACAGCTTTTTTCTATCATTTAATCATGTGATACATACTTTGTAACCATATATATTTGATATTCATTTGAGAGTTTATCAGCTATGAGTAAGCACTAGACATAGTGCGAAACGCGTCAGCGCTGTACCCTCTTTTTTGTCGTGCTTTGGATTGAAGTGATTCCTGCTTTTAAATAAACCTTTTTGAATTTTAATTTTCCCGGTGTGCGGCTGTCCGGAGTTCTTCCTGATTTCCAATTTGCTGTGCTATTAGCCAGCTCCTGGGGCTCCCACACAGGAGCAGGAGCATTCGCTTAGAAGGATAGTCCTGGAGCGGTGGTTATCTGTTTCTATCAACAACAAAAATCTCTGTACTACAGTATCATTAGATTTAGTGGCAGTCCCCTCCCCATCAGTATATTAGCCCACAACAGCACCATTTTACCTCCATCTCTACTTTTGATTTTAATTGAAGCGAGATCCCTACTTCGAGATTTAAAGTGATACTACTATACTTACCTGCCCTGTGCATAGTTTTGCACAGAGCAGCCTGGATCCTTCTCTTCTTGGGTCCCTCGCTGGCGCTCCTGGCCCCTTCCTCTTGTTGAGTGCCCCCACAGTAAGCAGCTTGCTATAGGGGCACCCTGGGCCAAGCTGCAGCTCTGTGTGTCCATTCAGACATAAGCCGCGGTTCAGCCCTGCCCCCCTTTCTCTCCTCATTGGCTAACTGACTTTGATTGACAGCAGCGGGAGCCAATGGCACCACTGCTGTGTTTCAGCCAATCAGGAGGGAGAGTCCCGGGCAACCGAGGCAGACCTGCATATCGCTGGTTCGAGATGGAGCTCAAGTAAGTGTTAGGTGGTCTGAGGGGAGCTGCTGCTGCACACAGAAGGTTTTTTATCTTAATGCATAGAGATAAAAAAAAAAAACTTTTGCCTTTACAACTACTTTAAGGTTTGGGATACTAGTATTACCACTGTATCTATCCCAAAGTGCTTTACCTGAGAATTTTGTATACATATACAGGAATACCCCACTTTTAAGTACACAATGGGGTTTATTTACTAAAGCTGAAAAGTGCAAAATCAGGCTCACTTCTGCATAGAAACCAATGAGCTTCTAACCCCAGCTTGTTCAATTAAGCTTTGGTAATAAAACCTGGATGCTGATTGGTTTCTATGCAGAAGTGAGCCTGGTTTTGCACTTTCCAGCTTTAGTAAATATACCCCATTGTGTACTTAAACGTGGGGTATGCCTATCATTTATATACCCTCATTTTCCCTTTTTATTGTTTGTAATGTGACATGCCTTTGTACATTGTATACAATACTTGCAAATAAACTTGGTTTATTAGGGAGGGGGGGGGGGGGGCGGAAAACCAAAGCCTAGACAGGATAGCAAGAAGAAATTTATGGGTGACCCAACCCTGATTAAGAGTTTTAGTTTGTGAATAAATCATGATTGTCAAATAAAAACACATTTAACAAATGAGAAAACAGAAGGAAACAATACTTACAACATATTTTCCAAATTAATAGAAACATTTTAAGATATATTAACAGATTCCCTGATCTGATAATGATGTATCTCATGGATGTTAAGCAACGTATGTATAAGTAATTTACTCTTACATTTATGTGCTTGGTTGAGATTTTATGTTTTATCCATTCACTCTTCCTCCTCTTTTTTGTAAAGCTTTGATTTAAAGCCAGACGATTTGGCAACCTAATCCTAGGTTATTAAAGGTGTTCATGCCAAGATTTCTAGATCGTATGCCAGTACAATTATCATGTTTTAAATTGAATGTCTTTGTAAGGGACTTTAAGTAAGGCAGCAGGGACATGTGAAAAAAGATAGGTGGCAATTTTCTTTTCCTTTTTTAACAACATTTTTACCAACAATTAAAATACCGTTGACTTTATAATAAAGTCCTCCATAGAATTGCAATTATTAAAGCCCAACTCCAGGAAATGTGAAAGTTTTGCTGTGCCTGCACTGCAAGGTTTTAGTGCTTGTTTAGTCTAGGGGAGAGTTAAATAACTTTTACTTACCTGATTCTCCGCGCTTCCAGCAGGTGGCACTCCCACATGCTCTGGCGGTGGACTGTCCCTCATCATCATCACATCCAATGCACGGTAATGGACTCTGCATTGATCTTGGTGACATCAGGACATTAGACCCTTGGAGTGTATGAGAAGATGTTGCAGGGACTGGTGTAGCAGTACAGAGGAGCAGAGGTTCAGGTAAGTAAATTTACTTTAACCAGTCCCCTAGACCTAAATGAGCAATTAACCTTACAATATGGGTTGCAGACACATTGAAAGGGATAATTTTCAAGTTTCCTAGAGTTGGGCTTTAAATTCCCCAACAATTTTCTCTATTTTATGTCTGATTGATTTTTAATCCTGTCTACCTGTGAGTGTGTGTACTTGATGAATGAAGGCCTCTGCCAAATAATTTTCCTGTTTTGTTGTCATGTTTTTAGAAAACTTTGGGCTTGATTTACTAAAGAATATTTGCGGACATTTCCGTGCATTGATGTGTCAACAAACCAACCCAATAACTTGCTCGCCGTATTTACTAAGCGCATGGAGACAGAATTTATTTTGCACATCAGGTAGAGTGAACATACAGAAAATTCTATAGCAAATGTCTATAACCACTGTACGCTTCAGCAAAGTGGTGGCATACCTAAAAAACATTAGATAGTCTTAAGTTTTTTGGGGCAATATAACTTTTAGTGCACATTTCAAACCAGGAACAATTCTTTGTGTAGGACAATGCTGCACAAGTGCAGGAGTGCAACCTTTTGGCACCTACACAATTCCATATGCCGCTACTGGTTTATTGATATATTAGAGAGCTGATTCTTCCTAAGAAAAAAACACCTTCTCAAATCGCTCAACTTTGACAATGAGAGACAAAGGAGCAAAGTTATTTTGAAACCAAAATTTTGGTAAATATGGAAATAGTAAACTACCCAAGTTGTGTTGTCTCTCAAGCATATAAAGGATCTGTTTTATCACATTTTGGGGTTGTGTTCAATATGTGCAAAGAAAGATCACACAAATACTTACAAGTATAACATTTATTAAAAGTAATGACAGATAAAGTTAAAGAAAATATGACAAGAATACTTAACTAAAGATACTGTTTCGCCATTGAGTTCCCCATAAAGTCATGGCCAGGTAATCAGATCAGACACATGCATGTTGCATGACACAGCTCTGGATACAAGACTAAATGTTTCAAATGATAACTGTAGTATTTAGACTTGTATAAAAGGAATAGACAACACCCAAGCTGACTTCGTTTGCAATATGATCCATCAAGGACTTGGTCAGTTTACTATTACACATTCATAATAGATGAGTCATTCAAGGTAACCAGAATAGCCAGGATATTAGAGACTTTATTCAATATTTGTGAGGCCAACATTAATAAGGAATATGAAATATGCAATTCCCTGATCAGGATCTAAATCAGTACCTGAAATAAGGCAAATCAAATATAAAATAAATAAACTAATGATAAATAATTAAATCAGACAATGAAAAATATAAATTTGCCCAATTATTTATTCAGATGCTGTGGATGACATTGGTACTTAATGTGTGAGTTTCAAATACTCATATAAACAAGTGCAATGTCATTAATACTTCATCAATTATGGAAATGTCCCTATTGTTCTTATCTTTGTACCTGGAAATCCTACTTGATCCTTTATTAATGTTATCACAAGTAGGGATGAGCCGAACACCCCCGGGTTCGGTTCGAACCAGAACCTTCGAACGGACCGAAAGTTCGCGCGAATTTTCGAACCCTATACGTTATAATGGACGCGAACGTTCGAAATCAAAAGTGCTAATTACAACGGCCAATATGCATGTTAATGTCATAAAACAGGTTTGGGGACCCGGGTCCTGCCCCAGGGGACATATATCAATGCAAAAAGAACTTTTAAAAACTAACGTTTTTTCGGGAGCAGTCATTTTAATGATGCATAAAGTGAAAAAAAAAAAGTGAAATTTTCCTTTAAATATGGTACCTGGGGGGTGTCTAAAGTATGCCTGTGAAGTGGCATGTGTTTCCCGTGTTTAGAACTGTCCTTGCACAAAATGACATTTGTAAAGGAAAAAAAGAAGCCATTTAAAACCACTTGCGGCTTTAGGTTTGTTCTTAAGTAGAATCTGAACAGGTACATTATGAAGTGTAGCTCCATCCCAAAAAAATCTATTTTTAAGCTTTTTGGAGAACATAGGGAGGGGTTATCACCCCTGTAACATTTGCTGTCTTTGCACATCTGTTCAGAACATGTCACCTCACTTTCCGTCCCAATGACAAATGTTTTTGGAAAAGTGGGGTTTTAATTGAAACAAGGATTGGTGATAAAGTATCAGTAGAGAGGAGATACCTTTTTCCCAAATTAAATCTAACAGGATAGAATTTCCCTTCCTAGGGGTAGATTTCCTCTCACTTCCTGTTTTCTCTTTCCATTTGCAAGTAGGAGTCGTTTGTAAGTTGGATGTTTGAAAGTAGGGGCCTGGCGTATATACTCTGCAGAAATTTGCCCTATTAGATGTTGGTGTAGCCACAAGACTGGTGGGCACAGGAATGGGCCCTGCTATGAGTTAATAGATCAAGATTTGTAATTGCATGCACCTGTTGAACAGGGCAGAAAAATTGGGGGTGGTGGTGGTGGTGGACGGTGTTGCCACAAGACTGTAAGCTCTCACAGTTACTCTTGGTGGGCGCAGGAATGGGCCCTGCTGTGAGTTATTAGATCAAGATTTGTAATTGCAAGCACCTGATGAACAGGGCAGAAAAATTGGGCCTTTGGCGGTGGTGGTGGACGGTGTTGCCACAAGACTGTAGGCCCTCATAGTTACTCTTGGTGGGCGCAGGAATGGGCCCTGCTGTGAGTTATTAGATCAAGATTTGTAATTGCAAGCACCTGATGAACAGGGCAGAAAAATTGGGCCTTTGGCGGTGGTGGTGGACGGTGTTGCCACAAGACTGTAGGCCCTCACAGTTACTCTTGGTGGGCGCAGGAATGGGCCCTGTTGTGAGTTATTAGATCAAGATTTGTAATTGCAAGCACCTGATGAACAGGGCAGAAAAATTGGGCCTTTGGCGGTGGTGGTGGACGGTGTTGCCACAAGACTGCAGGCCCTCATAGTTACTCTTGGTGGGCGCAGGAATGGGCCCTGCTGTGAACTATTAGATCAAGATTTGTAATTACCCGCCCCTGTTAAACAGGGGCTGAAAAATTGTGCCTTAGGCACTGGTGCTGGTGCCACAACACTGCAACCCCTCACAGAGACTGTACTTGGAGCACAGCAGTCACACGTGTTGCGAAGCATTTTTTTAAAAAATTGGAAGTACACGCCCCTGTTAAACAGGGGCTGACAAATTGTGCCTTAGGCACTGGTGCTGGTGCCACAACACTGCAACCCGGCCCTCACAGATACTGTACTTGGAGCACAGCAGTCACACGTTTAGCGAAGCATTTTTTTTAAAAATTGTAAGTACCCGCCCCTGTTAAACAGGGGCTGAAAAATTGTGCCTTAGGCACTGGTGCTGGTGCCACAACACTGCAACCCGGCCCTCACAGATACTGTACTTGGAGCACAGCAGTCACACGTGTTGCGAAGCATTTTTTTAAAAAATTGTAAGTACCCGCCCCTGTTAAACAGGGGCTGAAAAATTGTGCCTTAGGCACTGGTGCTGGTGCCACAACACTGCAACCCGGCCCTCACAGATACTGTACTTGGAGCACAGCAGTCACACGTGTTGCGAAGCATTTTTTTAAAAAATTGTAAGTACCCGCCCCTGTTAAACAGGGGCTGAAAAATTGTGCCTTAGGCACTGGTGCTGGTGCCACAACACTGCAACCCGGCCCTCACAGATACTGTACTTGGAGCACAGCAGTCACACGTGTTGCGAAGCATTTTTTTAAAAAATTGTAAGTACCCGCCCCTGTTAAACAGGGGCTGAAAAATTGTGCCTTAGGCACTGGTGCTGGTGCCACAACACTGCAACCCGGCCCTCACAGATACTGTACTTGGAGCACAGCAGTCACACGTGTTGCGAAGCATTTTTTTTAAAAAATTGTAAGTACCCGCCCCTGTTAAACAGGGGCTGAAAAATTGTGCCTTAGGCACTGGTGCTGGTGCCACAACACTGCAACCCCTCACAGAGACTGCACTTGGAGCACAGCAGTCACACGTGTTGCGAAGCATTTTTTTTAAAAAATTGGAAGTACACGCCCCTGTTAAACAGGGGCTGAAAAATTGTGCCTTAGGCACTGGTGTGGTGGCATGGATCATTGAGGAGGAGGAAGAGGATAGTCAGTGAACATAAGAGGACAGTCACTCAGCATCAGCATAGGCAGTCTTGAAGGGATGTGACATTAAAAATTATTCGGTTATATCCGCCTCAGGTGCCTGGTAGCTGGTGGTGATCCAAGACTGATTCATTTTGATGAATGTCAGTCGATCAACCGAGGCGGTGGACAGGCGCACCCTATGATCAGTCACAAATCCTCCAGCAGCACTGAATGTGCGTTCGGAAAGAACGCTGGAGGCAGGACAGGCCAGTAGCTCAATTGCATACTGTGCAAGCTCTGGCCAGTGATCCATCCTCAGGACCCAGTAAGCCAGAGGATTTTCGGTGGGAAAGGTGTCCAAGTCTGACCTTGCCCCAAGGTATTCCTGCACCATGTATATCAGACGCTGGCGATGGTTGCTGGAACCGATCATACCTTGGGGCTGCGGACTAAAAAATTGTCTGAACGCATCGGTCAGACGTCCACCTTCCCCACCGCTCCTTCTGCCACTGACCGAAGCCTCAGCAACTCGTCGCCCAGGACCAGGAGTTTGTAGCCTCCCAGTTTCTGGGAACGCGTTGCACAGACCTTTCTGCAAGGCCTCCCTGAGATGTCTCATCCTCTGCTCCCTCTGCGACGGCAAGATAAGGTCCGCAACCTTACCCTTGTACCGCGGATCAAGGAGAGTGGCCAGCCAGTAATGGTCCCTCTCCTTGATCCGAAGAACACGAGGATCCTTCCGCAGGCTTTGCAGGATCAGGGAGGCCATGCAGCGTAGGTTAGCTGAGGCATTCGGTCCGGAGTCTTCTGGGTCACTGAGGATGACATGATCGCCAGCCACCTCCTCCCAGCCACGTACAAGTCCACTGGTTTGTTGGGACTGTACATCATCCCTAAAAGACTGCTGCTGCTGATGCTGAGTGCCAGGCTCCACCTCCATGCTCACACAATCCCTCCTCCTCCTCCTCCTCCTCCTCATCCTCTTCCTGTGTGATGGGTGGGACAGAAGGAACACTGTCCGGATAAAGGGGGCCTTGAGAGGCAAGGAAGTCCTCCTCTTCCTGCCTCTGTTCTGCCTCAAGTGCCCTGTCCATTATCCCACGCAGCGTATGCTCCAACAGGTGGACAAGAGGGACAGTGTCACTGATGCATGCACTGTCACTGCTCACCATCCTCGTGGCCTCCTCAAATGGTGAGAGGACAGTGCATGCATCCCTGATCATGCTCCACTGACGTGGGGAAAAAAAACCAAGCTCCCCTGACCTGGTGCCGTAGTCGCAAAGGTACTCATTGATGGCCCTCTGCTGCGTGTGCAGTCGCTGCAGCATGGCCAACGTTGAGTTCCACCTGGTGGGCATGTCACATATTAGGCGGTTCTTGGGCAGGTTCAGCTCCTTTTGCAGCTCAGTCAGCCGAGCACTGGCATTATAAGATCGGCGGAAATGCACACAGACTTTCCTGGCCTGCCTCAGGACATCCTGTAAGCCTGGGAACCTGCCCAAGAACCGCTGCACCACCAGGTTGAGGACGTGAGCCATGCAGGGCACATGGGTGAGCTGCCCCTGTCGCAGGGCGGAGAGGAGGTTGGTGCCATTGTCAGAAACGACCATTCCTGGCTTAAGCTGACGTGGCGTCAACCACCTCTCGGCCTGCCCCTGCAGAGCTGCCAGAACCTCTGGCCCAGTGTGGCTCCTGTCCCCCAAACACACCAGCGCAAGCACGGCATGGCATCTTTTTGCCTGCGTACTTGCGTAGCCCCTTGTACGCCTACGGAGCACCGCTGGTTCCAAGGACAGAGCACTGGAGGAAGAAGAAGAGGAGGGGGTGGAGGAGAGAGGTGTGTCACAACCAGTAGCAGTAGTAGCGTTTTGGAGGCGTGGTGGCGGAACAACCTCCAACACTACTGCACCTTGTCCTGCATCCCTCCCAGCTGCCAATAGAGTGACCCAATGGGCCGTGAAAGAAAGGTACCGTCCCTGTCCATGCCTGCTGGACCATGAGTCAGCGGTAATATGCACCTTACCGCTGACCGCCCTGTCCAGCGAGGCATGGACATTGCCCTCCACATGCCGGTAGAGAGACGGAATCGCCTTCCGCGAGAAAAAGTGGCGTTTGGGAACCTGCCACTGAGGAACCGCACATTGAACAAACTCACGGAAGGGGGCCGAGTCTACCAACTGAAAAGGCAGCAGTTGAAGTGCTAGCAATTTAGCAAGGCTAGCATTCAACCGCTGGGCATGTGGATGGCTGGGAGTGTACTTCTTTCTACGGTCCAGCAGCTGGGGCAGGGAAATTTGCCTGCTGCAATCGGACGTCGGTGTACTGCAAGTACTTGGTTGTGACACACCTAATTCTACACCTTCAGTCCTCTCAGAGCAGCTTTCAGAGAGGACTGAAGGTGTAGTGGGGATGGAGATCCCAGCTGAGGAGGAGCAAGGAGAGGTCCGCTTAGTTCTTTGGTGTGGGTCTTTTATGTGTGCCTGCCAACGAGCTGCATGGCAGGTCGCCATATGTCTGGTCATGCTTGTCGTGCCCAAGCGGCTGATGTTTTGGCCACGCGAGATACGCTTGAGACAAATATTGCAAATAGCAGTGGTGCGATCTGCTGCACTCGTCTCAAAAAAGGCCCACACCAAAGAACTTTTCTGATAACGTGCAGAGGCAGCGCCCTGCACAGGCGGAGCTCTGCGGTGTTGTACAGTTGCTGTGCTGGCCTCTACCTGGCCTCCAGGGGGCATCCTGCCTCGTTGGACATGTGACGCCGCATCCTCCTCCTCCTCGTCCTCCTCCTCATCCTCTCTCCCTTGAGGCACCCACGTGGAGTCAGTGACCTCATCATCCCCTCCCTCTTCACCACTAGAGCAAACCTGGCAGTAAGCTGCAGCTGGTGGAACAGTACTGCCAGATTCCTCAAGCTGGGTATCGTCATCCGAGCCTTCGAATCGTTGGGCATCCTCCTGGAGCATGTACCCAACACTGTGCTCAAAGAGTTCGGGGGACTCCTCAGGAGGACATGGTGGGTCTAGGGAAGGGGTGGCTGATGATGCTCTGTCAGTACCCTGAGCCTGGGTGAGAGAGGATGAGGAGGATGAGGAGGGCTTGGTCATCCATTCTACCAAGCCTTCAGCATGATGCGGCTCCACATGTCCAGCTGCCGAAAACAAAGACGCGCGTGTCCCATGGCCACGTGCTGATGACGATGCACGACCACGTCCACGGCCACGTCCACTAGAAACAGAGCCTGCCTGCCCTGTGTTCTTGGCTCTGCACGCTCTGCCTCCCCTTGGCGGTCTTCCAGCCATTGTAGTCGGTAGTCCTGTGGGTGCTGCTGAGAAGAATATATAGGAGCTCTGTGTGATGCCACTAACACACTAGAAGTCCTATGGGTGCTTCTGCAAAGAAAATAGAGGAGCTCTGTGTGATGCCACTAACACACTAGAAGTCCTGTGGGTGCTGCTGAGAAGAATATATAGGAGCTCTGTGTGATGCCACTAACACACTAGAAGTCCTATGGGTGCTTCTGCAAAGAAAATAGAGGAGCTCTGTGTGATGCCACTAACACACTAGAAGTCCTGTGGGTGCTTCTGCAAAGAAAATAGAGGAGCTCTGTGTGATGCCACTAACACACTAGAAGTCCTGTGGGTGCTTCTGCAAAGAAAATAGAGGAGCTCTGTGTGATGCCACTAACACACTAGAAGTCCTGTGGGTGCTTCTGCAAAGAAAATAGAGGAGCTCTGTGTGATGCCACTAACACACTAGAAGTCCTGTGGGTGCTTATGCAAAGAAAATAGAGGAGCTCTGTGTGATGCCACTAACACACTAGAAGTCCTGTGGGTGCTTATGCAAAGAAAATAGAGGAGCTCTGTGTGATGCCACTAACACACTAGAAGTCCTGTGGGTGCTGCTGAGAAGAATATATAGGAGCTCTGTGTGATGCCACTAACACACTAGAAGTCCTATGGGTGCTTCTGCAAAGAAAATAGAGGAGCTCTGTGTGATGCCACTAACACACTAGAAGTCCTGTGGGTGCTTATGCAAAGAAAATAGAGGAGCTCTGTGTGATGCCACTAACACACTAGAAGTCCTGTGGGTGCTGCTGAGAAGAATATATAGGAGCTCTGTGTGATGCCACTAACACACTAGAAGTCCTGTGGGTGCTTATGCAAAGAAAATAGAGGAGCTCTGTGTGATGCCACTAACACACTAGAAGTCCTGTGGGTGCTGCTGAGAAGAATATATAGGAGCTCTGTGTGATGCCACTAACACACTAGAAGTCCTATGGGTGCTTCTGCTAAGAAAATAGAGGAGCTCTGTGTGATGCCACTAACACACTAGAAGTCCTGTGGGTGCTTCTGCAAAGAAAATAGAGGAGCTCTGTGTGATGCCACTAACACACTAGAAGTCCTGTGGGTGCTGCTGAGAAGAATATATAGGAGCTCTGTGTGATGCCACTAACACACTAGAAGTCCTATGGGTGCTTCTGCAAAGAAAATAGAGGAGCTCTGTGTGATGCCACTAACACACTAGAAGTCCTGTGGGTGCTTATGCAAAGAAAATAGAGGAGCTCTGTGTGATGCCACTAACACACTAGAAGTCCTGTGGGTGCTGCTGAGAAGAATATATAGGAGCTCTGTGTGATGCCACTAACACACTAGAAGTCCTATGGGTGCTTCTGCTAAGAAAATAGAGGAGCTCTGTGTGATGCCACTAACACACTAGAAGTCCTGTGGGTGCTTCTGCAAAGAAAATAGAGGAGCTCTGTGTGATGCCACTAACACACTAGAAGTCCTGTGGGTGCTTCTGCAAAGAAAATAGAGGAGCTCTGTGTGATTCCACTAACACACTAGAAGTCCTGTGGGTGCTTCTGCAAAGAAAATAGAGGAGCTCTGTGTGATGCCACTAACACACTAGAAGTCCTGTGGGTGCTGCTGAGAAGAATATATAGGAGCTCTGTGTGATGCCACTAACACACTAGAAGTCCTATGGGTGCTTCTGCTAAGAAAATAGAGGAGCTCTGTGTGATGCCACTAACACACTAGAAGTCCTGTGGGTGCTTCTGCAAAGAAAATAGAGGAGCTCTGTGTGATGCCACTAACACACTAGAAGTCCTGTGGGTGCTTCTGCAAAGAAAATAGAGGAGCTCTGTGTGATGCCACTAACACACTAGAAGTCCTGTGGGTGCTTCTGCAAAGAAAATAGAGGAGCTCTGTGTGATGCCACTAACACACTAGAAGTCCTGTGGGTGCTTCTGCAAAGAAAATAGAGGAGCTCTGTGTGATGCCACTAACACACTAGAAGTCCTGTGGGTGCTGCTGAGAAGAATATATAGGAGCTCTGTGTGATGCCACTAACACACTAGAAGTCCTATGGGTGCTTCTGCAAAGAAAATAGAGGAGCTCTGTGTGATGGGACTAACACACTTCAAGTCCTATAGGTGCTTCTGGGAAGAAAATAAAGGTCTGTGTGATGGGACTAACACACTTCAAGTCCTATAGTTGCTTCTGGGAACAAAATATAGGATCTCTGTGTGATGGGACTAACACACTTCAAGTCCTATAGGTGCTTCTGGGAACAAAATATAGCTCTGTGTGTGTGATGGGACTAACACACTTCAAGTCCTATAGGTGCTTCTGGGAACAAAATATAGCTCTGTGTGTGTGATGGGACTAACACACTTCAAGTCCTATAGGTGCTTCTGGGAACAAAATATAGCTCTGTGTGTGTGATGGGACTAACACACTTCAAGTCCTATAGGTGCTTCTGGGAACAAAATATAGCTCTGTGTGTGTGATGGGACTAACACACTTCAAGTCCTATAGGTGCTTCTGGGAACAAAATATAGCTCTGTGTGTGTGATGGGACTAACACACTTCAAGTCCTATAGGTGCTTCTGGGAACAAAATATAGCTCTGTGTGTGTGATGGGACTAACACACTTCAAGTCCTATAGGTGCTTCTGGGAACAAAATATAGCTCTGTGTGTGTGATGGGACTAACACACTTCAAGTCCTATAGGTGCTTCTGGGAACAAAATATAGCTCTGTGTGTGTGATGGGACTAACACACTTCAAGTCCTATAGGTGCTTCTGGGAACAAAATATAGCTCTGTGTGTGTGATGGGACTAACACACTTCAAGTCCTATAGGTTCTTCTGGGAACAAAATATAGCTCTGTGTGTGTGATGGGACTAACACACTTCAAGTCCTATAGGTGCTTCTGGGAACAAAATATAGCTCTGTGTGTGTGATGGGACTAACACACTTCAAGTCCTATAGGTGCTTCTGGGAACAAAATATAGCTCTGTGTGTGTGATGGGACTAACACACTTCAAGTCCTATAGGTGCTTCTGGGAAGGAAATAAAGGTCTGTGTGATGGGACTAACACACTTCAAGTCCTATAGGTGCTTCTGGGAACAAAATATAGCTCTGTGTGTGTGATGGGACTAACACACTTCAAGTCCTATAGGTGCTTCTGGGAACAAAATATAGCTCTGTGTGTGTGATGGGACTAACACACTTCAAGTCCTATAGGTGCTTCTGGGAAGGAAATAAAGGTCTGTGTGATGGGACTAACACACTTCAAGTCCTATAGGTGCTTCTGGGAACAAAATATAGCTCTGTGTGTGTGATGGGACTAACACACTTCAAGTCCTATAGGTGCTTCTGGGAACAAAATATAGCTCTGTGTGTGTGATGGGACTAACACACTTCAAGTCCTATAGGTGCTTCTGGGAACAAAATATAGCTCTGTGTGTGTGATGGGACTAACACACTTCAAGTCCTATAGGTGCTTCTGGGAACAAAATATAGCTCTGTGTGTGTGATGGGACTAACACACTTCAAGTCCTATAGGTGCTTCTGGGAACAAAATATAGCTCTGTGTGTGTGATGGGACTAACACACTTCAAGTCCTATAGGTGCTTCTGGGAACAAAATATAGCTCTGTGTGTGTGATGGGACTAACACATTTCAAGTCCTATAGGTGCTTCTGGGAACAAAATATAGCTCTGTGTGTGTGATGGGACTAACACACTTCAAGTCCTATAGGTGCTTCTGGGAACAAAATATAGCTCTGTGTGTGTGATGGGACTAACACACTTCAAGTCCTATAGGTGCCTCTGGGAACAAAATATA
Source organism: Lithobates sylvaticus (assembly GCA_028564925.1). Taxonomy (NCBI): domain Eukaryota; kingdom Metazoa; phylum Chordata; class Amphibia; order Anura; family Ranidae; genus Lithobates; species Lithobates sylvaticus. The sequence goes on from CM053028.1 coordinate 164,707,919, forward strand.
GCTCTGTGTGTGTGATGGGACTAACACACTTCAAGTCCTATAGGTGCTTCTGGGAAGAAAATATAGCTCTGTGTGTGTGATGGGACTAACACACTTCAAGTCCTATAGGTGCTTCTGGGAACAAAATATAGCTCTGTCTGTGTGATGGGACTAACACACTTCAAGTCCTATAGGTGCTTCTGGGAAGGAAATAAAGGTCTGTGTGATGGGACTAACACACTTCAAGTCCTATAGGTGCTTCTGGGAACAAAATATAGCTCTGTGTGTGTGATGGGACTAACACACTTCAAGTCCTATAGGTGCTTCTGGGAACAAAATATAGCTCTGTGTGTGTGATGGGACTAACACACTTCAAGTCCTATAGGTGCTTCTGGGAACAAAATATAGCTCTGTGTGTGTGATGGGACTAACACACTTCAAGTCCTATAGGTGCTTCTGGGAACAAAATATAGCTCTGTGTGTGTGATGGGACTAACACACTTCAAGTCCTATAGGTGCCTCTGGGAACAAAATATAGCTCTGTGTGTGTGATGGGACTAACACACTTCAAGTCCTATAGGTGCTTCTGGGAAGAAAATATAGCTCTGTGTGTGTGATGGGACTAACACACTTCAAGTCCTATAGGTGCTTCTGGGAACAAAAATATAGCTCTGTGTGTGTGATGGGACTAACACACTTCAAGTCCTATAGGTGCTTCTGGGAAGGAAATAAAGGTCTGTGTGATGGGACTAACACACTTCAAGTCCTATAGGTGCTTCTGGGAACAAAATATAGCTCTGTGTGTGTGATGGGACTAACACACTTCAAGTCCTATAGGTGCTTCTGGGAACAAAATATAGCTCTGTGTGTGTGATGGGACTAACACACTTCAAGTCCTATAGGTGCTTCTGGGAACAAAATATAGCTCTGTGTGTGTGATGGGACTAACACACTTCAAGTCCTATAGGTGCTTCTGGGAACAAAATATAGCTCTGTGTGTGTGATGGGACTAACACACTTCAAGTCCTATAGGTGCTTCTGGGAACAAAATATAGCTCTGTGTGTGTGATGGGACTAACACACTTCAAGTCCTATAGGTGCTTCTGGGAACAAAATATAGCTCTGTGTGTGTGATGGGACTAACACACTTCAAGTCCTATAGGTGCTTCTGGGAACAAAATATAGCTCTGTGTGTGTGATGGGACTAACACACTTCAAGTCCTATAGGTGCTTCTGGGAACAAAATATAGCTCTGTGTGTGTGATGGGACTAACACACTTCAAGTCCTATAGGTGCCTCTGGGAACAAAATATAGCTCTGTGTGTGTGATGGGACTAACACACTTCAAGTCCTATAGGTGCTTCTGGGAAGAAAATATAGCTCTGTGTGTGTGATGGGACTAACACACTTCAAGTCCTATAGGTGCTTCTGGGAACAAAATATAGCTCTGTGTGTGTGATGGGACTAACACACTTCAAGTCCTATAGGTGCTTCTGGGAACAAAATATAGCTCTGTGTGTGTGATGGGACTAACACACTTCAAGTCCTATAGGTGCTTCTGGGAACAAAATATATCTCTGTGTGTGTGATGGGACTAACACACTTCAAGTCCTATAGGTGCTTCTGGGAACAAAATATAGCTCTGTGTGTGTGATAGGACTAACACACTTCAAGTCCTATAGGTGCTTCTGGGAAGAAAATATAGCTCTGTGTGTGTGATGGGACTAACACACTTCAAGTCCTATAGGTGCTTCTGGGAACAAAATATAGCTCTGTGTGTGTGATGGGACTAACACACTACAAGTCCTATAGGTGCTTCTGGGAACAAAATATAGGAGCTCTGCCTGCCTGCCACGAACACACTACAAGTCCTATAGGTGCTTCTGGGAACAAAATATAGGAGCTCTGCCTGCCTGCCACGAACACACTACAAGTCCTATAGGTGCTTCTGGTAACAAAATATAGGAGCTCTGCCTGCCTGCCACGAACACACTACAAGTCCTATAGGTGCTTCTGGTAACAAAATATAGGAGCTCTGCCTGCCTGCCTGCCACGAACACACTACAAGTCCTATAGGTGCTTCTGGTAACAAAATATAGGAGCTCTGCCTGCCTGCCACGAACACACTACAAGTCCTATAGGTGCTTCTGGTAACAAAATATAGGAGCTCTGCCTGCCTGCCACGAACACACTACAAGCCCCTCTTTCTCAATCAATCTTTGTAACTGAATCTATCTAACTCAATCTCTGTAAGTGAATCTCTCTACCTAACTAAATCCAGCAGAGTGTCACAGAATCAGCCTGCTCAATCTGCGCCGGAACAGCATGTGACCGGCGCAGACGGTGTGGCGGCCTTTTATAGGGGGGGGGCGTGTACTACAGCCCCTGAGCTGTAATTGGCTACAGGCGTCCTGCCTGTAGCCAATTATGGCTCTTCGAGTTTCCGGGGCTGTGATTGGCCAAGCATGCGGGGTCACAGTGCATGCTTGGCCAATCATCAGCCAGCAATGCACTGCGCCGGCCGCGCCGGCCGCAATGCATTGCGGGGCCGCTCGCATCACACGAACGTGATGCGAGCGGCCAAAATAGTTCTGGGCTCGCCGAGCGAGCGAACGCCCGGTGCTCGATGCGAACGTGGGTTTGCATCGAGCACCGGGCCCATCCCTAATCACAAGCAATGAATTTACACATAATAATGATTTTTTTTGTATGTCATACTAATGTGATAGCCTTTGAGTCAGAAGGCTTTGTCTATTTTATTTTGTGGTACATTCCTGGAGATGCACAAATTACATAAAAATTATGTTGGGAAAAAAAATGTACAATACAGGGTAGGTTACAAATGTAGAAACCTCTGAAAGGAAAAATGTGTTTGAATAGCAGACTAAAAGTAGGATTAGCTTTCTTAGTATTTAATACTTGGTAAAAAAAAAGACAAAAAATGGTCAGTAATTGTCAGCCAACACTTTTAGCATTTTGTGACTCATCTAAAGAAATTTTTCTTGTGAGATCAAACAGAATGCCTGTCTGTCACTAAATTATTATTGATGTCATGTATGAAGCCAGCCATACACCTTTACTTTCTGGTGCATTGCATTCACACATGTTATGTAAAGGCAGCCCATTCTTTTACATACCAACATACCAGAACAGACACAAAAGCACCTGCCCCTTTTTTCAGTGAAGTGCACAGCAATGCATGGTAGTGCATTAGGCCCCTTTCACACTGGGGCGGTGATCCGCGGTGACGGTAAAGCAGCGCTATATTTAGCGCTGCTTTACCGTCGTTTTCACCGCGGTTTTCGGCCGCTCGCGGTGCGGTTTTACCCCCCGCGAGCGGCCGAAAAAGGGTTAAACACCCCCCGCAGAGCGCCGCCGTAGCCGCGGTATTGCCGCGGTAACCGCGGTATTGCCGCGGTTTTACGGCGGTCTCCCATTGTAATCAATGGGAAGGAGCGGTATAGGAGCGGTGAACACACCGCTCCTATCCCGCTCCAAAGATGCTGCTAGCAGGACTTTTTTTGTCATCCTGCTAGCGCACCGCTCCAGTGTGAAAGCCCGCCGGCTTTCACACTGGAGTGAATGGGGCAGGATTTTTTCATGCGGTGAACAGGCGCTATTTTTAGCGCCGCACCGCATGAAAAACGCCCCAGTGTGAAAGGGGCCTTACAGTGCGTTGGAGTGTACCGCAATGCAGGTGAATTGCCCTAATACATTGGGGTGCTGTTGAAAATGAATAGCACTGCAACTCACTTTTACATTAAAGGCCCTTTATGTGCCTTGTGGCAAAGCATAGGTGTCTCAGTACCCTTAGTGTGAACTTTCTTGTCACCAGTAATAGACCCTACTACTATCAAAATCTGTACTCCAAAGTTCTGTGCTATTCTTAAAGTGATACTAAAGTCTGGTAAAAAAAAAAAAAAAACTTGTTTTACATACCTCCTATGTGCAGTTGATTTTGCACAGGGCAGTATGTATCCTCCTCTTCTTGGGTCCCTCTTTGATTCTCCTGGCCCCACCCCCCTCCTGTTGAGTGCCCCCACAGCAAGCAGCTTGCTATGGGGGCACCCAAGTTGAGCTGGAGATCTGTGTGTCCATTCAGACACGGAACTGCCATTAGGCCCCGCTCCCTCTCTCGCGTGATTTGTTAACTGACTTTGATTGACAGCCACAGGAGCCAATGGCTGCTATGTCTCAGCCTAACAGGTAGGAGAGTCCCGGACGGCTGAGGAATTTGTAGACATCGCTGAACAGTTCAGTGGTTCGGGAAAGCAGACCCTCTGGAGCACCAACACGGATCACACTCGGAGCTAGAGCATGAGATTCACCAGGGTGCGGAGTCTAAGAGCCAGCAGGTGTTCACCAGAGCCCCTAGTGGTGGGGATGGACTTCGCTGCCACTGGCTTCAGGTCGCGGCCCCCAGGGTCTCCCAGCTCACGCTCATGGTAGGCTACTGGAGGATAGAGAAGAAGCAGCAGACCGGGACAACAAGGGATAGTCAGGAGATAAGCCAAAAGGTTGGGGCAACTAGCAGACAGGGATAGTCAAAGAACACTCCAAAGGTCAGGGTATGAAGCAGACAAGTATAGTCAAGAACAAGCCAACGACGGTAAACCGAATCAGACGTAGAGCACGCGGCAAGAAGCACACAGTATTGATCAGCGAGGCTGGCTTGCAGTGCACAGGTTAATATAGTGTTCACAGGTTATAGTGTTAGAGGCTGGGATGGAGCCACACTTGAGGGAAAATTACTTAAGCAGATAGGTGTGAGAGTGCAGGCCCTAAGGCTGATACACAACCAGACAGATAGGGCATGAAAGTATTACTGCAGATTTATGACAACTTGTATACCTCCAAAATGGAGGATATAGAAAATAGACTACGTAGGAACAACGTGAGAATTGTGGGACTCCCTGAGCGATGTGAGGGATCTAACCTTACAGGATTCATGGAAAATGGTTTCTAGAAATTTTTGGAAAATAATATTTTTCATAATTTTTTGCTATAGAGAGGGCGCAAAGAATCCCCTATAGGGTGCCACTGAGGTCAGCCTAGGCCTTTCCTGGTTAAGATGCTCTTTTATAAGGACTAGGGATGAGCCCGGTGTTCGATTCGAACCCATGTCCGAATCGAACATCAGCCGTTCGTCGAAACCAGAACTTTGTGGGCCGTTCGCATCAAATTCGTGTGATACGAACGCCCCACAATGCACTGCGCCATTCACAGTGCATTGCTGGCTGATGATTGGCCAAGCATGCACTGTGACCCCGCATGCTTAGCCAATCACAGCGCCGGCAGCGAGTAGAGGCATAATTGGCCACAGGCAGGAAGCCTGTGGCCAATTATAGCTCAGGGGAATTTAGTACACACCCCACACTATATAAGGCCGCCAGTGCGGCGGCCTTGTGTAGTGTTGTGTAGCGTTCATAGAGAGCATGATAGGCAGGGACAGTGTCAGCTGTGCTTTATACTTCATTAGATAGCGCTGTTACAGTGAGTGTAGTGTTCAGGGAGAGAGCAGGATAGGCAGGGACAGTGTCAGCTGTGCTTTATACTTCTTTAGATAGCGCTGTTACAGTGAGTGTAGTGTTCCGGGAGAGAGCAGGATAGACAGGGACAGTGTCAGCTTTGCTTTGCTTCCTAACCTAGCGCTGTTACAGTGGGTGTAGTGTGCCTCCTGCACACTGCACAGCATACACCTGAATCTACCCCCTCATTGCTGGTGTTATGTAGTTGATTTGTGCAACACAGGCATCTGCCTAATATTCAGTCAGTGTAGTGTGCCCACTGCACAGCATACACCTGAATCTACCCCCTCATTGCTGGTGATGTGTAGTTGATTTGTGCAACACAGGCATCTGCCTAATATTCAGTCATGTCATTTAAACAGGAATCAGTGCATTTAAATAGCACTGATTGCTGTATAAATGACAATGGTCCCAAAAATGTGTCAAAAATGTCCGATGTTTCCCCCATAATTTTGCAGTCACAATAAAAATTGCTGATCGCCGCCATTACTAGTAAAAAAAAATTATTAATAAAAATGCATAAAACTATCCCCTATTTTGTAAACGCTATAACCTTTGCGCAAACCAATCAATAATTGCCAATTGCGATTTTTTTATCCAACAATATGTAGAAGAATACGTATCAGCCTAAACTGAGGAAAAAACATTTTTTTTATATATTTTTTGGGGATATTTATTATAGCAAAAAGTAAAAAATATTGAATTTTTTTCAAAATGACCGCTCTATTTTTGTTTATAGCGCAAAAAATAAAAACCGCAGAGGTGATCAAATACCACCAAAATAAAGCTCTATTTGTGGGAAAAAGGTCGCCAATTTTGTTTGGGAGCCACGTCGCACGACCGCGCAATTGTCAGTTAAAGTGTCGCAGTGCCGAATCGCAAAAAGGGGCCTGGTCCTTTGGCTGCAAATTGGTCTGGGGCTTAAGTTGTTAAATGGCTTTTTTTCCTTTACAAATGTCATTTTGTGCAGGGACAGTTCTAAACATGGGAAACACATGCCACTTCACAGGCATACTTTAGACACCCCCCAGGTACGACATTTAAAGGAATATTTCACTTTTTTTTTCACTTTATGCATCATTAAAATGAGTGCTCCAGAAAAAACGTCCATTTTTAAAACATCTTTTTGCACTGATACATGTCCACTGGGGCAGTACCTGGGTCCCCAAACCCTTTTTAGGACAATAACATGCATATTGGCCATTATAAATAGCACTTTAGATTTCGAACGTTCGCGTCCATTGTAATTAATAGGGTTCTAACGTTCGTGCAAACTTTCGGTCCGTTCGCAGGTTTTGGTGCGAACCGAACCGGGGTGGCTCATTCCTAATAAGGACAAGGACATTATATTGCAAAAGCAAGAAAAAAGAGAGATATAGTTTACACTGGAGCTAGAGTTTCAACACATCCAGATTGTTCTCCAGAATTACAGAAGAAAGGGGCCAGATTTGTGGAGATTAAAAAGAGACTGTGTCAGGGCTGGGCTCTGCCCTTCCTTCTCTGAGCTGGCTGCTCAGCTGTTGGCTAATTGCCAGCTCCCATCTCTCTCCACAGTTACTCAGCTGTTGATGATATCCTGCTCGTCAGTCCTGCCTACTTAAGCCATCCAGTCCAGAAGAGCTCTGCCTTCGCCTTGGTCAACATCACAGTCACGATCTCCTGCGTTCCTGTTTAAAGACTTGCTTTGCTGACATCCTTTCTGGCTCCAGATCCTGCTTGCTGTTTCTCTACGTTGATCCCTGACTTCTGGCTTGGCTGACTATCCATTCCGGTTACTGAACTTTGGCTATGTTTTGACTACATTTGTTCTTTTTACTTTTATTATTAAACAAGTGTGATTTAACTGTACTTCTGTCTCGGTCTGATTTCATGGTTTCTGACAGTGGCCATGAATTCCGAAGATGCAGTCAATCCACTTGTTGGTAATATTTTTTCCAGATTGAATGAACTGGATCACTGCATGGATCAGTTTGCCACGGCATTACAAACGCTCCTGAGTCACATGGCTCACCTGGAATCTCCCACTGTGGCCGCCCCAGTACAACCTATGTTGCAGGCCAACCCTTCTCAAGTCTCTGTGCAGGCACCCGCCTCCAGTATTACCCCTATAAGAGGTATGTCTGGTTCTGCTCCGCTTCCCCAGCATTTTGGTGCGATCCAGTCCAATGCAGACGGTTTCTCAACCAGGTTGAAATATACTTTGAAATGCTGTCCTAGGAATTTCCCACAGACAGAAGCAAAGTAGGTTTTGTGATATCATTGCTTTCTGGGAGAGCCTCGGCCTGGGCAAACTCGCTATGAAAGATGCAAAAACCTGTTGTCTTGAGCTACCCTGAGTTTGTGGCTTAGTTTAAAAGGGTATTTGACACTCCCGCACGCTCTGCTTATGCTGCCAAGTGCCTCATGTCCATTGAAAAGAGTATGAGAACTGTTGCTGACTACGCCATTGAATTCTGTACTCTGGCAGCAGAGATTGCGTGGAACAATGAGGCCTCGTGGCTGCTTTTTCTCATGGTCTCTCAGATACCATCACGGATTAGATTGCAGCCCAAGATACACCCACTGAGCTGGAGAAGTTGATCGCGTTTGCCATCCTCATTGACTCCAGACTCAGAGAAAGACTCTCTTTTAAGGAGCGCTTGTGGAAGCCTCCTGTATGTTTGTCTCCGAGCTTTGCAGTCCCACCCATGCCTCCCTTATCTCCCATGCCTCCTGGTACCGAGTCAGTCAGTGAAGGTGAACCCATGCACTTGGGTTTCAAGCGTCTCTCTGCAGAAGAGAGAACCTTTAGGAGGAGGTAGAGATTGTGCCTTTATTGTGGCCAGGAAGGTCACTTTTTGAAGTCTTGTCCTATCTGTCCAGGGAACGCCCGAACATTGAGATCCTGTCACGGACAGACCTTAGGTGGCTGTGACGGGAGGGCCCGTGGAACCAAGAATCCCTTGGAAAGGTCGGGAAACCAATGTTTCAGCTCCCCATGCACCTCTTATGCCATCCTGGCACAGGGTGACAGAGAAAATATATGTTGGATTACTTAAAATGGGACAGTAATCTTTATCCACAATATCTCCCAGGATATATGTAAAGACTATTCTTGGTTTGTTTGATTCTGAACTCAACATGTTAGTTGAGAGAGCTGATGACATTGGTCTCTATACAATGTAGGAGACAGGCCAATTCCAGCTGGAGCTATTCTGAGAAGGTGTCCTGTGTTTATACGTATGATAATGTATAATCTACTGTGTGAAGCTCGGTGACAACAAGTCTGACCTGTAGTGAAATCCTAATTAATCATAACAATGCTCAGGAGGGCATGGAGTCACATTGGCTGCTCTAAGGGATTAGTTAATTAGCTCGTGTTAATTATATTTCTGGTTACAGGTGTATTGTTAGAGTAATATGAGCAGGATGGGAGACCTCCTCTTTAACTGTATATAAGACTTGTATTTTGGTTCTAATAAACAGTTCATGTTCAGCAACTAAACAAGTATCGTCTTGTTTTGTGCTTGTGAGCGGTTGGAATATCTGATATCTATATTCAGACTGGATAAGCCCCTGGTTTCAGTTACCCTTTCTTGGGCTGAGTCGTCCGTTGAGATACAGGCTCTAATCGACTCTGGGGCTGCAGGCCTGTTCATTGATGCTGCCTTTGTATCAAAGCACTCACTTCCGCTGTAGCTACGTGACACACCACTTGCCATTGAGGCTCTTGACGGGAGACCTCTACAGCCTGCCCATGTGACTCATGAGACGGTTACGTTGTCCATGGCCGCAGGGGCTCTTCACCATGAGATAATCCAATTCCAAGTTATTTCCTCACCTAAGTTTCCACTGGTTACTGGTTATCCTTGGTCACAGAGGCACAACCCCTCTTTTGATTGGCTTCGTGCTGAGGTTCTCTCCTGGTCACCACTAGGGATGAGCCGAACACCCCCGATTCGGTTTGAGGCATTACATGCGAACTGACAAAAAGTTTGTGCGAACACCGCCAAAGTCTATGTGACCCGAACGTGAAGTGCTAATTTTAAAGGCTAATATGCAAGTTATTGTTATAAAAAGTGTTTGGGGACCCAGGTCCTGCCCCAGAGGACATGAATCAAAGCAAAAATACGTTTTAAAAATGTCAGTTTTTTCGGGAGCAGTGATTTTAATAATGCTCAAAGTGAAACAATAAAAGTGAAATATTCCTTTAAATATCCTGCCTGGGGGTTGACTATAGTTTGCCTGTAAAGTGGCACATTTTCCCCATGTTTAGAACAGTCCCTGCAGCAAAATTAGATTTCTAAAGGAATAAAAGTTGTTTAAAACTGCTTGCGGGTAGAGGAGGTTTTAAATAGAATGAATAACACTATGACTCAAGCCAAAATGGCAGCTCTGGAAGCAGACATACTTTCTAAATTTGAAAAAGTGTGGCATCCTTGGATAGTAAATTATTTACCATCAACTTTTAACAAAGAAGTTCTACTACCATGGTAGTCGACCAGGTGGGTTAGTGGATACATAATATGGACTCCAGTGGATGTGGTGGCCCTCGACTTGACCCTGTGGCGGACTCCTCTTCTTCTTTAGTTCCTTCTTTTCCCATCTCTCCTTTCTTTTTTACATATTCTTATTATGATTTTGAAGCGCTTACTTATTACAGAGTATAACTTCTCTTATAAACCATACCAATTGTATGCATTATTGATATCGTAGAAATTATAGTTCTATATATAGCCTATATTGTTTTAAATATATACCTCTGAGCTTCATTCCCTTTGTTGTATATTATTTAATCAATTTATTGTCAAATACCCTATTGTATGTTCAATAAAATATTTTGACAAGGAAAAAAAAAAATGCTTGCGGCTGTAATGTATTGTTGGGTCCCGGCAATATAGATGAAAATCATTGAGAAAAATGGCATGGGTCCCCCCCCCCAGCCCATTGCCAGACCCGCACCCAAATAAAATAAAAAAGGCGTGGGGCCCCCAGGCCCTATATACTCTGAGTAGCAGTATACAGGCGGTCCCCGGGTTACAAACAAGATAGGGACTGTAGGTTTGTTCTTAAGTTGAATCTGTTTGTAATTTGGAACAGGTACATTTTTTAAGTGTAGCTCCAGCCAAAAAATCTATTTTTAATCTTTTTGGATAACATAGGGAAGGGTTATCACCCCTGTAACATTTGTGTTGCTGTCTGTGGCCCTGTTCAGAAGATTTCACCTCACTTTCTGTCCCAATGACAATTGGATTTTGAACATTTTGGGTTATTAGGGAAACAAGGATTGGTAATAAAGCATCAGTGGAGACCTTTTTCCCATATTAACTCTTACAGGAGAGAATTTCCCTTCCTAGGGGTAGATTTTTCTCTCACTTCCTGTTGTCTCCCTCTGTTTGTAAGTAGGAGTTGTTTGTAAGTCAGATGTTTCAAAATAGGGGACCTATACTATACAGCCTACCCTATATACTCTGCGGAAAATTGGGCCTTAGGTGTTGGTGGTACCAGAACACTGTAAACCCTCATAGTTACTCTTGGTGGGTGCAGGAATGGGCCCTGCTGTGAAATATTATATGAAGAATTGTAGTTGCATGCCACTGTTAAACAGGTGCAGAAAAATTGGGCCTTGGTGGTGGTGCCACAACACTGTAAGCCCTCACAGTTACTCTTGGTGGGTGCAGGAACTGGCCCTGCTGTGAAATATTAGATCAAAAATTGTAATTACGCTCCCCTGTTAAACAGGGGCAGAAAAATTGGGCCTTAGGAAGTCGTGGTGGTGCCCTGAACCAACAATATTCTTAGAAGCTATCATCATAAAGATTGAGGAGGAATAGGATAGTCACTCAGCATAATAGGATAGTCACTCAGCATAGGCAGTCTTCAAGGGATCCCACATCCATAGAAAAATCAATCGGTTACATGAGCATCATGTGCTTGGTAGCTGGTGATCCAAGACTGATTCATTTTTATGAAGGTGAGCCGATCAACTGAGTCTGTGGACAGGCGGACTCTGTGATCGGTTACAAAGCCTCCAGCAGCACTGAATGTGCGTTCAGAAAGAACGCTGGATGCAGGAAAGGCCAGTAGCTCAATTGCATATTGAGCAGGCTCTGGCTAGTGGTCCATCCTCAAGACCCAGTAACCCAGTGGATGTTCTGGTGGAAAGGTCTCCAAGTCTGATCTTGCCCCCAGATATTCCTGCACCATTTAATTCAGACACTGGCGATGGTTGCTAGAACCAATCAGACTTGGTGCTGAGGACTGTCTGGAGGCATCAGCCAGACGGCCACCTTCTCCACCACTCTTTCTGTGACTGAACTAAGCTTTAGCAACAAGTTGTCCAGCACCAGGAAATTGTAACCTCCCAGGCTCTGGAAACGCATTGCACAAACCTTTCTGCAAGGCCTCCCGAAGATGTTTCATCCTCTGCTCCCTCTGCAAAGGCTGGATAAGTTCTGCAACCTTACCCTTGTAACGTGGATCAAGAAGGGTTGCCAGCTAGTAATGATCCCTCTCCTTGATACCACGAATCCTAGGGTCCTTTCGCAGGCTTTTCAGGATCAGGGAAGCCATGCAGCGTAAGTTTGCAGAGGCATTCGATCCTGAGTCCTATGGGTCACTAAGGATCATATGATCCGCAACCACCTCCTCCCAGCCACGTACAACTCCATGGATTTCTGGGGACTGAAAACGATCCCTTGAAGCCTGCTGCCGATGCTGAGTGTTATCCTCAACCTCCATGCTGACACAATCCTCCTCTTCTTCCTGTGTGATCAGGTAAGCAAAGTCCTCCTCTTCCTCAGGCTGTTCTGCCTGTGGTTCCCTGTCTATTATTCCACGAAGCGTGTGCTCCAACAGGAAGACAAGAGGGACAGTATCACTGATGCATGCACTATCACTGCTCATCATCCTCATGGCCTCCTTAAATGGTGATAGGACAGTGTGCAGCCACTGCAGCATTGCCGAAGTTGAGTTCCATCTGGTGGGCATGTCACAAATGAGGCGGTTCTCCGGCAGGTTGCATTCCCTTTGAAGATTAGGCAGCGGGGCACTGGCATTATATGACCGGCGGAAATGACCACAGACTTTCCTGGCCTGCCTCAGGAGATCCTGTAAGCCCGGGTACCTGCTCAAGAACCGCTTCACCACCAAATTCAGGATGTGAGCCAAACAGGGAACATGGGTCAAGTGTCCCTGTCGGAGGTTGGTGCCATTGTCGCATACAACCATTCCTGGCTGAAGCTGGCATAGCGTCAACCACCTCTGAGCCTGCCCCTGCAGAGCTGACAGAATCTCTGACCCAGTGTGGCTCCTGTCCCCTAAGCAGACCAACTCAAGCACTTGTGTGAGTGCTTGCATAGCCCCTTGAACGCCTACGGAACACCACTGGTTCAGAGGACAAATCTGCAGAGGAAGAGGCCATAGAGGCAGAAGAAGAGGCGGGGTGGAGGAGAGAGCTGTGGCAGAATCACCACTAGCATTTTGGAGGCGTGGTGGTGGAACAAGCTCCAACAATACTGAACCCTGTCCTGCATCCTTCCCAGCTGCCAGCAGAGTTTCCCAGTGCGCCATGAAATAAAGGTAACGTCCCTGTCCATCTGTGTATGAGGTACCGGCGCCAACTATTTAGTTTTTAATATTATTTTTATTGTCGATGTGCAGCAGTTTATAAACAATGTTCCCCTACTGGTAACCTTGTGTGAAAAATTTGTGATAGAAAGAGAGAAACCGCGCCACCTTCTTTAATGATATTTTGCCCTATTTTTACCCCCCTTCTACGGTTTGATATAGTGCTATATAAAGTGCTCTGTGCTATTGTGCAATATCAAATTCCTATTGTAATAATTCCCTAGTGAATATCAAAGATATATATATACTACAGACTCTACATACACCGATATGAGCAGGTAGTAATGTCAATAGTTTCAAACATAAAAAACTCAAACATAAGAATAAACGTATGAAAAAAACATAAAACAAAGGATTCCAATTCTTGACACCACCATGTGCTGAAGTGTTTCTATATTTTTGGACAATTGTTGTGCAGATACTTTAGTGAATCCACCACCTGTTATGCAATGGTCATTGACCACATCAAGGTGAGTTTGGGGCCTTTGGTTTGTTTCCGGATAACCACTCCTACATATAGGTTGTTACAGCCTCCTATTTCCTGGGATGAGGGATCATGTGTGCTCCACTCTCAGAGAAAATAATAATAAATGCCTCCCATTGTGAAGTACGTTTTTTTTTTAGTTATTTAAAAGTAAAAGAAAGAATTTATTAAACTCACATTTTATAGTGCCTTAAGCCGGCACTGAGCATCTCCAGCCATGTGTGTGAGACCCTGTCAGGAAAAGCGGCCTATTTTTTTTCTGTCAGGAAGCTTCCTGATGATGCAAAATTAAGTTGTGAAACGCGTAGAGGCTGCTGGATAATCCGTGAACGTCACTTCCAGTTCAGGTGGTTCAGGCGATAGCGAGGCTTGGAACGCACACAGATCGAGACAGCACAGAGACACCAGCGACAGGGTCTCACACACACACGGCTGGAGACGCTCAGTGCCGGCTGTAGTATATATATAGCAGTATACTAGTATTTTTTTATATTATTTGGCATCTTTGGTACACATAAGATGGTTGTAATGCTTTTTGACTTTATATAGTCTTTGATATTCACTAGGGAATTTTTACAATAGGAATTTGATATTGCACAATAGCACAGAGCACTTTATATAGCACTATATCAAACCTTAGAAGGGGGGGGGGGGTAAAAATAGGGCAAAATATTATTAAAGAAGGTGGCGCGGTTTCTCTCTTTCTATCACAAACGTCCCTGTCCATGCCTGCTGGACCATGAGTCAGCCTTAATATGCACCTTACTGCTGACCGCCCTGTCCAACAAGGCCAAGACATTGCCTTCTACATGCTAGTAGAGAGCAGGAATGGCCCGTGAAAAGAAATGGCATTTGGGAACCTGCCACTGAGGTACCACACATTCCACAAATTCACGAAAGGGGGAAGAGTCTTCAAGCTGAAAAGGCAGCAGTTGCAGTGCTAGCAATTTGGCCAAGCTAGTATTCAGACACTGAGCATGTGGATGGCTGGGACTGAATTTCTTTCGATGGTTTCGAAAATGGGGTAGGGAAATTTGCCTGCTAAAATCGGATGTTGGTGTACCGCTAGCAGATTGGCCGCAAGTACTTGGGACACCTATTTCTATACCTTCATTCCTCTCGGTGCAGATTTCTGAGAGGACTGGAGGTATAGTGGGGTTGGAGATCCCAGCTGATGAGGAGGAAGGAGAGGTCCGCCTTGTTCTTTGATGTGGGTCTTTTAAGTGCTGTTGCCAACGGGCTGCATGGGAGGTCGTCGTATGTCTGGTCAAGCATGTGGTGCCCAAGTGACTGCTGTTTTGGCCAAGCTTGATATACGCTTAAGACATATGCTGCAAACAGCAACGGTGCGATCTGCTGCACACATGTCAAAAAAGGCCCACACCAAAGAACTTTTCAAAGTATGCGGGGAGTCAGCAGCGCCCTGCACAAGCTTAGCTCTGTGGTGTGATGCAATAAGGTGGCTGCCCTTAAGCTGCCCCCTGGAGGGCATCCTGCCTCATTGGAGATGTGCCTCCTCCTCCTCTCTTCTATCAGGCACCCAAGTAAAGTCAGTGACTTCATCATCCCTTCCTTTCCCTCATCAGCGCCCTGCACCTGCTTAGCTCTGTGGTGTGATGCAATAGGGTGGCTGCCCTTAAGCTGCCCCCTGGAGGACATCCTGCCTCATTGGAGATGTGCCTCCTCCTCCTCTCTTCTATCAGGCACCCAAGTAGAGTAAGTGACTTCATCATCCCTTCCCTCATCATCACTGGAGCAAACTTGGCAGTATGCTGCAGCTGGGGGAACATGACTGCCAGTTTCTTGTCCTTCTTGGGCACCCCCTCAACCTGCAGCTTTTACCCGACACTGTGGTCAAATATTTTGGGGACTAGGGAAGGAGTGACTGTTGACATAGAGCCGATGGAATAGGCCGCTTTGGCAGCTGCATTGACAGGCAAACTACTCTGAGCCTAGGTGACAGAGGATGAGGAGGATGAGGAGGATTAGGATGGCTTTGTTATCCTTTCTACCAACTCTTCTGCATGTTGTGGCTCAATAACACAGCAAGTTGCAGAAAATGACAGACGCACCCCACGGCCATGTGCTGAGGATGACTAGCACTGTTGAGCCTGCTTGCCCTCCTTTAGTGGCCTGTGAGCGTCTGCCTCTCCTTGGTGGCCTTCCGGACAGGCTGTAAATTTTGTTTAGCAAAATCACACTACACTGTATTGTGTACTGTGTACACCACCAGAAAAGTAGTAGCAACTGCACTATGGGTGCATGGTACTGTGTACACCACCAGAAGTGTAATTGCAACTATGGGTGCACTGTATTGTGTACTGTGTACACCACCAGAAAAGTAGTAGCAACTGCACTATGGGTGTATATATATATATATATATATATATATATATATATATATATATATATATATATATATATACACAAAAATGACTATATATATATTTAATACACTGCAGCTAACTGAATAACTTGCCTGCCTGAAGTATATTAGAAAAAGTACACCCGGAATGGCCTGCAGTCAGATATAGGCTTGGCTACACTGGATGCAGTGTGTGTGTATATATATATATATATATATATATATATATATATATATATATATGAGACTGATTTAAATCAGTGTTTTTTCTCCTATTGAGAATAGAAAGGGCAGAAGTGGGAAGCTACAGTTTTTCTTATTTTTCTTATTTCTTTACCTTCTGTTCTTTGCCCCTTTTTTTTTGTGTGTGTGTGTGGGGGGGGGGGGGGTGGAGTGTTTCCCCTCTCCGGGAATGATATTTTTTATATTTCTTTTTTTCTTTGCCATTTTGCTAATTTTTGCTACAAATTTTTTATTTTTTAATACTATAGGAAAATAGATGAGGGCAGGTTAGATATCACATTGATCACATATGAACTCCACTTTAAATGCCCCTTGTGTGGGCCCAAGGAGGGCCAGGTGTAGAAGATGAGAGAATAATTTTATGTGTTTATGTGTTTTTTTTTAAGTCACCTGGACCAGATGGCTTGCACCTGAGGGTCCTTAGGGAACTCAAGTAATTGCAAGACCATTGTTCCTAATTTTTACTGACAGTCTACTGACTGGAATGGTACCAGCTGATTGGAGAAAAGGCAATGTAGCACCAATATTTAAAAAAGGGCAAAAATATATCCCTGGTGATAAATGGGGAGTACTGGGAATGGTCAGGGGTTGAAAGTGGGGTCCCCCAGGGTTCTGTCCTGGGACCAATCCTATTTAATTTGTTCATAAACGACCTGGAGGATGGGGTAAACAGTTCAATCTCTGTATTTGCGTACGATACTAAGCTAAGCAGGGCAATAACATCTCTACAGGATATGGAAACCTTGCAAGTAGATATGAATAAATTAACGGGCTGGGCAACTACATGGCAAATAAGGTTTAATGTGGAAACATTTTAAATAATGCATTCGGGTGGCAAAAATAGGAATGCAACCTACTCTGGGGGAATTAA
This sequence comes from Lithobates sylvaticus, assembly GCA_028564925.1. Lineage (NCBI taxonomy): Eukaryota > Metazoa > Chordata > Amphibia > Anura > Ranidae > Lithobates > Lithobates sylvaticus. Next base: position 164,724,997 of record CM053028.1, read on the forward strand.
GGATGGAAAAGGACCTGGGGGTCTCAGTAGATGATAGGCTCAGCAATGGCATGCAATGCCAAGCTGCTGCTAACAAAGCAAACAGAATATTGGCATGCATTAAAAAGGGAATTAACTCAAGAGATAAAGCAACAAATCTTCCGCTCTACAAGATTCTGGTCAGGGACTGGAGGATATTAGTTATGGAGAAAGGTTACGAGCACTGAACTTATTCTCTCTGGAGAAGAGACGCTTGAGAGGGGATATGATTTCAATTTACAAATACCATACTGGTGACCCCACAATAGGGATAAAACTTTTCCGCGGAAGGGAGTTTAATAAGACACGTGGCCACTCATTAAAATTAGAAGATCAGAGGTTTATCCTTAAACTGCATAGAGGTTTCTTTACTGTAAGAGCAGCAAGTATGTGGAATTACCTTCCCCAGGCAGTGGTTTCAGCAGGGAGCATCAATAGTTTCAAAAAACTATTGGATAAGCATCTGAACGACCACAACAATATATAAAGGTACCATCTGCCGCAATGTTAGCTGACTGGGTAAATGAACAACAGAAATATATACAAACACTTCTGACAAAGGCAGAAAATAAGCGGTTGTTTCAGGGACAAAATTCCTTCGAAGAGGGGGAGAGTGGCAGGTCTTAGCGGCTTTTTGGTTTGGCCCAGGGCTTGTTAAATGGATGAAACTGTTATATGAGGAACCTAAGGCAAAAGTTAAAATAAATGACAAGTGTTCAGAAACATTTCAGTTGACCCGGGGACAAGACAGGAGTGTCCTTTATTGCCCATGCTCTTCGCTCTGGCGATGGAACCATTGGCCATAGCTATCAGATTGTCGGTAAATATCCAAGGGTTTAAAAGAATATCGGAAGAGGAGAAAATAGCGTTATACTTTGACTTTGGACGGCTTTCTGGTTTGAATATAAACTGGGAATAGTCAATGCTCCTACCAGTAGATCCTATGGAGATTCACTTGCCTGTTGGGGTTCCACAGATGGAAATATTCAATAAAATTAAGTACCTGGGAGTATATATAACCATAAACCCAAAACATTATATTAGTAATAACCTAGCTCTGTTAATGGATAGCTTTAAATGTAGGGATGTGGTGCTGATTACCTTTGTCATTGGCAGGTAGATGTAATTTGATAAAGGTGATCTAGATGCCGCAACTCCTATATATACTACAATAACTCACCACTTTGGATACCGAAACAGTGGTTTTCGAAAGATAGATGTCATCTTTAGGGAGCTAATATGGAAGAGAAAACAACCTAAGCTAGTACTATGGGTGTTATAGATGCGGAAGGACAAAGGGGGTTTTGGCAGTGTCACACCCCTGGAGCTACTTTTTGACAGCACAATTACAACACTGGGAAAATTATGCTCCTAGAAACAAACCATAACACATTAATGAAGGCTTTAGAGATAGAATCTTTTGTATGTAAGTCCCCTACCTTTGAATTGGTCAAAAAGCTAGGAAAGGTAGCGAAGGGGACGTTGGGATATCAGGGTTACACTGAATGTGGTTTGGTGTGACTGGCCCAACTGTATAGAGGGACAACTCTTAAATCATTTCAGGAGCTTAGAGAGGAATATGAAATATCGAGTGTCAGAAACCATGAAATCAGACAGAGACAGAAGTACAGTTGAATCACACTTGTTTAATAATAAAAGTAAATAGAACAAAATGTAGTCAAAACATAGCCAGAGTTCAGGAACTGGAACGGATAGTCAGACAACCCAAATGTCAGGGAGCCAGAGATGAGCGTAGTAAAACAGCAAGCAGGATCTGGAGCCAGAAGGGATGTCAGCCAAGCAAGTCTTTTAACAGAAATGCAGGAGAGCGTCTCTGCGATGTTGACTAAGGCGAAGGCAGAGATCCTCTGGGCTGGACAGCTGAAGTAGGCAGGACTGACGAGCAGGATATCATCAACAGCTGAGTAACTGTGGAGAGATAGGAGCTGCCAATTTGTCAACAGCTGAGCTGCCAGCTCAGAAAAGGAAGGGCTGAGCCCAGCCCTGACATCGAGATAGTCTTTCTATAAATACTTACAAATTAGACATGCATTGGATAAACAATTTAAAGAAAAGCCACTGGAATGGAGTGGGATTATTATTCTCCATAAAATGATTGATGCAAGTTTGTCTAGAGGGCTGATATCAGAAATTTATGGAATTATATGTGAAGTGGCGATAAATGGGAAAGAACTTCCCTGTAGGCATCGATGGGTGGAAGATCTAGGTGACGTAACGGAGGAGCAGTGGAGATGTATATTAGATGCTGGGCCACTGGTATCCTTATCCCTGTCACAGAGAACTTTGCATTTGTTGCTACTTCACAGAACATATTATACCCCCCCCCCTCCTGAAAGTTATTCTTGTTTGGGCAGGGGCTAGACGCTAAATACCCATGATGTGGGGATTTGAATGGAGATCTTATCCATATGATGTGGATGTGCCCAAAACTGCATAGATATTGGGGGGGGGGGGTGGTTATTGACATTATAAAATACATTTTTGGAGTTGCCCTTGAGTTAAATCCCATAACATGTATTTTGGGGTATATAGGGGAAGAGGGTATAGCAAATAGAAGGAAAACAGCTTTGATTAGGTGTTTGTTCCTAGCGTGGGAATTAATATTGAGAAAATGGTTAGCAATAAACGGACCAGCCCATATAGAATGGATAAAATAAGTTGATGATTCAATTAGGAAAGAAAGATCTGTATATATTAAAAGAGGAAATGTTGGGGTATTTAAGAAAATATGGGAACTTTGGTTAAACAGGGAAAATAATTAATAAAAAAAAGAGATAAATGAGATCAATAATAAGAAATGGGTAAAATGTAGGGAATATGTGGAAGGATAAAAGATGAAACTATTGAATGAAGATAAACAAACTCTCTTTAAGCTTTTTGTAAGAAATAGCAATAGGAGGATGAAAGAGTGTATGGAGTGACAGATAGGGATGTGCCCAATGTCCGAGTCAAACGTAAGTTCGACTCGAACATTGGGTGGTTGCCGAACAGCGAACAATATTCATTGTTCAGGGCAAATTTGAAAGTTGCCCCTGCCCCCCTCTGACGCCACGGGGAAGCCATGGGGAAGCCCCCGTGGCGTCAGAGGGGGGGCGGGGTCTCCCAGTTACATCACCGGGTGCCCCCGCCCTCAGTTATATAAGAGCTGTCACAACGAAGATGCCTCAGATGGCGGGACCCTCCCATGGAGGCAGGTTGGTTGTGGCTTTTTTTTTTTCTTTTCGGTCCATCGGGCGGCATGAACTTACTTTGTGGGACATTTTTATTTTTTAATGTTTTAATAAAGGACTTGTCCCAAGCTGTCTCTTGTCTTTTTTACCATTTTGACACTTTGACACAGCCGGTCCCTGCTGAACCGCCCGAGATTCGAACCTATGGCCGGCCTTACTTTTGCAATACATTCACTAATGGTAAAACAATTATAGCTCTCATGTAAAATGCTTGCAGCTGAAAGATTCACATGCACTAAATGTTTAGTGAATGTCAAATTCCATGCTTTAAAAAGTTGCCTCTTATTTTTCTTCTTCAATCTATGCCTAAAGATGATAACCAAGTGTTTTTGCAAGCCTGCACCTCATAATATATTTAATTATGCATACAAAAGGTATACCCTATATTTGTACATTTCTACTGCGTTTCTACAGAAAGGCAAATGATAAATTATAAGGTTCTGTGAGATGTGTACAAATAGACAACATCCATCCACGTACGTATTATGTTCATAAATGGCCAGCTGTCCTACATATGCAGAACGTTAGTTCAATTGCACATAAGAAAGTATGAAGACAGCTTTGGTTACGACCACAAGAAATTATGCAAGGACACAGTTGACAATGTAAAATATGTTAAGTTTCACATATGCATGCTGCACTATGAACAAAAACACTTTTTAATTTTATCTTATGCTTACCTCTCAGCATTTTTGTTGGCTTAGGACACACTCACAAATATAAACAGATGAATTTTGCTCATATTCCAACAATCTGCATAGACAAGTTCAAGTATCTGGGCAAATGACCAGACGCAAGTTAACATGAAACAGAAAATATTATACTTGGTCGTAAACACAACAAGGATTAACATAGAAAGGATGGATATGGTTATGCTGAAATCAGCAAGGAGATGGGGACTTCTGGAAGCCATCAGAGATGTGGATCTATAAATATCTTTATTGGATAATGAGAGCCAAATGGGAAACAAAAAGTCAATGAGAATGTGTGTCTCTCTCTACAAAAATATATAATTCATAGGTTTGACGTTTGTCTTCTTTTTAGTTACAGTAGATTTCTTTGTATAGGCAAATATAACTATTCCCTTACACTTTACGCTATATAGTGTGTACTATTGTAACTTAGTATAAACTATTACAAACACTTTTTATTTTATGTTATTAAAATATTATTATGAAAAAAATATATATATATATATTCCAATTCAGACTGCAGCAAACTATTTTTTTTACATGTGGGCAGAAATTTCACCCCCTGATTCATGTAATTGCTTTTTTTAAAAGTATCCACACAATTTGCGGTGTAATTGTAAGCATCTCCAGGGATGTCCTTGGGTTTACTGCAGTAAAAAATGTCTTCTTTGGTGAAATACTATCAAGAGTGCTATACATCTGGACATATGGATAGTGTAAGGGGGGGGGGATTGTTTGGTACTCAAGGGAAGATGGGTATTTAACCACTTTCCGCCCCCGCTATAGCCGAATGACGAGAACAGCGCAGGCTTCCAGTGCTGGGGGAGGTGTCAATATACGGCGCGCTCTGTGATTGCAGAGTCCTTACAACTCGGTTGATCACAGAACAGTAAAGGGCCAATCACAGCGGGCCCTTAACCACGTGATCAGCTGTCAGCCAATGACAGTTGATCACGGAAGTAAACAATCCTGTTATTGGCATTTTTTCTCTGGTAACCGACTCGGTAACCGACTCAGTCCCTGCCTCGGTGCCTGCCAGTGCAGCTAATCAGTGCCTATCAGTGCCCATCAATGCCCACCAGTGCCACTTATCAGTGTCCACCAGTGCTGCCAAACATTGCCCACCAGTGCCGCCAATCAGTGCCACCTATCAGTGTCCATCAGTGCTGCCAATCAGTGCCAATTAGTACCTCACCATTAGTGTCACCTGACAGTGCTGCCTACCAGTGCCTCTCAGTGCCCATTAGTGCCACCCATCAGTGCTACCTCTCAGTGCCCATCAGTGCCGCCTATCAAAGCCCATTAGTGCCACCTATCAGTCCCCATCAGTGCCATCTATCAGTGCCCATCAGTGTCACCTATCAGTGCAGCCTCATCAGTGCCTCTTCATCAGTGCCCACAAGTGCAGCCTCATCAGTGCCGCTTCAGTGTCCATCATTGCCGCCTCATCAGTGTCCATCAGTGCAACTTCATCAGTGCCTATCAGTGCCACCTAATCAGTGCCCATCAGTGTTTGCAAAATTTTATAACAAACTTAGAAAAAAAAATCAAAATTGTGGATGTTTTTTTGTTTCTTTAGCAGAAAATAAAAGACCCAGTAGTGATTAAATCCCACCAAAAGAAAGCTCTACTTGTGTGAAAAAAAATTATAAATATTTTGTTTGGATACAGTGAATGACCGCGCAATTGTCATTCAAAGTGTGACAGCGTTGAAAGCTGAAAATTGGCCTGGGCATGTATAACATCAGAATGACGTTGTGTCATGCATTTAAAAAAATGTGTAACTGTTATTGAGAATGTAAACCAACCTTGTGTATAAGGTGCCTTCCAAACCTGAAGTGCCCAGGGCCTCCCAAGGCCTCCATCTTGCTCTGTTGCCTCTGACTTGTTTAGGATTCCTGCCTACTTGTTCTGACCTCAAATTGTACCCTAACTCCACATCTGCCTCACATTCCTGTACCTCACTGCCTGGCTGTTGATGACTTTTTAGCTTGTGTCCTGGCTTTGTTTCTGTCCACTGTTTACTGGTCTCTGGTCCCTGTCTGGTGATCCTGCAACCAACAGCTAGCGCTACCTGCGGCCCTCATGCCGCTCTGTGCACTCACACCTCCTGTCACCACTACCTGGGGTGTTGGATAAGAGGTGCAAGAGATCTCCACCAGGTATGTTTGATAAAAAGAAAAAAAACTGTAAGCGCAAATATTTGTGTACATGAAGTAATATAGCAGGCAATATGAGAGCAATAATGGCTCAATAGTCCATACAGCAACAGTTCTTAGGATGAGGTGGCAGGAGGCAGCTATCCTCAGAGAAAAGCCAGCTCTGTAAGCAGATTGACCTACAGGCCTGTAGAAGAAGCTGATGCTCAGAGCACGTATCTTCTTTTATTCAGTTGTTTCTCCCCTGGGGTCTCTCTGCTTCCTGGTGACATCATCTCCCTGCGCTCCACGGTGGCACAGACTGACTTTCTGGTGGCCACAGGATGGATTGAGACTCCCGCAGTCATCTGCCAGATCCGTGGATACTAGTTTTGGATGCCTATCTACACCTGCAGACACCAACATTTACAGATGAGCCTGTTTTTATGTTATTTCCTGTAAGTGCATTACTTACTTTGCTAATAAATCGTATATAATATGCTACAATCAGGTTGGCGCTCCCTGTGTCTCTCCCCCTTCCTCAATCCACCAGGTATGTAAATAAATAAATAAAAAACGCCAGCTTTGCTGCCAGGAAAAGCAAAATGTAGGTTGTCAACCTTTTCTGTAGCTATTTTGTAAAAGGAGATGGCATTGTGTTGACTAGTCACAAAATATCATGGGCAGATTGCTCCTGGCATTTTTAGCCCAGCCATTTGCCATATGGAAGATGCAAACAAGACTTAGAGCAATGTCCGCAATAGCTTGGCAGACAGGCAGTATCCCACTGATGCTGTTTGATAAACTGTACCAATAGGGGAACACTCTAATGCCGCGTACACACGATTGGATTTTACGACAACAATTGTTCGATGGGAGCTTGTTGACGGAAATTCCTACCATGTGTAGGCTCCATTGGACATTTTCCGTCAGAATTTCGGCCAAACAAAATTTGAGATCTGGATCTCAAATTTTCCGACAACAAAATCCGTTCTCGTAAATTCCGAATGTGTGTACACAATTCCGAAGCACAAAGTTCCACGCATGCTGTGAATCAATTACAAGACGGAAGCGATCGGTCTGGTAAAACTAGCGTTCGTAATAGAGATCGCACATTCGTCACGCTGCAAATTTTAAAATCTTTTAAATGCAGCGCATTCTCTTCTTCTTTATAATGCTAGAATAATGAAGTTGTTTTGCTGCTGATATTCACACAGAGTTCTGACAACCTGATTTCTTTATTATTTCTTGTGATCTCATGAATATTTTTTTTTTCGTCAGATCTCCATAATAATGTTTAGAATTTTTGTTTATAGGGGTTTTTTTATCCAGATCTCCTATTTTTTTTTATAGTGATCTCCATAATTGTTTCTTTCATTTTCTGTCAAGTTACCACAACACCATTATTATCTTGTATTTTTTAACCTCAAGGAGGTTGGTGTTGGTGTCCCTTGTTAATTTGACATTGTATTTTTGAAATGTACCTGTCTACTCACAAACAAACTGTCCTTTTTAAAGTAAAACACATAGACAAGTATTTGTGAAAAATAAATAGCCATTTATTATGGGTCATAACAATAGAAAGAGAAAGGCAATGCTGGAGAAATTGGTGAAATTTGTGAAGCCTTTGTACCCCAGGGCAGACATCAATTATTTTACAGTCAAAATTGGTGGGCTGAGGAGTCCTTATAATAGTGAGCACAATCCGGTCCAGGACTACAAGAGATCAGGAACAGCAGCAGATGACATCTCTGTCCCCAGGCTGTGGTCTTACAACAGCCTGCATCTTTTGTCAGACCAGACTGAACCCAGGCCATCACTCTCTTGTCTTCCTTACACGCTTGCTTGCAGGCTGTGGCTCTGGTGTTGTAGTTGTGGCAGGAAGTGGAGGAAGAGGAGGGGGACCATGGTTGAACTCACAGACGTGGCTTTGGCTTGTGAGTTCGCCTCTCAACCCCTTATTTAGGGCTTGTAACATAACTTTCTCACATAAGAGGCGTTGGCCCTCCTCCCTTTCCTGCATTTTGCAGGCTGCCATGTAGGCATAGTCCTCTTGATTATTGGGGGGGGGGGGTTCTGAGGGCCGCAGTAGACTTCCAGGTTACTCCTCTTCCTGGGACTTTTTTGTGGAAGGCGGAGATGAGGGACCTGGGATTCGGGCAGGCTACTGGGCCCGGCCAACTCCTGGCTGCCACTTACCCCCGCCACTTCCTGGTCGCCACTTTCTACGGTCTCCACCTGGCTGAGACTTTCTTGTGTATGAAAAAGGGATATAGTTTTAGTTTTTGGTTCATCAATCACACACAATTTTCAGCTCATGACTGTTGCAAATTGAATGTTAATAAATAGAAAAGACTATGATTCTGACCCCAGCATTTTTCATTCTTGTCCCAATCATTTGTGGCCACTACTGTCTATTGATATGTAAAACACTTTGTCAGAAATTACTGATCAATAATAACATCTAGTTAACATCATTAATTATTTGACTAGAAATATGTTGAACAATGCTATACCTGGCTCAAGCTGGGCTCCTCCACTTCTTCCTGGCTGGAAGGCCCAGGTTGGACGTGGGAAGCCTCAGCTGAGGTGGAAGGAAGCCTTGAAGGAAGACTGGAGAGTGCTGCCCTGCCAGAAAATGCAGTCTGTCGTAGTACCACAGCCTGGGTACATAAATATCATCTGCTGCAACTCCAGATCTCTGGGAATCCTGAACCTTCTTGTGCTCCCTATTATATAAGTGATCCTCATGCCACCAATTCGGGCCTTCAAATAGGGGTTGTCTGCCATGGGGATTTGCGGCTTCATAAATTCCAGCAATTGATCCAGCGCTGCCTTTGTCTTTGGTTTATTGTTATAAAAGGGGTGGTTTACCTGCCACAGACAGGGCAGCTCCCTGTACATGTCAAGGAATATGGGGATAAAGTCCTCATCATTGAATAGATCCATTTTCTCTGCAAGACACAACACAAGACGCCCTAATGTCAGGCTAAACTCTCCTAATCTTATCCCAATATAGGCCTCAATCTATAAGCATTATAGGCCACTGATGCACCAAGTTAAAATTGTACCTTTGTTTGAATGATCGGCGCTTCCGATACTTCTTCCTCAGCTCACAGATCGTACGTACGACACACGCGTGTTACGCTTTATATACACTGTGCATGCATGAAACTCCACCTGCCCCTGATGTTCTTTCTAGTGTATTCCCCGCCCCCTTGTCTTTCGGCGCAGTGGGAGAGCACATGGCGAAGAAAGTGCAAGTGCATGCAGAGGAAAGCAGCAATGAGGAGGACGACAAAAGCCCGGAGCCACAAACATCCTGGAGATTTAAGGCTTCTAATATGTCCTTTGGTGAGATGTTGGAGATGGTGGACATCTTGAAGAGGGGTGACTATGACGGGAAGCATGGACCTTACCCAAACCCAAATGTGAGAAAGGCGAAGATCATGACTAAAGTTGTGAAAAGTCTGCAGAAGAATTTTGGGGTACGGCAATCCCAGGATAAACAGAGGAAACGATGGTCAGACCTCAAATTGAGGGAGCAGGATCAGTACAGAAGAATCAAGAGAGTACTGCAAAAAAGTAAGTATTTTGTCATGTGTTCCTAATATTATTATTACGTTCGTGCTGCTTCATGTGCTTTTCTTTACTGTTGTACAGTTTAAAATGGCAAGTTTCAGGTTCGTGGGCACAGTAATCGTTCGTAGTAAACATTGTTCGTTCGCCCACTAATAATCAATGATGTGGAAAATATACTTAAAAACATGATTGATGTTTTAGGCAGAATATAAAACACCCCAAAATTCTTCTAGTTTGTTTGTATTTTTTGTATTTTCACACATTTTAAATATTTTTTAGAAAGCCAAATTTTGAAGATGCACACAGTGTGTCAACATGTGCTATCTGGCATCACGGGATATCAAGGTACGTGTTTTGGGGGTGCAACCCCTTCCTCGCAACTAAAGTAGATGAGAGGAAGGGGTTGCACACCCGAAACATGTCCATTGATCCCCCATGATGGGAGCTAGCACATGTTGACATTAGGCATGGGATCAGGAGGGAAATCCCCATTTTGACTCTAAACTTGTGTGCATCTTCAAAAATTGGCTTTCACAGGTGTGACATCACCCCATCTGATGAAGGCAATATCACCACATTTTGGACATACTACTATGCCTGATATTGCCTTCACTTTGTCAAAGTTGAACTTTGTAAGTTCCTTAGTTGTGTATTGTTTTATGGTTTTAAACATGCCTATTTTAACACAAAAAGGGCTATTTGTACTCTCAAAAACAAAAATGTTATTACTAAAATATGTTGGTTTGTTCAAAAACCCTTTTCTAAAAAGTTTTCTACTCAACAATGTGTGGCTTCTTATTTCAATGCTCAATATGATTCTTTGGACTAACTTGGCGTTTACACTGAAATGGGGGTTATTTACTAAAGGCAAATCCACTTTACACTACAAGTGCACTCGCAGTGCAGTTTCAAGTGCAGTTTCAAGTGCAGTTTCATGTGCACTTTTGCAGTGCACTTGGAGTGCAAAGTGGATTTTCCTTTAGTAACTAACTCCCACAGTGCTTTATAATTTGCCACAATCAGGCCATTTTCGTGACCAGTGTTGGTCATCTTACTTTTAAAAAGTAATTTAGTTAAGTTACAAATTACTTCTCCCAAAAAGTAATTGCGTTAGTAACTCAGTTACTACATTGGAAAAGTAATTAGTTACTCAGCAAAGTAACTGACTTTTTTTTTTAAATATTCTATACGTGTAACTAAGGGGCGGGTCTAGTATTACTGTAACCAAGGGGCACATTTATTATTGTTATATATCGTGTAACCAAGGAGCTGCTCTATTATTACTCTAACCAAGGGGCAGTTCTGTTATATCGTGTAAGCAAGGGGCGGGTCTATTATTATTATATCGTGTAAGGGGCGGATGGCTACAGAAGAGGGCGAATGTTAAATTAATGGGCAGAGCTTGATATATAACAATAATAATAAATGCGCCCCTTGGTTACAGTAATACTAGACTCGCCCCTTAGTTACACGATAGACGCCCCTTGCAGAGTAGCACGTGCATCATGAGGGTGCGGCATCGCCTCGTACAATTACATGTTAACTGCGCCTGCGATGTGTAGAGTTCACTCAGAGCTGTTTAGGTTCGGCATTTTTCGGAAGCTCCGTAGTCCTTCGTACTGCGCAAGCGCTGCGCCTGCGCAGTACAGGGGGTCCTTATCCGGCGGGGGAACTTTTTTGGCAGGACACCGGAATTACACTACTGCCATCTAGTGGCGGTAGATGTAATTGGGGTAACTAAGCCAAAGTAATGGGAACTGAGTTACCATGAGGGGAAAAGTAATCAGTTAGATTACTAGTTGTTACCCTCTAAAGTAACTGAGTTACGTAACTCAGTTTATTTTAACTCAGTTACTTACATCACTGTTCGTGACTCACCAAAATGTATTCATAGTGCTGAAAATTATGTATATTTTTATCAGTAATGCATTACATACATTAACAACAAAAACAAGGTGTGCGTGTGTGTAGCAGACCCACAACATAATAATATTTCGCTGAAGAAGAGATTGTCACCTCATGTATTAAATAAATTACATTTGGACTATTGAAGAAAATGGCCAAAAAGAAAAGCCCATTGGAGAACCTAGGAGACAGCTAAATGAAACACAAGCAGTAAATTAAAGGAAATCTTATTTCCGTTTAATGGCCCCCTACCCACAAAGTACTCGACATACTTCTGTCTTACTTTGCAGGCGCTTTGGGGGGGCAAGCCAAAATGGCCAGCTTCAAACGCCATCAGGGATTCTTGTTGAAATCCGGCCTCAGGCCCAACTGGGGCCACATAGTTCAAAGGATTTCTCCTTAAATAATTGTGGAGAATGCAGCATGCAAGGATTATATGGTTAAGTTTATATTCCGCCATGTTGATTGACGTAAGGAATAGGTGGAACTGGCTGGCCATTATCCCGAAAGCGTTCTCTACCACTCTTCTGGCTCTGGCCAGCCGGTAGTTAAAAACCCTCTGGTCTGGGGTGAGGGTCCTCATGGCTTCAAAGTGGTCGGCTAGTCAGAACGAACTAACAGAAAGCACTGAAAAACAGAAAGGCCTGAGAAGAGTGAGCTGAAAATCAGAAACGATCGGACAAGAACGCACTGAAGATCAAATACGTAATATAAAATACGCACTGAGAAAAAAATGCGAACTGACTACACGCACTGAAAACCAGATACGAACCCACAAGCACAAACTGAAGAGCGGTAACGATCGGAAAAGCATGAGGCTGAAAAGAGCAATTTGTCTCTCACCAAACTTCTACTAACACAAGATTAGTAGAAGGAGCCCAAAGGGTGGCGCACTGGCTATTGAACTTCCCTTTTCTAGTGCCGTACAAGATTTATGTGACCGTCTGTATGCAAGACAAGTTTGAGCCAACATCCGTCTGAAAAAAAACATGGATTATGTTGTCGAAATGTGCGAATGTGTGTACGCGGCCTAACAATGGCTGGTGCTTATATTCCCCCAACCCTTTTTCTTCTCCATATCACATAACGCAGCAGCTCCTGTGTTCTGTTACTTTACATAGTGGGTCCCCATGTAGTTTGACCTCTACTGTTCGGCTGCTGAAGCTGAAACAATATGTGTTTTTAAGGGTTAGATAAGATGAAAGGGACAATGACAAATTGATATGTATGCACATAACTAATGTTGATTTTTTTTATGTTTTTAATTGATGTAAATTAGAAATATTAACCAAGACTATTATGGCAGAAGATGCGGACACTGTTCTACTAATGCCGCGTACACACGATCGGAATTTCGGCCAGAAAAAGACCGATGAGAGCTTTTCATCGGAAAATGCGAATTTTGCAAAAATGCAAATTTTGCTGGCCGAATTTCCGACAGCAAAAAATTGAGAGCATGTTCTATTTTTCAAACGGAAGAGGTTTCTATCAGAAATAGCAATCGGCTGTAGCAATTCTGATGTGCAAAATTCCGACACATGCTCAGAAACAATTTGACGCATGCTCTGAAGCATTGAACTCGGCTCATCATAGTGTTGTACGTCACCACGTTCTTGACGGTCAGAATTTGTGTTCGTGTGTGCACGGCATAAAAGATTTCTCCTGGAAGGAGAAGAATCAACACAAGGGACACATCATACTAACTGTTAGTCGTGTCCTTTGTGCTGATTTTTATGATTTTATTTTTAGCTAAACTTGGGATTTAAGCACTGAGATAGCCCCATGTTTATGTTGTAATAATTAAAAATACAAATGTTTTTAAGCAAAACCTGGCAATGTCTAAAAAGTCCTGAATAATTACTAAATAACTAAGTACTGAACCATTGGGATGTTCACATCAACTATTATTTTGCAAACATAGAAAGTGCATCCACAAATATATATTAACCACTTGCTTACTGTGCACTTAACCACTTCAGCCCCGGACCAATTGGCAGCCAAAGGACCAGGCCCCTTTTTGCGATTCGGCACTGCGTCCATTTAACTGACAATTGCGTGGTCGTGCGACGTGGCTCCCAAACAAAATTGGCGTCCTTTTTTTCCCACAAATAGAGCTTTCTTTTGGTGGTATTTGATTGCCCCTGCGGTTTTTATTTTTTGCGCTATAAACAAAAATAGAGCGACAATTTTGAAAAAAATGCAATATTTTTTGCTTTTCGCTATAATAAATATCCCCAAAAAATATATAAAAAAACATTTTTTTCCCTCAGTTTAGGCCGATACGTATTCTTCTACATATTTTTGGTAAAAAAAATTGAAATTAACGATTATTGATTGGTTTGCGCAAAAGTTATAGCGTTTACAAAATAGGGGATAGTTTTATAGCATTTTTATTAATATTTTTTTTTTTACTAGTAATGGCGGCGATCAGCGATTTTTATTGTGACTGCAACATTATGGCGGACACATCGGACATTTTTGACACATTTTTGGGACCATTGTCATTTATACAGAAATCAATGCTATTTAAATGCATTGATTTCTGTATAAATGACAGTTGTAGTGAAAGAGTTAACCACTAGGGGGAGGGGGGGAGGTTATGGGCTCTGACGTGTGTTTTTTTTTTACATTAGGGGGCGGGGCTGACGTCTGACGTCATTGATCGGCTTTCCCGATGACCGGGAACAGCCAATCAATGACAGGCAGAGTAGGAAGCGCGGGGAGAGGTTTGTTTACACAAACCTCTCCCCGTTCTTCAGCTCCGTAGCCCGATCGCGGGACACCAGCGGCGATCGGGTCCGCTGGTCCCGCGGCCGGGGTCACGGAGCTTCCGACCGGGTCGCGAGCGCGCCGCTGGTGGCGCGCGCGCGACCCACGGGCAGGCAAATTAAAGGGGACGTACAGGTACGTGGTTTTGCCTGCCCGTGCCATTCTGTAGACGTATATCTACATGAGGCGGTCGGGAAGCGGTTAAACACCCTTCCTGCCCGGACCAATTTTCAGCTTTCAGTGCTCTCGCACTTTCAGTGACAATTGCGCGGTCATGCAATGCTGTAACCAAATGAATTTTTTATCATTTTGTTCGCACAAATAGAGCTTTAGTTTGGTGGTATTTATTCGCGACTCCGTTTTTTATTTTTTGCGATATAAGCGAAAACATAGCGGAAATTTTGAAAAAAAACTATATTTTCTCCTTTCTTTTTTAAAATAAATCCAATAAAATCAAATTTTGTCATAAATTTAAGCCAAAATGTATTCTGCTACATGTTTTTTGTAAAAAAAAATTCCGTTAAGTGTATAATAATTGGTTTGCGTGATCACGGACATATGTACGCAAATGATCATGTACAGGTGTGTGCAGGTGATCACGGACATATGTGTGCAGATAATCATTGGCACATGTTATTTTACTGGGACATATGTGAGGGACATGTGTTTTTATTATTTGGGGACATGTGTGTTTTGGGGACATGTGTGTTTTACTGTGGGGACATGTGTGTTTTACTGTGGGGACATGTGTGTTTTACTGTGGGGACACTAAACTGGTGATCAGTGAGTAAAAAGCTGTAAAAAACAGCTAATACTCACTGATCACCAGCCGGCTGCAGCGATCCGCTCTCCTCTCCTCACCGACGACTTCCGTGTGAGGAGAGGAGAGCCGATTGCCTAGCAACCGGCTGTTTGTTTACATCACATGATGGCTGTGATTCGGCATGGCCGTCATGTGATCAGGGCCCTCCTGCCGATCCGAGATGCGCCGTGTCCGGCTGCCCGGGCACGCGCGCGCGCGATCCCTCTACTTCTGAAGGACGTTCCGGAACGTCCATTCAGAAGTAGACGGCTCCCACCCGGCCGTATATGTACAGTGGCCGGGTGGGAAGTGGTTAAACTTATTCCCAATAATAAAAGTGCTTTGAGTAGAATTTTTTCTTCTCTATTTCTTTCTTTTGGATGCACATTGTTGCAATAAAAAAACACAGTTTCAGAAGTTTTAAACCACAACAGGTCCAACAGTTTCCAAAGACCAAATGGTTTTATTCAATACAGTACATGAAACAAAAGAAACAGCTAGATATTTCACACAATACAATTAAATATAATGGAGGACACTGCCACATTCTACTTACTGCAAATCTTTCTTTCTACTCAGCTGCTGAAAACCTACATTTGAATTCTATATTCTGTTTCTAGAGCTTTTAAACTGTAAAGGAAAAACACACACACCTACTGTATACCCCAATGTCATAAAAGTTACTACTGATTTCTAACCTGTAATGTGTAATTTTTCTGTATAATTTCTTGTCTTGTAATTAGCATACAGCAAGGCATGTTGATGGAATGAGACCATTGAAAATATTCTGTTTTAAGGATTTACTGTGCACTAATCCCTTCTCACCGTAACTTGTATAGTTATACTGGCCTGTTGGGTCCCAAACCCTACTCCATAGAAGTCATGGATTCAAGAGGAAGAAAACTGGAGAGAGGGGATGTGGTTTGTATTTTCCTGATGTAATAATGTGGAAATGGTGGGAGGGATCCTTTTACAGAGGGTGCAGGTTGGCAGGGCCTGCCCTTATGTGGGGGGGAGGTTCTGTGCCCATTTGTATTTTACCTCTCCCCAATCAGAGGGGTCTTTTTTCACGAAAGCTCATCACTAAGTACTTGGCTGACCAGCTTCAGCTTGTCCCTAAGGAGCAGAGTCCACCTGACTTCAACCTACGTAGAACATAGAGTACCTTGTTGCCTCCTATTCTGAGATTTAGCCATTTGATATACCCTTCATGCACTTTTTTTTGTGTGCTGTGATTTCACAGTTCCATTTCTTTTTCACAGGGGATTCAACGAGCATTGCACCGCGGGGCTCCAAAAGAAAAAAAAAACTGTATGTAGTTTAAGATCAATAGCTCTAAAATATTAGGCTATATTTTGCACTACACATCAGCAGTTCTGGCCAGAGGGGCAAAAAACAATGATTTGCATGGTTATGCCCACTGTCCTGAAAGGGATGGGTTGATCTTCTAATTTTAGGGATATGTGATGGAATAAGACATGTGAATACATTCTTCTTTTTAAGGTTCACCTTTAATACCATGTTACATGTCACATCCAAATTTAGGTTGTAATATGTAACATGTTACTTTGCAGAACCTCCCTGCATTCTCTGTTACATTTTAAAAAGGTGATCTGTGAACTACAAGTCCTATCTGCCACTGGCAGACAGCTAACAGTTCTCAATGAACTACAGCTGCACTCATCAGTGCCCTTGTAGTCCATTGACACTTCCTGACGCTGAGTACCTGTCTGCCCATATGGAGGTACAGGCAGACAGATGTCAGCAGTGTCTGTAGAAGCTTGACATTGCATCTGCAATCCACTGATTGCGGGTGCAATGCCTTGCAGGCTCCAAGGTGAAAAACATTTTTTTGACCTGCAAAATCACATGAATTTATAATTTTTTTAACTAAAGGTGAACTTAGTCTTTAAGTAGGCTTTACTGTGCAGTGCTAAAATAAATATCCAAATGCTAAGCTATTGTCATATTTAAAATCTAAGCAACTGATAGCTTTCCCAATAAAAAATTTTAAACTAATAGTTCATTTTCTGTTACTACAAGTCAGCTGTATTAGTAACAAAATAATACGCAAAGCATAAAGAAAAAACTGCTGGAACAAAAAAAACACCTGCATGCTGCGTGAAATTTTGTGAGCTCCAACGTTGCTCGGTAATGTATGATCTAAAGTCTTGGATGGAATTTATGCATACATAAGAGAGTTTCAGGTGCAGTCCCATATTTAGAAGTTTGTAAATTTGGTGAGAACCCTAATCTGTCTGGCTCGGCTTTTCTTCACTCCGGAAGCTTTGTCTGAGTCTCCGTAGTGAAAAACGAGAACAGTAGCTGCCAACTGGAACAGCATTCCTGACACTTTCTCCAGAGCATATCATACTGACAGATCCAATCCTGTGTCTGGCACCATTATTCTCCTCTTTCCTTTCATTCCAGTTTCCATGCTCATTTTTTTTTTTTTTTTAATTGTCTGAGCCAAAAGAAACAGAAGGAAGCAGAGCAGAGTTTAAGTAAAATGCGAGTCAATCTTTTTTCACTGTGTATTACAGCACTGGCAAAATATTTTCATGCAGCTGAGCCGAGAAATGAAAAAGCGGCTTTACCTTAAAGACAGTTTTCCACTTGTGAAATTGGGCATCTTAGTTTTAAGAAACAAAAAAAGAGGCTATGGATACCACATTGTCACTGGTCTTCTAAGGCTTAAAGCCTGTAAACTTAAAAAAATATTTTACTGTTTTTTTAATGTATTTTAATGTGCTTTTTAATCTCACTATTTTATTTGTGCCTGATGGCTTTCCCTAATACCTGGTTGATCCTGCCTGTGCCCCTCCTTCTGAGAGTAAACTGACCACACTAAAGCCCCATACACACGCGCGGATTATCCGCGGACCAGGTCGGTCGGATCCTGTCCGTCGTACTTTGTCCGATGTTGTTGTTGCGTACACACGGTCGGACAACGTTGTCGGAATATCCGGTCTGCAAGAAC
The DNA here is from genome assembly GCA_028564925.1 of Lithobates sylvaticus. NCBI lineage: Eukaryota > Metazoa > Chordata > Amphibia > Anura > Ranidae > Lithobates > Lithobates sylvaticus. The sequence continues at coordinate 164,743,134 of CM053028.1, forward strand.
GTCGTGACGTAAGTCGTCTTCCACGAGACTAGAAAAGGGAAGTTCAGCACCACGTCAGGCACCCGTTGGGCTCCTTCTGCTGATCCCGTGTTTATCGCGAGTTAGTCGAAGTTTGGTGACTTAAGATTCGCGCTTCTCAGTTTTCTGACTCAGATCGTTACTTCTCTTCAGTTTGTGCTTGTCGTGCGTATCTGTTTATTAGTGCGTGTAGTCAGTTCGCATTTGTTGGTCATTGCGGCCTATATCTTGATATAGGACGCTTTGATTTGCACTGCTTATTGTCTGCTCGTTTCTGGTATTCGTTTCGTTCTTTCAGGCCTTGCTGTTTATCGGTGCTTTCTGTTTGTCCGTTCTGACCAGCCGACCTTTTGTGACCTTGTGAGCGATGTTTCCCGTGCGTACTCGTCGCCGAGTTCGTGCTGTACGCGGAATTGGTGTCGGGCTTTTAGCTTTGACCCAAGACCCGTCCATGAACAGTGACGAGTGACGAGGAGTATGTGGACCAAGAATTGGTTGCTTCAGCACGACCAATTCTCGCACATGCCTTTGCTTCGTGAGATCCGGGAGAATAATCCTGATGATTTCAGGAACTTTCTCCGGATGACGGACCCCGATTTTCACTGTCTTTTGGCTTTGCTGACCCCCTTTATCAGCCGGCAGGATACCTGCATGAGACAAGCCATTACTCCGGAACAGAGGCTTGTTGCCACGTTGAGGTACTTGGCGACAGGGAGAAGTCTTCAGGATTTGAAGTTCTCTTCAGGTATCTCTCCCCAGGCCCTGGGAATCATTATTCCAGAGACCTGTTCTGCCATCATCGAGGTCCTGCAGGAGGACTATATTAAGGTAACATTTCTACTTTACTATTCCCTTCTATGTATGCTCTGTTTGCTAATGTCTTGTATTTTTGACCTCCTTCCCTAATTACCATGATTGCAATATGTTCTAATATGCTGTGCCCCTTTTCTCCTTCATGCATTTTTCCCTTCACTTACCTCACCAGCATGCTCTTCTGCCCCAATAGACACCTATGGCCTAGTCACTTAAGCAATGTCTTTTGTCTGCTGCATAGTATTGTTTGCCCCCAAACACCCCCTAAAATATGCACAAATGTTTGCTGTGTGGTTTACTTCATGTAGAGCCCCTTTTTTTTTATTTTTTTGGTGGGGGGGGGGGGCAAACTCATTAGGAACCCCCTCCCCCAACTGCTCTGTCAGATGTTACCAATCCTCTATCTGCTGGCTTTCCCAAGGTCAATACACACTATATACCTACCTCTTTATAGTGGGCATCTTTAGGGATGAATTCTGCAAAGCATGTAGTGCAAGGGGCTGCCTCCATACTTTCCATTTCCTATTTTTTTGTGTTCTTTCCCTCCAGGGGCGGGCTGGGCCGGGGGGCAGGGATGCAATTGCCCCCTGGGCCGCTCTGATTCCCTGTAAAAAGGCCGATGTGGTGTGTGTCAGCTGGGAACTGTGCAGTTCCGCAGTTGGCTGAGTGTTACTGCTCGGTTGACTTAGGAGGGAGGCTGACAGGGCTGGATAACAGCCCAGAAGCGTGTGGGAATGTTTGTGCTGTGAGCGGACATCTGTCCTCCTGTCACAGTGCTTCCCCAGCTTCTGAGCTGACAGTCTGTGTCCATTGCGAGCACAGCCGAATGGAAGAGGGTGGATCCGCTCTGCCTCCTCCAGCCCCCTCTCTCACTGTGCCCGCCCACACTCTGAGCAGCCCGTGTGCTGTGTCTGAATAGGAGGTGTGGGCGGGAACATTTAAACAGAGCAGACAGACAGTGTTTTGTATGGGGCTGTGATGATCATGACAGAGCCTCGTGCTGGGTCCTTCCTTCCAAGTAAGTGAGCTGTGATCAGCCTCTCCCCCTCTCTCTCCCAAATTCCTCTCCCCCTCTCTGTCTGCAGATAAGGAAGTTTCTTTCAGCAGCATGTGCTGTACCTGGTCCTATGTAGTATGATGTGTACACCTCACACTGGTCTGCTGCAGTGTTGGTGATCTCACTGTCTTCCTGCATGTCCCCCCAGTCAAATGCAGCCACACTGTGCCCACCAAATGCAGCCACACTGTGCCCATCAAATGCAGCCACACTGTGCCCACCAAATGCAGCCACACTGTGCCCATCAAATGCAGCCACACTGTGCCCACCAAATGCCGCCACACTGTGCCCATCAAATTAAACCTCACTGTTCCCAAATGCAGCCACACTGTGCCCATCAAATGCCGCCACACTGTGCCCATCAAATTAAACCTCACTGTTCCCAAATGCAGCCACACTGTGCCCACCAAATGCCGCCACACTGTGCCCATCAAATGCCGCCACACTGTGCCCATCAAATTAAACCTCACTGTTCCCAAATGCAGCCACACTGTGCCCACCAAATGCAGCCACACTGTGCCCATCAAATGCCGCCACACTGTGCCCATCAAATTAAACCTCACTGTTCCCAAATGCAGCCACACTGTGCCCACCAAATGCAGCCACACTGTGCCCACCAAATGCAGCCACACTGTGCCCACCAAATGCAGCCACACTGTGCCCATCAAATGCAGCCACACTGTGCCCATCAAATGCAGCCACATGAGCCCATCAAATTCAACCTCACTGTTCCCAAATGCAGCCACACTGTGCCCACCAAATGCCGCCACACTGTGCCCATCAAATTAAACCTCACTGTTCCCAAATGCAGCCACACTGTGCCCATCAAATGCCGCCACACTGTGCCCATCAAATTAAACCTCACTGTTCCCAAATGCAGCCACACTGTGCCCACCAAATGCCGCCACACTGTGCCCATCAAATGCCGCCACACTGTGCCCATCAAATTAAACCTCACTGTTCCCAAATGCAGCCACACTGTGCCCACCAAATGCAGCCACACTGTGCCCATCAAATGCCGCCACACTGTGCCCATCAAATTAAACCTCACTGTTCCCAAATGCAGCCACACTGTGCCCACCAAATGCAGCCACACTGTGCCCACCAAATGCAGCCACACTGTGCCCACCAAATGCAGCCACACTGTGCCCACCAAATGCAGCCACACTGTGCCCACCAAATGCAGCCACACTGTGCCCACCAAATGCAGCCACACTGTGCTCACCAAATGCAGCCACACTGAGCCCACCAAATGCAGCCACACTGCGCCCACCAAATGCAGCCACACTGTGCCCACCAAATGCAGCCACACTGTGCCCATCAAATGCAGCCACACTGAGCCCATCAAATTCAACCTCACTGTTCCCAAATGCAGCCACACTGTGCCCACCAAATGCCGCCACACTGTGCCCATCAAATTAAACCTCACTGTTCCCAAATGCAGCCACACTGTGCCCATCAAATGCCGCCACACTGTGCCCATCAAATTAAACCTCACTGTTCCCAAATGCAGCCACACTGTGCCCACCAAATGCCGCCACACTGTGCCCATCAAATGCCGCCACACTGTGCCCATCAAATTAAACCTCACTGTTCCCAAATGCAGCCACACTGTGCCCACCAAATGCAGCCACACTGTGCCCATCAAATGCCGCCACACTGTGCCCATCAAATTAAACCTCACTGTTCCCAAATGCAGCCACACTGTGCCCACCAAATGCAGCCACACTGTGCCCACCAAATGCAGCCACACTGTGCCCACCAAATGCAGCCACACTGTGCCCACCAAATGCAGCCACACTGTGCCCACCAAATGCAGCCACACTGTGCTCACCAAATGCAGCCACACTGTGCCCACCAAATGCAGCCACACTGCGCCCACCAAATGCAGCCACACTGTGCCCACCAAATGCAGCCACACTGTGCCCATCAAATGCAGCCACACTGAGCCCATCAAATTCAACCTCACTGTTCCCAAATGCAGCCACACTGTGCCCAACAAATTAAACCTCACTGTTCCCAAATGCAGCCACACTGTGCCCACCAAATGCCGCCACACTGTGCCCATCAAATTAAACCTCACTGTTCCCAAATGCAGCCACACTGTGCCCATCAAATGCCGCCACACTGTGCCCATCAAATTAAACCTCACTGTTCCCAAATGCAGCCACACTGTGCCCACCAAATGCAGCCACACTGTGCCCATCAAATGCCGCCACACTGTGCCCATCAAATTAAACCTCACTGTTCCCAAATGCAGCCACACTGTGCCCACCAAATGCAGCCACACTGTGCCCACCAAATGCAGCCACACTGAGCCCATCAAATTCAACCTCACTGTTCCCAAATGCAGCCACACTGTGCCCAACAAATTCAACCTCACTGTTCCCAAATGCAGCCACACTGTGCCCACCAAATGCCGCCACACTGTGCCCATCAAATTAAACCTCACTGTTCCCAAATGCAGCCACACTGTGCACATCAAATGCCGCCACACTGTGCCCATCAAATTAAACCTCACTGTTCCCAAATGCAGCCACACTGTGCCCACCAAATGCCGCCACACTGTGCCCATCAAATGCCGCCACACTGTGCCCATCAAATTAAACCTCACTGTTCCCAAATGCAGCCACACTGTGCCCACCAAATGCAGCCACACTGTGCCCATCAAATGCCGCCACACTGTGCCCATCAAATTAAACCTCACTGTTCCCAAATGCAGCCACACTGTGCCCACCAAATGCAGCCACACTGTGCCCAACAAATGCAGCCACACTGTGCCCACCAAATGCAGCCACACTGTGCCCACCAAATGCAGCCACACTGTGCCCACCAAATGCAGCCACACTGTGCTCACCAAATGCAGCCACACTGTGCCCACCAAATGCAGCCACACTGCGCCCACCAAATGCAGCCACACTGTGCCCACCAAATGCAGCCACACTGTGCCCATCAAATGCAGCCACACTGAGCCCATCAAATTCAACCTCACTGTTCCCAAATGCAGCCACACTGTGCCCAACAAATTAAACCTCACTGTTCCCAAATGCAGCCACACTGTGCCCACCAAATGCCGCCACACTGTGCCCATCAAATTAAACCTCACTGTTCCCAAATGCAGCCACACTGTGCCCATCAAATGCCGCCACACTGTGCCCATCAAATTAAACCTCACTGTTCCCAAATGCAGCCACACTGTGCCCACCAAATGCAGCCACACTGTGCCCATCAAATGCCGCCACACTGTGCCCATCAAATTAAACCTCACTGTTCCCAAATGCAGCCACACTGTGCCCACCAAATGCAGCCACACTGTGCCCACCAAATGCAGCCACACTGAGCCCATCAAATTCAACCTCACTGTTCCCAAATGCAGCCACACTGTGCCCAACAAATTAAACCTCACTGTTCCCAAATGCAGCCACACTGTGCCCACCAAATGCCGCCACACTGTGCCCATCAAATTAAACCTCACTGTTCCCAAATGCAGCCACACTGTGCCCATCAAATGCCGCCACACTGTGCCCATCAAATTAAACCTCACTGTTCCCAAATGCAGCCACACTGTGCCCACCAAATGCAGCCACACTGTGCCCACCAAATGCAGCCACACTGTGCCCACCAAATGCAGCCACACTGTGCCCACCAAATGCAGCCACACTGTGCCCACCAAATGCAGCCACACTGTGCTCACCAAATGCAGCCACACTGTGCCCACCAAATGCAGCCACACTGCGCCCACCAAATGCAGCCACACTGTGCCCACCAAATGCAGCCACACTGTGCCCATCAAATGCAGCCACACTGAGCCCATCAAATTCAACCTCACTGTTCCCAAATGCAGCCACACTGTGCCCAACAAATTAAACCTCACTGTTCCCAAATGCAGCCACACTGTGCCCACCAAATGCCGCCACACTGTGCCCATCAAATTAAACCTCACTGTTCCCAAATGCAGCCACACTGTGCCCATCAAATGCCGCCACACTGTGCCCATCAAATTAAACCTCACTGTTCCCAAATGCAGCCACACTGTGCCCACCAAATGCAGCCACACTGTGCCCATCAAATGCCGCCACACTGTGCCCATCAAATTAAACCTCACTGTTCCCAAATGCAGCCACACTGTGCCCACCAAATGCAGCCACACTGTGCCCACCAAATGCAGCCACACTGAGCCCATCAAATTCAACCTCACTGTTCCCAAATGCAGCCACACTGTGCCCAACAAATTAAACCTCACTGTTCCCAAATGCAGCCACACTGTGCCCACCAAATGCCGCCACACTGTGCCCATCAAATTAAACCTCACTGTTCCCAAATGCAGCCACACTGTGCCCACCAAATGCCGCCACACTGTGCCCATCAAATTAAACCTCACTGTTCCCAAATGCAGCCACACTGTGCCCATCAAATGCCGCCACACTGTGCCCATCAAATTAAACCTCACTGTTCCCAAATGCAGCCACACTGTGCCCACCAAATGCCACCACACTGTGCCCATCAAATTAAACCTCACTGTTCCCAAATGCAGCCACACTGTGCCCACCAAATGCAGCCACACTGTGCCCATCAAATGCCGCCACACTGTGCCCATCAAATTAAACCTCAATGTTCCCAAATGCAGCCACACTGTGCCCACCAAATGCAGCCACACTGTGCCCACCAAATGCAGCCACACTGTGCCCACCAAATGCAGCCACACTGTGCTCACCAAATGCAGCCACACTGTGCCCACCAAATGCAGCCACACTGCGCCCACCAAATGCAGCCACACTGTGCCCACCAAATGCAACCTCACTGTGCCCACCAAATGCAACCTCACTGTGCCCATCAAATTCAACCTCACTGTTCCCAAATGCAGCCACACTGTGCCCACCAAATGCAGCCACACTGTGCCCACCAAATGCAACCTCACTGTGCCCATCAAATTCAACCTCACTGTGCCCAAATGCAACCTCACTGTGCCCAAATGCAACCTCACTGTGCCCATCAAATTCAACCTCACTGTGCCCATCAAAGTCAACCTCACTGTGCCCCCCAAATGCAGCCACACTGTGCCCATGAAATTCAACCTCACTGTTCCCAAATTCAACCTCACTGTTCCCAATGCAGCCACACTGTGCCCACCAAATGCAGCCACACTGTGTGCCCATCAAATTCAACCTCACTGTGACAAAATGCAACCTCACTGTGCCCATCAAATTCAACCTCACTATGTCCATATGCAGCCACACTGTGCCCATCAAATTCAATCTCACTGTGCCCAAATGCAGCCACACTGTGCCCAAATGCAGCCACACTGTGCCCATCAAATGCAGCCACACTGTGCCCATCAAATGCAACCAAACTGTGCCCATCAAATGCAGCCACACTGCTCATCAAATGCAGCCACACTGTGCCCATCAAATGCAGCCACACTGTGCCCATCAAATGCAGCCACACTGTGCCCATCAAATGCAGCCACACTGTGCCCATCAAACGCAGCCACACTGTGCCCAAATGCAGCCACACTCTGTCCATCAAATGCAGCCACACTGTGCCCATCAAATGCAGTCACACTGTGCCCATCAAATACAGCTTCACTGTGCCCATCAAATGCAGCCACACTGTGCCCATCAAATGCAGCCACACTGTGCCCATCAAATGCAGCCCCTCTGCCCATCAAATGCAGCCCCTCTGCTCATCAAATGCAGCCACACTTCTTATCAAATGCAGCCACACTGTGCCCAAATGCAGCCACACTGTGCCCATCAAATGAAGCCACACTGTGCCCATCAAATGCAGCCACACTGTGCCCATCAAATGCAGCCACACTGTGCCCATCAAATGCAGCCACACTGTGCCCATCAAACGCAGCCACACTGGGCCCAAATGCAGCCACACTGTGCCCATCAAATGCAGCCACACTGTGCCCATCAAATGCAGTCACACTGTGCCCATCAAATACAGCTTCACCGTGCCCATCAAATGCAGCCACACCGTGCCCATAAAATGAAGCCATAGTGACCACCAGCAGCATTTAACCTGCCTGCTCGCTGTCTGACTGGCACTGACCGCATCTTGGTGGCGGTGAGCTGTGGGACGGGCAGCGGGTCAGGCAGCGGCTCCCGTGTCCTCCATAATTTTCCTCCTGCTAGATGCCCAATAGGAGCACCTGACCTTCCATCCAATCAGGTGATGGGTATTAGACCTGCGCTATCCTGGTTGGCGGAGAGCCGGTTCAGTGTTAAAAAAGCAAATATTCATTTGCCTTTCTAATACACCTGGGTGGGCTTCAAGTGCAATGCTCTGCGCTCCGAGTCCACCCTATTTTGAAGCCTATTACGCCACTGTAATCCAGGCATCCGGCGTCTTAAAAGGGCCGGATGGCTAAATAGGGGGTGGCCGCGGCGGCCAGGGATAGATTCATGTTGTGCATGAATATATTCCTTTAGCATATAGGGAAATGAGCGGGGTCTCGCTCTCTCGCTGTGCAGGAAAATGTGGAGCGGTGTCTCTGTGTAGCATAGCTTTACTCACAGAGTGACCCGGCCGGCCAAGATGCGTTTGTTCCACTGCTTGCCTCTATCGTCTGCAGTGGTTGCTAGGATTGCCTGGCTTCTAGCAACCAGTGATGTCACAGGCCCCAGGAGGAAAGTGAGGCTGAGGCCCCAGCATTCAGAGTGGAGGAGGATCTTCTGCCTCCTCTACGCCTATTAGTGTTTTATCCACCCACCTCCTCCCTCCATTTTCTCCTGTGCGGCAGCATGCGCCTTGGAGCCTGCCTGAGGGAAGGGAACTGTCCCTGACTGTGCCAGAAGCACCTCTACAGAGTCAAACTGCCTGAGGTGAGGTCGGGAGCAGTGAATGAATTAGAACATATGTGTAATGTGGAGCATGTGTGTCATGGGAGAATGAGCTGGCAGCAGAGGAGGAGATCACATCCTTAAATCTCAGCCAGGGTTCATGCTGGGACTTGTAGTCCTTTACTAGTTGGGGGGGGGGGGTCAAATCCTTAAATCTCAGGCGGTAATGCTTGGACTTGTAGTCCCTCACTAGTTGGGGGGGGGTCAGGTCCTCAGCTCTGAGGGATTCATACAGGGACTTGTTTGCACTTTAGTTCCTGGAGGCCATGGTGGTACAGGTCCTCCACGGGTCCTGGAGGGCCACATTGTCATCCCTGCCCCTCCCCCCACCTTTGTGATCATGGAAAACCTTAGACTGTTTTCCTGATCCATCACTTTGCCACCACCGGTTCTATGGGCCACTTGACTGGACTTGCCCCCCAGGCCTAAGGCTGCCAGCCCTCCCCTGTTTCCCTCCTATTAGCTTGCTTGGTAATTTCAGAATGTCACAATGTGCTTTCCTTTTTTTTGGGGGGGGGGTTGAAATGTTATTTTATCTTTCCTGTGGGCTGCCAATAGTGTTAAGTAAGGAGGGTCTGGCCAAACTAGCACACATTATTGAGCCATTTGGCAATCAATGAAGTGCAGAGGGTTACCTGTCCAACCCCCCCCCCCCCCCCAAAACCCTAGTTATTGCCAATGGCCCATCAGAAGTGGGGGGATTGATGGGGGGTGATTAATCTGTGAAGGGGAGCCTCTACTTTTCTGTGCAAATACTTTCCAGCCTCCAATTTTAAACAATGCTCTTGTTCCAAGATGTTGATTGTCTAATCTGCTTGCAATGTTTATGTGCAAAGTGACTAATTTTTTTCTCTTGTTTCACTCGACAGTTCCCTTCCACGCCACAGGAATGGCAGACTGTGGCCTCCCACTTTGCCAGCCGTTGGGACTTTCCTAACTGCGGAGGGGCAATTGATGGGAAACACGTCTGCATCGTCCCACCGCCCAACTCGGGGTCCTACTATTATAATTATAAAGGGTTTAATAGTGTAGTGATGTTGGCGGTGGTGTCGGCGACATATGAATTTATGTATGTGGACGTGGGGATGAACGGCCGGATCTCGGATGGTGGTGCCATTGCGCACACGGAGTTCTACTGGCGTCTTCAAAGTGGCAGTCTGTGCTTGCCACCTCCAGAGGAGAATGCAGAAGGACTCCCCTTCGTCTTTGTCGCAGATGAAGCGTTTGCGTTGACTCCCCATCTGATGAGGCCGTTCCCGATGAGGACCCTCACCCCAGACCAGAGGGTCTTCAACTACAGGCTGTCCCAAGCCCGAAGAGTTGTTGAGAACACTTTTGGCATCCTGGCCAGCCGCTTCCGCCTGTTCTTGACGGCTATTAACTTGGCGGAATACAAACTGAACCACATAGTTCTTGCCTGTTGCATATTGCACAACTTCCTCAAAAGACATAACAGGAACTATGTGGTGCCCGTTGGCCCAGATGTGGAGGGCCCTCCAAATGCTGACCTCACAGCCCTTCAAGTGGCATGTCCAGGCTTGCCCTCTCTAAGTGCCCGCGCGGTCCGCGAGCAATATATGGACTACTTTGTGGGTAGGGGGGCCATTGCTCTGCCTGACGATGTGTGAGAGGCATTTTTTATTAAATCTTATTTTTCAACCAACCTATGATTTATTGTAATTTCCGTATTCTTTTTAGCTTATTTTACCTGGAAATTTTTTCCCTTTGCCTTTGACAGTGGGAATGCACTTTCTGGGCAAAAGGAGGTAACAGTCTCTTCTTCCCAAAAAGATTCTTCTCATGTTGTGTGTTTTATAGCTAATCTTTGGTCTAGAGAAGGTTTGTACTGCATAACTGACACCCAAAATACTCCTTTTCATCACCAGGTCAGACATGTGTGTATTCACAAAAATGCTGTGCTCCGTGTTTTCGTACAAAGCACTGTGGGTGTCATTTACATAAGTCAAATCCACAATGCTCTACAAGTGCAGTGAAAAAGTGCCCTGGAATAGAAACTTGCAGTGCAAACTGGACTTGCCTTTAGTAAATAACACCCATTGCCCCCCATATCCTTTACATTTGACATACATAATGCATTGTGTTTTTTAAATAAGGAAGCCACACATTTTGAAAAGTAAAAAAGTTTACTTGGAAAACATTCACAAGTTTGTTTACAATCTTCTTGCCCAAACTGACAACATCTTGGTTATTTACAACATTGTTTACAAACATTCCGCAATTGGTAAAACCAGGCATGGAGCAAAACAGAACCTAGGAACTAGGAAAGTTCAACTTTGTAAAGTGAAGACAAGATCAGACATGACTATATGTTCAAAGTGTGTTTGATCTTGCCTTCATCACATGGGGGGTCACCCCTGGAAAGTGGAAATTTAGAACATGCACACAATTTGGGTCTGAAAATGGTCATTAGATGGTAAAACACATGCCTAGAAGCTTCAAAAGTGTCATTTTCCATCATGGGGATGAATGGACGTTTTTTGGGGTGCAACCCCTTCACCACAACCACTTTCGTAGTTTGTAAAGTGGTTGCACCCCCAAAAAAACATTGTCATTCATCCACCATGATGGGAGCTAGCACATGTGGACACAATGTGTGCATGTTACAAATTTCACACAGTTCTTAAGTTGCAAATGTGTTCAGAAGCAGGCACAAATGTGTGTTAATTACTTGGTGCGTTTTCATATTTTTCCTAAAACATCAATGATGTTCTTCAATTTTTGTTGAACATCATTGATGTTTTACTTTATGTAATCTAGATCTCTATTGCAGACCATTATCTCCCCGATGAGTACGTGGGCACTCTCTGTGGTAAAGTGCGATTTTTCTTCCAACATCCACGTCACCTAAAAACCACAAACAAACAAAAATCGGGTGTTGGAAATGAGGCAGCCATACATTGATTAGCTTACCAGTAGCTGTGTTCTCCCACACTCACCTGTTGTGGTGACAAGTTCTCCAAGTTCGATGATCTCTCCTTCCTCCTCCTCCTCCTCTGCTTCTGCTCTTTCCCCTTTTTTGGGAGGTGTTGGTTTTGGGGTTTCCTCAGACGGCCCAAGTTTTCGCTCCCCTATGAGAATGTACAAAAGGAAGATTTAGCAACACAATCTATTGAGGGCAGAAATAGGAAATGACAAACATTGCTTGAAAGTGAGGGACAATATTTTTGTTTGGCCAGTTACAAATGCCAACAACATGAATGTAGTCACTTTGTAAAGGTGCTAAACTTACTAGCTTTTTGGTAGAAGTTTGTCTGATGGAGACCCCCCTCTAGTATCCACTGGAGCACATGTGTGGAAAAGCATAATAAAAAGGGGGTTTGGGTGTCCCAGCACTAGTGCTCTAGAGTCCAGATGCGTAAACAGCTACTGAGTGACCTCTCCTTTACATTGAATAAATTGATGACATCTCTAGTGAGAACAAACTTCCTTTCAATCAAAACTTCACCAAACCTCGTATTATAAGTGGCCGAACGATCGAGGTTGCGTATGATCGAATGGACACACACACACGATCATGACAGTGGCAGAAAGATCGAGGCTGAGTACGATCGAATGCACAGACGAACCTGAAAGTGGCCATTTTGGAATGTACAACTTTGTAAAAATCAAACCACATGGAGCAGTATGCAAGCAAGAAATCAAACACAAAACACAACTACTTAATTTTTTGAAGAATTCGCTTGATCTTTCTGTACTGATCGGCCTCCGTCAGTTTCAGGTCTGACCAGCGTTTCCTCAGTTGCTCCTTGGATCATTGTACCCCAAAATGATTGTACAGCCTTCTCACAACTTTAGACATGATCTTGGCCTTGCGGACATTGGGGTTGAGGTAAGGCCCATACTTCCCATCATAGTCGCTCCTCTTTAATATGTCCACCATCTCCAACATTTCTCCAAATGACATATTGGAGGCCTTGAATTTCAGGCTCCGGGATCGGGACGTTTCTGCCTCCGGACTTTCCTCGTCCTCCTCCTCGTTGGTGGGATATTTGGGGCGCACCTGCTGTGTCCCCGCCATGTGCTCTCCCCACTGCGCCGTAAAGAGAAGGGGTGGGGAATAGACGAGAAAGATCGTCAGGGGCGGGCGGAGTTTGACGCATGCGCACTGGATATAAAACGTCACACGCCTGTGTCGTAGCCACGATCTGGGAGACGAGGGGAGAGAAAGCTCACGCACGAGACGATCGCTAGAAACGAAGGTACAATTTGACGTTGGTACATAACTAGCCTAGACTGATTCGAACTTGAGGCTTCTTTATGGAGAAGATTAGGAGAGTTTAGCCTGACATAATTTATAGTGTTTTGTGTGGTGTTGTGTCTTGCAGAGATTATGAAGGGATTCAACGACGTGAGTTTTCTCCCCCTCTTCATTGAGAAATACAGGGAATTTACCATTTTATGGCAGGCTAAACACCCCCATTACAGCATCAAAGCAAAGAGGCACACAGCCCTGGAGGAACTTGTGGAATTTGTCAAGCCAAGGTTCCCCACGGCAACTGTTGATGATATAAGAAAGAAAATTGGCAGCCTGAGGAGTGCGTATATCAGGGAGCGCAAGAAGGTCCGGAAGTCAGAAGAAACTGCAACTGCAGCAGATCAGGTCTATGCCCCCAAGCTCTGGTACTATCAGAGTCTCCATTTTCTCAAAGACCAGACTGATGTCACGGAGCCACTCTCGACTCCTCCTTCCACGCTTCCTTGCGCGCAGGCCACCCCTGATGAGGCTTCCAAGGAGCAACCTGGGCCTTCCAGTCTGGAAGATGTGCAGGAGCCCAGCTTGTTCCAGGTATAGTAGTTTTGTTACCATTTATGTGAATAATGAATGATGTTCACTTAATTCAGGATCCCCAATTGGTTACTTCCTAACGTGTTTGACATATCAACAGACAGTAGTGTTGGAGACATTTGGGGCCAGAATCTAAACTGCAGGGCTGAGAATTGTATGGTTTTCTATTTGTAACCATTTTGCACCAGTCACTAGATGAGAATTGTGTGTGTTTGATGAACAAATAACTGAAACTATGTCCCTTTTTCATACACAGGAAGACCTCAGCCAGGAGGTGGCTGTGGAAGGTGGCAGTCAGGAGGAGGAAGGGGTTAGTGGCAGCCAAGAGGTGGGTAGTGGCAGCCAACAGGGGGGTAGGCGTAGGAGCCTGACTGTCTCCCAAGTCTCTCCCCTCCGCCTTCCCTACAGAAGGGCGAGAAGGGGGGGTGATGCGGGAGAGTCAGCGCTCCGGATGATCAGAGAGGCTTCAGCCTCCCTACATGCCACACCCACCGACGAGGAGACCTTTGGCTCCGTGGTTGTCACTAAAATGAAGGGTATGGAGGTGAGGCAACGCAACATGTGTGAGGGGCTCATCCTCCATGTCCTAAATAAGGGGATGGCTGGGGAGATGACTCCCCTCACACATGTTTGCCATAGTTACCATGCTCCGCCTCCTCCTCCTCCTCCTCCTTCTGCCACCCCACCAGCACGACAGCCACAGCGTGCAAGGAAGCGTGCAAGGAAGCGTGCAAGGAAGACAAGAGAGTGACGATCCTAGATTCAGTCTGTTCTGAGAGAAGATGGAGCCTCTCGTAGTACCAGAGCCTGGGGACCTAGATGGCATCTGCTGCAGTTCCGGATGCTTTGGACTTCAGGACCAGATTGCACTCCCCTTAATATACGTACTCCTCAGGCCCCCAATTTTCTACGCTTGAAAATTGATGGTTGCCGTGGGGGTCCAAGGCTTTACAAATTCCACAAGTTTCACCATGGCTGCGTTCCTCTTTGGTTTGTTGCTGAGACCTAAATAAAGGTTTTTTTGATTTGAAATAATCATTGCCTATTGTGTTTTACTTTTCTACAATGACAGTTTTTCTTTGAGTAGGCAGGTACATTTCACTAATCATAAAGTATAATTAACAAGGTGCACCAACAACAAACAAACTCCTAGTAAATTTAAGCAACACATACAAATGTTAATAATGTGGTTTTGCTAAGTTGAGACACACAACCCACCTCCAAAAAAAAAACATCTCCTTCAAATATGTATTCCCAAAAATAAAAAATAAAAAAAGACAAATCATGCTAAAAATATAACAAAGATTCTTTTACGATCTGAGTAAAAATAAACATGTAGTGTATAAATCCTGAAAAGTAATAAAGAACTAAGTTTGTGAAAAGTGCGGGTGAATAGGAGCAGCTAAAACATGTCATTCTTGTTGCATTGTAAAGAAAAAGAGAATGCGCTGCATTAAAGACATTTTAACATTGCAGCGTGACGAATGTGCTGTGTCGATTAGGAAAGGTAGTTTTACCTGACCGAGCGCTTCCGTCACAGAATTTCTTCTGAGCATGCGTAGCACTTTGTCCGTCGGACAACGGTACACACGATCGGATTTGGTGTGATCGGACCGTGTTGTCGGAAAATCTATCCAGCAGGAGATAGGACATTGTCCGTCGGACAATCCGACGTACACTGTCCGATGGTGCATACACACGGTCTGATTTTTCAACAACATTGTCAGATAGGACAGAATCCATGCGAAAATCCGACCGTGTGTATGGGGCTTAAGTGTTGCAGCTGATCCATGCTAGCATGGTCAGTTTACATTTTGTGTCATCCTGCTGTTAGTAAAGGCAAGGGCACTGCTTGCCTATATCTTCCATAGTCAGTAGCTGTGCCTCCCACCTATCCCTCCTGCCTTAGAGTGACAGTATATTCCCTTCCAGCCCCTCCTCCCCTGCTCTTTGTAAAGCTGCCATGTCTCCCAGACATATGATCTGAGGAGACAGCAGCTAATAACAGAACAAAACAAAACAACAGCCTTGTAAGGCGCTAGACTGAATGCACCTTGATGAAAAGTCCACCGCCATGATTGATCCAGATATCAATAGTCAAATATAAGGTCTGCCTCTGAGTTACCACTGGAATAATGGTGAGAAACAAATGAGAACATAACACTGACAAGGTGCTCCTGAAATGACATGTGGGTGTCATATATGTACGATATGATGAGACCTCAAAGGGCTGGCTGGCAGTGATATTAAAAGCCCAGAAGCACAGAGGACAGCGTATACATTAAAACAGTCTTGGTTTATTCCACACACGGTCACCAGTTGATGACCAACCCCAGGGCCGTCTTTAGGCATGGCAAATAAGGGTAGCTGCCCTGGGCCCTGTCATTCTTGTGGGGTCCAAAGCAGCTGCCTCATACTGGCTAACTATCCTGGTTTAAATTCCCTTGAAGTTTTAGTCCTGTGCTGTGTCCCAACATCTCAGTGTGAAGTGAAGCTCTGCCCTATTGTTGTGTACAGATGACTCCCCTGCAGACCCTGTGTTTACATGTAAATAATTAGCATTTATATGTAAATAGTGGCGGCCAGTGGCATTGATATATAAATAAAGGTGGCATTCATATGTATATCATGCCCTCCTGAGGTTGTATGCACCATCACGTATACTGAATGCTGCCCAGGGGGAAGGTAAAGGGGCATGCTTGAAAGACCTGCCTGCAACTGTGTTCCTTAAGTCTACCATCAGCCAATTCTGCAAAGGTAAGCAAATTGGTGTGGGGGGGGGGGGTAGTGTGGGGTGTGCATAGGTAGGCAGAAGAGGAATTACAGTTTGGGGTGCAAAGGTGTTCTGACAGGGTGGATAAAGATGTAGGTGGCGTATAAGGCAGCCAATTAATTTTTAATGGGCTGCTCTATGCGCTAGAAATGTGGAAGAAAGTCCCTAGCCCTTTTTCAAAATCACACAGTGCCACAGCACATGTCAGCAGATGCGTGAGGGTGTCATTAACAATTGATGGTACTGCTGTGTATCTGCTAAAGGACAGCACATTTCTGTGGTGTCAGGAAAGCGATTTTTCATGCGTTTCCAACACATAAATGTGAACGCAAGCTAAATGTCTCATTGGTGGTCAGTGTAAATCTTTTCATTACATTGGTGCTTGGTGTAGAATCCTTTCATTCACACTAGTGGCCAGTATGAATGTTCCTCTTACATTAGTGGTCAGTGTAAATCCCTCCTTACATTGGTGGTTACTGTGAATGCTTCTATTACATTAGTGGTCAGTGTAAACCCCTATTACATTGGTGGCCAGTGTTGAAACTCCTCTTTATATTGATAGTCGGTAAAAAAATCAGCATTGACATTGATCACACCCTCCCCTCCCTCCAGCACTGCCACTGATCCCAGGAGTTCTAGGATCCCTAGGAGTTTTCTGTCTATTGATGGGTCTGCTCACCTCCCCAGTCCATGGTGTGCAGGCAGTGAGGAGATGATGTGCTGCAACCTATAGCAACCAATCAGCGAGCAGTAATGATGTGCAGCAACCAGTCAGTGACCAGTATTACTGTTAAGTAATCTCTAGCAACCAATCAACAAGCAGAAATCATGTGCTTTAACCTCTAGCAACTAATCAGTGAGCCGTTATGTGTGCTGTATCCTCTAGCAACCAGTCAGTTAGTGGTAATGATATGCTGTAACCTCTGGCAACCAATTGCAATCTCTGACTGATCTGATACAGTAAACTCATTTTGAGTCTAGCTGCTATTTATTGTATGTCTCAGAGCAGTTGGAGAGCAAAATTGCGTGGGGAGGGCCCAAGAAAATTTTTATCCAGGGTCCAATCAATATTAAAGACAGCCCTGATCAACCTCATACCACAGGCATGCAGGATATGCTGGGGAACCAGGTTATTGATGAGGACCTTAGGATCCGTTTTGGAACAATCTCGCCAGTTTCAGCAAGGAGGCAGGCAGACCCATTTCACCGGAAGTGACGTAGCCAGAACCAGGAAGTCTGTGGTGGTGGACAATCAATCTGCCATATAAAGGGAATAATTCCGGCGCTCCAAATAATGTGATGCCTTTTTTATTTAAAAAAATGTATAGTAGTGGCTTTAGTAGCAAATCTTTTTAGAAAAATCCTATGATCTAATATAAAAAGGAGGCAGCCCTCCTCAGAGGGTGCCTCTGTAAACAAGTGAGAAAGTAAGAGAGGGGGGAGGCGCCAACTGAATGAATCCTACTAGTTTCAGTATATTTTGAGTAAGGTTTACACTTACAGGTCCATGGGGTGAAGATGCCCATCAAAGATAAAAATGTCCTGGGGTACTCTGATGCCGCTCTGCGGGCTCCAGTATCAATCCCTTGGCCATAGGGGTGTTGAATTTGGTCACAGGCTTCTGTGCAATGTCAACTTGACAGGAAGCTCCACGCTGACCAGTCTGGAGCGTGGAAGCGGAAGTGATGTCACCACGGCAGGGCGGGCATCCAAGCTGAGGATTTGCAATGCAGGAAATGTACAGGCTACGTGCTCGGAGCTCACAGCTCCTTCTATTGGCCTATTGCTCTTGGGAGGAGAGCAGTTTAAGTACCTGGGCATAATGTCCGCGGCCGTGAAACTATAATGGCCAGTGGACCAACACTAGTAAAAAGTCCTTTTTAAAATGTATTAAAAACAAAAGAGAGAGTATTCAACGAGTATATTCAGTAGGTCTCCTGCTGACATAAGCGTTTAAAGCATTCCGAAGCACAAAGACCTCTTGGGATGGCCTCGATGACCCAGACTCTGAGGCCCATGGTGGATTTGCGATGTTCCTTGAGAAAATGCAGAGGGACACTGTGTTTGTCCCATCCCTTCTCAATGAAACGTCTGTGTTCGCCAAATTGTTGGCGCAAGGTGCATATGGTCCTGTCCACATAGCAGAGGCCACAAGGGCAGGTTTGACAATACACTACATACTCACTTGAACAGTTGTAAAATTATTTTATGGTGTATGTTTTACCTTTAATGGTATAGGTTTTTTTGACCATGATCAACAAATTTACAAGTTAGGCCTAATTTTTTCTTACATTGGAACATTCCCACTAATGGAATTAGGGGAATGTGTGAAGCGGGGGTGGGTAGACTGGTTTGGATTTTTCTGGGTGCTATTTTACTCTTTAAATTCTTGGCTTTGCGATAGGAGACCTTGGGTTGTTATGTAAAAGAAGAGCCCAAAAAAGGGTCACCAAGCAGAATGGACCAATGTTTTGCTAGGATATTCTCAATTTTTTATGACACTCATGAAATCGGGTTGTGAATTGTGTTGGTCATCTGATTGCTTAGACTTTGGAAGGGGTTTTGAGGCATGGTTAAAAAAAGCTTCTTGGACTAAAGTGGGAGGTATTCTTTGTCCTGAATTTTTTTTATACGGAGTTTCCCCTGTGTGTGATCCTCAGTTGGTTTAACAAAGTTGGTTGCGTGTATCTGGGATTCACTGTGGTGAAGTTCTAGATCTAAAAAGGTTAGTTTATCGGGGTCCTTGACATGGGTGGAGGATCACCCTAGTGAGTTTTTTTGTTGCAAGGCTTAACAAAGGACTCTACACTCTCTCTTGTGCCATCCCATATGATTACAATATCATCGATAAAGCGTCCATAGTAGATCACTTGGGCAGCAAAGGGGTTGTTGTGCGAGATGTAATGTAATATACTGTAATTCCTAATAGCCCATGGTTAAGTTTGCATAGGCAAAATTGGTCCCCATAGCAGTGCCTTGGGATTGTAAGTAAAAGGTGTGGTCAAACTCAAAGTAATTATGTTCTAAACAAAATCGTGTGGCCTCCAAAATTAAGTGTGCATGCCTGGGATTAATGAGGGGGTCCTCAGAGAGGAAATGTTCTACTGCTCTGAGGCCTATTTCATGGGGGATTGAGCTGTATAGGGATGTAACATCCAGGGACACCCACAGGTATGTGGGCTCCCAGGTGTACAGTGAAAGCATTTCCAGTAAGTGGGTACTGTCTATGATGTATGATGGGAGGTTTTGTGCAACAGGTTGAAGAAACCGGTCAATGTACATAGAAAAGCCGCTGGTAATGCTTTCCAGTGTGGCTACTATAGGATGGCCTGGTGGATTGTGTTGGTCCTTATGAATTTTGGGTAGATGGTAGAAGTAGGGGGTTTTGTGAAACCCCTAATGAGAAATTAAAGTTCTGCTTTAGAGATGATATTCTCTTGTAAGGCTTTGTTGACTAATCTGGTGCCTTTGAGGGTAAATTCTGGTAGTGGGTCATGACTGAGTCTCCAATAGGTGTTGACATCTAATAACAATCTAAGGGATACCGCCATGTAATCAGGACTATTCTGGACCACATTGCTACCTCTCTTGTCTTCTGTGATGATGTTGTGATTGTTGGTTTATTCATCAAGAGCTTTTTGTCCTGTTTAACTTCCCCCCCAATTCAACATACACAATTTAAACCCAAGTCCATCTTCAACCCAGTACATAAAAAGGGCCCCAGCTACAAACTTTCTACCAGGTTATGTACACCGTTCTCATCCAAATGTGTAAATTAGCCCACCAAGAATAAATCCAACCTCTCTAAAGTAGGACAAAAAGCTCTTGATGAACTAATCAACAATCACAACATCATCATAGAAAAACAAGAGAGGTAGCAATGTGGTCCAGAATAATCCTGATTACATGGCGGAATCCCTTAGATTGTTATCACATGTGAGCACCTATTCGTAACTCACTCATGACCCACTACCAGAATTTACCCTCAAAACCACCAGCCAAAGGAGCCTTACAAGAGAATATCATCTCTAAAGCAGAACTATAATTTCTCATTAAGGGCTTTCACAAAACCCCCTACTTCTACCACCTACCCAAAATCTATAAGGACCAACACAATCCACCAGGCCGTCCCATAGTAGCCGCAATGGAAAGCATTACCATTGGCTTTTCCATGTACATTGACCGGTTTCATCAACCTCCATTAGTGGTAATGTTCCAATGTAAGAAAAAAATGATGCCTTACTTGTAAGTTTGTTGATCATGGTCAAAAAACCTATACCATTAAAGGTAAAACATACACCATAAAATAATTTTACAACTGTTCAAGTGAGTACGTGGTGTATTGTCTAACCTGCCCTTCGGCCTCTTCTATGTGGGCAGGACCATACATCTTGCGCCAACGATTTGGCAAACACAGGCGTTTCATTGAGAAGGGATGGGACAAACACAGTGTCCCTCTGCATTTTCTCAAGGAACATCGCAAATCCACCATGGGCCTCAGAGTCTGGGTCATTGAGGCCATCCCCAGAGGTCTTCCTGCTGCGGAAAGCTTTAAACGCTTATGTCAGCAGGAGACCTACTGGATATACTCGTTTAATAATCTCTCACCAGGGGGACTCAACGAAGAAATGGAGACACGTTCCTTATTATAGACCCGTTTTATCACCTTTCTTCGTTTTTTATAATCCCCAAATTTATTTTGGTGTCTTACAGTGTAATTGTTATAGTCGTTTTTTACCCATTCGTGGACATTGAGTTCCTCACAAGTTGGGGATGGTGCTATCCAATACGCATAGTAAGTATCTCCTTGTCCCAAAAGAATAACCCCCCCCCTGTCCCCCCCCCCCCATTTCCATTTGTTTTTATTTTTATTCCCTTTTCTGTATCTTTTTATACTTATTATATATTATTATATATTATTTTCACCTTCTCACATATCTTATCTTTTATTTTTTCATTAAACATTTTGTTTTTAATACATTTAAAAAATGACTTTTTAATAGTGTTGGTCCACTGGCCATTATAGTCCCATGGCCACGGATATTTTGCCCAGGTACCTAAACTGCTCTCCTCCCAAGAGCAATAGGACAGTAGAAGGAGCTGTGAGCTCCGAGCGCATAGCCTGTACAATTCCTGCATTGCAAATCCTCAGCTTGGATGCCCGCCCTGCCTTGGTGATGTCACTTACGCTTCCGCGTTCCAGGCTGGTCAGCGTGGAGCTTCCTGTCAAGTCGACACTGCACAGAAGCCTGTGACCAAATTCAACACCCCCACGACCGAGGGATCGATACCGAAGCCCGCTGAGTGGCATTAAAGTACCCGAGAATGTTTTTATTTTTGATGGGCATCTTCACCCATGGACCTGTAAGTGTACACCTTTCACAAAATATAGTGAAACCAGTAGGATTTATTCATTTGGCGCCTCCCCCATCTCTTACTTTTTCTCTTTGACAATCAGACTGCGACACACCAGAGAATCACGCCTGTTGATAGGATAACCTGTTTCGAGGTACGCCCCTTTCTCAAATCCAAAGCAGCTAACAACAGGTCAGATATGCATTATTCCACTTGGCAAAGAGAAAATCTAAAGTCATTTCCACACTTAGCAGTGAAAAGGGGAAAGTGACATTTGGCACTGGGACTTTTACTGACTGTATTTCATTTGCCTTGGAAACTCAGAAGCTCAATGGCAAGGTAATTTTATGTAATTTGACGTCAATGACGTAATCCCCCCACTGCACATGCCCACTAGCTGGTCCGTGAATTGCTCAGGAAGTTATAGCAATCACGTCACCTTCCCTTTAGAAGTCATAGAATTCGATACAGGCAAGTTAAACAAAACAAAAAACAAACCATGGATTTGTGATAGACATACATTTCTCCACAGAATAATGTTTTTTTTAGATTAGCGACCTTCACAACTAGATTAATACATATGTCTTATTTTAGCATATTGCAAGGCCATCTTACAAATATTTAATTAAGAATCACAGGATTAAACTCCACACTATTGATCATCTTTGCATTTATTCACTGGGTCGGATAATGAGAAAAGAAAAGAAAATGTTTTCTGAAGGGGCAATAAACATCTGTCAGGAAAATGTCTTATGGCCTCGTACACTGATGAGATATGGTGCAAAGCCAAACACAATGGGGTTGATTTACTAAAATTGGAGAGTCCAAAGTTTAATTGAACAAACTGAAGTTAGAAGCTGATTGGCCACCATTCACAGCTGCAGATTTTGCACTCTCTAGTTTTAGTAAATCAACCCCTATATGCCTTTGTGTTGCTTTGACTTATTTTTGACTGACTTTTCTGGTAAAGAACATCAGTTCAGAGGCAAACAATTGATGTGTAAGCCCTAAAGATGGTTACGGATTACTTAATCATGGTCATACACAGAGAATTTGATTATTCAGTAATGACTTTATTGAATTTCATTATTGAATTAACTAACTATCTGTGCATGACCACCTTTAAGCAATCAGTAATCATCTTTAGAGCTTACACAGCTAGGAAGAGCTTCTATTTATCCTGCATATAGTAATAATGTTTTACGGAGGTTCTAACCCTCCCTTAAACTGGTCATACACTCTAGAAATCTATTGATTCCCCCTCTGTGCTAAACAACAGGAATGGATAAATCCCCACCGACAGCTATCGTATTGTGACAGTTCGTATTGTGACAGTTCGCACCCACGGCTGGGTGCCAAAAGGCCTGTTCGGAATTTTCATCTTTTAGCAACCGACCAAAATTTGCTCCATTTGGCAAACCTTTTTTTGCTACATAGAAAAAATATTGTGGTTGTAGTCAGGCTCTGGAATTAAAATTGTAACGCCATTAGTGGAAAAAGTAGTTCTTATATGGGGGATGTGAGAACTTTTACAGAAAGATATATATTTAAATGCAAGTGTTGAAAGTTTTGGGACAGAAGCTGAATTGCTCACGCATTAAAATACAGTAAATAGCACAGTAGATTTGTTGTGGTTTATACAACAATTTGATGTTTGTCCACAATGCCTGCATAATTAGTACATTATAAAATAGATGTATATGATAATTTATTCTACTACTACTTGCTTTTTGTTTTGTATAGACAATCTCTTTTTTTTTTTAATTCTTTATTTAGCAAAATACATGGTCTTACAAACGAGCAAGGCAACTCAGAGCTGAGGCGTTAGAAAAAAAAAAATAAATTCTGTGGCATGTTGCGCTATTTATGAATGCAATGGGATGGGAATGCGCTTGCAAACTTTATTTTCATAGCCCATTTTTTTACAGTTCTTTAAAGTAAACATATTTCAGTTGAAGTTTGTCTCTGTCTTTTATTAGCACAACAATGGGCAGAGCTTGGAGTGCAGCATATGTTGATGGGGGGTACATAAGGTGCCAGGTTTTCTGTGCCTCTAGGCTCCTGAGATGTAAATTTGTTCCAGTCTACAGAGCATGAATTGTGCAAGATGAATTGTTAGCTCAGTATTCTTTAACAAGCAGAAATGTCTGTACCTGCCAGATATACTTTTTGGGGAGCATATACCGCTAACTGAGAAGTGTCTCTAAAGCTAACACTTGCTTTTCATCTGTGGTTCAAGTAGGCTTTGGGTCTGATTCATCAAGATGCAATGTAATATCACATGCTAAAAGTGAGAAAAAATGTTCCCACAGAGAACCTACTGTGAAGGAATGATTACATCTCTTCCCCCAGATGGTAGCACCCCTTAATCACAGACTAGGTAATATAAATAGATAATAAGAATAATAGAGAGCATATGGATAGTAACATGAAATGTGGATAATGCAAATGAGAACACTGGAGTTGTTTTATTAAAACAGGAGAGTGCAATCTACCTTCCCCCCCTCTCCCCTCCTCTCCTATCTACGACCCTCTCTTTCTGCTTTTCTGCTCTTCTCGCCTTCTCTCTAGTTCCTCACTATTCCTGTTCACGCCGTTGCTTCCTACGGGGGGGGGGGGGGGGGGGGTGCAGGAGAAGAGCCTCCCCTCCGGGAATGGTAATGACATGTAGATTTTGGGGACATGGCATTTTCTACAGTGTTGATTTTCTGGTACCATCCCCTATTTTCACTTTGGTTAAGTATAATTATGATCATTATTGTTCATTGGAAATGTTTACCCATTTTCTAGCCCCTCTAGAAAATGTTTATTTACAAAAACCCAATAAACATATTGAAACAGAAAACAGGAGAGTGCAAAATCTCGTGCAGTTGTGCATGGTAGCCAATTAGCTTCTAACTTCAGCTTGTTCAAATAATGTAAGCTTTGACAAAAAAAAATGGAAGCTGATTGGTTTCTATGTAGAGCTGCACCAGATTTTGCACTCTCCAGTTTTTAGCAAATCAACCCCATTGATTTGTAAGTATGCATGCATGAACAATTTTTAAATTGCAGTTGTAGAGTGTTTGGCCAGTAGTTGTTTGTCGTATTCAATTAAACTAGATAATAATATCCATACCTTTACCCAGGGCTCAGAATTTCAAGTCCTGAGCTACTAGCCAGGTCTTAACCTCCCTGTCAGTATTCCCGAGTCTGGCTCGGGGTGGAACTTCAGTACCATAAGCGGTAACCCCGAGCCAGACTCGGGATCGCATTGCAGGATACAGGGAGACTTACTTACCTTGTCCCCTGGATACTGCGATGTTTCCCCACTGTGTGTGCAAGCTCCTCCGCTCGATTTACACAGTGCCCGAGTGCCGCTGAGCTCCGTTTCCTGCGACGTTACGACGCGCGGGAGTGGAGATCAGTGCCAAATTCAAAAAAGTAAAAACACACATAACACATCCAGTACTGTAATCTTACAGATTACAGTACTGTATAAAAAAAATGACACATCCCCTTTGTCCCTAGTGGTCTGTCCAGTGCCCTGCATGTAGTTTTATATTATAAATACTGTTATTTCTGCCTGGAATTTGGAGATTGTCCATAGCAACCAAAAAGTGTCCCTTTATGTCAAAAGTGATTTTAGACCAGCTAAAAAACAGCGATAATAAATTAGAATCACTTGCAGAATTGAGCGATAGCAATTTGTGGGGAAATTCGTCATCAAACACTAAATCTAATGACAGCGACAATTCTGCAACTGAGCACATTTCAGTGTTTTTGATTTGATTACATTATTGAATCATTTTTATAGTTATTTATTATATTATAATTTATGATTTTGTGTTTATCATACCCGGGATGTCTACTAGACTCTTGTTTGGACAGATTTAAGTGAGTTATTCCTAAGAATTGCAGGTCTACAATATAAAACGGCAAATTTCCATGCAAAATAATTGTACCGCTTTTGGTACAAAATTCCTGACATAATCATACCACCAGGGAGGTTAAGGGTTACTCACCCCCAGTTGCCCCACCCAACCCCTACCATGCCTCACCCCTAATCCAGCCCCTAAACACGCCCTCATAAATTCTCATGAAATTACACTTAAATGTTTTATGCAGAATTAAGTTCCAAAAATAAATATTAACAACAACTTTATCAGTGCCCATCAGTGCAGTCTCACCAGTGCCCATCAGTGTAGATTCACCAGTGTCCATCAGCACAGCCTCACCAGTGCTCATCAATGCAGTCTGACCTGTGCCCATCAATGTAGCCTGACCTGTGCCCATCAATGCAACATGACCTGTGCCCATCAATGCAGCACAACCAGTGCCCATCATTGCAGCGCAACCAGTGCCCATTAATGCAGCACAACCAGTGCCCATCAATGCAGCGCAACCAGTGCCCAGCAATGCAGCCTGATGTGTGTCCATCAGTGCAGTGTAACCATTGCCTATCAATGCAGCCTCACTAGTGCCCATCAGTGCAGTGTAACCAGTGCCCATCAGTGCAACTTAACCAGTGCCCATCAATGCAGCGTGACCTGTGCCCATCAATGCAGCATGACCTGTGCCAATAAATGCAGCATAACCAGTGCCCATCAATAAAGCATGACCTGTGCCCATAAATGCAGTGTAACCATTGCCCATCAATACAGCATGACCTGTGCCCATAAATGCAGTGTAACCAGTGCCCATCAATACATCATAACCAGTGCCCATCAATACAGCGTGACATGTGCCCATAAATGCAGAAAAAGAGGTAAGCTGGCCATATCATAAGAGAGTGTGGATCGCCTGCTGTAACAGCTTTCATTTGAATTTCTGCAGTGTTCCCGGAGCTCACTGTCACACAGTACCACCTCCTGTGCGAGCCTGTGTGACGGTGAGCTCCGAGGACACTGCGAGGATTTGAATGAAAGCTGTTACAGCGGGCAATCCCCACTTTGTGATGATCCGGCTCGCCTCTTCCTCCCCTCTCTCTTCCCCTGGCTGGGAGAATGGCTCCCATTCATCCCCACCTGCCGGCAGCTAAAGGTGTGAATTGTTGTCAAATCACCGGGGTAGAGATGTTAATGGCAGAAGTGTTTGCTAAAAAAAAAACTTTATGTCTGGTTTCAACTCCTCTAGCAGAAGGGTGATAGAGTACACTGTGTATGTAATCTGTAAAGCAGCAGACATAGTTGACAAAAGTAAATAAATAATATATATTTGATAAATAAGGAGAAATAGAAGGAATAGAAAACATTTACTGCAAAAAAGGGTTGTTCAAGGCTCCGTCCAATGCTAGTCATACAACAGGTACTGGAATCTGTACTTAAAATGGTATTAAACCCCAAAACAAAATTTTTATATATTAAGGCTTACCATTTTTATTGTGGTGGCTGCATCCTTTTTATTCTTCAAATTCACCTGGTGATCTTACTAGTAAACCACATCTGGTCTGGAGAGGGTAGTGTTATGCCGCGTACACACGAAGGGACTTTTGCCGGCGGACCTAAGTCCAGCGGACAATCCGCTGGACTTTCCAGCTGGGTCCGCTGGACTAAAAAGCGAACGGACCACACACGATCACGCAAAAAGTCCGGCGGTTCACGCGATGACGTACAGCACGTACGACGGGACTAGAAAAAGGAAGCTCGAGATCCCAAACGACACCCTTTGGGCACCGTCAGCTAATCTCGTGTGTATCGCGTGTTAGTTGACGTTTGGTTAGAGACGATTCGCGCTTCTCAGACTTCTGCTTAATTTGCTCGCTTCTGCCGTTCAGTTTGTGCTTGTGAGGTTTGTATCTGTCTTTCAGTGCGTGTGGATCAGTTCCTACCTGTTCTCAGGCCGTTCTGGTCCGCTCGTTCCTGTTTTTCAGGTCGTTCTTCATAGGCCTTGCTGTTCTTCAGTGCGTTCGGTTAAGTTGTTTGTTTGATCAGCCGACCGTTTTGAAGCCATGGAGTGTGGACATACTCGGGAACGAGTTCGTGCTGTGCAGGGGCTCGGTGTTGCGGTTAACACCTTGGCCCGAGCCCAGTCCATGAACAGGGTGAGGAGGAGTTCATGGACCAAGAATTGGTTGCGCCAGCGTGACCAATTCTCGCATATGCCTTTGCTCCGTGAGATCCGTGAGAATAATCCTGATGATTTCAGGAATTATCTCAGGATGACGGACCCCATTTTTCACCGTCTGTTGGCTTCGCTGTCCCCTTATATTACCAGGCAGAATACCTGCATGCGGCAAGCCATCAGTGCGGAGCAGAGGCTAGTCGCCACGTTGCGTTACTTGGCGACGGGGAGAAGCTTGCAGGACCTCAAGTTCACGACAGGCATCTCCCCCCAGGCTCTGGGGCTCATTATTCCAGAGACCTGTTCTGCCATTATCCACGTCCTGCAGGAGGAATACATTAAGGTAAGTCTTCTCTTTTCAAATTACCTATGTCTTGTATGTTTGCTAATGTAGTGCATCAATGTCATCATTAGCTAATTACCATGATAGGACTATTCTATGAATGTCCCCTATTCCAGTATATTTTTTTATTTTAGTGTTTTGTATAGTATTTTATGGTTGACCTATCGAAATTGCTTTAAGAATGTATTATTTAGTGGGTCACATGCATATTTCCTTGCACCAACCTCCCCAGCATGGAATCTTGGCCCCCTAAACACCCCTAGCCTAGTCACTTTCTTTGTTCAAAAATGTATATTACCAGCTCCATTGTACTGCTGTACTCACCCCCCCCCCCCTTTCACCCCCCTTGCCCCTCACCCCTTTCACCCCCTTGCCCCTCATTTTTAAATTGATTGCATGTGGTTTGGGTCAGCTTGTAATTAACCCCCCCACCCCCACACTCACCCTCTTTAATTAATTGCATGTGGTTTGGGTCAGCTTGTAGTTAACCCCCCCACCCCCACACTCACCCTCTTTAATTAATTGCATGTGGTTTGTGTCAGCTTGTAATTAACCCCCCCACCCCCACACTCACCCTCTTTAATTAATTGCATGTGGTTTGGGTCAGCTTGTAATTAACCCCCCCACCCCCACACTCACCCTCTTTAATTAATTGCATGTGGTTTGTGTCAGCTTGTAATTAACCCCCCCACCCCCACACTCACCCTCTTTAATTAATTGCATGTGGTTTGGGTCAGCTTGTAATTAACCCCCCCACCCCCACACTCACCCTCTTTAATTAATTGCATGTGGTTTGTGTCAGCTTGTAATTAACCCCCCCACCCCCACACTCACCCTCTTTAATTAATTGCATGTGGTTTGGGTGACCTTACAATTAATTACTCCCCACCCACATCCCCATTATTATCTTCTCTGGGCCATCAGAGGGGTCATCAATCAGAGATTTGTCCCTTATCCTTAATCTTTTGGCTTTATTTCAAGGACTAACAAAATAAATACATATGTTGTTCCAAATTGTTTGTAAATTTGTTGGATTTAGTTTGGTGTTTTGCCTGGTTTTTAATTCGAATTGTATCTTTCTGTTTGACTTCACAGTGTCCTTCCACGCCACAGGAATGGCAGACTGTGGCTTCCCAGTTTGCTGCCCGTTGGGACTTTCCCAACTGCGGAGGGGCGATTGACGGCAAACATGTGCGAATTGTGCCCCACCCCATTCGGGGTCTTACTATTGGAATTATAAGGGGTTCCATAGTATAGTGTTGATGGCGGTGGTGTCGGCACAATATGACTTTCTTTATGTGGATGTGGGGAAAAACGGCCGGATGTCGGATGGAGGAGTCTTCAACCACACGGAGTTCGGCCATCGTCTCCAGACTGGTGGCCTGGAGCTGCCACCAGATGAAGATAATGTGGAGGGACTCCCGTTCGTTTTCATTGCCGACGAGGCGTTCGGTCTGGGTGACAACTTGATGAGGCCATTTCCCCAAAGATCCCTCACCCCTGAGAGGAGGATTTTTAATTTTCGGTTGGCCAGAGCAAGAAGGGTTGTGGAAAATGCCTTTGGTATTATGGCCAACCGTTTCAGATTGCTGCTTACATCCATACATCTGGCAGAGTACAAACTGAATACTATTATTCTTGCATGCTGTGTAATGCACAATTATCTACGTAAACATTCTGGAAGCTACACATTACCTATGGGGCCTGAGGCCGGAGTGGAAGGCGACATGACAGGGCTGGATAATCGCCGTCTTGGTTTGGCCCCACAATCAGCACAGCAAGTGCGGGACCGTTATTTAAATTATTTTAATGGTAGGGGGGCCATTGCAATGGCAGCAGACCCTTAAAACATCATTTTTTTGGAAAGAATAAATACAGTTATTTATGTATGAAAGATTGTTTTTTTCGTATTGTTTTGCTTTTAATTTTGCCTGTTTTATATGTTGTCCTAGTGCACTTATTAATAGTGGCAAACTTGGTTTGCGTTTAGTAAATAAGCCCCTTTGTCAATGAACCACAACATGTTTTGGTCAAACTGGTAGTATTTAAAAAGAAGAAGCCACACATTGTTTAATTTGTGCAAACATTTTTTTTTTTATTCTAGTGCACATCCAAACCTTTTTTTTTTTTGTTTTTTTTTTGTTGATTTCCTCTTTTTTTTCGGTCATTTTTGGTAATATGTTTTTTTTTTTTTTTTTTAACAACATATTTTTATTTATTTTTTTGTTATTTTTTAAATATTTTTTTGGTCTTTTTCTCACAACATTTTTTTTTTTTTTTTGTGATTTATTTTTTTTAAACAAACATAAAAACATGTTTTAAAATTGTAAAAATTTTTTGGTTAGCATTTGAAAATATTTACACAATGCAAAAGTAGGGAACTTACAAAGTTCAACAGGTAACCCATGAACAGTAGAAGCCAAATTTAGAATATGCACACTAATTTAACATGAAAATGGGTAATGTCAACATGTGCTATGTTCCATCATGGGGAATCAATGGACGTGTTTTGTGTGTGAAACCCCTTCCCTCTCACCTACTAGCATTATGGGTTGCAAACACCAAATGCGTCCATTGAGATCCCCTGATGGCACATAGCACATGTTGACACACCATGTGCATATTAAAAATTTGGCCTCTAAAATTTTGAAACAATAGCGCATCAAAAGGGGAATGAAGGACATGATTGATGTTAGGAAATGGAAAAGGGGTCTTTAGATTCTCCCCAAAACATCAATCATGTCCTTCATTCCCTGCTGCATGGTGGCCATCTCCTTCTGCATGTTTTCCAGCTGCAGATTCCAGGCCATGATCTGGCCAATAAGCCTGTGGGCACTGTCTGTGGAAAATGGCTCCGCAGCTTGTCCTTCCACAAACAGATCAGCATCACCTAAAAGTTGGGTAGATAAAACACAAGAAAAAAAGTGTCAAAAACATGCAGACCTTAATTTATTAGCTCAATCTGTGTTCTGAGACACTCACTTGGTGGGGTGCAGATTTGATCCACTTCAACCACCTCTTCCTCCACATCCACGCGTGGGCTTGGGCTAACTGCCCAATTAGTCTGGTGAGGCCGGGAGGTCCTCGTAGGTTCTGATTGACGTCTGAGTCTTTTGCCCCCTATGGTAATGGAACACAAAAAGGTACACTTTTAATCACACTGATATTTGAGTGCCAAAATATGATTATTAAACATTGTTTAAAAGTGTTGTCCAATTATTAGCAGTTTGTTAGAAGATCCTACTTGAAGACAGAATTGAAATGTCTATCTAATGAAACTCCAATACTTAAACCGCCCTTCAACCCTAAAGTTGAACTTCCGCTCATTGTATCCCTGCACCCCTGTGGTGTCTTATTTGGAACCTTTTAGGGGGGAGGGGTTGCAGATACCTGTGTAAGGCAGGTATTTGCACACACATCCGGCCCTAGACTCCCACAGAAGTATACGCCACATCCCGTCCCACCGTGCTGTCTGCTGGGACACACAGGGGTCCCAGAGCTCGCACGGACCAGTCCTATTGCATTGCGCAACTGGCACATGCCCAATAGTGACCCGGGAAGTGAAGCCGCAAAGATTAATTTCATGATTCAAAGATTGTAGCTCCAGCATCCAAGGGACAGGTGAGTGTACTTCTTAGAAAAGTCACCACCTACAGTATTTGTAGATGATGAGCATTTTTAGGGAATTTGGAGCTTGACACCCTGCTTAACAGATTTATCCCCCCCCCCAAAACAGCTTCTGGAGTCCCTGTGTAAGTTACCCATAAAACCCTTACTACAGCAGTAATAGTATAGATAGTGACAATAATAAACAACCTTACAACTCCAACAACCCAAAGCCAGGTAAACAGAATAAACGTTATGAAGACAAACGAACTTTCATCAAGTCTGCGCAAGTTTCACGTACGAATGCTAAGAACATCTGCGCAAGTTTCACGTACGAATGCTAAGAACATCGGCGCAAGTTTCACGTACGAATGCTAATAACATGTGCGCAAGTTTCACGTACGAATGCTAAGAACATGTGCGCAAGTTTCACGTACGAATGCTAATAACATGTGCGCAAGTTTCACGTACGAATGCTAAGAACATCTGCGCAAGTTTCACGTACGAATGCTAAGAACATCTGCGCAAGTTTCACGTACGAATGCTAATAACATGTGCGCAAGTTTCACGTACGAATGCTAAGAACATCTGCGCAAGTTTCACGTACGAATGCTAATAACATGTGCGCAAGTTTCACGTACGAATGCTAAGAACATCTGCGCAAGTTTCACGTACGAATGCTAAGAACATCTGCGCAAGTTTCACGTACGAATGCTAAGAACATGTGCGCAAGTTTCACGTACGAATGCTAATAACATGTGCGCAAGTTTCACGTACGAATGCTAATAACATGTGCGCAAGTTTCACGTACGAATGCTAATAACATGTGCGCAAGTTTCACGTACGAATGCTAAGAACATCTGCGCAAGTTTCACGTACGAATGCTAAGAACATCTGCGCAAGTTACACGTACGAATGCTAAGAACATCTGCGCAAGTTTCACGTACGAATGCTAAGAACATCTGCGCAAGTTTCACGTACGAATGCTAAGAACATCTGCGCAAGATTAGACATATCAAGTATAACCATAGTAGCGCACGTGCTTGACTTACTTTTTTTGATGGCTTTTCGAATTCTCCTGTACTGATCGTGCTCCCTGGATTTGATGTCGGACCATCGCTTGCGCAGTTGATCCTTGCCCCTTGGTACGCCGAATTTATGCTCCAGGGTGCTGACGACTGTAGTGAGAATCTTGTCCTTGCGCAAGTTGGGTCGAGGGTACGGGCCATTTTCCCCGTCGTAATCTTCCCTTTGGAGGATGTCCACCATCTCCACCATCTCTTCAAAGGCCATATTGGTGGCCTTATATCTGCTGCTGGATGCAGATGTGTTCGCTTCTGGGCTTTCCTCCGCGCTACTGGCTGAGAATGTGTCCGCCATCTTCATGAATTTATTCACCCACAATGCAACGAGGGGAAGCGGGGCGGGGAATACTCGTCAGGAGGAACGTCATGGGCGGGCGACGCGGAGGACGCAGGCGGACTTCGACGCGTGCGCAGTGTATATAAGGCTGTTTGAGGGCCCCACGTGTTCCCGAACGGAAGTAGCGAGCGCTCTGTACGAAGGTAAGTGTTTTCTAGGATGCATTACTGTGGTTTATTGGGTTTTGGGCCTGCATTTTTTAAGGATATGTGTGTGTTGCTGCCTGTGTGGGTGTGTTGCTGCCTGTGTGTAGGGGTTGCTGCCTGTGTGTAGGGGTTGCTGCCTGTGTGGGTGTGTTGCTGCCTGTGTGTAGGGGTTGCTGCCTGTGTGTAGGGGTTGCTGCCTGTGTGGGTGTGTTGCTGCCTGTGTGTAGGGGTTGCTGCCTGTGTGTAGGGGTTGCTGCCTGTGTGTAGGGGTTGCTGCCTGTGTGGGTGTGTTGCTGCCTGTGTGTAGGGGTTGCTGCCTGTGTGTAGGGGTTGCTGCCTGTGTGTAGGGGTTACTGCCTGTGTGGGTGTGTTGCTGCCTGTGTGTGGGTGTGTTGTGTAATGTTTTGTTTGAAAAACTGGATGTGCGTTTTTAGTAACATTTGTGTTTTTGGTCTTTTGTATTGCCATTACTAACAAAACAGAAACAAACATGTCAGCAGCCCAGTTAAATCCATTTAAGGACCAGCAGTTCATGTCGGAATTCATTGCGCTGTACCGTAAAAATGCCAACCTGTGGCAGCTCAAGAACCCTTTATATGGAAATAGGGATGTCCGGAAGGTAACACTGGGGCCACTTTTGGATTTTGTGAAGACTCAAGTCCCCAACGCAGACATCAAGTTTGTTGAAGCCAGAATTTCAAGTTTAAGGCACATGTACAAGCGGGAGCGCAAGAAGATTGAGGAATCAGTCAGATCAGGAGCAGCAGCAGAGAATGTTTATGTACCCAAGCTGTGGTAATACAACCAACTGGCTTTTCTAGGTGACCAGATGGAACCCAGGCAATCACTGTCCACTCTTCCCTCCACCCTTCCCTCCACCCTTCCCTCCACTCTTCCCTCCACTCTTCCCTCCACCCCAGCTGAGGCTTCCACGGAAGGAGAAGACCCCTCCACCTTGGAGCAGGCTGATGCGCCCAGCTGGAGCCAGGTATATATTTTGTAGCCTAAATAGTGATTGGGTGAATATTAATGATGTCAACGTAAAAATGTGAAACAATTAACACCCTGAACTCAGAATTGGGAAAAAAACAGCCAAAAATTGCGCACACTTCTAAAAAGTGTTGGTGCTACATATCGATACATATATAGTGTATACATACATCCAGTAGTGGCAAAAAATGCCTTATACAACATTGGTGATCTGCTTGGAAAATGCAGGGGTCCAAATGATAGCCTTTTGTATCTTTTTTTAAATTTATCTGCTCGTTCATAAGTTTACAATTGGATGATTGAGGAGGCCATAAACCAAAAAACAGGTGTTTGATTTTTGTTTTTATTTCCACACAGGATGAGCTGACCCAGGATGATGCCGGGACAAGTGGTATGGAGGAGGAGGACATGACCAGCGAGAGCCAGGAGGTGGCTGGGCCCAGCACGAGCCAGACTGACAGCCAGACTGTAAGAAGTCTACCTCCACCCCTGCCCTTACCCCCAAGAAGGCCCAGGAGGATGACCATAGTTGAGGAGGAATCACTCAACCTTATTCGGCAGGCGAGTGAGATTCTCCAAAGACCCCCCATTCCAGAAGAGGCCTATGCCACCTACTTGGCCAGCAGGTTGCTGGAAATGGAGAAGGGCCAACGGCACCTGTGCGAGTGCCTAATTTTTGAAGCTATTAAGGGGGGTTTGAGGGGTCAATTAAGAGAATCCACCCGCCTGACACATGAAGGCCCGACAGCAACTTCTCCTCCTCCTCCTCCTCGTCTTCCTTCTTCTCCTCCTCCTCCTCTTCCTCCTCCTCCTCCTACCACAAGTCAGCCTCCAAGGAAGCGTGCAGGGAAGACTGCAGGGAAGAGTGCAGGGCAGCGTGGTGGGAAGAGTCGGAAGTGATTGCCTGGCTTCAGTCTGGTCTCACAGAAGACACAGGCTGTTGTAGTGCCACAGCTTGGGGACATAGATGTCATCTGCTGCTGTTCCTGGTCTGTGTGATTCCTGGTCAATCTTCTTGTGCTCCCTATATTGGATCAAATATGCCCAAGCTTAATTTTTGGCTTCACAAACTTGATGTCTGCCGTTGGGGCAAAAAGTCTTCTCAAAATCTCAAAGTGGCTCCAGTGTTGCCTTCCTATTTTGTTTTGCCTTGTTTGTTTAAACCACAATAAATGGTAATTTGATTTCAAGAAAATAATGATATACGTGCTTGTTATTCAAAAACATAGTTTATTTAGGAGTAGGCAGGTACATGTCTAAATTATATGGAGGGCATTTCCAAAACGCACATTCATTTGACAAAACAAGTGTAAAGTGCAACTTCAATGGAACTGCAAGTGCAGTCGCTGGAAAGGTGAGGGTTAAGATCTGAATTAAGGGCAAGCTCTGCTGACTCCACAATTGTATCATGTGTAATAACAAATCCTTTTGATAACCAACAAATAATAAAATATATCTAAATAGAGATATATGTACATATATATATATATATATATATATATATATATATACATATACATATATATCTATATATCTATATATAAATATATATATATGTATATATAGATATATATATTTTGTTTACTATTGAGATATATAGATATATTTTTAATTTGGTGATTTGGATATATATCTATATCTATATCTATATCTATATATATATATATATATATATATATATATATAGAGATATAGATATATATATACAAATATATAACTTCACTAAAGAATGCTGAAGAAAAAACGTTCGGGAGTACTCTGCATGAATATACAAGCAGCAAGGCAAAATCATTCTTCAAGTACGATAACATACAAATTCCGCTGTCAGAAAATACCAAAAAAAGATCAGCAGCGTGACGATTGTGCTAGCTTCAAAACGAAGGCTAGTTTTACCAGACCGAGCGAGTCCGTGACATACTTGCTACTGAGCATGCGTCCTTTTTGGTACGCCGGACCATACTACACACGGCGGGATTGTCCGCCGGACTGCCAAGTCCAGCGGATAATTTTAAAACAAAACTTAAAACTTTAGTCCGCCGTACTTTGGCCAAAAAAAGTCCGCCGGCGCCCACACACGAGGGGATTATCCGCTCGACTTCGGTCCAGCGGATAATCCCGCGGGATAGTCCCTTCGTGTGTACGCGGCATTAGATGAACTAACAGATTTAGATGGACTTTAAAAACAAATTAAAGCAAAACTCCAGCTAACACTTTTTAAGCAGTTACAACGGTAAGGGTTTTACATAAATTAATAAACACTGACTATTGTAAGCATCATGGTCAGTGTTAAATGGTTTGCCTCAACCCTCTAAATGTCACTTTTTCTCAACAGCTTGGCCTGTTAAAGGAAGTTGAAAATGGATTAAACTTACTAACAGGATCACCAGGTAAAAAGAAAAAAAAAAGGCAAAACTAAGAAACAAATGTAGCCATCACGTCTAAGAGAATTGGTAGGCTGCAATATTTAAAATTTAATTTTTTTTGGTTTAAAGTGGAACTTCGCCCAAAAGGGGGAGTTCTGAATGTCTGCCTTCTCTCCCCCTTCTCTTTAAGTTTTTGGCACTTTTTTTTTGGTGAGCAGGTACATAGTTTTGACAATTACCCACTTCCACTACAGTCAGATCGGCGAGGCCAGGCCATTCACAAAGTGCAGCGCAGCTCACGCATGAACAGTAAAGATACTGGTGCCGGGAACCTGAAGAGCCAGTTCGCAAGAGGACCCCGTTGGATCTCTGGACAGGAAGGTGTCCTATTATTAAAAGTCAACAGCTACAGTATTTTTAACTGCTGACTTTAAATGTTTTGTTTCTGGGGTGAAGATCTACTTTAGTACAGGCATTACCCACTTTTAAGTACACAATGGGGTTTATTTACTAAAGATGGAAAGTGCAAAATCAGGCTCACTTCTGCATAGAAACCAAGGAGCTTCTAACCCCAGCTTGTTCAATTAAGCTTTGGTAATAAAACCTGGAAGCTCATTGGTTTATATGCAGAAGTGAGCCTGATTTTGCACTTTCCAGCTTTAGTATATAAACCCCATTGTGTACATAAAAGTGGGGTATGCCTGTATAGCTTTAAATAAAGTTAACAGAATGGACCATATAAATACATTCAGACACACAGAGATTCTTGGACATTCTTAGTTCTCTTCACAGGACCCCAGGAACTTCGTAACCCAGGGTGCCCAGTCATACAAATATTTATTTAATCTCCTTGGCACCACTGCCTTCAGCCTCCTAGGCTTTTCTATTGTCTCTTCAGTGTGTATAGCAGCTTTTGCCAATATCAAAGTGTAGGATGCCAGCAATGGTGGGTACAAGCAGGCAATGAATGAATTATATACTTAATTAAGCCCCCTAGTTTATGGGGGTCCCTGGGTGCTCTACAGATGAGTAAAGGTTTGTACATAACCCTTTGGTTGTCCACATTAATTCCTGAGAAATGAGACAGATCGCCTCTCCAGGTAAGTAATATAATCCACCAAAAAGGAAGGGCTGGGTGCTAGCTCCTGCTCACAACCGCAAACATGTAGACCAAGTGAGAAAAATTAGCTGCATACTAACATCCGTCCAACAGGTTTATTGAAAAACTGCCACCAGGACTAAAACAACGGGTGAAAAAAGAAAAAGAATCACAATGTATGCATGAAATGTCATCACCCCTTGGTCCGTAGTTTTAGTCCTGGTGGCAGTCTTTCAATAAACCTGTTGGATGGATGTTGGTGTGCAGCTAATTTTTCTCACTTGGTCTACACATTAATTCCTACTGGCAATCACATTACTTTTACTTGAGTACATAACTATAAAAAAATACATTTGTACTGTATCAGTATTCTTACTTTTACTGTTACATTTTGTTGAAAATGGCAAATACTCCTTCAGAACAACAGAAAAACATATTACTAAGAAATTGTTGGCAGTAATGTTGATTAGAATGATCCAAAGGAAAGGCTTCTTTTGCTATCGATGACAACCCTTAGAGACAGAATACAGTGCACAGTAGCACTTGCTTTGTAGACTCATACCATGAAGGAAAAAAACTTTTGCAGAGCAATTCTAAGACCACCAATACCAACATATTCCAGTCTGATTTTCCAGCTGTGCACACAAGGCTAGATGTTATAACTTTCCACTTTGCTTTATAAATTAAAACTCCAAATGTGTATTCAGCAACTCTGATTAAAATAATAATAAAAAAGCTTGAAGTGCTAGAGGAAAGTTGTACATTTTCCAACAACTTCAGAGTAGAAATAGAAAATTTAGGGAAATCAAAATGCAATTGCCAAGACTCAATATTAAGCCATATTTGAAAGAATTGTATACTGTAGAAGAATAAAACAATAAGGTATTAAAGGAAAATATTACTTTCCTGCAATGCACTACAAAGGGTGAAAAACAAGAAAATGATTCATCACAAACACCCTTCTAATTTGCTTCTTTTGCCTTGTTCAAACATTTTTTTAAAAGGCTTTTGGGAGCCAATTTTGATCTTGGCCTTGCTAATGTCCAGTCTGTTTGCACTGAGCCTAATAGCCCACAAGACATGTAGATGGTTGGCAAGCTGTGCTGTGTGGCACAGAGACAAGAATATTGTATGCAAAGGTAGTTATGATGGTAACTAAATGCACCTTCCATATTGTCATAGCTATAACTGTTTTTTCCCTGAAGAAATCCATCAAATTATTTGTTATGCTGCATAGTGACATCACAAAACAGTTACTATGTATAGTTACTATATACTGCCATTTATGTATCCTATTCCGAAAAAAGGCACCATGATTTCTCACTAGCAAAAGTGACAAAAATCAAGAAAGAAAGATTTAAAGTAAATTTTTACTTCAAATGGGCACTATTATATTTGCTACATACAGCACTGGCTATCATTAACAATTGCCGTTAATTTTTCCTATAATACTGCTTTCACATTTTTTTTCATTACAGCACTGCTACTCTCATCCAGTCCCTTTGCAGTCATCAGGGGTGCATGTGACAGGGTCATGATGAAGATGCACAGTTGGGAAACAGTTGCCACAGTTGGGGGAACAATACGTTTGTAAACAAGGACCTTTATGGCAGGATCATTGGGCCTTATTTTAGAGAAAGCTGCATTTGTAAAAAAAAGTTGAAATATTTTGAAATTACATTAACAGCTTAAAGTGACATTAACCAATTCAGCCCCGGAGGATTTGGCTGCTCAATGACCGGAGCACTTTTTACAATTTGGTACTGCGCTGCTTTAAATGGTAATTGCGTGGTCATGCAATGCTGTACCCAAACAAGCATCCCCTTGTTACACAAACAGAGCTTTCTTTTGATGTTATTTTATTGCCTCTGCGATTTTTATTTTTTGTGATATAAATGGAAAAAGACTGAAAATGTAAAAAAAATTATATTTTCTACTTTTTGTTATAGAAAAAAGTTATAAACTCAATTTTAGCCATACATTTAAATCAAAATGCATTTAGCCACATAATAATAATGTCAATAAGCGTATATATTTATTGGTTTGCGCAAAAGTTATAGCGTCTACAAACTAGGGTACATTCTCTGGAATTTACGCAGCTTTTAGTTTATGACTACCTATCTCATTTCTTGAGCTGCTAAAATGGCAGAGCAGTACACCCCCCCCCCCCCCCCCCAAATGGCCCCATTTTGGAAAGTAGACACCTCAGGGAAATTGTTGAGAGGCATGTTGAGCCCATTGAATATTACATTTTTTTGTCACAAGTGATTGAAAAATGACAAAAAAAAAATTACACAAAGTTGTCACTAAATAATATATTGCTCATACATGCCATGGTAATATGTGGAATTACACCCCAAAATACATTCTGCTGCTTCTCCCAAGTATAAGGATACCTCATGTGTGTATTTTGGGAGCCTGGTCACGTACAGGACCCCGAAAATCAAGCACCGCCTTCAGGATTTCTAATGCCGCGTACACACACGATCAGAAATTCGGCCAGCAAAAGACAGATGAGAGCTTTTGGTCGGAAAATGCGACTGTGTGTATGCTCCATCGGACTTTTGCTGTCCGAATTCCCGCTTGCAAAAGATTGAGAGCAGGTTCTCAATTTTTCATTTGGAAAAAGTTTTGATCGGAAATTCCGATCGTCTGTACCAATTCTGATGTGCAAAATTGCTCGGAAGCATTGAACTTCCTTTTCTCGGCTCGTTGAAGTGTTGTACGTCACCGCCTTCTTGACGGTCGAAAGTTCAGAAAACTTTTGTGTGACCGTGTGTATGCAAGCCAAGCTTGAGCGGAATTCCGTCGGAAAAACCATCCAATATTTTTCCGACGGAAAATCTGCTCGTGTGTACGCGGCATAAGGGTGTCAATTTTTGATTTCACTCCTCACTACCTATCACAGTTATGAAGGCCATAAAATGCCAAGGTAGCACAAAACCCCCCAGAATGACCCCATTTTGGAAAGTAGACACCCCAAGCTATTTGCTGACAGGCATGTTGAGTCCATGGAATATTTTATATTTTGCCACAAATTGCGGGATAATTACATTTTTTTTTTTGCTTATATGTGGAATTACCCTTATATTGGAAAGTAGACACTCCAAGCTATTTGCTGAGAGGCATGTTGAGTATTTTGCAGATCTCACTTTTTGTCACAAAGTTTTGAAAATGTAAAAAATAAATAAAAAAATGTTTTATTTTCTTTTTTCATTTTCAAAAATAAATGAGATTTGCAAAATACTCACCATGCCTCTTAGCAAATACCTTTAGGTGTCTACTTTCCAAAATGGGGTCATTTTGGGGGGTTTTGTGCTATCTTGACATTTCAGAGCCTCTGAAACTATTATAGGTAGTGAGGAAGTGAAATCACCATTTTACACCCTTAAAAAGCCAGAAGGCGGTGATTGGATTCCGGGGTCCTGTACATGGCTAGGCTCCCAAAAAGTCTCACACATGCGGTATCCCTGTACTCAGGAGAAGCAGCATAATGTATTTTGGGGTGTAAATTCACATATACCCATGCCATATTTGAACAATATATCATTTAGTGACAACTTTGTGCAAAAAAAAAAAAAAAAAAAAAGTGTAATTTTTCCAAAACTTGTGGAAAAATATTAAATATTCCATGGACTCAACATGCCCATCAGCAAATAGCTTGGGGTGTCTACTTTACAAAAAGGGGTCATTTGGGGGTTTTTAAATTGTCCTGGCATTATATGCACAACATTTAGAAGCTTATGTCACACATCACCCCCTCTTCTAACCACTAGAAGACAAAGCCCTTTCTGACACTTCTTGTTTACATGAAAAAATATAATTTTTTTGCAAGAAAATTACTTTGAACCCCTAAATATTATGTATTTTTTTTAAAGCAAAGGCCCTACAGATTAAAATGGTGGGTGTTGCAATTTTTTTTTCACACAGTATTAGCACAGCGATTTTTCAAACGCAATTTTTGGGGAAAAAACACACATCCTTTAAAAGCCTTTACAGGCTACCATTTTAGCATTACAGAGGAGGTCTAGTGCTAAAATTACTGACCTCGATCTGACCTTTGCGGTGATACCTCACATGCATGGTGAAAATGCTTTTTTTATTTATTTATTTTTTTATTATTTATTTTGCTTTTTTATTATATTTTTTGCTATAATTCTTTTTTTTTATAATTTTTATTGTAATCTTAGGGAATGTAAATATCCCCTATGATAGCATTAGGTAGTGACAGGTACACTTTTTTGAAAAAATTGGGGTCTATT
The DNA here is from genome assembly GCA_028564925.1 of Lithobates sylvaticus. Lineage (NCBI taxonomy): Eukaryota > Metazoa > Chordata > Amphibia > Anura > Ranidae > Lithobates > Lithobates sylvaticus. The sequence continues at coordinate 164,785,078 of CM053028.1, forward strand.
AGACCCTAGATCTCTCCTCTGCCCTCAAAAGCATCTGACCACACCAAGATCGGTGTGATAAAATGCTTTGCCAATTTCCCAGTGGCGCTGTTTATATCCGGAAAAACCTAAATCATGAAATGCTTGTAGCTTCTGGTTTCTTAGGCCATAGAGATGATTGGAGCCATTCTGGTCTCTGATCAGCTCTATGGTCAGCTGGCGGAACCACCGGCTGCATTCTCATGGTTCCCTGTTGGAACAGGAGACCCAGAGAAAACCCTGGAAGACGGTGGGAGGGGGGGATGTTCCCTCCTGTTCCCTCCCACTGCTTTTAAAAGCAGTCTAGAGGCTAATTAACTTCTAGGATTGCTTTTATATGAAAGCCGAATGGCTGAAAAGAATGATACCAAGATGATACCTAAACCTGCAGGCATCATTCTGGTATAACCACTCAAAGTCCAGCAACATACCAGTACGTTGCTGGTCGTTGTTGGGCATACATTGTAATGTTCTTTTTTTCATGCAGCCTGTGGGCTGAACGAAAAAAAGAGATTAATCGGTGGGTATGCCCACCATTGGAATACCGCCCTTCATCCACCCACTTCTAATGATGGGCATATATGCACCATTTTTTTTTAACTGTGGTGGTGAAATCACCTTCTACAGCGCTGGAGTCGCTGTTGCTGCCAAGATAAATAAACCAGTTCTGCAGGTGAATGGCGTACCTGCTAAGCAAATGATGGTTAATAGGGATGAGCCGAACACCCCCCTGTTCGGTTCGCACCAGAACCTGTGAACAGACCTAAAGCTTGTGTGAACTTTAGAACCCTATTAAAGTCTATGGGACTCGAACGTTCAAAATCAAAAGTGCTAATTTTAAAGGCTAATATGCAAGTTATTGTCATAAAAAGTGTTTGGGGACCTGGGTCCTGCCCCAGGGGACATGTATCAATGCAAAAAAAAGTTTTAAAAACTGCAGTTTTTTCAGGAGCAGTGATTTTAATAATGCTTAAAGTGAAACAATAAAAGTGTAATATTCCTTTAAATTTCGTACCTGGGGGGTGTGTATAGTATGCATGTAAAGGGGCGCATGTTTCCCGTGCTTAGAACTGTCCCTGCACAAAGTGTCATTTTTGCAGGAAAAAAAGCTATTTAAAATCACTCGTGGCTATAATGAATTGCCGGCTCCCGTAATACAGAGAACAGTCATTCATTGAAAGTCATTGATAAAAAAAAAAAAAAAAGCGTGGGGGTTCCCCCAAATTCAATTGGATATTAAGGGGAACCCTGCGTCAAATATAAAAAATATGATGTGGGGTCCCGCTCAAAATCCATACCAGACCCTTATCCGAGCACGCAACCTGGCAGGCCGCAGGAAAAGAGGGGGGGACGAGAGCAGCCCCCCCTCCCTCCTGAACCGTACCAGGCCACATGCCCTAAACATTGGGAGGATGCTTTGGGGTTCTGTGACCCCTCAAAGCACCATGTCCCCATGTTGATGGGGACAAGGGCCTCTTCCCCACAACCCTGGCCATTGGTTGTGGGGGTCTGCGGGCGGGGGGCTTATCGGAATCTGGAAGCCCCCTTTAACAAGGGGACCCCAAGATCCTGGCCTCCCCCCTGTGTGAAATGGTAAAGGGGTACAAAAGTACCCCTACCATTTCACCAAAAAAGTGACAGAAATGTTAAAAATGACAGGAGACGGTCTTTGACAATTCCTTTATTAAAATCTTCTTTCATCTTCTTTCTTCTGGTCTTCTTCCTTTCTTCATCCTTCGGTTTCTTCATCTTCTTCTTCCATTTTCTTCATCCATCTTCTTGGCGTCTTTTCTTCTGTGTCGGGCCGCTCTGCTCAATGGGAGGTTCCTGCTGTGTGAGGCTTCGCTCCGTCTGACATTTCTTTTATAACAGAGGGTCTCCTGTCATTTTTAACATTTTTGTCACTTTTTTGGTGAAATGGTAGGGGTACTTTTGTACCCCCTTACCATTTCACACAGGGGGGAAGGCCGGGATCTGGGGTCCCCTTGTTAAAGGGGGCTTCCAGATTCCGATAAGCCCCCTGCCCGCAGACCCCCCACAACCAATGGCCAGGGTTGTGGGGAAGAGGCCCTTGTCCCCATCAACATGGGGACATGGTGCTTTGAGGGGTCACAGACCCCCAAAGCACCCTCCCAATGTTGAGGGCATGTGGCCTGGTATGGTTCAGGAGGGAGAGGGGGGGCGCTCTCGTACCCCCCTCTTTTCCTGCGGCCTGCCAGGTTGCGTGCTCAGATAAGGGTCTGGTATGGATTTTGAGGGGGATCCCACGCCATTTTTTTTTTTTTGGTGTGGGGTTCCCCTTAAAATATTTAGGGGGGACCCCACGTCATTTTTTTTTTAAATTTGACGCAGGGTTCCTCTTAATATCCATAGCAGACCTGAAGGGCCTGGTAATTGAATTTGGGGGAACCAGACGCTTTTTTTTTTTTTTTTTAACAATGACTTTCAATGAATGACTGTTCTCTGTATTACAGGAGCCGGTGTACTATCATTTTCTGTCCCCCATCACAAAGTGTCCGCAGTACACAGGACACCCAGATTCCGAAAATTGCAGAAGATGAACGGCGCCTGCGCCGTGAGTCCACTTTCAAGCCCCACCATCCAAGTGGACATAGAGTTAGAATATAAAAGAGCCGAGCGCAGCGAGGCCGTGCCCGAAGCGTGGCGAGCAAAGCGAGCCCGCGAGGGGCCCTCTAAGTTTGTGTAGCCCTATGTCCGCTTGGATGGTGGGGCTTACACCTCGACTCACGGCGCAGGCGCCGTTCATCTTCGGAGATTTTCCGAAAACCCTTATGCTCCGTACTGCGCATGCGCTGCGCGTGCGCAGTACACAGCGAACACTTGGTGATAGCCGGACTGTTCGTGTCAGAACACCGGCAATTCATAGCCGCGAGTGATTTTAAATAGCTTTTTTTCCTGCAAAAATGACACTTTGTGCAGGGACAGTTCAAAGCACGGGAAACATGCGCCCTTTTACAGGCATACTATACACACCCCCCAGGTATGAAATTTAAAGGAATATTACACTTTTATTGTTTCACTTTAAGCATTATTAAAATCACTGCTCCTGAAAAAACGGCCGTTTTTAAAACTTTTTTTGCATTGATACATGTCCCCTGGGGCAGGACCCAGGTCCCCAAACACTTTTTATGACAATAACTTGCATATAGGCTTTTAAAATTAGCACTTTAGATTTCTCCCATAGACTTTTACAGGGTGCTCGCGGCTTTTTGAATTTGCCACGAACAGGCCAAATTGTTCACTGTTTGCTGAACAGGCAATGTTCGAGTCGAACATGAGTTCGAGTCGAACATGAGTTCGACTTCGAACTCGAAGCTCATCCCTAATGGTTAACAATAAAATAAAGTAACATTACAGTATAACAGTAATGCCCTGTACACGCGGTCGGAAATTCAGACGGAAAATGTCCGATCGGACCATGTTGTCGGAAAATCCGACCATGTGTGGGCTCCATCTGACTTTTTCCTGCTCTCAAATTTTCCGACAACAAAATCCGATCGGACTTTTTGAAATTTTCCGACGGACAAAGTGCCACGCATGCTCAGATCAAATTAGGAGACCAAACCTATTGGCTAATAGCCTCTACGTAGTTCCGTCGTACGCAACGAGCGTCAGCATGTTCAGAATGATTGGATTTTCCGACAACTTTGTCCGACGGATTTTGTGGTCGGAATTTCCGACCGTGTGTACGGGGCATTAGACTTACCATACCTGCAAAGCAAATACAATATAAGATAGTAAAAATAAAACATTGCAATCTGTGGCTTTCTACAGACACAACATCTTCTTTCTGGGTTTCTTTAGGTAGGGGTACCAGAGAGGATATGCAGAAAATGCCTCTCATGCAGCTGGCTTACTGCATTTGGATTGGGATGGCGGGCCACAGCACCGTCTGGAAACAGAAGGGCTGTGATCATCTCTTCCTGGAATTTAAGGAAGGATCCAGTTCGTTCTGAAGCTTTGTATAGCACAAAAGCATTCAGCAGAGCCAATTGTAATAAATATACAGACACTTTTTTATACCAGCGTCTGGCCTTACGGGCAATTAGGTACGGTGCCAACAACTGGTCGTTGAGGTCCACCCCTAGTAGTAATTTGGACCGTCGTGTCTGCGTGAAGGGAGGACAGAACAAAAACATTCTTATTATCCCTCCACTTCACAGCGAGCAAATTATTACATCTCAAGCAGGCTCTCTCACCCAGCCTAAGACGGGAATCTACAAGCCGCTGGGGAAAGCCCCGGCAATTAGATCGCACAGTGCCACATGCATCAATTTGATGATCAAACAAGTGACTAAAAAGTGGCACACTCGTGTAATAATTGTCCACGTACAAGTGGTACCCCTTTCCAAATAAGGGTGACACCAAGTTCCACACAATCTTACCAGCGCTCCCTATGTAGTCTGGGCAGTTCTTCCGGCTCTACGTAACTATCTCTTCCCTCGTAAACAATAAAACTATATGTATAGCCTGTGGCCCTGTCACAGAGCTTATGTATCTTGACCCCATATCTGGCGCGCTTGCTGGGAAGATACTGTTTGAATAACAAGTGGCCAGAAAACTTAAAGCATGGTTCCGCCGTTTTTTTTTTTTTTTTTTAAAGTCAGCAGCTACAAATACTGCAGCTGCTGACTTTTAAAATATAGACACTTACCTGTCCAGGGCACCCACGATGTTGGCACCCGAAGCTGATCTGTCCCTCGGCTCTTGGGTGCTGCCGCCACCATCTTCGGTAAGGGAATCAGGAAAGGAAGCCTTACGGCTTCACTTCCTGGTTCCCTACTGCGCATGCACTTCTCACGCTGCACGTTCTCACTGGTCCCTGCTGTCTCCTGGGACCTGTATGTCTCCCAGAAGACAGCAGGGGGGGCGGGAAGTGACGTAGATACCCGCGGGTGGCGCAGGTGTCTATGCCCGGAAGTGGGAGCAAAATACCTGTATTAGACAGGTATCTGCTCCCCCCTCCCCCCTAAAAGGTGCCAAATGTGACACCGGAGGGGGGGGGATTCCAAAAAGCTGAAGTTCCATTTTGGTGTGGAACTCCGCTTTAATCAGGGACCCATGAACACAGTCAACTTGATGGGGAGTAAACAAGGCTACAAAGCATTGGTTCAAGTGGTTTACAAGGGGCCGAATTTTGTAGAGCCAATCAAATTCAGGGTCACCCCGAGGACGACAGAGTTCATTATTGTTGAAGTGCATGAACCGCAAGATCTGTTCGTATCGTGCCCTGGTCATGGAGGTAGAGAACACAGGCATATGGTGAATTGGGTCAGTGGACCAATATGACCGCAACTCACTCTTTTTAGTTATGCCCATGAGGAGGGATAGGCCCAGGAAGGTCTTAAATTCGTAGACCGTAATAGGTCTCCAATCTTTCGCAAGGGTCAACTGGGGATTAGCTGCGATGAATTGACCAGCATATAAATTGCTTTGGTTCACAATAGATCTATAGAGATCTTTGGTGAAAAACAGCGAATAAAAACCAAGTGACGTAAATCAACTGTTTCCACCTGAATTCCGGCTCCCAATTAGGATTGGCGAATGCAACAGGAAGGGCACTATGGCCTCGACGGGCCTGTCTTTTTCTTCTTCTTGGTGGCAGCGGGACTCTACTCATGCTAGCCACCTCGCCAGCTGAAACTGCACTTATGGGACTCGCCACGTCACCACGTGATACTGCAGTGCTGGATGTACGACCAGGATGTACTAGGCCACTGGTGCTTGCCAGTTCACGCTAGTACTGGCTCTCTGCTCCATATGAGGGACCTGTGGTTCTTGCACCTCAACAACAGCAGAAGAATGGGGTCTGGTACACCTGACCTTGGCAGGGACCACAACTCCGTCGTCAGAGCTATCTGTCAGGGTGCCGCTGCTGTCTACAGGTTCGTATTTTGAGCCTGAATCTGACAGATGAGTGACTTCCTCTTCACTATCTGTCATGCTCAGAAATGTGTAGGCCTATTCACTAGTGTACCTTTGATTTGACATTTTGGTCTCCAAATTTACTGGTACACTAGTGAGGCACACAAGAAAAAAAGCACCTGACTGTCAGCGACTGATTCAAACACTACCAAAAAAAACTTTTAGCGTTCACAGGGATCAGGCCTGACTCTGCAAATGCTGCAGTTATGTGTGTTGTGTTTTGTAAGTGACAGTGATCGATTGATACTGCACTTGGATGGGCTGGGCTGGGTTGGGCGGAAGGGCTAAACGCAGGTGCTAGCAGGTATCTGGGCTGATCCCACTAACACTGCGTTTTTGGGAACCCTAAACTGCTGGGGACGCTAACATAGTTCTGATCAGATCAGATATCGATCCGTTCAGACACTATACTACTAAGGGAGGCGTATGGTGCGTGTGTGGGTGTTAGCGCTACTGGCACTAATCTGACACTGCCTGGGGTGACACAGACATACGGCGGGTTCCCTGATGCTATAAAAAATAAAGTAGCTAACCTGCGTCACCCATGGCACTTTTACAGTGATCACTGGTGATAGGGGGTAATCAAGGGATTAAACCTTTATTAGGGGGGTCCCTAGACCTATCTGGGACTAATACTAATTACCCTAATGCCCCGTACACACGGTCGGATTTTCTGACGGAAATGTTCGATGGGAGCTTTTTGTCGGAAATTCTGACTCTGTGTTGGCTCCATCGGACATTTTCCATCGGAATTTCCGACACACAAAATTTGAGATCTGGATCTCAAATTTTCCGACAACAAAATCCGTTCTCGTAAATTCCGATCGTGTGTACACAATTCCAATTCACAAAGTTCCACGCATGCTCAGAATCAAGTACGAGACGGAAGCGCTCAGTCTGGTAAAACTAGCGTTCGTAATGGACATAGCATATTCGTCACGCTGAAATTTTTTAAATCTTTTTTAATGCAGCGCATTCTCTTCTAGAATGCTAGAATAACAACGTTGTTTTGCTTCTCATATTCACACAGAGTTCTGATAAGAATATTTCTTTATTATTTCTCGTGATCTCTCGTGATTTTTTGGTTTTCGTCAGATCTCCATAATAATGTATTTCATTTTGGTTTATAGTGTTTTTATTTTTTTATCAAGATCTCCTTGTTTTTTGTTTTTTTTTCCTAGTGCTCTTCATAATATTGTTTTTAGTTTTGTGTGTCAAGTTACCACAACACCATTATTATCTTGTATTTTTTAACCTCAAGGAGGTTGCTTTGTGTTGGTGTCCCTTGTTAATTTGACATTGTATTTTTGAAATATACCTGCCTACTCACAAACAAACTGTCCTTTTTGAAGTAAAACACATAGGCAAGTATTTGTGAAAAATAAATAGCCATTTATTCTAGGTCATAACAAAATAAAGAGGAAGGCAACGCTGGAGAAACTGGTGAAATGTGTGAAGCCTTTGTACCCCAGGGCACACATCAATTATTTTACAGTCAAAATTGGTGGGCTGAGGAGTCCTTATAATAGTGAGCACAATCCGGTCTAGGACTACAAGAGATCAGGAACAGCAGCAGATGACATATATGTCCCCAGGCTGTGCTCTTACAACAGCCTGCGTCTTTTGTCAGACCAGACTGAACCCAGGCCATCACTTTCTTGTCTTCCTTCCAGGCTGTGGCTCTGGTGTTGTAGTTGTGGCAGGAGGTGGAGGAGGAGGACCATGGTTGAACTCACAAACGTGGCTTTGGCTTGTGAGTTCGCCCCTCAACCCCTTATTTAGGGCTTGTAACATAACTTCCTCACATAAGAGGTGTTGGCCCTCCTCCATTTCCAGCATTTTGCAGGCTGCCATGTAGGCATAGTCCTCTTGAAGACTGGGGGGGGGTTCTGAGGGCCACTTCAGAAATAGGCCAAGTGCTGCCTCCTCCAGGTTACTCCTCTTCCTGGCACTTTTTTGTGGAAGGCAGAGGGGAGGGACCTATGATTCGGGAAGGCTACTGGGCCCAGTCACCTCCTGGCTGCCACTTTCCATGCCCTCCTCTTGGCTGAGGCTTTCCTGTGTATAAAAAAAGGGATATAGTTTTAGTTTTTGGTTCATCAATCACACACAATTTTCAGCTCATGACTGTTGCAAATTGAATGTTAATAAATAGAAAAGACTATCATTCTGACCCCAGCATTTTTTCATTCTTGTCCCAATCATTTGTGACCACTACTGTCTATTGATATGTAAAACACTTTGTAAAATCAGAAATTACTGATCAATAATAACATCTAGTTAACATCATTAATTATTTGACAAGAAATATGTTGAACAATGCTATACCTGGCTCAAGCTGGGCTCCTCCACATCTTCCTGGCTGGAAGGCCCAGGTTGGACATCGGAAGCCTCAGCTGAGGTGGAAGGAAGCCTTGAAGGAAGATTGGAGAGTGATGGCCTGGGTTCAGTCTGGCCTGTCAGAAAGTGCAGTCTGTCATATTACCACAGCCTGGGTACATAAATGTCACCTGCTGCAGCTCCCGATCTCTGGGAATCCTGGACCTTTTTGCGCTCCCTATTATAAGTGCTCCTCATGCCACCAATTAGGGCCTTCAAATAGGGGATGTCTGCCGTGGGGACCACCGGCTTCACAAATTCCAGCAATTGATCCAGCCCTGCCTATCTCTTTTTTCGATTGTTATAAAAGGGGTGGTTTACCTGCCACAGTCAGGGCAGATCCCTATACATATCAATGAATATGGGGATAAAGTCCTGATTTGGGCTGCAACTAACGATTATTTTCATAATCGATTAATCGGCCGATTAATTTTTCGATTAATTGGATAAAATCATCCAAAAAATATTTTTTTAGTTTATTTAAAATAATAATGACAAAACGGAGTGTTACACTCAAACTGCATCACAACATAACTATTAAAGTAAATTCCTCATTCATTACTGGCAATGCAGTGAGGGGGGCTGGCCCTGAATGGGAGAGGGGACTGTACTGGAGGGTGGGAGGGAGTTGGCTAGTTTGGAGACCAAGCGTTAGAGGGAGTAGGTTGGGAGGGAGTTTGGAAGAGAGGCATGTGGGAGAGGAACTGGACCAGAGTTGGTTGCGATAGAAAGGGAGTTTGGTTGGACAAAGAACCAGACCCAAAGGGGGGGTGGGTTGGGGCAAGGTGCGGACCAAAGCAGGCTGCAGGAACCGGACTGGAGTGTGGAAAGGAGTGGGGGTGGCTCCAGACCAGAGTGTGGGAGGGAGAGGTCTGTGTATTCCTCAAACTGACACAAATGATGGGTCACTATCCCCCCCAGGAACACCAATGATGGGGCACTATTCCTTCCCCCCAGGCACACCAATGATGGGGCACTATTCCCTCCCCCCAGGAACACCAATGATGGGGCACTATTCCCTCCCCCCAGGAACACCAATGATGGGGCACTATTCCCTCCCCCCAGGAACACCAATTATGGGGCACTATCCCCCCCCAGGAACACCAATGATGGGGCACTATTCCCTCAGCCCAGGAACACCAATAATGGGGCACTATCTCCCCCCCCCAGGAACACCAATGGTGGAGCACTATTCCACCAGGAACACCAATGGTGGGGCACTATCCCCCCCAGGAACACCAATGGTGGGGCACTATCCCCCCCAGGAACACCAATGGTGGGGCACTATCCCCCCCTCCCAGGAACACCAATGGTGGGGCACTATCCCCCCTCCCAGGAACACCAATGGTGGGGCACTATCCCCCCTCCCAGGAACACCAATAGTGGGGCACTATCCCCCCCCCCAGGAACACCAATTGTGGGGCACTACCCCCCCCCCCCCCCAGGAACACCAATAGTTTCCTCGAGGCAGCAGCAGGCGGGCTGAGAAGATCTGTGGGGAGCTGACGTCAGAGAAGAGGCGCGGACGTGCGGCGCGGACGTGCGGCGCGGACGTGCGGCGCGGACGTGCAGCGTGGATGTGCCTTGTAACATACAGCGGCGCCTTGTACACAGAAAGGAGGACACAGGAGGAGGATTTATTTAACAGACGGACAGGGAGGAAGGTGTGGACCAACTAATCGATAATGAAAATCGTTGACAACGATTTTCATTATTGATTATTATCGATAATATCGATTAATCGTTGCAGCCCTAGTCCTGATCATTCAATAGATCCATTTTATCTGCAAGACACAACACAAGACAAACCCTAATGTCAGGCTAAACTCTCCTAATCTTGTCCCAATATAGGCCTCAATCTATAAGCAGTATAGGCCACTGATGCACCAAGTTAAAATTTTACCTTCGTTCAAACAATCAGCGCTTCCGATACACCTTCCTCCTCTCACAGATCGTATGTATGACACACGCACCTTACGCTTTATATACACTGCGCATGCATGAAACTCCTCCCGCCCCAGATGTTTTTCCTAGTCTATTCCCCGCCCCTTGTCTTTCAGCACAGTGGGAGAGCACATGGTGGAGACAGTAGCAGCAATGACGAGGAAAGCCCGGAGCCACAAATGTCCCAATCCCGGAGGAGATTTAAGGCCTCAAATATGGCATTTATAGAGATGGTGGAGACGGTGGACAACTTTAAGAGGGCCGACTATGATGGGAAGCATGGATCTTACCCAAACCCAAATGTGAGAAAGGCCAAGATCATGACTAAAGTTGTGAAAAGTCTGCAGAAGAATTTTGGGGTACGGCGATCCAAGGATCAACTGAGGAAACGTAGGTCAGACCTCAAATTGAGGGAGCAGGATCAGTACAGAAGAATCAAGAGAGTGCTGAAAAAAAGTATTTTGTTGTGTGTTCCTATTCTTCTTATTATGTTTGTGCTACCCCATGTGCTTTTCTTTACTGTTGTACAGTTTAAAATGGCAAGTTTCAGGTTCGTGGGCACAGTAATCGTCATAGTAAACATTGTTAATTCGCCCACTAATACTTTGTTTTTTGCAGATGCAGGTTAACTACAGTTGGTCATGCCTATTTGTCTTAAAAGAAGTTTAGTACATTGTTGTCTAGATGGGTTTGTAACTAGAATGAAATGCAAACTTGATTCAGTGTAAGGAGAGGAAACTCAGCAGCTGTTTACACATCTGGACGCAGGAGCACTAGTGTGGGACACCAGAACAAACTTTTTAGGGTGTCCCACACAGGTTCTCCATTGGATACTAGGGGTCTCTCCATGTGTGATACTTTAACAAAAAAGCTAAGTAGTCCAGCTTTGTAAAGGGAAAAAATCATGTCTTCAGCTTTGAACTCTGCCAAAACAGACAATTGTATGACACTTCCAAGCAATGTTTCATATTCATATTTCTTGCCTCAAATATCTGTGCGGTAAGTATACCTTTATTTTTTTCACATAAGGGAGAAAACACTCTGGATGTCTGAGGTCACCAGGGACCCCCAACCTCCTAAAGAAGGGGAAATCCAAAAACAACAACCAGAGGATGTGGAGGAAGGAGAGGTTTATGAAGTAGGCGAAATAGTGACCACAACAGGTGAGTGTCTGAGACCACAGCTTCAGGTAATAGATGTATGCCTGCATATTTATAATATATGGTGCTTTTTTTATTTTTAGGTGATGTGGATGTTGTGGAAGAAGAAACACATTTCACATGTGCAAGTGCACAAGTCCTCATCGGGGAGATCATGGTGTGCAATCGGGATGTACAGAAGATCAAGGAAGACATCAATGATGTTGAAAAAAGACTCAAAAACATCATTGATGTTTTAGGCAAAATCGAAAACACACCAACATTTATCAAATTCTTTCTATTTTTCTAACTTTTCTCCAAAATTTGGAAAGCCAAATTTTAAAGATGCATACAGTGTGTCAACATGTGCTATCTGCCATCACGGGATATCAATGTACGCATTTTGGGGGTGCAACCCCTTCCTCACAAATAAAGTAAATGAGAGTAAGGGGTTGCACCCCCGAAACAAGTCCATTGATCCCCCATGATGGGAGTAGCACATGTTGACATTAGGCATGGGATCAGGAGGGAAATGCCCATTTTAACTGTCAATTTGTGTGCATCTTCAAATTTTGGCTTTCACAGGGGTGATGGCAACCCATCTGATGAAGGAAAACAACACAGTTTGGAAATACTTATGTCTGATATTGCCTTCAATTTGTCAAAACTTTGTAAGTTCCTGAGTTGTGTATTGTTTTATGGTTTTAAACATGCCTGTTTTAACACAAAAAAGGCTATTTCTACTGTCAAAAACAAAAATGTTATTACTAAAATATGTTGGTTTGTTCAAAAACACTTTTCTAAAGCACATGTGAATGTGCACAGAGTAAAACGTTTTCTACTCAACAATGTGTGGCTTCTTTCCAGGCTCAATATCATTTTTTTGGACTAAGTTGGTGTTTACACTGAAATGGGGGTTATTTACTAAAGGCAAATCCACTTTGCACTACAAGTGCACTCGCAGTGCAGTTTCAAGTGCAGTTTAAAGTGCACTTTTGCAGTGCACTTGGAGTGCAAAGTGAATTTTCTTTTAGTAAATAAGTGCTTTATAATTTGCCACAAACAGGCCATTTTCGCAACTCTGCTAAATTCATTCATGGTGCTAAAAATGATGCATATTTTTATCAGTAATGCATTACATACATTAACAACAAAAACAAGGTGTGTGTGTAGCAGAACCACAACATAATAATACTTCGCTGAAGAAGAGATTATCACCTCATGTATCAAAAGAATTATTGAAGAAAATGTCCAAAAAAAATTACCTATTGGAGAACCGAGGAGACAGCTAAAAGAAACACAAGCAGTAAATCAAAGGAAATATTATTTCAGTTTAAATAAAAAAATGTATTTTTAAAATGTTTTTTTAAACATTTTCTGGCATATCAATGGCCCCCCTACCCGCAAAATACTCAATTTATTATATACGGTCCTCACATGCACTTTGGGGAGGCAAGAACTGTCAACCAGATACAAACCCACAAGCACAAACTGAAGAACAGTAACGATCGGAAAAGCATGAGGCTGAAAAGCGCGAATCGTCTCTCACCAAACTTCTACTAACACCAGATTAGCAGAAGGAGCCCAAAGGTATTGAACTTCACTTTTCTAGTGCCGTTGTACATGTTGTACGTCACCGCATTCTTGACTTTCGGAATTTCCGACAAGATTTGTGGGACCGTGTGTATGCAAGACAAGTTTGAGCCAACATTCGTTGGAAAAAATCCATTGATTCGGAATATCCAAACGTGTAGGCGGCATAACACAGATTTTTGTCACTAATGACACCAGTACAGAGATAAAAAAAATCTGAATGCTGCACTGGGAGATACAGTGACAGGTGGTGAAGGGGTTAACTGGGAGGGTGATCGGGGGCTGATCGGGGTTGAAATGTGTGCCTACAGTACGTGACCTGGTGTCAGTGTAGTGTTGGTGCACTTACTCTAAGATGCTCTCTCTCCTCGGTCTGGAACAGAAAAGACTGACACGAGGAGAGATGACATCACTTCCCCTGTCAGTTTTTACAGTTACACAGACAGGGGAAGGATATCATTCACCAGGACCGATCACCAGGTCCAGGCCAGATTTCATTGGCCTGGGCCAGGGGATTGATCGGTTCTGGATCGAATGTGATCATCGCGGAAAAAGAGGGGGCGAGCGCCCGACGTAACATGACGGCGATTAGCCTGCCAATGCCATTCTGCCGCAGTACTACTGCGGTGGTTGGTCAGGAACAGGTTAAGGGCTCATTTAAAAAAACAAAAAAAACAAATATGTCATACTTACCTGTTCTGTGCAGTGGTTTTGAACACCTCCTCTTTTCGGGACCCCCGTCAGCGCTCCTGGCTCTTCCTCTTCAGCCAGTGCCCTCATTGGCAAGCTGCTTGCTCTGGGGGCACTGGTGCATTCTCGCTCCTGAGCCCTGCTCTATGTGTCCATAAGACACACAGAGCTGTGGCTCAGCCCTGCCCCCACACTATTCTCGTTGGCTCACTTACTGTTATTGACAGTAGCAGGAGCCAATGGCTCCCAATGCTGTCTCAGCCAATGAGGAATGAGAGAGAAGCTCAGCTCTTGTGCACATTGCTGGTTCGAAAGGGAGCTTGGGTGAAAAATAAGGGGCAGGGGGGGCTGCTGCACACAGAATTTTTTTTTACCTTCATGAATGCATGAAAGTAAAAAACCTTGAGCCTTTAAAACCACTTTAGAGCTTGTATGAGGTTTTATTTTGCTTGGTGCAGAGTGGCGCACTGACGCGCCTATACTATGTAAGTACCCCATAGGGGGGTTTTATGTGATTAATAAACTGTTAAAACTGTTAAAACGTTATTACACCATCCAGTCCTTTTTTACTCAACCGATGTATAGTGCTGACGGGTCCAGGAGTCACAGGCGTGTATTGACTAAGCTTAAGTGCAGTCACGTGCTCATAGGTGAGCGTTTAAGTGTGATCACTGCGGCTTGTTTTGGATTATCTACACAGCAATTTCCAAATTGCATGGACTTTAGAAGTACTTTCGAATTAAAATAATTGGATGACACATATGCACATAGAAGCACTTTTTATTCATCTATATGTTTTAGTGGATTGAGTCCACTATATGTTTTTATGAACACTATATGATTTTATGAACACTATATGATTTTATGAACAATCATTTTGATACAACCAATCACCATATGGATGAACGTTATAGCACTTCGTACTAGTGTGATTATTTATTTTCATCTATATGTTCATTTTTAAGTATTCATAACTATTTGTTGCACTATTGTCACTTTTTACAGTCACTAGTTACTGGATGTATCACGGTGTGTGATTCACACGCATATTTGCACTTTGGTTATCACATATATATAATGTGAAGAGTATATATAAAAGCGTAGCGTATATATTTATTTCTGCTTTATCTGCATGTATTTATGAGACGTGTTTAACGCTTGCAGATGTTTCGTGGTGCCATTTAGGCAATTTATAATTAGAGGAGGCTCACAGGATCTTTTATATATCCAAATATATATATACTGTATATAGTGCTATAACAAACTAAATGCCTTTTGCCACGTACACACGATCGGACTTTCTGGCGGACTTGAGTCCATCGGACAATTCGATCGTGTGTGGGCTCCAGCAGAATTTTTTTCTTCCCAAAAGTCTGGTGGACCTAGAAATAAGACTTCACAATTGTCCGCTAGGGATGAGCTTCGAGTTCGAGTCGAACTCATGATCGACTCGAACATTGCCTGTTCGCCTGTTCAGCGAACAGCGAACAATTTGGGGTGTTCGTGGCAAATTTGAAAAGCCGCGAGCACCCTGTAAAAGTCTATGGGAGAAATCTCAAGTGCTAATTTTAAAAGCCTATATGCAAGTTATTGTCATAAAAAGTGTTTGGGGACATGGGTCCTGCCCCAGGGGACATGTATCAATGCAATTTTTTATTTTTAAAACGGACGTTTTTTCAGGAGAAGTGATTTTAATAATGTTTAAAGTGAAACAATAAAAGTGTAATATTCCTTTAAATTTCGTACCTGGGGGTGTGTCTATAGTATGCCTGTGAAGGGGCGCATGTTTCCCGTGCTTAGAACTGTCCCTGAACAAAATGTCATTTTTGCAGGAAAAAAAGCTATTTAAAATCACTCGCGGCTAATGAATTGCCGGCTCCCGTAATACAGAGAACAGTCATTCATTGAAAGTCATTGAAAAAAGCGTGGGGGTTCCCCAAAATTCAATTACCAGGCCCTTCAGGTCTGCTATGGATATTAAGGGGAACCCCGCTTCAAATTTAAAAAAAAAATGACGTGGGGGTCCCCCTAAATATCCATACCAGACCCTTCAGTTTTTCCGTGTGTAGACAATTCCGACGCACAAAATTCCATGCATGCTCGGGATCAAGCAGAAGAGCCCCACTGGCTATTTAACTTAATTTTTCTCGGCTCGTCATACATGTTGTACATGTTGTACGTCACCGCGTTCTTGATGTTCGGAATTTCTGACAACATTTGTGTGACCGTGTGTATGCAAGACAAGTTTGAGCCAACATCCGCTGGAAAAAAATCCACGTTTGTCTGCATTATACACTGTAAAAGAGCTAGCCTATCCTTTGGATTCAGCTGTCCCCTTTGCGCTGGGGAATCAGACATTAATGGTATAGTGGTACACAGGAAAGCTGAAGTTTAGAAAAAAAAAAAGTGAACTTAGCCTTTAAAGGCAATTTTTACATTAAAATAACAAACATGTTATACTTACCTGCTCTGTGCAATCGTATTTCACAAAGCAGCCCTGAACCTCCTCTTCTGAGGTTCCCCCACTGGCCATCTTGGATCCTCCTCCTGTGTCTGCCCCATGGCAAGCGATTACTATGGGGGCAGACACGCAGGCCTGACCAGGGCCATTGCTAGACTATTTTGCTCCCTAGGCAAGACCAGCTACTTGCACTGCCCCGCCCCCAAAATAGTGTGACAATAACTAGGGGCATCCTGCCCTAGGGATAAGTCCCTGTGTCCTTTATGAAGTTACAGCTGGGTGACAGAGGCCTTGTATGGGCTGCCATGGTGCCATGTCATGATAACATAAGAGATGACTGGTGCTTCCCATTGATCTATAGAAGGTGTCAGTATAAGAACTCCCCTCTGATCAGGCTGCACAGATATGAGAGTATGTAAGAAGTAGATGAGCAGTGCTGCCCATTGATGAGATATACACAGTATAAGCCGTCCTGCCTGGTCAGGCTGCACAGCTTTCAGCCATCCATGTGCTGACTGTCAGAGTGAACTCAATAGGGCAGCAATGCGAGCTTCTGCTCCAGCATGAGCTCCAGCTTCTGGGCTTGCTTGGACAGCCAGTGGTCGGCACCATACAGCCAGTAGCAGCCCTCAAGCATGGTCCTGAAGTCAGTCACAAATCGATCTATAGTGTGGTACTGGTCCGCAAATAATTTTTCATCTGAGGCAAGACATGGTGCCCAGCTGTCCTCAGGATTCCCAGGAGCTGGCCCGTGTCGCCCACCTTACATGCCGAGCTGCTGCTGTCCTCCTCCACAGCCCCCATGCCGGGCATCTGCTGTGGCTGCTGCTTTCTCCAGATTGGCCAGCAGAGAGTCAGCGCCCCAGCCCCATGTAGAGTGGTGGCCTTCAGCCCCTCAAGTTCCCCAGCCAGGCTAGTAGGGAGGGGTGTACTCACTTTTGTGAGATACTGTATATGTGTGCTAGGGGAGGAGGAAGAAATCAGAAGTACATGTTCTAGATTGGGGGTTGGAGGCATAGGTATGTTGGATGGAACCAGAGGTGTGCTGGAGGAGGGGTGGGATGAAAGAATAGATGTGCTGGAGTGGAGGGGGGAGGTTGGATGCAAAGTTATGATGGATTGGGGTTGGTATTTGAAGCACAAATGTGCTGGATTGGGTGGGGGTGTGGTTGCATGCATAGGTGTGCTGGATGGGGGGGTGAGGGCATTAATTTGCCAGAGGATGGGGTGGGGGGGATAGGGGACATAGATGTGCTGGAGAAGGGAGGCGTTGGAGGTAGTAGTGTTCTGGGGGAGGCGTTGGAGGCAGAGGTGTTTTGGGGGAGGTGTTGGAGGTAGAGATTTTCTGGGGGAGGCCTTGAAGGCAGAGGTGTTTTGGGGTGGCATTGGAGGTAGAGGTGTTTTGGGGGAGGCGTTGAAGGTAAAGGGGTTTTGGGGGAGGCATTGGAGGTAGAGGTGCTCTGGGGTAGGCGTTGGAAGTAGAGCTGTTTTGGGGGAGGCATTGGAGGCAGAGGTATTTTGGGGGGAGGCGCTGGAGCAGAGGTGTTTTGGGGGAGGCATTGGAGGTAGAGGTGTTGTGAGGGTGGTGTTGGAGTTAGAGGTGCTCTGGGGGAGGCGTTGGAGGCAGAGGTGTTTTGGGGGAGGCGTTGGAGGTAGAGGCGCTCTGGGGAGGCGTTGGAGGTAGAGGTGTTTTGGGCGAGGCATTGGAGGCAAAGGTATTTTGGGCGAGGCATTGGAGGCAAAGGTGTTTTGGAGGCAGAAGTTACAAGTGAGTATATATGAGCCATACAGTCCTTGTTACATGGTATATCCTCAAAAGAAAAATATATTAAAGAACAAAAAATTGAAAAAACAATACAATTTAAATTGTTATGTATGTGGTCACCACTCCTTATGTGCAATCCTTAAAAAACAAAAACGAAAAAACGGTTCAATTTAAATTGTTGTGTATGTGGTACCTGTACAACGGCTCGCGCTGGTGCAGTTGTGGATGGGAGCGTGCCCGAGGGTCGTACAGAGAGGCAGAACGGGGATCTGCCTGTATAATACTAATTTTGACAGGAGACATGACAGAGATCTACTGTTCCCAGTGATCGGGAACAGTGATCACTGTCATGTCTCAGTGAACCCATCCCCCCTACTGTTAGAACACACCCAGGGAACACACTTAACCCCTTGATTGCCCCCTAGTGTTAACTCCCTCCCTTACAATGACATTTTTACATTGATCAGTGCATTTTTATGTCAAGAAACGCTGCACCACCAAATTCAGGACGTGTACCAAACATGGAACATGGGTCAAGTGTCCCTGTCGGAGGGCGAAGTGAAGGTTGCTGCCATTGTCGCATACAACCATTCCTGGCTGAAGCTGGCATGACATCAACCACCTCTGAGCCTGCCCCTGCAGAGCTGACAGAATCTCTGCCCCAGTGTGGTTCCTGTCCCCTAGGCAGAACAACTCAAGCACCTCATGGCATCTTTTAGCCTGACTGCTTGCATAGCCCCTTGCATGCTTACAGAGCACTGCTGGTTCAGAAGACAAATCTGCAGAAGAGGCCAAAGAGGAAGAAGAAGAGGGGGTGTAGGAGAGAGCTGTGGCAGAATCACCACTAGCTTTTTAGAGGCGTGGTGGTGGAACAAGCTCCAACAACACTGACCCTGTCCTGCATCATTCTCAGCTGCCAGCAGAGTTACCCAGTGCGCCGTGAAGGAAAGGTAATGTCCCTGCCCATGCCTGCTGGACCATGAGTCAGCAGTAATATGAACCTTACTGCTGACTGCCCTGTCCAACGAGGCCAAAACATTGCCTTGAAAAGAAATGGCATTTTGGAACCTGCCACTGAGGTATAGCACATTCCACTAATTCACAAAAGGGGGCAGAGTCTACCAGCTGAAAAGGCAGCAGTTGCAGTGCTAGCAATTTGGCCAAGCTAACATTTAGACACTGAGCATGTGGATGGCTGGGACCGAATTTCTTTTTACGGTTCAACTGGGGTAGGGAAATTTGCCTGCTAAAATCAATTGGTGGTGTACTGCTAGCAGATTGGCTGCAAGTACTTGGAACATCTATTGCTAGGTCTGGAGGTATAGTAGGGTTGGAGATCCCAGATGTGGAGCAAGGAGAAGTCCGCCTTTTTCTATGATGTGGGTTTTTCAAGTGCTGTTGCCAACGGACTGCATGGCAGGTCGTCATATGTCTGGTCAAGCATGTGGTGCCTAAGCGGCTGCTGTTCTGGCCATGCTTGATCCGCTTCAGACATAGGTTGCAAACAGCAACATTGCGATCTGCTACACACATGTCAAAAAAGGCCCACACCAAGGATCTTTTATAAGTCAGCAGGGAGTCAGGAGCGCCCTGCACCTGCGGAGCTCTGCGGTGTGATGCAATAGGGTGGCTGTGCATCCTCCAGGAGCATGTAACCAACACTGTGGTCGAATAATTCTGGGGACTCCTCCATTGATGATGGTGGGGCTATGGAAGGAGTGACTGTGGACAAGGAGCCGGTGGACTAGGCCGCTTTGGCAAGCTGTGTTGAAAGGCAAACTACTCTGAGCCTGGATGACAGAGGATGAGGAGGATGAGAACGGCTTCATTATCCACTCCACCAACTCTTCTGCATGTTGTGGCTCAATAACACGGCCAGCAGCAGAAAAAGGGACAAGCGTGGCCCACGGCCAACTGCAGAGGATGCACCATGTCCACGACAATTTCAGTGGCCTGTGAGTGTCTGCCTCTCCTTGGTGGCCTTTCGGACATGATGTATTTTTTGTTTTGCAACACCACACTACACTGTATTATATACTGTGTACACCGCCTGAAGTGTATTAGAAATTATACACCACCAAATGCACTGTATATATATAGGCTACACTGAATGTAGAGTATATATATATATATATATATATATATATATATATATATATATATACTAGACTGTATATATATATATATATATATATATATATATATATATATATACATATATTAATACACCGCCTGAAGTGTATTGGAAACTGTAAGCACTGTATTAGATACTGTGTACACCACCTGCACTGTATTAGAAACTGCACAACACCTGCCCTGAATTGTATACTGTGTACACCACCAGAAGTGTATTAGAAACTGCACACACTGCATTAGATACTGTGTACACCACCTTCACTGTATTAGAAACTGTACAATGGCTGCACTGTATTGTATACTGTGTACACCACCAGAAGTGTATTATAAACTGTACGCACTTTATTAGCTACTGTTTACACCGCCTGCACTGTATTAGAAACTGTACAACGGCTGCACTGTATTGTATACTGTGTACACCACCAGAAGTGTATTAGATTAGTGTTAGTATTAGTTAGTAGTATTAGTTAGTATTAGTGTATTAGAAACTGCCCACACTGTATTAGATACTGTGTACACCACCTGCACTGTATTAGAAACTGTACAAAGGCTGTAGTGTATTGTATACTGTGTACACAACCAGAAGTGTATTAGAAACTGCACACACTGTATCAGATACTGTGTACACCACCTGAAGTGTATTAGAAAGTATACACCACCAAATGCACTGTATATATAGGCTACATTGAATGCAGAGTATATACAGTATATATAAATACTAGACCAGGCCACAAAAATTCCACTCGCCTGCTCGCATTTTGCAGGTGGATTTTGAGGGTTGGCGAGGAAAGGCTGCCCGGGAGAGGGGGGCGGGCACCGCCGGCAGCCTGGGTTGAATGGGAGTGCTTCTCCCAGCGATTGTGGAGGGGAAGAGAAAGGAGGGCCGCCTGGATGATCAGAGCGCAGGGAACACAGCAATAACAGCTTTCATTTCAATTGCTTTGTTCCCCGCTGCTCGCTGTCACATACAGCCCCTCCTCCTGGTCTTGGGACTTTGATAGACAGATCACCCGTCCAATCCAGTGCAACCATGGTGGGCAGAGGCTACATTGGTGGACACAGGCTGCATGGTGGGCAGAGGCTGCATGGTGGCAGAGGCTGCCTCCTACCACCTACAGAAAATGACACCGGCCGATGATGTTGAGTAGACATGTGCATTTCGTTTCGTTCCGAAATTTTTCATTATTCGGAAATTCGGATACATCCAAATTTCCGAATTACAAAAGTAACGAATTTAAAGGAATCCGAAATAACGATTCAAATCGAAAAAAAGCAAACGAAATTTGAAAAATGTTAAAAACAAATTTGAAAAATAGAAATCGATTTTCTAAAAAATACAATAAAATCGAATATAAAACAATAAAGCAATAGAATAAAAATAAAGTAAAATAGTAAAGAATAGAATAGAATTTAATAGAATGTAATAAAATAGAACATGACTATCTTCCAAAATTCTAATTCCGAATAGTATAAATTCGAATTGGAGAATAGATTGGAATATAATTCAAAACAATGGAAACTAAAACAGAAAAGAATAGAAAAACAATAGAAAAGCATAGAATAAAATATAATATATATTATATTTTATTCTATTCTGTTCTATTGTTTTTCTTTTCTCTTCTTTTCTTTTCTATTCTAATCTTTTCTATTCGAATTTGAATTCATTCTATACGAAATTCGATTTTCTTATAGAATGAAATCGAATTTGAATAGAAAAGATTAGAATAGATTAGTTTTGAATCAGCAAAAATTTTGACCGAATTCAAAAAAAGTCGATAAAATTTGAAAAATTTTATCAAGTTCAAAAAGAATCTACCGGATTACAAAAAACTATCAAATTTGAAAAAATTCTACCGCATCCGAAATAAATTTGACGGAATTCGAAAAAGTAAACTTTATATAACCATTTTCCAAAATTTGAATTTCGTATAGAATGAAATCAAATTAGAATAGAAACGATTAGAATAGAATAGAAAATAATAGAAAAGAATAAACTAGAAAAACAATAGAACAGAATAGAATAAAATATAATATATATTATATTTTATTCTATTTTGTTCTATTGTTTTTCTAGTCTATTTCTAGGATTGTACTGCATCATGTCAGACTCGCATTGAAAAACAAATGTGTGTTATTTCAGTGGATAGGAAGCCACAGCCCTGCTAGACTCTGATAGTGTGGTGACCCTAGTCATGTATGATTGTGTAAACCCCACAAAACTACACCCCAGTACTATGGGGGTAATTTGCATCCATGGAGACACTACCAGACAGCGGTGGTTGAGGTTGATATCCCCTGGGGCAGTGTAAAACATTCAGTGGGGGTGGTACCTTTGCTGCTTCATGAAGCTTTAGTGGGGAGAGATTTTCCCCATTTCTGGAATTTATGGGAGAGCAAAGGGAGGCTGGTAGGTAGAGCTCCCCCTGCTGGGGAAGCACGGGAACTCTCACCAGACCCTTTTTGCCAAAAGGAAGCGGATGCTGTTTGTGGGATCAAGGAAGCCAGAGATCATCTTCATTTCCCTGTCATGGCTGGGGAGCCGGAGGACCTGGAAGCTAGCTCCCAGCCCGGGGGTAACCAACAGGAGAATACCTCTGACCCTGACAATACGAGTAGCCAGAATGTGGTACCTGACTTAGAGGTCAGGAGAGAGGATTTCTGTACTGAGCAACTCCGAGATGCCACCCTCATGAGAGCCAGAGAAAATGTTAAGATGGTGGATGGGAAACCGGTGGATCCTAATTGGGGGGTGTCTCTCCCTTACATGGCCCTTAAAAAACATTTACTGTATAAGGTGGTAAAATGGGGAGAGGACGTTGTAGAACAGCTACTGGTTCCCAAACCCTTCTGTAGGGTGGTGCTAGACCTGGCCCATGGTCATGTAATGGGGGGACATCTTGGTATCGAAAAGACCAAGGAGAGAATCACCCAGAGAGTTTTCTGGCCTGGGTTGTATGTAGATGTCAGGGAGTACTGTGAATCGTGCCCCGAGTGCCAAATGTCACTCTGTCTACCACCCCCCAAACAGATGGTCTTGTCGAAAGATTTAATAAAACTTTGAAAGGTATGCTGAAAAAGGTGGTCGACAAAGATGGGAGAAACTGGGATTTTTTGCTACCTTATCTCATGTTTGCCATATGTGAGGTTCCGCAGGCATCCACAGGCTATTCCCCCTTTGAGCTCTTGTATGGTAGACATCCCAAGGGGCTACTAGATGTCGCCAAAGAAATGTGGGAAGGAGAGGCAACCCCATATAAAAGCATCATAGAGCATGTCTCCTTGATGCAGGATCAAATCGCAGCTGTCCTGCCCCTGGTATGAGAACATATGGAGCGAGGCCCAGGAGGCTCAGAGAAGGGTCTATGATCGGGGTGCCAAGGTCCATACTTTCAGCCCCGGGGACAGAGCGTTAGTACTGGTGCCCACAGTGGAAAGCAAGTTCCTAGCCAAGTGGCAGGGTCCCTTTGAGGCTGTTGTAAGGGTGGGGGAGGTAAACTACAAAGTCTAGCAGCCAGGGAAAAGGAAACAGAGAGACTTTACTGGCCGCATCCCTGCCTCCCTCACACCGGGTACCGGTGACACCTGACATCCCCATAACGGATTTCCTGTCCGGGGCACAACAAAGTGATGTTAGGGCGTTTGTGTACAAAAATAGAGACTTTTTCTCCCCCTTACCCGGACTGACCAACGTAATCCAGCATGACATAGTGACAGAACCCGGGGGTCGCGTAAATGTAAATATGTTAGAGTTGAACGTGATAGAAGAGTCCCACAGTGAGTGGTCGAGCCCCATAGTTCTGGTCCCAAAACCTGATGGTACTATCAGGTTTTTTAACGACCTTAGGAAACTCAACAGTGTGTCTAAGTTCGATGCATACCCTCGGGTCGATGAACTCTTGGACAGGTTGGGACAGGCTCGCTACATAACAACCCTAGATCTAACGAAAGGCTATTGGGAAATACTGAAAATAAACTGAATCGGCCAAGGAGAAGACTGCCTTTTCCACTCCTGAGGGCTCGTTTCAGTACAAGCGGGTGGCTTTTGGTCTGCATGGAGCCCCTGCATCATTCCAGCGAATGATGGACACAACTTTGAGACCACATCGCCCGTATGCTGCTGCTTATTTTGACGATGTGGTCGTCCACAGCCCAGATTGGGAATGGCACCTGCCCCGAGTACAAGCAGTGGTAAATTCCCTTAGGAAAGCAGGTCTCACGGCCAACCCAAAAAAGTGTTCCATAGGCCTGGAGGAGGCCGAATACCTTGGGTACATTATTGGCCGGTAAACAAAAAACAAGTTCGGGCCTTCCTGGGCATTACAGGGTATTACAGATGGTTTATACCCAACTTTGCCACCATTGCCGCCCCTCTGACGACCTGACGAAGGGTAGAGGGTCGGTCATGGTTAAATGGAATCCTGAAGCCGAGGAGGCATTCCAGAAATTAAAGCAGGCCCCTAAAGGTTGTATACCTGAGCCGGAAACTGAACAAGAATGAAAAAAACAATGCCATTGTCGAAAAGGAGTGTCTCGCTATTAAATGGGCCTCAGACTCCCTGAAGTATTACTTGTTGGGGAGGTCATTTAGGCTGGTCACCGACCATGCTCCCCTGAAGTGGATGTGTGACAACAGAGAGAAAAATGGCCGCGTGATAAGGTGGTTCCTGGCTTTACAGCCCTTTAAATTTACAGTAGAGCATAGGCAGGGCAAGCTCCAAAACAATGAAGATGCCCTCTCCCGCATGCACCGTATGTTTGGGACAATTGCTCAGCCGCAGGGGCTTGAGCAGAGGGGAAGGATAAGTGATGGTAGGTGAGGTGAGGTCATCGATAATTGATATATTTCACCTCGCATTTGTTCTATTGTCAAAAACTGAACCGAAATACGGCCCAGATTTTTCCAGCCTCTGTGGCAGGCTTGGTTCCGGTCCGGGTCTTGTGGTCCACTTGAGTCCATGCTCAGGTGGACTTTAAATGACCAGGAAGAGAGCACAGCAGTGCTCTGGCCTGAAACTAAGAAGGGAATCTGAGAGAGAGGAGCCCTGTTTGCTTGGACTGAAAACAAAGGTTTGCTTTACCTCATGTTTTGTGGGTGTCGGGGACCAGCCCCACACCGTATAGAGGGCAGTGTACTGTTTAGTTTAGCGCCGGACGGCAAGGATTTGTTTTACTGTTTTGTTTATTTTTATGACTTTGCAAACCACCTGTAAATAAAGAAACTGTCTGTTGCTGACCTTCATTCTGAGAAAAGGTGATCCCCACAAGCTAATCTCCCCACAATATATATATATATATATATATATATATATATATATATATTAATACACCGCCTGAAGTGTATTAGAAACTGTACACACTGTATTAGATAGTGTGTACACCGCCTGCACTGTATTACAAACTGTACAATGGCTGCATGTATTGTATACTGTGTACACCACCAGAAGTGTATTAAAAACTGTGCACACTGTATTAGATACTGTGTACACCGCCTGAAGTGTATTAGAAACAGTACACCACCGAATGTACTGTGTATATATAGGCTACACTGAATGCAAAGTATATATATATTAATACACCGCTTCAAGTGTATTAGAAACAATACACCACGGAATGCACTGTATACTGTATATAGGCTATACTGGATGCAGAGTATATATATATATATATATATATATATATATACAGTATCTCACATTTTTGTAAACATTTTTTTATATCTTTTCATGTGACAACACTGAGGAAATTACACTTTGCTACAATGTAAAGTAGTGAGTGTACAGCTTGTATAACAGTGTAAATTGTCTGTTCCCTCAAAATAACTCAACACACAGCCATTAATGTCTAAACCACTGGCAACAAAAGTGAGTACACACACACGTGAAAATGTCCAAATTGGGCCCAATAAGCCACAGGCCCTACCCGGTGTTATGTGACTCGTAAGGCTGCGTACACACGATTGGACTTTCCGGCAGGATTGCCCGCCGGACAATCCGACCGTGTGTGGGGCTCCGGCAGACTTTTTCTTCCCAAAAGTCCGGCGGACTTAGTTAGAAGTTTTGACTTAAAATTGTCCGCTGGACTCTGCAGTCCGGCGGACAATCCGGCCATCAGTGTGCTAGTCCGCGGGACTTTTGAAATAAATGGACTTGCCGACACACGTCGTAAAGTCAGTTTATTTAGAACATGACTACAGGTAGACGGGACTAGCGAAGGAAGCCAATGCCGCCACCTCGATCGGCAAGATTGACACCTAGCTAGCCCCGTCACCTGGTAAGGATTTAAAGAGGAATCCCTACGCCGAAAAAAATGGTTTTTTTTGGCCACCCCTCCTGAGCCATACCAGGCCGCGTGCCCTCAACATTGGGGGTGCCCTGGGAGAGGGGGGCACTGCGGCCCCCCCACCCCAAAGCACCTTGTCCCCATGTTGATGAGGACAAGGGCCTCTTTCCGACAACCCTGGCCGTTGGTTGTCGGGGTCTGTGGGCAGTGGGCTTATCGGAATCCGGGAGCCCCCTTCAATAAGGGGGCCCCCAGATTCCAGCCCCCCACCCTATGTGAATGAGTATGGGGTACTATGTACCCCTACCCATTTACCTGGTGAAAAAAAAGTGTAAATAAAAACACAACACAATTCTTTATTACACAGCTCCGGGGGTCTTCTTCCATCTTGGGGGGTCTTGTTGCCGGACTCCTCCGCTATCTTTTGCTCTTTTACTAGCTCTTTTACTAGCTCTTTTACTAGCGGAGGAGCCCGGCTTTCTCCTTCGCCGCCGCCGTCTGGGGGTCTTGTTCCCACTTCGGGGGTCTTGTCCGCTCTTCTGTTCTTCTTGCCGGGCCTCCGCTTTCTTCTTCCAGCTCTTTTACTAGCGGTGGCCCGGGCTTCTGTTGCCGTCGCCCAGCATCCTCCGGGACGGGAGGCGGGGTCACCATGTGACATGAGCCGGTGGCCCCACCCCTTGTCCTTATATAAGTCACAGCACAACGCGTCTGGGACATTAGAAGAGGAGACAGCGCCGTGTCAACATCGGATGAAGAAAGAAGAACAAGAAGCAGAAGGCGTCAGCGACAGCGTCAGCAAAGGCGACGTCAACAGAAGCCCGGGCCACCGCTAGTAAAAGAGCTGGAAGAAGAAAGCGGAGGCCCTGCAAGGAGAACAGAAGAGCGGGACAAGACCCCCGAAGTCGGAACAAGACCCCCAGGCGGCGGCGACGAAGGAGAAAGCTGGGCTCCTCCACTAGTAAAAGAGCAGAAGATAGCGGAGGAGTCCGGCGAGAAGACCCCCCAAGACGGAAGAAGACCACCGGAGCTGTGGAATAAAGAATTTTAAAAACCTGTGTTGTGTTTTTATTTACACTTTTTTTTTCACCAGGTGAATGGGTAGGGGTACATCGTATCCCATACTCATTCACATAGGGTGGGGGGCCGGAATCTGGAGGCCCCCTTATTGAAGGGGGCTCCCGGATTCTGATAAGCCCGTCAATGTCGCAGATCGAGACGGCGGCGGCATTCACTTTCTTCGCTAGTCCCGTCTACCTTGAGTCACGTTCTAAATGAACGGACTTTACTCCATGTGTGGGGCACGTCCGTTCATTTCAAAAGTCTCGCGGACTTCCGACAAAACTCCGGCGGAAAAGTCCGGGCGTGTGTGGGCAAGTCCACACGTTCGGAAAGTCCGGCGGACCTCTGCTGGAAAATCCGGCGGATTGTCCGGCAGACTCTGCTGGACAATCCGGCCGAAAAGTCTGATCATGTGTACGCGGCATTAGTGTTACAAGGTCTCAGGTGTGAATGGGGAGCAGGTGTCTTAAATTTGGTGTTATCGCTCTCACTCTCTCATACTGGTCACTGGAAGTTCAACATGGCACCTCATGGCAGAGAACTCTCTGAGGATCTAAAAAAAAGAATGGTTTCTCGAAATAGAGATGAACAGTCATCGAATAAAAGCAGCTGAAGTGCTGTGAACAAGGCTTATCGCCGAAACTAGTCTGCTGCTGACTGTACTCACTGTGAAGGCTTGAAAATAAATACGCTTGAAGTTATGGAGTTGCCGGCTGCTTTTATTCGATGACCGTTTGTCTATTGGTGTGTGGGAGGACACCTCAGCTTGGACACCCTGACTGCAAACTTCCAAACTAAGACATTGTTTCCCACTGTTCTGAGCCATACAATCTTTGATCAAACTAAATAAAGATGGCCTAGGCTATAAGAAGATTGCCAAGACCCTAAAAATGAGCTGCAGCACAGTGGCCAAGACCATATAGAAGTTTAACAGGACAGGTTCCACTCAGAACAGGCCTCGCCATGGTCGACCAAAGAAGTTGAGTGTATGTGCTCAGCGTCATCCAGAGGTTGTCTTTGGGAAATAGACATATGAGTGCTGCCAGCATCGCTGCAGAGGTTTAAGGGGGGGGGGGGTTCAGCCTGTAAGTGTTCAGACCATACACCACACACTGCATCAAATTGGTCGGCATGGCTGTCGTTCCAGAAGGAAGCCTCTTCTAAAGATGATGCACAAGAAAGCCTGCAAACAGTTTGCTGAAGACAAGCAGAATAAGGACTGGAACCATATTCCTGTGGTCTGATGAGACCAAGATAAACTTATTTAGTTCAGATGGTGTCAAGCGCGTGTGACGGCAACCAGGTGAGGAGTACAAAGCCAAGTGTGTCTTGCCTACAGTTAAGCATGGTGGTGGGAGTGTCATGGTCTGGAGCTGCATGAGTGCTGCCAGCACTGGGGAGCTACAGTTCATTGAGGGAACCATAAATGCCAACATGTACTGTGACATACTGAAGCAAAGCATGATCCCCTCCCTTCAGAGACTGGGCCGCAGGGCAGTATTCCAACATGATAACGACCCCAAACACAACTCCAAGATGACCACTGCCTTGCTAAAGAAGCTGAGGGTAAAGGTGATGGACTAGCCAAGCATGTCTCCAGATCTAAACCCTATTGAGCATCTGTGGGGCATCCTCAAAAGGAAGGTGGAGCAGCGCAAGGTCTCTAACATCCAACAGCTCTGTGGTGTCATCATGGAGGAGGACCCCAGGGACAACCTGTGACGCTCTGGTGAACTCCATGCCCAAGAGGGTTAAGGCAGTGCTGGAAAATAATGGTGGCCACACAAAATATTGAAATTTTGGGCCCAATTCAGACATTTTCACTTAGGGGTGTACTCACTTTTATTGCCAGTGGTTTAGACATTAATGGCTGTGTGTTGAGTTATTTTGAGGGGACAGCAAATGTACACTGTTATACAAGCTGTACACTCACTACATTACATTGTAGCGAAGTGTAATTTCTTCAGTGTTGTCACATGAAAAGATATAATACAAAAAATGTTAGGGGTGTACTTTTGTGAGATAATGTGTGTGTGTGTATATATTTATGGTTTAGAGCCCTATGGCCGATACGGATATAAATGACATACAGGTTTAACACAAAACTTACCACATGAAATGGACCTAAAAGTGTGCCTTGGTCTATCGTATGGTACACCAAAATAAGGGGGAAAAACATTCAGGTAGGAAATAGAGATAAGTCACTGGGTAAGTTTGGCAAAGGCCTGGGCCATTTCCACTTATGGATTAGGAATGTAGCGGGCGAATCAGGCTGACTTCCACCTGCCTAGCTTCTTGATGACATGGTCCGGGAAACCTTGTGCTCCGCTATGGGAACGTTAAGGTTGTTAAAAAACACTCTTAATTTGTTAAGGTCCCCTGGGGTTGACCCGGGCGGCTCTATCAGTAGGAAGTCATCCAGGTAGTGGATGACCTCCTGACACTGTGCTTTGTGCATGAGGATCCACGTGAGTGTCTGGGTAAATGTATTGAATTGCCAGGGGCTGCTCTTAGACCCAAAGGTTAGTTTGATGGCAAAGTAGTATGCCTCCCTCCATTTGATGCCATGCCAGCACCAAAGGGAGGGGTGTATGGGCAGCGATTTAAAGGCATCTGAGATGTCTGCTTTAGAAAGCCAGGTGCCTGTGCCTGTTCTGAGTATGGCTTGGATGGCCATGTCCACTGAGGTATACTTGAGGGAGAACTCTTCAGCGGGGATAAGGAAGTTGAGACTGGGGATTGGGGAGGAATGAGGCGCTGACAAGTCATAAACCAAACGCAATTTATTGGTAAATTTGCCCTTAACAAGCCCAATTGGGCTAACTCTCCATGTGTTGAAGGGGGGCTGGATGAAAGGGCCTATCATAAAGTCCCCGCCTATCTCCGTCTGAAGGAGCTGGTCGATGGCCTGTTCATCGGTGGCTGCCGACCGCAGGTTCCTGCACTCGTGGGTGGTGTGGGGCAGGGAGATGAGACCAGTATGGAACCCCTCGGTGAAGCCTTGGATGAGGTAGACGGCCAGGGAGGGAGTGGGGTGTGCAAGAATATACGAGAGAAAAACACTTGTTTGAGAGTTGTTTGCTGTTTTCCTGAAAATTGTCTTAGAATGGTGATTCAACAGGCGTCAGTGACTTAGAAATGAAATGAGAATGAAATGAGAATGAAATGAAAATGAAATGAAATGAACATGAAATGAAAGAAATAAATGAAATGAAATAAAATGAATGAAATGTTGCCTTTAACAAAATAAACTGCCATGGCAGAGGCCTGGCTCCGTCGTACCGCCATTGCGAGTGACTGAAAACCGGACTCTGGAGCATGTACTGAAATGAGGCAATTGGTGAAATGAGGCCAAATAGCTGGGACACACCGGGACAAATCGGCACATCGTAGATGCAACAGTATTCGAATCGGAGCGCAGTACGTGAGGTGAAATGATTCGAACTGCCATGACAGAAGCCCGAATCGCTGTTTTGTGACTGAGCACGATTGGACTCTGGAGCATGTACTGAAATGAGGCTGGTCCTGGGGCACACTGAGACTAATTAGTGCGAAGACGTGACTAGATTCGTGTCAGAACGTGATAGACACAGATAGATGACACAGAAATGATATGCCATGACAAAGACAAGAATCAAAAACGATCGAATCTATAAAGTGAATCTGTCTCTGAAGCACGTACTGAAATGAGGCCGAGCAACTGGGTGTACCAAGGCGAATCGGTGCATCGACTGGATGCGACTGGATTCGTATATCGGAACGTAATATGTGACAGAAATGATATGCCATGACAAAGACAAGAATCAAAAACGAACGAAGCTATGAAGTGAATCTGTCTCTGGAGCATGTACTGAAATGAGGCCGAAGCAACTGGGCGCACCGGAGCGAATCGATGCATCTTCGGATGCAACTGGATTCGTATCGGAACGTAATATGTGACAGAAATTATATGCCATGACAAAGACTAGAATCAGTGCCTGAATCTGTAACCAACAAGTGAATCTGTCTCTGGAGCATGTACTGAAATGAGGCCGAAAACTGGGGCACACCGGAGCGAATCGGTGCATTGGAGATGCAACGGAATTCGAATCGGAGCGCGGCTCGTGACAGAAATGAATGAAATGATCGAAATAAATGAAATGATTGAAATGATTCGAAATGCTTGAAATGGTATAGAAATGATATGAAATGATATAGAAATGACAGAAATGAATGAAATGATCGAAATAAATGAAATGATTGAAATGATTCGAAATGCTTGAAATGGTATAGAAATGATATGAAATGATATAGAAATGACAGAAATGAATGAAATGATCGAAATAAATGAAATGATTGAAATGATTCGAAATGCTTGAAATGGTATAGAAATGATATGAAATGATATAGAAATGAACGTAATATGTGACAGAAATTATATGCCATGACAAAGACTAGAATCAGTGCCTGAATCTGTAACCAACAAGTGAATCTGTCTCTGGAGCATGTACTGAAATGAGGCCGAAAACTGGGGCACACCGGAGCGAATCGGTGCATTGGAGAAGTGTTTCGGAATGATCCGAAATGACTCGCCAATGTTTTTTAAACAATTCAAAAAAGATTGTGCGATTCAAAGAGATTAGAAATGTTTGCGAAATGAGTGCCTGATGTGGCATCGACCGAAGTGTCACAAGCGAGCGACTACGAGTCCTCTTGCGATACCTGGTAACCATTGTTTTTTAACAAACGCGTGCGGGTGAAACGTATACGTACGATTCGTGACATGTTTGTGAGTGATTCGTGAGTTTGTATGGGTATCACAGTTTAGTGACATGGCAAAAATGCAGTGCATAGAAACGAAAATCGGGAGCCGAAGCCCTACCTGCGACAGCAGAACCAGATGTGTTCTGAAACTGCGACTCGGTAAACGAGTGCTACTAAACACGAACGATGATGACTCACGACACGGACTCACGAACACAGAACTTGCAACACAAACTGACGAAGACGGGACTAACGAATACGTGAACTTACGAACAGGAACTCACAAACGCTTGTCTCGAATAGTCGCCCCTAGATCTCTGACGTAACAGATATCTTGCACAGGAAACCGACAAAGACCAGCGGCCAGTGGGCTGGTTAAATACCCCCCTGGGCTCCTCCCATAAATTCAGGCCACCATACTGGCCTTTATATATATATATATATATATATATATATATATATATATATTTATATATTTATATATATTAGACTGTATATATACTCTATATTTATACATTGCCTGCACTGACAGAATATAGAGTAAACACTGAATATATAGTCTATGCTAAATGCAGAGTGTGTATATATATATATATATATATATATATATATATATATATCAAATACACTGCCACTAACTGAATAACCTGCCTGCTTAATCTAACTCAAGCTATCTCTCCAATTATGGCTCTCTTAGCAGAGCACGCTGGGATTGGCCAAAGCATGTAGGTCAGGTGCATGCTTTGGCCAATCATCATACAGCAATGCACTGCGATCTGACAGTGCATTATGGGGCATTCCACGCCGCTCAAATTTCCCACGAACGCCCCATAATGTTTGCTGTTCTGCGAAGGGGCGAACACCCGATGTTCAAGTCGTACTTATGAGCTCCCATAGAGCTTATATCATTTAAAATCAACACTATTATAATGTCAACAAATCACTACTCACATATTCAGGGGGCTTGTAGTGCACCACTCTGACCTCGCTTTATAAATCAATGCAGTAAGTTGCCTCCATGATACCAGCCGCTAGTCTGCAATCCCTCCCACTAGGTGCACTCACAGTACCATCGTCCTTGACCCTCCCCTACGTGTTACACCACCGGGTCACGTAGCTTCCTAAGGGGGCCAACAAGGAGAGGCAGACGTTCCAATCCCTCCTCAGGCAGGGCACGTTTTTCTCTATTTAGTGATGTTGCTCATGCTATCTAGCCATAGCATGCAGAGGAGGTGGTGGACTGGCTTACTAAACCATCCTTATCCTCATCAGCCTCTATCACCCAGTCCACCGCAACTGCCAGAGCTGCTTATTCTGCCTCCTTGTCCACAGCTACTCCTGCCATAGCCCCAGCATTATGCATGGAGGAGGCTGAATTATTTGAACACAGCCTCAGCCACTTGCTTCTTGAAGATGCACAGGCATTACTTGATTCTCATATTGGTTCAGAGGTTGAGTAGCATGAGCATACAGAGAGGGGAGAACACTGATAAACAACAAATTGTCAGTCATGTTCCCCCAGCCACAGCATATTGCCAAGGCTCCAGTGATGATGAGGATGGAGGGGATGAGGATCATGATGAGGTCACTGACGCGACTTGGGTGCTGGATAGAACAGAGGAGGAAAGTGAGAGGGAGGCACAACCCCAAGAAGCAGCCATCATGGAACAGTAGAGAGCACCCACCCTACTGCATCAGATTGTGGAGCTCTTATCTCCTGGCCCACGTCCCACAGCTCAGCTGGGTAGGCTTTTTTTAGCACATTTGCAGCTGATCACACTGTTGCAATTTTTAATCTCTGCTGCAAGCAGATCAGGCATGGCAAAAACACCAGCCATTTGGGTACCACATGCTTGCAAAGGCTTATAACCTCCCACCACTCAACCCAATGGCAAGCACACCTAAAACCCACACAAAAGGGCCACAATTCTTCTCCTAAAAAAAGTACATTCCCTGCCACCCACATGCCCAGCGTTTAAATTCCAGCTTGACCAAATTGCTGGCTTTACAACTCCTGCCTTTCCGTTGGTGGATTCTGCACCCTTCTGTGAATTTTCAGAATGCGCTGTACCACAATGGCAGGTTCCCAGTCGTTATTTCTTTGCAACTAAGGCCATTCCAGCTCTGTTCCATCACATGGAAGGCAATGTTTTGTCATCATTGGGCAAGGCAGTCAGCAGCAAGGTCCACCTTACCGCTGACACATGGTCCAGCAAGCATGGTCAGGAATGGATATATTCTGTTTACAGCACACTGGAAAACTCTGCTTGCAACTAGGAAGGATGCAGGACAGGACTCAGAGCTGGAGCTTGTTTTGTCACCACGTCTCCATATAGCTGGTGCTGACGCAAGATCTGTCAGCTCCACCTCCTCCTCCTCCATGACCTTCTCTGCTGAATTCTCCTATGAACCACCAGTACACCTTAAGCGTTCAAGGGGCTATTCAACGAGTCAGGATAAAAGATGCCATGCAGTGCTTCAGGTCTGTCTAGGAGACAGGAGCCACACCAGAGCAGAGATTCTTTCAGCTCTGCATGGGCAGGCCCAGAGGTGGATCACGCCACAGAAATTTGAGCCAGGAATGGTGATGTGCAATAATGGCACTAACCTTCTGTCCGCCCTTCAACAGGGAAAGTTAACACATGTACCGTGCCTGGCACATGTCCTCAATTTGGTGGTGCAGCATTTCTTAAACAGGTACCCAGGTTTTCAGGATCTTCTAAGGCAGGCCAGAAGAGTCTATAGCCATTTCAGGTGGTCATACATAGCCAATGTTCAGTTGACTGAAATTCAGCAGGAATTCCACCTGCCCGTAAACTGCCTGATTTGTGACATGCCCACCAGGTGGAACCCAACTTTGGCAACACTGTAGTGGCTGCACATGCAGCAGTGGGCCATCAACGAGTACCTGTGTGAGTATGGCACAAGGACAGGCTCAGGGGAGCTCAGCTTTTTTCCCCATGCCAATGGCTGCTGATAAAGGATGCATGCACTGTACTATCACTATTTGAGGAGGCAACAAGGATGGTGAGCCATGACAATACATGCATCAGTGACACAATCCCTGTTGTTTTCCTGCTGCAGCATACTCTGCGTGGCATTGTGGACAGAGCCATTGAGGCAGAGCAGTGGGAGGAGGAGGACCTCCTCTCCTCTAAAGGCCCGTTTTATGCAGACACCATTCTTGCCACGCTACTGAACACACAAGAGGGGAGGGAGGAGGAGGAGGATTCTGGCCGTTTTAGAGGCATTGAAGCAAAGGAAGACATACATAAAACCTTAAAGTAATTGTAAAGTCTCCATTTTTTTCTATTAAAATAACAAACATGTTATACTTACCTGCTCTATAAAATGGTTCTGCACAGAGCAGCCCAGATCCTCCATTTCTCGGGTCCCTGGCTGAAGCTCCCGACCCCTCCCTCCTGTTAAGTGCCCCCACAGAGAGCAGCTTGCTATGGGGGCACCCGAGCCGTGGACATGGAGCTGCAGTTCGGCTCCAGCCCCCTCTCTCTATTGATTGTTTAACTGAGTTTGATTGACAGCAGCAGGGGCCAATGGCGCCGCTGCTGTGTCTTAGCCAATCAGGAGGAAGAGTCCCAGATAGCCGAGGCACTCATGGACATCGATGGATAGAGAGGGGGCTCAGGTAAGTATTAGGAGGGCTGGGAGGGGGCTGCTGCACACAGAAGGCTTTTTATCTTAATGCATAGAATGCATTGGTATAAAAACCTTCTGACTTTATACGGAAAACACTCTCCCCAATGGGTGCCATCTAAAGGCTGATACAGTAAGGCCTCTTACACATGATACTAATGTTTGAGCATCTAGTTTTTCAGGCTTTTTCTTTATGTATGTATTTGCACGTATTTATGCTCATTTTCGTGTGTACTCGCACATTTTTGGGCAAATGCGCAAAAACTTATTATCGCGTTCTCCTTCTGGGCACTTGCGTGTATTTTTGCACATTCGCGTGCATTTGTGCACAGGAGCCGTAAATTACTGACCAAAAAAGCTGATTTTTTTTTTTTTTTACTGAAGAATGCACAGGACTTGTGTGCATAGGCACATTATAATTAATCAGCTGTATTTTAGCTCAGTAAAAAAAAAAAAAAAAAAAAGCTGTACTGAGCTTTTTCAAGCTGCAGTGTGCAAGAGGCCTAAGAGAGCCAATGTTATAACTGATTATGTGCTGCCATCTTGTGGTCATTTTAGATCATTACAACCTGTGTTATTTTACACCTTATTTTATTTTCATGTATTGTTTTTCAGATGAACAATGTGCTCCCTTCATACGATAGGACCAGTGGCGGCTGGTAGTAATTTTTTAGGGGGGCAGGGAAAAATAGTGGCACCACTCTACTCCACAACCCCCTGTCTGGTCAGTCGGTCGGGTTCGGAGCATTTACCCCATCTATGGCAGGAAGCGCTTCTCCTGGGCTTCACCATCGGCTCTCTGCGGTCATCAGGGCGACAGGGGCAGCTTCCCCTGCTCTCTGCAGGCATCACTATGGTGGTGGCTTCCCCTTCCCCTGCTCTCTGCGGTCATCATGGCGGCGGCTTCCCCTTCCCCTGCTCTCCGCAGGCATCATGGCGGCTTCCGTTTCCTCCCTCCTCCTCCTCAGCGGCCAATCGGGAAAGGAGACCCGCTTCCTGATTGGCCAGGAGGAGGATCAGTGTTTCAATAGCAAATAATTGTATACTATTGTAACACACCTGAGTGGGCTCATAGCATAATGCTCTGCGCCCTAAGCCCACTCTATTTAGAAGCCTCTGGCTCTAATCAGGTGTTCCAAAAAAACACCCCCCGGACACATGGATAGAGGCGCCCCTAATGACGGGAAAACACTGTATAGAACACAATTCCTAGTGTCCTAGTGTTGTGGGAGGGAGGTGAACTTATGCGCAGATTAAATTATACACCGTATATACTTCAGCACATTTTTTTGTGCTAAAAATGCCCCCTCGTCTTATACTGGAATCAATCACTTTTCTGCAGCAGAGAATGACATTTTCTGACCCGACTTTAGGGCCCCGTATCTCAGGGCCACTTGGTGCTAGGAACCCCAAATTTGGTGTCCAGTGGAACTAGCACTACAACATATCCAAAGTGGCCCCCAGATACGGGGCCCCAAAGTCGGTTTGGAAAATGTCAATCTCTGCTGCAGAAAAGTGCTTGACATTTTCCGAACCGACTTTGGGGCCCCGTATCTCGGGGCCACTTGGTGATAGAAACCCCTTTGGATTTGTTGTAGTGATAGTTCCACTGGGTTTTCACGCCAAATTTGGGGTTCCTAACACCAAGTGGCCCCAAGATATGTGTCTGTGTCTATCTGCAGCAATGTCGTTTCAGGACCCTTTGGGTCCAGAGACCCCAAATTTTGGCTGA
Source organism: Lithobates sylvaticus (assembly GCA_028564925.1). NCBI lineage: Eukaryota > Metazoa > Chordata > Amphibia > Anura > Ranidae > Lithobates > Lithobates sylvaticus. The sequence goes on from CM053028.1 coordinate 164,822,616, forward strand.
AGCTAGGGAGCATCTAGGAACCCTTAACTACAAAGTTTGAAGTTCGGGGGGCCTATGGCTACAAATGGGCACAGTGAGGCATGCAAATGGGCACAGTGAGGCTGCAAATGGGCATTGCTGACCCTCTTTTCCACTTACAGTAGCTGCGCATTTCTCAACCTAGGCTTATACTCGAGTCAATACGTTTTCCCAGTTTTTTGTGGTAAAATTAGGTGCATCGGCTTATATTCGGGTTGGCTTATACTCGAGTATATACAGTACATCCTTTCAATGTTCTAGGTTCTCACGCTCCTTCTCCTGGACAATGTTTGGTCTGGGAATATAGAGTGAGAGCACATCTCACTCTTTTTAAGGTGTGGTCAGTGGAAGTTTAATGGAGATCTGTTGTAACATAGTATTTATTATATATCTTTTTGTAGTATTGAAGTTTTGATTAGTTTTCAATTTTTGTTCTTGATGTTTGGACACATTATTTTGGAAAACTGTAGTATGTCTGCTGTCTCTGACCATCACCTGTAGTATGTCTGCCATCTCTGACCATCTCCTGTAGTATGCCTGCAGTCTCTAACCATCTCCTGTAGTATGCCTGCAGTCTCTAACCATCTCCTGTAGTATGTCTGCCGTCTCTGACCATCTCCTGTAGTATGTCTGTACTCTCTGCAGGGGCAGCCCATCCATTAAGGGTGCATGGGTGCTGCTCCCTCTCTCCAGCCACCCCCTCTATATATAATGGATAGATTCAAGCATTGCATGAATCTATCCATGGCCGCCGCCGCCACCGCCTATTCATGCGTCCGGCCCCTTTTGGGACACTGGGCGCCTGAATTACATTGCCGGGGTGTTTTTTTGAAGCAGCTAATTAGAGCCATAGGCTCTAATAGGTTTCAAAAAAAGGTGGACTCGGGGTGCAGAGCATTGAGCTCGATGCCCACCCAGGTGTGTTAGAAAAGCAAATGAATATTTGCTTTTCTAACACTGGACAACCTCTCTGCCAATCAGGTAGCGTGGGTCTGATACCTGTCACTTGATTGGCTGAAAAGACAGGTGCTGCTATTGGACGCCTAGCGGGAAGCAGGAAGACGAGACACACGAAGGACACAGCTCGCCGCTGCCTGACCCGCCACCAAGATTACCCTATCTTGCAGTCAGACAGCAGGCAGGCGGGGGTAACAGTGGCTGCAATTGATGGCACAGTGGCTGTGTTTGATGGCACCGTGGCTGCGTTTGATGGCACCGTGGCTGCGTTTGATGGCACAGTGGCTGCAATTGATGGCACAGTGGCTGCAATTGATGGCACAGTGGCTGTGTTTGATGGTACAGTGGCTGTGTTTGATGGCACAGTGGCAGTAATTGATGGCACAGTGGCTGAGTTTGATGGCACAGTGGCTGCATTTGATGGGCACAGTGGCTGCATTTGGATGTCAAACTTTTTTTATTTCAAAATGCATAAGTTATACATAAAGCATAAGCCATACATAAGTAAACAATAGTATATGTGCAGAGGAATTTAAACTATTTATAGCTATGACAGATAGAAATAAGAACAGAGGCTTTTGGTCAGTTCCGGATCTTTGGAGATGATCAAATGTCGGTATATATTTAGAAAAACAAATTAATGCTGAAGGCGGGTTATGCTCCCCCCCAACACCCCGAGTGGGATCTAACTGTGCTGGAGGGGGATCCCAGACCCTCCCATTATTTTAAACCCCTTTGTCCGGAAAGAGGCCTTTACTGGATCTTGAACGTCAGAACATAATAAAATTTATGAATACTCAGACTCTACCTGTGATCCTAAACAATAGATCTCTAAACTAATAAAAACTTGAGTAGAGAAAAGAAGAGTGGAAACAAAGGCACAGAGGCTCAGAGCGAGCAGAAAGGAGAGAGAGAGAAGAGCGTAGAAGAGGAGCATCACCTGAAACGCTGAGAGTGTACTATACCGGCCTGGGAGGAGACCCCAAGATAATGCCCACCTGTTGGGCCCATGGTTCCCATACAGTTTCAAAGTTGTTAGTTGTGTTTAGCAGTATACTAGACAGCTTCTCTTGCGACATTATCCAGGATATTTTCTTTTAGCCGCAGGAAATTTGACTTTTGGTTGTTTCTAGTCCTTAGCCACTGTGAGCTTTGCACCTAACAATATAAAATGAATTAACCTCCAGGAGGGTTTGGAAAGCATTGGGATCTGTGCGTTTAAGAGGGCAATCGTCAGGGTTTTGGAGATCCAACTTCCAACCAGCCTGTCAATTAGGTTAAAAATGTTCTTCCAGAAGGTGCGTATTCTAGGGCATTCCCACCATATGTGGGCCATTGTGCCTATAGGTCAGCATCCTCTAAAACATAGAGGGTCCACTGCAGGGTAGATTGAGGCCAGTCAGGAAGGGGTATAGTACCACTGAGAAATCACTTTCAGGCTGGCCTCCATCAGTGCAGTGTTGAGTATACCTTTAAAAGACTTGAAATAGGCAGTCTGCCAGTTCTCCAGATCCCACTGGAATTGGAAGTCAAACTCCCAGGCAGTCATAAAAGTTTCCTTAGAGGCCGTAGAGACAAGTTACGAGTAGATCACTGAGATCTCCCCCTTCTGGTCCATGGCTTGACCACACCACAACTCGTAGTCCGTAAACTTTGGTGGGAGAGGTTTTTCCTTCCAGAGAGAATGTAGAAAGTGTGTTATTTGGCTAAACCTGAATCGTTCTGAGTTAGGTAGATCTAACTTTTTGATACAGTGGTTAAGGGTGAAGGGGCCTGCTGCTGTATAGAATTGACCAATTCGGTAAAGTCTCTTCTCAAATCACCATTCGAATGCCAAGACATTTTTCCCGGGGGGAAAGTTTGGGTTGTTGAAGAGATGAGCTAAGGGTCTATATGAGGATACTAAAGCAGTTGACGAGCGTAGCGTATCCCATAGGGCGAAGAAGTGGGACAGGGTTGGGGCTAAAATCGGGGGTCTGTCTTTCGGGGGACTCCAAAGTAGGAAGTCTAGCGTGAAACGAGGAATGGCATGTTTTTCTATATGTACCCAGTCTGGCTTTTTGTATCTTGAATAAACTACGAACAGCTGAGCTAGTCTGGCTGCCTGGTAGTACTTGTGGAGGTAGGGTAAGCCAAGACCCCCCTTCCTTCTATGAAGGTATAGAGATTTTTGTGGTATCCTATACTCCGCCTTTCCCCAGGTGAATCTCAGTAGTTTACTTTGGAATGATTTAATGTGGTCCTTCCGTATGGGGAGAGAGCGAAAAAGATATAATAACTGTGGGAGTAACGTCATTTTTATGGAGTTTAACCTTCCCAATCATGATAGGTTTTTTTTAGACCAAGTAATTAGGTCTGTTTCTAGCTTTCGGTACAGAGGGGGGTAGTTATTCGCGTAGAGGGTTTCTGTCTTATGCCACGTACACACGATCTGACTTTTCGGCCGGACTATCAGTCGGACTCAGTCCGGCGCACAATCCGCCGGACTTTCCAGCGAAGGTCTGCCGGACTTTCCGAACGTGCGGACTTGCCGTTTTTTCGGCGTAGGGATTCCCCTTTAAATCCATACCAGGTGACGGGGCTAGCGAGATGTCAATCTCGTTGATCGACGCAGCGGCATTAACTTCCTTCGCTAGTCCCGTCTACCTGGAGTCACGTTCTAAATGAACAGACTTTACTCCATTTGTGGGTCAAGTCCGTTCATTTCAAAAGTCCTGCAGACTAGCAAACAGACGGCCGAAATGTCTGCCGGACTGCCGAGTCTGGCGGATAATTTTGAGTCAAAACTTCTTACTAAGTCTGCCGGAATTTTGGGAATAGTCCGCTCGTGTGTACTTGGGCATCAGATGTCAAGTGATGCCCAAGTACCTAATGGATTCAGGGCTTGTGATTTGGTGTAATTAACCTGTAGGCCTGATATCATTGCAAAGTCCTCTAATGTTTTGCATAAGTTCGGAAGGGAGGTGATGGGGGAGGTGACAAACAGCAAAATGTCATCTGCAAAGAGGCCGCATTTATGTGTTTGGGGGCCTCAGGAGACACCCTGTATGTTCGGATTTTGGAGAATCGTGATGGCCAGTGTCTCAATGGCTATCGTGAAAATAAGTGGGGATAAAGGGCAGCCTTGTCTAGTACCTTTCTTTATAGGGATGGGCTTGGAGTAACAGCCCTGGAATCTGGTATGTGCTGTAGGGTTAGAGTATAATGCGTGCATCAGGCCTAAGAAACGTGTGCCAAAACCCCAGGGTTTCAAAATTGCAAAGATACAAGGCCAAGGCACTGAGTCAAAGGCCCTGTATAGGTCCAGAGAGAGGAGCATCCCCGATTGCTTGGGACCCCAACCCAATTTGTTTGGAGAATGGAAACTATATCTATCGCCCACTGTATCTGACCGGGGCCCTGCCTTCCTGGGATAAATCCCACTTGATCCTTGTGTACATACGTGCTAATGAATGAAGCTAAACGGTTCGTATTTTGGTTAAGATTTTTAAGTCCCTGTTAATAGGAAAAATGGGTCGGTAATTGCCAATCTCTTCCGGATTCTTGTCCGGCTTGGGGACAACTGCAATATATGCCGTGTTGAGCTGAGGATCAAGTGGATCTCCCGGCGTCTTTGCATTTAGGAATTTCGTTAGATGCGGGGCCAGGGTTTCGGCAAACGTTTTATAATAGGGATTAGAGAGCCCGTCTGGCCCCGGGGCCGATCCCGTCTTTAGGTCTATACTGCAGCTGCTGACTTTTTAAAAAAATGGACACTTACCTGTCACAGGTTCCAGCGATGTCGGCAGCAGAGGCCGATCGATCGATCGGCTCTCTGCTGCTGCCGGCTCCATTCTCGGTGAGGGAATCGGGAAGTGTCGCCTGTGCGGCTTCACTTCCCGGTTCCCTACTGCGCATGTGCGAGTCGCGCAGCGCAATGAGAATCATCAGCGCGGTCTGCCGGGACACGTGTGTGTCCCAGCAGACAGCGTGAAGGGACAGGAAGTTGCGTAAACTCCTGTGGGAGTTTATGCCCGGAAGTGGGTGCAGGTATCTGCACCCCCCTCCCCCCTGAAAGGTGCCAAATGTGACACCGGAGGGGGGGGGGGGCGAAAAGCGGAAGTTCCACTTTAGGGTGGAATCCCTCTTTAATCACCCCTAGTACCTCTCCATCAGTAAAGGGGGCTTCAAGCTCCCCTTTGTGCTCCAGGGAGAGTGACGGTATGGGAAGGCTATCTAGGAATTTGTGTAAGAAAGCATCATTCGTGTGTGGGGACTATAGAGCTTTGCGTAAAACGCCTGGAAAGCGTTCAGTATCTTGGAGGGGTTGGAGGTGGTGCCCAGTCCAGGGATCCTAATCTTTGTCATGGTGTATGATCTGCAGTGGGGTGTTAACCTAGCGGCCAGTGGCTGCATTTGATGGGCACAGTAAGGCTGCAATTGATGTTTTTTTTCTGAATTTTTCAGTTTGTTTGCACCCCCCCAAAAATTTTGAGCACCAGCTGCCACTGACCATCTCCTGTATAGCTGTAGTCTCTTTGTGTAGTATTCCATTCACTAAATATTATGTGTGACTGATAGGTGACCTATATTAAGGAAGCTGACCCCCACTGCTCTATACATGTTATAGTGCAAAAACCTAAAGGGACTGGTATGGATTTTAAGGGGGACCCCCCACACTATTTTTTTTTTAAATTTTGGCGTGAGGTTCCCCTTAATATCCATACCAGACCTGAAGGTCCTAGTATGGATTTTAAGGGGGACCCCCACGCCATTTTTTTTTTAAATTTTGGCGTGGGGTTCCCCTTAATATCCATACCAGACCTGAAGGTCCTGGTATTGATTTTGAGGGGGACCCCACGCCATTTTTTTTAAAATTTTGGCACAGGGTTCCCCTTAATATCCATACCAGACCTGAAGGGCCTGGTATGGAATTTGGGGGGGACCTCCACGCATTTTTTTTTTTAAATTTTGGTTTGGGGTTCCCCTTAATATTCATACCAGACCCAAAGGGCCTGATAATGGACTGTGGGGAATCCCATGCCGAAAATTCATTATAGCCGAGTACTTTTAAGTGATTTTTTTTCCTTTAGAAATGTCATTTTGCTCTCAGACTGTTATAAACCTGGGAAACATACACCACTTTACAGGCATACTATAGACCCCCCCCAGGTACGAAATTTAAAGGAATATTTCACTTTTATTGTTTCACTTTAAGCATTATTAAAATCACTGCTCCCGAAAAAACTTCAGTTTTTAAAACTTTTTTTGCATTGATACATCTCCCCTGGAGCAGGACCCAGGTCCCCAAACACTTTTTATGACAATAACTTGCATATAAGCCTTTAAAATTAGCACTTTTGATTATTCATGTTCGTGTCCCATAGACTTTAACCGTGTTTGCGTGTTCGAATTAATTTTTTGCCTGTTCGCATGTTCTGCTGCAAACCGAACCGGGGGGTGTTCGGCGCATCCCTAGTGGTGATGAACCCGATGCCAGGTGTGCAGATGGTGATGCGCAACCATGGCAGGTGCAGGTGGTGGTAAACGCAATGGTGTGGGGACCTGGATCGGTGAAGTAAAAATCCCACTGGAACTATACCAGGGACAGCGTGCAGCCTGTATCCGAATGCCGGCGCCCCAAGTGTGGCGTCATACACTTGGAAGTCGTGCCAGCCAGAGCAAATTCAGCCTGGAGTTGGAACGCAAGCCTGCACCACCCCCCACTGTCACGCCAATGGGTAGCTTAAGCTGCCTCAGTCCCTTCCACAGACATCACTCTGCATTATACTGAGTACCGGCCTGCCCGCACAATAAACTAACAGGCTGGAACTCTTATTATACTCAGCAAAAAATTACTATGCAGCTCCCATCCCAGTCTCGCAGCCGAAAGGCTACAATAGCCTAGCTGCTTCGCCATGGACGGAGGCTCTGGGGTGGGGTTTTTAACCCCCCTTACCTATGCCTCTGATTACAAAGAAGAAAAGGGAACCCCCTAAATCTTTTATTTCCTTATGGTGCTAAAATCTCTACATTTACTTAGGCAATTTTTTTTTTTTTAACCAGACTAATTATGTAACTATGTAAGTCTACCTTCAATCCAAACAGACTCGCTGAGATGGATAAATAGACTAATTAACGGGCTTAAATATAATAAAAAAAGGGGGTATACTTTTTTAGGTTCCCTCCAGTGCAGTTATTGTGACCAAAAAACATCAATATTTTTGTCTGGTGATCATCGCAGAAGGATGAGATTTGCCAATCTGAATGTTGATCCCCCCTTCAGCTGTGGCAAGGGTCTCCAAACTATGACCCATTGGCCACATCCGACCCACTACAAGATTGTATCCAGCCCACAGTTAGGGTCGGTGGAATGTCCCTAATGTACACAGATTGAGAGTTAAGGTCAGCAGAGACTGCCAATGGTCTCAGTTTCAAACCCCCCCCCATGCAACAGGGGACTCTAAAGGGGACTTTGATGTAAGGGAGAGCTTTGAAGGGGATTTTGTTATAGAGATAAGCCGAACACCCCCTTGTTCAGTTTGCTGCCGGAGCAGCCAAACAGGGGAAAAATGTTGACCTGAATACTGAACCCCAATGAAGTCTCCATTTTGAAGGCTTATATGCAGGTTATTGGGCATAAAAAGGGTATGGGGGCCCGGGTACTGCCCTGGGGGACATGTTTTTGATGCAAAAAATATTGTTTTTAAATGAGCAGTGAATTTGATGATTTCTATTTTTCACCACTCGGGAGAAAAGGACTTCTATTCAAGCCAGGGGCTGCAACCTGGAAAAGGTAAACCCCTAGTTACTAACGACACTTTGCAAAGATACCTTGCTAAAGAAACTTTGCCAAGATCCTTTGGGCAATGGGCCAATTACGGTTGCTAAAGTAATCTTGAGTTAAAGATACTTCATTAAGGACACTTTGCGAAGACTCTTTTGGGCCAGTGGGCCACTACAGTCTTTAGAGTAATTTGTGCGAGTTGCTGCCAAGTTAAAAAGGGGCAGTGGCTCATTGTCTCTTCAGAGAAGGGGGCGCCAGAGAGAAGGGCTTCCTTAAAGAGTTTTTACAAATGCCCACAAGTAGGCAAGCTTTTGCTAAGGCTCCAGCAATGACAGCTGGCCGTCAGGAGAAGATGTGTTGCCCCGGTGCTGCAGAAAGAGGGATACTTTGAGCATCAGTCGGATGGACTCCGCACCTCTTCATCCTAACTTATGGGTTTGTCTAATAGGAAAGTCAGTACCCTGGTATGTAAGAGGGACTTTGCCTATTATTAGCCATGTGGCTAATGCAGGATGTATTAGTTAGCTAGACTGGTAGGTTGTTCTGTTTGTCTTTTACAGGAACACAATGGGACTATAGGTCAAGACTGAGTTGCCCTTAGGGGGCTGGATGCATCAACTATCTCTACGTGAACGTTATTGATAGGTGTCTGTTTAGGTGAGAAAGTCACCTCTGTGGAGAGGACAGTCTCACTGTAAGTATGATAGACTGTACATTTGCTATATGTTTGTGTTTTCTTTGCAGGCTTGCAAGGAGTCCTCGTGCCTCAGCGGAGGTTGCCTATGGAAACATTATTGTACATATGTAAAAATGTTATTTGTAGTATAGTTAGTTAGGGTGTTTAACCATTTTCCCTAGCAAGCAGTGTTTGTTTGGCGGGGGGGCTTGCACTAATATAGTGCACTTGGTAGATACTCTTGGTCCTTGTAGATTTTGTACAGGTATTTTGTAGGGGTGGCTGCCCAAAGCCAGTGAGGACATGGCTTATTTTGGCAGGGGGGGTGTGTAAGGAAACGTGGGAAGTGTAGAGTTACCCTTCAAGATTTAATAGTATTGTAACAAAGATGTTTTTCTGTTTTTCTGTAGAAACTCACTGTAAATTCTGTTTATCTCACACTCACACATTTCCATAACAAGTTTTAGTTCTCATGGCTTCTAGTAACGGGTCTGCTTCCCATAACAAGTAGGCTATATTATCAAAACATACCGAGAATCTTATCAAGGACATATATTGCGTGAGACATTTTTAGAGTAAATATGATGTGGAGTCTGAAGGAAGAAATATTATGAATCTTGCAGATCAATATTGAATTGTATAACAAAATGCTTGAATGCTTGAATGTGATTGGTTGTTCAATTGCGTTCTTCCCCCTTTTTTGTATTGTATATGGTCTGTGAAACGGGAAGTAAAGGCATTCTTTTTTCAACCACACACGGTGTATGGTGTCTTTTTGCCTGTCTGGACAGACAAGGGGGGAAAAGGGCGAGAGTTTTCCATTGACCGTCAAAGTCCAGTTGAGGGAAAGAGGAGCTGATGCAGAGGACAATACAGGAAACCTAACAGATGGTACCAGGAGTGGGGTACATTACAGGTAAGCTTTCTTTAAAATTACTTTTTCAAAGTATTTTTGAACAGCTTACTCTGTCAATGTTATAACCCGTCGCATTATAGAACTCAAGGCATAATTGATTAATTTAATTTGATTAGCTTGCCTTAGAGATAAGGACATTATTGGGATTACTGACGAGTACCAGGATCCCGGAAATTGGGATTACTGACGAGGTGTACCAGAATCCCGGGTCCCGAGAGATAGGGAGATTAGGGACATTAAGCTGGGATGCCGGTCTAGGATCCCAGGAGAATTATAGCACAGCTCACTCATATATTGGGATAATTGACGAGTGGAAATCAAAAAAGGAAGAACTCCGGACAGCCGCACACCGAGAAAATAAAATCCAAAAAGTTTATTTAAAAGCAAAAAACACTGCAATCCATACACGGCAAAAAAGGGGGGTACAGAGCTGACGCATTTCGCACCACAACTAGTGCTTACTCAGAGCTGTTCTTCCTTTTTTGATTTCCAATCATTGTGCTATTAGCCAGCACCTGGGGCTCCCACACAGGAGCAGGAGCATTCGCTTGGGAAGGAGAGTCTTGGAGCGGTGGTTGTTTGTTTCTCATCTGTACGATAATTGACGAGTACCAGGATCCCGGAAATTTTCCGGGATAAACTGACGAGATGTACCAAGATCCCGGGTATTAATATAAAAGAACGGTATTAGATATCAAAATATAGGGGACAAGGATACCTGCTAAAATTGCCCAGTATCCCTTCCATATATTGTATTAATATCATACCATAGCAGGTTGAAAACCTTGTTTTTAACCAGAAGGACTGGTCATTGGAAACCTATAAATCATTTTAATGTCATATTTGAAGTAATGTTTAGGTGTTTTTGTCAGGACGCTGCCCAGAGTGTTTAACAAACCTATTATTTGTGTATGAGGGATCAAATACTTATTTGGTTGCTAGTATTCCCGGAGGTTATTACCAGGTTTAATATACATAATAGTTTTGTGTTCCAGGAGGGTCTTTGATACATCATGACAACAGGGACGTTGTAACATTTTTCTGGGGTAATACATGGATTGGTGAGGCTAACTTTTGATCAAAACATGCTATGTGAATAATTCCTTTTGCCACTGACATCTTTTGCGCAGGGGAAGTCAGGTGCAAATTTTGGATATTTTGGCGTTTTGCCAACAAGGGTTCAAATGCTAATATCTCACCAACCGTAACGGATAGTGGGGAATTGTTTGCAGCATTAGTATTACAGCAATTGAAAGTACTGTTTAAACCTGTTGGCACTTTGCCAAGAAATTTGAAATATAAATAAAAATTGTTTGGTTATAAGAATAAGGAAAGTAATAACGTACAAAGCTTACTTATAAGCAGGGGAACCTCTGGCCAGAGGGAGTCTTTTTTGGCATTTTGCCAAGAAATAAAAAACTTTTTAATTTCAAGAAGCTTTAACTGTTAAAGGTGTCATAGGTACTATTGAATGTGGAACGGGTGAAACTTTTGTGGCTTGTCCTAAGTCATTAACTGTATGTTCTGCAGCTGATGTGTATAAATAGAGTTATAATATAAGATAAAGTATAAGAATTGTAAACATGGGAAATCTGCCGGGAAAGGGAGGTTCGGAAGGCAAGCCGGATCAGCCCACTCCTTTAGATTTCGTGTCTGGAAACTATGGAACATATTATACTGAACCCTTTTGGAAAAACATATTGACCAGAGCACATGCTCTACAAATTGCGGGGCTAAGTGAGTGGGGACCATGTTCTGCAGAGGAATGGGAATAAGTCACTAAAATTTGTAGCCAACATAAGCAGTATAATTATCCACCGTTTCCTTATGATAAAGAATATATGACTGAATGTTATAAAATGTGGTGTAAAGCATTGAAAAATTATAAAAAGCAATTCCCTCATCGTTCCTTAGACAAGCCTCCTGAAAAACCAACACTTGCCTCTGCCCCTGTCCAACCCCCTTGTTATGACAAGGGGGATTCAAAGGATTATGTGCGTTTGGCACCAGTACCTCCACCGTATGCTATGATTAAAACGGATAATGACGAAAAGCCAAAAGAAAGACTTTATCCTTCATTATCCTCCCCTAACAAAGATAATTCACCCCAGTCTACTGATGAAGAATGCCCAGCCCTGGAGAGTGATGAGGATGACAACACCAGCACCTCCTTAATCAAAATTCCAGTGGTCACTGACCCTGAGAAAGCTGACACAACATCTGCCACACTTGCTTTGCCTCTCATTACCATGGGAACCACGCAAGTCCAAATCCCGCTCCCGTTAGGTACTGTCAGGGAAATTAAAGAAACATGTCCCAAACCTAGAAAAGACCCCCGAGCAGCAGTTAATTTCCTAACGAGATATTGTGAGGGGGCACGTATGTCACAAGAAGACTTAGAAGTCATAGCAAATGCTGTAGATCCCGAAAGTTCAGCGGATATAAAAATATCAAATTGGTTCAAAGCTAGTAATTTATATGAAGCTGAGGAAAACTGGCCCACATTTTGGAATAATCTCCTGGCAGCATGGAGGAAAGCCTATAAACCAGAAATGCCCATACATGACTTAATCTCATGTAAACAGCAGCCAGGAGAAGATTTTTTTTCTTTTGTGTCCCGGCTTTATAAGATCTATTTGACATGTGATGTAGATAGCCCACAACTTTTTGTCAGCACTGCCATGAACAATGGAGATCCAAAGGTGACCCAGGTAATTAAACTGGTCAATACTTAGTGGGCAACCATGTCCCCCCCACAGTTTGTGGATGATGTAAAGAAAAGGGCCTCCTCTGGATTTTTTAATACCAAAGGAGGACTATTCGCCCAGACCTCAGGGACTCCCACCCCCATGCTCCCAGCCTTTGATAATTCCACGTTGCAAACACAAGAATACCCAAATCAAAGCTGTTTTCATTGTGGAGACCCCTCCCATTGGAAAAAATATTGTCCACACAGAAGAAACACCCAGGGAAATGGACAGGGTAGGTTTCAAAGGACGGGGTGGAGTGTTTCCAGAGGCAGATATCAGCGTAAATTTCCCAATTATCAAATACAGCAATATCCTTCCCCAACACAACAAGGCCTCTCCCTGCAACACCAACAATACAGCCAAAACCAACACCCGCCTGGTCGCCGAATGCACCAAGAATATAGCCGTCCTGTAGTCAAGGCGGCCTGGCCCCCCAGAGAACGGCCAGAACCCAGAAACCTAGAATTAAGTAAAATGTATTGGCCAGGGTACAATGATAACAACCCTCGCAATAACCCCTTTCATCAACATCCATAAGGAGTACCCGGAGCAGATTCCCTCCTTGGTAATGCATTTCTTCTCTTCCCACTGGAAAACACTTCCGCAGGTTCCCTTAAAGTTGAGGGATGGGTGGTATGTTTTTTAGTGGACACAGGGGCTAATACAAGTTGTCTTAACGACACCCGTTTTTTCAACCAAAAAAAAAAAAAATTGTACCGAGGGCTGCTCTACTCTATGGGAATTAATGGGATAGATGTTACACACAAACATTTGCCATCCTCACTGACTGCCCCTTATGTCTAAAGGGAAGAGACCTCATGTCTTCATTAGGGGTAATGTTAAATTTGACCTACAAGGGGGAATGACTGCCAAATCAACAACATGTGACTTGACTATGCCAAAAAGAAAAAAAAAAATTTACGTTTTACTTTATGACCATACAAGCAGCATTAGAGACTCACCCGACATGGGAAAAGTCAAAAACAGACGTAGGACATGTCAAATGCACTCCTTATGTCCCTACTTTCAAACCAAACATCATACCATTCTTTCAGAAACAATACCACCGTCATGCTGACGAAGTATAGAGTACACCACAGATCACCACATACATGCAGAAAGGCATTCTAAAACCCATTATCAGTCCCTGGAATACACACATGCAGCAAAGAAAGCCAGCGGCGAGTGGAGGCTAGGGGGATTTGAGGGGGGGTGAACAAATGTATTTAACCACTTCCACCACTAGCCTCATACATCACGGGAATTTTTATAAACATCCCCGCTTCCTCCACTGTATATAGGGTACTAGACTTTCAATGCTTTCTTTAGCATTGATGTTCACAAGGATTTCCAAAGGATCTTTGCCTTTGCCTGTTTGGCTCGGGCCAACTGACTTGGGCCCGTCTTCCTCAAGACTTTGTGGACAGTCCTGCAGCATTTTCCATGGTGTTAGGACTAACCCTGGATGATTGGGTGCTCCCACAGGGATCAGTACTCCTGCAATATGTAGATGACCTACTGTTATGTAGTGAGAGCGGGGCACAGTGTGCAGAAGACTCTGAAAGCCTGATGACTCACTTATCTCTTAAGGGTCACTTGGTGTCTCGCAAAAGAGATCCAGTGGTGCGGGGAGAGGGTGGAATACTGTCCTGGAAATTTATAGATAGGCAACTCCTATCCTCATATTGATTAGTGGTTCCAAATTAATAATAACTACTGCAGTAGGGAACAGACACAAAAGATACGCTCAGCATCTTTCCAAATAACCGTTCTCCTTTATTATGACGCAATTCAGGGGTTTTATACACATGATTACGTAGGTATCACATTAATATTACAATTGTTCATTTATGGTAACAAGGGGCGTATCATAGGCAGGCTTATTCTAATCAGGACTCAAAAGAATGTAAACATGTACTGAAAACATTATTAGTGCCGTGTGCACAGTGAGGGCAGTGTGCAATACATACAAAATAGAATACAATTATATACAGAACTTACAAATTTCCATTACATCTCCTCTCTTTTGATCAATATTTTGATCACTAACCATACCTGCTATCACCTTTAACCTGGAACCTCCACACGCTTAGGTGGAGGTAGTCCTGGCCAAAGAGGCAAAAACTCCATTGTGGAGAAAATAATAGCTGAGCAGCTTTTTTCATTACAAAATGACTTTTCATTGTGAAAAACAAATGATTGATAAGACCTATTTACAGCGTACTGGCTGTACACTCCTGTGGCCAGAATGGCCTTCTAGCTTAATTGTTGGTATGCTGACTTATCAGCATATGTAAACACAGACAATTCTACATAAAATGGAAGAGGTACAAAAGACAAATATGACTTCAACATGGCTAAACTACTTTTCAAATATATATCCCTTACAATTAAAGTAATTGAATCAAAAAGTACCCTAGACTGTGATTGCAAAAGGGAAACAAATCAAACACAAAGATTTCTTTTAATTTAGTAATTTTTGCAGTGTCTGGTGTGGATCCTGGTGACTTTTCCTTCAAGTTTTGCAAAACTGTACATGAAATAGATGCTGTATTGAGTCTCCAAACATTTCCTTATATATAAATGTCTCTTAACAATCCACAAGTCACCTGGCTTTAGTTTTAGATCCTTCCAAACTTTTAGGATCTGGAATTGGGGAGAAAACACATAAATGAGTTTGTCAAAAACCTTAAAAGATCAGCAACATTCTCTGTGAGATCCGAATGGAGGACTTCAGCTGCTGAGACAAAATATAAGCAAGTGAATAACACACTCCCAAACCAAATCCCATAGGGAGAGAGTCCAACATCCCCTTAGGGGCTTGATAAATTATAAGAAAACACTCAGGCAAAAGTTTCTTACTCTACTTTGTCCGCTACATTGTAGACAGTAGGGAGTGTAAAAATAAAACCTCAAAACTTCTAGTAAGGACTCTCCTATAAAAAATGATTTCCTCTGTTACTCTCTGTACTTACAAACTACTTCTGATAACACTTTTTACTGTGGCCTTTGCAGTAGCATTGGCCACTGGACATCCAAAAAACATGTCCATACAGACAAAATGCATACTCATAAGATACTGACTTGGGAAACTGGATATATCTTTTTGTAATCTCTGGAAGGGATGTTGAGCTTTTGGTAACACCTTTGGTAACAGGTAAAACAAGAAGTGGTTACCTGAAATGTTGTTCTCTCTTGCCATACGTATCCCTGCTTCTGCGGTGTACTGAATTTACACCGCAGAAGCACCAACACAAGATATATATGGAGATACAACGAATACGGTGAGGTGACCGCCACGGACAGGTTTTCTGTTTCTGTTAATGAGATAGCACGTTAATTAAGACTGTTTTACTGTTACTCACCGGCACACCCCTCAGTTAGTAGGCTTAACCATTCTATATGCCAACGACTTGTTTGTTCCCCGCCATACCACCACCATCTTTCGAGTCCTCCAGATTGCCAACACACATGACCTCAGACACACCCACAGTCCCCCACCAGCAGTACTAGACCCTAGCCTGCTGACCATCCGGCCTTTCCCTTTTCCAGGTGGACTGACACGTTCCTTTCCACCTCTGGTACTCCCCCACCCCAATCCTCGTGATCTCCACGAACTCCTGCCCTACTTTCTGACTCCCCTTCCCTTCATCTGTCACACCTCCAAAGGCCACAACCCCGAGCCCCTCCTCTTCTCTCCCTTACCACTTTTTCCCCCTGCCCCCCGTTCCTTCCTTTTCCTTCTCCTCTCTCTCGCCCCCCCTCTCTTCTCCCTTAGATCCCACCTTCCTCCCCCCTCGTCCCCCCCTTACC
This sequence comes from Lithobates sylvaticus, assembly GCA_028564925.1. Lineage (NCBI taxonomy): Eukaryota > Metazoa > Chordata > Amphibia > Anura > Ranidae > Lithobates > Lithobates sylvaticus. Next base: position 164,838,512 of record CM053028.1, read on the forward strand.
AACACAAATACTCCCCCCGGATCGTTACCTCGGTACGGTTGGAACCCCAGTGCTTCCAAACAACTACCTCGCTTTTCTAAAATAAACCTCGACCCCAAATCCTCAAAGCACCATGCATCCTGCCTCAAAGCCACAAGCCTCCCTGTCACTAAAGTGTTTATCGCTCAATGTAAAAGGCCTCAACATCCCCGAAAAACGCTCCCAAATCATGTCCGCACTTACCAAACAGAAAGCCCAATTTATCCTCCTCCAGGAAACACACTTCTGATCGGATTCCATACCCAAACTCTCTAACCAGACATACCAGACGGCCGTACACGCCACAAATCCGCTAGCCAAAACCAAAGGCACATCCATCCTGATCTCCAAGCAGGCCCCTTTTCAAATGACGGACTCCCTCTCCGACCCCGAAGGTAGGTTCGTATTCGTGAAAGGCTTGTATGCCTCTAAACCCCTCACCGTAGCCAACATCTACTCGCCCAACGAGGACCAAGTCCCATTCTTTAGGAAGGTTTGCGACTTCTTAACCTCCTTTAAAGAAGGGATAATTATCCTAGGGGGGGATTTTAACGTCCCACTCAATCCAGTAATAGATACCTCTCTAGGCACATCCACGCTTTCCCACCGCGCACTACGCCAGATCAAGTTACAACTTCAAGACCTAGGCCTCCATGACACATGGCGCACATTGAACCCAACGGTCAAAGATTACACCTTCTACTCCAACCCCTTCAAGAAATACTCACGAATTGACTATTTTTTTCTCTCCCAACCAGACTTGACATACCTCACCCACGCAACCATAGAGCCAATGTATCTCTCAGACCACCACCCTATCTCAGTCACCCTGACCTTCCCTGAAACAATCTCCAGATCTAAGACCTGGCGTCTAAACTCTGCACTACTCAAAGATGTGGAATTCGCAACTCGTTTGGAATCCCACATCCGCAGCTACTTTACTGAAAACTCCACCCCAGGCATTTCACCGATTAGTGTATGGGAAGCCCATAAATGTGTGGTGAGAGGAGAACTAATGGCACAAGCAGCCAGGGTCAAAAAGCAACACCAGAAAGTAATAGCAGATTTAATACACCGAATCCAACAACTAGAAAAAGTCCACAAACTTTCCCACTCACAAACAGCCCTACGAGAATTGACCCTCGCACGTTCTCTTTTACTGGAAGAATTGGGGAAGCGTACGAGACGCAGATATGTGCTACACCAGAGGGTGTTCTACGAACAAGGAAATAAAAGTGGGAAGCTTTTGGCCCGGGTGGTGAAATCATCCAGACCTTCTAACACCGTCCACCAAATTCAAAACCCACATGGCTCCCCCTTTTCCAGAAACGAGGACATCGGCCTCGCTTTTGAACAATACTATAAAAAACTATACAACATTAATCCTCGCACCCACAACACCGCCCAAGCAGAACATAGGATGGCAGAAATTAGGACCTTCCTAGCTCAATATTGCCCAAAACTTCTAACAAACTCGCAGATTAAAGATATGGAACGCCCTCTTACCCTAGAAGAACTCGAACTAGCCCTAAAGCAAATGAAAACAGGGAAAAGCCCAGGCCCCGACGGGTTCACATTGCAGTACTACAAGTCCTTCTCTACAATCCTAGCCCCACAAATGATAACCACGTTTAATGCCATGACGACCTCTGCTACTCCCTTAGACCGCATGCTAGAAGCACACATTGTGGTTATACCAAAAGCAGGGAAAGATCCCTCCCAAGTCCAGCACTACAGGCCGATATCTCTCCTTAATGTAGACATTAAATGTTATGCGAAAATATTGGCGAATAGACTGTCCCCTCTCCTGCCGGGCCTGATCTCCTTAGATCAGGTCGGCTTTGTTCCCGGCAGAGAAGCTAGGGACAACACCATTAGGGCCCTGAACCTCCACCACTTTCTCACTACCTCAAACACCCGCGGCTTCTTTTTGTCACTGGACGCCGAGAAGGCGTTCGACAGAGTGGCCTGGGACTACATGCGGGAAGTCCTGGGGGCAATTGGCCTCGGACCCCGCATGCTGTCCCTCATCTTGGCCCTGTACTCCTCTCCTAGTGCGAGGGTGCGGGTCAATGGCCACTTGTCGGACGCCTTCAACATAGGAAACGGTACGCGCCAGGGGTGCCCACTGTCCCCCCTAATTTTTGTGCTCCTTTTAGAACCCTTTCTCAACCGACTAAGAGACAACCCCAACATCAAGGGACTGACCATGCAGGATAGGGAATACAAGGTAGCTGCTTTTGCAGACGACGTCCTACTTACCCTTACTTCTCCTTTAACCACCATCCCCAACCTACTGAAAGACATTGATCACTTTGGGTCGCTATCTTATCTAAAGATCAACTATACTAAATCCCAAGCGTTGAATGTCACCCTTACCAGAGAAGAAGTAGAGAACTGCAAAAGACACTTCCCTTTCCAATGGAGCCAAAAGGCTATCACATATTTGGGTATAAAGATCACAACCAAAATGTCCGACCTCTACAGCGAGAACTTCCTAATAGCTCTGAAAAAAGCCCAACAGGACTTGAGCGACTGGCAAACTCTTAACGTTTCTTGGTTTGGCCGATCGGCACTTGTAAAAATGATAATCTTGCCACGCCTCCTCTACCTGATACAATGCATCCCCATAGACCTTCCCGCCTCCTTTTTTACACTGTACAGGAAAGCATCCTCCTTATTTATATGGAAAAATTCCCCACCTAGAATTAAATACACACGCCTTACGTGCCCCAAACTTAAAGGGGGGATTGGTCTGCCGGACCTTCACAAATATTTCCTTGCAAGCCACCTCACTCGAGTTGTAGACTGGAACATACACGAACACAGGAAAATCTGGGTAACCCTAGAGAGATCCTCCATACACATCCCTCTCAAGTCCCTGCCGTGGATCTCCCCCCAACACTGGCCCCCAGCAGCCTTAAAGCACCCGCTCATCCATCCGTCCCTTAGAGCGTTTCTACGAGCTACAAAAATCTCCCCGCTCTCTTCTACACCGGGACCCATGACCCCACTGAGGGGCAACCCCAGCTTCCAACCAGGCATCTCAACCTCTTTTCTATCTTTAGAATGGCCCCACGACAGCATCCTAGCACACCAATTGTACTCCCGGGGATCCCCACGCACATACGAGGACCTAGTTGCCTCCTCACCCTCCAATTCCTTTCCGTTCTGGTCATACAGACAAATACGACATTTCCTTTCTACCAAAGCAACTGAAGAAGTATGGACGAGACGTAAGACACCCTTTGAAGCCCTATGCACAAGCTCTCCCCCACAAAGACACCTAATCTCAGCTATATACAACATGCTCACAGAAGAATCACCAGCCCTCCCAGACTCAGCAAGACTGTCCTGGGAGAGGGACCTACAGGTCCCACTCTCCGAAGACGATTGGGCGCGCATAAACGAATATACACACAAGGGTTCCCTCAATGTAGCGACCCAAGAAAATTGCTACAAGATTAGGACACGTTGGTATAGGACTCCAGCACTCCTACATAAGTTTTCACCATCTACCCCCGATGTATGCTGGAGGTGTAAAAAGGCGGTGGGCTCCATGCTCCACATCTGGTGGGAATGTGATTCTCTTCAACCATTCTGGAAAGAGGTCCATGAACTTATCGCTCACATCACCACCTACACTTTAGACTACTCCCCTGCACAATATCTCCTACACCATACCCACCTGTCCAGATCTGAATACTTTAAATCCCTGGCCATGCACTTAGTAAACGCGGCGAGATTGTGCATCCCAGTGCATTGGCGATCTACACACACACCGACGATAAGCGAATGGTTTCTGAGGATATCAAAAATAGAGGAAATGGAGGAACTAGTACATATCTCCCAAGAGCGGATCCAGAAGTTCAACACCACTTGGGCCTGTTGGGTTCACTTTAGAACTACCCAACGCTTTAAATCTTACACCACCTGAATAGCCATCCCCACCAGGACGGCACCGACTTAGATGGCGAAACCGTACCGAGGTAACCACATCCATCCATGCATCGCCTCTACCACAGATTTCCCTGAGCTGCACATACCCCCCCCCCCACCCTATACCCCTACCTATCCCTCCCCCCCGTTTCCCCCCTCCACTACCTTTGCCATGGCCTTACCCTCTCTACACTCCACAACTGCCCCAGCAGTCCCCCTTTCTTCTCTCCATCTAAATCCATATTCGGCCCGCGCTTATACCTGTCTCCTTAACCCGTCCCCCCTTGCTCTACCCCCCTCTGGACTGACTGCACTAACAAATGACCCCAGATGGCTGACAGGCCATACTACCCATTTTTGTCAGCCCAGGACTCCAAGATGAGACTCCCTGTGATCCTATCACCCTCATACTTGTACCTGTGTCATTATAATGTCTTGGATTTTCCTAAGCAATCTGTTCAATGTTTAAATGTTGCTGTTTAAGCTGTTTGTTGTAAAAATTAATAAAAACTTTATGGAAAAAAAAAAAAAAACAAGAAGTGGTATGTTATAAAAACAACTGTGGTGAACCCTGGCTCTATCCCATGCTCATTTACTAAGGCAGCCATAACTGCTTGTGACTGATGACACGGTCCATGTGTCAAGCTGGAGGGAAAAGAGTGGCTGGCAGACATAAATGATAACCTTTTCCAATGTCCTGTTTCATAAGAAGTTGCCCACTGTGGACCACTTGTTCTTCTCGTTCTGGGGTCCTTTAAAGTTGAATTATTAATCCCAGCTATACTGGGCCAGAACTGGGGTGGAATCTGTGAGTTGCACAGACCCAGCAAGTGTCCGGGGCTGTAAATGCAGCATCCTTAGTCGGTCTGCTTCCATGTGTGAGTTTTAATGTTAGTATGGCTACCTCAGCAAGAACCGGGAAGGCTGAAAACAGCCGATCAAATTAACTTAGCATGCTTGATTGGTTTACCTGCTGAAGTAAAAACAAACTTCTGGCCCTTCAAGTGGAACCAAGAGCTCTCTTTTTTATAGCTCACAGGCTTTGCTAAAACATAGAGCTCTGCTTCTTGAGCTGGGAAAAAAAGGATCCAATGACTCTAAATACAGAGTATCCTTCTGGGTGATAAACTGCATACTCAGTATAAAACGGGGAATAACTCTACAAAAAAATAAATATCTGGGTCTTCTGGGAGTGTGTCCTGAACTGGGCTCACAGCAGCTGATTCCTACGTCATCAATTTAACACATGTGGTCTCCCCCGTCTACAGCCTCCTCCAATAGGGGCAATAAGGTGGCTGAATTAAAATGTACACATTTTTCATTGTTGGCTTTGTACATAAACAAACTCATATTTTAAACCTTTCATTAGACAAACATTTAGTTAGCTGTAGATTTGCTGCGCAAAATGTCGGACCATTAAAAATTAAATATTTGACCAAAATAATGTCTAACTTTGTCTAATAGCACCTTTGCATAAAGGTACAGCTCTGATATATCGGAGTGAACCCTTCATTACTTGGTCCAGCTTGCATAAATATATTACAATGGCTTGTTTTCTATCACACTGTTTGTGTAAGAACTCCAGTTTCATGTTTCAAAAAGACAACTTTTTTCTGGCAATATTATAATAAATAACAATACCCTGCGGTCATGGAGAGATGTCCATAAATCCAAAATATTATTCTGCTTATACCCACTGTACTTACAAGGAAAAGGGGCACATCATTTCACAATCCACACATTCTGCTTTGGATTCAAAAATAAAAATATATAAAAACAAACAAAGCGCTCAGCCACATCAAAAACTATAAAACAACTGGCTGCAGGTGGGATCTATCCTAACGGGGTGTGTGGACTTGATGTGATGGGTCTGTCATATTTACATTTTATTTATTATTACTCTCACATCATGGACCGCACATCAATTTATTATCAGACTTTAAGATTTAATTTTTATAGAAAAACTTCTTATGTATCCCATCCATCTTGGCTTTGTTAAACATTATGGCAGCTGTATTCCAATTAACAACCTCATCTTAATCTTTTTTTCTTTCCACTCAATAAATGTAAAATTACAAAATTGTTATCTTAAACTAAACTAATCCCATTTTTATAAATTCCCCATTAACCTGGATTTCATTTCCAATCAAAGGTTGTCTAAACCAGTTTCAATAATATATCTATATTATTAATAAAATTGTTAAACTCCAATTACAAATTAATACTCAAATGATAATTTCAATATCACACCCTAATATATATATCAACATATCAATAACGTTCCTTAAAGGGGAACATATTACTTAATTTTACTTAATTCCCTATTAAATGCACTGTTTCCACTATCAAAGGATATTCAATTTGTGTAATACACGGTTAAATGTAACCTTCATTTTACCATGTTTGGAAAACAGATTCAAAAATAATTGTGATCACATTGTTTATCATTAGATTCGTTAACCCGTCACATAAAGTTATAAATGTTTTGTCTAAAAAACTGAAATTGGCATGGTGTCCTTCCAGCTTATCACCAACCTCTCATCCCAGTTACATTCTTTCAGGAGAGCACAAAGGAGGGGGTCACATCTGCGTACATGACACACACAAGCGATAGAACTAAAGGTTCCAGCATTCACACACATACACAAATATCTCTCTAAAATCGCTTACATTTTTCCCATTTGTACACAACACATGCATATCATTCTCTCACATTCTTTTAACTCTTTTAAATACTTCCTTGCTAAATTTCTGCTTTCCTTATTTTGTTCTGATATCCTTTGCATCCAATGTATTGTAATACCATACTTCACATACTGTACCTTCTATAATCAGATGGGCAGCCACAGTGCTCATCCCATCTTCCCTCCCTGACAACATATAAAATATTCTGTTTTAACTCTCATTCGTTTCTTGACTTTACTAGTTGTAGTGCCTAACCCCAAATTCATCCCACAACTTAACATCAAAATGTCCCTTTCTGTCTAGTGTTAATTGTCACCCTTGATTCATCCTGCTCACATAGATAGCTGTTTCTCTAGCTGTGTACTCTGCACGATTCTTAGTCCCTGTGGACTTCGGTGGTAACCCAGTTACCCATTGTGGATCCATGTCCACTTTAACCATTAATCTAGGGGCTCAGTATAGGTGGAACCGCACCTTCGGTTCATATATAGCGCTCCTCTTGCGCTGGGCATTTTTGAGGGTCTCTTACCCTTCATTCCCTTACTTAATTTAATGCCCATAATGACTGGCCAGTCTTCTCTACGTGTGCCTATACCCTCTTGCCTCTAAACTACTTTATCTAGCAGATGTACTACATATACTTGTGAATAGCACTATTCTTCCCTTTCTTATCTATAACACTCTGATGGACAGTAGACAGTGACAACATAACATATAACCACTAATCAATACAGTTCGATTAAGGGGAGTAAGATAGGTACCCTTTGTCCCGAAAATGCCTTACCGATCAAGGAAGTCTGATAACTCAAATGTAAGCAAAAGGCTTACCTCAGCCGGCTGATTATCAGAAATTCCCGGATCGTCTCAAGCTCCTCGTTTCGGATACTCAGGGTCACCTTTTAACCCCTCCTGGCTGGCTCGCTACCTGTCCTGGAAATTTATAGATAGGCAACTCCTATCCTCATATTGATTAGTGGTTCCAAATTAATAATAACTACTGCAGTAGGGAACAGACACAAAAGATACGCTCAGCATCTTTCCAAATAACCGTTCTCCTTTATTATGACGCAATTCAGGGGTTTTATACACATGATTACGTAGGTATCACATTAATATTACAATTGTTCATTTATGGTAACAAGGGGCGTATCATAGGCAGGCTTATTCTAATCAGGACTCAAAAGAATGTAAACATGTACTGAAAACATTATTAGTGCCGTGTGCACAGTGAGGGCAGTGTGCAATACATACAAAATAGAATACAATTACTGTATTTTCTGGCGTATAAGACTACCTTTTACACCGAAATTACACAGCCAAAAAGTGGGGGTAGTCTTATACGCCGGGTGAAGAAACCGCCAGATGGATATCAGTCCGCCGGGTGCTCTGTAAAATTGTAATATGTATACAGTATGCTCCGTTCAGCCAATCCCGGCGGGCGATGCACTCTGATGAATACAGAGCCTGCTAAGTCTGCTCGGATTGGGTAACAACCTCTGCCAATCCGAGCAGGCTTTGTATCCATCAACAGATTAGTAAAATACAATGCCTGCCATGATTGGCTCAGCGGTGCACACTGTCTGCACACTATTCTGAAGTGTACCTGGCGCTACTGTACTAACACAGCATCATATACTGTGTGTACTTGGTGCTCTACATATTAACAAAGCATCCTGTACTGCACATCCAGCTCTTCCCTAAAATACAGGTATGATTTATGGTGCTTTGGTGGCGAGGATTCATTGTTGCTGCCTACCAATTGTGGGATCTCTGGGACTTGTAGTTCACCAGTTTCCTTTTTCTGATGTTAAGTCTGATGTTTTTTTTTTTTCGTTTCTGATGTTTTTTTTGTAAATGGTGTTGCCTCGGAAGGAGGGGGTAGTCTTATATGGCGAGTATAGCCCCAAACCTAAGTTTTCACTGGAAAAATAGGGGGTCGTCTTATACACCCAGTCGTCTTATACGCCGGCAAATACGGTATATACAGAACTTACAAATTTCCATTACAAATACCTAGGATGTATTATCTCAGGCGGGACCAAGCAAGTGTCCCCAAAAAGAGTCAAGACTCTGACCTGTCTCGGCCCCAAAGATAAGGCAGCGCTCCTTTCTTTTCTTGGCTCTATTGTCTACTGCAGGCAGTGGATCCCAGATTGTTCTTTTTATGATTCAATCCTTGCGCCCCTCTGCTGCAGCCACTGCCCCCAAACAGGTGTTACACTGAGGAAATAACACGTACCTTATTACAGTCTTTGGCCAGTGCTCCAGCACTGGGTTTACCAGATCATAAGAAATCCTTTGTGCTTTACTGTATAGTCAGGGGCCCTGCGCTGGCTGCCGTACTGGCCCAAGCGCATGGCACCCACTACCGACCCGTGGCTTATCTATCCAAAAAACGCCCCGTTCAAATTCAAGGACTGCCAGCTTGCCTACAAGCTGTTACTGCCTGTGGCAGTAAACATGACAGTAAAGGAAACATCCAAAATCACTTTAGGAACTGATACTACATTGTACACAACACATACTGTAGTACACCTTTTACAAAACATTTCTACATCTACTGACTACATAAATGTTTTTTTTTGACGGCAGCTGTTCTAAGCGATACTGTATGCTGTAGTAACTTTACCAGACATAATATAAGAACCGAAACCACTAGCAGCGACTTCAGCTCAACAGGCAGAGCTCTATGCTATGACACGTGCCTGTCAATTATTCAAAGGACAAAAATTTACACTGACAGTAGATACACTTTTGGGGTCTTTTGGGCCCGCGGGTACAAGACAGCGGATAATAAGCAAATCTTAAATCAAGTCTGGGTAGAGGATTTATTAAGTGCACTCCATTTACCCTCAAAAAAAAAAAAAAAAATTTTTTTTTATTAATGTCATAAAAGTAATAGGTCATTCCTATGACAAATCTGATATTACAAAGGGAAACAACTTAAGGGTCAGGAATAAAGTGTAATGTGTCCTTCGCGCCGCTATATACTCATATAATATTAAATCACTACAAGTGCTAAAGTGCAAATGCTAATTATAGTGAATACAATAAAAGTGTTTAAAAATATTGTGATAAATATCAAAAACATAAATAAATGGATAAAATTCTGTGTTATAAAAGTTGCTACCTGCTGCAGAATCTAACATGTGCACCAACACACTTAAATGAAAATAAAAAGTAAAGGTGACTCAGCGCATAGTATAAATATAACATCAAGTGTTCATGATGAATCAATCATAAATAATGATAAAAAGCAAAGTGAAAAAAATTGGTGAAAAGATACGTAAAAGCAAAAGACTAAATGCACCAAAAAAATGTGTCCAAGAAAAATGTGTCCAAGTAATTAATCCGTGCCAGGAATGCCGGTATAGATAAATGAAATGGGGCTCCGGTGCTTATCTTCTAGTCTCTATTTGTATAACACAAAAGCAAATGGAAGACTGCCACACATATCCTCAAATAGGCTCACAGGACTCTCACCTCCAGATTTCTTTTAATACTGCAAATGGCCACTTTCTTTTACTGCTGGTTAAACTCCTCCACACGCTGGACTGTGTCCTTTAGATGCCCCGGTCTGTTGGTCCAATCCGCTAAAACCTCATCAAACAAAGAGACAAGGGGGAAGGAGGGCAAAGAGGACTTCCATAGTGTAGTAGTTTAAAAAGTAAAGTGTTTATTTAAAAGTAAAAATTGCGCCCTTACATCTAAAATGATAATAACAGGCAAGGAATCAAACGAAGCGCTGTTACAGCGCTTCGTTTGATTCCTTGCCTGTTATTATCATTTTAGATGTAAGGGCGCAATTTTTACTTTTAAATAAACACTTTACTTTTTAAACTACTACACTATGGAAGTCCTCTTTGCCCTCCTTCCCCCTTGTCTCTTTGTTTGATGAGGTTTTAGCGGATTGGACCAACAGACCGGGGCATCTAAAGGACACAGTCCAGCGTGTGGAGGAGTTTAACCAGCAGTAAAAGAAAGTGGCCATTTGCAGTATTAAAAGAAATCTGGAGGTGAGAGTCCTGTGAGCCTATTTGAGGATATGTGTGGCAGTCTTCCATTTGCTTTTGTGTTATACAAATAGAGACTAGAAGATAAGCACCGGAGCCCCATTTCATTTATCTATACCGGCATTCCTGGCACGGATTAATTACTTGGACACATTTTTCTTGGACACATTTTTTTGGTGCATTTAGTCTTTTGCTTTTACGTATCTTTTCACCAATTTTTTTCACTTTGCTTTTTATCATTATTTATGATTGATTCATCATGAACACTTGATGTTATATTTATACTATGCGCTGAGTCACCTTTACTTTTTATTAACTTAAGGGTCAGAGCAACCAAAATTGCTGCTGAGGAGACAATCCTCAGAAGTGGGAATCAACCCTCCAATTGTTTTCTACAGATTTTTCGTCCCCAAGTTTCCCAGCCCGAGCCAGAAGAATTGTCTGACATTACCTGTCGGGAGTCACAAGGTTTGACACACAACCCGGGCGGCTTGTGGTCAAACAAGGAGGGGATCATAGGTATTCCAGAAACAGTAGCTCCTTTGGTAAGAAAACCCTTCAGCAACTTGCTTAACTTGTGTCCAGAATAATGTTAAGGGACACATAGGCCCATTAAAAGACTTACAGATTGATTTGACACACATGCCCAAACAGAAAGGTAATATCAAATATTGCGTAATAATACTCCAGTTTGCCATTTTCCCTCATGGCCGGAAGTTATTCCCGTAACAGGAGAGACCGCAGGGATGAATAGAAACATTAAAGACAAATTAAAAGAACCACCCCCCCCCCCATGCTAGGACAGGACTGTCCCCCTTTTGAGATCCTTATGGGAAGACCCGCTCAAAAAGCCCCTAAGATAGGCGAGGAATCTAACTTATATTCCTTACAGGAAGAGCATGTGAAATATCTGGTAAGTAGCCCTGCTGAAACTTATGACAAGGTTGCTGTCACCTTTCTTCCTCTTTCCACAGAACCAACACATCCTTTCGTCCCGGGGGATAAAGTACTGATCAAATAACTTGCAGTCCGCAAACAACCAGGCCCCGTCTTCCAAGGTCCATTTGAAGTCCTCAAGGTCTCCAGGACAGCAATACTGACGGATCAAAGCCCACAATGGATCCATGCATCAAGGTTGAAGAAGAGCCCACAGATAAAGGAGACAGGAAAGGAAATGGAGGAGTCCCCACCAACAACTGTACAAGAGACTCAGCCACTACTGTCCCATGCCCCCTCTCACAAAACCCATTAACCCCCCAAACCATTCTTACCATAGACTTTCCCCGTGAGCCAAGAAAATGCACCACCTGGACAGTCTTTCTTTTTCCAATTGAAATGACCATCACTGTATTCTTACTCTTATTTTTTGGGTGTTGGCTAAACTCCTCGTGCGGGATGGGGGAGGGTACTGTTGTAGTGAATGCCAGAGCAACATACATGGAAAGGAGTCATACTTATCCACAGGCCCACATTTAGTCCCTATGGTTGGAAGGCCTATCACCCTAGAGCAGTTACTAAATACCACCCAGGAAGTCCCTGTTATAAACACTACTCCCACGGGTTAGCTACTTTTAATATCCTGGACCCTGATGAAAGCATAGGTAACATGTCCCTATATGACATATGTAAATGTGTAAGGGGATCCAACAATCCACGGGTTACTGAATGGATAAACAGCACACACATGGACAGCCCCTGGATAAGGCAAGGTGGAGATAGCATTCCCTCTTTGGGGGATTGGATGTGTTTAGTGGGATTAATTTCAAGACTTAGCCCCCCCCAAAGTGGTTCAAACCCCTCATGTTCCCCACGGATGGATGGTCTGTTGTGGACTATGGTGCCATACCACCGTCCCTTACCCTATGGACAGAAAAACTTCAGGTTGGTGTACTATTGTGGAAATGATCCATCTAATGGGGACCACAGGGTCAGACACACTTGTGTCCATGAAACCTGCCCACGGTCACCTTGAATTTGGCAGACACAAGAGGGAATTAACCACTTGGTGGGACAAAATCTTTGCATCCTTCGGTGGGGTGGGCGTATACAATGCCCTCACAAAGGTAGATGGATTTGGGATGTTAATGGACTCATGGAATCCCTTTTCAGGTGTAGGAGGATGGTTCGGTTCTATTTGGGAAAACATTATGAATTTCTTCAAGAAAGCGGGTATGATACTCCTCATGATACTTATTTTAGCTCTGGCCGTTTATGTGACAATCAAATTGGTGTTCTACCTGATAAGTAAAGTAGCAAAATCAAAGAACCTAGTTGATAAGTCTGAAACAGCCATGACCATGTTCAAGGCAGGATATAGGTGGTACAATGAGTGATCAGCGGAGACTTCTTAAAGTCTCCTATGATCAAAGGAGGGATTGTAAGGAAACGTGGGAAGTGTAGAGTTACCCTTCAAGATTTAATAGTATTGTAACAAAGATGTTTTTCTGTTTTTCTGTAGAAACTCACTGTAAATTCTGTTTATCTCACACTCACACATTTCCATAACAAGTTTTAGTTCTCATGGCTTCTAGTAACGGGTCTGCTTCCCATAACAAGTAGGCTATATTATCAAAACATACCGAGAATCTTATCAAGGACATATATTTTGCGTGAGACGTTTTTAGAGTAAATATGATGTGGAGTCTGAAGGAAGAAATATTATGAATCTTGCAGATCAATATTGAATTGTATAACAAAATGCTTGAATGCTTGAATGTGATTGGTTGTTCAATTGCGTTCTTCCCCCTTTTTTGTATTGTATATGCTCTGTGAAACGGGAAGTAAAGGCATTCTTTTTTCAACCACACACGGTGTATGGTGTCTTTTTGCCTGTCTGGACAGACAAGGGGGAAAAGGGCGAGAGTTTTCCATTGACCGTCAAAGTCCAGTTGAGGGAAAGAGGAGCTGATGCAGAGGACAATACAGGAAACCTAACAGGGTGGATGTAACACCCTCCTAGGTAGGTGCTAGAAGAGAGTATAGTTTTTGGGTCTTTCTGCTTACCAGGAAGGCTATAGGTAAATGTAGATGCTCTCTGCCTACCAGGGAGCAGGGATCCATTGATAGGGTCTTATCATGGTGTTTAGGTGCTGCTCATGTTGTCTTAATGTTTCAGACTGGTTCAATAGGGGGGCATATTGGACAGTGGGAGGAAACCTGACAAATGAGAGGAGCACAGGCATAGTTACAGCACTGGATATTGGCAGAGGAAAGTGCCTCAGTGCATGTTGGGTGACTGTATATATGCCAAGGGCATGTGTGCTCTGGGTATTCAGCTGGTGAGCGGGGTTCCAGAGGGACCTCCTCTGTAGAAGCTGCCATGTGGCCTCAAGTGCCTGACCTGAGGGCATGAATCTGAGAATAGTTGCAACCCAGATGTCCTGTAGATCTGACCGGAAGGGAGACACGTTAGGAAGGGTCTGCTTTGGGCCTACAATGAGTACAGATCTGTGTCATGGGGCCTGTCCTGTGAGGGCCACCACTTCAGCTAGTAGAGTCAGAGGGTGGGTGTTGGCTGCTAGTGAGTGTCCTGAAGATAATCAGTTTCACCCATTCTGCTGCCAGAGCAAGCAAAGGACTTATTCTTCCCATACAAGTGTTGTATGGTATATCAGCAAGTCTATTACCACATCTAACCTCTGAGGCCATGTGAGAGTTGTCCTCAATTGTAATTAATTCCAGTTGGAGTAGCCCACTATTCCCTTTTCCTATCCCTTTTCCTATCCAACAATAAATACCCCAAAAAAAAAAAAAAACCCTGGATTGATTATTGAAAACGAGCGGATGAGAGTACGGGCGGTGGTGTGAAAACCCTTAGCAACTGGCTGCAAGATAATAAGGGGAAAAGCCCAGGAAAGTTTACACACAGCAATCCCTACGCGGGCAGTGCTACACATCATTACAGGACACAGTGGGGGCATAGGAGGCATCCAACACATTGGAAACTGAGCTAAATTTGCAGGCTGTGCAGGTGGCTTTGCTGTGTAGGACAGAAAACGTAAGTAACTAGGTAAGTACATACAGTCTTCATTTAGAAGATGTTCTTTTTACTTTTTAAATCACTGACAGAGTTTCCGAGCGTGTGGACTTGCCCACACACGCCCGGACTTTCCGGCGGACAATCCGCGGGGGGGGGGGGCAGGCTCACCATGTGACATGAGCATGTGACCCCGCCTCCTTGTCCCTATATAAGTCACAACACAGTGCGTCTCTGCCATTCCGGCCAGAGACAGCGACGAGTCAACATCGGAAGAGGAAGAAGAAGATGGCGCAGAAAGCGGCGACAGCGGCAAGAACAGAAGAGACCCCGGAAGACCCCCGAAGGCGGAACGAGACCCCCAGATGACGGCGACGAAGAAGAAAGCCGGGCTCCTCCGCTCGGTAAAAGAGCTAGGTAAAAGAGCAGAAGAGAGCGGAGGAGTCCGGCGAGAAGACCCCCCAAGACGGAAGAAGACCCCCGGAGCAGTGCAATAAAATATTTAAAAAAAATTGTGTGGTTTTTTTATTGACACTTTTACACCTTAGGTGAATGGGTAGGGTTACATCATACCCCATACTCATTCACATAGGGTGGGGGGCCGGGATCTTAATAAGGGGGCCCCAGGATTCCAATAAGCCCCCCGCCCGCAGACCCCGACAACCAACGGCCAGGGCCCCCCTTTCCCCAGGGCACCCCCCATGTTGAGGGCACGTGGCCTGGTACGGCTCAGGAGGGGGGGCGCTCGCTCGTCCCCACCCCTTTCCTTGTCGGCCGGGCTGCGTGCTCGGATAAGGGTCTGAGATGGATTTGGGGGGGACCCCCACGCCGTTTTTTCGGCATAGGGATTCCCTTTAAATCCATGCCAGGTGACGGGGCTAATGCGGCGGCATTCATTGCCTTCACTAGCCCCGTCTACCTGAAGTCACGTTCTAAATGAACGGACTTTCCGATCTTGTGTCGGCAAGTCCGTTCATTTCCAAAAGTCCCGCGGACTAGCATACATACGATGGGATTGTCCGCCGGACTCACGAGTCCAGCGGACAATTTTAAGTCTGAACTTAAAACTTAGTCCGCCGGACTTTTGGCGGGAAAGCCCGCTCGTGTGTACGCGGCATAAGACATAACTGCCAAGCATATTAAAAGTGGGCGGGTTTCGCTACAAAGTTATCATTTTCAGAACATTTGTTCGATTTTCTAATGCTTAGTGAGGTAAAATTGACATTTGTTTTCAAGCATAGATGAGAAAATTCAAAGGAGCAGGATGAAAATGTTTCTTGAATGCATAAAATTCTAATCATATCAGCTGTCTTTCAAACCATATCATCAAAAACTAAGTGAATATGTGAAATACTCTCAAATAAATATATATGAACCCTAAATATATAAACCATAAATACAATAATTTGTAAGTGAATATCAACTCACAATATATAGTATCTCACAAAAGTGAGTACATCCCCCACATTTTTGTAAATATTTTATTATATCTTTTCATGTGACGAGTGGCGTCGCTAGGGGGTGGCTATTGGGGTTATAGCCCCGAATCTGGGGCCCTTAGCCCTGAGTCTCTTGCTGCAGGGGTCCCTGCCTAACCAGCGGGCCATGACCTCTCTTCAGCCAGGCCGCGGGTGCGGTGGGTGGGCTGCATGAGAGAGCCGGGCAGGCGAATGAGAGAAGCGAGCAGGCGGACAAGCAGAGATGACATCATCTCTCTCCGCCTGTCCCACATCACCGCTCTTCTGCCCTCACAGTGCGGGCCTCTTCAATGTCGAAGCGAGGTGCAGCAGGGAGCAGCGAGATGACATCCTCTCTCACTGCGCACCCGGCATCACCGCTCTTACGCCCTCACAGCGTGGGCCTCTTCAATGTCGGAGGTGTGGTGGGGAGCAGCGAGATGATATCATCTCTCACTGTCCTCCCTGCATCACCACTCTCCTGCCCTCACTCAGAACTAAATGGACTAGTGTTGCCAGCCTGCCACCAATGAAGCGACATTTGGTGGTAGTGGCTGGTATGGCAAGTGACAATCCGCAAATAGTGACAGGCGACGTGTGCCATGGACATATGTGGAATTACACCCCAAAATACATTCTCTTGCTTCTCCCAAGTACGGGAATATCACATGTGAGAGACTTTTTGGGACCCTAACCGCGTACAGGACCCCGAAAACCAATCACCGCCTTCAGGCTTTCTAAGGGCGTAAATTTTTGATTTCACTCCTCACTGCCTATTACAGTTTCGGAGGCCATGAAATGCCCAGATAGCACAACCCCCCCCCCCCAAATTACCCAATTTTGGAAGTAGACACCCCAAGCTATTTGCTGTGAGGTATGCTGAGTATTTTGCACATCTTGCTTTTTGTCACAAAGTTTTGAAAATTGAAAAAAGAAAAAAATATTTTTTTTTCATTTCTTTCTTCATTTTCAATAACAAATGAGAGCTGCAAAATACTCACCATGCCTCTTAGCAAATAGCTTGGGGTGTCTACTTTCCAAAATGGGGTCATTTGGGGGGGGGGGGTTGTGCTATCTGGACATTTCAGGACCTCCGTAACTGTGATAAGTAGGGATGAGCCGAACACCCCCCGGTTCGGTTCGCACCAAAGCCTGCGAACGGACCGAAAATTTGCGCAAACTTTAGAACCCATTAAAGTCTATGGGACTCGAATGTTCAAAATCAAAAGTGCTAATTTTAAAGGCTAATATGAAAGTTATTGTCCTAAAAAGGGTTTGGGGTCCCGGGTCCTGCCCCAGGGGACATGTATCAATGCAAAAAAAAAAGATTTAAAAACGGCAGTTTTTTTGGGTGCACTGATTTTAATGACGCTTAAAGTGAAAAAAAGTGAAATATTCCTTTAAATACCGTGCCTGGGGGGTGTCTATCGTATGCCTGTGAAGTGGCACGAGTTTCCCGTGTTTAGAACAGTCCCTGCATAAAATTACATTTCTAACGGAAAAATTGTAATTTCAAACTGCTTGCGGTTTTAATGTAATGTCTGGTCCCGGCAATATGGATGAAAATCATTGAGAAAAATGGTATGGGTACCCCCCCCTGCCCATTACCAGCCCATTTGGGTCTTGTATGGATATTAAGGGGAACCCCGTACCCAAATTAAAAAAGAAAAGGCGTGGGGCCCCCAGGCCCTATATACTCTGAACAGCATTTATGGCATGTGCTTACGGTAAAATTACACAAACTTACAGCAGTGAGTGCTGCCCTTTTTCCTTACCCAGTAGTGAACCGAGACACCAGAGGCAGTCTGCTACTGAATTCAAAAACTTTTACTAAAGGACAAAATCCAGATATAAAAGCTTGGAAGCTCCCAGCAAAAGCAGTTCTTTAAACCTCAACTCCTGCCAAAATGTTTTTGAATAACGTAGGAAAGATTTAGAACCCCTGTCAAGTTTTTAATTGCTGTCTGAGTGTCACGTCCCTTGTCTGAACCTGCGACCTCTGCTGTGTCTGACAATGTCTCTTCTTGCTGAGCCACCTGAGAGGCTGGACAGCACCCTGTCTGATACATTGGACAATCCTGCCATGTGCCTGGTTTCTGCTGAACATTGAACTCCTTGCTCCTTCTATGAATTTCCTATTTAAGCCATGCCTTTGCACTTCCTGTTTGCCAGATTATTGTGCTCTATCCAGCCAATATTTTGCTCTTGTTACTTTTGTTGCCGTCTGTAGCTCCGCTACCACTTGTTACCAACTTTTGGCTTGTTCCCTGACTATGCTTCTGCTTAATGCCAACCTGTGACCACTTGTTATCGACCTTTGGCTTTTTTCACTAACTATGTTTCTGCTGGATCCCTACCTACTATATCTGCCAGTGGATCCCAGGTTACTCGCCTTCTGGTGGGGTGATCCTGAGGACCGCGGCCTGGTACTAACATGCAGCAAAACTCATCCACATTATGAGAAGCTCTAAGGAACACCGGTTAGTGCTTAGCCCGTAACATCCACCTGGGTGACCTGCTCCTGTACATATCCAGCTGATTGGTGGGAGCCTTTCTACTGCTATAGCTAATGGTCTCCGAGTCTGAATGGAAAACTGTGTCTCATTGGGGAAAATTTCTTCTTCACTTCCTGTCCTGGTGCAGAGGAAGTAAGGGGGAATATCCCCGATGGGAATTACAACAGTAAAGTGAGGAAAAGGCTAGAACCTCTGTTCACGTGATCCCGGTTCTCCTCATTTTTTGTCATCGATAGACCTATAAATACTACAATCCATCTCATATCCACAGGATCATAAGTCCTCAAAGACTAAGGTGACCAGATTTTTAAAATGAAATCCGGGGACATATTTTTTTTTTTACTAGTAATGGCAGCAATCGGCGACTCTTTGCCCATTTCCGCGGCCACCGCCCGCCTCACAGCTTGTCAAGTCTTACTCTCCGGGCCCCAGGAACTGGGGGGGGAGCAGAGGAAGATCACTCCACCAGGGAAGGCAAGAAGATAAACAGGCAGGCGGCTGGCCGGGACTTGAGCCAAGGCAGAAGAACATGTGAGCGGAGCAGAATGAGCATGCGCCCGAAACTGAAGAAATAGTCTCTCCGTTCCGACCAGAACATGATCATCAGAAAGGGGCACAAATAATGTAAAAAAATAAACCCCCATAAGCAAGTAGGAGCGGTAGAGGAGGGGGGGTGCAATTCAGATTTTTTTTTTCTGCACGGGCTGTCTTGAAATTGCCCCAGCCCCTGTTCAAATTCCAATCTGGGGACAAACTTGGTCGGGGACAGTATCCTCAATCCGGGGACTGTCCCCGGAAACCGGGGATGTCTGGTCACAGTAGAGGGGATTATTCAGAGTGAGTTCATACTACCCAATAGAAGAGGATGTGTCATACTTCAATTAGCAACTACAAGTTTGTGCAGGAGGAATCAAGTCTGTACAGAAGGAAGCAAGTTTTGGGCAGGAGGTGAAGTGATCTAAGACCATTGCTTTTACACAGTCAAAAGTGATGTTTCTGTCCCTCACATGGTGACGGATGGAGAACTCTTAGGAACAGTAGTCTGCATGGAGATGCAGGAGGAGTAATAGTTTGCATGGAGATGCAGGAGATTTATACTTAGTCTTAAGCCCCATACACACGCGCGGACAATCCGTGGACCAGGTCCGTCGGACCATGTCCGTCATACTTTGTCTGATGTTGGTTTTGCGTACACACGATCGGACAAAGTTGTCGGAAAATCCGATCATTCTGAACGTGGTGACGTTTGTTGCCTACGACGGGACTACGTAGAGGCTAGTAGCCAATAGCTTTGGTCTTGTAATGTGATCTGAGCATGCGTAGCACTTTGTCCGGTCGGACAAGCGTACACACGCTCGGATTTGGTGTGATCGGACCGTGTTGACGGCAAAGTTTTCCAGCAGGAGATAAGACTTTGTCCGTCGGCCAAACCGACGAACACTGTCCGATGGTGCATACACACGGTCTGATTTTTCAACAACCTTGTCCGATCGGACAGAATCCATGAAAAAGTCCGACCGTGTGTATGGGGCTTAACATGCACTTTCAATCTTCAAGCTCTAACTTTGTTCAAAGTGTACTGAATTCTATAAATATGATGGCAATGATTAATTCCATGGGCATCCCTTATTCCTATCCAAGTTGTACCCCCCAATAAAACAACAAAAACAAAGCTCGCAAAAGACTGTTCATTGTCTCTGGAAAGGATGTATGAAGTCTGGCAGTGGGGTGACTTGGCGGATTGTTTGTCAGTAGTGCTAACACCATGGCTACACATATTTTTTGAGACAGCCATGAAATCAACCCAACTCTAAGTCATTTGTGATATAAGAAAATGTCAGTTTGCACCCATAAAAATCAAATACCAAGGTGGCTTAGAAGGGCCAGTCATGGGGGGTTTTCTTAAATGCCAGCCCCTTACCAACAAAATGAGCGTTCCAAGCAGTCTTTGTTAGGTTTGTGTTAGAGGAGGAATGGAGTAGTTAGGGAAAGACAGCAGACTGCAAGGAGAGCTAGGTGCTAATGCTAGTACTGGTTGCTACAAAAGTCTACATTTACATAGAATCACAGACACACAGCATGTTTTAAAGTCCTATAGCAGACCAAGGATAGATTTCAGAAGGGTTTCCAGGGAGAGTTTGCTGGTTATTGCTCAAAACACCCATATTTACATTGAGTCATTGATACACTGACATCACATAGTGTTTTCCATGAAGATAAACTGTACCTTTTTATGTGTGTCATGACCAAATGTTGCTGTTTGGCTGCTGTTCTATTTTCTGAGGGTACTTTTTTATTTATATATATATATGAAGGGGGAAAGAGAGAACGGCCTACAATTACCAGTGCTAAAAGTGTACAGGAGAGGAGGAGAGAGCTGGGAGGAGGTGCAGACTGTGATCTCTAGCCCCATCCAGCTCCTCCTTCCTGCCAGTGCAGAGCTCCTGTACTGATGTATATACAGCGGCTGGTTAGTTGGAACAGGATCACTGTCAGATCAGGACTGTGCTGGGATTTGGTTAACCACCCTTTGCTTTCATCTATGTTCTGTCAGTTTACACACCTGATCACCTCCTCTCCAGACAGCAGAAAATGAGAGCTAGGGGGCTACTAAACAAACCCTGCAAAGTCCCAGTCTGACAGTGCACCTGTATTACCAAGATGGTAGCACTCCCTGGTATGAATGGCTTTGAATATCTTTAGACCCACTGATTATGTATCAATGGGTTTGAAAAAAAATGTATGAGATACTTCAGCTAAACAATAAAACACACCAGGATAAATATGAATTAATAATTTCTAATCAATTGATAAATATGGAATAATAATATTAAGATAATAAATTAAAATTAGAAAAAATAATAAAACCCAGGTTTAAAATATTTTATATAAAACCTGGGTTTTATTAATTAAAAAATGTAATGTATCATCTTAATATTATTTTTCCATATTTATCAATTGATTAAAGATTATTAATTCATATTTACCCTGGTGTGTTTTATTGTTTAGATGAAGTATCTCATGATTTTTTTTTTTTAAATCAGACGCCATTCACTGTATACGACTAATATAAATTTTGATCTTTCAGTAGAATGGTGTCTGACTTGCCAAATGCAGATTTGCATAAAAATATGTGAAGTAACATGGCCGTAATGTGTAGGCTTTGTAAATGTGCTTTAGATGGTTTTTATAGCAATGTAAATTGATTCTTTATATTGTTATGTTGAGCGGGATTCGCCGCTCGTCTGGTGTGGATGGGCGCCTTCCTTGCACTTAGCATCAGTTGTGGTGCTGTAGTGTGCGTGTGGGAGAAGTTCTTTTACATCCTGATCAACAATGAGTCGAGTCGCAGGTCACGTTACGTCGTGGGGAACACGCCCTCAGTTGAAGTCGGAAGTGACCAAACGCGTCAGTTGCACGATCTCCACGACAACTGGAAGTGACGTTTGTAGGTCACCGACAGCTGGTAATACCAGGAAGCTGCTAGCGCGGCGGTTCGTTTGACGCTGATGTCTTCCTATACCTGGCGATTGGAGATAACGCTATTGTTTGCCTATTAATGCTTCATTTTTTTCTTTTGCCTGTACGTATAATCTGTAAGGGGGGTTTGTTGGCTTCAATAAATTAAGTTAAATGGGATTACGCTATGTGACTTCTTCTCACATGATCCTGGTTCTTCTATACCTAAGAATACTAGCAGAGCCAGTGGATATTCCCGAGAAGTGGCAACAAAAAGATGTGTTTGTGACGCTTGATTTTTTTCAGATTTCTGGTGAGTTTAACCCCAAAGGGGCAAGTTTCTTCTCACGCGGTGACAAACCTGGGCGTTTGGCGCACAAATTTATGAACTTTCATCACCTATAAGAAATTTGATTCACTCACCTGCAACCACTTCACGCGACCCCTTTTTTCACTTATATGAATTATATAAGAGCGTGTCATATGTATATGGATTGACATGCGCGCTGCTATGGTAGTTTAAAGTCGCATGACATTTTGGACTGTTTTAATTGCCATTGGTTTTACAATTTTCAAGTCTTGCCACAGATTCTTAATTGGATTTAGGTCTGGACTTTGACTGGGCCATTCTAACACATGAATATGCTTTGATCTAAACCATTCTATTGTAGCTCTGGCTGTATGTTTAGGGTCGTTGTCCTGCTGGAAGGTGAACCTCCGCCCCAGTCTCAAGTCCTTTGCAGACTCAAATAGGTTTTCTTCTAAGATTGCCCTGTATTTGGCACCATCCATCTTCCCATCAACTCTGACCAGCTTCCCTGTCCCTGCTGAAGAAAGCACCCCCTCAACATGATGCTGCCACCACCATGTCTCACGGCGGGGATGGTGTGTTCAGGGTGATGTGCAGTGTTAGTTTTCCGCCACACATAGCGTTTTGCTTTTAGATTTTTCTTGTTTCCCCCACATGGATTCTTGCAAACTGCAAATGGGACTTCTTATGGCTTTCTTTCCACAATGACTTTCTTCTTCTCTTCCACAAATCTCATGCCATATTTGTGGAGTGCATGACTAATAGTTGTCCTGTGGACAGATTCTCCAACCTGAGCTGTGGATCTTTGCAGCTCCTCCAGAGTTACCATGGGTTTCTTTGCTGCTTCTGATTCTGCTCCTTGCTCGGCCTGTCAGTTTAGGTGGACGGCCATGTCCTACTATGTTTGCAGTTGTGCCATACTGTAATTTTTGGATAATGGACTGAACAGGGATCTGTGAGATGTTCAAAGTCTAGGATATTTTTTTTTTTATAACCTAACCCTGCTTTAAACTTCTCCACAACTTTATCCCTGACCTGTCTGGTGTGTTCCTTGGCCTTCGTGGTGCTGTTTGTTCACTAAGGTTTCTAACAAACCTCTGTGGGCTTTACAGAACAGCTTTATTTATACTGAGATTAAATTACACACAGCTGGACTCTATTTACTACCGTGTTTCCCCGAAAATAAGCCTGGGTCTTATATTAATTTTGGCAACCATGAACACACTAGGACTTATTTTCAGGGTATGGCTTGCCATGCAGGAATCCCCAATATGAACATTGTAAAAGTGGTTTTGAAATCCTGGAAACCTCTCTTTTACAGGATTGTGTGGTGTAAAAGGTGTGAGTTGCTGTGGTATAGTTTGTGCAAATACCTTCTTATATCAGCGCTTCCATGTCGACCTTCCCCGAAGTGTTGAAGAGCAAAGCAGTGAAGAACAGCTGAGCGCCTGAAGGTGGGAGGGGGGCAGAGATCCCCTGCTGACACCCGGAAGATGAAGAGAGACCACCTGAGCGCCTGCAGAGGGAGGGGGGCCGAGATCCTCCGCTGACACCCGGCACTTCCATGGCCAGCTCCAAGCTGTCTTGCCTGCTCTGAACACTGCAGGGAGGGGGCTGAGATCCCCTGCCGACAGCCAGGAGAAGAGAAGAGATCAGCGGAGTGTGCGAGCGGCGCCACAGCAAAGGTATTCACCGCAAACAGACTACAGCAACATACACAGTCTAGACCAGTGTTTCTCAACTCCAGTCCTCAAGGCGCCCCAACAGGTCATGTTTTCAGGCTTTCCATTATTTTGCACAGGTGATTTGATCAGTTTCATTGCCTTAGCAATTACCACAGCTGTTTCATCTGAGGGAAATCCTGAAAACATGACCTGTTGGGGCGCCTTGAGGACTGGAGTTGAGAAACACTGGTCTAGACCACACAACACTGTAATACAGTGCATTTTAGGACTTCACAGCCCTTCCAAATGAGGCTTATTTTCGGGGTAGGGCTTAAATTGCAGCCCTCCCCGAAAATCACAGTAGGGCTTATTTTCGTGGCAGGTCTTATTTTTAGGGGAAACACAGTAAATAGATGACTTCTGAAGGCAATTGGTTCCACTAGATTTTATATAAAAGTCGACATGCAGCGCTAAAATCATGAATGATAAACAGTCTTTCATAGGAAAAGGATAGATGGAACCCTTGCCCCAGCTTCAGTGTGTAAACAAACGCACACCACGCCACAATGTCAATCCAATCTTCTTACCAGATAAAGCATAGAAGCAGGCATATGATCAAAAAAACAAGGCATCAACTTCAACTCCACTCTCTAAATGGATAATCAAGTCTGTAGAATCACACAGGATGGAATACATCAATCTCCACTCTTGTTAGTCACATCAGCCAGGACTCCCAGCAACCAGCTACAACCAAGGGCTTGTTCTAACCGAGAGTATGATGACACCAGTGGAATAATGATAAAACAGCACATAGTGAAGCCCGTACGAATAGATGAAAGGCCTTATTAAAGTTGTACTTGCATCAATGATGTTAAAAATGAACAGATATGTATAAAATTGTAAATGCCCCAGGTCTTAGCGTGCTTGGGTCTCGGGACTTACGCGTTTCATCTAATAGGACATAGTGCACACAAAATTTTGAAAACCATTTATCATTTTCCTTCCACTTCACAATTATGTGCCACTTTATGTTGGTCTATCACATAAAACCCCAATAAAATATTTACGTTTTGGTTGTAACATGACAAAATGTGGAACACTTCAAGGGGCATGAATACTTTTTCAAGGCACTGCACATTTTTGTTTTGAGATTTAGATATCATTTTGGTTTCTTAGCTTTAACTACTTCAGCTCTTTGGACATGTGTAGCACATCCAAACATTAGAGAGTTCAGCACAATAATGGCTGACTGGCAGTTGTTTTTCACCCTTGAGGCTATATGTGTTGTGCTGACTTAAGTGCCTGGAAATGTAAGTGTAATTTTAATGTGTCTTTTTCGGTTTTAATAAAAGTACTACACTATATTCCTTATCATCTTCTTTGGGCTTACGATCTATCTGGCCGAGTGAGAGGATTATACTGTAGCTGGAGTGCCTGTGTGCTTGGGATCCATAACTCCACCATCTATATGACCATCTGGAGAGTGATCTGAGGGATTCCATCTGAATGTACAACATGTTATAAAAGTTTATTGCTGATGAGTGAATATGTCTTACTCACAGTGTGGGGAAACACGCAATACAGGATAAGGAGTAGGGATGGGCTGAACCGACCCCTGTTCAGTTCGCACCAGAACTTCCGAACACTGCAA
This sequence comes from Lithobates sylvaticus, assembly GCA_028564925.1. NCBI lineage: Eukaryota > Metazoa > Chordata > Amphibia > Anura > Ranidae > Lithobates > Lithobates sylvaticus. Next base: position 164,864,200 of record CM053028.1, read on the forward strand.
AAGTTCGGACCCAAATAACAAACCCCATTAAAGTCAATGGAACCCAAACATCAAAAATCAAGTGCCCATTTTGAAGGCTTATATGCAAGTAATTGGGCATACAATGGTTATAGGGGTCCGGGTCCTGCCCTGGGGAACATGTATCAATAAAAAAAAGTTTGTGAAAAACGTCATTTTTAAATGAGCAGTGATTTTTTGGATTTTTAAAGTGAAAGCCTAAAAATGAAAAAATTCTTCCAATATAGTGCCTGGGGGGTCCCCTTAGTCTACCTGTAAAGTGGCATATCTCTACCATGTCTAAAATCTGCTGCAGCAAAAATTGCATTTATAAAGCCCAAAAAAATTACATTTTCCCTGCAAGCTGCCTTTATTTTGCTCAGCAACAGCTGGGGAGCCAGTGTATATGATGAGGCCCCAATGTAGTGCACTGGGAACAAGATTAGATATTTTTTGGATACATTCTGGTGTCACTTTGACTTTGGATAGAAGTAACGGGTGCGTAAAAATTACTCTCTGGGTGTCGTGGCACCTTCCTACTGTAACCCTATAGAGGTACTGATTGATGAAAGCAAGAATTGGCCTTTCTGTAAAAAAAATTGCAATGATTTGCACCTGTCAAACAGGTGCAGAAAAAATACTCTTCGGGTGTCGGGGCGCCTTCCCACCATAACCCTATAGAGGTGCTCTTGATGAAGGCAAAAAAAATTGCAATGATATGCATATGGTTGGTGTTTTTGCCACGTTTTGATGTCCCTGAGACACAGTTTGCAGATAGCAACAGTGCGATCTGCTGCAGAAGTGTTGAAAAAAGGCCCAGACAGCTGAGCTTTGGGGAGTGGGCCAGGCGATAACAGCTGCCGAGTGTGATGGAATAGGGTGTCTGCTCTCTAATTTCTTAATGTCGGCCACCTTGGGGTTGTGCTGCCTCACCTTCAGTTTCCTCCTCTGCTCTATCTGGCCCCCAAGTTGCATTAGTGACCTCATCATCATCATAATCTCCATCTCCATCTTTATCATTACAACTGGAGACAACTTGGCAATACGCTGCAGCTTAGGGAACATGAATGGCAATTTGTCTACCAGTGTTCCTCCCTCTCTCTAGGCTCATGTTCCTGTCATCCTCAACCTCAGAACTAACATCTGAATCAAAAATACAAAAAAACACAACACAAGTTTTTAAAATACTTTATTACACAGGGGTCTTCTCGCCAGACTCCGCTATCTTCTGCTAGCTCTTTTACTAGCGGAGAAGCCCGGCTTTCTCCTTCGTCTTCGTCTTCGTCGTCGTCGTCATCTAGGGGTCTTGTTCCGCTCTTCTTGCCGGGCCTCCTCTTTCTTCTGCCAGCTCTTTTACTAGCGGTACAGGCTTCTGTTGCCGTCGCTGTCACCTTCTGCTTCTTCTTTCTTCATCAGATGACACAACGCTCTCTCTGGCCGTAATGGCAGAGACATGTTGTGCTGTGACTTATATAGAGACAAGGGGCGTGGCCACCGCCTCATGTCACATGGTGACCCCGCCCCCGTATGATGTCACAGTCTCAGCATCATCCGGGAGAGTGACATCATAGGGAGGCGGGGTCACCATGTGACATGAGTCGGTGGCCCCTTGTCCCTATATAAGTCACAGCACGTGTCTCTGGCATTACGGCCAGAGAGAACGTTGTGTCAACATCTAATGAAGAAAGAAGAACAAGAAGCAGAAGGCGGTGGCGGCAACGGCAACAGAAGCCCGGGCCACCGAAGGTAAAAGAGCTGGAAGAAGACAGCGGAGGACCGGCAAGAAGAACAGAAGAGCGGGACTAGACCCCCCAAGTCAGAACAAGACCCCCAGACGGCGGCGGTGATGACGACGAAGGAGAAAGCCGGGCTCCTCCGCTAGTAAAAGAGCTAGCAGAAGATAGCGGAGGAGTCCGGTGAGAAGACCCCCCCAAGATGGAAGAAGACCCCCAGAGCTGTGTAATAAAGTATTTTAAAAACTTGTGTCTTTTATTTACACTTTTTTCCCCTTAGGTGAATGGGTAGCGGTACATCGTACCCCATACTCATTCACATAGGGAGGGGGGCCGGTATCTGGGGGCCCCCTTATTAAAGGGGGCTCCCAGATTCCAATAAGCCCCCTGCCCGCAGACCCCGACAACCAACGGCCAGGGTTGTCGGGAAGAGGCCCTTGTCCTCATCAACATGGGGACAAGGTGCTTCGAGGTGGGGGGCCCGCAGCACCCCCTTTCCCCAAGGCACACCCCCATGTTGAGGGCACGCGGCCTGGTACAGCTCAGGAGGGGGGCGCTCGCTAGTCCCCACCCCCTTTCCTGACCGGCCAGGCTGCGTGCTCGGATAAGGGTCTCATATGGATTTGGGGGGGACCCCACGCCGTTTTTTTCGGCGTAGGGATTCCCCTTCAAATCCATACCAGGCGGCGGGGCTAGCGAGGTGTCAATCGAGGCGGCGACATTGACTTCCTTCGCTAGTCCCGTCTACCTGGAGTCACGTTCTAAATGAACAGACTTTTCTCCGTGTGTGGGGCAAGTCCGTTCATATATAAAGTCCCGCGGACTAGCAAACAGAAGTCCGGATTGTCCGCCAGACTGCCGAGTCCAGCGGACGATTTTGAGTCAAAACTTCTTACTAAGTCTTAAGACTAATAAGAGAATAGAACATACATATTGGCCAATGTGTATATACCACCCCCTTTTAATACTAGGATCCTGCGTAGTTTGGTGGAGTTTGTGCTGGATAAGCTGGGTGTCCTGGTGCTAGTCATGGGGGGACTTTAATATTGTCGTGGACCAGAAACTAGATAGGTTCCCCCGGGGGGGACAGAGGGGAGGTACAACGAATGACCGACTATCCCAATACTTGGGAGAGACGGGTCTTAAGGATATTTGGAGAATACGGAATCCAAAGTCCTGGCGATACTCGTGCTTCTCCAGGACACACTCCACATTATCGAGGATTGATTTAATTTTGGGGAATGAGGAGGCGATCCCTATAGTAAAAAATATAGGTTATAGGGCAAGAGGCCTCTCGGATCACTCACCAGTAACAGCTTCATTGGAAATAGGGGAGGGGGAATTGCCTGTGGGAATGGAGAATAAGCCCCTTCTGGATGGAACTTATGGGAAAATCACAGGAGGTACTGATGGCCTTAAGGGAATTTGTTGAGCTGAATACAGGCAATGCCCCGGAGGGGGTAGCATGGGACACACTGAAGGCCTTTCTCCAAGGCTTAATGATACAAGTGTCAAAAATCAAAAAACGATCTAAGGAGTGGGGAAAAGACTGACAGGAGAAAGAGTGACATTAGCAGAAGAACTATATATTAACGACCCGACACCCGAGAAGCTTAGGGAATGGATAGAGACACAACAGAACTATCGTCAAATAATGCTGGGGAAGGTAAAGAACAAACAGATCTTCCAAAAGCAAGTAGCTTTTGGCGAGGGGGGAAAGCGTGGGACGGATGTTGGCCCATCTGGTTAGAACAAATTCACCCTCATTAATTGGTGCCAATGATCATCACAAGTGAGGGCAGGGTGTCTTCACACACTCCAGAGATAGTGGACAGGTTTAGAGATTACTACGAGGACCTATACAGCTCCTGACAGGAGGAAATGGGGGAAGAAATGGACAACTTTTTTGAAAATCTAGTTATCCCCTTTCTTTCCGAGGAAGATAGGACTGTACTTGATATGCCTATAACTTTGGAGGAAATGCGGACCATACAGGAAATGGCGGGACAGAAGTCCCCAGTCCCGGATGGTCTCCCGGCAGGGATTTACCAGCATTTTGGAAGGTTGTTGCTTCCTGAGCTGTTGAGAGTCCTAAACTGGTCGGCGATGAGGGGAGATCTCCCCTCATCTATGATGGAATCCACAATAATAGTGATACCTAAGGAGGGAAATGATACACTTAACCCCGCCTCATACAGATCTATTTCCTTGCTAAACTCAGACACAAGGATCCTAGCAAAGGATGTGGGGGCTAGATTAAACAAAGTTATACAGAAACTCGTCCACCCTTATCAGGATTCATACCTGGCAGGTCCGCTAGCATAAACATAAGACAGGTATGCTTGAATCTTCAGGTACTAACGGAAGAGGATGGAAGAAGGGCCATTCTCTCTTTGGACGCTGCCAAGGCCTTTGATAGTTTAGAGTGGAAATATCTCTGGAGAGTACTAAAAGAATTCCAATTCGGAATGATTTTTATTAAAATGGGTAAAGATGCTCTATAAAAGCACCTGTGGCGAAAGTAAAGATGAATAATGAGCACTCTGACAAGTTTTGATTGATGAGGGGGATGAGACAGGGGTGTCCTTTGTCCCACCTCCTCTTCGCCCTCGCAATCGAATCCTTGGCCATATCCCTTAGGTTTTCCCCTGGTATAAAAGAGGGGAGGTGGAAGAAAAAGTAATATTATATGCGGATGATCTCCTTTTACTACTTGGAGATACGCAGAATTCTCTAAAAGAAACCATGGAAAAACTCAAAAACTTTGGCCAACTCTCTGGACTTATGATAAATTGGGAAAAATCCACTCTTCTGCCAGTTGACCCCTTAGAAAGCTCCTTACCTCAAGAGGCCGCACAGATACAAATAGCAAATCAAATACTATCTTGGTATAAACATCTCCAGAGACCCTAAACAATTCTTTGTGGATAATCTTGCCCCATTATTAAATTTAAAGGGAAAAATAAAAATTTGGAAAAAGCTCCCACTATCTGCGGCAGGTCGCTTCAATTTAATTAAAATGATACTGATGCCAAAGCTGTTGTACGTTTTGCACAACTCTCCAGTATGTAGGGGGCTCATCGAGAATTGGGTTAAATACTTTACAATTACCAAAACAGGAGGGAGGAGTCGCCCTCCCCCACACCCCTTTTGCTACTTCTTGGCATTGCAGCTTCAACATGTGGGAGGCTGTGAAACCGAGGAGGGAGAGGAAGATGCTACTACAAAACACTCCGCATAAATCACTGGTTGAAACGATGGAGGCAGGGTCTTTTTTGCGTGGGCTACCTACCCTAGATTTTGAGAGTTTGGGATGCAGTAAAGAAAACTCTGGGATACAGAGGACTTACAGAATACACCGCTTTATGAAAAAATGGTAAGCTGGGAGAGGTGCAGAAGATGGGGACAATTAGGGAGTGGGAAAGACAAGGAATAAAGTATATTGCCCAGCTCTACCAAGATGGAAACTTAAAATACTTCAGGAATTGAGAGAACAATTCGCAATCCCCAATAAATCCTTTTTTCAGATACTTGCAGGTTAGGCACGCACTGGTAGAACAGTTCAGGGGGAGGACATTAGAATGGAATAAGATACCTCTGCTCCAGAAAGTTATTAGAGCAAAAACATTGAAAGGTTTAATATCAAAAGGCTACCCAAGTATATACAAGGGGAGTCGGGAAGGAATAAAAGTTTTGTCCTACAGGGAGAAATGGGAAAGAGATGTGGGAAGTACTGTATATCTGAAGTACAATGGGAAAGAATTCCTGAAATTGCCCCATTGGTATCTCTCTCCCCACCCCAGAGGATGTCACACTTATTTCTATTATACAGAGTCTACTACACCCCGCACAAGCCTTTTCTGTTTAGCCGTAGACCAGATGCTGCCTGCCCTAGATGTGGAAGAGCAGAGGGGGATCTGTTCCCTATGTTTTGGAGATGCCAAAAATATTCCGCTATTGGAGGGAGGTAGTGGGAATTCTAGATTAAAGTGGAGTGCCCACAAAAAAAAAAAATAATTAAAAGTCAGCAGCTACAAATACTGCAGCTGCTGACTTTTAATAATCGGACACTTACCTGTCCCGGGGTCCAGCGATGCGGGGGAACAAGACCCCCCCCCCCCTCGTTCCCCGCCGGCATTCTTAATGTGGGAACCAGGCTGTGGCTTCACAGCCAGGCACCCACTGCGCATGAGCGAGCTGTGCTGTCCGCAGTGATTCGACGCTCACTCATCTGGGACACATGACAGGTCGCAGATGACTGTGCGGCGCCTAGGGGAAGTGACGTTTAGCCCGGGCAATGAAGGTGGCAGACTATGAGGGACCTCCTAGCAACAGGCATTTAGGAGGTGAGTAAAACATTTTTTTTTTCCTTTTATGATTTTTAAGCCACATTTTTTTTTTTTTGGTGGCAACCCCACTTTAAGTATTTGAAGTCGCTATAGATATGGAACCCATGTTATGTGTGCTGGGTTGGGTAGGAGAATGTAAACTAGGAAATACTCAACTAGCAATCTTGAGATGTTTATTCCAGGCAAGGAAATTGATTGCCATTTTTGAGCAATGTACCACACCCCCGTCCAAAGAGTGGGAACAGGGCATGCACGTGGTGATTCTTAAGGAAAGAACGTCATATATTAGACAAGGCACTTGATAAGATTTGGAAACTGTGGGGAGAGGGGAAAAAAATAAAGCATATACACATAAATAGTCAGACGATAAAGTGGTAAGAGGGAAAGGGAAGGAAAATAGATAAAAGATGAGTGGGGAAGATAGGTGCTGGGTGAAAGAAAGGAAGGGAAGTGAGATTGTGTTGGCTTGGTGATGTATGAGTAAGTTAGAGAAGAAAGTGGTATACAGGGCTGGAAGGGAAGTAGCCAAGTGAGGGTGGATTTTTCCCTCCCTCCTCTTGTAAATATATAGGATGTATGATTTTTTTTTTTTTGTATAATGGAAAATGCTTTAATAAAGATATAAAGTTTAAATTAAAAATAAAATAAAAAAGAGAGAAAAAGAAATGCAGCCCGTCAGCCCCCCGCCCCAGTGGAAGCACGTTCACTGTCATCAGGACATGTACATGCAGCAAAAGCCTTATTGGCTTCTGGTGCTGCTGTGCATGGGATTATAGGAGGCTGCGTGTTAAAGTACAACTCTAGGTTTCATTTGACTTTAAATAGTTAATTTGAGTCAAGCTGGCACAAACAACTTCCTTTACATGCAACATCAACCTCTCAATCAGATATCTTGTATTGATTCATATAATACAAAGCTTCCTGTGAATGAGCAGAGCTCAGCAAGATTCTATTTTGTTCCTTGAACAGGACGGAAATCCTCATAGCGCTGTCAGAACACATTGCTGTAAATACTATATACTGCACTGACAGTGGCCATGTATTAGTATAGGAAATAGTTAATTTGGCTGATAGCCTTGCATAATTCCCTGTACAGAAGCAGTAGAAGCCAATCAGGCTTTGATGCCTGTACATATCGTGACAGTAAACATGCCTGTAGATGGACAAAGCAGAAAAATTACGTCATTATGGTGGACTTCGGTTTTAGTGTCAGAACAGCAGCTTGTACTGCAGCCGGGAGTTAAAAAGAGGGAAGCTAGTACTGGCAGAAAAAAACCTGAGAAAAAGGATTGACAAAAAAGTAAGGTGTAAGCCATTTGACAATTTTGGGGTTTTCTTCCACTTTAAACAGATGGCATAGAATATTTTCAAGTGGGTGCAATCTAAACAAAAATGTATGCCCCACACTGTCCAAATTAACCATTACCCGACCACACATTCACTGCGGCAGGGTGGCCGCTCTGCGCCAGATCACATACCCACTACATGTGATCTGACACTTCTAGGTCTGGAGCACGCACAGCCAGTGACCCCGCTCCCACTGATCACACAAAGCGGGTACGGCAAACGCAATGTCAGCCAGCACCCGCAGATTGTTTAGTACAGAGGGAGGACGTATGTAAACAAGGCAGACCGCCATTCTGTCAGTAGGGAAGACATTGATTTTTGCGTTTCTGATAAGCAGGAACACTGATCTATCCCTTCCCTTAGTAGAAGCACCTCCCACACAGCGAGTAAGTACTTGCTAGGAACACATTTAACCCTTTGATCGACCCTGTTAACCCCTTTCCTGCCAGTGTCATTAGTACAGTGGCAGTGCATAATTTTTTAGCACTGATCACTGTATTAGTGTCACTGGTCCCCAAAAAGGGTCAGTTGGGACTGCGATATTGCATCAGACACCTACTATAAGTCGCTGATCATCGCCATTACTAGGAAAGAAAATAAAAAAATATCCCATAGTTTGTAAGCGCTATAACCTTTGCGCAAACCAATACATATTGGGATTTAAAAAAAAATATGTAGCAGAATACATATTGGCCTAAATTGATGAAGAAATTGGTTTGTTTTTTTTCAATTATTTTATTGAATGCGTTTTATAGCAGAAAGTAAAAAAAAAATATGTTTTAATTTTTATTTTTTTTAATGGTTGGCCTTTGTTTATAGCGCAAAAAATAAAAACAGCTGTGATCAAATACCAAAGAAAGCTCCATCTGTGGAGAAAAAAAAAAAAAAAAAGGATATACAATTGTGTACAGCATCGTACGACCACACAAGTGTCAGTTAAAACAATGCAGTACCGTACTGCAAAACAATGGCCTGGTCATGAAGGGGGGGGGGGGTAAATCTTCCAGAGCTGAAGTGAAGTGGGTAAGGACTAGCTAATATGTAAATGAACATAAGCAAAAAAGGCTTCACACTCTGTACAAGGTTGGTAAGCAAGAGTGAATGCACACGCACTTGTCCTCAGGGGAAAAAAAAAAAAACCCACACTAGTCAAGTAAAGTATGTTCGGCTTGAATTACTCAGTCTTGTGTTAATGTATAATTGTATAACTCCTAAACATTCATATGTACCTTTTTATAGATTTCCCATATAAAACTTCAAGACACCCTAGCTTTATTCTCGTCAACTTGAACAGGAGATATCCTGCTATACATGAAAGTAGTAATATGTCTTATGGAACCAGGTCTATGACAGGTTAGGAATTCTCTTGGGCGTTAATATTCCAATGCTCCCCAGTGGAGCACTACTCAAAACCAGACAGGCTTTCCAAACATCAACTTAGACTGGCAACCCATATTTTTATGGCCACTAAATTAATAATAGCCATTTACTATTGTGTGACTGTCAGATTCACTCTCTGGCATCAGTACAAACCAAAACCATTGGATGGTCATTAAACTGACAGCTAAGCTAACTAATGTGTAGCTTTCATAAAACAAAAAAAAAAAAAAAAAAATTGGGACCTGTGGATCACAAATTTTTTACCACAGAATTTTGACGGCTGTCAAATGGATTCATGAAAGCTAGACCCATCTACACATCAATGCGCTTTGGTCCTAAGAACTTCTGCAATGCTCCTCCCCATACTGCCACTCCGCCCTCATTTCTTTGTGCTTTTTCTTCCTTCCCTTTCTCTACCACTACAGTTCAACCTCTAGGAAGTTATGATGGAGCATATCACTCTCCTCTCATCTTACAATAATTATCCAGACATTTGGAAGTTGATCATTCTTTACAGCTGGCCTGCATGCCAAACAAGTGTCTGTTACCCTTCAATGACTATGTATTGGCTACTCTCAAACCAATAAAAATTATTGAACAGTAGTAAAATGTCTGTCACATCCACCAACATACAGTAGCTGCAGCCCTAGGAGACATTTTGTTACAGACAGGTGTCAGAAATGTGTACTCTCTCACTATTGAATTTCTTGGAAAAGTGATGGAAAAAAAGCTTATGAGAGATGCATCACTTGGCATTGACCCGCATGTAAAATGTTGCAAAAAACCTTGGCTAATCCAGAATCTTGCCTATTAAGCTTTAGCGTTTTATTTTATATATTAAAAAGAAAAATGCACAGGGGTATGGGGAACAAAATGTAAAAGATCAAATAAAACCAATTACAGCTGAAAAAAATATTTTGGTGGCGTCCAAAGGAGAATTAGTCCTTTGCTGCAGGGCATGATGCCAGATGTCGGAGTGAATCCCAAAACTTTATTAGCTTCTGTCTTCAAACTGAGTCTTATTCTTTAAGAGGTAAGATGCTAAAAATTCTATTGGATTTGGGGGTCTGTAAAGAAAGAAAAAAAAAAAAAAAAAAAATTATAAAAATACAAAATTGTAAACCTTTAAACTAAAAGTGTAGGTGTGTGTGTATATGTATATATATATATATATATATATATATATATATATATATATATATATATATATATATATATATATATATATATATATATATATATATATATATATATATATATATATATATATATATATATATATATATATATAAAAAAACATAGAAAGCAAAAAATTACATTTAAAAACCATAAGAACATTGTGAAGTATGTATAGGTGTTATGGCAATACAGTGATGTCAACTATCATGATTGCTACAAAATTTATTTTAGGATTATATTTGTTTAGTCAATGAAAGTGTACCAGCCTATAAAAGATCAAAGCAAAGAACACTAAAGGCCCCTTTCACACTGGGGCGGGAGCCGCGGTGACAGTAAAGCAGCGCTATATTTACCGCGAGCAGCCGAAAAATGGTTAAAATCCCCCGCAAAGCGCCGCCGTAGCTGCGCTTTGCGGCGGTATTGCTGCGGTATTACCGCGGTGTCCCATTGAAATCAATGGGTAGGAGCGGTATAGGAGCGGTGAATACACCGCTCCTATACCGCTCCAAAGATGCTGCTAGCAGGACTTTTTTCACAGTCCTGCTAGCGCATCGCCGGCTTTCACACTGGAGTGAATGGGGCCGTTTTTTTTAAGGCGGTGTACAGGCGCTATTTTTAGCGCTGTACCGCCTGAAAACTGCCCCAGTGTGAAAGGGGCCTTAGGCCCCTTTCACACGAACACATGTATGTCCGTTTTTCATCCATCCGTTTTCGGATGAAAAACGGACATACATGCACCCCTATGGTATAGCATTGTCAGCGGATGAGAAGTTTTTCAGCTGTAAAAACGCTCCAACGTCAAAAAACACTGATAAACGCGCCTCACCAGCGTTTGACATTTTGGATCCATTGGAAAAATAAAATAAAAATTAACGCAAAAAAACAACAAATAAAAAAAGCCAATAAAAACGCTATTGCAAAAATGTTGGAAAACTCACTGCAAAGCTACTGGCGTTTTTTAGAACGTTATTTTAACGTCCAGTGTGCATGAGGCCTAAAAGTTGCACTCAGTAAAGACAGCTGGATAAAAACAAACAAAAACTGTGCATGTCTTCATTTCAAGCTGAGAAGCAACAGAATGTGGAAAAACAAAAAGGCAGAGGGACTCTCATGGTACGATAAAGGACTTACATACACATTTGTATAAAAATATATAAAATTTATTAGGACAAAGACATGATTAAAAGGTCCTGAGGAGAGGGAGTATACAATATACATATAAAATTAAATCTCTGAAGGATAACTGAACAGCTGGACATGCATCCATCCAGGGAAAGGAATCGGAATGCAGTCCCAGATCAGTTCAACCTCAACATGTTTCGCGGTATGACTGCTTCTTCAGGAAAAGTGCTTCCAGAGAAATTGTATGTAGATATCTTTATCAAAAGGACAAACATAAGTAATCAAGCTTCTAAACAAATCAAAAGATACATACAATAATGATTGCAAGGATTTGACCATATATTGACACTTGACACTGCCATAGAGGTGAGCAAGTTCAAAATCCAAACAGCACCAAGGATTTGTCATAAACAATTCCAACCCGTAACTGTATCCCATATAGATTAGACATAGAAGCTTATGCCGGCTAGACCGACCAACTCAAGGGACTTCTATAGGCCCCTAATGATAAAATTAGCAGGGCGAGCGTGGGAGTGGGAGCCAGGACACAGTACAAAAAAAATAGACAAACTGTCAAAAAAATAAAGAGAAAAGACATATGTAAAGGTGACACGGCAAGGACCTGCTGATGGAATATGCCTCTAATTTTATAGAGACTGTGCCGGGTAGGCCATTTCATCAGCAAGTCCTTGCTGTGTCACTCTTACATATGTCTTTTCTCTTTATTTTTTGACAGTTTGTCTGTTTATTTTTTTGTACCTTGTCCTGGCTCCCACAATCACCCAGGAATTTGCCCTTAGGGGCCTATAGATGTCCCTTGAGCTGGTTGGTCCAGCCGGGGTAAGCTTCTATGTCCATTCTATATGTGGATACAGTTACGGGTTGGAATTGTTTACATGACATATCATCCTTAGTGCTGTTTGGATTTTGAACTTGACATATGCGAGTGGCGGCTCCCGTGCGCATGTGCGGGAGTAACGTCATTGCGGCTCCGTCGAATGACAGCGCCAGAGCAGCGAGACCCACCAAGAAGATGGAGGCTCCGTACACAAGGGGACAGTGGTGACATCGCTGGCTCCTGTGTCAGGTAAGTGACACATAATGGGCTACTATGCGATGCATAGTAGTCCATTATGCTTTACCTTTGCAGGGTAACAAAGAGGAAGTAAACCCATCAGGGTTTACTTCCTCTTTAATTGAAAGCAAAAGAATGTGGTTTAAAAAAAAAAAAAAAAAAAAAGAAGAAGTGGAGGGATGATTCTTTTCTATACCCACTGTGTATTTGAAATAGATAGATAGATACCTTAAAATATAATGAAACCCATTTAGTTAAAAGCTTACCTTTCTTTTGCCAGCACTGAAAGACCCTGTAAAAGTATTGGAACCACAGTTTGGTCAAGATATGCTCGTGTGGGCAAGGCTTGTAAATCCACCTTTTGCTTGGAGGCTTTTTCTGTGCTTGCCTTTTCATTTTCTACTATTCTCTACAATAGAAGCACAACACTCAAAATGAACAAGGTTACCATTATTTTCAACTGATAAACTACAAATATATGTTCAACTATCAAATTAAAAACAAATTTACAGACTGAGGCAGGATTACAGTTGAAAATCTTTACACAGTAAAAAGTGTGTAAATATTCACTTCAATTATACAACTATGCGAAAAGCAAATCCATTTTTACTTCTTTCTTCTGCACGATTGGATAACTTAAGTGAACATTCACACATTTTACTGTATTAAGATTCTCATATTCCAATGATAAATCAGTTACTATGTATTTACTGATTTACGGGGGTGTCCTTCTGGCGTGGCCCTCTCCTCTCTTCGTCTACTCCCCTCCCTACTCGCCGCGATCTCGTGTCACGGAGCTTAACTACACAGACTGCAGTAACAATGTCCCGCCTCCTGTGACAGACGGCACACTGATCCAATGGTGGGACATTGAATCAGTGTGACATGTTACAGGAGACGGGATGTTACTGCGACCCGGGCAATTCAAAAGCAGCTCTGTGACACACGGAGATCGCCGCTCTGATTTGGTAACTGGCAGGCTGCATCCGAGGGGCACAGGCGAGGCTGCATTGATCTCTTGTACCATGTCCTTAGTCTCTGACCACCTCCTGTACCATGTCCCCAGTCTCTGACTATCTCCTGTATAAAAATATTATTATTTTTTTTTTTTTTTTAAACAGTCACTTTTGGTATCGGTGCTCGGGATCAAATAAGATTTATTTTTGGTATCCGTAAATCAATCATATTGTAACTAATATAAGTAAAGCCTCAATAAGCTATACAGACAAAGCAAACAAAGTCCCCGCCTGACATTATACAGTATCTATATAGTGCCAGCAGTTTGTGCAGCACTTTACAATATAAAGGGAGATCACTTTAATCTTGCAAGTCTACTTATTCCAACACCAGCATAGTGGTTAATTGTTCTGCCTGGCAGCACTAGGTTTATTGGTTCAAATCCCAACAACCCTACCTGCCCGGAGTTCGCAAGTTCTCCCTGTGCTTGTGTGGGTTTGGGACCTTAGAAGCTCCTTGAGGGCAGGGACTGATGTGAATGTACAATATATATGCAAAGTGCTGCACAAACTGACAACGCTATGCAAGTACTTGAAATAAATTATATAACTACTTCAGCATTTGAAACAAAGTTGAGGATTTTTTTTTATAAAAATGATCTGGGCAAGTGTGGAGACCGCCCAGTCGATTTCACATGACTCAAGGCAAAACTCCCTCCCCTTTACAAAGTGATTCCTGTGCTCCACTGCTCCTCCTGCGAGTGCATGGTTCCAGTAAACAATGTCAAGATGGTGAGCTGGACAACATCAAGGAACATCCATTTCTCTATATCCACTGTAGAGCGTGTACATGGAAACATTCAGCTGAGCACTTCTGGGTTCAAAGCTGTCAAAATCCTGGCCGTAAAGCATGGCAAACAGCCAAACAAACACAATCTGTGCTGAGGAAGAGGGCAGGGGAGACACTGAGCCCCTGTTAACACCGGTGCAATTTGTCATGCGATTTGGCAGGTCCAAGTCGCATGACAAGTCTCACGTACGGTCAGCAGTGGAGCTGTTCAAATTGGTGCGACGTCGACTTTGCGTTGCCACACTGATTTGAAAAAAGTTGCTGCACTATTTTTGCTTTTTAAGGTGTGACTTGCATAGATATCTGTGCATGAAGTTGCACTGACCTGCGGCTTTGAAAATTGTGGAATTTCAAGAAAAGTCATGCGATTTCAAGCAACATTCAGTGTGAACGGGGGCTAAGGGTCCTACAGACCCCCCAATGTCTCCACAGAGTACCTGCCAATGCTATCACATGAGGAGCTGGATAACTTTTCACATAAGGACTAAATGGAGGAAAAGAGCTGAAGTATGCGGCTGCAACATAACAATTGAAGAAAATGAAGGGGTCTGAATACTAAATGAATGCACTGTAGGTCATGATTATGTTAGTGTCGGAGAGAATAGGAGAAAAAAAAAAAAAAAAAAGAAGAAGTAGCTTTAAGTCAGTTTGCCTAACAAAAGACATCGAACAAGACCTAAGACCTTCGCAAGACACATCGTGAACCTAACAAAAAGCAGAGTCAATACACACAAAACCAAGAGTAAATCCATTCACTGGACACTTACCTATGAACACAATACGAAAGCATGTTACAGAAGAATAAAAATTACAATTTACAACAGGGTACAAAATGTGTAACACACCAAGGCCAAATAAACACAGTAAAGCTACTAGATTTCATGGCAAAGCTCAGTTTGCTAAGCTTTAAAGATTCATATTTAGAATGACCATTAGGGAAAATATTGCCAGTGTTATGGCTTTGAGCCTCAAAGAGTCCAAAACATTTCCCAAGAAGATAAAACAAATTAGGCCAAATTTGGTCTTAAAGTAGACCCATTGGTACATATAAAATCCAAAACCAACCTTACATATTAAAAATTCCAATCGGTACCAATGACTTTAGAATGTATTGCAACTGGGTGACTCAGAAGGCCCTGAAATCTGGAGGGGGGGTAAAACAGCTAGTTTTTAGGTGTTGACAACAAACTCATGGCTCATTTCACAAAGTAATGCAGATTGCCTCCATAGATTGAGGACGACTCACTTTTAGTTGCAAGATGTGCTGGGAGCCTTCCTAAGTGTTAAAGGCCAGGATATACAGTATATGATGCAAAAAATTGAGAATAATGGGGTGCCTTGCAGCAATGGATTTTTACATCCTTGCTATTGTGCAGCTCCCGGACGTGCCTACTTTCCAAGTGAAGCTTGGGAAATACAAGCCAGTCAGTTGCAGGCCTCAGATGGAATATATGAACGGAGATCCCCCGCCGAGCAAGAAATTCTGCTTAGTGAAGGCGCCCATGTGAAAGGGGCCTTAGATCAAATTCACTACTCCCATTTACAAAAAAATAAAAAAAGTTTTATGTCTGTATTAATGAATAAAGAACCTCACTGATCTGCATGTTTTATATCAGTCTAAAGTCCAGCCCTAAATGCTTACTATAAATGGTGAACTCCAGTTTAAGTAAAAAAAAAAAAAAAACACTACTACCCCTTGCAGTGGGGACTTGTCTTCACTGCAAGGGTTAAATGCTTGTTTTGCTGCTTGTATTGCCAATGGGGAAACAGAATAGACAGCTATAATGAAGTTACTCCTCATTTCCCTGGTGCTCGTAAACACTTTCGGATGTGGGTGGGCCCTTAGCATCACCACATATAAAATTTGGAACTGCTGGTCTTGTATTGTACACGATTATGTCAGAGAACCTGCGATCAGCAGGAGGGGGGGGGGGGGAGTGATCTGGGAGGGACCGGTCGTAAAAAAAAAAAAAAAAAAGAAAAAGAATTACCACTTGCAGTGTGGGGGAGGGCACAGTACTACAGAAGTATTTCTTTCAACTGGCTGGATTTTTTATTTTTTTTTGCGTTAGAGGGGAAAAAAGTAAAAAGAAGGAACCTTTATATGCACATGGGGGGGGGGGGGGGTATTTACTAAAGGCAAGTGCACTTGGAAGTGCTGTAGATCCGAGGGGAACTTGCAAGGAAAATAAACAGCATTTTTGCTTGTACATGATTGAATGATAAAATCAGCAGAGCTTCCCCCGATTTCAGATGTTCCACTCAGATTTACAGCAAGTGCACTTGTAGTGCAGAGTGGGTTTTTCTTTAGTAAATCAGCCCCTATGTGTTGCTTACCTTGCCCTGTGTATTCTGCTTGCTCATCCCTGCTGTAGACACTACAATTGAAAGTGCCCATGCATGTCTGATCTGCATCACAAGCTGCTTTTTACATCACAGGATGTCCAGGCCCTGTCTCCATCAACATACCAAGTGCATGAAAGGGGCGATGCACAAACCAATCCCATCTGTGTTGCCGCTTATCTGTGGGACTGATTCAGGTATGCGCAAATGGGAAAGTGTGAATTGTAGTTTTAGCCAGTCACACGTCCAGTTTTGAACGTGCATCTGCAGCTAAACCACAAGTGAAAACACAAAAGGAATTCACATGTAACAGGAGGTAAGAACGAAGAACATGAAACTTCATTTATAAATGGATTTGAGATTCAATTATTGAGCAGTTCAGAAGCAGAGGGGTTTCTATGCAATTTTACTTCATTTGTGATGAGACTTTAGTACCAATTCAAGTGTGACAGGTTCATTAAGACAAAAGATAAAAGTCAGTCAATTGTGTCAACTATTGCTACTCCTTAACCACTCAAATCTGGTTAGCTGATATGGGGAGAACAAAACAGTCCTTGCTTTGGACACTGATAAATGACTCCCAGTGTATTTTATCGCACAAGAAAAGAAACCAAATCAGCGAGGCAACTATTCTACATTAACAAGAAGCTTTAAAGCTGAACTCCAGTAAACCGTAACACATTAATGCTTGCGTTCTCCCAGTACTGCAAGGGTTAAAGTGCACATATAGTAACTTTTTACAAACATGCCACCTACAGTATGTTTGTCTAGATTCCATAAGTAGCACATCACAGCGGTCTTCATTTTAAAAGGTTGCTCTTGCTTTTCATTACCTATGCAGCCTTGGCGGGCCTCTCCACAGAATCTGCTGGCCTCTCGATCCCCTGCTGCAACTAGAGAGCACACTACGCATGCCCAGTTTGTACAAAATGGAGCAGCCACTAGGGGGCACGCACTTGCAGCATCCATCCCATCCTGCAGATGTCAGGAAGGATTGGGATCGAGAGGCCAGCAGTTTCTGTAAAGAGGCCCAAAAAAGCTGCATACGTAAAGGAAAGCAGGGGCAGCATTTTTAAATAAGAACAGCTGTGATGTACTACTTATGGAATCTACAAAAGTATATGTGGAATATTTGGAAAGTTACTAAAAGGTGAACTTAAAATGCTTGTTTTTGTCTAGGTGAAAAATCGTGATAAACCGCACCCTACCGATTTGGGTTTCTTTTTTTTGGGAGTTCGTGATGATCTTGAGAACTCCAATGCCACGTACACACGAGCAAAATTTCCGCTAGAAAAATCTTGCATGGTTTTTCCGACGGAATTCCGCTCAAGTTTGGCTTGCATACATACGGTCACACAAAAGTTCTCTGCACTTTTTTCGACCATCAAGAACGCGGTGACGTATAACACTAATACGACCCAAGAATATTGCACGTTAAAGTGAGTGTAAAAGGATCTTTTTTTTTTTGTTTTGTTTTTTTAAACAAAACATATCATACTTACCTCCACTGTGCAGCTCGTTTTGCACAGAGTGGCCCCAAACATCCTCTTCTGGGGTCTCCCTGGTGGCTCCTCAATGCATCAGATAACCCCCTAGGAGAAGCGCTCTACCGAGAGGGTTACCTTGCGGGCATGTTCCTGAGTCCAGGGTCATTGGATTTTATTGACAGCAGCAGGAGCCAATGGCTGTGCTGCCATCAATCTATCCAATTAAGAGCCGGGACCCCATGGAGAGAGATGGAGAGCACGTCCCCGCGGAGGTGGTGAAGGGGCTCAGGTAAGTAACGGGGGGGGGGGGGCTAGGGGGCCTGTGACTGACAGGTGTTTTTTCACCTTAAAGTGGGGTGCCCCCTAAAAAAAAAAAAAAAAAAAAAAAAAAAATAAATTTAAAAAAAAAATTTAAAAAAGTCAGCAGCTACAAATATTGCAGCTGCTGACTTAATAAATCGGACACTTACCTGTCCCGGGGTCCAGCGATGCAGGGGAACAAAGCCCCCCTCGTTCCCCGCTACGCTCGTGGCGCCGGCATTCTTACTGTGGGCACCCGGCGGCGCCGCGCAGTCATCTGGGACACGCGACATGACCCAGATGAATGGGCACTGAAGGTGGCAGACTACGAGAGACCCCCTAGCAACAGGCATTTAGAGGTGAATAAAATAAAAAATAAAATTTATTCCAATTATTATTTATTTTTTTGGTGGAAACACCACTTTAATGCATAAGATGCATTAAGGTGAAAAAAAACAAAACAAGGTTTTACAATCCCTTTAACTAATGGTATTTAATTTATGTAATCCGCTAGTGACATCTAGTGGTTGTTTATGAGATTTCACTTTTCTTGCACTCTATGATGACAATGACAAATATTCTTACAAATCAGTAGGGTGAGCAGTTTATCACAATTTTTCACATAAGGTTACTAGCCTCACAACGAGCAGCCCCTAAAAACAAAATTTGGCGATAGACATTTGCGTGGATAAATGACTAACAATAAGATACATTCCCCCATTTTTGCAAAAAGGGAATTTTATTTGTTACCTCCCAGCTGCACCAATTTGCCCCCCTGTCACTGGCAGGCTCTCGGACATCATTTCGTACACCACAGGACCAGCAATCCTGCGCTGCAGCGAGAATGGACAGGACCTGCCCAAAGCCCAGAGCACTGAAGAGAGAAGAGCCCCAGTTGCCGTGGGATACAGAAAGTAATGTTGCTTTTTTTTTTTGTCCTCCCCAGACAAAAAAAAAGCCTTTGACCCATGTAGTGCTGCATGGTAATCTATTTTTTTTTTTTTTATCAAGAGTTCAGCTTTAAAGTGGCATTAAACTCAAAACCAGCAATGTAATATATTGCAGCTTCCCAATCATTAGATGTGGTGGCTGCATTAGTTGCTTTTGAGGCCTTCTGTCCTCTGTTTTCACCTGGCCAGTAACAGACCTCCTGCATTAGAGTGCCCCCACACTGGATGGAGAGGCAACAGAGACACCTTTGGAGAGCAGCGTTGTTAATTAGGGGGAGAGGACTGTTAGATAAACTAACAGGTTTAGATACACTTAGGATTAGTTTGTCCTGATCTGCTGCGGGCACATCATTTCAGGCTGGAGAGCAGTGTGGCAGGGGGCAGTGTGATGCTCATTTTATCGCATCACATCGTTTTTTTTTTTTTTTAAAAAGAACTTTATTTGAAGTGTACAGACATTTCATTCAGATCGGTGCACTTCATTGAGGGACCAAGCAGAGTGATAGTATGCAAACATGCTGCATAATATTACTCTCCTCTGAAACACATTGAAACACTTTGTTGTGGACTGAACATAACACGCGTGTCATTCCATGAGGAAAAATCGCAGATAACTGCAGATAGCGTGAGTGGGCCCTAAGAAATCGAAGCCAAACTCCAGCTAATACTTTATAAGTGGGCACAGGAACAGTTTGTTACTTTTGGGATAAATGTTTTACATAAAACAAAATGTTGATCATTGTAAGCACCCAACAAATGGTAAATGGTTTGTCTCAACAGGCTGATACTGACCTGCAGGACAGCTTTTTTTTTTTCTTCCAAACAGAAAGACCTACTGGCTAGATCACCAGGTGAAAAAAGAAAGCCTAAAAAAGTAAAAAAAAAAAACAATGCAGCCAACAAATCTTATGCCGTGTACACACGATCGGAATTCTCATCAGAAAAAGCTCACACCAAATTACGACCGTCAAGAACACGGTGACGTACAACGAAAAAATGAATTTCAATGCTTCCGAGCATGCGTAGGATTTTTGCGTGTCGGAATTGCTACAGACGATCGGAATTTCCGATAGAAACCTGTAAAATTGAGAACATGCTCTCAATTTTTTGCTGGCAGGAATTCGGCCAGCAAAATTCCGATGGAGCCTACACCGAAATTCCGATCGTGTGTACGCGGCATAAGTTGTAAAGCTGCAATAGAATAAATATTTGCTTTTGGGTTTAAGTCTCAATTAGGGTTGTCCCGAAACCGATACTAGTATCGGTACCGATACCGAGCATTTGTGCGAGTGCCAGATGCCAGATCCGATACCCGGGAAATCGACCCGGCGCAACCGGAAGTCAGCGGGCGGAACATCGTTAGTGACGCTCCGTGTCGACGGTTAGGCATCCCGACACCCATCTCGGTACACCCTGCACTCAGCCGCAGTAAGCCAGCAGCGGACATCTTGTTACACCCAGCCCATATAGTTCAGGCTGCGTGTAACAAGATGGCCACTGCTGCTTTTATGCGGCCGAGTGCAAGGAGTACCATGAGGGGCCGTCGCAGGCAGTCCATCAGTGCTCATAAATGCCACCTATCAGTGCCCAATGTCCATAAGTGCCGCTCATCAGTGCCAGCGCTACCTTCAGTGCCACCTGTGAGTGCCAGCCACCTGTCCGTGCCCGCTGTCAGTGCCACCTGTCAGTGCTCATCAGTGCCACCTAATCCTATCAGTGCCACCTAATCTGTATTGTGCTTTGAAAACTGTCACATGACATAAAAAAAAAAAAAAAAAAAAAAAAAAAAAAAGAAGAAGTATTGGTACTTGTACTCAATCTTAAAAAAAAGTGGTATCGGGACAACCCTAGTCTCCATTCACACTTGTGAGACTTTGGACACAAAGTTGCAGCCCATGTATTTCAAGGAAAGCCAAATCTATGCAACTTAGACCCCTTTCACAATGGGGTGGTGCAGGCGCTTTTAACCCCCGCTAGCAGCCGAAGAAAGGGTTAATAGCGCCCGTGTTGCATTGCTGCCGAATCGCCTTGCAGGCACTTTGGCAGCGCTGCCCATTCATTACAATGGACAGGCCGTTTTGGGAGCGGTGTATACACCGCACCACCCCAAAGATGCTGCTTGTAGGACTTTTTTTTCCCGTCCTGCAAGTGCACCGCCCCAGTGTAAAGGAACTTGGGTGGCTTGAGAGGTGCTTTTCAGGTACCATTTTTAGCAATAAAAATGCCTCAAAAGCACCCCAGTGTGAAAGGGGTCTTAACCACTTGCTTACTGGGCACTTAAACACCCTTCCTGCCCAGACCAATTTTCAGCTTTCGGTGCTCTCACATTTTGAATGACAATTACTCAGTCATGCAACACTGAACCCAAATGAATTTTTTGTCCTTTTTTTCCCACAAATAGAGCTTTCTTTTGGTGGTATTTGATCACCTCTGGGTTTTTTATTGTTTGCGCTATAAATGAAAAAAGATCGAAAATTTTGAAAAAGAAAACGCATTTTTCTTTGTTTCTGTGATAAAATTTAGCAAATTATTAATTTTTCTTCATAAATTTTGGCCACAATTTATACTGACACATATCTTTGGTAAAAATAGCCCAAATTAGTGGATATTATTTGGTCTTTGTGAAAGTTACAGACTCTACAAACTGTGGTGCAAATTATACAAAATTGATCACACCTGATGCACTGGTGACCGATCTCATTTCTTGTGACCCAAACAAGCCAGGAAAGTACAAATACCCCCCAAATGACCCCTTTTTTGAAAGTAGACATTCCAAGGTATTTAGTAAGAGGCATGGTGAGGTTTTTGATGTGGTCATTTTTTTCCCCACAATTCTTTGCAAAATGAATTATTTTTTTATTTTTTTCCACAAAATTGTCATTGTAATAGGTTATTTCTCTCACATGGCATCCGTATACCACAAATGACACCCCAAAATAAATTCTACTACTCCTCCTGAATATTACGATACCACATATGTGGGACTTTTCCACAGCCTGGCCACTTAGAGAGGCCCAACATGCAGGGAGCGCCATCACGTGTTCTATGAGCATAAATTACACATCTAACTTGTTGACTACCTATTACACTTTTGAAGGCCCTGGAGCACCAGGACAATGACATGTGACATTGACGTGGCACTGATGACATGTGACACTAATACGGGGGCACTGATGACACGTGGCACTGATGACAGATGGCACTAATACGGGGCACTGATGACACGTGACAGATGGCACTAATATGTGGCACTGCTGACAGATGGAATTTATACATGGCACTGATATCATGTGGCACTAATGAGAGATGGCACTAATACGTGGCACTGATGACAGATGGCACCGATACGTGGCACTGATGACACGTGGCATTGATGACACGTGCCACTGATAACAGATGGCACGTGACACTGACAGGTGGCACTTTTGACAGATGGCACTGATGACACGTGGCATTGATATGGCACTGACGTGGCACTGATGACAGATGGCACTGACGACAGGTGGCACTGACGACAGGTGGCACTGGCAGATGGCACTGGCAGATGGCACTCTGGGGACAGGTGGCACATGGTACTGATGACAGGTGGCAGCGGGACAGATCACTTTATTTTTCTTTTTTTTTTTTTTTTTTGTTTTACTTACGGCGCCGTTCCTCTCTCTCCTCACACGCTGTCTGTGTGAGGAGGCAGAGCGGCGCTGACAGATGATCTCATATGTTTGCATATGCAAACATATGAGATCATCTCTCATTGGACAGCCAGATCTCGCTGAAAACGGCCGCTGTGATTGGCCGTTTACAACGATCTGTGACCGACTGTGTCCGACGGACACGGCCAGCACAGAACTTCCCGATGCGCGCTCTCAGGAGCGCGCATTAGGGAAGTAAACAGGAGGACGTCCAGGGACGTCCTCCCAGCAGAGAGCGTCCGCGCTGCAGCCGTCTTTCGGCTATAGCGCAGGCGCGTAGTGGTTAAAGTTCCAGCGACTTTAAAAAAATGTCCTGCACTTATTTGATGCGACTTGACTGCCAGGCTGCAATGTAAATTTTCAAAAGTAATGTCATCAGTGCGACAGCTGTGCAATAGTCAAACTTGCATCCAAGTTGTAATGGAAATCACAACTTTGGAGCCACCGAAGTGTGAACGGAGCCCAATACCATTTGAAAGCATTATTGGGCCCAAAAGCAAACATTTATAAGGCCCCTTTCAGATGGAGTGGAATCCATCCAAGTAAATCAATCTGTTCAGCAGGGCAGATCTCTCCGCTGATCCCCGCTGTGCAGGTGGATGACAGGTCCGTGACCGCTCCACAAAGTGGACACAGCTCGCTGCTCTCCATCGGAGCGGTCCAATGGAAACTGACTGCATGTCCATTTCCATTCGATCCACTGGACGGATGGCGCACGTATCTCCATCCGTCTGTTTTTGTGGACCAGATCAGATGCCAGTGGGTGACAGCAGACACATGTCGGGTGACATCTGCTGCATCATAGAAAACAATAGGGGGTCCGATCGAGTACGCCTGAAAAGCTGACAGATGGACCCGATCAGACCGCTGGTGTGAAAGGGGACATATATTACAGCTCACCAATGCCAAATGTGATGGCTGCATTTGTACTCTTAATTTCATCTGGTGAGCCAGCCAGCTTGTTGTTTTTAAAAAGCACAAGCTCTCCAGCAGAATGTATCAGATTACAGGGATGAGACAAACCACTTAAAGTGGTTGTATTCCCCGCTTGGTGATTTTTCCCTAGACGGTTTAGGAGAAATTTACCCTGCATGCAGCAGCGGATGTCAGCGACGCACGCGCTCTAAAGGTCCGGTGTATCGTGCCGGAACTTTAAAGCTTCTTGCCAGAACGGAGGGCTCCCGCACACATGCGGGAGTGATGTCATTGCGGCTCCTTTTATCTATTCACATAAGACCTTTATCCCAAAAAAATAAACTGCTATAACTGGATTATAAAAGGGCGAGCTGGAGTTTGGCTTCAATTTGTCAGTGTATCTAAATCTGCTAATACATTAAACGCTCCCCTCCAGCAATTCTGCTGTGCCTCCTGTGCTCCTTTATCCAGAGTGGAGTCTCACTAATATAGGAAGTGTTACTGGCCCAGATCGCCAGCTAAAAACCAAAAGAAAACAAACGCAGCCGCCACATCTAATGATTGGTGAGCTGCAATATATTACATGTTTGGTATTGGGTTTAACACGGCTTTACCTGAGATCACAGGCACAGGATTTGGAGGGAAGGGTTAATCACAACAACAAGGTAGAGCGTTGCTAACCACACAACTACAACACCAGGTAGGCCATGCATGATTGGAGGGTGTCTGGGGACTACAAGGGAGCACACATAGGGACTGCTAATGGATATCAGAAGGCAGCTCTGGCCTGGTACCTCAACATTCTCAGTGAGCCCATATTCTGAATGGGGGTTTTCCGAAACCTGTAAAACAAAAGAGCGGTCAGCAGTGTTCAGGGAACACAGCGGGTGAGCTCTGCTTTGCACACACTTACCTGGCTCTGTCCACTCTCTGTGCTCTGATCGGCCTCCATCGCTTATCACACCTGTACGACACACAACGACAACACTTCACTACCGGAACACCGGACTGTGTGAGAGACAGCAAGCGGCTCTATACATACCTCACTACCGCGGGCAGCACAGCGCATCCACCGGAAGCTGCTCGGCGATATGGCAACCTAACTGTACACTTCCTAATTCCCGCCCTCTTGCCAAAGGGCTACCTATCGACAAGCGTCGAACGTCTGACCAATAGGAGAGCAGCTTCGTGTCACGTTTTGGAAGAAGAGCGGTGACAGGACGCTGGATTTGCCATTTTTGTTGTGGGAAGTTTGGGCTCCATTCAAGTATCATATTTTGGTCATAACTTAGATCAGCCATTCTCTAGCACAGTGGTCTCCAAACTGCGGGGACAGATGTGGCCCTTTGGTTGCTTCAATTCGGCCATTGGGGCACTATTCCTCCCAATGACCCCAGCAATGGGGCACAGTGCCTCCCAATGACCACAACCACGGGGCACAGTGCCTCCCAATGACCCCAACCATGGGGCACAGTGCCTCCCAATGACCCCAACCATGGGGCACAGTGCCTCCCAATGACCCCAACCATGGGGCACAGTGCCTCCCAATGACCCCAACCATGGGGCACAGCCCACAGTGCCTCCCAATGACCCCAACCATGGGGCACAGTGCCTCCCAATGCCCCCAACCAAAAGGTACAGTGCCACCTAATGACCCCAACCATGGGGCACAGACAGTGCCTCCCAATGACCCCAACCATGGGGGACAGTGCCTCCCCAATGACCCCAACCATGGGGCACAGTGCCTCCCAATGACCCCAACCATGGAGCACAGTGCCTCCCAATGACCCCAACCACAGTGCTTGTACAGAGTACACATTCTTACAGGTAGCCATCCCTGCCCGCTGCTGTGCAGCCATATGAATGTAGCCTTACATTTAAAGTACTGTATGCTGTGAATCATATCTGTCACAGTTGCTTGTGCTCTCAACCAAACTGCCAAGCTATCAAAAGCATGCATGGTGTCACAACAAATCACGTGCAGCACAATGGCAACTGCAGATCTTCTGCTTCTTCTTTGTCTGTAAATGATAGAAGGGTTTAGTTCTGCTTTAACTTCCAGCTAGGCAGTTGGAGGGGGGAATTGCAGCCCAGCTGACTATATTTACTACCTCCCTGGCAGCCCATGTAAACAAGGCTAAAAGGTAACATTCCAACCACCAGTATAAGACCCCCCGCAGAGCGCCGCCGTAGCTGCGCTTTGCGGCGCTATTGCCGTGGTATTACCGCGGTTTCCCATTCAAATCAATGGGAAGGAGCGGTATAGGAGCGGTGAATACACCGCTCCTATACCGCTCCAAAGATGCTGCTAGCAGGACTTTTTTTGCCGTCCTGCTAGCGCACCGCTCCAGTGTGAAAGCCCACCGGATTTCACACTGGAGTGAATGGGGCCGGATTTTTTCAGGCGGTATACAGGCGCTATTTTTAGCGCTGTACCGCCTGAAAAACGCCCCAGTGTGAAAGGGGCCTAAGGGCAGCATTCTTTCCATGTAAAGGGCATTTGTTCCACTAACCTCCAACAAATTCACTTTAGTAGCAGTTCCCTGAGACCTTTCAAGCATTTCCCTAGGATAGTGGTCTCCAAACTGTGGCCCAGGGGCAGGATGCGGTCCTTTGCTTGCCTTTGTCTGGCCCTTGGGGCTTTATTTCTCCCACTGACACCAAGAATGAGGAGCTATTCCTCCCACTGACACAGAGAAGGAGGCACTATTGATCTTTTATTGAAAAGAATCAAGCAACCAATTTTATACAAAAGTAAAAAACAAAACCATAGTACAATACTTCAACAGAAATCAAAGGAATACACATCGATGTTCAGAATATATACAATCTATACATAGTCCACTACTAAAACATTTTTAGAAAACAATTTACATAAAGCAGCAGAGAGGGCCTAAGAGGCACAACCCATCACCTACAGTGGTGTGAAAAAGTGTTTGCCCCCTTCCTCATTTCCTGTTCCTTTGCATGTTTGTCACACTTAAGTGTTTCGGAACATCAAACCAATTTAAACAATAGTCAAGGACAACACAAGTAAACACAAAATGCAATTTGTAAATGAAGGTGTTTATTATTAAAGGTGAAAAAAAATCCAAACCATCATGGCCCTGTGTGAAAAAGTGATTGCCCCCCTTGTTAAAACATACTATAACTGTGGTTGTCCACACCTGAGTTCAATTTCTCTAGCCACACCCAGGCCTGATTATTGCCACACCTGTTCACAATCAAGGCATCACTTAAATAGGAGCTGCTTGACACAGTAAGGTCCACCAGAAGATCCTTAAAAGCTACACATCATGCCGAGACCCAAAGAAATTCAGGAACAATTGAGAAAGAAAGTAATTGAGATCTATCAGTCTGGAAAGGGTTATAAAGCCATTTCCAAAGCTTTGGGAATCCAGCGAACCACAGTGAGAGCCATTATCCACAAATGGCGAAGACATAGAACAGTGGTGAACCTTCCCAGGAGTGGCCGGCCGCCCAAAATTACCCCAAGAGCGCAGCGACGACTCATCCAAGAGGTCACAAAAGACCCCACAACAACGTCCAAGGAACTGCAGGCCTCACTTGCCTCAGTTAAGGTCAGCGTTCATGCCTCCACCATCAGGAAAAGACTGGGCAAAAATGGCCTGCATGGCAGAGTTCCAAGGAGAAAACCACTGCTGAGCAAAAAGAACATCAAAGCTCGTCTCAATTTCTCCACAACACATCTTGATGATCCCCAAGACTTTTGGGACAACATTCTGTGGACCGATGAGACAAAAGTGGAACTCTTTGGAAGGTGTGTGTCCAAGTATATCTGGCGTAGAAGGAACACTGCATTTCAGAAAAAGAACATTATACCAACAGTAAAATATGGTGGTGGTAGTGTGATGGTCTGGGGCTGTTTTGCTGCTTCAGGACCTGGAAGACTTGCCGTGATAAAAGGAACTATGAATTCTGCTGTCTACCAAGAGATCCTGAAGGAGAATGTCCGACCATCTGTTCGTGTACTCAAGCTGAAACGAACTTGGGTTCTGCAGCAGGACAATGATCCTAAACACACCAGCAAGTCCACCACCGAATGGCTGAAGAAAAACAAAATGAAGACTTTGGAGTGGCCTAGCCAAAGTCCTGACCTGAATCCTATTGAGATGTTGTGGTATGACCTTAAAAAGGCCGTTCATGCTCGAAAACCCTCTAATGTAACTGAATTAGGACAATTCTGCAAAGATGAGTGGGCCAAAATTCCTCCAGGACGCTGTAAAAGCCTCATTGCACGTTATCGCAAACGCTTGGTTGCAGTTGTTGCTGCTAAGGGTGGCCCAACCAGTTATTAGGTTTAGGGGGCAATCCCTTTTTTACACAGGGCCATGATGGTTTGGATTTTTTTTCACCTTTAATAATAAACACCTTCATTTACAAATTGCATTTTGTGTTTACTTGTGTTGTCCTTGACTATTGTTTAAATTGGTTTGATGTTCCGAAACACTTAAGTGTGACAAACATGCAAAGGAACAGGAAATGAGGAAGGGGGCAAACACTTTTTCACACCACTGTATGTACACAGCGATTTATCAAAAATTAAATCATGAATTAAAAAATCTAGGCTGATAAGAGACAGACAGCCACACCCGGGAAAGAGACTCCTGGCAGTCAGGGAGGCTTGAAACCCCTCCACACCTTCAACCAAGGCCCCTGACCCCACTTGTCTCTCTCAAGCGCTCACATCTTCCCCACCTCATGCAAAATGTCATACACCACCACCTCAACAGGAAGAATTTTTTTCCAAGTGCAGACCTGACACTGTGCATTCCAGGTGAGCTAAAGGACTTCTAGGGTAACTAAAATAAGTGTATCCAAACAAAAAACTCCACCAGTATTGAATGCTCTGCACACCCACTCAGCATAACCCAGCCTGGAGAGGAAAGGAACACCGAGTGCAGTCCCACCTGCACACTCCTTCCCAGGACAGCTACGATCCATCTGCGGAATTTCAAATTGCCCCAAACATAGAGCCTCCCATAGAAGCACAACCAGGCCAGATCCCTAAATTTAAGGGGGACTCTATTCAAATTAATCAGTCTTAACCCTGCCCTCAAAACTGGGCCTGGGCAGTCCCTTAAGGCCAGTGGGTCATGAAAGACTTCGCTCAAGACTCGACTCTTAGGGCTCTTTCACACGGGGCGGATCCGTATTGATCCGCCCCGTGAAGATCCGCTGCTCAGCGGGGATCGCACAGCTGTTTCCCACTGAGCCGGCTGATGACAGGGCGGTCCCTGCACACTGTGCAGGGACCGCCCTGTCAGTTGTCCGCTCTCCCCTATGGATGAGCACGGATGAGCACGGATGGATGAGATCGGATGAGCACGGACCGTCTGTCCGTGTTCATCCGATCCGCTCTGCAGACGGATGAAAAAATAGGGTTTTCCTCCGTCTGCAGAATCGGATAATTGCGGAGGCGGACAATAGCGCGTGTCAGCGGATGCTCATCCGCTGACACCCGCTATCCCATAGACATGCATGTATGTCCGTTTTTAATCCAAAAACGGATGGATGAAAAACAGACATACGGTCCGCATGTGTGAAAGGGGCCTTAAGGACTTCTCTCGGAACTGAGATCTTCAGCCGACAATCGCCACTTTAAGCACGGAGCGGCGTAGTCTGGTAGCTGACCACGATGACCCCTCAGATTCTTCACTTGGCCACCTTCTTCCCAAAGTCATAGAAAAGGCATAAACCAAGATCTAAATATGCCTACCCATCCAGGAGGTTCCACTGCAAGCATATTACCAATGTTAAACTTGAGAAAAGCAGATAAAAGGAAAGAACTTGGTTGACCGTACCTAAACCACCCTCCCTCCTGGATAGATAGGCGACATTCCTCTTGATGGGGTTCAGTCTGTTCCCCCACAGCATCTGGAAGAACACATGCCTGACCCTAGCATAGAGGGACACTGGCAAGATGCAGACAAAGCTGACATACAAGAAGATCGGAATCAGGTAAGTCTTAATCAGATCAACTCTTTCACTCAGAAATAACTTCCATCTCTTCCAGCTGATCACCTTAGTATTGGCAATTTCCAGTCTGCCTTCCCAGTTTTTGTGGCCATAATCGCCGGGTCCAAATTCAATGCCTAGTATCTTAATTTTTTCCTGGGGCATCGCAAAGGTGTCCGGGAGAGCAAACCCCTCACCTTCCTTTCCCACCCAGAAAACGTCACTCTTTTCCTGATTGATCTTGGAGCCTGATGCTTCAGAGTAATGTGATGTCAGAGACCACCTCCTCCACTTCATCCGTCCCAGTGACAATCACCAACACATTGTCCGCATAGGCAACAACCCTCAATGGCGGCTCACCCGGAAGCCCTACTTGTACCTCACAAAACATGCTGCTCTCTAGCCTCCTGATGAAGGGGTCAATTGCAAACACATAGAGCAGGGGATTCAGGGGACAACCCTGATGCACCCCAGAGCCAACCTCAAAAGACTGCCCAACCCAACCATTCACAAGAGGAAAACTTTCTGCCCCCTTATACAAGACTTTCAACCAATCAACAAAACAACTCGGCAGACCGTACTTTTTAAGGAGCAACCACAGGTACTCATGGTTAACACGATTAAAAGCCTTTGATCCAATGTCAGCAAATACTTAACCCAGCCTGCAGCCCTGCACTGCTCCAAGGCCTCCTGGACAGCTAAAACCGATTTGAAAGGTGCTCCTACCCTGGACCGAACAGTTGTGATGGTGAGAAAGCAAAGACTCTAATACTGATGATAGGCGCCAGAAAAATATCTTTGCCAGCACCTTTCTATCGACATTGAGAAGGCTGATGGGGTGCCAATTCTCAATCATCAAAGGATCTTTACCTTTTGAAAGAAGAATCACAGCCGAGTGCCTCATGTAAGAAGAAAGCACCCCCTCAGCAAAGCAACTGTTAAAAACCTCTACCAAATGTGTGGCCAGAATAGACTTAAAGACTTTGTAAAACTCAGCCGTCAAGCCATCCGGTCCAGGTGACTTTTTGATTACAAGCTGTTCAATTGCCCTCATCACCTCTTCAACTGTGATCTCCTCTGTCAAATTCAATAATGGGGCATCTCCATCATTTAGACCTGGAGTAGAGTCCAAAAAAATTTCCATCCTGTCACGGTGAAGCCCTTTCCTCCCAAGAAGGTCAGCATAAAAGGACCTCACGACCTCCAGGATCCCTGACCTGGACTTTGTCAAGGAACCTGTACTATCCTTAAGGCAAACAACAGTTTTAACAGCTATACCTTAAAATAAATCAACAGGCAACTCCGCGCTTAGGAATAAGCAATATAGGTATGCAGCCTGTCCAGAAAAAAATCAGTTTTTACTTTTTTAATTTTAATAAATATTTTCCACCTGATATCACACAGGGGATCTCCACTTTTCTTCTTTTTTCCGTGAGGCATATCCCTTATACCATTTGGGGATTGCTGCTGGGTCTCCCCCCCCCCCCCCACCTGCTGAGGCCCTTCAATACCACACCAAGGAGAGTCTGGGTGGATCCATCGGAGGGAGTAATCGGTTAGGATATCTTCCAGTGTGGGACCAGAGGAGCACCCGATACTGATATCTGAAAGCTGTTTACCCCTGCAGGGGTATCTACATCTGGTGAGTGAGGAAGCCAGAGGGGGCAGCACAAAGTCACCATTACTGCTTGAAGCACAAAAGTCACCGTTTGAATCATTGCTACAAGACTACCTGACACAGAGTTATTTATTTATATATATATTTTTTTTTGCTGTTTTTCCGTGGGGATTCGTTCTGGAATTGGACTTATATATTTTTTCACTTGAGGCCGTTATCCGGGCCATATTCATATATTATTTTTGGAATCTTTTTATATTTCTCACGGGGACTGTTATACATTTAAGTCATTTTTGGGCTAGAATTGTTACATTTTTTTGTATGTACAACACAGATGTTATTGTATAGGGTGACATTCTTCACTTTCATTCTACACCTGCATTTATGTTAGGATATTAATTCAATCACGTTTGATCACTATACGGGTGAGCAGAGGATTTATGCTACTTGGATAGTCATTTCCTCTCTGCCCCCTGTGTTTCACAGTTATAGTATATTTATTTACATTTGTCTTTAAACCGCAATTTTCAATATCACATATATTATTATTTTTCTTTGGAAACTGGGTAGTTAGGGGCGGTAACCCTCCCCCACCCATCCCATAGTTCACTACCTATTGCCTAAGAGGAGAAAACACAGAGCTGAGCCTTTTAGGTGTACACTTCAACCTATTAACCTCTTCAGGCACCCTGCACCTGGACCCATAGGGAGCGCCATTTGTTCCTTAAAGCGGGGTTTCACCTTCAAAAATTTTTTTTTAAAAGTCAGCAGCTAAAAAAAAAGTCGCTGCTGACTTTTAACCACTTCAATACAGGGCTTTTAAACACCCTTCCTTACCAGAGCACTTTTTGCGATTCGGCACTGCGTCGCTTTAACTAACAATTGCACGGTCGTGCGACGTTACACCCAAACAAAATTGACGTCTTTTTTTCCCACAAATAGAGCTTTCTTTTGGTGGTATTTGATCGCCCCTGCGGTTTTTATTTTTTGCGCTATAAACAAAAGAAGAGCGACAATTTTGAAAAAAAACACAATATTTTTTACTTTTTGCTATAATAAATATCCTATTCTATCCTATTATTCCTATTGTGAGAGACATCATCTCTCACTGCCCGGTGCCCGCCCTGCATCCCTGCAGTGCTGTTCCCCCTCACTGTGCAGGCAGCCGGAAAGCAGAGAGATGACATTATCTCTCTACTGCCTGACTGATAATCAGCTGCCTGAGTCCTGACTCAGTGACAGAGCAAGTGACAATCCGTAATGTGTGGCAGGCGACGTGGCATATGACAACCCGTGACGTGACAATCTGTAATGTGGCAGGTGACGTGGCAAGTGACAACCCGTGACGTGGCAAGTGACAATCCGTAATGTGTGGCTGGTGACATGGCAAGTGACAACCCGGGACGTGATAATCTGTAATGTGGCAGGTGATGTGGCAAGTGACAACCCAGGACGTGGCAAATTACAATCCGTAATGTGTGGCAGGCGACGTGGCAAGTGACAATCCGTGACGTGACAATCTGTAATGTGGCAGGTGACGTGGCAAGTGACAACCCGTGACGCGGCAAGTGACAATCCGTAATGTGTGGCAGGCGACATGGCAAGTGACAACCCGTGACGTGACAATCTGTAATATCGCAGGTGACGTGGCAAGTGACAACCCGTGACATGGCAAGTGACAATCCGTAATGTGTGGCAGGCGACGTGGCAAGTGACAATCCGTGACGTGATAATCTGTAATGTGGCAGGTGATGTGGCAAGTGACAACCCAGGACGTGACAATTGACAATCCATAATGTGTGGCAGGTGACGTGGCAAGTGACAATCCGGGATGTGACAAGTGGACAATACGCAACATGTGGCAGGTGACATTCCGCAACATGTGACAATCTGCATCTGGTGGCAGGCAACGTGGCAAGTGGACAATCCACAACGTGTGGCAGGCAACGTGGCAAGTGGACAATCCACAACGTGTGGCAGGCAACGTGGCAAGTGGACAATCCACAACGTGTGGCAGGTGATGTGGCAAGTGACAATCCGTAATGTGTGGCAAGTGACAACCCGGGACGTGGCAAGTGACAATCCGTAATGTGTGGCAAGTGACGTGGCAAGTGACAACCCGGGACATGGCAAGTGACAATCCATAATGTGTGGCAAGTGACAACCCGGGACGTGGCAAGTGACAATCCGTAATGTGTGGCAGGCGACGTGGCAAGTGACAATCCGTAATGTGTGGCAAGTGACGTGGCAAGTGACAACCCGGGACATGGCAAGTGACAATCCATAATGTGTGGCAAGTGACAACCCGTGACATGGCAAGTGACAATCCGTAATGTGTGGCAGGCGACGTGGCAAGTGACAATCCGTGACGTGATAATCTGTAATGTGGCAGGTGATGTGGCAAGTGACAACCCAGGACGTGACAATTGACAATCCATAATGTGTGGCAGGTGACGTGGCAAGTGACAATCCGGGATGTGACAAGTGGACAATACGCAACATGTGACAATCTGCATCTGGTGGCAGGCAACGTGGCAAGTGGACAATCCACAACGTGTGGCAGGCAACGTGGCAAGTGGACAATCCACAACGTGTGGCAGGTGATGTGGCAAGTGACAATCCGTAATGTGTGGCAAGTGACAACCCGGGACGTGGCAAGTGACAATCCATAATGTGTGGCAAGTGACGTGGCAAGTGACGTGGCAAGTGACAACCCGGGACATGGCAAGTGACAATCCATAATGTGTGGCAAGTGACAACCCGGGACGTGGCAAGTGACAATCCATAATGTGTGGCAAATAACGTGGCAAGTGACAACCCAGGACGTGGCAAGTGACAATCCGTAATGTGTGGCAGGTGACGTGGCAAGTGACAATCCGTAATGTGTGGCAGGTGACATGGCAAGTGAAAATCCGTGACGTGGCAGGTGACAATCCGCAATGTGTGGCAGGTGACAATCTGGGATGTGGCGAGTGACAATCCATAATGTGTGGCAGGTGACAATCTGCATCTGGTGGCAGGTGACGTGGCAAGTGACAATCCGGGACGTGACAAGTGGACAATCCGCAACATGTGGCAGGTGACATGTGGCAGGTGACATTCTGCAACGTGTGACAAGTGACAATCTGCATCTGGTGGCAGACGAGGGTGGCAAGTCACACTCTCTGGGCTCCCACTGATTCTGCATTATGGTGAGTTGAACTATTTCATTTTATATAACAGAACAGAAATTGGTTAGAAGGCATGGAGGTCAGCAATGTGTTTTCAGGGGCTGCATACAGTATATTGCATACTTTGTTTTTCAAAATATAAGCTGTTGCCTGGGTACTGTGCCACATGAGTGTGGTAATCTGTTGTTCAATGGCATTAGTTAATTTTTTTTTTGTGTGTGTGGGGGGGGGGGGGGGCTGTTTGCACTGTGCACTACAAGTGCACTTCGAAGTGCAGTCACTGTAGATCTGAGGGGAAGATCTGAAATGAGGAGAGGCTCTGCTGATTTCTATCACCCAATCATGTGCGAGCAAAAATGCCATTTTTATTTTCCTTGCATGTCCCCCTCAGGTCTACAGTGACTACACTTCCAAGTGCACTGTAGTGCAAAGTGGATTTGCCTTTAGTAAATAAACCCCAGTGTTTTTAGTGCGTGGCTGACTAAATCTACAAATTGGTCCTCTTTATGTTCTCTCTAGCCCCAAGAAGAATGCTTCAAAACGCATTGGGTTTTCCATAAGAATAACGCCATAGG
Organism: Lithobates sylvaticus; assembly: GCA_028564925.1. Lineage (NCBI taxonomy): Eukaryota > Metazoa > Chordata > Amphibia > Anura > Ranidae > Lithobates > Lithobates sylvaticus. The sequence goes on from CM053028.1 coordinate 164,899,214, forward strand.
TCTCGCAAGATCTGTTAGCATCATGAGGCATGAGCAATATTTGTTAGCCATACATTTTGTATGCACCGCTAGTAACATAACATTAAAATTAAAAGTAAAAGTCCATAGTGTTTAAAATAAAGTCCTTGTTCAGGGAAAAATCTGGAACCAACCATGGTGTAGACAAAGACACAATTAGGTGAGCACAAACTTTTCCTCCACCGAACATCAACACACCAGGCCTCTTACCAAATAAAATGGACCACTGAATTACAGGTGGTCAAACAAGCATGATACATCCACAGCACCACAAAACCACTTTGCTTGAATCATAGATGGCTGGGTCTTGTAGTCTCACCAAATGGAAGTTCAAAGGTGCATGCATAGAATACAAGAAAGCAACTAGGATACTCACATTTTAGCAAATAAAAACAAGCATATCAAAAAGCAGCATTCGTTTACAACCACAAAGATGGCCGCGGTCGACACGTGACAGCTTTGTGATGTCAGAGCTCCACCCTACACAGCGTTTTGTTCAATAGAACATTGTGGTCAGAGCTCATCATATCTTCTTTATATAGGAGGGAGGACGGAATAGAAATGCCCATTCCCCCTGCACTCCAAGCCTCTCTCCCATCCGCCGGAAGCGGAACCACGCCCAAACCGGATGTTTACATCACAGCTTAGATGTACATGGATAAACACACCCACAGCGGCCATGTTTAGGGAGACCAGATAGGAAAACATTATACAGTATGCCCATCTTGTCTCAGAGAGGGAAGGAGAAAAAAAAAATTAGAGTACTTAAAGTGGTTGTAAACCCTTACAGACCACTTTGACCTACAGGTAAGCCTAGATTAAGGCTTACCTGTAGGTTCAAGAAATATCTCCTTAACCTACACGGTTAAGGAAATATTTTACAAAAATAGGGCACTGCTGTCTACGGCGCACTGGGCGTGCCGCAAGTGAAGGCAAACATGCCGTCACTTACGGCTCCTGCGCGCATGCGCGGGAGTGACGTCATCGCTGCTCTTGCCACTGACAGTGCAGGAGCAGCGATACCCAGAAGGAAGATGGGCGCTTCGTGCTACAGGGGACAGCAGTGACATCACTGGCTCCTGTGTCAGGTAAGTGACACATAATGGACTACTATGCGATGCATAGTAGTCTATTATGCTTTGCAGGGAAACAAAGAGAAAAGTAAATCCATCATGGTTTACTTCCTCTTTAAGATATCCAAAAATGGAAATAAAAGTAACATTAGTATACTAATAAAATTTACAGCTTAATCAAAAGCTGACTATATAATAGACATAATGCCACCATTGAGTGGTTGAAAACAGGTAATACAGAAAATCGAAATATACAAGAACAGAGAAAAACCTAGCTAAAAATACTAATAGAGGAAGAATAATCTGGGGATTCAACTGTTATTGATAAAGACATTCACATCCCCTTCTATGTTTAAGCCAAATGGTCTATAAGATTTTAAACAGAAAATCCACCAGGTCTCCATCTTTGAGATCTCCCTCCTAATATGGCTGACTCTCCAATGCGGATCAAACCTATCTATAGCCAGCCATAAAAGATGTACCTTTTAGGCTCTTATCGTGACACAAATCATAGTGCTTTGATAAACTATGATTCAAAAAGCCTTTACAAATATTCGCCAGATGCTCCTTGAGTCTAGTTTCTAGCTTGTGAATAGTGTGACCCATGTGATGTAGACTGCAAGGGCACGTGATCATATAAACCACATTCTTGGTCAAATAGGTGATGAAAGATCCCACATCATACGTTCGACCAGTAACATTAGAGCTGAAAGAGAGGTACTTTCTCTCCCTAAGATAGTTATTTAGACAATCCCCCAAAAAACTTGGTCTTACTGGGGTAAGTTTTTTTTTTATAAAACAGACAGTTTGGGGTTGATTTATTAAAACTGGTTGGTGCAAAATCTGGTGCAGCTCTGCATAGAAACCAATCAGCTTCCAGGTTTTTTGTCAAAGCTTAATTGAACAATCTGAAGTTTAGAAACTGATTGGCTACCATGCACAGCTGCACCAGATATTACACTCTCACGTGTTAGTAAATCTCCCCCCTTGTGTCAGAAATGTTGGTATGCTTTGTTGCTTAAAATGTCCCACCACAAAAAAGTTCCTATATATTGGTATTAATTGGGATAATGGCACAGGTTTCTCCATGTTTTTTGATATTGGCATAAAGATTGTTGTCCCAAAGCCACTGTAGAACCGCTTTCACATGATGATGATGGGTGCACAGATCTGGGGAAAAGAATATTGTCTAGATATACAATAACACAAGAAGGGGTCACAGAAGACATCCAAAACTAGATGTGGGTGATATTGGTTTTTGAAGGTGATGGTTTCCTAGATGGGAAGGGCAGGGCAGGTCTGCAATGAGTGGCTTTCGGCACCACATTAGAAACAGCCCCAAATTACGTCATTGTGTACCCTCCTCAGGAATGAGGTATGTTTTCCCTAGTTGCACTAATTCTTCTGAAGCTGGAAGCTTTTTTAACCAGCAACTTTTCAAGGAATATCTAGCCCCTAGTCAAGTGAGAAGTAAACTGGTAGCAATACTGTGAAAGTGTTGATACTTTTTATATAGGATGAATAACCTTTCAGATTTTTTTCATTGACATCATCATAAAATTGAATACATTTGTCTGTTTCCACCTTAAAACTATTCATTCAAACTTGCACTGAAAAAAAAAAAAAAAATAATTAAAAAAAAAATACTGATTTTTTTGCACTAATACTGAGAGCTGTATAAACAGTTAGTTAACCACTTTAGCTCTAGAAATGTTCACCCCCTTCCTGACCAGGCCATTTTTTGCGATGTAGGCACTGCGTTGCTTTAACTTCTTCCTGGCCGCACTATAGCTGAAAGACGGCTACATTGTGGGACTAAATTGACGGGAAGACATCTATGTACGTTCTCCCATGCATGAGCTGCCTGCGGGGCCCGCACGGCTCACTCTGTGATCAGCAAGTCAATGAGACTCAGCTGATCACAGATCAGATTAAGGGGCCGATCCTGGCCCCTTACCACCTGATCAGCTGTCAGCCAATGACAGCTGATTACGTGATGTAAACAGAGACAGCGCAAGGAGATAAAAAAAAAAAAGCCGATTACTGTTTGAAGTAAACGGGACATTGGTCCTGCACACTCCAGACCCACTGCTGCTAAGCAGTGCCCACCAGTGCCACCTACCAGTGCATATCAGCACTGCTAAGCAGTGCCCACCAGTGCCACCTATCAGAGCCACCTACCAGTGCCCTTCAGTGCAGCCTATCAGTGTCGCCTCAACAGCGCACATCAATGAAGGAGAAACATTTTTGCTAAATTTTATAACAAACTATGAAAAAAAAATATTTTTTTTTTCAAAACTTTTCTTTTTTGTTTGTTTAGCAAAAAATAAAAACCCCAGTAGTGATTAATTACCACCAACAGAAAGCTCCATTTGCGTGAAAAAAAATGTTAAAATGTCATATGGGTACATTGTAGCATGACCACGGAATTGTCATTCAAAGAGTGACAGCGTTGAAAATTGGCCTGGGCAGGAAGGGGGTTTAAGTAATGTGCTATAAACAAAAAAAGGTCGATAATTTTGAAAAAAAAATCTTCATCAATTTAGGCCAATATGTATTCTGTTGTCACATGAAAAGATATAATAAAATATTTACAAAAATGTGAGAGGTGTATTCACTTTTGGGAGATATTGTATGTTACACACATACTGACAGCAAGGTTTTATTTACATGCATAATGCATCTGCTGTGTTGGGAATTAAAAGCTGGAGTTCTTCTTTAATACCACTTGAAGACCTCCTTTCTTTAGTGTCTTAGTGATTTAATGTCACATACACTATTATGAATTGGCCCAATTCAAAATATAGGCAATGAATATACAAATAATGTGCTTACTTTATTTTCTGAGAATTTATTAACATGGACAAAATATCTCTACAGTATATTACAGCTAGAAATGTGCAAGAAAATATAAACAAACCATTAAATATTTTTTGCAGACATGCCTTCATTTTTCCTTGCGTCATTCTCAAACATTTCATATCAGTTCTGAGACAACAAAGATGGGGTCCTTCATGCTGCCAGAAGAAGTATATTCAGACTTATTGAAGCCAGTGCAAAGAGTGCAATGAAGTACCGGACAGCCTGACATCCTGCTGTACGAGTTTTCTTTCTCCAATAGGTTTTGTGACTTGTGATTTACCAATGAGCATGCCTAAAGCTCTGCAAACAGATATCCATGCCAAACAGGAGCTTCATCATGCTTTAAGCAGCATAAACTCCGTCATGAGACCCAGTTGTAGATCATGCTGCAAATGCATCAAAACCAATTATAATGCAGTGTTCAATAAATAGGGCTTGCACCAGCATCGGTCAACCTCACAACCCATAGCATCTTCCAAAATCATCTCTCACTGATCTCACTATAATAAATTGAAATGTGAAGTCTGGATGTTTACATTTCTCTGTGGGGCTCACTGAGCATCTTCTTAGCACACTGAAGTATCCACAGAAAGTAAAGGGGTGCACTTTATATGGGAACATTTATCCTTTATGCTTCTACATGTACACACATTAGATCACTTGGGATACTGACCATTAGGACAAACTGCGGAGTTGTAGATATAAATGTAAGGCTATGTTTACACCTGGCGGGCTTTTGCTGCCTCTCGAAGAAGCAATTTGCATTGGACCGATTTTTGGAGGCATTTGAAAAGGGGTGAGGAGGCAATGTCACCTTCTCACCGCTTGTTTAAACCCTGTAATTGCCGCCCCACCGCGCTGCAACCATGTGCACTGCATGTGGTTGCAGAGCAGTTGTGGCATGGCTCCATTCACAATAATGAGTTGCGTTCAGCAGGAGTACAACCAAATGCAACAGGAGGATAATTGTTTCCGCAACAGGAAAATAATTGTTGCCGCAACATGAGAGGAGGAAAAACAGGGCTTTTACCACCCACAAGTGTAAATGAGCCCTAACGCTCGAATGGTTTTATGTTTTTTTGAACACAGATCATCTTTGACCTTCCAGAAAGATACACCAAATTAAAACTTTGGTTTTGTTCCTATGAATACCATGTGTTGTGCACACTATCCCTGCTAATTTATATATGGCACTAAAAGGTAAAAGCACATATGTACACATACTGATTACAGATTCCTAAAAATGTCTATTCAGAAAAATAACGGTTATATATACAACTGATGGGAGGCCAAGGTGTCCATAAAAGGCCGTACAATGTTATCTGTCGAGAAATAAAATACCAAGCCAAATGTGATAGAAATTGGAAGTGCAGGTAGTGCTTTCTTGAAAACTGCCAGTAGTAAAAGGGTCAGACATAGTCCCTGTGAAATGAAAAGAAACACCATCAATATAAAGAAACACTATAAGTATACACCATATCAGGGTGGATATAAAATCAATGATTTAAAAATAAAAAAATAAAAAAATAAAAATTATGAAAATGTGATAAAAATCAAAAAAAATCAAGTGCTTTTGAAGTAAAAATCAATCTAAAGATAGTTTTCTATTTAAGATACATTAATAATTTTGTTTATTCAGCATGAAATGGAGCTTGGTTATGTAGCATGAGGCTGTATATTCTGCAATATTTACATTTTTAGTAAACTCAAATTCAATGAATGCAAGCTTAGATAACATTCACTGCATTGATGCTTGCATACAATTTCACATTAACCATGAGATAAACCACAGTTCAGCAATATTCCTTAATCCTATTGTTTTGCAAATCTATGTACACTACAAACTGTATAATTGAATCGGTTCTGATATTGCTGTTTTACTAATCAGACAGCTTATTATTCTAAATAAGAAACCTTTATTTTGTTATTAAAAGATTCTAACTACCAGCAAGAATGAGTCCTTACATTTAAAGAACACCTGTAATTTCAGATCCATCATGGCAGTGCCCATTAGTGGGCATCCACTCACCTGCTGCCGCCACATCCCTCACCTTGTTGTGTCACTGCCGCATCACCAGCTATCCTATTAAAGTGAATGGGAGTAAATGGGACTATCGGTGAGTCAACAGCGGGTCATAGGAGGATCTGCTGCGGGACAGAAATGACAGTTGCTCTTTATAAATTATGATTTAAATCAAGCCTTTTTACTAGCGATTTAAAATCGACTTGATTGAAAATCAAATCCACCCTGCACCATATACATAAATGTCTTTTGAAACCACAGTTCCGTACACATACAAGAACGGCAATATAAAATGCTAATGAAAAAATATAACGTCCAAGGACGCTTGATAAAAATGCCTGTTCACAGAACAGCATTTGGAGAAATGTCTATCACTATTGCTTCAGCCTGTGATTGTGTTACCGTGAAATTTTCCCTGTGTCTATTTGTGTCTGATGCTCCTCAACTGCAACAGTGCTGTTGCAGCCCATTCATTTGACTTTTTTTTTAAAAACAAAACCACACGGAACCACATGGTGCACCATGCAGTTTTGCACACAGGTGTGATACATGGGGGGTGCTATTAGGAATTAATGGCACCCCACATAGCTATAGAACAGTGCGTTTCTGTGCGGCTCGGGAAGGCGCGCAATTATGCACTTGTTCTCGATCCGCACATATTTGAACCTAGCCTTAGGGAGGTACATTTTTTCCTACAAAGCAAAACACACATTTTCTTTTTGGTACTGACTAGTATGCCAGCGTTTCTCCTCTCCTTCAATTTCTCGCTCTCACTCAGATAACATGACCCCGGTGCTGATGGAGAGGGGCAGGGGAGGGCCATGCAAAGAGCACCTGAAGTGCTCCTTATTTGATGATGCTAGGACACTGGCAGCTGGTTGCAATGCTGCACAATAATGTGGCTTTGTGTAAAAAAAAACAGACTAATCCACTTGCTGGCTGTTGGACCATTTTGTGCAATTTTAAGCATTTGCCAGGGCACCCCGAAGAACCCTGTATGAAAAAGACTGACCTAGAGGAAAGGAATGTTTTTAGCTGGAGCATCTGCCCCATAATGTGAATGAAGAGTAGGCAAAGCTGCCAAAATGCTTTCAGAGGCATTTTAAACTCCTATGAAAATCTATAAGCAATCTAAGAAAGCAGGAAATGTGCCCAGCAGAAAATCATCTTATAAAAATGTCAAAATGCCTTCCTGAAAAATATTCCTGGGTGGAATGACCCAGGCTAATATGTTGCTGCACACTGAAACTATGGCTGTATGACTATACTAAATAAGTGTTGAGAAATTAGGTACTTATTATCAGTTTTCTTTTGTCCAATTTAATATTCAGTTATTTGAATTCCGGCACTTACTATTAGTATAGCAACAAAACAGGCAAGTGTAGTATTCCAATCTCCACTAGCAGTCGCTGCAGCTTTCCCTACAAGCACGCTGTAGAAAATAAAGTCACCAAGCCCGAGCTTTACTCCCCCTGCAGAAACAGATTAGAAAGTCATGGAAAAAGCGAATGTCATTGCAAAGGTGCTGACCACCACACCATGACCTTTGATTGTACAAATTGTGTATCTATACCTGTGGCATACAAAACACTTGTCATTTATGAGTAAAATGTCTACAGCTGGTCACACATACTGCAATCTGAAAGTATCATTTCTATACAGTCTCCTTTTGCTTTACCAATAAATATGCTGTGTGAATGCCTGCCTATACAATTTATTACATTTATATCCAATTACCTAGACCACCCCACACTACATAGTTGGGGGTACATCTAAGGCTGGGTTCACACTATTTACGCATACGGCTCACAGCAGGGGTCCAGTGCGTCCCCATTCACCGGTTCAGGTTTGATTTCAGCCTGAATTTTGGGTTGAATTCGGACCTGAAATGGACCAAAAGACGCACAGGACCCCTGATATGTGAACTGGCTCCATAGCCGGTCAAAATCTCCTACCATGCCAATTGAATGCGGGGTAAACCACATCCAATTCGCCTAGGTGAGAACCCAGCCTAAAGTTGATACAATAGCAAATTGTATCATGTGTGGCCAGTTTAACGACAATATAGCTGTTGCAAACAGTAAATTAAATAAAAGCGTGTTACGTGTAACCATCGCTTTGTGATAATAGACTGAGGCCTCATGCATACTGAAGCTGTCAAACGCCTGTTTTACAGGCATTTGATGTTTTTTTCTGCCCCTAAATGCCCCTCTACATTTGCTTTTTTCCTGTCAGAAGTGCCTTCAGAATAGCACAGCATGCATGAGGCCTTAGAATTGTGTTTTTTCCACAGTGCCTCTATCAACACATCCTAAATTGGGCGATTGTAGAACTGTAACCAGTTCCAGCCCAAGCCAATTTTGGCATTCCTCTCCTAAAAATTTTTTTGCTAGAAAATTATTCAGAACCCCCAAACAGTACATATATTTTTTAGCAGAGACCCTAGTGAATAAAATGGTGGTCGCTGCAGTTTTTATTTGATAAATTGCTACGCAAATACCATGTGACAAACGCAATAAAAAAAACAAAAAAAAAAAATATTTACAACAATTTTTTTGTATAATGTGAAAGATGATGTTACGCCACGTAAATAGATACCCAACATGTCACGCTTTAAAACTGCGCACATTCATGGAATGGTGCCAAAATTTGGTACTTAAAAATCTACATAGCAACGCGTTAAAAATTTTGACAGGTTACCAGTTTAGAGTTACAGAGGTCTAGTGCTAGAATTATTGCACTTGCTCTAACGTTTGCGACGATACCTTACGTGTGATTTGAATGCCGTTAACATATGCGGGGGTGACCTACGTATTCATGCGCTTCTGCGTGCAAGGGTATGAAAGTGCTTTAAAAAAAAAAAAAAAAAAAAAATTATTATTTTTACATTTTTGTTTAAATTTTTTTTATTTATTTTATAAAAAAAAAAAAAAAAAAAAAAAAAAATTATTATTTTTACATTTTCCCTTAAATTTTTTTTATTCCTATTACAAGAAATGGAAACATCCCTTGTAATAGAATAGGGCATGACAGGTCCTCTTTACAGAGATATCTAGGGACCTACAAGTTGATCTCAGGCTTTCCAGATAAAAAAAAAAAAAAAAGGCCAGTGTTTACATCTCTCGGCACTGGAAGGGACGTCATGACGTCGCTTCCGGCCTCCAAGGGTCATAGAGCTGGCCGGGGACCGAAAAAAAAACCTTAGTTAGACTTACCGGTGACGGTATTTCTACGAGCCTTTCAGGACAGCACCTTGGAGAGAGCGCAGCTCCGCCTTTACCCAGGAAACACTGCGTGACAACGCCCCTTTTTAAGATCAGCTGCTTCCACCATGCCTTCAGTTGTTACCGAGAAATCCTCCGACATGCTGGAAAATATAAGCAGACAGTTACCATGCCCTATAATTATACATTATACATCATAACCTAGGGAGGGAAGTAGGCTGCTGTCCTGAAAGGCTCGTAGAAATACCGTCACCGGTAAGTCTAACTAAGGTTTTCTCTCTTCACCTTTCAGGACAGCACCTTGGAGAGGATAACCGAGAAACTTACTTCAGGGTGGGACCACTGCCTGCAAAACCTTCCTACCAAAGGATTGGTCTGAGGCTGAGAGCAGATCCAAGCGGTAATGCTTTATAAAAGTTGAAAAACTGGACCATATGGCAGCCTTACAAATTTGCTCAGGCGATGCTCCGGCCTTTTCTGCCCATGATGCCGCTACTGCCCTGGTTGAATGAGGCAAGATTCCTTCTGGAGGCTCCAAACCTAGAGAGGTGTATGCTTCTTTAATAGCTTGCTTTAACCATCTTCCAAGGGTGTTTTTGGAAGCTTTACATCCCTTATGAGCGCCCTCCATTAAAACAAACAGTGAGGATGATTTTCTAAAGTCCTTTGTTATCTCCAGATACTTAAGAAGACATCTCCTGATATCCAGGGTATGGAAGGCTTCTTCTCCTGGCCCCGAAGGTGAGGGGCAAAATGTAGGGAGAATAATCTCCTGTGCCCGATGAAATGCAGAGCTCACTTTCGGTAGGAAGGCTGGGTCTGTCTTTAGAACTACCCTATCTGGTAGACACCTCATGAAAGGCTCTTTGATTGATAGAGCTTGTAACTCGCTGACTCTACGAGCTGATGTTACTGCCACCAACAACACAGTTTTAAACGTTACAAACTTAAGTGATGATCCTTCTATGGGTTCAAACGGAAGCTTTGTTAGTCCTTGAAGAACCAAAGATAAATCCCATTTGGGAAAATTAATCACAGGTTTAGGCTTTACTTTAGCCATAGCTCTGAAAAAACGAATTATCAAAAGGTTCCCCTGACAGGGTTCTTTCCAAAAAAACTGATAAGGCCGCTACTTGCGTCTTGAGCGTACTTGCTGCTAGGCCTTTCTCCAATCCTTCTTGAAGAAACTCTAGAACTGAAATTGTACTAGACAAACTAAAGTCTTTTCTGGAACACGATGCATTATATACTTTCCAGACCTTAAAATAAATGTCTCTTGTCACCTTCTTCCTACTTGCAAGAAGGGTAGTAATGAGTCTTTCTGATAGGCCCTTTTGTCTTAGGATTTGTTCTTCAGAAACCAAGCTGCCAGGTTGAGAAACGCTGGATCTGGATGAAGAAACTTGCCCTGATTCAGTAGATCTGACCTGTTTGGTAACTTCCAAGGAGGTTTTACTGAGAGGTTCATTAGGGTTGCAAACCTCGGCCTTTTTGGCCAATAAGGAGCTATCAGAATTAGTTCCGTGGATTCCAGTCTGAATTTGGCTAATACCCTTGGAATCAGTGGAAATGGGGGAAAAGCGTAGGACAGCTGGAAGTCCCATCTGTGGGCCAGTGCATCTATCCCCAGAGCTTGATCTTGTCTCTGAAGGGAGAAGAAAACTGGTACTTTCGCGTTTTCTTGTCTTGCGAATAGGTCCACCTGAGGAACACCCCAACTCTTGGCTATTGTCTCGAATAGATCCTGATTCAGAGACCACTCTGCTTCCCTTACTTCCCTCCTGCTGAGGAGATCTGCCAAGGTGTTTTCCGTCCCTTTTAGGTGGACTGCCGATAGGGAGGCCAAATTGTTCTCTGCCCATCTCAGTATTTGGCAGGCTAAATCCAACAAGGTTCTGCTTTTTGTGCCCCCTTGTTTTGTTAGGTATAACACTGCCGTCATATTGTCCGTTAAGATTTGGACATGCTGGTTCTTTAGAAGTTCCTGGAAGGACAGAAGACTCAGATGAATAGCCTTCAACTCTCTCCAGTTCGATGACCTTCTCGCTTCTGGCTTGGACCAAACCCCCTGAATAGTTTGTTCTTCCAGGTGGGCTCCCCATCCCCATGCGCTGGCATCTGTGGTCAGTCTTTGGGTTACTGGGAAGGACCAGTGAAGACCTTTTGAGATGTTTCTCTGGTTCCTCCACCACCAGAGTGATCTTTTTGCTCTGGCCCCTATGACAAACTTTTTCTCCAGAGATTCCTGGTAGGACCAATTTGTCAAAATGTCTGCCTGCAGCGGACGAGCATGCAGTCTGGCCCACTGTACTGCAGGGATTGCTGCTGTCAATAGACCCAGAGCCGACATGGCTTGTCTTACTGAGAACCTTGAATTGGACTGAAGTACCTTCAGAACTGACTGCATCTTTTCTATTTTTTCTTGGGGTAGAAATATTTTCTGTTCCACTGAGTCTATTTCGTACCCCAGAAACCTTACTCTTTGAGCTGGTATTAAGTTGGACTTCTGAATGTTGAGAAGCCAACCCAAACCTCTTAGATGTGCTTGAGTCACTTGAAGGTTGACTTCCACCTGACTTTTTGAGTCGGCGAAAAGTAGCAGATCGTCCAAGTAGGGCACTATTGGGATCCCTTTCAGTCTCAGGGGTTCCAACGCTTCTGCCATCACTTTCGTGAATACTCTGGGTGAGGAGGAGAGTCCGAATGGCAGGGCTCTGAACTGTAGATGCCAGACCTCCCCCCTCCCCAAATTGACTGCGAGACGCAGAAATCTCTGGGACTGGGGTGCTATTGGGATATGGAGATATGCATCTCTCAAATCGATGGAGGCCATGTGACACCTGGGGGTCAGCAAGTTCTTCACTGAAAAAATCGTGTCCATCCTGAATTTTTTGTACTTTATGGATCGATTCAACAGCTTCAAATTGAGGATCAGGCGGAATTTTCCCGATGGTTTCTTGACCAAGAATATATGGGAATAAAACCCTTTTCCTTCTTGCCCCTCTAGGACCTGAGAGATGACATTCTGTTGCATCAGCTCTTGAAGAAGAGACTTCATAGCCAGAGCCTTCTCCTGATTCCTCGGCAAGTTTGTTATGTAGAACCGACTTGGGGGGGCTTGTAAAAACTCTAGATGGTAACCCTGCTGGATTATCCCTAGGACAAATGGACTTCTTGTTGTTTCTTCCCAACTGAGCAAGAAGTCCTGAAGCCTCCCTCCTACTGGGAGCTGGTCATTGTTTTTTAGGGGATTGCTCAGGGTTTCTGAACAATACCCCACCCCTGCCTCTTCCTCTCTGAGGATTCCAAGGTCTTTTCTTTGTTTGGTCCTTTTCCTTATCGGTTTGTCGAAAAGGACGAAAATTCTTCCTCTGTTGTACCACTTTCTTTTTCTGAGGAAAAGCTTTCTTTTTGTCTGCTGTCCTATCAAGTACAGTCTCTAATTCTGGACCAAACAACAAGTCCCCTAAAAAGGGAATTCCACACAGTTTCACTTTAGAGGCTGAATCCCCTGACCAGGTTTTAAGCCAGAGTGCTCTTCTTGCGGAATTGACCAATGCTGATGACCTGGCAGACATTTTGATGGACTCTGCCGAGGCATCAGCCATATATTTGACGGCTTTTAATAGAGTAGGGAAGGACTCTAATAATTCTTTCCTGGAGGTACCTGCCACCACATGATTTTTGAGTTGGTCTAACCAGCATTCCAAACTGTGGCTGCCATTGCAGGTTTCAGATTGGCTAAAGAAGAGTCCCATGCTTTCTTCAGTAGCCCATCTGCTTTTTTGTCCATAGCGTCTTTGAGAATTCCCATATCCTCAAAGGCTAAGTTCGTTTTTCTGGATACTTGAGAGAAGGCAGCATCTATCTTTGGTTTCTTATTCCAAACACACTCCTCATTCCCCTCAAAAGGGAACCTCCTTTTAAGGGCTTTAGAGAAGAACTGTCCTTTCTCTGGATCCTTCCATTCCTTTTTAATGGAGTCTGTTAACACTTTGTGTACAGGAAAGACTCTATGTTTGACCTCCTCCAGCCCCTGGTACATTTTGTCATGTACTGACAGCTGAATTTTTTCTTCCTGGATCTCCAGTGTAGTATAAATTGCCTTGAGTAAATCATCAACTTCCTCAAGTGACAGTTTATATCTAGAAGCTTTGGCTTCTTCTTCCTCTTCCTCATCATCAGAATCAAACGTTGAGGGAGGAATGCTTTCCCTTTCTTCCTCAGACTCACTTTCAATTTGCACAGAAGTGGACGGAGGGAGACTGGATTGAGAACTCTGTTCTTGGCTGGAACTCTGACCACGTTTTTTCACAAGGGAGCGTACTGTCCCTAGGGCCTCTGCTAGTTCTTTTCTCACTGAAGACAGGAGTTCCTTGCACTCCTGTGAAGACTCCTCCTTCACTAAATCCGCAATGCAAGATCTGCACAGGGGTTTGGGCCAAGAGTCCCTTAAAGGATTTTTGCATGAGGGGCATTTTCTTGAAGTTCTCTCTGACTTAGCAGTAGCTTTCTGAAACGACAGAAATAAAAGAACCCACAGGTCCTCTTTAACTGCATCCACTAAGAGTACAACAGATAGACCCCCCAAAGCCAAACACCCTAAGTGCCCAGAGTCTCAATCCCTGCTGAACTGCTAATGGACCTTTACACCAAAGCAGACAGCTGCAGGTTAACTTAATACATGAACAAAACAAAACACCCAGTGATGTAAAGGAAAGAGGTCCCTCTGTACCTCTCCTACCTGGGACTGGCCGGGAGCCTGGGCGCCTGCATCCGCCATAGCTGCTGAGGATTCGTCCTCCATTCCGATCGTTGCAGCCGCCGTCCGCGCGCTTTTGAATGGCTTTCCGTCCATCCCAAACAAAAGGAAGTCCCGGCCACAGGAGCCACCCCTTCCTCCTGCGTTCCAGCAGCTGGAACCAATTGCTGCTACGCCCTGCCGGAAGTCTCCACCCACCGGAACTGGCGTCCCCCGCCGTCCGGGATTCGGCGCCGCCATGCTGAGGCCTGGCATGGAACGCTCGTTTCTGAGCACACCCGCGGCCCCCCGAACGCACGGGCGAACGACCTCCGGCAGTCCATTACTCCTGTGAGCCGACGAAGGAAGGGAACACCGGAACACCTACCCCATCGTTCGGGAAGGTGCTGGGCTGGTCTTTTCGAACGTAAGCACAATGCACTGCCAAAACCCTCGTTTTTTCCCTTAAAGAGAGCGCAGCACCCCTGGTTCCCCAGCAGTGTTCCACCATGGCGGAGGAAACACTAAAACTGAAGGCATGGTGGAAGCAGCTGATCTTAAAAAGGGGCGTTGTCACGCAGTGTTTCCTGGGTAAAGGCGGAGCTGCGCTCTCTCCAAGGTGCTGTCCTGAAAGGCGAGGCGAAGAGAGAAAAAAAGATATCTGAATGATGTCAATCGGATATCACCACTTTAAAGTCACCAGGACCATCAGTCATATGACATCCTAAACATGTTGCAAGGCAACTTATTTAAAGCCCAAACCTTTTTTCTAGTTTTGGATACGGTAAGAAATGGTTAGATCCTTTGTTACCATTTTTGGATCTATATGTTTCATTGGGCAGACCTTTCATTTTCTGTCCCAGAATGAGAAGAAATCTCACCAAAGTAAGGGGAAATACAGTTATCACTGGAACAAGCATCCCCACTGGAATTTTTATCCTGACCTATTGTTCTCCTGTAGAATTTTGTCTGTCCTTCTGACTATGGTCGCCAGGACAAAGACAGGTTAAAGTGATTGTAAAGTCAAAATGAGAGAGAGAGAGAGAGAGAGAGAGAGAGAGAGAGAGAGAGAGAGAGAGAGAGAGAGAGAGAGAGAGAGAGAGAGAGAGAGAGAGAGAGAGAGAGAGAGAGAGAGAGAGAGAGAGAGAGAGAGAGAGAGAGAGAGAGAGAGAGAGAGAGAGAGAGAGAGAGAGAGAGAGATTATATATATAAAAAAAATCCTATAACAAACATGTTATTCTGGCTCCTCCTCTTCTCTGTGGTACCACATAGGAAGCTGCTTCCTATGGCATACCACCTGCAGGCCCATAGACACAGACAGTGCAGCCTGCTCCCCCTCCCCCACAATCACAGGATTTGACTGATAGCAGTAGGAGCCAATCACTGCCTCAGCAAATCCCTTGAAAGCGAAGAGAGCCTCTACAGACGGGCGCGGCGTTGGGTTGATTAATGACTCAAGTATAAGGGGGGATGATACATTTTTTACTTTAAAAGAGAAGTATAGCCAAAGCTCGTTTGGCTGTACGTCTCCTGTGGATTACAGAAGTGCAGTTTGTTCTGCACTCCTGTGACTCGTGTTCAGCCGACAGCAGGCTAAAGACTCTAGAATGATCCCAACTTTAATGTCAGAACTCCACCCAGATGCCTGATGGGCACCTGGCTCAACCTCTCAGCGAGCTGCTGAGAGCCTAAGCCAGCCGCTCCTGCCCCCCACAGCCCATCACTCCAGTGAGACAGTCACTGACAGTCGCCAGCTCTCTGCTCACGGAGCACCGAAAACTGAGCGATCAGTGGTCTTTGATCACTCAATTCTCAGTCTTAGAGTTGGTGGGGGACAGGTAAAAATGTTTAGGCTTTAGAGACACTTTAAAGGTTAATTTCACCTGCTATATGGGAAGTAATGAAACGTTAAGAATACTTTTGAGCATTTTCTGTAATATTTGAAAATGCAAGCTAAAACCAAGACTCATTTCCAATTTGGCTAGAGTAAAATCCTTGCTTGCTTGTGAGGACTGCCTGTGCCCCCACTGGGAAGATTAAATTGGTTCTAAAAAGGTCCTCTCCTATTATTCTTTTTTTTTAGGACTTCAATTTGTATTTTCTTCTAAACATTTAAATAATAAAGAAAATACAGGTGAAGACTTCCGTGCTGGCACATGCCAAGTTCATGCCACTTACTCTCCTCATCGTCATCAGAAGATGCAGTTTGATAGGTAGATGTTTGAATTTGGGTCTCACTAGTTTCTTCTTCTGCTTCTATTAAATGGTTCGCATTTAGTGGTCTTTCCTCTATTAAGATGACAGGAAGACAATTAGGTAGAAAATATACAGCTTATGTTGAACTTTCATTTTACTTAATTATATACATTTCCAAAATGATGATTATTATTTTTGCTTCAAATAAATATACAATGTCTCAATAAAACTAAGTTACAGCAGAATGCCAGGCATATAATTCTATGTGTGGCTGCATAGATCCCTTACTTTAATCTGGAGCCTGTTCCTGATGTATGTATTGTACCCCGATCAGCGGATAATGGATAAAGCATGCATAGCAGATAAAACCTCCACTGTCAGAAGCAGGGCAGAAACAGTGCCAACAGCAAACGATTTATACGCTCTGCCCCATCAACCAGCTCTACAAGTTGTTTTATTGTGTATTATGTTGCTTCTCAAAAAATGAAAGCTCTCTGCCCTGTTCCACTGAAGTTTCTGCACACTGCTGACAGTGTAGGTTTCTCCTGCTCAGCCCCAATCTGATCTGAACACCTGTCAGCAGAGTAACAGAACTAGCATACACTGCATGGATCAAGCATCAGTGACGCTCATATATCTATATATACACATACACACATGGGGTGTCCTGCAACCCCCTCCCCTGGTTAGCACTTTGAAGGCATTTTCAAAGATCTGTGATGGCATTACAGGGATTTCCTTAACGTTTATAAAACTTTAGGTCCTGCTGCAAATTTTCTCTAAAATTCAAAAAGGGGAGGGAGCTGTGCTTTCAAATTATTGTAGTTTGGAGTTCAGTTCTAATTAAAAAAAAAAAAAAAATGCTATGATCAAACTGCATTGGCCATTTTCTCTTAGACACTTGAACAAATGATTCCTGCTCCCAATAACATTTAGAGTAAGGAAGCTAAAAACACATAGCGGTAGAATATAGGAGGGATTTTGATACATAATTTCCTACCTTGAATGAATATATTATTTTTCAATTCACTGCAGCAGCCACTGAGAAATCACTATCTGATTCCTGTATATACAGGGTTTATTGTCCCTGATTTCTGCCAGACCAGTGGCTGTTATGCCCTCTGCAGCCCTGGTCTACTGGTCCTGCAACAGCCCATGGTAATTTAAAGGCAAAGTTCACCTTTTTAAAAAAAATAAAAATAAATGCATACATTTTTACAGGAAAAAAAAAAAATGTGCATTCATTTTTTTTTTTTCCACAGGAGCCTGCAGAGCATTGTCGCATCCGCGATATGTGGATCACAGGTGCAATGTCAGGCTCCTACACACACTGCCTGCAGCTCTGCTGCTCATACCGCTGTATAGGCTTTCTGTTACAGAGCTGTAGGCAGTGTGAATGGACGAGTGTGTTGATCAGCATGCTCGCTATCCATTGAAACTACAAGTCCGTCTACCACGGTAGCAGACAGGACTTATCGTGCATTCATTCACAGATTCCTAGTAAGAACACATGAATGTCAATGACTAGACAGGACTCGAACATTTATTAAAAGATAATTCTTTTACATTTACCTGCATGCTGATCAGAGTCATCAGAATCTGCCATTCCCACTGTCCATACCATGGCGGCTTTTAAAATAAATACAAAGTTAGTATAACATAGTTCACTTGTTGAACTCAGGAGAAACAGGAAGCCTTGAAAAGGTAAAAAAAAAAAAAAAAGTATCAATGTGCCTAAAGTTCGAGATTTATTACACCAGCTAAGTGAGCATTAAAAAATTAAATACCAGTGTATACATTCATGTATAAATACGCCTCTCTGCCTCTCCACTAAAATGCTTATGGATTGTGAAGAAAATCCCTTCTTTATTTCTTGCATTCTTGCTTGTTAGCTCCTTCTCTGCCAAAAGCCGATTTGTAGGCATTACTAATGTTGAGCTCAGTTGCCATCTCCCCATTTAGTGAGCATGCTTGTCAGGAGCACTTGTATGCTTTATTCCAGCTATATTAAGGTGTATACTCACAGCAGAGCTGTGCCTGTGCTCTAGCTTCATGCACTCAGTACCCTTATTCCACCCCCTCTTTGTATTCTGACAGGCTCAGGTGACGATCCATCTTCATTGGTTGCTAGGATACAGGTGGCCGGACTGCATGGCATCAGGCATTTCAAGGTGTGGGCAGCTTAACTGCATGGCATCATTAATTGTCATGGTGCTTATGGCCAGGCCACCTATATCGGAAGAAATGGATTGCATGGGTTTAGGGGTAGAGACACAGCTTTGTGAGCATGCCTGTCTTTGATAATTTGACAAGCGCCTTTTTCTGGCCCTTGAGGCATTGAACTGACAACAATGGGGCAAAATTATTTCCACTGACACCAAAAAATGGGGTACTATTCCTTCCACCGTCACCAACAATGGGTAATAATTCCTTCCGCTGACAACAAAAATGGGGCACTAGAAATACAATAAGGTGATATTTCCGCGCTACCAAATGTGTGTGCATTAATCATTATGCTGCAACACTAAAGAAAATATCAGAACCCCCAAAAAAAAAAAAAATAATTGAGATTATAGATAGATAGATAGATATATATATTATATATATTAAAAAGGTAGTGCTGCCCTATGAACCTAAATGATGTGCAAAAATAAGGTGCATGTACAAGATAGGAAATAATTTAGGTCAATCTATAACAAATCCTAGGTACTATAGAAACGAGTCGCATGCCCTGCATTTTCTATATAAAACAGTAAAAATATGTCAATATGATAATAAGTGTCACATGTTCAGATAATTCTTCATAAAAAACAGCTAAAAATATATATATCCATATGATGTGCAAATTAAGTGAAAAAAACTGTGTTTGGTAAAAGGTGCACTAAAATGGTAATTTCTAAAGTAAATCCTAAAAATGCACAACACATAAAAATATTTATAAGATAAATGCCGCAAATGTTCTTAATAGGTGAAATCAAAAAGGATGAATAGTGTCCATATAAAGTTCTTATATGCCTGTTTCATACTTCTTATTGTGAGTACCTTGCTTTTACTTCTACTGTTTGCCAATACACATTTGAAAATACTACACTATCGTTCATCCCTCTTTACACCCCCCCCCCCCCCCTCCCATGCCCCACTGCAAGGCTTATGCGGACACACCAGGGACAAAAAGGGGACTCCGATTTCAGAGTAGAGACACACACCAGCGGAGCCAGATACGCCAGACTGAGAGGTTGCCAGGATACATATTGAGATATACCCACATGCTGTTACCTTACAGCGGTAAGGTAAGGGTACATCTATACATTACATTGCACAGGAGTCAGGAAGTCATCCATTGTCAGCACTTTCCGTTAGAGAATTGCCACCAGCACTTTGTAATTTCTTGTGGACACTGCTAATATACAGTCACCTACTAATTTTTGCACTTTATTTGGACACTATTCATCCTTTTTGATTTCACCTATAAGAACATTTACGGCATTTATATATATGGAAATATTTTTATGTGTTATGCATTTTTAGGATTTTCCTATTCTTTTAGGATTTATTTTAGGAATCACTATGTTAGTGCACCTTTTACTAAGCACTGTTTTTTTCCCACTTCATTTGCATATCATATGGATATATATATTTTTTAACTGTTTTATGAAGAATTATCTGAACATGTGACACGTTATTATTATAATGACATATTTTTACTGTTTTATATAGAAACTGCAGGGCATGCAAATCGTTTCTATAGTACCTAGGATTGGTTATATATTGACCTAGATTATTGCCCATCTTGTACTAAGCACTTTTGCACCTTATTTAGGTTCATAACGCAGCACTACCTTTACTTTATATAAAAATGGGGCACTATTTCTGACAGTGATACCAACTATTTCTCTCCCTAATACCAAAGACCAGGTATTGTTTTCTCCCACTGGGCCCAATCCACCCCCCTAAAGTCTGAAAGACAGTAAAGTGGCTCTTTCTTTAGAAAGTTTAGAGACCCCCTGTCCTAGAGCAGTGGTTCTCAACCACCGGGCCAATTTTTAAATCAACACTAAGTTTTAGTTATATAGATATATGTTAGGTACATTTGTTTCATCATTAGGTACATTTGTTTCATTCATACCTAAGTAGGCTTAGCTGTGGTTGAAAATATATATTTTTTGTGCAATATACCTTCAATTAGGTGTCATGAATCTGCAGTAATGTTTCATGCCCTAAATGTCTGACTGTGCTTACCCCTCTGGTCTGTGTATCAGCTTTAGGGACCGTGCTCTCACACCTGTGTGTTTAAGTAATCTTCTCTCAGGATGGCTCCACCCCAGGCCTCTAACAGGAAACACTATTTAAGCCCGCGCACTGCAAGCCAGCCTTGCCCGAGCAACAATCGTGTGAAGGCTTTTCTGTGTACTGACTTTGGCTTGTTCCCCTGACCATCCCTGTCTGCTTGTTGCCCTGACATTCAGACAGTTCTTCTGACCATCCCTGTCTGCTTGTTGCCCCAAATTTTGGCTTTTCTTCCTGACTATTATTCCTTGTCAGCCTGGACTGCTGCTGCCTCTCCATCCCCCAGAGACAGCCATGAGTGTGAGCTTGGAGACCCTGGGGGCCGCGACATGGAGTCAGCTGCAGCCAAGTCCATCCTCACTATCAGAGGCCCTGGTGAAAACCTGCTGGCTCTTAAAATCCGCACCCTGGAGAATCTTATGCTCTAGCTCCCTGTCCAAGACTGTGGCTGCGACCCTGTGTAGCTGCTTCTCAGAACCATCGACCCTCAGCAGTCAGCCGTTGGGTCCACAACCTCTGTGGTGAGCTCCTAGTCACTTGATCCTGTAGGTGACTTGACATGAGGCCCATTAGGAAAGTTATTACATTTGCCTTTTGCAGTCCACAGAAAGAGGAAAGCTAGGCAGAGACCAGGGATGCACAGTATTTTTACTTACAGATCAGAACTTAGAAAGGAATATATCGCACAAGTGTACACATCAAAGTGTTTAATGGACACTCATGACTGGCCAGGGCCATACAACTCGCCTCCTTCATTTAAATAATTTCAAAGTGACATCCTTTCTATGGCAGAATGGTGAAATTGACTATATACTTACAGGAATATATCAATGCTGGAAATATAGGCTCATTTCTTTCCTGGGCAGTTTCCACCAGCATTCTGAGAGGGCCCTTTGGACATAATACAGCTAGCAAATCTGTCAGCAAAGACACAATACAGACACAATTTAGAGAGAAGCTGGTATTAACTTTAGTTGCAACAGCTAGTTGCTAAGTGGTATTAAACCCAAAAGCAATAATTTTAAATATTGCAGCTTACCAATCCTTAAATGTGGTAGCACAAATGATAAATAGAAAAATAGTGGGCTATTACTCCTACATGACTGAGGAATATTTTGGTTAGAAATTAATTCCAGGAGTCAGACCAAATGATGAAGGAAGGCAATTAGACCAAAGAGTAGTATGTATAATTGTGGAGAGTGTGATATTTGGCAATTCGTTGAACAGGGGCATCGATTTCATTCTGTAGATGGTCTTTTAATATTAACTGTGCTACAAGTAGGGTTATATACAAGATTGATTGGCCATGCGGTCCATCATACATAGGAAAAACAAAAACATAGTTAAAAGGTCTGCGTTAAGGGCACATTTGAGAAATTAATTGCCATAACCTCCTTGGCGGGTCACCTAAGGGGTTAAAAGTGAAGGAGATATATTCTCTCAAAAAATAAAAAAAAGTCCTTGAAGGGGAGATTTTGCTTTTTTTTATTTTTTTATTACAAAAGCAAAAGGTTTTTGGAATTACACCAACTAAGTTGTTTAACCCCTTATCCCTAAGGGGTAAAGTAAAGAGTTAAATGGGAGAAACTATCTAAAGTGTTACTTTAGAAGATTGGATTGTGCTTTTTGAGTATGTTGGAACATGTACAAAATGGATTAACCAATTAGAGTGGGGAAAATGTATATTTGATCCCCTGCAGATTTTGTAAGTTTGCCCACTTACAAAGAAATGAAGTGTTTATTTTTTGTCATAGGTGTATTTTAAATGATAGAGACAGAATATCAACCAAAAATCCAGAAAAAAAAAAACATGATACAAAGGTTATAAATTGAGTTGCAGTTCAGTGAGTAATACAAGTATTTGATCCCCAAGCAAAACATGACTTGGTACTTGGTGGAGAAACCCTTGGCAAACACAGAGGTAAGATGTTTCTTGCAGTTAGTTACCAGGTTTGCAAACATCTCAGGAGGGATTTTGGTCCACTCTTCTTTACAGATATTCTCTAAATCCTTAAGGTTTCTTGGCTGTAGGAGCCACGCAGAGCAGCAAAAGATATTGCCAAGCATGGACAAGTTCAAGAATACAGAATAAATACGGAATAAATCATGGGCCGATCATTGACTCCACTCGCACAGTGTATGAAAAGAAACTTGTCGAATTTGAACGCAAGAAAAAAAAAACCTACCCAAGCTCTGAAGCCCACGCATTGGAAATATCCCCAAGAAGTGTGAAAGATAATTAGAGGAGAATTACCAGCTGAGAAGAGTGAGCAACAGAACAGTCCAGGAAAATCAACACATTTCAGCCAACTGAATCTTCCCCAACCATGCTTTGAATTACCTCAAGCCGAAAAACACTTTGGCACAGGGGAGAATCCTGCATATGTGAATCAAGAACAGAAGAGAGGTGCTAGTGACAGGACTAGAGAAACGCACCAGCCAGACCAGGCAGAAGAAGGGCACCAGAGGAACAAGACCGGGCACCAGAGAGACCAAAACAGACAAAAGGGATCATAGAAACAAGACAAGAGGTGTGTGCTGACAACCCAGTGTCAGAACTATCTGCCTCAGCTACCACAATAAAGGAACCACAGAAGGCACAGGTTAAAGTTGCTTCACCTGCCACCCCCACAGCAAGGCAGGCAAAACGAAGCAAGCCCTTAACCCAAAAGGACCCTCAACCAGAGCCAATGAGTGCTTAATAAGGTACCAGCAGAAAAAATGGTCACCCTTCACCATGACCTTTTAAATCTCATTGCTTCCCACTGTGCAGGTTCCCCACGTAAACATCCTCAGGCAAGGCCATAGCACTGCCTTCAGCCTCAGCCCAGCATTTGCAGCCCTATCCACATTCACCCCATTAGCCCCAACTTCTCTACTCATTGTTGACTGGCCCTGCTGCCCTGTAGCTTCTTTTAAAGACTGGAATGGTTTTGATTTCTTGTTTTATGCTATCTGTTCAGAACTTCTGTAACTGTTTGTAGTATGTTTTTGTTTTATGTAGACTATTTTGTAGGCAAAGTTGCCAAAGAAATAATAAAAAAATAAAAAAATGTAAAGCTTTGTGTTCCTTAAAAAAAAAAAAAAAAAAAGAAGGGTTTCTTGCCTGTCGCTTGGCAACTTGAAGTTCCAGCGCCCTCCATACATTTTCTAGAGGATTAGGGTCTGGAGACTAGCTAGGCCACTCCATGACCCTAATGTGCTTCTTCTTGAGCCACTCCTTTCTTGCCTTGGTGGTATGTTCTGGGTCATTTTCACATGAAGAGGGAAGAAGGTTTTCATTCAAGATTTTACAATACATGACGCCATCCATTTGCCCCTCAATGCGGCAAAGTCTGCCTGTACCTTTAGCAGAGAAAAATCCCCAAAGCATAATGCTTCCACCTCAGTGCTTGACTGTAGGGATGGTTTTCTTAGGGCCATAGACAGCATTTTTCTTCCTCCAAACAAGGCAAGTCAAGCTCAGTTTTGGTCCCACCTGACCACAACACTTTCTCCCAATCCTTCTTTTTTTTTTTTTTTTTCCATAAAGATTTTATTGAGAAAAACAGTTACAAGTCACAGGTAATGGGTCACATAGACAACGCTATACCGAACAACTACTGGTTTAAATGCAAAACATCGAATACCATACATGAAGCAACAAAACAAGAGTCAGCCAAGTACTATGTGTACCCTGCAGGGCATGGAGAAAGGAATAGAATGGTGGGCAGCAGCCCACAGACATCACAATGCACTTTAGGGAGGTGCGGCAAGTCGGGTGAGGCAGGTGTATACCAGAGGACACCTGCAACCCCAAAGGTACTCGGAGAGTAATGAGAAACAAGAAGGGGAAGGATGGGGGAGGAGAAGCCAGGGGGTGAGGGGGGGATGGGGAAAAGCAGGGGAGCAAGATGGGGGGGGAGGACAGAAGAAGAGGGGAGGACGGGGAGGGGATAGGAGGGGAGATAAGAAGGGAGGGGGGATGACCCTCGCCCACATTCCACACAGACGGAGTGAGGGGGGCCTCAAGGATAGTCAAGCTTACCTAGGGGGAGGGGATGTGGCGTTTGTAGTCTGGGGTGGTCATAAAGTGAATCCAGCAAGCCCAAGTGAGCGTGAACTTCTCCATCCTCTCCTGGGCTATATGGATCAATTCTTCCATGTCTCTGATCTTAGATATGCCACCTAACCACTCTCGGATAGTCGGAGGGAGGTTCGAGCGCCAGTGCCTAGGGATGCATAGCCTAGCTGCGTTTACCATGTGCATGGCAAGAGATTTATAGTATGTTTTCCTGGAGAGGGAGGTATGGTGCAGCAGGTATTGCGCAGGTGTAAAGTCGAGCGTGTAGGTGGTGACCGAGGAGATTAAGGTGTGAACATCCCTCCAGAAGGGTTGGATGTTGGGACATTCCCACCAAATATGAATCATTGTTCCCACTGCGGAGTTACACCTCCAGCAAACATTGGGGATGGTGGGGGAAAATTTGTGCAGGCGGGAGGGGGTTCTGTACCACCTTGTGAGTATTTTATAACCGTTCTCCTGGATGGCGACGTTCACCGACCCTCCATGGACATACTCATGCACCCTAGTCCAGTCAGTAGGTGTCAGGGAAGTTTGCAAGTCTTTGTTCCAGGAAGCTTGTGAGGGAGTGGGGGTCAAGTCAGGGGAGTCCTGTAGTAGGGCATAAAAGAATGAGATTAAATGCTGTTGAGGGGTCTTGCGGCTGCAAAGGGTTTCAAAGGGAGTGAGTGGCTTAGACCAGTGAGCCTGGGTGCTGTAGGTGGTCAGAAAGTTACAGATTTGTCTGTATGTCCAGAAGGAAAAGGCGGGATTGTTGGTAAGACTTCGTAGGTCACTTAGGGAGATCAACTTCCCTCCTGGGAAGAATTGGAATGCAAGGACGTCATCAAACGGCCATTCGCGTTTGAGGAAGTTGGTGGAATCCCCTGGGGGGAAGTCAGGGTTGCATCTTAGAGGCGTTAATGGGCCTGGGGTCGAGGTAAGGGGTATGTCGGGGGAAGTCTTCTTAAATACCTGTAAAGAGGTTTGGATAAGGGGGTGTGAAGACAGCCCCTGCGGCCAGCATTTCGGAGGGAGCCACGGGAGAAGTCGCAGGGGAATGGAAGAGAAGGTGTTCTCGAGATCAACCCAGACTTTTTGCGGGGCATGTATGTTCCAGTCTGCGATCCTTGTGAGATGGCAGGCCCAAAAATACTTCCGTAGGTCTGGGAGAGCAATGCCCCCTTTGGGCTTGGACATGGTGAGGCGGGTGTACTTGATCCTGGGGGGGGTGTCTTTCCAAATAAATGAGGAGCAGATTTTCCTATAGGTTGAGAAGAATCCCGGGGGCAGGGCAATCGGTAAAGTTTGGATCAGGTACAGGAGACGGGGTAATATAATCATCTTAATTAGGGCAGCCCGGCCAAACCACGAGATGTTGAGAGACATCCATTCCTTGAGGTAGGTTTGGGCTTTAAGCAGTGCTGCGTGGAAGTTAGCAGAGTATAGGTCTGAAAGGAGAGGTGTGATCCGTACACCTAGGTATGTGATCGCTGACCTTTCCCAGTGAAATGGGAAGGCCTCTTGGCAGTGGGCGACTTCTCGCATGGGGAGCGTGACGTTTAAGGCTTGCGATTTGGAATGGTTAATTTTTAGATTCGAGAGTTCCCCAAAAGAATGTAGATCTTTAAGAAGAGACGGCAGGGAAGTGCGTGGGGACATCAGGGACAACAGGATGTCGTCTGCAAAGGCCGAGACCTTAAAGGTCCTACCCTGCACTGTAAGGCCTCGAATGTCCTGGTTACTCCTAAGTTTGTTCAGGAGAGGTTCCAGAGTGAGGATGTAGATAAGAGGGGACAGGGGGCATCCCTGACGTGTGCCGTTAGTGATGGGGAAGGCGTTTGACAGGTGGCCGTTCACACGGACCGCCGCAGAGGGACCCGAGTAAAGCGCCATTACAGCGGTCATCATGTTCTCTCGTAAGCCAAGGGCCCCCAGAGCTGCCCGCATGTAGTCCCAGGCCACTCTGTCAAACGCCTTCTCCGCATCGAGAGAGAGAAAAAAGCCTTGAGAGTTGGATGTGGAGAGCCAGTGGTGAAGGTTTAGGGTGCGTATGGTATTGTCTCTGGCTTCTCGACCCGGGACAAAGCCTACTTGGTCTGGGCAGATAAGGTCAGGTATAAGGGGTAGCAGCCTATTGGCCAGGATCTTTGCATATAGCTTAATGTCCACATTCAAGAGGGAAATTGGCCTATAATTGGCTACTAAAAGGGGGTCTTTGTTATCCTTGGGGATCACAGATATATGGGCGGACAACATTCTACTTGGGTCAGCTCGGGGATTCAGTAAGGCATTAAAAGTGCGAATTAAGTGCGGGGATAGGACCTCAGAAAAGGATTTATAGTATTGAAGTGAGTAACCATCTGGACCTGGACTTTTGCCCACTTTCATTTGTTTTAAGGCCAGCTCCAATTCTGCTAGAGAAAATCGTTCTTCTAAAAGAGAAGCTTGTTGCTGGGAGATGGGTGTAGGGCTGTATTTAGCTAAAAAATCTGCAATAGCCGCCTGTCGGGCCTTATCGGAGGCCTGGGAGGAACGGTCTGGGTAAAGGTTATAGAGTTTGGAATAGAAGCTTTCAAACTCTTTGGCTATATCCTCATTCTTGGTTAATAGGGAACCTTCAGAATTGCGAATGCTATGAACCGTAGAGGAGAGTTTGGCTGATTGGACTGACCGTGCAAGGATGCGACCACATTTGTTGCCGTGTTCGTAGAAGACCCTTTGGCCAAGAATGTAGCGTCTTTTGGTGCGTTTACCCAACTCCTCCGCTAGGAGAGAGCGGGCTTGAATGAGTTCTTGGAGAGTGAGTTGGGCCTGATCTTGTTTGTGGGCTTTTTCAAGCCTACTGATTTGGTCCAGTAGAGCCTTAATCTGCTGTTGATGGGTTTTCTTAGCTTGTGCATTTAGGGTCAGCAATTCCCCTCTGATGACGCACTTGTGAGCTTCCCAAATAGAGATGGGGGACATGTCAGGGTCGCAGTTTTCTTGAAAGTATAGCCGGATGCGGGTGTGGATGCGCTCCAGGGCCAGTGGATCCTTAATCAGGGAGGGGTTAAAGCGCCAGATCTTTGTTTTGGCAAGTGTTTCGGGGAAAGTCAAAGTAACCGAGATGGGGTGATGGTCCGACAAGTACATTGGCTCAATGGTAGACTGTCTCAGAAGGGAAAGGTCCGTTTGCGTCAAGAAGAAGAAGTCAATTCGGGAGTATTTTTGGTGGGGGGCGGAGAAGAAGGTGTAGTCTTTCGTCGAGGGGAATAGAGTGCGCCATGCGTCATGGAGGGTCAGGTCTTGGAGTTGTGCTTTAATTTGGCGCAGAGCCCTGTAGGGCAGGGAGGACGTCCCTGTGGAAGTGTCCAATAGGGGGTTCAGAGGGACGTTAAAGTCGCCACCCAGGAGAACCAGTCCCTCACGGAATGTAGATAGGAGTGAGCACATTTTTCGAAAAAATGAGACTTGGTGTGCATTGGGGCAGTAGATATTTGCCACAGTTATTGGCTTGGAGGCATATAGGCCTTTAAGGAAGACGAACCTCCCCTCCGGATCTATGAGGGAGTCTGTTAATTGAAAGTCAGTGTGCTTCGAAATCAAGATGGAGACCCCTTTTGTCTTGGCAGCAGGGTTGGTGGCATGGAAGGCGGAGCGGTAGAAGTGGTTGGAGAGTTTTGGGACAGAGTCGGATCTGAAGTGGGTTTCTTGCAGGAAAAGGAAATGTGCCCTGAGTTTAGTCAGGGAGGCCAGGACCTGTGATCTTTTTTCTGGTACATTGAGACCTTTCACATTTAGTGAAACACATTTCAACGTCAAGGGGGTCTTAGTTGTGGGCTTATTTGGCATAGTTGCAGAAGGTACTATGTCAGGGGTAGAGGTTTAAGAAGAGTACTGTGGCCGTGCAGGGATGTATAGGGGCGAGGGACACCCCAGGGGGATAAGGGAAAAGGAAAGAAGGGGGGGGGGAGGGGTAGAGGGAGAGATACGAGGGAAGAGGTGGTTGGGGGTGAGAATAGAGACTACAGGTAGAAGAGGAGGGGTCGTGAGGGGGGGTGCAGAAGGGGAAGGTATAGGGGGGGCCGTAGACCAGAGGTGAGAGTAGCTCAGCTATTCACCTGGAGGGGGACAAAAAGGAGAGAGCCTGGTAGGTCAGCGTGGTCTCACAGAGACTGCTGTGTGGGGGAAGTGTGAGGAACAGAAACCACAGAGTGGCTGCGATCCGGGGAACTGCAGGGAGAAGGAAGCGAGAGGGGGGTCCCACCAACGTTGGGATCATCCCCAGAGGAGCAGGGAGCCTACCATGGGGCAGTAGTGGATCCTAATGGAGTCAAGAATTATTACATCGTGAATTGAGAGATATATGCAGTGAGCAATACGGAATTGAAAAAGCAAGAAAGGGAGGACAAAAAAACAAAACTTGGCATATCAGAGTCATTAACATTAGACAACATGAACATTTTCCTCAGTTTGCATAGAGAGATACATCTCGTGAGTAACCACCAAGGGGCACAGGAAATAAAAGGATAACACCATTCCCATTGGGGATAGGGGGTACCGGGTATCCCCTGGGCACGAGGACAATTTGAAGTGGGGGGGGGGGGGGAGGGGGAAGGGAGGTAGGGGGGATGGGGAGGGGGGGAGGGAGAGGGAGGGGAGAGGGGGGGAGGGGAGGAGGGGAGTGGGGGGGGGGGGAAAAAAAAAAAAAAAAAAAAAAAAAAAAAGGGGGGGGGGGAGAAGGAGGGAAAAAAAAGGGGGGGAGGGGAAAGGGGAAGGAAGGGGAGGGAGTACCCGGTGGGGTGGGAGGGGTCCTGGCCATTAGGGGTACTAGGTTGGGGTGCGGAAGCTGGCACTGAGAGGGACGGTAAATAACAAGAAGTCCCCTCAAAAAAAAAAAAAATAAGAAAAATAGTTAGATAAGTACCTGCCAGGAGCGGACAGGGTATGGATACCTTGTGCGGTTCAATTAAATATACATGTGGACGTTACCCATATGACGCCCAGTAGGCTACTCAGGGCCGAATAGGATATAGCCAAGTCAGGTGGCATATGCTGAGGCAGGGAGTCCAGGGGGTAGTAAATCCGGTAGTCCGGACGGTAGACTCAGGGAGTGGAGCCCCTGGGTGGACAAGGACTGGGCCCCTCAAGTCCCATTGCGGCTGGCGAGAGGTAGGTACGGATGGTCGAATCTTCGAGCAGTAGTGGGGTCTCCGTGTGTGGCTGGCTGGCAGGAGTGGCTGGAAGTCAGCTTCAGGAGGTGGGTAGGCGATACTCCTGTTCCAGGCAAACGTCTCAAGCACTTCCACGTGGATGTACGCCATCGGTGCACAGGGCAGCCAGATCAGGAAAGTCCCGGAGCTGGGATAGGATCGGGAGTCATTGGAAACTGTGAAGAAGGCCGGATAGCGTCTTTATATCAGGGCGGAGCGGGTAGAGGATAGTTTGCAGCCCGGGCAGCGTTTCGCAAGGGGATCTGGCTGCAGCGTGGGGCAATACAGGGGGTGGTAGCCCATCCCAACGATGGGTCTTGTGTGAGTGCTGCCGGGGTCGCGGGATTATCCGTGGGCAGCTCATGGCCAGGACCAGCCAGGGTGATGTGAGAACAGGGGCTGAAGGTAGGTACTGGAGTCTCATACTGGGTGGGGAGTGGTGAATCAGGAAGGGGTTAGAGGGTAGCTTACTCACGAGCTGCAGGCAGGTGCTGGAGGAGGGTGGATTCAGTCTTCCATCGCATCTCTTCTAGTCGGAGGGGGTGAGAATTCCGGGTTCCCGTGGTGCAGGTCTCTGCGGGAGGAACGAGCGTCCGGCGACATGGGACCAGGTCTGCGTCTGCGGGACCTCTGTCGGGCGGCCTTTGGAGACGGGTTGAGGGAGACAGGGAGCCATGGTTCTGAGGGGAAGTATATGGCATACCACTCCGGAAGCTCAATGTTGGGTAGGTCGAGCTGGGCACAGAAGTCACGAAGGTCCTCAGGGGTGCGGAGGAGAGCCGAGCGCCCTCTAGTGGAGGCGGATAGGCCAAATGGAAACTTCCACCTGTATTGGATGTTTCTGGCGCGAAGCGTGTCAAGGAGCGGTTTCAGGGCTCTCCTGTTTTGAAGGGTAATTTGGGAGAGGTCCTGAAACAGTTTTACTTCTGTCCCATTAAAGATAATGCGGCCTCTAGCTCTCGCCTTCCTTAGAATTTCTTCCTTCAGGGGGAAGCTGACGATACAGCAGATAACGTCCCTGGGCGGTTCGTTGTCTCGGGGAGGGGGGCGAAGGGCACGATGAGCCCGCTCCATGTCAATGGGGGAGTCGGCTGGGCGCTCAATCAAGTCATTGAAAATGGCGCAGAGCGTCTGCTGTATTGCGCCCGGGTCAATGGTTTCGGGGATCCCCCGTACCCTGATGTTGTGCCTTCTCCCCCTGTTATCCAAGTCCTCCACATGGCGATGAAGTTCAAAAACTTGTGAGAGTTGTGCATCATAAGCAGATTGAACTTGGCGGATGGCCGCCGCGTGGGTCTGGGTGGTTTGCTCCACTCCGTCGATGCGATGGGCCACCGCCTGGAGGTCGGACTTCAGGTCAGCTATAGCCGCTGTGACAGTGCTTTTTATGTCCATGGCGACCTTTTCCAGGTCGAAGAGGCTGGGTGGTGCAGTCCCGCTGTGGGAAGGTGGTGCGGGGCCAGGCATCTCGCCCGGGGGTCCGTCAGGAAAGGCCGCGGCTTGGGCCTGTGCCGCCGCGTGGGCTTGTTGTTTCTGGGACCGGAAAATCTCCGGTATGTTCCTTCCCAGGTGCGCGTGGGGTTCTTTGGGAGCACGGGGAGTGGAGGAGCTCCTGGTGGACCGGTGCATATCCAGGTAAGAGGGTAGGCTCCCAGCTAGGCAAGATTCCTGTCCCCGGATCACAGGAGCTCAGGAGTTATGCGGCCATCTAGGTCTCCGTCCAGGCCACGCCCCCCCAATCCTTCTTTTAATCATTTAGATGTTCACTGGCAAACTTCAGACAGGCCTGTACATGTGCCTTCTTGAGGAGGGGGACTCGCCGTGTCTGGAGAAAGTCAAATGCTGACTATGACCCTAAGAACACCACCCCTACAGTCAAACACGGAGGTAGAAACATTATGCTTTGGGGCTGTTTCTCTGCTGAAGGTACAGGTCGACTTTGCTGCATTGGAGGGGCCACTGGACGGGGCCATGTATTGTAAAATCTTAGACGAGAACCTTCTTCCCTCAGCCAGAACACTGAAGATGGGTCATGGATGGGTCTCCCAGCATGACAATGACCCAAAACATACCGCCAAGGCAACAAAGGAGTGGCTCAAGAAGCACATTAAAGTCATGGAGTGGCCTATCCAGTCTCCAGACCTTAGACCTATAGAAAATTTATGGAGGGAGCTGAAACTTCGAGTTGCCCATCGATAGCCAAGAGACCGTAAGGATTTAGAGAAGATCTGTAAAGAAGAGTGGACCAAAATCCCTCCTGAGATGTGTGCAAACCTGGTCACCAACTACAAGAAACGTCTTACCTCTGTACTTGCCAACAAGGGTTTCTCCACCAAGTACTCTTGGGGATCAAATACTTATTTTTTTTTTTTTTTTTTGGGGGGGGGGGGGGGGGATCTTCGGTTGATATTCTGTCTCTATCATTTAAAATACACCTATGATAACAATTATAGACCCTTCATTTCTTTGTAAGTGGGCAAACTTACTAAATCTGCAGGGGATCAAATAATTTTTTTCCCCACTGTATGTACTAAAGTTCATGACTATCCTATGTAATTTGCGTATATGTTGGAATACAGTACTGTCTCTGAGATTGAGTGGGGTTGGGAGACAAGCAGAGTCAATTTATGTTCATGTTTGTAACTTAACAGTTAACATGACTTAAAGGATAAGTTCACCTTTTGACAAAAAAAAAAAATATAAATGCACATTTTTTTGCAGGTGAAAAAAAAAAAAAAATGTACATTTATTATTTTTTGTTTCTGGAGCCTGTAAAGCATTGCACCAGCAATCGCATCGAGTGTGGATTGGGGAATCGGGTCATTTTTTGTTCAGCCTGCTGATTGAATGAAAAACAAAAATTAATGTATGGGCTACCTTACTGGTTGTTAAAGTGGGTAAGTGGCAAAGGATTTGATTTTTATGTTTTTGTTGAGTGGTCTTATTTTATTTGTCCATTTACCTGAAGTTCACCTTTAACTAAATAACACAAAAAACAGACATATTAGTCAATATGCTTTTCTGTAACATATGTTCTATTTATGACAACTAGAGACATTCCCCATGCTAAATTGCTTAAAAATTCACAGTTAATATTTTTCAGAACATAATTTGGCATAACACTTTTTATCTATTTTATCTGAATGTCTATGCATCAGATTAAACACAAATCTGCCCAATAATACTTACTTGGAGCTTTTACAAAGAAACACGGAAGCAGATCATTTTTTTTCTGTGATTTCATAATTTGAATTTATAGTAAAATGGCATAATAAAGTTTAATATAAAACCAAAAGCACTTCATGGCATTCACCCTTCATAACATAAAATAGCATGCATTAGAAGTTAAGTACCGTATACAGATATTGCTCCCAGTATTACCCAGGCTGACCACTCAGGCAAATACTTGATGAACACAAGAGCCATAAGAGCACTGATCATGATGAGATAAGCCTGCTGTAACTGAAGAGGCCCCTTCCAATGAATACAGATCATGCCCACTGCTCCAAAATTCCAGATAATCATGATCAATGTTGGATAGTCCATTGCTACATTGTAGGTTTTAAACACTTCCCTATGACAAAAGAAAATATGAAACATTCTTTTTAGTAATATATAAAAAATTAAACCTGTGCTATGGATATGTATATGCTGTACAGGTAATAAAAATCAATAAACCAAAAAAATACAAATATTAAAAACAGGTTGCTGCTCTTATACTGGGTATAAACAACTGAAGAGGCTAAAAAAAAAAAAAAAATGGGTAACTGTGCTACCTATACGTTATCATTTATGATTGTACACACCATTTATGTATTTATGTTTATATCAATATCATATGCAAACAAAACATTAAAGAGGCGCTCCAGGCTCCCCCCCCCCCCCCAAAATAAATAAATACTTTAGCTGATGACTTTTAATATTAGGGCACTTACCCATCCAGGAATCAAGCCAATCACCCCAGCCAATTTTTCAATCAACTATCGGGTGCTGATGCAGCCATCTTGACAAAGGGACACCGGCAGTGAAGATGGCGCTTTGTGAATGGGCCGGCTGCGGGGGAAGGAGGGGGGCAAATGGACCCGCTCCCCCCTCCCAAAAGATGGCAGACAAGCTCCGCTTTATTATTATTAGAAAGACCTACTACATTAAACGGATGACCTATAAAAGAGGCTTTTAAAGCGTCGCCTATAAAAAAAAATATAGGGTACTGAGGTTTGTCACCATTTCACAGGTGCACACAAATTTAAGGTTTGACATGTTGGGTATCTATTTACCCGCTGCAACCTCATCTTCTATATTTCACCAAAAAATTGGGTAATTGATATTTATGTGCCCTAAAATTAAATTTAGTGTGTCTTGTGCTAAAATTTTACATTTTCTAGACCTTTGCTGCAGTATCGTGTGACAGCCCTTGAAATTACCTAGCTAGAAAGCTGTCTCATTCAGTACCAGTGTAAAATTAAAGCCATAAATTACTTATAACTGCCCACCTCATGGGACCGGGAGGGTAAGTATAAGTAAATTATAGCTTTTATTTTATTCTACCATTTTATACTCTGAACAGAAAATAAAGCTTTGTTAGTCAAAAAAAAACTGGCTCCTAACTTTAGCTGTCAAAGCAAATTTGTCAAGCCCTGACAACAGTTGTAATAAAAATGTAAATATTATTTATACCCACCCAAGATAGATGTAGGAGAACATGAACAGCAGCATAAGAGAGGACATAATCAGCCATCCATGAATGAACTAAAAAAAAAAAAAAAAAAAAAATTATACAATATATATTATAAAAAAAAAAAAAAAAAAAAAAAAAAAAAAAAAAAACACACACACACAACACTGGGAATTAAATAGCACAAAATTAAAGATCAAAAAAGGTACATACAGTATTCTATGAATTAGTGGTACATACAGTACTCTGACTTATAATATGCCCTGGACGCAGCAGCACTTTGTGCTATGGCCACATACACACTGGCCACTTCATGTGTAAATGCCCCTTGCACACACTGTGTGAGAGCAGCAGCAGCTATTAGTGATGGCTGTCAAATTAGGTCCAGATCAATGGCTGGTGCCGCTGCTATTTGTATTTAACCATTCATCCATTTCTGTGCAGAAACACCAACCCTGGATGCATACTATGTCTGTCTCGGGAGACTCTATTCGGTTGTAAACGCCCAGATGAGTGGTATTATGTGAGCAGCAGCGGCGTTGGCCATTGGTCTGTACAAATTACCAATCCAACAGCCACTACTGACAGCTGCTGCTGGTCCCACACAGTGTGCAAGCAGCGATAACAACCGCCAGCAAGAATATGATTCTTTCCAGAAACTGCCCCTGGCCGCTGCAATTCCACTGTGTAAATGTAGCAATAATATTAACAAGTACATGCTGATGAGTTACTCGAAGTGACAGTGGTGGTCCATCCCTTCATTACAGAGTAATTCCTGCTAACAGGTGAAAATATCAGATCGAGAACTCCTAGTGCTATTAAGAAAGAACTGCCACTGTGCTAAATCGAACTGGTAGCTGAGCTCAACTTAAAATGGAACTGCAGCTATAAACTTTTTTTCTAGTTTTGCATAGAGTGGGAAAGGATTAGAACCCCTATCAGGTTTTTACTGCTGGAGACAGAAAGCAGAAGCAGGTCCAATGTCCTAAACAGTGGCGTAGCGTGGGGGCAACCAGTGTGGTTGCCCTGGGCGCAAAATTTAGAGGGGCCCAAAGAGGGCCAGCACCATTATAAGGCAGCCCAGGCAGCAGGCAAACTAAAACCTCCATGCTACACCTGGTGGGAGAGAGGGTGCAGTGTGGAGGTTTTAGTTTACCTGCTCTTTAGTTGCTGTCACCAAGAAAGCAGGGAAAACGGATCCAAGCATGCAGAGGAGGGCGGAGCAGTGATCCTGAGTGCATACAGGCAGTGAGCACTGTGCTGTGTAGAGGGGAGTTGTCAGGCTGGGGGTGCCAGCAGAGAAGGAGGTCAGGGTGGACGAGGCTGCAGCTGCCACCGCAAGTCCTGTGACACAGGTAACCCCCTGTCCCTGGTGCTGCAGGATCGGTGAGATGTGGGTGGATTGCGTGTGTAATGGGGGGTATGATCAGAGTGGAGGGGTCTGGTGGGGTATCTGGAGGTGTGATCAGAGTAGCGGGGGGGGGGGATCTTAAAATCCACAGGTTAGGGGGCACAAATGACTTGCCTTGTCGTGGGTGCTGAACCTATGCTAGGCCATTAATCCTAAATAACATTCTTAATTAGTGGCATCAGCATACAGGTGGAAACAACAAAATGTTGCACTGGATTTTTCACCAAAACAGCTATCAATGAAGAAGTTAAGTGCTGAGCTGGGGATTTCCTCTCAGTTACTGCTCAGTCTCCAGGACAATAAGTGTGGGGAAATATCTCTAATAGACACAAAGACAGCTATAATAACCTAAAAGGGGTTTCAGTTCCAAATAATTTTTATTGAGAATAATATTATATGGTATACAAACATCTCCAATTTGCAGAGAAACACAGAAATGGCATACAGGTTGATAATAGTGCATAGGTAAGACTGCATTTCAGACAGTAAATTAACACAGACCAGCAGACAAAACAGTATCCAATACTCTGGGTATAGCCCATAAAACTAGTACTAGTCTGGGTTGTGAATGATAAAGTTAGTGTATTGGGGATACGGGGCATGGATGGTATAGTATATTAGTGATAAAAAGTGATACAAGGGTAAGTGTGAACAGTTTTATAAGGAAGCACAGTTAATTTTTTTTTTTTTTTTAGCTGTGAGGGGTTTTAACACTTTATGAATATATGTTCTCTGTAATCCCCTGCATATAGCCCTCCGTACATCTTCATAGGATCAGTAGGACAGCTGGTGTCTGATGTGTAATTTCCTTCTTGCATTAACAATTTAATTTAATTTAATCTTTCAAAAGTAGGATTAGATTTGATTGATAGCTGTTAATCACTTAAGCTATAGTAGATTTCCTACCAAACATTCTGATCCGTACACTCCATAAAAGAATGTTGCTCAAAAGTAACATTTTGTTTGTTTTTAACATTCCATTTGGGATAGATTTTCCTTAACGAAAACCACATACACCGTTAAAAAAATTCATTTGAGGAAAAGCCTCCATCCGGCTCCTTCAAATTTTCTTGTCACCGTGGTTGAAAACGAACATCAATTTGACCCCATTAGAAAAACAAACAAATGTTTGGAAAAGTGAATTTTTCATATGAATTTTTTTTACATCAGGCTTGCTGTGTGTAAGAGACAAAGAAACCTGCAGTGAATGTTCCAGTACCAAAAGCTGATCAATATATTATTATATACATAAATGACTAGGGTGGCACAAAAATACCTAGGAAAAAAAAATGGAGGCACTGAAAATGTAGATGTACACATCTTATTTCACCTCTCTGAACTAGAGGAAAATTTCTATATAAAATGACAGTACAGCACTACACTGCTTACAATTATCTGTAAATGACTGGCCCTGAACACAGACTGTCTGCGTTCAGGGTCGATCATTTGCAGGTAATCACTCAAAGAGTGATTACATGCGGACAGCTGCAATTAGTTGCAGGAAATGTCAGCCTCCCATTGCTTTCAATGGAGCTTCCTTCCGCAGCTAATGACCAGGAACCCCCTTCTGGAAAACCACATGTAAACACGGCCCACATTGTGCAGATGTACAGTAAAATGTGAATGAAAGTCAGGCAAGACAAGCTGACAACTAGTTTGCAACCTACCCATAGAAAGTACAAACTGTAAAGGCTGAAGGTTTTTAAGAAAAACCTTCAGTATCCAGCTCCCCCCCCACATACTTACCCGAGCCTGACCATGACCCAACAATGTGTATGAGAGCGGCTGCTCTCCTGGGTCTCTACCTTCTGATTGGCTGAGAGACAGCAGTGGGAGCCAATGGTGTCTTATGGACATGCACAGAGCAGCGGCTCGGGAGCGAGCACGCCCAAGTTGCCCCATAGTTATTGGGATAGGCACTGGGAGAAGAGGAGGGGCCAGGAGTGCCGATGGGGTACCTGAGAAGAGGAGGATCAGGCCTGCTCTGTGCAAAACCATTAAACAGAGCAGGTAAGTATTGGTTGAGGTTTTGAAGGAGCCTTTTGAGCATGCGCCGAAACTAGTCACCTCCCCTTGCTGACGTCATTTCCACCCCTGTGTTCCACGGTGGGTTCAGGAAGTTTAGCAGCCATATTGCTCCTCCAGACCCTCAGTTTCTGCAGCTACCGGCCGGCACCGTGACAGGGAAGACAATCTCAGGAGCACTTCCTATGTTGATGAGCCTGTTTTCTCCGTAATCCTGTGACTAGAGCCTCTCTCTCCCATGTGCTGTCCTGGAAGATAAGGCTGGAGAGCATTGAGCTGATTTATTGGAGTTGGAATCTTTTGAAATATTATTCCTAATCCTTGGTGGAGTGAATACTACAGCGGGATGAGGTTTTGTATATTGGAGCCGACAAAGCGAAAAAAAAAAAAAATCACAGGTGGTTACTCTGATAACAAGTGTGTTTGATCCCTATAATTTGGGATCCATCCTGTCTGATAAGAGGCTTTAACTTTTCCCCTTTTGATATAAGAAGAACACACCACTGAGCATCATGGATATCCATGCTTTATATTGAATATATATGGACAATTACTATATTATTATTCTGATGTGGACTCGATTTTATTATAGTAGTTTTTATTTATTTATATTATATATATATATATATATATTATATATATATATATATATATATTAAATTCACAGTGTAATCTTTATGCAGCATTTGGTAGAATTATATAAAATAAATGTCTGTCTCTTACCTTATAGCAGCGATATTTGTATAATAAAACAAGAAACACTGTCATGACAAGAATAACACTTATCATTATAATTGTGTTCAAAACAGAATTCAGTAGTCGCTGCCCAACTGAGGTTGTATCTTCTGAAAAAGGTGTATAGATTCTGAAAAAAAAAACAAAAAAAAAAAAAAAAACACACAAAATGAACAAAGTGACTTGTAAACCCCTCAAACCTAAAATATTTGTTGAGAATGTATATAAATCAACTCTTGTTGCTGTGTTCAATTAATTAAAAGAAATTTAGCAAGGAAGCATAATCAGGCTCATTCCATAAGGCAGTGTAATGCCGTATACACACGGTCGGACTTTCTGGAAGAAAAAGTCAGACGGAATCATTTCATTGGATATTCCGATCTTGTGTGGGGTTCAGCGGGCTTTTTTTTTTTTTTCAAAAATTCTGACGGACCTAGATATAGAATATGTTTTGAATCAATTCCCATCGGGAAAACCATTCGTCTGTATGCTGTGCCGACGGACCAAAAACTAGTGCAGCTATTGGCTACTGGATATTGAACTTCCTTTTTCTAGTCGCGTCGTACGTGTTTTACGTCACCGTGTTCTAAACGATCGGACTTTGGTGTGTTCGTGTGTAGGCAAGTCCGTTTCAGTGGAACTCCGTCTGAAAAACCGTTGGAGTTTATTCTGAAGGAGAAAACGGTCGTGTGTACGCGGCATAAGGATATCCAAAGCAAAAAGATTTTGTTGCACTTTTAAATAAACAGTTTAAATAAGAAAAAGCATCAAAGTCAGTTTTCCTGGCTTCACTGCCAATTTAAGAGTTTTGATTTAAAGTGATACTAAAGTCTCTTTTTTTTTTCTTCCTTTACCATTTCAGCCCCGGAAGAATTTACCCCCTTCATGACCGAGCCATTTTTTGCGATACGGCACTGCGTCACTTTAACTGATAATTGCGCGGTAGTGCGACGTTGTACCCAAACAAAATGTATGTCCTTTTAGTCCCACAAATAGAGCTTTTTGGTGGTATTTGATCACCTCTGTGGTTTTTATTTTTTGCGCTATAAACAAAAGAGCGACAATTAAAAAAAAAAAAAAAAAAAAAAAAAAAAACACAATATTTTTTACTTTTTGCAATAATAAATATCCCCAATTAAAAAAAAATAAAATAAACATCGGGCACGCACAAGCTTTAACCAGTGCTTGGCTGGACACTGATAGAAGTCACAAGACTGCTCTAACTGCTGATGAGAAAAAGTATTTAGCAGTTTATATTAATGCAGGGTCCTGGGTTTAGTAAAGCTTTAGGAAATGTCTATTAGTATTTGGATATTTATCAGTGAATTGGTCTACGGCATTACACATTATATTAGAATTCACATTTACGATTTGTTTATATATTTTAGGTCTGATGGCGGGGAGTCCTGCTACCTACCCGGAGCGCCCTGCTTGGATACTCAGCCATACCCTCCCGTTGTTCTGTTGTGGATTACAACATGGATGTTACAGTCTATGACACAGTGCTGCTTGGATGGCAGCAGGGGAGCATGACACAGAGAGAACGCATAACACACGGTGGCGAGACAGACTTTATTTCTGTTTCCAGTTTAGTACTGGATTTCAGCATATCAGAGTCAATATCAGCTGTGTGCTGCATTGCAGCTTTGACAAGACTGGTCATCTCGATTGCACATGAAACTCTGCTAACAGGATGTTTTGTGGTCTGTTATGAACCTTTTCTCCATCCACTGCTGTATACTGACAAGACTTATGGTCTTAAAGACTTTCTTACAGGAATATCTCAGCTGTGGTTGCTATATATTGTGACATTGGGGTGTTTAACTCAAGTGAATAGATGCATTTTTTAATGCAGTGAGTCCTCATCAGACAGGCATATATAGTTAAGGGCCTGGTAGCCCACGTTTATTGAAAAAAAACAAAAGTCCATCCAGAAGTCCCACGCAGGGGTTTAACTTCATTAAGCACTCATAAATGAAAAACATACCAAGCCACCTGGCTCTCTCTTGTCAGCAGTTCCTCTGCTTGCTCTCAACAGAGTTGATTCCTTCCAGTCCCCTGGACTCACTGGCTTCCTTAGTCTTCCCGACTCTCAAGGCTATCCAGCCTTTCCCAGTCTCTGGGCAAAGAATCCCCCTTACACAGGGATGACCCCTCCACGGGTCTGTCTTCATACAGCAGCAGCAGCAAGCTGCTTACACTCCACCATCCTCTACTCACCAGCCCCTCATTATATGGTCTGTGTGCAGCTGGGCACACACCTTGCTTGCTATCCTCAAGACCCGGACACAGGGTTGGAGATCCCATCCCACCCATGACTCAGGGGATCTCCAAACTACAGACTCCCATCCAGAACTAGCAAAACCTGGAGAAAACTGACAGAGCAGTTTTCTCCATTTAAATTCTATAGTCTGTAGCTTCGCTCTGCCACTATTATATATATATATATATATATATATATATATATATATATATATATATATATATATATATATACATACATACACACACACACGCATGCATGCATGTACACAACATCGTTTGACAGACCCCTAGTCATAGGCATGCGCAGGGGGTGTGGCAGGTGTTCCTGGGCACAACCCAATCACTAGGTGCTGTGCCCATTCCCCCTCCCGTTGACCTCCCTCACTACAGTGCTGTTGGCTTCCCTCCTCTCCCCTGACTACTGCAGAGGATGTTTCAGGATGAAGAGCGGGGGGAAGGGGCTAGTAAATATGGAATTTGCTGGCCCCTTCATTTTCTAAATGAACACAATCACTCACTGCTTCCATTCCATTCTGCTTCAGTTTGTGAATGAACAGGAAGCCGATCAGCACGCACTAATTCATTCACTGTCCCGTGAAGCTGAGGCTGCAGAGAAAAGCATGGGTGTGTGAGCTTTGGGGTGCACACCCTAATGCAATAGGCCTTGCACACCTATGCCCCTAGTATTACTGAAGGTCATATCAACTACTTGAATAATAGAGGTCTGGTTGATCCAATCTAAGCAGGTTGGACCCAGTTCACTTGTTTGGAAAATGTTTTCTTTAACCACATGCCGACCAGCCGCCGCAGTTGTACTGTGGCAGAATGGCACAGCTAGGCGAAACAACGTTATGCAACCTCGCTTCGCCCTGTGGCCACTAGGGGGTGCCCCCTGCTCGCCGATGCGAGTGCCCGGTGGTCTCAATCACCGCCGGGCTACCGCGATCGCCGCTAAGACACGGAGAACCCGGAATTGTGTGTGTAAACACACAGTTTCCGGTTCTCTGAGGGGAGAACTGACAGATCGTCTGTTCATACAAAGTATGAACAGCGATCTGTTAGCTTTCCTGCACAGTCCCCATCCCCCTTCAAACTAGGACACACTTAACCCCTTCCCTGCCAGTGAAATTTTTACAGTAATCAATGCATTTTTAATCGCACTGATCGCTGTATTAATGCCAATGGTCCCAAAAATGTGTCAAAATTATCCGACATGTCCGCCATAATGTCGCAGTCGTGGCCGCATTCCTTTCTCAAGCATTATTGGCGACGTGATCGCCACGCTGCACGTGCTCTCCAAGCCTCACTCTCATCTTCCACACACTGCCGTGTCCTTCTACATCTAAGAGGTGGGACTGTTGCAATAGACACGCAGTGAGGCTAATCCCCAGCACTGGCGCTTCACCTTCCCCTTTTGCCCATACCATTAATGGAACCCCTTTCTGGGTAAAAACTGACTTTTTGCTCCTCAAACCGGACTGTGCTACTAACTGTACCTGGATCTGTGAAGGAGTCAGCACCACCCTCAGCCACCCCAGCCTGCTCCGATGTGAGGCTAGCCAGAATGGATCTGCTGTGACCTGCAGTTCTATAACCATCTCCTCAGCCCAGCATACAGGATATAAACGCGACATTTTTTTCCCCCCATGTGAGTGGATATTGCTGTTATAAATTTGTTTTATGATATATATTCAGAGGCGCCCCTTTTTCCTTGTTTTTACTTGCTTTATGTACTTTATGTAATCATTACTGAACTGTATACACATCCCATAATTATATATTATACACACTGTACTCTGCTGTAATTCAGGATTAGAAATATTCCTCCTCCTGCTGTAGCTTTGAGATCTTTCTAACAGCAATTAGCGCTTGTATGGTGTATGTGAGAACATCCCTAGCCGTACCACAGAAAGAGCCGGGCCATGCTGTTTTACATCAGCGTGTGTCCCTGCAAAGTTTGCAGTCGTTATTTTCAGTTTGCTGTGTATTATATGTGACGCTACATATCACAGAGACCGGTAGTGTGGTAAAAATTACGTTTATTGAGATTTTGGGCGATGCTGGCAAAGAGCAAAGGAGAAGGACACCACCTCTATGGGCGGTACAGACCGGGGGCTGTGAGACCCCTTCGCCCACTACAGCAAGCAGGGACAGAAGTAGAAGTCACTGCTTGCTTGAGAGAACTACTAGTGGGAAGTGACAAGACGACAAGACCTCTGGCTGAGGATACAGGAGGAATAGCAGCCAGCGGTCTTACAAACAGGATATCACAGGGCAGTAAAGTTTTTTCCAGCAAGATCAGCAGGTTACTACAGAGCTCAGAAGCAGATGGATGGCATAATAGGTGAAGGTAGGAGATCAGCAACAAGGACATGCAAAAAAGTTTTTTTCCCGGAGTTCTGCTTTAAGTCTAGAATACACTTTCATACAACTTATAATTGGCCAAACCAGGCATATCCAGCCATTTACTAAATAGATTTTCTTTAACATAGGAAGCATATACTATTGTGTTATCGTGACTAGGCCAAGATAGTAACTTTAACCACTTCCCACCCGGCCAATGTACATATACGGCCGGGTGGGAGCCGTCTACTTCTGAATGGACGTTCCGGAACGTCCTTCAGAAGTAGAGGGATCGCGCGTGCCCGCGCAGCGGCGCGTTCCCGATGCGGCCGTGTCACCCGGACACGGCGCATCTCGGATCGGCAGGAGGGCTCGCTGATTGGCCCTCCTGATCACATGACGGCCGTGTCGAATCACAGCCGTCATGTGATGTAAACAAACAGCCGGTTGCTAGGCAATCGGCCCTCCTCTCCTCACACGGAAGTCGTCGGTGAGGAGAGGAGAGCGGATCGCTGCAGCCGGCTGGTGATCAGTGAGTATTAGCTGTTTTTTTTACAGTTTTTTTACTCACTGATCACCAGTGTAGTGTCCCCACAGTAAAACACACATGTCCCCACAGTAAAACACACATGTCCCCAAATAATAAAAACACATGTCCCTCACATATGTCCCAGTAAAATAACATGTGCCAATGATTATCTGCACACATATGTCCGTGATCACCTGCCCACCCCTTTTACATGATCATTTGCGTACATATGTCCGTGATCACGCGAACCAATTATTATACACTTAACGGAATTTTTTTTACAAAAAACATGTAGCAGAATACATTTTGGCTTAAATTTATGACAAAATTTGATTTTATTGGATTTCTTTTAAAAAAGAAAGGAGAAAATATTGTTTTTTTTCAAAATTTCCGCTATGTTTTCGCTTATAATCGCAAAAAATAAAAAACGGAGTCGCAAATAAATACCACCAAACTAAAGCTCTATTTGTGCGAACAAAATGATAAAAAATTAATTTGGCTACAGCATTGCATGACCGCGCAATTGTCACTGAAAGTGCGAGAGCACTGAAAGCTGAAAATTGGTCTGGGCAGGAAGGGTGTTTAAGTGCACAGTAAGCAAGTGGTTAACCAATATTTCTAGAATTTTCGCCAAACTGAGAGACAGCAACTGACTTGCATTTTATATAATCTCTCAGTATAAAACAAGCCGATAA
Source organism: Lithobates sylvaticus (assembly GCA_028564925.1). Lineage (NCBI taxonomy): Eukaryota > Metazoa > Chordata > Amphibia > Anura > Ranidae > Lithobates > Lithobates sylvaticus. Next base: position 164,943,553 of record CM053028.1, read on the forward strand.
TCCATTTTTACTCATTTTTTATTAATTTTTTTTCTGTCTTTACTGCCTTCTTTTACCATCTGAAACTGTAACCATATATATGCTTAAGCTGAAGAATTGCACAGCATCGTTCCCCATTTATGGAAACTTTAAAATGAAAAAAGTACTTACAACTGTCCATTTTTTTCTGTGTAGAAGCTGACAGATTTAATTGTAGCTACAACAACGACCATGCAAAGAGTAACCGGGATAAACAGCATTATGACATGTTTGGCGCCATATTTAAGAGTCAGCTCTTCTTCATCAGTGTCCACTACGACTTGTCTGTCTGATGGACCAGACGTCGCTCCATTTGCTCCATCACTCAAAGCTTCAGCACTACTGCTATAATGTTTCTGTGGAAAAATAAATTACTTGTAAAAACAGTACAACTCACAATAACAATACAACCAAATTGTATACAAGAGATGACAAAAGCCCAGGTAGCACAATCTTAGGGTGACTTGACACTGCCCCGTTGTGCTTTTGCTAATGGGCAACTAAGCCGCAGTTTTGGTGCGGGTTAGCTACACTTTCTGATAGACTTCTATGAGGTCCTGCGGTTTTGGTGCGGTTTCTGGGACATCATAGAAATAAGTAAGCGCAAGTTAGCTGCGCTGCACCGCAAAGATCGGCGGGACTCCCCCGGGGCAGTGTGAAGCCAAACTTATGATAAAACATCCATGTAGTATTCAGGTAGTACAGAGGTGCTTTTATGACTAAACACACAAATGCCATTAATTTTGAACACAGAATTAAAATAAAAATACGCACCTTCAGGTTTAGCTGCAAGACTCACCCTGAATCCCAAGCTGTCCCCCCTTTGCCACTAGATGCCCTTATGCCGCGTACACACGAAGGGACTATCCCGCGGGATTATCCTCTGGACTGAAGTCCAGCGGATAATCCCCTCGTGTGTGGGCGCCGGCGGACTTTTTGGCGCCAAAGTCCGGCGGACCAAAGTTTTAAGTGTGGTTTTAAAATTATCCGCTGGACTTGGCAGTCCGGCGGACAATCCCGCCGTTAGTAGGCTAGTCCGCCGTACTTTTGAAAATGAAGGGACTTGCCGCTCATCGGCAAGTCCGTTCATTTAGCACGTGACTTCAGGTTACGTAGCTAGCGTAGGCAGTAAATGCCGCCTCGCACTAGCTCCGTAAGCTGGCATGGATTTAAAGGGACTCCCCACGCCGAAAAACGGCGTGGGGGTTCCCCCCAAATCCATGTCAGACCCTTATCCGAGCACGCAGCCTGGCAGGCCAGGAAAGGGGTGGGGACGAACGAGCGCCCCCCCCTCCTGAGCCGTACCAGGCCGCGTGCCCTCAACATGGGGGGTCCCGTGCGGCCCCCCCACCCCAAAGCACCTTGTCCCCATGTTGATGAGGACAAGGGCCTCTTCCCGACAACCCTGGCCGTTGGTTGTCGGGGTCTGCGGGCGGGGGCTTATCGGAATCTGAGAGCCCCCTTTTATAATGTGAATTTTATATGTTGAGGGCACGCGGCCTGGTACGGCTCAGGAGGGGGGGGGGGCGCTCGTTCGTCCCCACCCCTTTCCTGGCCTGCCAGGCTGCGTGCTCGGATAAGGGTCCGACATGAATTTGGGGGGGACCCCCACGCCGTTTTTCGGCGTGGGGATTCCCTTTAAATCCATGACAGGTGACGGAGCTAGCGCGCCGGCATTTACTGCCTACGCTAGCTACGTACCTGAAGTTACGTTCGAAATGAACGGACTGCTCCGTGTGTGGGCAAGTCCGTTCATTTTCAAAAGTCCCGCGGACTTTGGCCGCCGGAGAAGTCCGTGCGTGTGTGGGCGAGTCCACACGCTCGGAAAGTCCGGCGGACCCAGCTGGAAAGTCCGGCGGGATTGTCCGCTGGACTAGGTCCGCCGGCAAAAGTCCGCACGTGTGTACGCGGCATTAGTCTTTTTGGTTAATAATGGCTATTATAATTCAATCCACCTCCATTAGGCCAAGGCTGTTATGGACCTGCGACTAAACAGTGAAGCAGAAACAGCACAGCACAGTGATTTGCTCATCTCTCTTGTCACTCTGCTTTCTCATCCTATCAGCATGCTTGTTGTCAACTCATGAACTAATAGCCTCTTTGTGCTGCTTGTTCCGCTCTCAGTCTGAGCTGTGCTATATAGGAACTGCATGTAGATAATACTAGGGTTGCACCGATAATAGTATCTGTATCGATACAGAGCATTTGCCTGAGTGCTTGTACTCGTGCAAATGCTCCGATGCTTAATCCGATACCTGGGCAGTCAGGGGTGATCGTGATCGGTGCGGTGGTGGGGGCAGTTACAAGTACCGATCTCCCTGTATAGATTTCAATAAAGGAGCTGACAGCCGTTTCTCCTACTTGTCATGTATTTATAATTAAAACTTTTTTTTATGCTGCAAAATACTGCCCTGTCGCTTCTCCCTTTTTTTTTTCTTCTTTCTCCATCTCACAGTCTCCAGGTCCCCAGCCCACACCTGAAGCAGCCTCACAACCATTTGCAGCTGTCACACCAAAGACTCCAGAATACAGGGGTTCACCCCCCAGAACTTTTTTATAAAGACAGACTCTAATTCTTCTGTTATTTTTAGGTCCTTTTTTTTTTATGTCATGGCATTGGTGGGCACTGATGGGTGGCATTAAAGGGCATTGATAGGTGGTACTGAAGGGCCCCGATTGCTGACACTGATGGGTGGCAGTGATGGGGGAGGAAATGAAAAAAGTCACATGCATGCCTATACCCAAAAGTACTACGTTTATACAGTCAGGTCCATAAATATTGGGACATCGACATAATTCTAATCTTTTTGGCTCTATACACCACCACAATGGATTTTAAATGTAACAAACAAAATGTGCTTTAACGGCAGACTTTCAGCTTTAATTTGAGGGTATTTACATCCCAAATCAGGTGAACGGTGGAAGAATTACAAGAGTTTGTATATGTGCCTCACACTTTTTAAGGGACCAAAAGGTAATTGGACAGATTAACAATCATCCATCAAAATTTCACTTTTTAATACTTGGTTGCAAATCCTTTGCAGTCCATTACAGCCTGAAGTCTGGAACGCATAGACATCACTAGACACTGGGTTTCATCCCTGGTGATGCTCTGCTAGGCCTCTACTGCAACTGTCTTCAGTTCCTGCTTGTTATTGGGGCATTTTCCCTTCAGTTTTGTCTTCAGCAAGTGAAATGCATGCTCAAATCGGATTCAGGTCAGGTGATTGACTTGGCTATTGCATAACATTCCACTTCTTTCCCTTAAAAAACTCGTTGGTTGCTTTCGCAGGAAGCTTCGGGTCATTGTCCATCTGCACTGTGAAGCGTCGTCCAATGAGTTCTGAAGCATTTTGCTGAATATGAGCAGATTATATTGCCCAAAACACTTCAGAATTCATCCTGCTGCTTTTGTCAGCAGTCACATCATCAATCAATACAAGAGAAACAGTTCCATTGGCAGCCATACATGCCCACGCCATGACACTACCACCACCATGCTTCACTGATGAGGTGGTATGCTTTGGATCATGAGCAGTTCTTTTCCTTCTCCATACTCTTCTCTTCCCATCACTCTGGTACAAGTTGATCTTGGTCTCATCTGTCCATAGGATGTTGTTCCAGAACTGTGAAGGCTTTTTTAGATGTTGTTTGGCAAACTCTAATCTGGCCTTCCTGATTTTGAGACTCACCATCTTGTGGTGAACCCTATGTATTCACTCTGGTGAAGTCTTCTCTTGATTGTTGAATTTGACACACATACACCTACCTCCTGGAGAGTGTTCTTGATCTGGCCAACTGTTGTGAAGGGTGTTTTCTTCACCAGGGAAAGAATTCTTAGGTCATCCACCACAGTTGTTTTTTGTGGTCTTCCGGGTCCGAGCTCACCGGTGCGTTCTTTCTTTTTAAGGATGTTCCAAACAGTTGATTTGGCCACACCTAATGTTTTTGCTATCTCTCTGATGGGTTTGTTTTGTTTTTTTTCAGCCTAATGATGGCTTGCTTCACTGATAGTGACAGCTCTTTGGATCTCATATTAAGAGTTGACAGCAACAGATTCCAAATGCAAATAGCACACTTGAAATTAACTCTGGCCCTTTTATCTGCTCCTTGCAAATGGGATAATGGAGGGAATAACACATACCTGGCCATGGAACAGCTGAGCAGCCAATTGTCATATTACTTTTGGTGCCTTAAAAAGTGGGAGGCACATATACAAACTGTTGTAATTCCTACACCGTTCACCTGATTTGGATGTAAATACCCTTTAATTAAAGCTAAAAGTCTGCAGTTAAAGCACACAGTGTTCGTTTCATTTCAAATCCATTGTGGTGGTGTATAGAACCAAAAAGATTTGAATTGTGTCAATGTCTCAATATTTATGGACCTGACTGCACATGGCTGAGGCAGGCAAAGAAAGTGATGGAGATGCGTGCTGGTTTCTGTCCCTGCTCCAAAGCCCCACAATTTTAGGTTTATTGAATGCCTGAATCCCTTGCTGCAAGCGGTGGTTCCACCCACTGACCACTACAGCTTTGCAGGGACACAGTACAGTAGTGACGCAGCAGCCGTTTGAACAACAGCATGCAAGCCTCCCACACAGCCCGAGGGATACCATGCTAAAGACTCTGCAGCTGGTGTAGCTCTATAAGACAGCAAAGATCAGAGTCATCAGTGTCAGGACTGGTATTATTTCTACTCTTATTACAAGGTGGCTTGGCTTGTTTTTATTTATTTTTGTAAGCGATTAAAAACTTTTTTTTTTTTTTTTAATAACAAACAAGTTATACTTACCTGCTCTGTGCAGTGGTTTTACACAGAGCAGCCCGACCCTCCTCTTCTGGGTTACCCTGCTGACGCTCTTGGCTTCTCCCTCCTGCCAAGTGCCCCACTTGCTAAATTCTGAGCTGCGCTTTGTGTGTCCATAGACACACAGTGCAGCTCGGCCTTGCCTTAAAAGAGGAAGTAAACTTTAGGAAAAAAAAACATTTTATTTTCCCTCCCCTGCAAAGTAAAGGCATAATGTGCTAGTATGCATCGCATACTAGCACATTATGTAACACTTACCTGCAAACGAAGCCCACGTCATCCTCGCTGCAGGCCGCATCCATCTTCACCCGTCTTCCTGCCGGGAGTCGCCGGTCACGGCACTGTCTTCTGAAGAAATGTCACGGGTGGCTGTTTCTTCAGAGCGCATGCGAGGATGACATCATCGGTGGAGTATACAGTAAATATCATTCTAGACTTACCTATTAGGTACAAATACTGCATGGAAGGTTTACAACCTCTTTAAAAGGTGCATTAGGCCCCTTTCACACTGGGGCGGTGCGGGCGCCGGCGGTAAAACAACACTATTTTTAGGGCCGCTTTACCATAGTTTTAACGGTGCTATTCGGCCACTAGCAGGGCTGTTTTAACCCCCGCTAGTGGCCAAAAAAGGGTTATAACCACCCACAGCAGGGCTTTGCTGGTGGTATAGCCGCGCTGCCCCATTGATTTCAATGGGCAGGAGCAGTAAATATAACGCTCCTTCACCGCTCCAAAGATGCTGCTTCCAGGAGTTTTTTTAACGTCCTGCAAGCGCACCGATCCAGTGTGAAAGCCCTGGAGACACAGCAGCGGCTGTTCTAGGGCGCTTTGGAGGCGATATTTTTAGCAATGTAGCGCCTGCAAAGTGCCCCAGTGTGAAAGGGGTCTTAGGGTAAAAAAAAAACTTCTACCTTTACAACCACTTTAACTGACTAAATTGCACCACCTGTGGTGGAAAGAAGGCAAATCGATTAACTCCCTCAGATCCACGCTATAGCCTAATGCCGGCTACAGTGCGGATCTACTTTGCCGGGAGGCTGTCAATAGATGTCCTCCCCTTTGCACACTCCCCGCGCGCCCTACAGGGGCACGCGCTGTGATCACCGAGTCAATGAGACTCGGGTGATCACAGATGAGAGTATCCCGGCCCCTTACCACATGATCAGCTGTCAGCCAATGACAGCTGATCACGTGATGTAAACAGAAGATCGGCAATCGTTTTTTTTTTTTCCTCGCACTGTCAGCGCGAGGAGAAAAAAAAAAGCCGATCACCGGCTTCAGTGCAAGGGACATCGGTCCCGAAGAGGAAGAGGCGAAGCTGCCTCATCTGTGCCCAACAATACCGCCTTCCATTCCCACCTGCCAGTGCCCACAGTGCCACCCGCCAGTGCCCACAAATCAGTGCATAAGTGCCAGCAATCAGTGTCACCTATCAATGCCCACCAGTGGTGCCAATCAGTGCCTCATTGGTGCCACCTAGCAGTGCTGCCCATCAGTGTCCATCACTGCCACCCATCAGTGCCCACCAATGCAGCCTATCGGTGCCCATCAGTGAAGGAGAAAAAATTACCTGTTTGCAAAATGTATTATTAAAATATAAAACGATTTTGTATTATTTTTTTTTATTTCGGTCTTTTAAAAAATTTTTTAACAAAAAATAAAAAACCCAGAGGTGATCAAATACCACCAAAAGAAAGCTCTATTTGTGGGAAAAAAATGCTAAAAATGTAGTTTGGGTACAGTGTTGTATGACCGCGCAATTTTCGTTCAAAGAGTGACAGCGCTAAAAGCTGAAAATTGGTCTGGGCAGGGGGTGTGGTTTAGGTTCCCAGTAAGCAAGTGGTTAATATATGGCTTGCCTTAGTGAATGTGGTGAAGCTTCACTTCGTAAAAATACCTAATCAAGGAAAATAAAAAATATATGGCAGTTTTGCTTGCACATGATTGGATGATAGAAATCAGCAGAGCTTCACCACATTCAGTAAACTCTGGGGAAAATGCAGCATGATGATCTTATCAGTTTAATGTTGTTCCTCCACTGTGCAGTCACATGGTGGGGGCAGGGAGATAACAAAATGTATTTTCTAAAGATGAATTTCAGGAATGGTATATTTTTACATAGTTACACTGATCCAGCTTGAAACAATTAGAATCAGGTATATACACCACACCTGGCTAATGCCCCTGCAAGCTAGAAATCACTGAAGTAGGCACCACCACCCCCGTGATTTCCACTTCCGTTTTCCATGCTTAGCGAATGGCCTGCTGCATTGTGAACACAGAAGGTCAGACACTCAGAACAGGCACCATTCAGAGAATGCTTTTCATTTCTTAATGAACGCAAAACATTCTCCGATTGGACAAGGCGAAAAGCATGAGGTCACTGCCCCGCCTCTCCACCTCTTCTATTAAAAAAAAAAAAAAAAAAAAAAAAAGGCAAATGAAAACCTTCCCACCAGACTGTCAGGCATGCCGATGCCTCTATGCAATATGGAGGAAAAGTCGGCACTCAGGATGGCATTAACTGCTTGCCACCCACCCACCCACTGTCAAATGACGGTAGGGGTGGTGTAGCTCTCGGTCATTTGACGTCTTCCCAGAACGGCCGCCCTCGCACAGGTGGCACGCAGCGCGACGATCACGCCATGTTGCTAGAACACTGGTCGGTCGCGGCTCTTTAACCATGTGATCGGCTGGGTCCAATCACAGCCAGTCACATGTAAACATGGAAATTCCGGTAATCAGCTCTCCTCGCCTCACACTGACAGAGTGTGTGGGGAGGAGAGACGATCAGCGGCATTTTCCTCGCAGGGAACATCGAGACATGTAATCAGGGCACTACAATAAAGCGCCACCAGTGGCAGAAATCAGTGCCCACCAGTGCCACCAATCAGTGGCCATTAGTGATGCCAGACAGTGCTGGCTATCAGTCCCACCTATCAGTGCTGCCCATCAGTGCCACCCATCAATGCTCATCAGTGCTGCCTATCCGTGCTCAACAGTACCACCTATCATTGCCCATAAGTGCGGCATATTAGTGCCTCCTCATCAGTACCAATCAGTGAAGGAGAAAAACAAATTTTTTTTTATTATATATATATATATATATAATTTTTTTTTTTTTTTTTTTTTGTGAAGTAAAAAAAAAAAAAAAAAAAAACAGCAGTGATAAAATGCCACCAAAAGAAAGCTCTATTTGTATGAAGAAAATTATAAAAATGTCACATGGTTATGGTGTAGGATGCCCACGCAATTGTCATTCAAAGTGTGACAGCGCTGAAAGCTGAAAATTGGCCTGAGCAGGAAGGGGGTGAAAGTGCCCTGTAGGCAAGTGGTTAAACAATCTTCCTTTATTGAAAAAACATGTATAACAGCCAGTGGGCCTTAGTCATGGCTGCCATGACTAAGACCTGATGGCCAAAACATGTTGGCTTTTTTACAGCTGTTATACATGTTTTTCAATAATCGAAGACCGTTTGTTTGATGCAAACACGAGTGCCAACTTTTCCTCTCGTGAATCAAAAAAAAGGCAAAAGCATTCATTGAAAGGTGCTCATGCCGAGTGGCTCACATCCTGTGTTCAGAATGCATCAGACCAGCCATTCAGCACGGGACCCGGAAGCAGAGATCACTGGAGTAGCATTGTCTATTTCAGGGATTTCCAGCTTCCAGGGGCATTGGCCAGGTATTGTATATACATAGGTACATTGATCAAAGCTGGACCAATTAACTATATAAAATAGACCATACCTGGAATTCATCTTTACCTGCAATAGGTCCACTTTAAACATCTGCTTCTGATCTGGTGAAAAGGAAGCAGGGATGAGGGGGACTTTGTGGGCCCCGTGCTTACTGTACATTATATTTTGTACAAGACTTGGGAATACAGTTTTTGGACTAGTTGCATGTTTCTCACCCTCTGATTTGTAGCCTCGGATGGGGTCTGTACTCCATGTTGATAAGAAGACAGTGGTGGACTTTGAGAAGCAATCAGTGATGTTCTCTCATTGCAGTCCTCTTCCTCTTCGCTGTCTGAACTATTCATGAATGTAAACATGTTTACGTAATAGGAAATACCTAGAAGTGTGAAAAGAATTATATTGAAATACATTTTTTTTTTTTTTTTAAAGTACAGATTTCAACTTTCTTGAAAACTAAAATTTAAAAGAAGTTTTATGACAAACCAATGTAGAATTATATCAGGGATTACAGATATCAGAGACTTCTTATTGATATAATGGTGTGTCATATTTCTCAATATCCACAGGAATGTTTCTGGCTCTAAAATAAAAACTCACATACAGTATGGCACAAAAGATAATAAAAGCATACCAGCAGAAGAAAGCTTTACAGAGAACAAAAAAAATAAATAAGTTCTTTATGATTCTGTATGAATATTTCCTAAAGCCTGAAATATAAAGCTCATGTGTTCATCATCATACAGCCCGAGCAAGGATGACAGAGGAGTATTTATAAAAATAATGATTCTCAGGGATCAAAGTCTGAAGTCTTCAGGAGTGGCACGGCCATTATGGGGGGGGGGGGGGGGGGGGGGGTCCTAGCCTTCCTACTGGATGATTAAATGAACAGGAACACCCCAGGGTGCATAGAAATGGTGAAAACTACTATGCTAAACAGCATGAATATATGACTGTTGTGCGAGGTCTGGACCAGCCTTGCTCAGAGAGACTATTTAATAAGGGACATCAACTAGCAAGGAAAACTATGGATATTAATTACCAGTACTCGCAAACAAAATGTACTGAACAAATGGTGTTTTGTAAGCAAACTGTGCCTCAGGACAATGAGTAAAGTTCCTTAAATTCTACCAAAGTCATGAGACTGGAATAACCACAAGGTTTAGCTGGCTTGTTTCGAAAAGGAGTTTATTAATATTCCACTTGGAGAACTTGTTAAACTGGGAATTAAAACATTTATATACCCCACACTTCCATCTAGCTATACTATTAGAACATACAGTATGTGTGCATAATAAAATAAGCTGACAAACTCCCACAGCTTCCAGTACCATTTCTATGCAGATGATACCCATTTTTTTTTAGATCACATCAGTCTCCTTGCAAATCACTCGTTTACTAATTGTCAAACAGTCCTCACAGATACCCTTTTAAAAAAGGGTTTAAAATCATTACACTTACATCAATGTATAAAAAACGTTCAAAATTGCCGCCGTGGCATCCAAACAGTCCTCACAGATACTCTGTGAGGACTGTTTGGATGCCATGGTGGCAATTTTGAATGTTTTTTATGCATTGATGTAAGTTTAATGATTTTAAACCCTTTTTTTAAATAAACTCTGCAGTATTACACTATATACCCCTTTCCTCCATCTTTGTCCAAACTTTACCTGTATGGTCTATGGACGAGTAAAGTGTGTGTAGGACCTACAATACAGTGGAGAAGGAGGGAGGATACCTTTCCGGAGAAGGATACATCAACACACCAACCTACCCAGGAGTATACCGACCTATCCGGTGGACGGAGGCCATCTGTTATACAGGCTTTTTTGTCTGCTTCATCTGGTGAGTGGGGAACCAGGAGGGGAGCACAAGAAAAACACCTGAATTACATCTGATTTTTGTGTCCAACTTAAACCGCATGTTTTATGAACTATTCCAAGCACACAGTGATATATGCTTCCATCACTACTAATTATTTCACACATAGGATATATTCTGATGAATTTCCTCTGACAATAAAGGACACTTATACACAGACTTTATATGTATTATTTATGAAAATATTTTTTTTATGATTTTTTGAATGCACTATATTGTAGTTTGGCACACAGCACTTTAATTGGCCAAATTGTTATTGTGTATAGCACTTTAATTTATGTGGGACATAAACGTAGGAGTAGCGCTGATTTCTAAATTTCACTGTCACAAAAAGTCCTAGTACATATGACTCTTCTGTGCTGGTTATCTTCTAAGTGGCATCAATAGTGAACAGTCCATCGCCAACTGGAATTAAAACACCCAATGTGCGCCATATGTGGATTCAGCTTACCAGATAGAAGTGACCTCTTTAATTAAAAAGCAGGTCAAGTAACACTTTTAGCAGGATAAACTTGCTTTAATGAAGGAGACTGTTGAGGCAAAAATCCTTCCTCCGCAAGACCATGGATGGGGTATGTGAGAAAAGATATAAAAAGGGAAACCAATAGTTTAATCCTGTTTATTAAAAACATCAAATAAAAGACAAGGCCAAGTGGTGGCTTACATATATCGTGCCTTGATCTAATGGTGCCTCCCGGCTCGCACTCGCTGCTAGCGTGCGTTCCACCACGATCAACCAAAGGGACGGGAAGTAGAGTGACCAAGAAGTCATACTACTAAAGCGTGACTTAATTCTTTATACGCTACTTAAGACTTTTTCTTTATTCTTTTGTTTCGATGTTCTTTTCTTCTCAGGTTGTCCGTTTTCATGTTCTATCTTTATAAGGATGTCGCACTGGGCATAGAAGTGTTTTTTTTCCTGCATGACGTCCACTTATAAATACCCCACCTCTTCTATAATATATTTGGGAAGCCTACTGTCTTCTATGTGTCTGGTTTGTATTAACATACCCAGTATGTATTTTGTTATTTTCTGGAATTAAGATTGTTACCCTTCCATTTTCTTTTATGTGCTCTGACTAAAATGTTATTGCTTTCAGTAGCCTTGATATGCACTATGTATATGTATGGGTATAATTTATATATAATCTTCTATGGACCTGCTTGTATCTCTTTGATCTGACCTGGACATTGATCTTTTGTACTTCAATACTTTGAAAATTTAATAATAAATAAACATAAAAGGGAAAAATAATTAAATCATATTTTTATTTCCACGTTGCATTTCATTTATTTCTATTCTACTCTTATTAATCTGAACAATCTTGAGGTTTTCAAACGTACTTTTTGAAGATCCTTACACATTTACTTCCTTCTGTGGCACTTAATCACTATTCCCTGTGAAAAGGCACTGCTGCGTCACACATTTCACAGAGCCTGAATGCTGACCTATAGAGGTTCTGAGAGGAGGTGTTTCAGGAGGCAGAGTCAGTCGAAAAAAATCACTGCCTTGCAGGCAGCATTGTAATATGGGATATGTAGTCATTAGAAATTGAAAGAAACAGCAAAGGAGAAGCTGCAAAGCGTGTAGAGATTCCTGGAAGTTGCGTAAAAAGATGACCAGCAGAACACACAAGAAAGGATATTTTCAAGTATTTATATCAGATTGTCAAATAAAACACTTGTTTGTATTGCTATTACAAAGCAGATGTTATAAAAATGAAAGTGTATGCTGTGACCACAGAGCCTCTTTGAAACTTTCATTGACACAGCCGTCATACCTGAAGGTCACTTGTTTTTTTTTCCTTTTTTTGGGGGGGGGGCAGGCTTTAATAAGTTCCGATCCATCTATGGCTACTCCTGATAGACAGAAATCTATCCGACAATGGGCTTCTCTCAAATGGGAATGTTAAAAAAAGTTTGTTCGATCTGTGCATGCAGCCAATTGGCTGTCGCACTGCCTAGTGTATTCTGACAGCAGAGGTGCCCCGCTGTCAAAATACTATAGCACAACAAAGAGAATTCCTCAATGCACCTCGATTTTGTGAATGGGGGATTCGGTTCAATTTTTATTAGGAGAAAAGGGTAGTTTCCAAGAGTAGGAAACAAAAGATAATGGGGCTTATTGAATAGTTGCATACATCATATTTCACAGTAAGTATTAATACAAATACCAGAAGTTTTTAAGAAAAATTTCTTTGGTATATTTATTTGAAAAATTATTTCACCACATATATAGATAGAGTTTAGTTAAATCACAACAATAAAACTAGACAATTATACACATGTTTGTTGGTTCAAGTGTGAACCAAATCAAACGAGCACATACTGGGGGGACATTTACAAACATGTAACATATATAACAATTGTCGTCCGGACGCCAGGGAAAACTTGCAGTGTATAATCCCAACCTAAAGCCGTGCGGCTATATCTTAATAATTTCTATAGGGTAGGGGGAGAAGCTCCCATGAAACCAAATTATTTGGGTTTAAACACTGCACGTAGCAATTTATAAATACAACATCGGGTATAACAACATGCAAATGAATACATCATTAACTCTTGGAAAACTTTTTAGCTCCCTCCATCAGCTGAACTTATTTAGGAATACTCCAGCAGAAATCTAATGTTAATATAAACCTCATCCTTTTCGTGATTGCTCTTCCCTTTTTCCCCTTCACCCCCTCCCCCCCCCCCCCCGCCCCCTTCCCAGCAGGCTCGAGCCCCCAAGGAGTACGCGCAGTGTTTAAACCCAAATAATTTGGTTTCATGGGAGCTTCTCCCCCTACCCTATAGAAATTATTAAGATATAGCCGCACGGCCGCAAGTTTTCACATCATCAGCTTCCCCTTAGGGCTCTTTCACACGGACATACATGTATCCCTATGGGATAGCGGGTGTCAGCGGATGAGCATCCGCTGACACCCGCTCTCGTCCGTGCCCGCTATGCTCCGTTTCTGCAGACGGAGGAAAACCCCATTTTTTCATCCGTCTGCAGAGCGGATCGGATGACGACGGACTCTACGGTCTGTCGCCACCCGATCTCCCATAGGGGAGAGCGGCGCTCGGACAGGTCCGTCCCTGCACGGAGTGCAGAGGCGGACCTGTCATCTTCCTGCTCAGCGGAGATCGCTCCGGCGATCCCCGCTGAGCAAGCGGCTATACACGGGGCGGATCTGCACTGATCTGCCTCGTGTGAAAGAGCCCTTAGAGGCTGGAGGAGGGCAGGCCTAGTGGCTTGTCATCATGGCTCAGCTGCCTGTACCAAGACACCGGCTCCCAATCATGTCACCTGGTGTGCAAGAGCTGTTCGGTTAATCACTGCATGACAATACTCAGTATGTAAGCATGTTTTTGAAGACAACCTAGAAGACAAGTAAAGAGGGGGGGTGGGAAGTAAAAGTGGTTGTAAACCCTTACGTATACCCAGTGAAGTGACTGGCCTCAGGTGATACACAGAGATTAAACAAATCCTCCTACATAATTTGGACCCGTTTATCTGCTGCCATCTCTTCTCTACATCCGTTCAAAGTGCATCATTTATAAAGCTTGTCTGAGAGTTCAGAAAAAAGGGGGGGAACAGCTGAAGTTACACTATGCAGAGCTCAGTGAGGAGAACTCTGAGAGCTGTTTTTAGGGAAGGGACACACCCCCTTCACATAGCACACAGAAACAGAGCTGAGGCTGTCAATCAGCTGGAGATCCCTCCCCTGTCACCATTCTTTTTTTCCTGATGTAAGGAAGTGATTCATGCTCACAGCAAAAGGAACAAGGCAGCAGACGGAAATTACACTTAGGGGTTGATTTACTAAAACTGGGGAGTGCAAAATCTGGTGCAGATGAGCATGGTAGCCAATCAGCTTCTAACTTCAGCTTGTTGAATTATGCTCTGACAAGAACCTTTGCAGCTGCACTGAAAAGTGCAGGTTCTGGTGGAGTGCCGTCCTTCTCTCTGCTGCCGACTGCTGGGACAAGGTGGGGGCAGAGACGAGGGGTGTGCCGCACCTGCAGCAGAGGTGGGAGGGCTACATGAAACGGCATGGTGGACCGGGTTCGGGCCGCGGGCCTTGTGTTTGACACATGCGCTATAGTGAGATAAGCTTTATTAATATTTAATGTCTGAGGTTTACAAGCACTTTAAGGGAACTGACAAGTCACTGACACATATGAAGACACAGGGTCATGAAAATACACACCACCACCAGCTGACTGCTACAGGAAGACATAGTGGGGGCAGAGCCAGTAGTCACTGTTTGAAGTTACAATACCAACTGATGCCTATTGGAGAGGAGTTCAAAAAATTCATGGCTAGCTGAACTCTGAACTGCATTCTTTTTGTTTACTCCAATAAGCTGTGGGCTGGGTTATCCCCGCCTCGCAGCTCACATAATTAAAAGAGAAGTTTTTTTTTTTTTTTTAAATCATACTTACCTAGGTGGATGCAGCATTGGTCCGATCCTGCATCTATCCCCCGCAGGCTCTAAGACTAAGAACCGAGCGATCAAACACCACTGATCGCTCGATTGTCATAACTTCATGAGCAGAGAGCTGGTGACTGTCAGTCGCCGGCTCTCTTCTCTGCCCCCCCCCCCCCCCACGCTCAGTGGAGCACTGTGGAGGCAGCGGGAGCTGAGTCAGCTGCCTATGTTCTTCTGAATAGTGCATCCCTGTCGGATAATGCCTCAGACGATCTGCGCATGCACAGGACTCCAGTTGATATGTTGATCAGCTGGCGTGACATTAACACTGCGCATGTGTAGATCTTCGAAGGCAGTATCCAACGATCTGAATAGGGAGAATGGAATTGTCATATTCAGCCTGCCTCTGTGCTCATGCGGGATTATTGGCCAAACACATGACAGGCAGATTTTGGTGTGTTGCACGATTACATTCTCCCTTTGCAGATCGTCAGATAATGCCTCTGACTATCTGCGTATGTGCAGTGTTGATGTCACGCCTGCTGATCAACATATCAGCTGGGGTGACGATTCGTACTGCGCATGCGTAGATCGTCAGAGGCATTATCCAACGGGATGCTGTTTTCGATAGAACACCGGTCCAGAGTTGTGGGTGGATCCGTCTTTATTGTTGAGATCTTGTCCCAGCCTGGACCTGCTCTGTGACATCAGCCGACAGCGGGCTTTTCAGCTGTCTGCTGAAAACGGGGCAGAGGAGTGCAGAACGAATTGCACTCCTGTGATCCACAAAGGAACTACAGCCAAACGAGCTTTGGCTGTACATCTCCTTTAAGCTCAGATTTTGGCTAGAGAAAACTCCAGAGTACTGCAAACCTGAGCTCATCTTTAGAGCCTATATCTACCTAAAGGGGAACCCCATTTTTATTTTATTTTTTAAATCATCCACTTCTTACCTTTTTCAGTAGGATATTTGCTATAAAATACTCACACGACCAGCAAATCCAGCCTTGATCTGCTGCCACACACAGTGCACCATGCCACCATCTTTCTTCCTACAGCTCTTACGGGTCGTGGCAGTCGCCCCCCCTGGTGATGCGCCGATAGGTCCTGCCGCAGTATGGAAGCCGATGCTTCGTGGAATATGTGACATGTATATTCCAGAAGGCACCAGGAAACATTATTCTTGCCAAAGGGGAACGGAGGCGGGGGTTGTAGTGTGAAGAAAATACGGTAAAAAAAGTTGTCTTTTTTGATTGTGAATGGGGGAGGGGAAGGGTTACAATGATGTACAGTCGTTTGTTTTGTTTGTTTTTGAGACGGTCTTTTTTTAAAAAAAAAAAAAACACAACTGTGCCCAGCTAGGCAGCTACAAGGAAACTGCCTAACAATGTGAAAGAGGAAAGCAGCATTCTGACACAAGACGTCTTTAACTAAAAGAAAAAGATACATAAAAGATACATAAAGCCAGTACTGCTGGAAGAAATAACAAAGGAGCAGCACTCAGCACTGTCACCGAAATAAATCCATTCACAGACTTCGATAAGGTTTCTTACCTGCAAGGAGGAACCTCCTTCCGTGAAATACAATCAGGGTCCTCGGCGGACACCGTAGCCAGGAGCGCGAGTGTGTGCGGTGCAAGCCTCTTTCTGGAGCGGTGATGTCATTGGCCGCTGTGAGGGCGGAAGCTCAACAGTAGAAGGATAATGGAGTATTTCCGCTTTCTTCTTACAAAAGGGGGAGGGCGGAGCGGCTGTTACCATGGAGCCCAAACTTTCATTTTTATTCTTAGTAACTGTGTTATTTAGGCAACCATAACACCCAGCCATTGGAAGTATTTCAGATAGCTGGATGTCCGCTCTTGCAGTAGTGACCTGTGTGGATTCTCATTGGGAGGCTTTGTACCAATCATTAGAACATTCTGTCATCTTAGTTTTCTTATACAATTTTCAGTAACCCTATGTTCACAAATATGCGTTTTTTTAGTGCGTTTTTCAATTTGCAGAAACACACAACAGTCCATTTAACATGGTTTCCCATAGTATATGTTTACAGCTATGCTTTTTTCAGCGGGTGCGTTTTTTAAAAAGGGTCAGGGACTTATTTTCCCACAGCAGATTGTGTTTTTCGCTTCCGTGGACCTGCACCAAAAATGCAAGTGTTGCATTTTGATGCGCTTTTATGTGTGTTTTGCATTTTTTCACCTCCATAACATACTGTGTACAGCTGGTTATAAGCCCTGGTTCACATTGGTACGACTTGACATGTCAATTACCGGCAATGGCACCATCCTAATCGGTGCGACCCTTCATTTGCAGCGCCGCACCGACTTCAAAAAGTAGTTTCAGTACTACTTGTTGCAATTTCGGGCTGCGACTTAACTTTGACATCTGTGCAGAAACCCACTCAGATGTCTGTGAAATCGCGGCCGAAATCGGGACTGACATGCAGGAGTGAAATCAGCTTCAGTGCGAGTTCAGGTGAACTCGCACGGCTTCATTCCTGAAGCTCAGTGTGTACCTGGGCTTAAAAGAGGAAGTAAACCCTGATGGGTTTTACTTCCTCTATATTCCCCTGCAAAGTAAAAGCATAATGGGCTAGTATCCTTCTTCGCCCCTCTTCCTTCTGGGGCCAGGGACTCTGGCTCTGTGACTGGCCGGAGTCGCGCGACGTCACTCCTGCGCATGTGCCCATACGAGTGAAAAAAACATCCGTTTCTTCACAGTGTATGGGCCAATGAAATCGGCACAACATACCTCCCAACATTTTGAGATGGGAATAAGGACACCTATTAGCAAACGTATGTAGGCATAGGACACACCCCCTGTCACACCCCCTTAAAGGAGATATAACCAAAAAAAAAAAGGTTAATTAAATCCACAAGGGCTTTTTTTACCACTACTATTCCTTTTTCCTGGTGCCTCCATGGCAGCATACATGTGATAGAGCTCCGCCTCTACTCCGCCTTCAGGACTAGTGAATAGCATAAATTAAAGGGCATAGCCCCTCCCCCAACATTCTCCTTTTTTTTCCTCATACCTCTTGACTGGTGAAGAGTAGCAGTATGTCCATACCTCTGCAGTCGGCAGCGTCCGCCGGGTTAAGCCTCTCCCTAGCGCAGTCCCTGTTCTTGGGCCGCTATTAGTGCTGATAAGACTGGGAACCCCTTCTGAGGATCTTTTGGGGTCTTGCAGAGTTTCCTCATAGGAACGCAGTCTGCTGAATTTCCAGAAAAACGAATGCTGGTGATGACGGCGGGAGGATCAGATTCTCTTCCTTCTTGGTCAGGTTAGGTTTTCTTTTTGCTTCCATGTCTGCACTGTTTTTGAGCCCTGGTGGTTAAAGTTTATAGGTTTAAAAAAAAAAAAAAAATGTCCCCTTTAAGACATTTATTCCCGTTTCTCGTTTTTTTCTCTAGCTTTTTTGTTCTACCCTTCAGGGTTCTCACTCACTCTCTTGCTGTGGCCTTGGTTTTGTTTCTTTTTTTGCCAGTAATAGGGTAGGTCCTTCTAATTAAGCTGCTCTCCCTTTTTTAGCTTTAAAATGTTGGCTCCAAATTGGACTCGGGGCTGCTCTGCATATCAGGTGTATGCCCTGCAGTCCAAATTACTTCAGCATTACAGGTATGTGTGGAGCTGGCCATGCACCATGCAATTTTCTTGTTCAATTTCCTTTAGGTTTGCCTTCAACTGTGTGGTACAGGGGCCTGCCTAATTGCATACAAGTTGAGGGTGATTAGATTTGACCTCATATTGTGTGGTTTTGGTAGATCTGAGGGAGATCTATAGACGGGGGTTGTGTAGTGTATGGCCAGCCTTATACTTTTATCTCACTCCTATTGCAGTGACTTCGTTTAAAAATTTGTTGTGCAAATAGACTCCATTTCTTTTTGCTTTCTTACTTCGCCTTCCTACAGCTGATCCTCCTGCCCATTTTTTACCATGAACCATTTGTCACAAAGCCAAGATCCTCTCGTATCCAATAGGTATGTGGACCACCTGTACGTGAGTATTTAAAAAAAAGAGTGCGCCACTGACAAACTTTGTTTGTTTCAGCCCTGTTCCTTTAAAGCGGTCCAGAAAGTCCTCAAGGCGCTATGATAATGACGATAGTCCTGAGCGGAGGTCACGCTCTTCTCAACATAAATCTTCTAGAAGATCAGGATTTCATAGACCTCGTCATTCGCTTTCGCCTCCACCGCGGGCGTCAAGGAAAAAATGCTGGGCCTGTGTGGCGCGGTTCCACTCCCTGATAAGTTCGTCTGCAAAGACTGTCTCAGGGACTATGCAGCTAACTGGGAATTAGAAGGCCAACAGGTGGTTGACCTACTCAAGCCATGAAAGACTCTCTTTCTGAACTGATGGCCATGATTCCCGCTCACCCAGTTTCAGCTGCCCAGGTGTTGGATTTGGACCCCGACATTTCGGGCCCATCAGCTGTTAGTACTCCTTTTGCCTCCATCAGGAAAAACAGCTAAACAAATCCCACTGGTAGATTCATCCAAGGAGTCCTCAGATGATACAGAACCATCTGGTTTAAATTTCTCCCTGGTTCAACCCTTTTGTACAAGCGGTGAGGAGCGACATTTCCTGGGAAGACCCGGAAGAGCCTCCTGAAAAATCAAAAACCTATTTCTCATTCCTCAAGAGAAAGCAAATCTTCTTCCCATTAATGGGGGAGATCATAGAGGATCAGTGGAACAAAACTGATAGTTTTCTCTAGCACGTTTATACAAACTGTATCCACTGGCAGATTCGGATACTCAGTTCAATGACTGGTTGATGCGGCTGTAGTGCGTCTTGCAAAAAATGTAACGTTGCCAATGGAGGATTCAACATCTTCAAGGATCCCCTAGATAGCTCCTTTTGAGGTCTAGATCAATACATCTATCTAGAAGCAGGGGCGGCTTGCAGACCAGCCATTGTGCTGACATCCGTTTCCAATGCCATCAGGTCTTGGACGGAAAATGTTGAGACAGCCCTGCACCAAGACGTTCCCAAAGATGACATAATCAAAGCTCTGGAGGAGCTTAGGTTGGCAGATTTTGTGGGCAGCCAATTCAATGATGCAACTCTGTTATGGCAAAGCGGGCCTTATGGCTAAAGCCTTGAACAGCCGATCTAGCATCAAAGCAGAATTGGTGCAAGATTCCCTTTGATGGAAAATCTTTGGCGAGAAACTCGACAAAGTAATCTCCAGAGTAACAGGGGGCAAATCTGGCTTACTTCCTCAGGACAGGAAGGCCCGGAGAACAAAGGCCTAGTTATCACGATTCCGGCAATCAAATTCTAGAGACTTCAGGCAGTCTCGCCCCTTTAGGGACAACAAGAAATTGTGGAGAGGCACCCAGACTTCTTTTTTGGGAGCCAGAAAGTACAAGTCCCTCACTGCTCCCCAGAAGGGAACAAAGTCCTTTTGACGTCAGCGGGGAGGAGACGCCCCCAGTGGGAGCCCGGTTAAAAAATGTTTTCTCCATCTGGGCCTCCAAATGTCAAGACCCATGGGTCCTAGCAACGATCCGGTATGGTCACTTCTGGACTTTCTCTCAGCAGCTTCCTCACACGTCCTTCAAAGACACAGTTACCAGCCTCCCCACAGAAGGCACTGGTCTTAAACCAATTTTTGGAGTCCCTGCAGCGTCAAGGGGCAGCAATACCTGTCCCCCCCCATTGGAGCGATTTACAGGTTTTTCTTCCACCCTTTTCCTGGTGCAGAAAAAACAGGCGACTGGAGACCTGTAATAGATCTGAAAAAGCTAAATCGATACATCCATCTCGAAAGCTTCAAGATGGAGTCACTTCAAACAATCATACAAACCATACAACCAGGAGATTGATTAATCTCAATAGACCTGCAGGATGCGTACCTCCACATCCCTATTCTACCATCCTTCCAAAAATACTTAGGGTTCGCAATGTCCACCTGCAATTTCAAGCTCTGCCCTTTGGGCTGTGCACCTACCCTTGGGTGTTCACAAAAGTGTTGATATCTGTCTTGGCCCCTCTGAGAGAGAGGGGGTTAAGAATTTATCACTACCTGGACGATATCCTCTTGCTGTCAAAAAAAAACCCGAGCCAGCTTAGTCCACAGGGAGATTCCTCTCCAGTCGTGGTCGGAGTTCGGGTGGCTGGGAAGAGCCAATTAGTTTCAACACAGCAGATGGTTTACTTAGGAGCAATGTTCGGTACGCTCCTAGGCACAGTCTCTTTACCTCAGATGAAGATGGAGGGCATCATTCAGAAGGTATCCAAGGTCATACAGAGATCCCATCTATCAGCCTTGCAGCGTCTGAGCCTTATTGGCACAATGTCCTTGTGCATACCTCTAGTTCCATGGTCTCACTAGCATCTGAGACACTTCCAGATGGGATTCTTAATACAATGGATACGACAACATCTGTCTCAGACAATCTGTTTAACAACGCTAATGAGCAGGAATCTACACTGGTGGATGAATCCAGAGAATCTCTCCCGGCTCTATCATTTGGGTTCCCACTCATGGACCACAATTGCGTCAGATGTGAGTGGCCAGGGGTGGGGTGCCCATTGCAGAGAATACAGGGAAGATGGTCCTTTCCCACTAGAGGGATAGTGTGCAACGTCCTAGAAATGAGGGCAGCATTTCTAGCCTTAACTTCTTTTGCATCTCAGGTCAAAGGACAGAGAGTACTTCTATGTTTGGACACCAAGGCGGCGGTCTCGTACCTTCAGAAACAAGGGAGCACCCACAGCAAGACACTTCTGGGGGAAGTGGAACCTGTAATGCTCTGGGCAGAGAAGAACCTGGTAGACCTCAGGGCAATGTATCTCCCAGGCAAGATGAACACAGAGGCAGATGTCTTATCAAGGAGGTTTGGGGACAACGAGTGGTCTCTACATCCCCATGTGTTCATCCAAATCTCCAATCTATGGCAGACCCCACTGGTGGATCTTTTTGCTACGCATGAGCATTGCAAAATCAGGAGATTCTTCTCTCACCTTCCACATCCACAGGCGGAAGGAGTAGATGCACTATCTGGTCCTTGGACCTTCAAGACAGCTTACGCCTCTCCTCCTCGCCCACTCATTTCGAGGTTTCTCCTCAGACTCCTGAACGAACCAGTCCAAGTGCTAGCAGTGCTACCCTATTGGTTGAAGAGACCGTGGTTTCCACTAGCCATGCACCTCAGTGTGGATCATCCGATCAGAATTCCTCCCTTTCTGCAGTTGTTGACCCAGGGCAGGCTGGACCATCCAGACCCACAGAAGCTGGATCTTTGTGTATGGAAATGGAAAGGAGGAGGTTTGAATCGTTAGGCTGTTCCCAAGAGGTCATATCCACCCTGTTGAAAGCTAGAAAGCCTACAACCAACACAATCTATGCAAGAATTTGGGACAAGTTCTTATCCTATGCCCCAGGAAAAGTATTTGATCCCATCTCTTTCCACTGCTGATGTTCTGAGTTTTCTGCAAACTGGTCTCAATTTGGGGCTCAGCCAGAGTTCCCTCAAGGTACAAGTTTCCGCAATTTCTGCAGCAACTAACACCAGGGGAGCAGAAGACCCTCTAGTGGTTATGTTCCTCAGGGGAGTATTGAAGATGTGTCCCCCATCCAGACATTCCTTTCCAAAGTGGGATCCTCCTCTAATATTGGAAGTCCTATCAACTCATCCGTTTGTACCGGTTGAACAGGTCTCAATTTGGAACTTGAATTTAAAAACAACTTTTCTGTTGGCTATTACATCCGACAGGAGGATTTCGGAAATCCACTCCCTGGGCATTGGGGATGATCACATATCCTTTTTTTCCAGATAGGGTAGAACTTCGCCCTCTCAGAGGTTTCACACCCAAGGTCACCAACGGCAAACCTATCAGAATCATGGGCGTTACCAGTTTTCATGGACTCAGAATCAAACTCCTGTTATGAGTTAGACATATCCAAAGTTCTCAGGGCCTACTTGGAAGCCACAGCAAGTTTCGGCTCAGGTGAATGCTCCTTCAACAAGAGCAGTATCGGCATCTTGGGCAACGAGGGCAAATGTTTCTCTTGAAACATTAGGCTTGGTCTTCCCGACGCACGTTCCTCAAACATTATCGCATTGATCCCGCGGCTCTTACAACCGTAGAGTTCGGGAGAAAATCGCTTCATGCTGCTATGTCTGTGTTTGATTAAAGTTTATTTTTGTTAAAGCATTAAACCCACCCATGTGAGCTAGTTATTTATCACATGTATGCTGCTATGGAGGCACCAGGAAAATGGAAAATTGTATCATACTTACCGTAATTTTCCTTTCCTGGTGCCAATCCATGGCAGCATAAACTCCCACCCTCGGTATTCTATATTACGAAGAATGTTGGGGGAGGGGCTATGCCCTTTAACCGCTTCCCAACCGCCTCATGTAGATATACGTCAACAGAATGGCACGGGCAGGCAAAAGCACGTACCTGTACGTCCCCTTTAATTTGCCTGCCCGGGGGGGCGCGCACGCGACCCGGTCGGGAGCTCCGTGACCACGGCCGCGGGACCAGCGGACCCGATCGCCGCTGGTATCCCGCGATCGGGTTACGGAGCTGAAGAACGGGGAGAGGTCTATGTAAACAAACCTCTCCCCGCGCTTCCTACACTGACTGTCAGTGATCGGCGGTTCCCTGTCATCGGGAACGCCGATCAATGACGTCAGACGTACAGCCACGCCCCCTACTGTAAAAAAAACACAACACGTCACACTGACTCCTCCCCGCCCCCTAGTGGCTACAACTGTCACTACAACTGTCATTTACATAGGAATCAGTGCTATTTAAATAGCAGTGATTGCTGTATAAATGACAAATGTCCCAAAAATGTGTCAAAAATGTCCGATGTGTCCGCCATAATGTCGCAGTCACAATAAAAATCGCTGATCGCCGCCATTACTAATAAAAAAAAAAAAATATTAATAAAAATGCTATAAAACTATCCCCTATTTTGTAAACGCTATAACTTTTGCGCAAACTAATCAATAATCGCTTATTGCGATTTTTTTTTTTACCAAAAATATGTAGAAGAATACGTATCGGCCTAAACTGAGGAAAAAAAATGTTTTTTTATATATTTTTTGGGGATATTTATTATAGCAAAAAGTAAAAAAATATTGCATTTTTTTCAAAATTGTCGCTCTATTTTTGTTTATAGCGCAAAAAATAAAAACCGCAGGGGCGATCAAATACCACCAAAAGAAAGCTCTACTTGTGGGGAAAAAAAAAACAATAAATTAACAAAAAAAAAAAAAAAAAAAATAAAAAAAAAAAAAAAACGCCAATTTTGTTTGGGAGCCACGTCGCACGACCGCGCAATTGTCAGTTAAAGCGACGCAGTGCCGAATCGCAAAAAGGGGCCTGGTCCTTTGGCTGCCAATTGGTCCGGGGCTGAAGTGGTTAATTTATGCTATTCACTAGTCCTGAAGGCGGAGTAGAGGTGGAGCTCTATCACATGTATGCTGCCATGGATTGGCACCAGGAAAGGAAAATTACGGTAAGTATGATACAATTTTCCATTATATTGGCTTTTAAAAATTACAGATGCAGCAATTTAGAATTTGGATGAAAGGTTTAGTAATGGGAAACACTTTTTGAAAGATAAAAAGTGCATTTTAGATACAACTATATAAATCAGACCAAAATGAGGGACAAATGAGGGGGGAAGAGGGACAGAGGGACATTTCTCCAAATCAGGGACAGTCCCTCCAAATCAGGGACAGTTGGGAGCTATGGGAGCAAGGGTATATGGTAAATATCTCCTAAACAGTGCAAGTTTAGGAAATATTTACAGTACCTACAGGTAAGCCTTATTATAAGCCTACCTGTAGGTACAAGTGGTGTAACAGGGTTTACTACCACTTTAACCACTTTAATACTGGGCACTTTCCCCCCTTCCTGCCCAGGACAATTTTCAGCTTTCAGCGCTGTCACACTTTGAATGACAATTGCGTGGTCATACAACACTGTACCCAAACTAAATTTTTATAATTTTCTTCCCACACATAAAGCTTTCTTTGGTATTTGATCACCACTGGGGTTTTTATTTTTTGCTAAACAAACTAAAAAAGACTGAAATTTTTGAAATAAAAAAAAGTTTTTCTTTGTTTCAGTCTATAAAATTTTGTTTTCTCCTTCACTGATGAGGCGACACTGATGGGCACTGATGAGGCGACACTGATGGGCACTGATGAGGCGACACTGATGGGCACTGATAAGGCGACACTGATGGGCACTGATGTACCTGGTACCTGATATGTAGAATTGATGAGCACTGATATGCAGCACTGATGGGCACTGATAGGCGGCACTGATAGGCAGCACTGATGGGCACTGACAAGTGGCAGTGATGGGCACTGATTGGCACTGACAGGTGGCACTGATGGACACCAATAGATGGCACTGATGGGCAGCACTGATGATGAGGTATTGACAAGTGTTACTGATGGGCACTGATTGGCACTGTGATGGGCACTGATTGGCACTTTGGGCACTGACAGGCGCTTCTGATGGGGCACTGACTGGCAGCTGATTGCCATTGCTGGTGGCACATCTGAGGGGGCTGTGCTGATAATCAATGTGCTGATTATCAGCACAGACTGCCCCCCTGACAGGGAGACCTGCCGATCAGCTCTCCCTGTCAGCACGAATCGAGGAAAGCCGCTTACCGGCACTTCCTGGTTCACGCTGTAATTGGTCACAGCTGATCACATGGTAAGGAGCCTCTGTCAGAGGCTCCTTTCTACGTTTGGAGATGCGCGCTGGCATATTATCCTGCTGGATGTCATATGATGCCCAGTCAGGATAACTGAACCACCACCCGACCGTCATTCTGCTATAGGACGGGCGGAAAGTGGCTAAGGAGCGGGTCGGGAGGCCAGCCGCTGCCTCCTTAACAACCGATGAGTCATCAGCTGTCAGCGGGTTTCCCACAAGGGCCTCTACCCCACAACCTTGGCCGGTGGTTGTGGGGATCTGCAAGCAGGGGGCTTATTCGGAATCTGGAAGCTCCCAGATCCCACCCCCTTTCCCTCACCACCATGTGAATGAGTACCCCTACTTATTCAGCAAAAAAGTGAGTAAAGACTAAAGACACAACACAAGTTTTTGACAACTCCTTTATTAAAAGAGAAAAATCAATGTCGACAACAAACCACAACCCTTATACCCCTTTCACATTAGCGCTAGTTTTAGCAGCACTTTAGTGCTGTTTAAACCGGAGTTCCAGCCACAAACATTTTTTTTTTTTTTAAGTCAGCAGCTACAAACACTGTAGCTGCTGACTTTTATTATGGACAATTATTCTGACTCCGATTGTTGTGAAGCGACTATCCCTTGTGAGATATAATAGATTGCTTTAAGAAAGGCCTTTCCTAAATGTACATAATATAACTGGGTACTAACATTTACAGGGGATCCCAGCGTTACGAACTCGTTAGGGACTGCCCGCCTGTTCTTAACTCGTAAATGTTCGTAAGTCGGCCGCGCATGCGCAGACCGACAATTACGGACAATTACGGACATTTCCGATGTTCCGTCAAATGCCGTTCTGCGCATGCGCGGCAAATTACGGACATTTCCGATGTTTGCCGTCATTTTCCGAGGCTCCGTCTGGCCGCGCATGCGCAGAACGGCCGAAGGACGGCGGAAAATGGCGGAGGGTCCCCGCAGCGCCCGGTTCGTAAGTAGGGGATGTTCGTAGGTCGGGCGTTCGTAAGTCGGGGATCCCCTTTATAGGTAAAGTTGATCCAGGGAAAATCCGATTGCCTCTTGGGGGATCAGGAAGGGATTTTTTTTCCCCTGCTGTAGCAGAATGGAGCATGCTCTGCTGGGTATAGAATTGGGTATATTGGATTGTACGATATTTTTTATTTATTTCTTTTTTTTATGGTTGAACTGGATGGACTTGTGTCTTTTTTAAGCCTAGCTAACTATGTAACTATAATCACTGAGGACAATCCTCATCAGATAGTTTGAACTCCCCAAATACCCTCCATTATAAAAGACCTG
This sequence comes from Lithobates sylvaticus, assembly GCA_028564925.1. NCBI lineage: Eukaryota > Metazoa > Chordata > Amphibia > Anura > Ranidae > Lithobates > Lithobates sylvaticus. The sequence continues at coordinate 164,970,376 of CM053028.1, forward strand.
TCAGACGCAGCGAAGCCTCACACAGCGGGAGCCTCCCATTGCGAGGAGCGGCCCAAGAAGAGACGCCGACGCCATGGTGCCATGGACGCCAGATGCCGGACGAGAAGACCAGAGCAAGAAGAAGCGGATCGGAGGAAGAAGAAGATGGAAGAAGATGCTGGAAGGAGAAGATGAAGAAATCGAAGGATGAAGAAAGGAAGAAGACCAGAAGAAAGAAGACTTTAATAAAGGAATTGTCAAAGACCGTCTCCTGTCATTTTTACCCCTTACCATTTTCACACAGGGGGGGGGGGGCGGGATCTGGGGGTCCCCTTGTTAAAGGGGGCTTCCAGATTCCGATAAGCCCCCCCCGCCCGCAGACCCCCACAACCAATGGCCAGGGTTGTGGGGAAGAGGCCCTTGTCCTCATCAACATGGGGACAAAGTGCTTTGAGGGGTCACAGACCCCCAAAGCACCCTCCCAATGTTGAGGGCATGTGGCCTGGTACGGTTCAGGAGGGAGGGGGGCAACTCTCGTCCCCCCCTCTTTTCCTGCGGCCTGCCAGGTTGCGTGCTCGGATAAGGGTCTGGTATGGATTTTGAGGGGGACCCCACGCCATTTATTTTTTTTGGCTGGGTTTCCCCTTAAAATCCATCCCAGACCTGAAGGGTCTGGTATGGATATTTAGGGGGACCCCTACGTCATTTTTTTTTAAAATTTGAAGTGGGGTTCCCCTTAATATCCATAGCAGACCTGAAGACCTGAAGGGCCTGGTAATTGAATTTGGGGAAACCCCCACACTTTTTTTTTTATCAATGACAATTCATTAGCCGCGAGTGATTTTAAATAGCTTTTTTCTCCAAAAGGTAAGAGCAGAATAGGGATGAGCCGAACACCCCCGGGTTCGGTTCACACCAGAACCCACGAACGGACCTAAAGTCCGTGCGAGCATAAGAACCCTATTAGTTACAATGGATGTGAACGTTCAAAATCAAAAGTGCTAATTTTAAAGGCTAATATGCATGTTATTGTCATAAAAAGTGTTTGGGGACCTGGGTCCTGCCCCAGGGGACATGTATCAATGCAATTTTTTTTTTTTAAAACGGCTGTTTTTTAAGGAGCAGTGATTTTAATAATGCTTAAAGTGAAACAATAAAAGTGTAATATTCCTTTAAATTTCGTACCTGGGGGTGTCTATAGTATGCCTGTGAAGGGGCGCATGTTTCCTGTGCTTAGAACTGTCCCTGTACAAAGTGTCATTTTTGCAGGAAAAAAAGCTATTCAAATTCACTCGCGGCTAATGAATTGACGGCTCCCAAATGTTGATTCGTAATGAATCGCACATGCCTCATCATCGGCACTTTCCCAAGGTGTCTGGATGATGGCTGCATGCACAGTGAGGGACGTCATCCCGCACTAGCCAATGAAGACCGCCATCCAGGAGAAGATGCTGGTAAGGGACGTGAACTAAAGGAAAAGTAAATACAGTATAGCTTCCTTTATTTTAGCTTTAATATATTTCACCAACATAAACACCACCCTGTCCTTTCTAGCAGCCCTATAACTTGGTTTTAATGCTGGTAGGTGTGAACGCTGTAGATCGCAGTCACATGGTCAGGTACCCATCCTGTGGACACTTGATCACATAAAGACTGGGAGCTGTCTGTGACAGTGTGATCTCTATGCTGTGAGTGTGCTCTCAGCGCAGAAACCTCTGGCACCATGTGGTTAAAGTGCTACTAAAGGCTAATTTTATATTTATATAACTATTCTAGCAGCTGACATTACTTGCTACCTGTCTGTGTTGCTTTGTCCTCTTCAGATTCTTGTATGTCTTTAATTGAGCAGGCCCATAGGTCACCACCATGTGTCTAGTTTCAGGGTGGCTCCATTGTCTTGGGTCCTGTGGAGCTACCCTTGGGCGACTGCACTGTCCCATGTGATGTAGCCAGCGTGTGCTCTCCCTGCCAGGATGTTTGGGGAAGCAGCACTAAAAAAGCAGCTTGGTGGACAGGCAGGTAAGTAGCTTTAGTGCAGAGTATACAAGGCATGTCTTTTATTCCTTTCCACTTTACAATGGAAACTGTGGTAAAAACAGTTGTGTTGAGTCCGCATCATGAAAAAATAGAAATCCCTGTTTCAACAATGAGACTCTGTGGGAATGTTGGGATGCTAGAAGGCAGAATTATCTGCTGTTATACTCCTAAAAATCAGATGGACCATTCAGCCTACCAAAGTATACCTAGTTTATTAATTTTATGAAGCTGTTACTTGTGAGAATAAGGCCCCTTTCACACTAGCGCCTCAAAGTTCTAAAAATAGCGCCTGCAAAGTGCCTTCAAACAGCCGCTGCTGTGTCTCCAGTGTGAAAGCCCGAGGGCTTTCACACAGGAGCGGTGCGCTTGCAGGACGCTGGTGTGTTTACCGCTCCTAAAGCGCCCCTTCCCATTGAAAACAATGGGGCAGCGCTCCAAAACCACCTGCAAAGCGCCCCTGCGGGCGGTTTTAACCCTTTTTCAGCCACTCACGGGGAGTAAAACTGGCCCACTAGCGCCCGAAAAGCGTTGCTAAAACGACGGTAAAGCGGCGCTAAATATAGCGCCGCTTTACCGCCAGTGCCTCGGTGTGAAAGTAGCCAAACGGTAGTGGAATGTTTGCCAGTTGAATGGAAGATAATCCTCCCTGGGTCAGCTACAATACCACCTCTACGTTGACGACACCCAAATCTATTTCTCTACCCCTGAGCTCACTCCCTCTGTCTCTTCATGTATCGCTAATTTACTATTGGATATATCAGTCTGGATGTCACACCGCTTCCTCAAATTCAATCTATCCAAAACCGAACTTCTAATTTTTCCTCCCGCATATGCCCCTTCCCCCTGATCTCTGTCAAAATTGATGACACAACTATAAGCCCATCCCCCACATGCCAAGGTCCTAGGAGTAGTCTTGGACTCTGAACTCTCCTTTAAGCCCCACGTCAATCACTGTCCAAATCTTGCTGCCTAAACCTCCAACATCTCCAATATACGCACCTTATTAACCAATGACACAACAAAGCTCTTCACTCGCTGGTCATCTCTCGCCTCGATTACTGCAACTCCCTTCTCATTGGCTTATCTCTACATAGTCTATCATCTCTTCAATCCATCATTAATGCTGCTTCCAAACTCATCCACCTTACCAATCGCTCTGTGTCTGCTACCCCTCTGTCAATTCCTCCACTGGCTTACTCTCGCCCAACAAATTAAATTCAAAATACTAACAACTACTTACAAAGCCATCCACAATTTAGCCCCCCAGCTACATCACTGACCTAGTCTCTAAATGCCAACCTACTTGTTCTCTTCGTTCCTCTCAAGACCTCTAGCTCCCTCATCACCTCCTCCCATGCTCGCCTCCAGGACTTTTCCAAAGCCTCTCCAATCCTATGGAATTCCCTACCCCAATCTGTCCGCTTATCTCCTACTTTATTAGCTTTTAGACATACCTGAAAACCCTTCTCTACCTAAAAACTGTATTTTCATTTTCTCCATCAGCTCATCCCCCCCCCCCCCACAGTTATTACCTCCCCCTTTTTTTTTTTTTAGTTTCCACTTGACCCTCCCTTATAGATTGTAAGCTCTAAGGAGCAGGGCCTTCTGATCCCTCCTGTATTGATTTGTATTGTAAGTGTACTGTCTGCCCTCATGTTGTAAAGCGCTGCACAAACTACATTAAATCCTGTATAATAATGATAATTGCACGCTTAGCAGGTTAATTGAATTTGTCGCACTTGAGAGTAAACCTTTTTTTTTTTGTTTTTGTTTTTTTGTGAAGCTGTTGTTGATGCTGTCAGGACCAGTCTTGGACCAAAGGGCATGGATAAAATGGTAAGCTATACAGACTATAAAACAAGATATCGTAATATCTGTGCTATTCCTCCTTTTAATGTACTCTGCTTGTTTAAGATCCAGGATGGTAAAGGCGATGTAACAATTACAAATGATGGCGCAACAATTTTGAAACAAATGCAAGTTTTGCACCCGGCAGCAAAAATGGTGAGTTGTGTGTGCGTGGGTTTTTTTATTTTTAAATTATATGAGGGCTGACTTGCTGAAACACGCAGAGTGCAAAATCTGGCGTAGCTGTGCATGGTAGCCAATTCAATTAAGTTTCAGCAAATAATCTGGAAGATGATTGGTTTCTATGCAGAGCTGCACCAGATTTTGCACTCTCCAGTTTTAGTAAATCAACCCCATGGTGTATTCTTTAATGCTTCCCCGCCTGGTCTATAGCAGAATGACGGCCAGGGCGGTGGCTTTACTGTTCTGAGTGGACATCATATGACGTCCTCTCAGAAAGCACTGCCCGCACAGGAGCAAGATCTGTCACCAGCTGTGTCCACCGCTGTGACCAAGCACGGCAGATCACATGACAGTTGTAAACAATGGATGGCTTACTTTCATGCCATCTATTGTGTTGCCAGCTGTGATTGGTCAATGTGATCACATGGTGCAGACAGGGCCAATCACAGCCCCATCTGTACCATGTGATTAGCTTTGACCAATCACAACAAAACCAACTGAATCAGTTTCATGCAGTTAAATGCTTGCTTATAGCAATGCAATTCCCTGCTATAAGCATTTACAATGTGTGTTTAAAAAAAAAAATTCCTGATCACTTCCCCAGAGTAGTACAGTGTTACTATGGTAACATTTATATTGCTCTGTTAAGTGTGTTTAAAAAAAAAAAAAATGTAGTAAAATGTTTTCTTTTTTTCATACTGTCACCAGTGTCCCTGATCATCGCCACACCAGTTATATGATGACACTGTACTGCACTGGTGACAGTATATGGGGGGGGGGGGGTAGAAAGTTTTACATTTCTTAAATTTTCCAAAATATTATGACACAATTATTACTTCAGAAAAACCTGCCATGCCTCTTACTAAATGCTTTGGACTGTCTGCTTTCCAAGAAGGGTCATTTGGGGGGTACTTGTACTGTCCTGGCATTTTACAATCTCATTAAACAAGATAGGCTGTCAGTACATCAGGGCTGATATATACCATAGTTTGTGAACTCTATAACTTTCCTACAGATTAAATATTATACGCTGATTTGGGTTATTTTCACCAAAGGAATGTAGCGGAATACATTTTGGCCTAAATTTTCTGAAGAGCAATTATTTGCAAAAGTTTGTAACGAAAACAAAGGAAAACACGTGGGTGTGGGTTTGACACTATTTTGGGACCATTGTCATTTATACAGCGATCAGTGCTATGAAAATGCACTGGATTACTGTGTAAATGACACTGACAGGGAAGGGGTTAAACATTAGGGGCGATCAAGGAGTTGTGTGTGTCCTAGGGAGTGATTCTAACGGGGGGGGGGCCTCACTACAACATGACAGAGATCACTGCTCCCGATGACAGGGAGCAGTAGATCTGTCATGTTGCTAGGCAGAACAGGAAAATGCCTTGTTTACATAAGCATCTCCCCATTCTGCGGCTACGTGACATGATCGCGGGACACCGGTGGACTAAATACGAACAAAAGAAAGCTCTATTTGTGTGAACAAAATTATAAAAATGTAGTTTGGGTACAGTGTTGCATGATCGTGCAATTGTCATTCACATCGCTTAAATTGACCTGGGCAGGAAGTGGGTAAAAACGCCTGGTATTTAATTTAGTTAAAAGGTAAAAACCTTCATAAGAATATGCAGTCGCAGCTCATCCACCCCCTGCTAGGTTTCCAGAGAACAATAGTACGCCACACTTTCAATTACCCACAAATTGTCATCAGATTCAGCATTTGTATGAAACTTCAGATCCACAATTCTGAAGGTCTGTAAATGCCTGTGTTAGTGTCCTGATCATCGGCTCTCCATGCATTCACCCATAGCAGCAGGAATCCTCTTTTGCTGTACTTCCTTCTCCTAGCTCTTCGGATAAACCCAAACAGCGCAGCTAAGCAGGATTTCTTCACCCATATTTGATGTGTTACAGTTCAGTCCCCACCCTCAATGCATCCTACTTTACAGAATTCAGAGGTTCTGCAGCTGCCTGTCCAATATATATTTCACAGGCAGGTCCCTACTGCGCATGCACCAAGCGCTCTGTGCTTTCTGAATGACAAGGGGAAGGTGCTGAACTCTGATGCGTTGGCGTCTGCTGGAAGTGGGGAAGGGTACCTGTGAAAAAGGAGGTACCCAGAGTGGTGGGGGGGGGGGGGGGTCGGATAAGTGGAAGTTCCACTTTTGGGTGGCACTGGTGCTTGTGTGTGGCTCCGCCTGCACAGCTGTGTCACCCATTCACAGAGATATGTAATAGGAATTGGCATAAGAGCCTTCTGCCACCACTGCAAAAAGGGAGACCATAGATATTGGTGGAGCACAAGTGCAATGATTTTAGTCAGCCCTCTAACTGAAGCTGCAATACAAAAAAGAAAATAAATGCACTTTTTTTTTTAACTTCCTTTCCAGCACATTTCAGCCTCCCAGATCAGGAACAAATAATGCAGTTGATTTTAAAGTGGCTGTAAACCCTTACAAACCTTACCTGTAGGTCCAAGGTCCAAGAAATATCTCCTAAACCTACACGGTTTAGGAGATATTTGCAAAAAGACAGGCACCACTGTCTACGTCGCATGCGCCGCTGCTAACGGCTATATGCCGCGAGTGGCGGCTCCCGTGCGAAAAGCACGGGAGTGACATCATCGTGACTCCGGCACATCACAGCGCCGGAGCCGCGATACCCACAAAGAAGATGGAGGCTCTGTACACAAGGGGACAGCGGTGACATTGCAGGCTCCTGTGTCAGGTAAGTGACACATAATGGGCTACTATGCGATGCATAGTAGCCCATTATGCTTTACCTTTGCAGGGAAACAAAGAGGAAGTAAACCCATCAGGGTTTACTTCCTCTTTAAAGCAGTACTCTATTTCAGTGTGTGTATTTTGGTTGTTGTGCAAGATGGTATGTCCATTTGTCAAAGTAGTAATAAATAATAATAATAATATATTTGTACTCGGAGTCAATCTGTGGATAGTATAGGAAAGGAACAAAGAGCAAATGAGAACATTGACCTGTGGTGTGCCAGGGGTCACGTGGTCAGTATGCCTAAAAGGGGGCATACCCAAGTATGAAATGAAATGAAATGAAATGAAAGAAAAAGGGAATGGGTGGGTGGGACACGAGAGCCTCCGAACACGAGAGGAGGAGGCAAAGGAGGGCAGGCTTTATGCAGCCTGACTCCTCCTACAAACACAGGCTGACCTGCGGTCAGCCTTACCTTTGTACTCGGAGTCAATCTGTGGATAGTATAGGAAAGGAACAAAGAGCAAATGAGAACATTGACCTGTGGTGTGCCAGGGGTCACTTGGTCAGTATGCCTAAAAGGGGGCAAAATTAACCACAGTAGGATGAAAGCTTACCAACAGAATTGCCGTTCAATCTGCTGAAATGACAAACGCTTATGACACCTCCAAAGTGGCTCTGGGACGTACCCAGAGAAAACGAGACGACCTCCACCTACCTAAATGATAATGGCCGGGACCCCCTGGCGCAAAGTCAGGGAAGCCGCTCCTATCCTGAATGAAATGGCCAAAGTATGCTTTAGGGTCCAGAACCTGATTTATCCAAAAGGGGACGGTAACGAAGTATGCATAGAGCTGCAGAGAGGGGAGCACTAGGAAAAGGCAACCGGGGACCCCCCTGGGTATATCAGAAGTGGCACTGACGGGCTGGTTTAAAACCAACACCGGGCCCACGCCTTGCCAGGCTCCAAGAATCCTGATGACGCGCCGCCTCCCGAATGCTGCATCTTGCGAGCATGCAGATGTAACGGAAAAGACCGGGGTGCCAAACCAGTTGATTGACCAAAAGTATGCGAGACCCTGGGCCAGAAGCGCAACTCACCTGGCCTTAGGAACCATAAAGGTCAGATACAGCGCTGCCTTAAGCATCAAGCCGGTTCACAACGAAAAGGAGACCATGTCGGATATGTCATGAAGAATTTAACAAACGATGGGAAGACTGCCGAGTACAGCAGGAGGGCAACTCTTCTGGATCCCTGAGGATGGCTTGAATAGAGTGCGCAGAAAATGAAGAAAGGCCTATCGGGGTATGCCAACAACATGAAATGCTGAGTCTCCACCAGATGCACCCCGATAGTGCTGTAGGCCGATACGAGTTGGAAGAGGCAAAAAAAAAAAAAAAACAAACAGAAAAGCAAAATAGGAACTGGATGTCAACCATCAGGACTAAGAACCCTAGACCGGAAAGCCTGGAAAACATCCCAAGCCATGTCAGGAGCCTACCTGGAATACAAAACCAAGATTTTATCGATCAAGGCTGTTGCGTCAGCCCAAAGGAAACCTAATCCATCACCAATGCTGGAAACCGAAGAGAAGGCGTGACGCCGGCATCTGTGTCCGAGACCTGGGCCTACTGATACCGGCCCAGGCACAGAGAGGGTTCCGGAATCCACTAAAGCCCCGAAGCCAGTAGAAGCTGCTGGAGCTGCAATAGGCTGATTTGCCAATAGTTCCATATTATTGCGCAACTCCTGGCCGGACAGAGCTAGGAAATTGAAGGTAGCGTGAAAATTACACAGAACTGGGTCAGGAACATGAATTGCGAGAGAAACGTGAGCTGACTGAGAACCTGTAACAGGAATGTAAGCTGTGTGAAGGAACATGACTAGACGAGTAGCGTGATCTGACGAAACCGTGAGCAGCCTAAGAACCGAGGCAGCAAGAAAAAAAAAAAAAAACAACCTGCAAAAGAAACGCCGGTAGCACGAGATCGTGAACTGATTAAAAACTAGAGAAAACCTGGGAAAATGAGAGAAAACATGAAACGTGAGTTGGCACAGAAACAAAACAATTGCACGAGAAACGTAAATTGCATGAGAAACGTAAATTGCATGAGAAAGAAACGTAAATTGCATGAGAAACGTAAATTGCATGAGAAACGTGAGTTTTGTACGAAATGTGTGAGCAGTGCAAGAACAGATGAGGAGACTTGCCACTGAAACAAGCCAATTAACAACGATGACCTCAATCTGTTAAACCCATAGACGTGATGGGCAACCTGCAGTGGAAAGAATGGACAACCCAGCTGTGCAAAAAAAAAACAGAGAACATAACAGACAACCAGCCCATGACATAACAATACCCCTGGTACCTGACAAGTATAAGGATGTGGGTGCAGAAATGACAAGACCAATCAGCGCATGAATGTGAACCTAATGACCACCCCACCCTACCGTATGCAGCAAGCGAGCCCGAGCAACCTGCCGCGCCAAGACAGGAAATTAAAAACGAACACTCAGGGCTAAGGTACCCACAGACCGTGGTGGGTAGTAGTAATGGTGCACGTGCATGTATGACGTATGGACTACAGGCGAGAAGATTGTGGGACGACAATCAATTAAAAACAAAACCTCAGCCCGTATGGATCTGTAGACGTGACAGATCCTGGATGTAAGCCCATGACATTACAATACCCCTGGTACCTGACAAGTATAAGGATGTGGGTGCAGAAATGACAAGACCAATCAGCGCATGAATGTGAACCTAATGACCACCCCACCCTACCGTATGCAGTAAGCGAGCCCGAGCAACCTGCAGCGCCAAGACAGGAAATTAAAAACGAACACTCAGGGCTAAGGTACCCACAGACCATGGCGGGTAGTAGAAAGGTGTAATGGTGAACGTGCATGTATGACGTATGGACTACAGGCGAGAAGATTGTGGGACAACAACCAATTAAAAACGAAACCTCAGCCCGTATCGATCTGTAAACGTGACAGATCCTGGATGTAAGCACAAACTAACGGCAATGCAGCGGACGAAAGGTAATGACATGAAAAGGCATATGACATGAAACGTGGGAAACGTAAGAAATGTAAGCCACACGGGAAAACGTAAGCCACACGGGAAACCGTAAGCCACACGGGAAAATGTAAGAAACATGGGAAAACGTGAAATTGCAAGAGAAACGTAAAATTGCACGAGAAACGTAAAATTGCATGCGAAACCTAAAATTGCACGAGAAACGTAAAATTGCACGAGAAACGTAAAATTGCATGCGAAACCTAAAATTGCATGAGAACGTAAATTGACATGAGAAAAATTGTATGAGAAACATTCTAGAACCATGCAGCCCCTGAAGAGACAATGAGATGAGCAAGTGTCATGGCAATCCCGCAGCCTGAAATGACCTCTGAAAAGCCATACTTACCATGTGACAGGGTACTAGCAGTGTGGCCCCAATCAGGTGAAACGGCAGCACACCGCGGGCCCCCCTGACCGCTAAATGTACTACCACGGACACCCCCATCCACAGCCTTATGCATGAGGGGGAGTGAATGGCTGTGTGAAGAATACACAGTGCCAACTGAGCTCCGGAGGAGGGGGGGACCCACCACATGGGGCTCAGGAGGATGTGGAGCTCAGGAGAGTGGGCCCACCCCGAGGAGCTCAGGAGGGGGGACCCACCACATGGAGCTCAGTGGGGGGGGGGGGAGAACCACCACATGGAGCTCAGGAGGGACCTGTGTAATTCATGTGCATTTGGGTTTAAAGGGATGAGACCGTACGTAACCCTAACGTCAGCCAAGTCGCACAGACATGCGGTTTTGAAATTGTGTGATTTCAAGTGAAGTCGCACGTGCGAATGGACCCTCAACCACAGCTTACCAAGCCGGCCCAACACAAACTATTTAAAGTGAAAGAAAAGATGGAGTTAGGCTGGCCATGCATTATACAATTTTCCTTTTGATTTACCAAAACCATATAATGGAGGTCAAACGTAAACAGTTTAAATTTGTATGCGATCAGGCCGGCCCCTACACTACACAGCCGAAGGTAAATAATCCAAAGGGAATTGAATAAGAAAATGGTATAATTTGTGGCCAGCTTGGCTTTAATAGGGCAGGTGGACAGGTGAGAGTTAATGAGGAACATTTCGGCTGAGACCAGGGGGGGGGGGGGCTCTCCATCTGATCAGGTGATCCTTGTTACACACCTTATGGGCGAGGATCAGCAGGTGTATAAAGCATTGATGAGGAGCTGTCTTTGGGTATAGTCAGTCGCTGTGATTTTGTCAGGAATAATCATTCGGTTCAGTTATGGCTCCAAAGAAGGCTGCTGCAGCAGTTAGCAAGGACAAGGAAGAGGCTCCTGGTAAGATCGGTGGTTGGACTGTGAATGATGGGGTGTAAATGTAGCCCCCCCCCCCCCACTTTTCTATGGTCTCAATGTTATAGATAAAATGTGTTTTGCGGCAATAAATGTACATGGTTGTAGCCCTGTTTGTCTCCCTCCATATACTGGCTGTGGTGGTTATTGCATTTGCCAGTAGATGCCCGGGATTAACCCAGATGGGGGTGGCCGTCCGCCCGTGGATCCCCCCTGACTAAACCTGTATCCTGCCAGTGAAAGCAGGGGGACTCGGAGCTCCCCTTCCAGCCGCACATTTTCCTAGTCGAGACGAAGACCCGGAAGTTATTATATTTTTTTTTTTTTTTTTTTTTTATATACAGTTGGTTGAGTTGTCCAAGGCTCAAGATATCGAAGCTGGAGATGGCACAACGTCTGTTGTGGTCATTGCTGGGTCTCTTCTGGATGCTTGTGCTAAGTTGCTACAAAAGGGTATTTGTAAATTGTATTTCAATGCATGTTACTTTAGAATGTCTATAGCCAAAATTAGGATTTTTGCTTAACCTGAACAAATTTTTTTTGGTGGAGTACATCACAGGACACAGACATGTTTAGTAGTAGTCATTACTACATAAGTTATGCTGTCATCTTCAAGTGAATGGACACTGGCCAGGAAAAGTGCAGGAATCCCCACTCCTCAGGCCTAACCCCTCCCCCAACTCAGCTGTGTCCCAGTTTTGTAGGGGAGGATCTCTGTGTCCTGTGATGTATAGTTACATAGTCAGTAAGGCCTCTTTCACACGGAGCGGATCAGTGCTGATCCACCCTGTAGATATCCGCTTGCTCATCGGGGATCGCCGGAGCGATCTCCGCTGAGCAGGAAGATGACAGGTCCGTCTCTGCGCAGGGACAGACCTGTCAGAGCGCCGCTCTCCCCTATGGGAGATCGGGTGGCGACGGACCGTAGAGTCCGTCGTCATCCGATCCAATGACGGATGGAAAAATATAGCTTTTTTCCTCCGTCACACTTTTTCAGGTCGGATGTCAGCGGACATGTCACCGCTGACATCCGACGCTCCATAGACCTCTATGGAGCATCCGTTCAGGTCCGCCTGAAAAACTGACAGGCGGATCTGAACAGATTGGCCGTGTGAAAGAGGCCTATGGCTGAAAAAAGACTATAGTCCATCCAGTTCAACCTGTGTTGGTGCATGTGTTTCAGTGTCTGATGATTTCCTATATCCCTGTATGTTGTCCTTTGAAGATAAACATCTAAGAGTCTTTTTAAAGATATCCATACTCCCTGCAGCCACCACGACTTGTGGGAGAGAGTTCCACATCCTTATAGCCCTAACAGTGAAGAACCCCCTACGCAGTTTAAGGTTAAACTGCTTCTCCAGTCTCATTGTGTGGCCCCATGTCCTTTTACACTCCCTAGGACTGAAATGTTTCTTTTCCTATGCTGAGATCCCCCATTGAGATATTTGTAGATCGCTATCATGTTTCCTCTCAAGCGTCTTTTCTCCAGCGAGAATAAATTTTGTGTTTTGGAGCCGTTCCTTCTAATTGAGGTCCTCCAGTCCCCTTATTAGTTTCGTTGCCTTTCTTTGTAATTGCTCCAGCACATCCCTTCGGAGGACTGGTGACCAGAACTGAATGGAAAACTCCAGATAAGGCCTGACCAGAGCTTTATAAAGTGGCAGAATTATAGTTTTGTCCCTGGAGTATATCTCCTTTTTTATGTATGCTAATATTCGGCCTGCTTTGGTAGCTGCAGCTTGAAGCTGCATGCTGTTGCTCAATCTATCATCTATTAACACCCCCTAGATCTTTCTCCATCCTTGATTCTCCCAGCTGATCTCCACCTAGTGAATATTGTTCGTTTTGTTTTTTGACCCCAAGTGCATTACTTTACATTTGTCCACATTAAACCTAATTTGCCATTTTGTCTGCCCACTCGATTTATTATATTCAGATCATTTTTGCAAAATTTCTATGTCCTGATGCGAGTTTATTACTCTGCTTATCTTTGTGTCATCCGCAAAGACTGAGACTGAACTAGGTATCCCATACTCTATATCCTTTATGAATTTGAATATAATTGGTTTTAAGGCAGAACTTTGAGGTACCCCACTCACCACTCCGAGTGCATGTTATTTATCACTACCCTTTGGACCCATCCCTGTTACCAGTTTTTTAGCCAAGCACAAACCCTATGGTCCAAGCCTGCGGACCTCGGCTTGTAAATTAAGTGGGACTGTGTCAAATGCTTTTGCAAAGTCCAGGAACACCACATATGGCTGGATCGGAATTTCCTGCCTTTTTTTTTTTCTGGAGTGTCCATTCACCTTAAGGTGGCAGCATAACCCATGTAGTAGCGATTTACTGACTTCTGTGTCCTGTGATGTACAAATACACTTTTTTTTTTTATGTATTGTCTACCGTAGGGAAGGATTATAACTTCTGTGAGGTTTTGTTCCTGTCTTGTACTCCCTTTTGAAAGATTTATCCTCCATTACTGTCCTTGGGCCAACCTTTTTACCCGACAGGAAATAAAAGTTTGTGTGAACTTTCAAAAAATAAACTGCACTTGCCACTTTTGTCCTGATCTAACCATTCCCACTGTCCCGTTCCACAGATGGACCTTTTCATGTGTATGGAGTCAGCTTGGCTCCCAATGCAGTGACATGTTTTGTATTTTGGGCCGACGTGGCTACATGCACATTGCATGTTGATGGTTAAATCAAAATGCAAATGAGGTTCATTATGTTCACCCAGGTGTTATGCATCGCTTACCTCTTTTATGTATATAATCAACTGGAGCGGAGTAACTTTTAAGCCATAGATTTTATAAAAGCACTTATTTTCCTCTACAAGCAAATAATCATGTTGTAGGAACATGCAAGCTTTTAATAGTTGACTATTCTGTTTCAAATCTTACTTTATTTCCATTTTCACATTTTAACAAACATAAAACTTTGCAGTTACATGTATTATACAGGCATTTACACTTGTATCTGTTTATAGCTTCATAGTTTCTTACTCCTGTACTTTTGTGTGATAATTATATGTTGTTGCTATTGCTTTCATTCCTTCTTCCCATCATATGTCATTAAAACTTATCAAACTATCTATCATACTCTCTTCATTCTTTTTAGTGTCCAGCAGAGAGAAAAAGAGGGAAAAAAAAAAAAAAAAAAAAAAAAAAAAAAATTTTGACAGGGTCTCTTCCTTCCTCCCTCCTCTCCTCCCCCCCCTCATATCATCCGTAGTAATAAGGACGACATCCTATAGTCTCTCCATTTTTGCCAGGTTTCGTTTATGTGATCTTTGGGGTTCTCCTCTTTTATAATCCTCTCTTCCAGCGAACGCATATCATCCATTTCTAAGATCCATTCCTCAATTGAGGGTGCTATATTGTTTTTCCATTTCCTTGCTATTACTGTTCTAGCTGCAGTTAAACAGTGTTTTAGTATCCCTTTTCTTATTTTTTTTGATCGTACCTGGTATCATTGATAAAATAGCGATCTTTATTTCTGGTTGTATGTTTATATCTATCATCTCGCTATATATCTTAAATATTTTTTCCCAGAATATGTACACCTTTGGGCATAAAAACCAGATATGTGACATAGTCCCGGTTGCTCTTTGACATCTCCAGCAGGTGCTATCGTTTTCTATGTTAATTTTATACAGGTCAATTGGGCATTTATACCATCTCACTAGTAATTTGTAGTTTCTTTCTTGGTGCCTATTGGATAGAGACATTTTATGTGTTAATAAAATTGCTTTATCCCATTTCTCTCTGGGTATGGCCTCTTCCATCTCCTGTTCCCATTTTCTTATATATATTAACTCTTGTGTGTTATTGTTTGAAATTAAATATTTGTATATATTGGAAAGATTATGTGTGGGTCTTTGTTCTTGCAATAATAATGTTTCCAATGTTGTGGGTGTTCTATCCAGTGTTCCTGTTTTCTCAAGAGTGTTTATATATTCCTGAAGCTGTCTGTGTTGTATCCATTTGTGTGCATGTTCTCTACCCATGTCTTCCAGTCGAATAAGTTTTTTATTCTCCATTGTTTGTACTATTCTGATGTTATCTTTTTTCTCCCATTTTAAAAAGATTCTAGATTCTTTTGCTGGGGGGGAAATCAGGATTGCCGAAGAGGGGTGTCATTGGGCCTATATATGATGACCCTATTCCCTTCTTCATCAGTCCGTCCCATGTTTTCAATGTTGCTTCAATCAAAAATGGCATTTCTTGTCTTAATGGTCTATTCTCTTTTTTTATCCATGGTAATATTTTTAAATTTGTATTCATAATTCCTTCCTCTAGTTCCACCCATTGTTTAGTTCCTTTATTATGAAACCAATCTAAAATCCTGGTGATCAGGGATGCCTTAAGGTATGTGGATAAATCCGGAAGAGCCAGACCCCCATCTTTTTTAGATCTTATAAGGGTTTCCCTGCTGACTCTTGCTGGTTTACCCGCCCAGATAAAGCTGTTGATCAGTTTTCGTAGAGTGTTCAATGTTTTTGAGGGGAAATATTGGAACTGTTTGAAATACATATAGTATTTTGGGAAGTATGTCCATTTTTATGATATTTATACGCCCTGTCCAAGAGAAAATCCCTTTGTTGTAGTTTTGAAGTAGTTTCGTTATTTTTTGTATTAGTGGGACATAGTTGTTTTCTTGGAGTTTTCTGATGTCATTGGGGATAAGTATTCCTAGGTATTTAATAGTGCTATTTTGCCATTTAAAAGAGAAATTCCTTTTAAGAGTATCAACAGTGTTTGTAGTAAGTGAGATGTTTAAGGCTTCCGTTTTATTATAGTTAACTTTGAAGTTACTAACTTCAGCAAAACGTTTAAATTCTTTTATTAGATTGGGTAGCGTCACTATGGGGTTTGTAATGTATAATAATAGGTCATCTGCGTATCCTGAGAGTTTATATTCCTGATCTTTTATTCTAATTCCTTGTATATCTTTATTTATCCGGATTGCTGTCATCAGATGTTCCATAGTTAAAACATATATCAGTGGGGATAAGGGACATCCCTGTCTGGTTCCGTTTCGTATTGTTATTGTATCTGATAGTTCCCCATTTGCTCGAATTTTGGCCGTTGGGTTCTGATATAAAACCAGAATCTTTTCTAATAATCTAGGGCCCAGTCCCCATTGTTTCAATGTCTCTTCAAAGAATCGCCATCCCACCCTGTCGAATGCTTTTTCAGCGTCTACTGCCAATAGACAGGATGGGATGGCGTGTCTCTTCGCGTATTCAACTAATGTCAAAGTTTTAAAGGTGTTGTCTCTCGCTTCTCTTCCCTCCACGAATCCTACTTGGTCTAAATGTATCGTTGTTGGTAGTTTAGGGGTAAGCCTGTTGGCTATAACTTTAGAGTAGATTCGGAGATCTATATTCGTCAGGGAGATCGGTCTATAGTTTCCACATAGTGTATGGTCTTTATCGGGTTTGGGTATGAGAGATATATATGCTTGCATACTTTGCGATACAAATGGCTGAGCTATAGATACAGAATTAAATGTGCGTTTTAAAATTGGGATAAGCAGATCTTTGTATAATTTGTAAAATCGTGGGGTAAATCCGTCAGGTCCTGGACTTTTACCTATTATCAGTGAGTCTATTACTATTTGTATTTCCGTTTCTGAGAATTCATTCTCAAGTTGTTCTATATCGCTATCGAGTAGCGGTGGTATCGGGGTTTCTGTTACGTATTGTTTTATTTTTTGATCAAGGTCTTCCGGGTTTTGTTTTGTTAGTCGGTTGGGTAGATTATATAACCCAGAGTAAAATGTATGGAAAGTTTCCATAATCTTTTTGGGATCATACGTCAGTTCCCCTAAGTCCGTTTTAATTTTGGGAATTGATGTAGTTCTTGTTTGTTGTTTTAAAGCTCCAGCTAATATTTTACCTGGTTTATTCTCTTGATGGTAATATAGGGCACGATTTTTGTCTCTAATTCGAAGTGATTGTTCATTCGGTATCGTTCTCAATTCTACTCTTGTCCGAGAGGACCATTAATGTTTCTCGTGTTGTGTTCTGTTTATGGTGTTTCTCTAGTACCGAAATTTCTTGTATCAATTCTTTTAACCTATTGTTTTTCATTTTTTTTAATCTAGACCCATGCTTAATAAAGAGGCCCCTTATTATACATTTAAGGGCTTCCCATTGATTTGGGAGTGATGTATTGTCTTCTATGTGGTCTAATATAAAGTTCGATATCGCGGAGCTAATTTCAGTTCTACAGGATTCATCAAATAGTAAATTGTCATTTAGTTTCCATGTACCTCTAGGCATACTTTTATTTATTGTATCTATAGTTAGGTAGATGGGTGCATGGTCTGACCATATGAAATTCCCTATCTCGGGGGCAGAAGTTGTTGCAATCGCCGAAGAGTTTATCAAAAAGTAGTCCAGTCTATGGTATGTATCGTGTACCTGGGAGTAAAATGTATAGTCTTTTGTATTTGGATTTGTTGTTCTCCATATATCTATTAGTTGGTATTGTTCTAATAGTTTTTTAAATGCTCTTTTCTCATTTTTCTTTTGAGGTCCTGTCTTTGCTGTGGTATCCATATTTCGATCTAGAACAAAATTGAAGTCTCCTCCAATTATGATTGTCCCTTCTGCTTTAATCATCATCTTTGTTAGTAGTTGAATGCCTATTTTAATTTGATCTATATTTGGTAGGTAAATGTTAATAAAAGTGTATATCTGTCCGTATATATTCAATTTTAACAATAGTGCTCTGCCCTCTCGACTTGTCCATTTTTCTAAAACCTGATGAGGTATTGAGTTATGAATTACTATTGAGACCCCTCTGGATTTTGAATATGGGTATGTATCGTGATACCAGTTGGGATATTGTCTATTCTGTATGTTTGGTAGTTGATCTGTACGGAAGTGCGTTTCCTGGAAGAGAATGATTCCTACATTTTGTTTCTGGAGAGAATATAAAATGTGTGTTCTCTTGGGTGTTACATTTAGTCCCCTTGTATTAAAAGAGCAAACTTTAATAGTTGTCATATTTCGAAACCAAGGGGTCTAGAGGAAGAAAGAGGGAGAAAGCGAAAAGGGGGGGGGGAGAGGGGAAGAGAGAGAAGGAAGGAGAGGGAGAAAAGAGAGAGAGAAAAAAAAAAGAAGGGAAAAAATGTTTTATTCTTTTAAAAACCTTTTTCCTCTGTAGTTCACGTTCACTCGCACTAAGAGTCAAGTACTCTTTGGTGTTCTACTCACTTATGCTTTAAACTTTCATACTTTAACATTCTCTAAATGACTCGTTGAGTCTACCCTTACAATGTAAGTTCCCTATTTGGGGGTATATAGGGATTTCCTTAGGGTTAGGACGTGTCCCTGGTCCGGGAATAGTTTAGTTTAAATGGTGTAGGATTTTAGTAGGTGTTTTGATCCTACATCTTATTTATCACCGTCATGAGCTGTTGTTATTTGTATTACTTACGTTTGTTCTCCTATCCTCTTCCCCTCCCCCTCCCCCCCCTCACCCTTGAAGTTATATTTAAAAGCCGACATTTTATGTGGTATATATGTGTCTTATCCATTCTGTTATTATATTATTACAGATTGGTATTTGGATTGTCTCCCATGGATACAATGTGTTTTATTGGTGCATAATCTATACAGTTTATTTCCTCTGCTCTTCGCTGTGGGGATAGAGTGGGCAGAGAGGGAATGAGAGAGAGAGGGGAGGAAAAAGAGAGGAGAAAAAAAAAAAAAAAAAAGGGGGGGAAATTTTCTCTCTCTCCTTCACCCCTCCCACTCCCCCCCCACCACAAAAGATCGTTTTTTTTTTTAAAGGGCAGAGGAATATTGAATCAATTGTATCCAATGGGGGCAAACCAACTCGCAAAAGCCCACAGCTCATGAGAGTCCATTTTTCAGGTACATTACAGTTTACACATTTTATCACATTTTTATTATATTTATGACGATTCTTTGCATTTACTTTTTGAGTCCCTGTTACCCCAGTTTCTTCTCAAAAAAAAGAGGAGAAAAAAAAAAAAAAAAAAGAGGGGGGGGGGAGCACCAGGGGGGGAAGGGGAGGCCAATTCTTTTGGAATCTCCCCAATCCCCTTGTTCTCCTCCCTCGTTCCATTTCCCTCCCTCCCTTGAAATGAATGTGCAGGTAGTAAATAGTGAATTGTGTCTAGTGTGTCCTTGTCGTGTGTATATAATATTGGTGTACAAGCATGCATCGATATATCCCTTTCCCTTCTACCCTTCCCTCCCAAGTCTTGTATCAACCCTCAGGAATGTGAGTCTCTATATAGTGAAGTTGTGTGATGTACTCCAAAAAAAATAAATAAAAAAAAAATAAAAAAAAAGTTTTGTGGGGAGAAATTGAAAAAAAATTAAAAAAAATTATTGTGCCCCTATTTCATATTCAAATATTCTGGTATTTCCCCGATCACCTCTAGTGTTGACATTATTTCCCCTTTATCTATTACATATCCACGGTGTATATAGTGATTGTTACTGTTTATACCCTATTCCTAAACCTCCCTCTTTCTTCCCTCCCCTCACCCTCCCATCTCCCTTCTCCCTGAAAAAAGGAGAGGGGGGAAAAAAAAAAAAAGGGGAGAAGGGGGGAAATTATGTATCTCCTTCCCTTCTCCTTCCCCCTCATTCTACGATTATCATTCTGAAGAGTTTTAATATATCTGAGCCCACAGGGGCAGTTCTATCAAAGGGAGTCCCAGATGGTTGAGGAATTCTTGTAGATCTTCAATACTCCGAAATACCGTTTTCTGGCCGTCTTGGTACACTATTACTTGAAAGGGGGATCCCCATTTATAAAGGAATCCCTTCTCTCTCAATAGCTCCAATAGTGGTTTCACCGCTCTTCTCTTATTTAATGTATGTTTAGATAGATCTTGTAGGAATATAAGTTGAACTCCCTCATACTTGAATTCCCTTTGTGTTCTTGCTGCCATCATTATTTTTTCTTTGATTTGAAAAAAATGTATTCTACATATTATGTCTCTAGGTCTTGTTTGGTTGGGATCTCTGGGTCCTTGAATTCTATGCGCTCGATCAATCTCTATTGCTGTTGTCTCAGGTTGTTGTAGTAAGATATTAAATATATGTTGTAGTATTTGTTTCAGGTTCTCGGTGTCTACTGATTCTGGAAGTCCTCTTATTTTTATATTATTGCGTCTATTCCTGTTCTCGAGTTCATCTGTTGAATCTCTTATTTGTTTTATTAATCGATCGTGTTCTATTATTTTTTCTTCCAGGGTAAGTGTTTTCTGGTCAATCGTCAGGATTTTGGCATCTATAATATTCATGTGCTCTTGGGTGTCTATTAAGGATACTTTCAATGAATTTATTTGCTCTTTATATGTAGTCTCTAATCTATAAACATAATTATCCATATCTTCTTTAGTTGGTAGTGATTTTAAATGTGTCTGTATGTCCCAGTTGGAATCGTTTGTTGGTCTCATTGTGTCCATTGTGGGATATAGTGTACTCCCTATGGGGCTATTGTTGAGTGGGAGCTCTGGGCTCATACTAGGTGAAGCAAAGTGCAATTCAGTGGAAGTCTCTGCGTTTTGTTGTGGCGATGTTAATGGCTGTTTGAAAAACCCCTTTATATCTGAGTTCTGTACAGATTGTGGCTTAATCGGATTTTTTGTTGTTCCACCTGTGGATCCTCTCTTTGTTTTCTGAGTGTGTGTACTTTTTGGTGGCATCCTTATAGAGATTTTATTTGTTTCAAAGAAATAGATGGGAAACAAACAACCCAAAAAAAAAAAATAAAAAAAATAAAAAAAACCCCTTTCCTCTCAAGAGAAGTGTATGTTCCACTGATCGTGTTTTCTATATATATATATATATATATATATATATATATATATATATATATATATATATATATAGAATGTTATTCTCTTGGGTAGTTATAGGGGTCTTTCTTGTATTTCTTTTAATCTGTCCGGTGGAGGGGTGTCTCCCGGGTTTCACTATCTTCACCCCCAATTTAAATCCTTTTTTAGCCGTCCATTTTTCTTTGGGTTAAACTTTTATTTTTTTTTTATTTTTTTTGAGACTTTTTACTGTATTCCTTGTTAACTGTCAGCAAAATTTATCCGATATACCAGGAATATCTTTAATGGGTATTCTGTACAGTTATGTGATTGATTATTTAACCCTTTTATGGTGAGATCTTTCTCTCTACAGGAGAGTTATATTTGGGTGCTTTTCTGCTAGTTTCTATTAGTCCTGCTAGAGTGACGTGGCGTTTTATGCCCTTGGTACCCTTTATTATACAGTTATTCTTTTTCAGTTTCTATCCCATAGCACATATCCAAAGGGAGAAAGAAAAAGGAGAAAAAAAAAAAACGGGGTTTTTTTGTCGGTCCCCTCCGCTTTACCTTTAGTCTGTAGGGTATGTAAGATGGGGTACTTATCTGCTGGTTCCGTTAGTCCTACCCAGTCACTCTAGGGACTCCCTGTAGAGACCTTCGCTTCATGCGATCTTCACAGCGGTGGTCACTGCAACACTGGACTGTTATGTTACCTTCTCAGGCAGTTTGGTATCTCCGTGTGCGACGAGCCGTCAGATCCACACGGTTTGTATGGCGTGTATCCCGTTCGGTATATCCCGGCTTCAGCCGAAGGGGGATCTTCAATCAGCCCTCTGGGGACGCCTCGTTCCCATCACTGCAGGTAAGGGATCGCTGGAAGCCTTTTCTGTCTCTCTTGGGGTTATATCCCAGCGCTTTCCGTGGAGCCTTTTCACCGCTGTTTGCGCTTCCCGCCAGCCAGCAAGCTAAGCTGCAGAGAGGTTGAAAAGATGAGACCTTCAGCTGTAGTCAGAACGACATATCGTCGGCTTAGGGAGGGTAGGTGGGGATCAGCAGTAGCTCATTGTGGTCAGCTGCAGGTCGTTTCCCAGGTCTGGGAGGAGTTCCCTCACTACCCGTCCATCCTGTTCAATCCCCTTCCCCCCCTAGTTGACTATTCTGTATAATTATTTATTGAATGATCAGTCCTCTGCTTACCCATTCACCCATCGGTTTGTTCTACGAAATAATAAAGCACAGACCCCAGAATGGTTGATGTTTGCCATTATTCACTATTTATCCCAGTGTGGAAAATCCACATAAGGTTCGCTATACTACTGATGTAGAGAATTTTCTGGCATGATCCAATGATTATGCCAACTGTCCCTGCACCTTATTACAGCAAACAGAAGTTAATGTTAACATCTCAACATCATCATAACCCAGTGGGCATCAACAACTGTATTTTATTGGCAAAGGGTAGAGTTGTGTGTGTGTGTGTGTGTGTGTTTTTTTTTTTTTTTTATTACTGTTGCTGCATTTTGTAACATGTCATGAGTAGGTGTTTTTCTAACTTTTAACCACTTCCTGCCCGCCCAATGTCATATGACGTTGCAGACTTTGAGTGGGGATATGCCTGCAGTTACAGGTATCATTCAGATATCATCTTTTACAGCCAGCGACTCCCTGCACCGTAAGAACAATTACAGTGGCTGTTCAGCTGATCGTTGTTACAGGCGACGGGAGGGGATGTTTAACCCCTAACTTATAGTCCCCAGATCTCGCTGTAAAGAGGACCTGGCATGCCCTATTGCAAGGGATGTTTACATTCCTTGTAATGGGAATAAAAGTGTTAAAAATTATTATTTTTTTTTTTTTTTTTTTTTTAAAAAAGCATCAAAATATAAAAAAAGTGAAATCAACAAAAAAAAAAATTGAATGTGCGTGTTAGCTCGGACAAGCGTACGCATACATAGGTCACGCCCACATATGTAAACGCAGTTCAAACCTCACCGCGAACGTTGGAGTGAGAGCAATAATTTTAGTGCTAGACCACCTCTGTAACTTTACAGGTAACCTGTAAAATTTGTTAAAGTGTCGCATATGGGGATTTTTAAGTACGGAAGCGTGCGCAATTTTAAAGCGTGACGTGTTGGATATCTATTTACTCGGTGTAACATCTTTCACATTATTCAAAAAAATTGGCCAAACTTTTTTTAATGGGGTGTGTTTTTTTTATTTTTTTTAATAAAGTTTCACGAATAAAAGGAAAAATACTGCGCAAATATCATACAAGAAAAAGTTTAGTCCTCCATTTCTTGGCACGCTGGGAATTGTCAGTACCCCAGTGTGTAATGTACGGAGGTAGAGAATTCCCGGTGCTATGTCTTCGGTGCCAGCTTTTGCTATGAGCTGGTTCTATCCTCAATTGCTGGAACAATCGAAAAAAAAAAAAAAGTTGCAACGACCGCCATTTTTATTCTCTTTGGTCTCTGCTAATTAAAACATATATAATGTTTGGGGGTTCTGAGTAATTTTTAAGCAAAAAAAATAAATTATGATTTTTTTTTTTTTTTTTTACATGTAGAAGTGTCAGAATTGGCTTGGGTGGTTAAAGTTTACTTTAAAGGTTTTAGTGCTTGTTAACACCAGATTCAGTTTTGTGCGCTTATTTATTTATTTTTTTTTCTGCACTAAAAATGCATGCAGTGTTTTCCCAATGTATTCCAATGGCTCTAGTTCACACCAGTGCAGTCAGTTTCTGCATTGGTGTGAACTAGAACCATTGGAATACATGGGGGGAAAACACTGTATTCATTTTTTAGCACGGAACTGCATCTGGTGTGAAAACTGGCCCTTTAAACTTCTATAAATCTGCAAGGCTTCCTTTTTGAGGGGGAATGCGAATGCATTCTTCTAACAATCATGCCCCTTTTTTTTTATTTTTTTTGTTGCTTTGCTCATAAAACTTATTGCTCATTGTTTTTTTTACAGTAAGTAAGCATGTTTGTTCTATACTATGAAGTTATTGCTTTTGGAAGATGTTTAAATGTACTGTGTTTTTTTTATTTATTTTCTCTCTTCGCCTTTCAGGACAGCACCTTGGAGAGAGCGCAGCTCCGCCTTTACCCAGGAAACACTGCGTGACAACGCCCCTTTTTAAGATCAGCTGCTTCCACCATGCCTTCAGTTTTAGTGTTTCCTCCGCCATGGTGGAACACTGCTGGGGAACCAGGGGTGCTGCGCTCTCTTTAAGGAAAAAAAACGAGGGTTTTGGCAGTGCCTTGTGCTTACGTTCGAAAAGACCAGCCCAGCACCTTCCCGAACGATGGGGTAGGTGTTCCGGTGTTACCTTCCTTCGTCGGCTCACAGGAGTAATGGACTGCTGGAGGTTGATCGCCCGTGCGTTCGGGGGGCCGCGGTTGTGCTCAGAAACGAGCGTTCCATGCCAGGCCTCAGCATGGCGGCGCCGAATCCCGGACGGCGGGGGACGCCAGTTCCGGTGGGTGGAGACTTCCGGCAGGGCGTAGCAGCAATTGGTTCCAGCTGCTGGAACGCAGGAGGAAGGGGCAGGTCCTCTGGCCGGGACTTCCTTTTGTTTGGCATGGACGGAAAGCCATTCAAAAGCGCGCGGACGGCGGCTGCTACGATTGGAATGGAGGACGAATCATCAGCAGCTATGGCGGATGCAGGCGCCCAGGCTCCCGGCCAGTCCCAGGTAGGAGAGGTACAGAGGGACCTCTTTCCTTTACATCACTGGGTGTTTTTGTTTGGTTTATGTATTAAGTTAACCTGCAGCTGTCTGCTTTGGTGTAAAGGTCCATTAGCAGTTCAGCAGGTATTGAGACTCTGGGCACTTAGGGTGTTTGGCTTTGGGGGGGTCTATCTGTTGTACTCTTTAGTGGCTGCAGTTAAAGAGGACCTGTGGGTTCTTTTATTTCTGTTTCAGAAAGTTACTGCTAAGTCAGAGAGAACTTCAAGAAAATGCCCCTCATGCAAAAATCCTTTAAGGGACTCTTGGCCCAAACCCCTGTGCAGATCCTGCATTGCGGATTTAGTGAAGGAGGAGTCTTCACGGGAGTGCAAGGAACTCCTGTCTTCAGTGAGAAAAGAACTAGCAGAGGCCCTAGGGACAGTACGCTCCCTTGTGAAAAAACGTGGTCAGAGTTCCAGCCAAGAACAGGGTTCTCAATCCAGTCTCCCTCCGTCCACTTCTGTGCAAATTGAAAGTGAGTCTGAGGAAGAAAGGGAAAGCATTCCTCCCTCAACGTTTGATTCTGATGATGAGGAAGAGGAAGAAGAAGCCAAAGCTTCTAGATATAAACTGTCACTTGAGGAAGTTGATGATTTACTCAAGGCAATTTATACTACACTGGAGATCCAGGAAGAAAAAATTCAGCTGTCAGTACATGACAAAATGTACCAGGGGCTGGAGGAGGTTAAACATAGAGTCTTTCCTGTACACAAAGTGTTAACAGACTCCATTAAAAAGGAATGGAAGGATCCAGAGAAAGGACAATTCTTCTCTAAAGCCCTTAAAAGAAGGTTCCCTTTTGAGGAGAATGAGGAGTGTGTTTGGAATAAGAAACCAAAGATAGATGCTGCCTTCTCTCAAGTATCCAGAAAAACGGACTTAGCCTTTGAGGATATGGGAATTCTTAAAGACGCTATGGACAAAAAAGCAGATGGGCTACTGAAGAAAGCATGGGACTCTTCCTTAGCCAATCTGAAACCTGCAATGGCAGCCACAGTTGTGGCCAGAAATTTGGAATGCTGGTTAGACCAACTCAAAAATCATGTGGTGGCCGGTACCTCCAGGAAAGAGTTATTAGAGTCCTTCCCTACTCTATTAAAAGCCGTCAAATATATGGCTGATGCCTCGGCAGAGTCCATCAAAATGTCTGCCAGGTCATCAGCTTTGGTTAATTCCGCAAGAAGAGCCCTCTGGCTTAAAACTTGGTCAGGGGATTCAGCCTCTAAAGGGAAACTGTGTGGAATTCCCTTTTCAGGGGACTTGTTGTTTGGTCCAGAATTAGAGACTGTACTTGATAGGACAGCAGACAAAAAGAAAGCTTTTCCTCAGAAAAAGAAAGTGGTACAACAGAGGAAGAATTTTCGTCCTTTTCGACAAACCGATAAGGAAAAGGACCAAACAAAGAAAAGACCTTGGAACCCTCAGAGAGGAAGAGGCAGGGGTGGGGTATTGTTCAGAAACCCTGAGCAATCCCCTAAAAAACAGTGACCAGCTTCCAGTAGGAGGGAGGCTTCAGGACTTCTTGCTCAGTTGGGAAGAAACAACAAGAAGTCCATTTGTCCTAGGGATAATCCAGCAGGGTTACCATCTAGAGTTTTTACAAGACCTCCCAAGTCGGTTCTACATAACAAACTTACCGAAGGATCAGGAGAAGGCTCTGGCTATGAAGTCTCTTCTTCAAGAGCTGATGCAACAGAATGTCATCTCTCAGGTCCCAGACGGGCAAAAAGAAAAAAAAAATTCAGGATGGACACGATTTGTTCAGTGAAGAACTTGCTGACCCCCAGGTGTCACATGGCCTCCATCGATTTGAGGGATGCATATCTCCATATCCCAATAGCACCCCAGTCCCAGAAATTTCTACGTCTGGCAGTCAATTTGGGGAGGGGGGAGGTCTGGCATCTCCAGTTCAGAGCCCTGCCATTCGGCCTCTCCTCCTCACCCAGAGTTTTCACGAAAGTGATGGCAGAAGCGTTGGAACCCCTGAGACTGAAAGGGATCCCAATAGTGCCCTACTTGGACGATCTGCTACTTTTTGCCGACTCAAAAAGTCAGGTGGAAGTCAACCTTCAAGTGACTCAAGCACATCTAAGAGGTTTGGGTTGGCTTCTCAACATTCAGAAGTCCAACCTAATACCAGCTCAAAGAGTAAAGTTCCTGGGGTACGAAATAGACTCAGTAGAACAGAAAATATTTCTGCCCCAAGAAAAAATAGAAAAGATGCAGTCAGCTCTGAAGGTACTTCAGTCCAATTCAAGGTTCTCAGTAAGACAAGCCATGTCAGCCCTGGGTCTGTTGACAGCAGCAATCCCTGCAGTACAGTGGGCCAGACTGCATGCTCGTCCGCTGCAGGCGGACATTTTGACAAATTGGTCCTACCAGGAATCTCTGGAGAAAAAGTTTGTCATAGGGGCAAGAGCAAAAAGATCACTCTGGTGGTGGAGGAACCAGAGAAACATCTCAAAGGGTCTTCACTGGTCATTCCCAGTAACCCAGAGACTGACCACAGATGCCAGCGCATGGGGGTGGGGAGCCCACCTGGAAGAACAAACTATTCAGGGGGTTTGGTCCAAGCCAGAAGCGAGAAGGTAATCGAACTGGAGAGAGTTGAAGGCTATTCATCTGAGTCTTCTGTCCTTCCAGGAACTTCTAAAGAATCAGCATGTCTAAGTCTTGACGGACAATATGACGGCAGTGTTATACATAACAAAACAAGGGGGCACAAAAAGCAGAACTTTGTTGGATTTAGCCTGCCAAATACTGAGATGGGCAGAGAACAATTTGGCCTCCCTATCGGCAGTACACTTAAAAGGGACGGAAAACACCTTGGCAGATCTCCTCAGCAGGAGGGAAGTAAGAGAAGCAGAGTGGTCTCTGAATCAGGATCTATTCGAGACAATAGCCAAGAGTTGGGGTGTTCCTCAGGTGGACCTATTCGCAAGTCAGGAAAACGCAAAAGTACCAGTTTTCTTCTCCCTTCAGAGACAAGATCAAGCTCTGGGGTTAGATGCTCTGGCCCACAGATGGGACTTCCAGCTGTCCTACGCTTTTCCCCCATTTCCACTAATTCCAAGGGTATTAGCCAAATTCAGACTGGAATCCACGGAACTAATTCTGATAGCTCCTTATTGGCCAAAAAGGCCGTGGTTTGCAACCCTCATGAACCTCTCAGTAAAACCTCCTTGGAAGTTACCAAACAGGTCAGATCTACTGAGTCAGGGCAAGTTTCTTCATCCAGATCCAGCGTTTCTCAACCTAGCAGCTTGGTTTCTGAAGAACAAATCTTAAGACAAAAAGGTCTATCAGAAAAACTCATTACTACCCTTCTTGCAAGTAGGAAGAAGGTGACAAGAGACATTTATTTTAAGGTCTGGAAAGTATATAATACATGGTGTTCCAGAAAAGACTTTAGTTTGTCTAGTACAATTTCAGTTCTAGAGTTTCTTCAAGAAGGATTGGAGAAAGGCCTAGCAGCAAGTACGCTCAAGACGCAAGTAGCGGCCTTATCAGTTTTTTTGGAAAGAACCCTGTCAGGGGAACCTTTTGATAATTCGTTTCTTCAGAGCTATGGCTAAAGTAAAGCCTAAACCTGTGATTAATTTTCCCAAATGGGACTTATCTTTGGTTCTTCAAGGACTAACAAAGCTTCCGTTTGAACCCATAGAAGGATCATCACTTAAGTTTTTAACGTTTAAAACTGTGTTGTTGGTGGCAGTAACATCAGCTCGTAGAGTCAGTGAGTTACAAGCTCTATCAATCAAAGAGCCCTTCATGAGGTGTCTACCAGATAGGGTAGTTCTAAAGACAGACCCAGCATTCCTACCGAAAGTGAGCTCTGCATTTCATCGGGCACAGGAGATTATTCTCCCTACATTTTGCCCCTCACCTTCGGGGCCAGGAGAAGAAGCCTTCCATACCCTGGATGTCAGGAGATGTCTTAAGTATCTGGAGATAACAAAAGACTTTAGAAAGTCATCCTCACTGTTTGTTTTAATGGAGGGCGCTCATAAGGGATGTAAAGCTTCCAAAAACACCCTTGGAAGATGGTTAAAACAAGCTATTAAAGAAGCATACACCTCTCTGGGTTTGGAGCCTCCAGAAGGAATCTTGCCTCATTCAACCAGAGCAGTAGCGGCATCATGGGCAGAGAAGGCCGGAGCATCGCCTGAGCAAATTTGTAAGGCTGCCATATGGTCCAGTTTTTCAACTTTTATAAAGCATTACCGCTTGGATCTGCTCTCAGCCTCAGACCAATCCTTTGGGAGAAAGGTTTTTGCAGGCAGTGGTCCCACCCTGAAGTAAGTTTCTCGGTTATCCTCTCCAAGGTGCTGTCCTGAAAGGCGAAGAGAGAAAACCTTAGTTAGACTTACCGGTGACGGTATTTCTACGAGCCTTTCAGGACAGCAGCCTACTTCCCTCCCTAGGTTATAATGTATAATTATAGGGCATGGTAACTGTCTGCTTATATTTTCCAGCATGTCGGAGGATTTCTCGGTAACAACTGAAGGCATGGTGGAAGCAGCTGATCTTAAAAAGGGGCGTTGTCACGCAGTGTTTCCTGGGTAAAGGCGGAGCTGCGCTCTCTCCAAGGTGCTGTCCTGAAAGGCTCGTAGAAATACCGTCACCGGTAAGTCTAACTAAGGTTTTTTTTCCTGCACAGGTATTCACCCCACTACTATTTCTGAGTCATTCCAGTTGGCTGTAGAGAAAGGACTTGAAATTTTGAGCAGCATGGCTCAGCCAGTAGAGTTAAGTGATCGTGAAACTCTATTAAACAGTGCCACAATATCCCTCAACTTAAAGGTATGCTATATTTAATATTTTAAGATTGCTTTCTTGATGGGTTCTCAAGTGCTTGAGTACTGATTGAAATAACGGAGGTTATTTCCGGTGGCCGGAAGACGTGGCACATAATTTCCGATGCAAGCAGAGCCTGGGGACTGAGGCTGGACTGTGGCGTTTCCACTCTGTGGAGTGCAGGGGGAGGGGGCTGGACTTCTGCTGTGTAATTTCCGGTTCTGGGTCCTGCACTTTTGGCTTATATACTGTATATTACATTTGACCTACAGTTGTATATATTTTATATGGCAAATTCAGAGACTTGGAATTGTGCACAAAAAAAATGTCTCTTAGAATTATGCAAGGTTTCCACCACCTGTAAATTTCAACCGGTGTACTTTTGAACACTGAATAAACTTATTTTCAACTCCTCCCTGCTGCTGTTTTTAGCTGCCTGGACAAAAGGAGTGAAATAGTCACTGGAGTTGTAGCTTACACTTGTATAGTGTTATGGACTCCTGTATGAAAGTGGTTGGCCATGTACTGTAGCATGCATCTCCATACCCAGAAGTTCCAGCTATTTCCTGAAAAACTGAGTGACAGGGTAATGAAGCACTCATGGACATTGGTTGAAAGGTGCCCAGCATGCATTAGATGGCTGTTGGCTCATGCTACTAATTTTGAACAGTCAGGTGAAAATCAATGCCCAAAGGAAAATCTTAGCAGTGTGATCTGAAGAATTTGTATGCATCTATTGCCTGTTGTCGTCATTTGCATCAGTATAAGAGAAAATCTTCTTAGTGTGTGTGTGTGTGTGTGTGTGTGTGTGTGTGTGTGTGTGTGTGTGTGTTTGTTTGTTTTTTGTTCTGTGGACATGGCAGGAATTTAATAATTCCTGTTACTAGGAAGATGTATAGTGTATTGGAATGTGTGTATGTATATCTCTGTATATACCTTGCGGCCGTCATATTACTATATGCAGGATGTTAAGTGGTTAAAGAGGATCTTCAGTCTTTTTGTAATAAATAAGTCAACGGCTACAAATACTCTTTTCGAGAGATTTATTCTTGGGGCCCTTTCACACTTGTAGCGCCTGGGCATTGGTGGAAAAGCGCCGCTATTTTTAGCTGTGTTTTGGCTGCACTTTTAACCCCTGCTAGCGTCCGAAAAGGGGTTAAAAGTGACACTGCCGCTGCGATTTGCTGGGGCTTTGGAGGCTTTTTTTTTACGTCCTGCCAGCGCACCGCTCCGGTGTGAAAGCCCTCGGGCTTTTACATTGGAGTGACAGGAGAGGCGCTTTACAGGCACTAGTTTTAGCGCTATATCGCGTGTAAAGCGTCTAGGTCGTTGTCCTTGGGCCGACCTTCTTCTCCCTTTGTGGTGTTTTGTCCCCCCCCCATGATGGGAAGTAAAAGAAAAAGTTTACTATAAAATAGCTTTTGCCCTGATCTAACCAATCCCACTGTCCCTCTCCACAGATGGCACTTTCCATACCTATAGAGTCAGCTTGGGTCCCAATGCAGTAAAATGTTTGGTATTTTGTCCGAGGTGGCTACAGGCACATTGCATGTTAATGGTTAAATTAAAATGCAAATGAGGTTCATTATGTTCACCCAGGTGTTATGCATCGCTTACCTCTTATCAGGGGCGTAACTAGAAATCCTAGGGCCCCATAGCAAAATGTTGTATGGGCCCCTGCAAATAGCCCCCCCACGAAAAAAATGAACTAATGCCACCGAACAACAGATTTCCACACTCATGTGGCACAGTACCCAGGCAACAGCTTATATATATTTTGAACAACAAAGTATGCAGTATACTGTATGCAGCCCCTGAAGGACACACATTTCTGACCTCCATGTCTTCTAACCAATTTATGTTCTGTTATATAAAATGAAATAGTTCAACTCACCATAATGCAGAATCAGTGGGAGCCCAGAGCGTGTGCCACTTGCCACCATCGCCGGCCACCAGATGCAGATTGTCAATTGTCACACGTTGCAGGATGTCACCTGCCACACATAATGGATTGTCACTTGCCACACATTACAAATTGTCACTTGCCATGTCACGGATTTTCACTTGCCACATCACCTGCCACACATTACGGATTGTCACTTGCCATGTCCTGGGTTGTCACTTGCCACGTCACCTGCCACACATTATGGATTGTCACTTGCCACGTCCTGGATCGTTACTTGCCACACATTACGGATTGTCACTTGCCACATCACCTGCCACACGTTGCGGATTGTCCACTTGCCACGTTGCCTGCCACCAGATGCAGATTGTCACTTGTCACATGTTGCGGAATGTCACCTGCCACATTTCGGATTGTCCACTTACCACATCACGGATTGTCACTTGCCACGTCACCTGCCACACATTATGGATTGTCACTTGCCACGTCCCGGGTTGTCACTTGCCCCGTCACCTGCCACATTACAGATTGTCATGTCACGGATTGTCACTTGCCACGTCGCCTGCCACACATTACGGGTTGTCACTTGCCACGTCACCTGCCACACATTACGGGTTGTCACTTGCCACGTTGCCTGCCACACATTACGGGTTGTCACTTGCCACGTCACCTGCCACACATTACGGGTTGTCACTTGCCACGTTGCCTGCCACACATTACGGGTTGCCACGTCACCTGCCACACATTACGGGTTGTCACTTGCCACGTTGCCTGCCACACATTACGGGTTGTCACTTGCCATGTCGCCTGCCACACATTACGGGTTGTCACTTGCCACGTCGCCTGCCACACATTACGGGTTGTCACTTGCCACGTCGTCTGCCACACATTACGGGTTGTCACTTGCCACGTCGCCTGCCACACATTACGGGTTGTCACTTGCCACGTCGCCTGCCACACATTATGGGTTGTCACCTGCCACACCTTTACGGATTGTCACTTGCAGCAGGTTAGCAGTCAGGCAGGAGAGATAATGTCATCTCTGCTTCCGGCTGACTGCACAGTGAAGGGGGAACTTCACTGCAGGGCGGGCACCAGGCGGTGAGAGATGTCATCTCTCTGCTCCCCCCGCCCCAGATCCCTGATTGGCCAGACCACTCACACGGACCTGCCCGCTCTCACCCGCGGACCCGCCTGAGCCACCCGCGGACCCGCCTGAGCTACCCGCGGACCCGCGGTGCCGCCCGCGGACCCCCGGAGCCACCCGCGGACCCCCGGAGCCAGTCCTCAAGGGCCCCACTGGGCTGCGGGCCCCATAGCGGCTGCATGTGCCGCTATGGCGGTAGTTCCGCCACTGCCTCTTATGTATATAATCAACTAGAGAGTGGCAACCATCTTGGAGAGTAACTTTAAGCCTTAGATTTTATAAAGCACTTATTTTCCTCTACAAGCCAATAATCCTGTTGTAGGAACATGCAAGCTTTTAAGAGTTGACTATTCTGTATAATTTATTGAATGATCAGTCCTCTGCTTAACCATTCACCCATCTGTTTGTTCTACGAAATAATAAAGCACATTTGCTGCCTGTGACCCCCAGAATGGTTGATGTATGCCATTATTCACTATTTATCCCGGTGTGGAAAATCCACATTAAAGCGGAGCTGCACCCGCACAAAAAATATTAAATCGGCAGCTACAAATAGTGCAGCTGCTGACTTTTAATAAATGGACACTTACCTGTTCCTGGTTCCAGCGGTGTAGGCAGAATGTGACGAGAGATCGCTAGTCTCTCGCTGCCCCGCCGACATCCTCTGTCAGGGAATCAGGAAGTGAAGACGCAACGTCTTCACTGCCCGGTTCCCTACTGTGCATGCGCAAGTCGCGCTGCGCGCCTCTATTGGTCCCCGCTGTGTCCTGGGAACTGTGTTTCCCAAGACGCAACGGGGCAGCTCCGGATAGGGGCGGGGCAGCTATCCGGAAGTGGGTGCAGATACCTGTATTATACAGGTATCTGCACCCCCCTCCCCCCTGAAAGGTGCCAATTGTGGGACCGGAGGGGGGGAGGAATCCGATAAGCGGAAGTTCCACTTTAGGGTGGAACTCCGCTTTAAGGTTTGCTATACTTCTCATGTAGAGAACGTTCTGGCATGATCCAATGATTATGCCAACTGACCCTGTACCTTATTACAGCAAACAGAAGTTAATGTTAACATCTCCACATCATCATAACCCAGTGGGCATCAACAACTGTATTTTATTGGCAAAGTGTGTGTGTGTGTGTGTGTGTGTATATATGTATATATATATATATATATATATATATATATATATATATATATATATATATTATACACATACATCTATCATGAGTAGGGTAGGTTTTTTCTAACTTTTAACCACTTCCTGCCCGCCCAACGTCATATCACGTCGCAGACTTTGAGTGGGGATATGCCTGCAGTTACAGGTATCATCTTTTAAAGCCAGCGACTCCCTGCACCGTGAGAACAATTACAGCGGCTGTTCAGCCGCTTGATTGGTCTTACAGGCGACGGGAGGGGACGTCTAACCCCTAACTTATAGTCCCCAGATCTCGCTGTAAAGAGGACCTGGCATGCCCTATTGCAAGGGATATTTACATTCCTTGTAATGGGAATAAAAGTGTTCAAAATTATGAATTTTTTATATTTTTTTTTTTTTTTTAAAGCATCAAAATTATAAAAATGTGAAAATAACAAAAAAAAATTTAACGTGTGTGTGTGTTTGCTCGCACAAGCGAACGCATACATAGGTCACGCCCACATATGTAAATGCAGTTCGAACCACACCGCGAACGTTGGAGTGAGAGCAATAGTTTTTTTTAGTGCTAGACCACCTCTAACTTTACAGGTAACCTGTAAAATTTCTTAAAGCGTTGCATATGGGGATTTTTAAGTACGGAAGTGTGCGCAATTTTAAAGCGTGACGTGTTTTATATCTATTTACTCAGCGTAACATCTTTTACATTATGCAAAAAAATTGGGCAAACTTTTTAATGGTGTGTTTTTTTTTTCAAAAAAAAATAATTTGAAAAATCACTGACTGCACAAATATCATGCAAGATAAAAAGTTTAGTCCTCCATTTCTTGGCACGCTGGGAGTTGTCAGTACTGCAGTGTGTAATGTACGGAGGTAGAGAATTCCCAGTGCTATGTCTTCGGTGCCAGCTTTTGCTATGAGCTGGTTCTATCCTCAATCGCTGGGACAAGCAAAAAAAAAAGTTGCAACGACCGCCATTTTTATTCTCTAGGGTCCCTGCTAATTCAGGTTGAATATTTGTTTTATTGTCAATTTTTATTTAAACATTGAGCACAGTATGATATAAGGGGGGGGAGGGATGGGAATACATAACATAGAGAGTTAGGGGGGAGAGACGGCGAGCAATGCAATATATCTATACCATTCTTTATACATTTTAACACAATGTACAAATACCTGTCCAGGGATGCTGAAGCGAGGTGGCTAAATGTTCATTGCATGTTGATTGGAGCAAAATGCAGATGATGTGCATTATGTTCACCAAGGTGTGTTTTTTTTATTTATTTTTTTCATTGCTTACCTCTAATGTGTATATACTCCACTGCAGAGTGGCAACCATCTTGGATTATATAAAATAATAAATATTTTTTTAATTAATAAAGCACTTATTCTCCAACACATAAGCCAATAGTCCTGTTGTAAGAGCTTGCAAGCTTTCTACAGAGTTGCCTATTCTGTATAATTATATTCTATCGAATGATCAGTCCTCTGCTCACCCATTGGTTTATGCTGTGAAATTATAAGTACAATTGCTGCCTGTGACACAAGAATGGTTGATGTTTGGTACATTTTTAAATATTTTATCCCAGTGGAATTGCCTAGGGCAGGGGCAGGAAATCTTTTGAGCATGGTGTGCCGAAATTATTTTTTTTTTATGAATTTTGAGCTTGCCGATTTTATAACAAAAAAAAATGTCAACTTCACACTCTCTCAATCGCGAAAAGGATTTTTTTATAAAGTAAATGCTGTAAACTACTTAAAGGGGACTTCCAATTTAAAAAAAAAAAAAAATGAATAATAAAAATCAGCAGCTACAAATACTGCAGCTGCTGACTTTTTTTTTTTTTTTAAATAATCGGACACTTACCTGTCCCAGGGTCCAGCGATGTGTCACTGGGCGCCCGGCTGTGGATTCACAGCCGGGCATGCGCAAGCCACGCTGCGACTGGCCGGGCAACCACCTGGAACTTGTGACATGTCCCAGATTGCCAAGAGGGAGGGGGGAGAGGTGATCTCCCTTCCGGAGCCCCGGGAGGAAGTGGGAGCTAAAGAGGGTATCCGAAGGGAGGAAAATCAACAGCACTTCCTTTAACTGAATTTAGGAAATTCCAGCTCTGTTAGCACAATACTTCCAGAATACTAAAGGCCCATACACATGATCGGACTTTTTGACAACCGACATGCAAATTTTAGCTGTTTTGGACCAACATCCGACCGTGTGTACGCTCCATCGGACCAACTTTTTCCAGGTTTCATCTGACTTTTGTTGGCTGTGCGAACGGACCAACTTTCTGCCAACAAAAGTCTGATGGACCAAAGTCCGACCGTGTGTACACAAAACCAACGGACTTTTGTACAAATCAATGCAGAACCAATGCAAAAGATCAGACAACAATACAGAAGTTGACCAAAGGTGGCGGTAAAGAGCAGAAAAACCAAGTGATTTGGTGAAAGTTGGCTGAAAAAGTCCTGCCGTGTGTATGCAATACCAACTTGGGGCCAACGCCCTTTGGACAAAAATCCAAGGGAAAGTTGGTCCACGGTCCGATCGTGTGTATGAGGCTTAAGACTCACCAACCACCATTTGTCCTGTATATTAATACATTTTTGTTTCTTAGGGGAACCATTGATGACTGAACTGGTTGAAGGACTTGTGCTAACACAGAAGCTCTCAAACACCGGAGTATCACGTGTTGAGAAAGCAAAGATTGGCTTGATCCAGTTTTGCCTGTCTGCTCCAAAAACAGATGTAAGTGTCTTGCATGTGCTTTTGTTTTGTTTTTATGCGGTAGGATGTTACAATGGTAATTTTTAGGCTTTAGAAAAGCATTCATTCTTGCCAACCACATTAAAAAACAGGTAGCGAGATATGGCAATTGATTTATAATAGTTTGCTTGTAATCTTTTCTTCTACGTACAGTGGGTTTATCATACAGCTCCTACTTAGTGGTAGACAAATCGAAAGTTCAGAAGTAAGTGAGACCCCTTTCACACTGAGGTGTTTTTCAGGCGCTTTTGGGCTAAAAATAGCACCTGAAAATTGGCTCCCCTGCAGTCTGTTTGAAAGCCGGAGTGCTTTCACAATGAGGCGATGCGCTGGCAGGACGTTAAAAAAAAAATTCCTGCAAGCAGCATCTTTGGAGCGTTGTATACACCGCTACTGCCCATTGAAATGAATGGGCACTGCTGCCAAAGTGTCGCTTAGCAGGTAGCTTTAACCCTTTTTCGGCCGCTAGCGGGGGCTAAAAGCGCACCGCTAGCGGACAAACCGCAGCTAAAAAATAGCAGCGCTTTACCGCCGACGCCCCAGTGTGAAAGGGGCCTTAGTCCAGTTTAGATGCCAAGAGGCATTTTAACAGACCATAGAGGGCTCAGAATTTTGAATAAATAGATGTATATGTGTGCTAGGATTTGCAGATCCTGGTTTTAGGCTTGTATCTTAATGCTGGTGACAAATCCCCAGCCTCAGACTGCCTGTCATTGTCTATGGACTTGCTCTCTCCCTAGTGGAGCAAACAAATGTATCTAGCCACTAAGATTGGGCAGTGTTTAGAGCCTGTGAGGGAGCAATTTCACTAAGTTAAGTGAAAGGCTCTCCCAGTTGACTCTGCTGGCAATGCGTCGCTAGGGGCAGTCACCCGTGTTGCATCAGCCTTCAACAAGAACCCCTTTAGCTTCATAAAAACGGAAAATTGTATCATACTTACCGTAATTTTCCTTTCCTGGTGCCAATCCATGGCAGCATACATGTGATAGAGCTCCGCCTTCAGGACTAGTGAATAGCATAAATTAAAGGGCATAGCCCCTCCCCCAACATTCTTCGTAATATAGAATACCGAGGGTGGGAGTTTATGCTGCCATGGATTGGCACCAGGAAAGGAAAATTACGGTAAGTATGATACAATTTTCCGTTTTCCTGGTGCCTCCATGGCAGCATACATGTGATAAATAACTAGCTCACATGGGTGGGTTTAATGCTTTAACAAAAAATAAACTTTAATCAAACACAGACATAGCAGCATGAAGCGCTTTTCTCCCGAACTCTACAGTTGTAAGAGCCCCGGGATCAATACGATAATGTTTGAGGAACGTGTGTCGGGAAGACCAAGCCTAATGTTTCAAGAGAAACATTTGCCCTCGCTGCCCAAGATGCCGATACTGCTCTTGTTGAAGGAGCATTCACCTGAGCGGAAACTTGCTGTG
Source organism: Lithobates sylvaticus (assembly GCA_028564925.1). Taxonomy (NCBI): domain Eukaryota; kingdom Metazoa; phylum Chordata; class Amphibia; order Anura; family Ranidae; genus Lithobates; species Lithobates sylvaticus. The sequence goes on from CM053028.1 coordinate 165,008,290, forward strand.
GCTTCCAAGTAGGCCCTGAGAACTTTGGATATGTCTAACTAATAACAGGAGTTTGATTCTGAGTCCATGAAAACTGGTAACGCCCATGGTTCTGATAGGTTTGCCGTTGAGGTGACCTTGGGTGTGAAACCTCTGAGAGGGCGAAGTTCTACCCTATCTGGAAAAAAAAAAAGGATATGTGATCATCCCCAATGCCCAGGGAGTGGATTTCCGAAATCCTCCTGTCGGATGTAATAGCCAACAGAAAAGTTGTTTTTAAAGTCAAGTTACAAATTGAGACCTCTTCAACCGGTACAAACGGATGAGTGGATAGGACTTCCAATATTAGAGGAGGATCCCACTTTGGAAAGGAACGTCTGGATGGGGGACACATCTTCAATACTCCCCTGAGGAACATAACCACTAGAGGGTCTTCTGCCCCCCTGGTGTTAGTTGCTGCAGAAGTTGCGGAAACTTGTACCTTGAGGGAACTCTGGCTGAGCCCCAAATCGAGACCAGTCTGCAGAAAACTCAGAACATCAGCAGTGGAAAGAGAGATAGGATCAATTCCTTTTCCTGGGGCATAGGATAAGAACTTGTCCCAAATTCTTGCATAGATTGTGTTGGTTGTAGGCTTTCTAGCTTTTAACAGGGTGGATATGACCTCTTGGGAACAGCCTAACGATTCAAACCTCCTCCTTTCCACTTCCATACACAAAGATCCAGCTTCTGTGGGTCTGGATGGTCCAGCCTGCCCTGGGTCAACAACTGCAGAAAGGGAGGAATTCTGATCGGATGATCCACACTGAGGTGCATGGCTAGTGGAAACCACGGTCTCTTCAACCAATAGGGTAGCACTTTGACAGGTTCGTTCAGGAGTCTGAGGAGAAACCTCGAAATGAGTGGGCGAGGAGGAGAGGTGTAAGCTGTCTTGAAGGTCCAAGGACAAGATAGCGCATCTACTCCTTCCGCCTGTGGATGTGGAAGGTGAGAGAAGAATCTCCTGATTTTGCAATTCTCATGCGTAGCAAAAACATCCACCAGTGGGGTCTGCCCTAGATTGGAGATTTGGATGAACACATGGGGATGTAGAGACCACTCGTTGTCCCCAAACCTCCTCGATAAGACATCTGCCTCTGTGTTCATCTTGCCTGGGAGATACATTGCCCTGAGGTCTACCAGGTTCCTCTCTGCCCAGAGCATTACAGGTTCCACTTCCCTCAGAAGTGTCTTGCTGTGGGTGCCCCCTTGTTTCTGAAGGTACGAGACCGCCACCTTGGTGTCCAAACATAGAAGTACTCCCTGTCCCTTGACCTGAGATGCAAAAGAGGTTAAGGCTAGAAATGCTGCCCTCATTTCTAGGACGTTGGACACTGTCCCTCTGGTGGGAAAGGACCATCTTCCCTGAATTCTCTGCAATGGGCACCCCACCCCTGGCCACTCGCATCTGACGTAATTGTGGACCATGAGTGGGAACCCAAATGATAGAGCCGGGAGAGATTCTCTGGATTCATCCACCAGTGTAATGACCACTGCTCATTAGCGTTGTTAAACGGATTGTCTGAGACAGAGGTTGTCGTCTCCATTGTATTAAGAATCCCATCTGGAAGTGTCTCAGATGCTAGTGAGACCATGGAACTAGAGGTATGCACGAGGACATCATGCCAATAAGGCTCAAACACTGCAAGGCTGATAGATGGGATCTCTATGACCTTGGATACCTTCTGAATGATGCCCTCCATCTTCATCTGGGGTAAAGAGACTGCCTAGGAGCGTACCGAACATTGCTCCTAAGTAATCCATCTGCTGTGTTGAAACTAATTGGCTCTTCCGATGGTTCACCAGCCACCCGAACTCCGACCACGACTGGAGAAGAATCTCCCTGTGGACTAAAAGGTGGCTCGGGTTTTTTTGACAGCAAGAGGATATCGTCCAGGTAGTGATAAATTCTTAACCCCCTCCCTCTCTCATGGGGGCCAAGACAGATATCAACACTTTTGTGAACACCAGAGGGTAGGTGCATAGCCCGAAGGCCAGAGCTTGAAATTGCAGGTGGACATGACCCACTGCGAACCTTAAGTATTTTTGGAAGGATGGTAGAATAGGGATGTGGAGGTACTCATCCTGCAGGTCTATCGAGATTAATCAATCTCCTGGTTGTATGGTTTGTATGATCATTTGGAGTGACTCCATCTTGAAGCTTTCGAGATGGATGTATTGATTTAGCTTTTTCAGATCTATTACAGGTCTCCAGTCGCCTGTTTTTTTTTTTTTTCTGCACCAGGAAAAGGGTGGAAGAAAAACCTGTAAAATCGATCTGATGGGGGGGACAGGTATTGCTGCCCCTTGACGCTGCAGGGACTCCAAAAAAAAATTGGTTTAAGGCCAGTGCCTTCTGTGGGGAGGCTGGTAACTGTCTCTTTGAAGGACGTGTGAGGAGGCTGCTGAGAGAAAGTCCAGAAGTGACCGTACCGGATCGTTGCTAGGACCCATGGGTCTTGACATTTGGAGGCACAGATGGGGAAAACGTTTTTTTTAACCGGGCTCCCACTGGGGGCGTTTCCTCCCCGCTGACGTCAAAAGGACTTTGTCCCCTCCTGGGGAGCAGTGAGGGACTTGTACTTTCTGGCTCCCAGAAAAGAAGTCTGGGTGCCTCTCCACGATTTCTTGTTGTCCCTAAAGGGGCGAGACTGCCTGAAGTCTCTAGAATTTGTTTGCCGGAATCGTGATAAATAGGCCTTGTTCTCCGAACCTTCCTGTCCTGAGGAAGTAAGCCAGATTTGCCCCCTGTTACTCTGGAGATTACTTTGTCGAGTTTCTCAACAAACTGAGACTTTCCATCAAGGGAAATCTTGCACCAATTCTGCTTTGATGCTAGATCGGCTGTCCAAAGCTTTAGCCATAAGGCCCGCTTTGCCATAACAGAGTTGCAGCATTGAATTGGCTGAACACCGGATTGTGTCAATTGCAGCTTCTCCCACGAAATCCGCCAACTTAAGCTCCTCCAGAGCTTTGATTATGTCATCTTTGGGAACGTCTTAGTGCAGGGATGTCTCAATATTTTCCGTCCAAGACCTGATGGCATTGGAAACAGATGTCAGCGCAATGGCTGGTCTGCAAGCCACCCCTGCTTCTAGATATATGTATTGATCTAGACCTCAAATGGAGCTATCTAGGGGATCCTTGAAAGACGTTGAATCCTCCATTGGCATTGTTACATTTTTTTGCCAGACGCACTACAGCCGCATCAACCACAGTCATTGAACTGAGTATCCAAATCTGCCAGTGGATACATTTTGCATAAACGTGCTACAGAAAACTCTATCAGTTTTGTTCCACTCATCCTCTATGATCTCCCCCATTAATGGGAAGAAGATTTGGTTTCTCTTGAGGGATGAGAAATAGCTTTTTGAATTTTGAGGAGGCCCTTCCGGGTCTTCCCAGGCAATGTCGCTCCTCACCGCTTGTACAAAGGGTTGAACCAGGGAGAAATTGAAACCAGACGGTTCTGTATCATCTGAGGACTCCTCGGATGAATCTACCGGTGGGATTTGTTTAGCTGTTTTTCCTGATGGAGGCAAAGGAGTACTAACAGCTGATGGGCCCGAAATGTCGGGGTCCAAATCCAACACCTGGGCAGCTTGTGAAACCGGGTGAGCTGGAATCATGGCCGTCAGTTCAGAAAGAGAGTCTCTCATGGTTTGCTTAAGCAGGTCAACCACCTGCTGGCCTTCTAATTCCCGGTTAGCTGCGTAGTCCCTGAGACAGTCTCTGCAGACGAGCTTATCAGGGAGTGGAACCGCGCCACAGGCCCAACATTTTTTCCTTGACGCCCGCGGTGGAGGCGAAGGCGAATGACGACGTCTATAAGGTCCTGATCTTCTGGAAGATTTATGATGAGAAGAGCGCGGTCTTCGCTCAGGACTATCGTCATTGTCATAGCGCCTTGAGGACTTTCTGGACCGCTTTGAAGGAACAGGGCTGAAACAAACAAACAAAGTTTGTTTGTCAGTGGCGCACTCTTTTTTTAAATACTCACGTACAGGTGGTCCACATACCTATTGGATATGAGGATCTTGGCTTTGTGACGAATGGCTCATGGTAAATAATGGGCAGGAGGATCAGCTGTAGGAAGACGAAGTAAGAAAGCAAAAAGAAATAGAGTCTATTTGCACACCAAATTTTTAAATGAAGTCACCGCAATAGGAGTGAGATAAAAGTATAAGGCTGGCCATACACTACCCAACCCCCGTCTATAGATCTCCCTCAGATCTACCAAAGCCATACAATATGAAGTCAAATCTAATCACCTCCAAATTTGCATGCAATCAGGCAGGCCCCTGTACCACACAGTTGAAGGCAAACCTAAAGGAAATTGAACAAGAAAATTGCATGGTGCATGGCCAGCTCCACACATACCTGTAATGCTGAAGTAATCTGGACTGCAGGGCATACACCTGATATGCAGAGCAGCCCTGAGTCCAATTTGGAGCCAACATTTTAAAGCTAAAAAGGGAGAGCAGCTTAATTAAAAGGACCTACCTTATTACTGACAAAAAAAAAAAAAAAAAAGAAACAAAACCAAGGCCACGGCAAGAGAGTGAGAACCCTGAAGGGTAGAACAAAAAAGCTAGAGAAAAAAAACATCAGAAATAGCAAGGAAACGCCCGTCCTGCACATGTGCAGACCAGGAATAAATGAATTAAAGGGGACATTTTTTTTTTTTTTTTTTTAAACCTATAAATTTTAACCACCAGGGCTCAAAAACAGTGCAGACATGGAAGCAAAAAGAAAACCTAACCTGACCAAGAAGGAAGAGAATCTGATCCTCCCGCCGTCATCACCAGCATTCGTTTTTTCTGGAAATTCAGCAGACTGCGTTCCTATGAGGAAACTCTGCAAGACCCCAAAAGATCCTCAGAAGGGGTTCCCAGTCTTATCAGCGCTAATAGCGGCCCAAGAACAAGGACTGCGCACGGGAGAGGCTTAACCCGGCGGACGCTGCCGACTGCAGAGGTATGGACATACTGCTTCTCTTCACCAGTCAAGAGGAATGAGGAAAAAAAGGAGAATGTTGGGGGAGGGGCTATGCCCTTTAATTTATGCTATTCACTAGTCCTGAAGGCGGAGTAGAGGCGGAGCTCTATCACATGTATGCTGCCATGGAGGCACCAGGAAAGGTAACTGCCTTTTGGTTTTGAGCCACTGCTGTAAACTGTGGTGCATGCACAAGGTGTGGCTGAATTTAAGCTGCATGATATTAGTAAAATAGGAACTTTTGCTTTTTAGCATGTCTTATATTACACGTGAGCAAATATGGTGGAGTAGCTTTAGGTTATGCAGTAAACTATTTTACAATATTCAGTTTCACAACATAAACAAAACTGCCCAAAGGGAGTAACATATGGACAGAAAAAGGATTTGTGTACATGTTTACCCAATTTCCCTGTGTTTTCAACATGTATTATTTGAATTGTAAGCCCTAAATTTCTTTTTAGATGGACAATCAAATCGTGGTGTCTGACTATGCACAGATGGACCGAGTGTTGCGCGAGGAGAGAAACTACATCCTCAATCTTGTGAAACAAAGAAAGCTGGATGCAATGTGCTTCTTATACAGAAGTCAATTTTAAGGTATAACAAACGTATCACTTCGGTGCCTTGATATGTTTATTTGTCTGTAAATGCTTTAATTTGTCTGGGAACGGGTCATTTTGCCATCCACCTGTGATGGTTAATTTAGTCGTTGGTGGTTTATTTATTTTCCCCCCTCAGAACTGCTTTAGCTAAGTTGTAGAGACTGCTTTAACAAAAAATAAATAAAACTTAATTAGATGTGCTGAATGCAGCCCTTCAAATCATTCCTTTGTTTTTCCAAGAACAGACTAACATTGGCTCTATTATCTGTGCTGCAAACCAGCTCCACCCTCTACACTAACATGAGGAATAAATGCCTTATTTTAGAATTTTTGCTAGAAGTAAGATATATCTTAAACACCTTCCATTTTTAAGAAAGTTCTTTTGTGATGGACTGCTAGAAGTCATTCAGCTATGTGTAAATTTAAATTTGAGTTTTGTAAATGGGCAAGAAGTGGAAAGTAAAAATGAGCCAAGAGCTACAGCTAGTTGCTAAAAAATACAATATACAATTTTTAAAAAAATGTTTGTTATGACAATAAAAAGAAAATGTGTACAAAACCACAATACTTGATACTTTTAATATTTAATTTAGTAAATATTACACTCTGCCTAATTCCGTTTCAGGTAAATGTACCTGCTTGGAAAATGAATGCCATTGCAGAGAGCAGTCTTATTTTGTGTCATTTTTGTATTGCTGTTGGACTTCCGGTGTTCAAAGATCAGCATTGCAAGTATTTAATAAATTCTATGCTAATATTTAAATTTGGTGTTTTTTACATGTCATGCCATTTTTTTTATTTTATATTAAAAAAAAATTCCATGTATGTGAGAAATTACTCATTTGTTCGTGTTTGGCACCCAATTTGTTTCCCCTTTTTTTATAGATTTCTCTAGACAGTTGGAACTAGGCCAATTGCACACATTGACCAGTTTACTGCAGACATGATGGCATCTGCTGAAATGGCTGAAGAAGTTAGCCTTAATGGGTCTGGAAAACTAGTAAAGGTAAGCTCTTTATTTTTCTCTCCTCGTTCATTGAAGGGGTCAGTAGGCTTTTGGTGTTTTTGTGTATGCTCTACGTACAAGTGGTTGAATACCAAACCTACCAACAAGACTCTACAAGAGCGTTTTCTGGTGAGGTCGATTGTTGGTTCTTGTTATAGTTTTGTCCCTATTTCTCTTCCTGTAGATAACTGGTTGTGCCAATCCTGGAAAAACGGTTACAATTGTTGTTCATGGGTCAAACAAACCGGTTATTGAAGAAGCCGAACATTCTATTCATTATGCACTTTGTGTTATCCGCTGCTTAGTTAAAAAAAGGTATTTGTTTAGTTTTAGCGCACTTTTTTTTTTTTTTCTTGATCTAGATGCAAATTATAGCACATCATACTATACTTTTTGCTCCTGTTGTATACCGCTGGCATATTCCCTGCAGGGCTTCTTTTTAGAGAACATTGAACCATTTACACCAGTGCTTGCCCTCTGAGATGTGGTGTAATGTACCTATCAGAGTCTGCCCCCTGTAGACTTGGACGATGTAATCTGACTACCACCAACGCCCACCCCCCCCCCCCCCCAAGGGTGGATATATGCAGAGAAAAGTGACATAACTGGCACGAGATGTTCAGATTTTCTTGCATGCAGGCTTGAGTTTGACAGCCTGGCATCACCTTGTCTATGCTGTTTGAGGGGCAAGGTATTGGCGCTCAATGAGGAAATGACTGGATCTTTGAGGACAGACTAGAGCAGAGTTTTTGTTCAGTGATTGTTCACCAGTGAGTTTTTATCATAGGATGAATAGTTCAATTTTGGGTTGCTGTAAGAATAGACAGTGGTGCTTGCACATATGAGAGAATGTGAAAGCATCTTAAGCATGTCCTTTTTTTTGTTCTTTATAGAGCTCTGATTGCAGGAGGAGGTGCTCCCGAGATTAAATTATCCCTGCATCTAAATGAATATGCTCGAACAGTCAGTGGCATGGAGTCTTACTGTATCCGAGCCTTTGCAGATGCTTTGGAGGTTATTCCATTCACACTTGCAGAAAATGCAGGTCTTAACCCAATATTAACTGTGACAGAGCTGAGGAACAGACATGCGCAGGGAGAGAAGACAGCTGGAATCAATGTGCGGAAGGTAATTCTATTTGTTTTGGTTTCTACTATATTGTCTTGCAAGAAGGAATATCTTGTTAAATTGCTGTTCTAATTACAGGGAGGAATATCAAACATTTTTGGAGGAGTTGGGCACCAACAGTTGTTGAACAACCATCAGTTCATTGACTCTGGCTACAGAAACTGTTCGTAGTATCCTGAAGATTGAAAATGTGGTCAGTATTAAAATTGTCTGCTTCTGTATTTAAATGCATACAACTTTGTGCTTCTAATTAAAGTGGACCTATCCCCTACTGTAAGACTCGCTGTCCTAATAGCAGGTACCACAGGGTATTTGCTTTGACGTTTATTGCCCTATATGTGGTTACTGTGACTTTGCTATGGAAGCCTTATAATTCCCACCGACCAACTCCCTGTTCATTGAGAGTGCCCTTATTAGCTAGCAAAGTACTGTGATTGGGCAAGTGAAGTCTCCATAGCAATGTGTAAATGATCTTGGAGAAGAGTGGGAGGGGACTTTCCTAAGTGCCAGTGTTTTAGACCTGGTTTACACTGATGCGATGTGGGAAATGCACAAGATTTTCTGCTTTTTAAGCCGCATTTCAAAGCAAACGCAAGGCGTCCATACGATCTACTGAGAGTGTCAATGTTAGATTAACGACACCCTGAAACAGATTGCAAAACACAGTGCGATTGTCAGAATTGTATCGCAGGGGTGTGAACATGGGTGTGTACACTTGTGCGATGTAGACAATGCATGGGATTCGCACGGCATTCCTGTGTACATCAAATGCAAAGTTTGTGTGGTGCAATTTCAACCCTACATTTTGTATGGCTGAAATCGCATCGTATCTGCACCAAAATGGTACAGGACCCTTTTTATTCCCCAGCACCTGAATCGCATCACATGGGTGATTCTGGCAATTGCACTGCATTTTGAAATTTGTTTTGGGGTGTCGTTAAGATAACTGACACCCCGTGGCAGCTCGCAGGGAGGCTGTGCGATTGTGATGCGGAAAATGCATCTCATAAGTGGGAACCAGGGCTACAGGCAATTTTGGATAGAGTGGGGAGGTGTTTTTAAATGCTTGTCAGGTTTTATTGGTGTCTGTTTCCCCTTTAAGGAGATACACCGTCTCTATTTGTCCTGTTTACCATTATCATTGAAAGTAAAATAAAATCCCAAATTTTGTGTTTTGCCCAGAAAAGTAATAAAGGGGAAATCTTCTAAAGTGGGCAATAGTTCTGGTGACCTAGGGGTCCCCAAAGAATTATTTTAACCCTCCCTTACTCTATCCAAAATGGGGGGGGGGGGGGCGGCGGCTATAGTTCTACTTTAAGCTTTGACCATAAAACCTGAAAGCTGACTGGTTACTATGCAGAGCTGCACCATTATTTTGTGCTCCAGTTTTAGTAAATCGCCTCTGTGCGCGTGTTTTTGTTTTGTGTTGCCTTAGCTAGTGGCTGTCAAGGAGTCACCCATTGTTGTACACTCCCAGCCAGTGTTGTGTGCATCCATCCTAACAATTCGAGAGCAGCAGGAGCCTATAGCTCTGCTGTCCTCAATACCCACCTCCAGAACCCAAAAGATTAGGGAAGTGTGGTGGATCAGTGGTGACAACAGATTACAGGTAAGTGTTTGGGGATAGGGAGCTGGGGCATTTTTTACTTTTTTTTTTTTTTTTTTTTTTAAGATGTGTACTTCAAATATTCTGTGAATGCTTTTTCAAGTGTAGCATTAGAAGTCGCAGAGGCAGTGATGGCATACAATTGTGATCAGTCATGTGGATTGTCTTTGCTGAACATGTAAGGAAAGATGAGTATAGTGCAGGTGACGGTTGGTGTTCTATCAGAATCTGGCTATGCAACAGAAAATGCAACTTAAGTGACGTTCCGGCCATCTTGGTACATCTGCACTTGTCCGCAGTAAGCCTACAGTCAGAAGGGGGCAAGCGGACCTCTTTTTTACACCCACTGAAGTCTTGCATTTCCCACCTATTATTTTTTTTTTTTACCAGTAAACTGAGCTTATATATAATGAAATACAGTATTTGGAAGTCTGACACTATAGTTGAATTTTAAAAGCATCGGTAAGACTGCTGATAGCACAGGTTTGCTAATCCAGACATCCCAACCTGCGAAAACTAGTTTCAGGGAAGTTGAAGCAATCCATGCTGCTCTGGAGGTACGGTACGCTGTGCCTACCCCACTGCTTCTTTTTTCTTTGGGGCGGTGTCGTGGAGGCAGTGCTGGTGGATCTCTCCTCCCAATGCCTGGCTCATCCCTGCAGCTGGGCTATTGCCCCCCACTTGCAGTTGTCCGGGAGCCGCAGCTGAAATGTGGGAGGCTCCCACACCTAGCGGGAGACTTGGGATGTCTAGCTAATCTGACAGAACACTGCTGCTTTAGATTTTAAAACAGTTTGACAGATTTCTAAACACTGTATTTCACAATATAAACTCAGATTACTGGTAAAAATACGTGTGAAATGCAAGACTGCGGTGGGTGCAAAAAGATGTCCGCTTGCTGCCTTCTTACTGCAGACGAGTGTGGGTGTACCAAGATGGCCACAATGGAATGTCACTTTTCTGATGGGTATCGGCTATTGGTGCTTTATCTTCAACTACTGATGGCTTACAGCAGGGGTCTCAAACTGGCACCCCTCCAGCTGTTGCAAAACGTACCATGAGGCATGACTCCCACAGGCATGATGGGAATTGTAGTTTCACAACAGCTGGAGGGCGGCCAGTTTGAGAGCCCTGGTTTACAGTAACAAGAAGTGACGTAATTGAAGATCTTGACAAATTGGCTATTTTGACAGAACACCTGCATTTCTCCTCCCCACTGACACATGCCAAACTGCACTGCGAGAAGCCAGTGGTGGGGCCGTATGATGGATGGTTGGCACCCTCAGCCAATCAAACGTAAACACTATAGAGCGGCACGTCTGCACAGCAAATCAGCGCGTGCGTGGGACCTGCCTCCTTCCTGCGTGCAGCTCGAGGATGCTTGTTTACTACGTCACACGGCGCTCTGCTTAAAGGAGAGTGAATTCAGAGAGGACGGACGTGTTGAGGATCCCGCCCCTTTATCAACTACGTCATGCGGACTCTGCTCTGTGGGTAGCGGGAACTCGGAGAGGACGGACGTATTGAGGATCCCGCCCCTTTATCAACTACGTCATGCGGAGCTCTGCTCTGAGGGTAGCGAGAACTCGGAGAGGACAAATGTATTGTCGGTGGGAGGAGCCTGTGCCATGTCATGTGATGGAGGTGACGAATCGTTGGAAACAATTATGTGATATGAATATGAAATGTGATCCTCTGCCCAGGTCTCTGAGAATGCAGCCAATCATCTCTGAGCCAGTCCGATAGGGGACATCTCATTTAAAGCCCCAACTTTAACACCCTGTAACGTGCGCTGATAGCTTGTTGTAGTTTTATTCCCTGTGAAGTTCTCCATTCAGGTCACTTATTGCTTGTTTTCGTACAAGGGAGCGCTAATCCATTGCTCCAATGGCACCACAACACCGCCGATCCCTTACCACCACCACCTCTTCTCTCTTCAATGTGCGATCAGCAGGAGTAAGTGACCTAAAGTCCTCTCCCTGTAAACTCCTATTTAGAGTTGCCTGTGTGTCGGAACGCCGTCCTCCCAGCACGACATACAGGCGCTCCTAACGGGAGATTTATACTAATGTGTGTGTGTGGTGGGGGGAGATATCTTGGTCTCTGGGGGGCAGTGTCGACACTCGGCCAACTGCAGAACTGCACATGTGCAGTTCCCAGCTGGCAGCACATCAGCCTTTTTACATGGAATCAGAGCGGCCCGGGGGGCAATTGCATCCCTGCCCCCCGGCCCAGCCCGCCCCTGGGTAGGTGGGCACCTTCTTGTATGATCCAAGCTCTGCTATGATTTCATCATCATTTCCTTTCCTAGTACTAATCATTTAATGTTGGCAATGGACATGTCTGTCCCAGGCTCACACTGAGTAATACAGTGGGTGTGCCCTGGGCACACCCGACACAGCACATTCCCCCATTCATTGTACAGCAGCACAGCCTAATGCCCCCTATCATTGGACCATCGGGAACAGGGACAAGCCACGCCCATAAACCATGCGGGGGCGGAGTTATAGCCTAGCCATAAGGCTCCTTCAATGGACGGGGCGGGGTTATAGCATAGCCACGCCCCCACATAACGTCAGCTTAACCGTTAATATAAACTGGCAACACACAAAAGAGCCGTTAGTCGGCTGTAGGCAGAGCTAAGGAGAGGACGCAGAGAGCAGAGCTGAAGGAGACAGCAGGGGGTGCGCGCCTACCCAGAGACATCAGTGAGTGGGGGCGGTGTCCTATGACAGACGCGTCTCCTCACTATAGAATACTCTCCTCCAATGGACGAGGCGGAGTTATAGCCTAGCCACGCCCCTACGCTGTGACATCAGCTTCAACCGTTAGGCCCCTTTCACACTGGGGCGTTTTTCATGCGGTGCAGCGCTAAAAATAGCGCCTGTTCACCGCATGAAAAAATCCTGCCCCATTCACTCCAGTGTGAAAGCCGGCGGGCTTTCACACTGGAGCGGTGCGCTAGCAGGATGACAAAAAAAGTCCTGCTAGCAGCATCTTTGGAGCGGGATAGGAGCGGTGTGTTCACTGCTCCTATACCGCTCCTTCCCATTGATTACAATGGGAGACCGCGGCAATACCGCGGCTACGGCGGCGCTCTGCGGGGGGTGTTTAACCCTTTTTCGGCCGCTCGCGGGGGGTAAAACCGCACCGCGAGCGGCCGAAAACCGCGGTGAAAACGACGGTAAAGCAGCGCTAAATATAGCGCTGCTTTACCGTCACCGCGGATCACCGCCCCAGTGTGAAAGGGGCCTTAGTATCCCTAACAACACACAGAGGAGTCGTTAGTCGGCTGTGGGCAGAGCTCGGGAAAGGACGCAGAGAGCAGAGCTGGAGGAGACGGCACACATTATCTTCGTATTAATCTATTTCTAGTTACAGATATCGAACCTTCACTTCCTGCACATCGGGGAAACCCGCACCCAGAGACCTCACTGAGGAGGGGCGGAGTCATATGACAGACGCGCCTCCTGCCCTCCCCTGGTCACAGCGCGGCAGGTTGAAAGCAGAGGATGTGGCAGAGTGATCAGTGTCCAGCTACACATGCCATTACTGATATCAGTACTGTGCAGAGCAGTCAGTGTGTTGGTTCTCTTTGTTTATTTCTTCTGCTGGTGACCAGGCTGCTGCCCATTACTAGTCCACATGGATTCTCCTACTTACTGCTGATACTAGTGCAGCATTTACTAGAACTGGGCTGTATTTTCCTTCACTTGCAGCATCTGAAAATTGTCTTTTTCTCCTCTCCCTTCCACCACCAGTCAGCAGCTGCAGGAAGGAAATATAGCCAATCAGTTCTAGTAAATGCTGTCCCCCCCAGATGTCTGAACACCTACTGTGCCCATTATGAGGGGTTCCCACTATCCCTGTGCTGATATCCCAGGTCAGTACACTTGCTGTGCCCATTATGAGGGTTTCCCACCATCCCTATGCTGAGTTCCCGAGTCTGTACACCCGCTGTGCCCATTACGAGGGGTTCCCACTATCCCTTTGCTGAGTTCCCAGGTCTGTACACCCGCTGTGCCCATTATGAGGGGTCCCACCATCCCTGTGCTCATTTTCGGGGTCTGTACACCTGCTGTGCCCATTATGAGAGGTTTCCACCATCCCTATGCTAAGTTCCTGGGTCTGTACACCCGCTGTGCCCATTATAAAGGGTTACCACCCTCTCTGTACTGAGTTCCCAGGTCTGTACACCTGATGTGCCCATTATGAGGGGTTCCCACTGATAGGCTGCACTGATGGAGGTGGCACTGCATATAAGTATTACTCAGTGCCCATGGGCACTGATAGCTGGCACTGACGGGCCTGCACTGATCATAAGTGCCTTTAAATTATCTGTGTACATATCCCCTGTACAGGGCCGGCGCTACCTATAGACAAGGTAGGCACCGGCCTAGAGCACACATCAATCCTGGGTGCTGTACCGATGCCCCCCACCACCTCCAGGCTCAGTGACTGACTCCAACCCCCAAAATGGTAGCAATCTATAAAAAGGTGGGGTATACATGGACAGGGCAAAGGGGCGGCAAAATTGGGTTTCGCCTAGGGTGTTAAAAATTCTTGCACCAGCCCTGAGAGGACTGAGTTCGGAAGGACGTACGTGTGAAGTGTCCCGCCCCTTTATTTACTACGTCACACTGCGCTTTGCTCAGGGGAGAGAGGACGGACGTGTTGTGGGCGGAGCCTGCACCATGTCATGTGATGGAGGCAGTGATTTGTGATATGAATAAGAAGTGATCCGAGTACAGAGGGGCAGTATGCACAACATTCATACTTATATTATACATTTAAATCACGTGCTGTACAACCAGTGTTCCGTCAGACACGGCGACCCGTCAGAATGTGTAACGAAAGTGACGTTCCGTCGCCGCCATCTTGCTACACCTCACACTCTTCTACAGAAAGGATACAGTGAGAAGGGGGAAACCGGACATCATGTTACACCGACCGGAGTTTTGCATTTTACACTTATTTATAACAGTAACTTGAGGTTATATAGTAAAACACAGTGCTTAGAACTCCGTCTGAATGTTTAGATGTTGAATTTAACAGGGAGAAATCTGATGGGGACATTTGATTTAAGGAGGCAATCGGATGGGGACATCTGATTTTTTTTTAAGGGAGCACTCTGATGGAGACACCTATTTAAGGGAGCACTCTGAAGTTCTCAGTGCCCCCTCCTCTACAGCACAACCCTGCACCCAGAGCAGGTGCCCCACCTGATTTTTGTATTTATCCTCCTCCGGTGTTACATTTGGCACCTTTCAGGGGGGAAGGGGGTGCAGGTATTTGCACCCACTTCCGGGCATAGACTCCCACGGGGGTCTATGCCACTCCCCCCCCCCCCCCCCCCGCTGTCTGCTGGGAGACACACAGGTCACTTCCTGATTCCCTTACCGAAGTTGGCGGCGGCAGCACCCAAGGACCAATCGACGGTTCGGCCTTGGGTGCCGACATCGTGGGCGCCCTGGACAGGTAAGTGTCCTAATTTTTAAAAACATTTTAAAGTCAGCAGCTACAAATACTGCAGCTGCTTTCTTTAAAAAAAAAAAAAATTCAGCGGACCTCCGCTTTCAGGGAGCACTCTGATGGGGGCATCTGATTCAAGAAAGTACTCTGATGGGCACATCTGATTTAAGGTGCCACTCTGATGAACATCTGATTTAAGGGAGAACTCCGATGGGACATCTGATATAGGGTCCTTTCACACGGGGCAGATCCGTTGCTCAGCGGGGATCGCACAGCTGATCCCCGCTGAGCCGACTGATGACAGGGCGGTCCCTGCACACTGTGCAGGGACCGCCCTGTCAGTTCTCCGCTCTCCCCTATGGGGGAACGGATGAACACGGACCGTCTGTCCGTGTTCATCCCATCCGCTCTGCAGACGGATGAAAAAATAGGATTTTCCTCCGTCTGCAGAATCGGACAATTGCGGAGGCGGACAATAGCGGATGCTCATCCGCTGCCCCCCGCTGCCCCATAGACATGCATGTATGTCCGCTTTTCATCCAAAAACGGATGGATGAAAAACGGACATACGGTCCGCATGTGTGAAAAGATGTTATACTTACCTGCTCTGTGTAATGGTTTTTCACAGAGTAGCTCTGATGGGGACATCTGATCTAAGGAGGCACTCCTATGGCGACACCCGATTCAAAGAGGCATGCCACTGGGGACATCTTATTTAAGGGAGCACTATAATGGGGATACCTTATTTAAAGCAGAGCTCCACCCAAAGGGGAAGTTCCGCTTGTTTGCCTCCTCCCCCCTCCGCTGACACATTTGGAACTTTCTCGGGACAGCGAGTACCACTCCTACTTCAGGCTGATCTTGTTGCGGCAAAGTCACCCGGACCTGTTTCTTGTGCTCAGTTTGCTCCTGGTATGGCGTGGTAGCCAGTCACTTTAGCATTGTGTACAAGTCCTGGAGGTAACCAAGTACCAGTAGGCCTGCTTTCCTTAAGGGAAGGGGGCTGCTAAAGGTGAGCAACACAGAAGCTAGCGATAGTGTCTGACCACCTGCATGACACCCCCCCCAACCACGCTGTCCCAGGCTGCCCTTTTCACTGCAGTCATCCAAATCCTATGCCATCCAGACTGCCCTTTTCAGGGCAATCGTACATCTGTTATAGGGGGAGTCCTTGAAATTCTCCTATTTAGAGGAGTGTATGCTCCCATGGTTCAGAGAAGCAGGATCTTCCATTCTATGGATAGCGTAGGACCCACTTATTTGGGGTACTTTGTCGCAGTAAGTGGGCTTAGCACTATATGACCATATAGTGTGACCAAACCCCTGTATTTTTTGAATATGTTCAGGTGTTTTTAACCAGCCTTGCAGGATAAATGTCATTTTTGTATGTGTGCGTTGTAATCCTTTTTATTTATTTTTTTCTGTCTGTATAGTCTTATGGAAGCCCCATCTCTTATGCATTTTTTAGGGTGTACCCCCCCCCCCCCCCAAATCTTTGTTTGTTTATCTCCCCACGCCCCCCACCCCAGGCTGCCTTTTTCAGGGCAGTCTTCCAATTTCCCTGTCAGGAGCATGTAAACACTCCTGTTCTTTGACAGCTGCTGGTCTCATCCCATCATCGTAGTATCATCCTAGTATGATGCATCCCTGTCTGTCTGTCCACCTGCAAGTTGATGGTTGTGACCAGTCTCTGGGTGAAAACCAAACCTGAAAATGGTTCTAAAGCCAAAAGTTTTTTTATCCTTATTTATTCTATGCATTAAAATAGAAAAACCTTCTGTGTGCTGCAGCCCCCCTAATACTTGAGCCCCATCTGAATCCAGCGATGTTGCACGAGAGTCTTGACTGTCCAGGACTCCCCCTCCTCACTCCTGGTGCCATTGGCTCCCGCTGCCTTCAGTCAAAGTGAGTCATAAAGGAGAGAGGGGGCAGGGCCAAGCAGTGGGTCCATGATTGGACACACATAGCAGCAGCTCAGCTCAGGTGCCCCCATAGCAAGCGGCTTGCTGTGGGGGCATTAGGCAGGGGTCAGGAGCGCCAGCGAGGGACCCGTGAAGAGGATGATCCGGGCTGCTCTGTGCAAAACCACTGCACAGCAGGTAAGTATAACATGTTTGTTATTTTTAAACCAAAAACAATTTGCCGTTCGTATCACTTTAGCCATCCAAGCTTACAGACTCATGCTTGTGATATTGCATTTGTTACACGTGTTCCAAGCTCACTGTCTTCTCTTCTCTGCTAGATTAAATTCCACATTTACGACCTTGGATCGGATATTGACTACTCTCTGAACTCTGCCTGCCTTTTGATTCCGGATGTGACCCTAACTATTGTGAACCTTACCTGCCTTAAACATGGATTGTCATTTAACCACTCTGTCTGTCAATCGCAAGTACCTGTTTGCTGTACTCAGTTCGCGACTGCACCTGGTGTGGTAGCCAGGCATTATAGCATTGTGTATATGTCGTGGGGCAACCGAATACCGGTAGGCCTGCTTTCCTTATGGCAAAGAGGGTGCCAAAGGTGAAGAACACAGAAGGAAGCTATAGTGTCTGACCACTTGCATTAGGGGTAAGTGTGACACCCCCCCACCTGCCCTCTCCCAGGCTGGCATTTTCAGGGCAGTCGTCAACCCCCGTCTACCCTTTCCCAGACGTCCATTTTTTTTTTTTTTTTTAGGATAGTGTTCCATACCCAACCCTCCCCCATCCCCCATCCTGGTGTGATTAGATGTTTTAATGGCAGGGGGGAGATTTATGTACACACAATTGGAAATTCGGTCAGCAAAAAGACCGATGAGAGCTTTTGGTCAGAAAATGCGACCGTGTGTATGCTCCATCGGACTTTTGCTGGCCGAATTCCAGCCAGCAAAAGATTGAGAGCATGTTCTAAATTTTTTGCTCAGAAAAAGTTCAGTTTGGAAATTCCGATCGTCTGTAGCAATTCCGACGCACAAAATTCCTACGCATGCTCAAACAATTTGACGCATGCTTGGAAGCATTGAACTTAATTTTCTTGGCTCGTCGTAGTGTTGTACGTCACCGCGTTCTTGGTGGTCGAAAGTTCAGCAAACTTGTGTGACCGTGTGTATGCAAGCCAAGCTTGAGTGGAATTCCGTCGGAAAAACCATCCAAGATTTTTCTGATGGAAAATCCACTTGTGTGTACGTGGCATAGGAGTCCAACAGACCCTAGATTTCTCAGAAAACAGTACACTGCCTATTGCTATCACAGGGTTTATTTACATCCCCTGTGATAACAATAAATGTGATTAAAAAAACAAAGGTACAGTGTATAAATAAAGAAAGCAAAAGAAATAATTCTAAATTACAAAAAAAATAAAAGCTGGCTGTACTTCTCCTTTTTAATGGACACTTTTTGGAATTTTCTATTTACCAATGACATGTACCAGAATACATTTTGGGCTAAATTCATGATGAAACTTGATTTTATTGGATGTTTTTTATAACCGAAACGAAAAAATGTGTGTTTTTTTTTTTTTTTTTTAATTTCAGTCTTTTTTTTTTTTATTTATATCACAAAAAAATAAAAAAACTGGTGATAAAATGCCACTAAAATATTTGTGTGGGGAAAAAAAAAAAAAGATATGAATTTTGTTTGGGTACAGTGGTACATGACCGCACAATCGCCAGTTAAAGTAGTGCAATGCCGAATAGCAAAAAAAAAGGCCTGATCTTGAAGGCGGTGAAGCATGATTCAGTGCTCGTTCACACCAGACGCAGTTCCGTTCAGTACCGTGCGATTTATTTATTTATTTTTTTTTTTTTCTGCACTAAAAATGCATGCACAGCGTTTTCCATGTATTCCAATGGCTCTAGTTCACACCATGCAGTCAGTTTCCAGTCAGTTTCTGGTGTAGAAACTGTCAGGAACTGACTGTATTGGTGCAGAAAAAAACGGAACTGTATGAAATCTGGTCTGAACTGGCCCTCAAGGTTAATGCAACACGATAATGTTTTCATACCCAAATGCAATGGTCTCCAAACTACAGCCTTTTGCTTGCCTTTTATGGGGCACTATTCCTCCCACTGATATGACACACTGTTCTGCCATCTGACCCCAATAATGCGGTACTGTTCCTCCCCAAGATACCAATGATGGGGCCCTATTGCTTCCTATCAGAGCCGATCCGCCCTATACGCGGACTACGCAAGCTGCGTAGGGCCCCGCGGCGGATCGGCTTTGCTCGGGGGCCCCTGGGGCCCCTGCCGCCACTGTGAGGGCTGCGGCGCCTGAAAAAAGATGGCCGCGGGGCCGACATGCAACTGCGCATGCGCCCGCCTTTCCGAAAATTGCCGAGCAGCGGCAACAGCGCTGGCGCATGCGCAGTAGCCCGACATGCAACTGCACATGCGCCAGCGCTGTTGCCGCTGCTCGGCAATTTTCGGAAAGGCGGGCGCATGCGCAGTTGCATGTCGGCCCCGCGGCCATCTTTTTTTCAGGCGCCGCAGCCCTCACAGTGGCGGCAGCGGCACCAGTGACACGGTGGCGCCATTTTTAAAAATAAAACGTCCCCTCCGCAGCCTCTTACCTCCTGGTCCACCTCCCCCTCGCAGCCTCTTACCTCCTGGGCCCCCTCCCCGCCTCTGACCTCCTGGGCCCCCTCCCCCTTGCAGCCTCTGACCTCCTGCCCCCCCCCTTGCAGCCTCTGACCTCCTGCCCCCCCCCCTCGCAGCCTCTGACCTCCTGTCTCCCCCCTGCAGCCTCTGACCTCCTGTCCCCCCCCCCCCTCGCAGCCTCGGACCTCCTTTCCCACCCCCTTCGCAGCCTCAGACCTCCTGCCCCCCCCCTCGCAGCCTCTGACCTCCTGTCTCCCCCCTGCAGCCTCTGACCTCCTGTCCCCCCCCCCCCCCTCGCAGCCTCGGACCTCCTTTCCCACCCCCTTCGCAGCCTCGGACCTCCTGTCCCCCCCTCGCAGCCTTGGACCTCCTTTCCCACCCCCTTCGCAGCCTCTGACCTCCTGTCCCCCCCCCCCCCCCCCCCTCGCAGCCTCTGACCTCCTGTCCCCCCCCCCCTCGCAGCCTCGGACCTCCTTTCCCACCCCCTTCGCAGCCTCGGACCTCCTGTCCCCCCCTCGCAGCCTCGGACCTCCTCCCCCCCCCCTTGCAGCCTCAGACCTCCTGTCCCCCCCCCCCCCTTGCAGCCTCAGACCTCCTGTCCCCCCCCCCCCCCTCGCAGCCTCAGACCTCCTGTCCCCCCCCCCCTCGCAGCCTCAGACCTCCTGTCCCCCCCCCCCCCCCCTTCGCAGCCTCAGACCTCCTGTCCCCCCCCCCCCCCCCCCTTCGCAGCCTCCGACCTCCTGTCCCCCCCCCCCCCTTCGCAGCCTCTGACCTCCTGTCCCCCCCTTGCAGCCTCTGACCTCCTGTCCCCCCCCCCCTTTGCAGCCTCTGACCTCCTGTCCCCCCCCCCCCCCTTCGCAGCCTCTGACCTCTCCTGTTGCCCTCCCCCCGCAGCCTCTGACCTCTCCTGTTGCCCTCCCCCCACAGCCCCTGACCTCTCCTGTTGCCCTCCCCCCACAGCCCCTGACCTCCCCTGTCCCATCCGCAGCCTCTGACCTCCCCTGAGTCAAGAGAGGGAGCGCAGCCAGGATGGGGGTCATGGGAGAAGTCAGACATGTATGGACTGTGGAGAGGAAACTATGGGATAAAACCAGAGCCACCAAGCTGGAGCCGACTGACTGAGCCCTGCATGATGCACCTGAGAGGAGGTCAGTGACAGCACCGCCAGGCCAGTCTAGGGGGGGGTCAATACAATATTGTAAGGGGGCACTGATATAAAGGTTTCCCCCTTATCTTAGTGTTTTCTTTCTCTGGTCACCAGAGTCCTCCCCACATTCCCAGAGTTTCCCTTTACATCATAGTATGCAGGATTCCACCTTACAGTGCAAGGGGGAACTCTGATGTAAAGGGCAATGCTGCAGACCCTGATGTAAGTAGGGAGGCTCTCTGAGGACACTGATGTATGGGGGGCTCTCTGGGGACCCCGATGTAAGGAGGGGCTTTATAGGGATGCTCTCTGGGGACCCTGATGTAAGGGGGGTGCTCTCTGGGGACCCTAATGTAAGGGGGGTGCTCTCTGGGGACCCTAATGTAAGGGGGGTGCTCTCTGGGGACCCTGGTGTAAGGGGGTGCTCTCTGGGGACCCTGGTGTAAGGGGGAGGCTCTCTGGGGACCCTGGTGTAAGGGGGAGGCTCTCTGGGGACCCTGGTGTAAGGGGGAGGCTCTCTGGGGACCCTGGTGTAAGGGGGGGGGACCCTGGTGTAAGGGGTGGGGGCTCTCTGGGGACCCTGGTGTAAGGGGAGGCTCTCTGGGGACCCTGGTGTAAGGGGAGGCTCTCTGGGGACCCTGGTGTAAGGGGAGGCTCTCTGGGGACCCTGGTGTAAGTGGGGGATCCACACTCAGATATGTAAAGATATATATATATTGTATACATGTCTGTTCTATTTTGTTGTACTTATTCTTTGACTGTTTTGTTTAAAGGAGGGAGGATTGTATTGGGAGCGCTGTCAGGTGTGACTGTGTGGCAATGGCAAATGGTTTACATAGCTCACGGCATCACGGGTCAGGTAGAGGCCCCTCAGAATAATTTTGCTTAGGGCCCCAGGGAGGTCAGGATCGGCACTGCTTCCTATGATACCAATGATGGGGCACTATTCCTTCTCCTAGTACCAATTGTGGCCATATTTACTCCTACTGATACCGGGAAAATTTCTGCTTCTGCTGGCCACGGTCTGGCCCTCCTAAAGTCTGAAATACAATAAACTGGCTCTTTGTTTAAAAAGTATGGAGACCCCTGCCCTAATGCATAACATTTTAAACTGCATACATCGTTACAGATTTTTTAATAATTTCTCATTTTATTCAGTAATATTTTCAACTTTCCATCTATTTAAATCTTCTGCTCTTGTTGTTTTAACTTTGGATAATTTTTTTTTATGACAGTAAATCTTATACAGCCCACTTTCTGTTTCTTGTCTGATCATTAGCCTAAGCTTATGACATCATGCACAGCTCTCTCTCTCACTCTCCTGAAAGTTTTCCAGGAAGGAAGGTGGGTAAGTCATAAGAGGGCCAATGAGAGCTGCAGAGCTGGAGGTGTGCCTCTGTGTCTGTGTAAATCCAGGAAGTGAACAGGCAGCAGCTTCAGCTGCCCACAATTAAAATGGCTTCAGCCAGACTTAGTGGAGGGAGATTTGTGCAGCATATTTGGCAAGTACAGAATCACTGTGTGTGTGTGTGTGTGTGTGTGTGTGTGTGTGTGTGTGTATATATATATATATATATATATATATATATATATACAAAGTGGTTGGAGGGAAGCTTCAGAATAGTAAAGATGTTTTTATTACAAATTATGTGAGCAGACTGCAGTTCCTCTTTAATTTCATCAACCTCAAATATGGGATACATGTACTTTACATTTGAGATCAACATCAATATCTGGAACCTAAATGTCTGCTTCCTATTTTCTATGTGTTTTGCAGACCATTTCCCTTCTTCAAGATAAACAATGACATTATTTCTCACATAGTAGCACTAAGTGCTGGTTCACGCTGATGCGATTTCTGATGCAACTTAAGTCACACTGAATTGCATGACAAGGGAAATCATATTATTTTCAATGGTGCCTGTTCACATCAACTCAATTCTGTGCGGTGTGATTTTGGAAAAGGTTCCTGTGCTACTTTGGTGCAATTTCAGTTTGATATGGCTCCATAGAATATGCAAACCACATCCAAATTTGCATTACATACTCAGTGAAAAGTGCATGAAAAACGAATTGTAGTAGTGTGAACTGAGCCTTACAATACAACAGGCATCTCATTAACCACTTCAACACCGCCCGCTGTCATATGACGCCCACAAGGTGGATCTACCATCCTGGGTGGGCGTCATATGACGTCCTCGGATTCCCGGCCACCTGGGGGGCGCGCGCGCGTGGCATCGCTCGGGACCCGGTGCGAGTGCCCGGCGGCCGCGATGTCCGCCGGGCACCCGCGATTGCCCGTTAAAACAACGGGACCGGGCGGGACCGTGGAGCTGTGTGTGTAAACACACAGCTCCACGGTCCTGTCAGCGGAGAGGAGACCGATCATGTGATCTCAGTACAGAGGAACACATGATCGGTCTTCTCCCCTTGAGTCCCCTCCCCCCACAGTTAGAATCACTTCTATTAGGGAACACATTAACCCCTACAGCGCCCCTAGTGTTAACCCCTTCCCTGCCAGTCACATTTACACAGTAATCAATGCAATTTTATAGCAACGATCGCTGTGTAAATGTGAATGGTTCCAAAAATGTGTCAAGTGTCCGATATGTCCGCCGCAATGTCGCAGTCACGAAAAAAAATCGCAGATCGCCGCCATTACTAGTAAAAAAAAAAAAAATAAATTCAATAAATCTATCCCCTATTTTGTAGACGCTATAACTTTTGCGCAAACCGATCAATATACGCTTATTGCGATTTTTTTTATATTTTTTTTTTTTTTATTTTTTTATTTATTTTTTTTTAAATTTTTTTTACCAAAAATATGTAGAAGAATGCGTATCGGCCTAAACTGAGGAAAAAAAATCGTGTTTTTTTTTTTTTTTTTTTTTTTTTAAATGGGATATTTATTATAGCAAAAAGTAAAAAATATTGTGTTTTTTTTTCCAAATTGTGGCTCTTCTTTTGTTTATAGCGCAAAAAATAAAAACCGCAGAGGTGATCAAATACCACCAAAAGAAAGCTCTATTTGTGGGAAAAAAGGACGTCAATTTTGTTTGGGTGTAACGTTGCACGACCGCGCAATTGTTAGTTAAAGCGACGCAGTGTCGAATCGCAAAAAGTGCTCTGGTAAGGAAGGGTAAAAAATGGCCCGGTGCTGAAGCGGTTAAAGTATAACTAAAGTCAAAACTTCTTTTTTTTTTAGTTTTTCATAAAGTCAAGAGGGATTAGTGAGGAGATCCAAAATAGCAATAAATGTGTAAATAATGAGGGATCATACAATGGTAGTGACATGTAAATAGGTGAGCTCTGGTGATTTGTACATAGAGGGTTTATGATTGGATAACACAGGGTGACATGGAATGGTGATAAGGGAAGAAGGTCACATGATGTGCTGAGGGGATTATATAGTGAGGTGTCCCAGCTTGGGAGATGAGTGTTATCTGTGAGGAAGGCTGCGCACTCCCCACACACACTCCCTGCTCTTCCCATCCTATTATCTTATCTCTTCTCCTGTCCTCCGGAGCCCCTTCCTCCCTGTACCCTGCCAACAGCACCCGGTGTTCTGCCGAGATGGTTCCCCTCGGCGGATAGGGACCCCTCTGTACTGCGCAGGCGCAGCGCTTGCACAGTACGAAGGACTAGGGATCTTCTGAAAATTGGCGAAGGTAAGCAAGTGGGAGTGAAGTGTACACCGTGCAGTCGGTGTACAAGACGATGCTACACGCTCCCGATGCTCGCGCTACTCTGTAAGGGGAGTCTAACTAAGGGGCGGGTCTATTATTACTCTAAGCAGGGGGCAAAGGCGTGTTTAAATAAAAGAAAGGCGGGTTTTGCAATACTTAAAAATCTCGCTCTTGGATACAGTAATAATAATAACAAATGTCGCCCTTGGTTACAGACCCGCCCCTTGCAGAGCATCGGGAGCGTGCGGCATCGTCTCTCGTACACCGACATGTTACCTGCGCGTGCGCGGTATACACTTCACTCGCAGCTGTTTAGCTTAATTTTCAGAAGATGCCTAGTCCTTCGTACTGCGCAATCAATGCGTCTGCGCAGTAGAGGGGGTCCTAATCCGGCAGGGGAACTTTCTCGGCAGGACACCGGTGTTCTGTCACAAACAGTCAAGCTATCACCAAGTGTCCGCTGTGTACTGCACATGCGCAGTACAGAGCATAAGGATTTTCGGAAAATCTCTGAAGATGAACGTCGCCTGCACCGTGAGTCGAGGTGTAAGCCCCACCATCCAAGTGGACATAGGGCTACACAAACTTAGAGGGCCGCTCGCCATGCTTCGGGCACGGGCTCGCTGCGCTCGGCTCTTTTATATTCTAACTCTATGTCCACTTGGATGGCAGGGTTTGAAAGTGGACTCTCGCCGCAGGCGCGTTCATCTTCGGCAACTTTCGGAATCTGGGTGTCCTGTGTACTGCGCATGCGCAGTACACAGCGGACACTTTGTGATGGGGGACAGAAAATGATAGTACACCGGCACAAACCGTGTTCCCCCTCTGGGTTCTCTCAGCCCTACAATTGAGATTAGGGAGCGGAAGGAGCTGAGTGAATGAGACTGCCAGGCACATAGGAAGGAGATTCGGAGGCTCCGCAGACACCGCTAGGCGAAGCGTGGATTATGAAGTACACAGGCCACACCCACTGGCCAATGGTAGAGCCGTGAGCTCAAAACTGATAAATATCATGATTGAGTGGGCGGAGCCTGCTTTGGAGACATTAAGAGAGGCGGCCAATCAAATGGAGCGCATGGCACGAGGGCGTTATTTACTGCGTCACTCGGAGGGAGGATCAGACTGCGATGGACCAGCTAGAGGAGGAGCACAATTTGTCTGTCCTCCGCCCCGCCCACCTTACTCTCTTCTTACAGCATCACAGCTGGAGTCCTGGACGCTAAGAGGTAGGAGATTGTCACTATGGGATTTATAGAGAGAGGGGGCGGGCATTTTTACTAAGGGATCGGAGTAAATCATGGGCGGATCTAGGCCGGCTGCTCCAACACTGACACTGACTGTGAAGAGAGTTAAATCCCCCAATCTGATCATTTATATTTATTTATATACCACGAAGGAGGCCCTGTCATTATTTGTATCCTCTATTAAAGTGGTAGGAAACTGTTTTACCCATTTATACCTACAGGTAAGTCTTCAATAAGATTTATCTGTAGGTAATGTGACTATCTCTGGCCGGAGAATGTGGGGGAGGAGCAGGGGGCACAGACGCTGTCAATAAGGAGTACACAAGCCACGCCTACTGACTGGCCAATGGCAGAGCCGCAAACTCAAAGCTGATAAACAGCAGGATTGAGGGGCGGAGCCTGCTCGGGAGACCGTAATATTGGCGGCCAATCAGGTGGGAGCGCGCGGCACGAGGGGCGTTATCTTAGTGTGTCACTCGGAGGGAGGATCAGACAGCGATGGACCAGCAAAAAAAGACATCCTGCAAGGCAAAGGCATAATGAGCTAGTATGCATGGCATACTAGCTCATTATGAATGACTTACCTGAAAACTAAGCCACCGTCGCTTTGCTCAGGGGACAGAGGATGGACGTGTTGTGGGTGAAGCCTGCGCCATGTCATGTGATGGAGGCGGTGATTGTGTAATATGAATAAGAAGTGATCCGAGTACAGAGGGGCAGTATGCACAACATTCATACTTATCTTATACATTTATATCACGTGCTGTACAACCCGTGTTCCGTCAGATACGGCGACCCGTCAGAATGTGTAACGGAAGCCATCTTGCTACACCTCACACTCTTCTACAGTAAGGATACAGTGAGAAGGGGGAAACCGGACACCATGTTACACCGACCGGAGTTTTGCATTTTACACTTATTTATAACAGTAACTTGAGGTTATATAGTAAAACACAGTACTTAGAACTCCGTCTGAATGTTTAGATGTTGAATTTAACAGGGAGAAAAAAAGAAAAAAAATAATAATTTGAAATTTTTTTTTTTTTTTACTCACCTCTAAATGCCTGTTGCTAGGGGGTCCCTCGTAGTCTGCCACCTTCATTGCCCAGGCAATGACATCACTTCCCCTAGGCGCCGCACAGTCATCTGGGACCTGTCATGTGTCCCAGATGAGTGAGCGTCAAATCATGGCGCCGCTCACGCATGCGCAGTGGGTGCCCGGCTGTGAAGCCACAGCCGGGTGCCCACATTATGCCAGCGCCGCGAGCGGAGAACAAGGGGGGGGGGGGCTCGTTCCCCCGCATCGCTGGACCCCGGGACAGGTAAGTGTCCGATTTTATTAAAAGTCAGCAGCTGCAGTATTTGTAGCTGCTGACTTTTATTTTTTTGTGGGCACACCTCTTTAAGGAGGCAATCGGATGGGGACATCTGATTTTAAGGGAGCACTCTGAGGGAGACACCTATTTAAGGGAGCACTCTGAAGTTCTCAGTGCCCCCTCCTCTACAGGACAACCCTGCACCCAGAGCAGGTGCCCCACCTGATTTTTTTTATTTATATTTTAAATAATAAACATGTAATACTTAACTGCTCTGTGTAATGGTTTTTCACAGAGCGAGCAGCTCTGATGGGGACATCTGATTCAAGGAAGTACTCTGATGGGGGCATCTGATTTAAAGCGGAGTTCCACACAAAATGGAACTTCCACTTTTCCGAACCCCCCCCTCCTCCGGTGTTACATTTGGTACCTTTTCAGGGGGGAAGGGGGTGCAGATACCTGTATATTATAATACAGGTATTTGCACCCACTTCCGGGCATAGACTCCCACGGGGGTCTATGCCACCCCCCCCCCCCCCCCCCGCTGTCTGCTGGGAGACACACAGGTCGCTTCCTGATCCCCCTTACCGAAGATGGCGGCGGCAGCACCCAAGGACCGAGCGACTGTTCGGCCTTGGGTTCCAACATCGCGGGCGCCCTGGACAGGTAAGTGTCCTAATTTTAAAAAATTTTTTTTAAAGTCAGCAGCTACAAATACTGCAGCTGCTGACTTTAAAAAAAATTAAATTTCAACGTACCTCCGCTTTAAGGGAGCACTCTGATGGGGGCATCTGATTCAAGAAAGTACTCTGATAGGCACATCTGATTTAAGGTGCCACTCTGATGAACATCTGAATTTAAGGGAGAACTCCAATGGGGACATCTGATTTAAGGGAGAACTCTGATGGGGACACCTGATTTAAGGTGGCACTCTGATGGGGACATCTGATTTAAGGGAGCACTCTGATGGAGATACCTATTTAAGGGAGCACTCTGAGGACTCTCACTGTAAGGAGTGCACTCCATTGAAAACACCTGATTTATTTTATTTTTCTAAATAACAAAGATGTTATACTTACCTGCTCTGTGTAATGGTTTTTTACAGAGCAGCTCTGATGGGGACATCTGATCTAAGGAGGCACTCCTATGGCGACACCTGATTCAAAGAGCATGCCACTGGGGACATCTTATTTAAGGGAGCACTCTAATGGGGATACCTTATTTAAAGCAGAGCTCCACCCAAAGGGGAAGTTCCGCTTGTTTGCCTCCTCCCCCTCCGCTGCCACATTTGGAACTTTCTCGGGAAGACAGTGAGTACCACTTCAGGCTGATCTCGTTGCTTCAAAGTCACCCGGACCTGTTTCTTGTGCTCAGTTTGCTCCTGGTATGGCGTGGTAGCCAGGCACTTTAGCATTGTATACAAGTCCTGGAGGTAACCAAGTACCAGTAGGCCTGCTTTCCTTAGGGGAAGGGGGCTGCTAAAGGTGAGCAACACAGAAGCTAGCGATAGTGTCTGACCACCTGCGTGACACCCCCCAACCACGCTGTCCCAGGCTGCCCTTTTCACTGCAGTCTTCTAAATCCTATCCCACCCAGACTGCCCTTTTCAGGGCAATCGTACATCTGTTATAGGGGGAGTCCTTGAAATTCTCCTATTTAGAGGAGTGTATGCTCCCATGGTTCAGAGAAGCAGGATCTTCCATTCTATGGATAGCGTAGGACCCACTAAATTTGGGGTACTTTGTCTCAGTAAGTGGGCTTGGCACTATATGACCATATAGTGTGACCAAACCCCTCTATTTTTTGAATATGTTCAGGTGTTTTTAACCAGCCTTGTGGGATAAATGTCATTTTTGTATGTGTGCGTTTGTAATCCATCTTTTTTTTTTTTTCTTTCTTTTGTCTGTATAGTCTTATGGAAGCCCCATCTCTTATGCATTTTTTAGGGTGTACCCCCCCAAATCTTTGTTTATCTCCCCACGCCCCCCACCCCAGGCTGCCCTTTTCAAGGCAGTCTTCCAATTTCCCCATCAGGAGCATGTAAACACTCTTGTTCTTTGACAGCTGCTGATGCATCCCTGTCTGTCTGTCCACCTGCAAGTTGATTATTGTGACCAGTCTCTGGGTGAAAACTAAACCTGAAAATGGTTCTAAAGTCAAAAGGTTTTTTTATCCTTATTTATTCTATGCATTAAAATAGAAAAACCTTCTGTGTGCTGCAGCCCCCCTAATACTTACTTGAGCCCCATCTCAGTCCAACGATGTTGCACGAGAGTCTTGACTGTCCAGGACTCTCCCTCCTCACTCCTGGTGCCATTGGCTCCCGCTGCCTTCAGTTAAAGTTAGTGAGTCATAAAGGAGAGAGGGGGCAGGGCCAAGCAGTGGCTCTGTGATTGGACACACAGAGCAGCAGCTCAGCTCAGGTGCCCCCATAGCAAGCTGCTTGCTGTGGGGGCAGGAGGGAGGGGTCAGGAGCGCCAGTGAGGGACCCTTGAAGAGGATGACCTGGGCTGCTCTGTGCAAAACCACTGCACAGCAGGTAAGTATAACATGTTTGTTATTTTTAAACCAAAAACAATTATCACTTTAAGCCATCCAAGCTTACATACTCATGCTTGTGATATTGCATTTGTTACACGTGTTCCAAGCTCACTGTCTTCTCTTCTCTGCTAGATTAAATTCCACATTTACGACCTTGGATCGGATATCGACTACTCTCTGAACTCTGCCTGCCTTTTGATTCCGGATGTGACCCTAACTATTGTGAACCTTACCTGCCTTAAACATGGATTGTCTTTTAACCACTCTGTCTGTCAATCGCAAGTACCTGTTTGCTGTACTCAGTTTGTGCCTGCCCTGGTGTGGTAGCCAGGCATTATAGCATTGTGTATAAGTCGTGGGGCAACCGAATACCGGTAGGCCTGCTTTCCTTTATGGCAAAGGGGGTTGCCAAAGGTGAAGAACACAGAAGCAAGCTATAGTGTCTGACCACCTGCATTAGGGGTAAGTGTGACACCCCCCCCCCCCCACCTTCCCTCTCCCAGGCTGGCAGTTTCAGGGCAGTCGTCCACCCCCATCTACTCTTTCCCAGACTGCCATTTTTTTTTTTTTTAGGACAGTGTTCCATACCCAACCCCCCATCCCCCATTCTGGTGTGATTAGATGTTTTAATGGCAGGGGAGAGATTTATGTCGCGTACACACGATCGGAAATTCGGCCAGCAAAAGACCGATGAGAGCTTTTGGTCGGAAAATGCGACCGTGTGTATGCTCCATCGGACTTTTGCTGGCCGAATTCCAGCCAGCAAAAGATTGAGAGCATGTTCTCAATTTTTCGGTCGGAAAAAGTTCAGTTCGGAAATTCCGATTGTCTGTAGCAATTCCGACACGAAAAATTCCTACGCATGCTCAAACAATTTGACGCATGCTCGGAAGCATTGAACTTAATTTTCTCGGCTCGTCGTAGTGTTGTACGTCACCGCGTTCTTGGTGGTCGAAATTTCAGCAAACTTTTGTGTGACCGTGTGTATGCAAGCCAAGCTTGAGTGGAATTCCATCGGAAAAACCATCCAAGATTTTTCTGATGGAAAATCCACTCGTGTGTACGTGGCATAGGAGTCTAACAGACGCTAGATTTCTCAGAAAACAGTACACTGGCTATTGCTATCACAGGGTTTATTTACATCCCCTGTGATAACAATAAATGTGATTAAAAAAAACAAACAAAGGTACAGTGTATAAATAAAGCAAAATAAATAATTAAAAATTACCAAAAAAATAAAAGCTGGCTGTACTTCTCCTTTTTAATGGACACTTTTTGGAATTTTCTATTTACCAATGACATGTACCAGAATATATTTTGAGCTAAATTCATGATGAAACTTGATTTTATTGGATGTTTTTTATAACCGAAACTAAAAAATGTATTTATTTTTTTTCTTAAATTTCTTTTTTTTTTTTTTTTATTTATATCACAAAAAAAAAAAAAAAAAAAAATTGCACAAAAATAAAACAAAAAAAAAAGATAAATTTTGTTTGGGTACAATGGTACATGACCGCACAATCGCCAGTTAAAATAGTGTAATGCCGAATTTTAAATGCATATTTAATTTTTAATAGTAATTTTTTCAATTTTCCGTCTATTAAATCTTCTGCTCTTGTTTTAACTTTGGATAATAAAACATTTTTTATATGACAGTAAATATCTTATACAGCCCACTTTCTGTTTCTTGTCTGATCATTAGCCTAAACTTATGACATCATGCACAGCTCTCTCTCTCTCACTCTTGTGAAAGTTTTCCAGGAATGGATGTGGGTAAGTCATAAGAGGGCCAATGAGAGCTGCAGAGCTGGAGGTGTGCCTCTGTGTGTCTGTGTAAATACTGGAAGTGAACAGGCAGCAGCTTCAGCTACCCACAGTTAAAATGGCTGCAGCCAGAGTTAGTGGAGGAAGATTTGTGCAGCATGTCCCCAGAAAAGTAATAAAGGGGAAATCTTACAATGGGGACACTAGTTCTGGTGACCTGGGGGTCCCCAAGGAATTCTTTAAATTTGAAGGGATTTTCTCTCACTTCTTGTTTGGCTATGGGACACGAAGTGAAGGTAAAACTCTGCAATGCCAAGTACAGAATCACTGTATATATAAAATAATATGCAAAGTGGTTGGAGGGAAGCTTCAGAATAGTAAAGATGTTTTTATTACAAATTATGTGAGCAGACTGCAGTTCCTCTTTAATTTTATCAACCCCAAATATGGGATACATGTACTTTACATTTGAGATCAACATCAATAGCTGGAACCTAAATGACTGCTTCCTATTTTCTATGTGTTTTGCAGACCGTTTCCCTTCTTCAAGATAAACAATGACATAGTTTCTCACATAGTAACACTAAGTGCTGGTTCACGCTGATGCGATTTCTGATGCAACTTAAGTCACACTGAATTGCATGACATGGGAAATCATATTATTTTCAATGGTGCCTGTTCACATCAATTCAATTCTGTGCGGTGTGATTTTGGAAAAGGTTCCTGTGCTACTTTGGTGCAATTTCAGTGTGATTTGGCTCCATAGAATATGCAAACCACATCCAAATATTCTCAGTGAAAAGTGCATGAAAAACGAATCATAGTAGTGTGAACTGAGCCTTACAATACAACAGGCATCTCATTAAAGTATAACTAAGGCCCCTTTCACACTGGGGCGGTTTGCAGGCGCTATTGCGCTAAAAATAGCGCCTGCAAACCGACCTGAAACAGCCGTTGCTGTGTCTCCAGTGTGAAAGCCCGAGGGCTTTCACACTGGAGCGGTGCGCTTGCAGGACGCTGAAAAATGTCCTGCAAGCTGCATCTTTGGTGCGCTGTAGGAGCGGTATATTTACCGCTCCTAAAGCGCCCCCTCCCATTGAAAACAATGGGGCAGCGCTCCGAACCCGCTCGCACAGCGCTGCTGGAGAGGCGCTATTAACCCTTTTTCGGCCGCTCGCGGGGGGTAAAATCGCCCTGCTAGCGGCCGTAAACGACGGTAAAGCGGCGCTAAATATAGCGCCGCTTTACCGCCAGCACCCCAGTGTGAAAATAGCCTAAAGTCAAAACCTTTTTTTTTTTAGTTTTTCATAAAGTCAAGAGGGATTAGTACCCCTGTCAGTTTTTATTGCTGTCTGTGCCCATTTATCCTGCTTACTGTTATTATTGAAAGTAAAAGAAAATCCCAACTTTTGGGTTGTACCCAGAAAAGTAATAAAGTGGAAATCTTACAATGGGGACACTAGTTCCGGTGACCTGGGGGTCCCCAAGGAATTCTTTAAATTTGAAGGGATTTGCGCTCACTTCTTGTTTGGCTATGGGACAGGAAGTGAAGGTAAAATTCTGCAATGGAACACAGTTGGCTAAAAAAATAAAATAAAAATCTAACAGGGGTTATAACCCTCCCTTACTCTATCCAAAATGGAAAAAAAAAAAAAAAGTTTTGCCTATACTGTAGTTCTACTTCAAGTATTTTCCACACATCCTTCTCATTAGTCCTCAGATTATGTCCCAAGGACCCCCTAGACTACTGAGTGACCAAATGGTGGATAGAAGAGAGGTGGACCTCCATCTCTATGACAGAGGGGGTGCAGTGGATGAGGAGGGTAATGATAATGTTACTTTGTGCTTTTGAATCATGTCACTAAACAAGGTTTACAAACACTGATTAAAAGGTACATTTTTGACAGCGGTGGCTACAGCCAGCTGCTGTATTCACACAGCAAGGCCCGGCTGTCATTTTGACCAAGAAAGTCAGAAGTTCTACATATTTTCTTGGGTTCAGCAATTCGACATACTGAAGCTACACCATGACAGCCAGGCAAATAGCTTTTCCAGAAAGTGTTCAGCTATGGCTATCCCTATATTCCTTTCATAATAATTGTCTGTCTGTCATATGGATCCAATGGCTTTAATGTTTTCTATCTCACTAACCCAGAAAAAGTATGCAGACTGTCCTGACTTCACCTGCTATATAAATATGTTAATCACTCAGAAAGTTTTAGGGCAAGAGACAGCTAGGAAATAGCATTTTCAGAAGAGGTCAGCAATACTAAAACATATACAGATGTCACAGATCTGAGATTAGAATGTCAAAAATGGACAGAGAGGTAGAGCTCTGGTGTCCTTTTAAAATCATTAGCATGATCGCATCACAAAAGTGACTCCTACCATATGAGATGGCTCAGTAACAGGTTTCAGACACTGGGAACTGCCAAGCAAGCTGCTTTACCGTGCTGTCTCTTTAGCTAACCATAGTGCTTTGGGAAACCGTTGCCCAATATGAAATGTTTAATTGTATAACAAGTTGAATAACAAGAAAATGATAAAAGTAAAAGACTTGTTATATACTGTTTCTCTTTGTGGAGGTGACCATCATGTAGAGGTAGGGCTTTGCTTTCTCGTCAAAGCCCACCTTGATAATGTGATGACTGGTGAAAGAATATTGAAGAAGCTGTAGAAGAGGTGGAAGAAGAACAAATTCACAGAATGAATGAAGCAGCAGCAGAAGATGCATGCAATGAAGAGTCCACTCCAGAAAGCAGCACAGTAGACAAAATCACATGAGACAAGCCAGCAGTGCCTTAGATAATCTTGCGCTGCAGGTGTACAGTTCTGAGGCCATCTAACAGAAGTGCCTGGCACCTTCACATACTAGAATGTTCACTGCTATTTTTTTTATGAAGAATTCAAGACAAAAGGTAAGGTAATATGCAGGCATAATTAACCACTTCAATACTGGACACTTTTACCCCTTCCATCCCAGGCCAATTTTCAGTTTCCAGCACGGTCACATTTTAAATGAAAATTACTCAGTCACACAACACATACGCAAATTAAATTTGTATCATTTTTTTTGAGACAGATAGAGGTTTCTTAGTATTTAAAAGAGACGTTTTGGATTTTTTTTTTCAATTATACTTATCAAAGTGGAACCAGTATCGATTTGATTGAGAACTGAGCGATCAAACACCTCTGACAGCTCAGTTCTCCTGAGCAGAGAGCCATGACTGTCAGTCACCGCTGTCTGCTCTGCGCCTCCAACACTCAGTGGAGTGCCAGGCTATGGTGGGGAGGAAGTGATTGTCTCAGTCTCCCTGTTGCGCAGCTGAGAGGCTGAGCCAGGTGGCAGGGCTGGCCCAAGACATTGTGCTGCCAGGGTCCAAGAATGAAATGCTGCCTCCACCACCCCAAAAAAAATCACGCCCACCAAAAGGCCCCCACATACATTATTTTATATCATGATAATTAAAACTAAAATTACATTTATCAGGGAGTCAGATTTACATGCATCGGCACCTTGTCTATATGCAAAATTATATGACATAGCATTATGTTCAATTCTAAACCACAAACTCTATATGACAGACTCCCCTCATCACAGACCATCCCACCACAGATCCCCCTCCATCACAGATCCCCCCCATCGGACTCCTCTCCCATCACAGACCCCCCTCCTCATAACATATCCCCCCTTCATTACAGACTCCTCTCCCAACACCAACATCCCCCCCCCTCATCACAGAATCCTCTCTATCAGAGACCTACCATCACAGTCCTGCATTGATTTTACAGATTGCCCCTTCCATAGGATCGCAGCACTCCCCTCCTATATTTACAAACGACAGGAAGCATGGCAGGTCCGGATAAAGGGTGAGACTTTTCATGTGAAAGGCAGGTGAATGGTTGGTGGGACCGACCCGCTGTCTAGTAACCAATCACCGGCTTCTTAACTTGAAAAGTCCTGCCCTTTGTCTGGACCTGCCATGCTTCCTGTCTTGTGTAAATAAGGTAGGGGAGGGGAGGGGGGAGTACTGCGATCTTATGGAAATGAGAGACCTGCCGCGCCTGCTCGGCCAGGTGGAGGATATCTGTACATCTGATCTGGTGCCAGTGGTGCGAACCAAATTGCTGGAAAAAAAATCTTCTTGGGCACTAATTTGCAGCCCCTCTCAAAGTTCCGCCTGGGTCCAATGGACCCAGCGGGACCCATGGTAGGGCTGGCTCTGAGTCCAGACTCCTGAGTGGATCTCAACCATTTGGTCAGGATCTTTCTGCAGCCAGGGCCGACTCTGTGACATCAGCCGGCAGCAGGCTTTACTGTCACAGTGAGGAGCAGGCTTTGCAGTAGTTTCATATATGCAAGGAGATGTCTAGATAATTTTTCACCCAATCACATGTTATTATTAAATCGACACATGTCAAACATGTTGAACGTTTTTATTATTTGACTGTTTGTTCTTTCAAGACTGTCCTAAACAGCACTTTCAATTGTGGTTGCTCCTGAATGTTTTTAGCTCGCTGTCAGCTGAAAACAGGTCACAGGAGTGCAGAACAAACTGCACTCCTGTGACCCACGGGAGAAGTAGCGCCAAACAAGCTTTGGCTTTACTTTAATAAACTACCGTATTTATCTGTGTATAACACGCACTTTTTCCCCCTTAAAATCGGGGGAAAGTCGTGGGTGCGTTTAAAAAATTAAACGGCGCCGAAAATCAGCGACCGCCGCAGAAAAAAAACGAGCGCCGACGAAAAAGACCGATCTGTCCTGTCTGTTCGGCTCCGCTCGCAGTCCCGCCTCCCTGCACTTGCTTCCGAAACAGCAGGGAGGCGGGACTGCGAGCGGAGCCGAACAGACGGCTCGGGCTTTTCCGGCTCCGCTCGCAGTCCCGCCTCCCTGCGCTTGCTTCCGAAACAGCAGGGAGGCGGGACTGCGAGCGGAGCCGAACAGATGGCTCGGGCTTTTCCGCCGGCGCTCGGTCTTTTCCGGCGACGCGGTCTTTCAAGGCGGCAAATTTAAATGTGGGAAAGGTGCAAATGATGCTGGCAAGCTGCAAATGACACTGACAAGCTGCAAATCACACTGGGCAAGCTGCAAATCACACTGGGCAAAGCTGCAAATGACGCTGACAAGATGCAAATCCCACTGGGCAAGCTGCAAATGACGCTTAAATGTAAGTGTTTTTTTCCCTAAACTTCCTTCCTAAAACTTTTTTTCCCTTAAAATGCCCTCCTAAACTTGAGGTGCGTGTTATACGCCGATAAATACGGTAAGTGGTGGCTAATGGCCCGTACACACGATCCGAATATTGTACGAAAACTGTCGTCCGGGAAAGAATCGTACGATTTTTGGATTGTGTGTACACTACTTTTGACAGCTGATCACGACATCCGATATTGTTCGATCGGACATGCACGAAAATTTTCCTCGTGCGATTCTAGATCGTACGATTTTCGTTTAGTCAGTATAGTTGTCGTCCTAAAATACAATACAAATACATTACAACACATGACATCACTTCCGATTTTTTTTTCTGTCGTACGAGAATTTTCGTGACTTTATTCAATATACAATATACCTATTCAATTTCTACTTGCGACTATTAAGCGAAAAAGGTTATACGATCTGTCGTACGGTATTCAGATCGGGTGTACGGGCCATAAGTGGTTAGCACTTCCGCATAGAAGGACTAGAGTCATTGGTTCAAATCCCAACCACAGCACTAACTGCTTGGAGCTTGCATGTTCTCCCTGTGCCTGCATGGGTTTCCTCCGGGTACTCTTTTATCCGGAGGTAAGTACCTCCAGGTACTTTTTTGAGGGGGCAATACCCCCTCAAAAAAATGCACAAACTACCCCAAAAGACCCAGTGGTCAGAAAGAGCACCGTCATCCTCCAAAAAAGGATCTATGTTATTCCAAAAGTCCCCTTAAGGGCACCTCCCCTCCCTACATTTCCCAAAATACCCATAAAGGCCACCTTCCCTACCTTTAAAAAAAAAAAAAAACGAGGGCTAAAAAAATCTCAAAAGACCCAATGGCTAAAAAGGGCATCTCCCCCCTTTCATTTTTGTCTTCTTGTCGTCTTGCTCTGAGATGGCGGGTCGGCAAGCCCTGATCGCGGGTTCCCGACCCGCCATCTCCGAGCAATAGCAAGAACGGAGCCGCCGCTAAAGGAAGCAGAGCCGATGCTTCCTGTATAGCGCCGGCTCCTTCACAGGCGGAGTGATGTCAAATGTACTCCGCCTGTGACAGGAAGCTCTGTACTGCAGCTGCATGCTTCCTGCGATCTCACAGCAGCCAGCAGTGCCAGAGCCAGCAGTGCCAGTACCCACCAGCAGTACCAGTACCCACCAGAAGGACCAGTCACCAGTACCCGCCAGCAGTACCAGCCAGACGTACCAGTACCCACCAGCAGTATCAGCCAGCAGTACCTGCCAGCAGTATCAGTTCCCACCAGCAGTACCCGCCACCAGTACCAGCCAGCAGTACCAGTACCCACCACCAGTACTAGCCACCAGTACTAGCCACCAGTACCCGCCAGCAGTATCAGTACCCTCCACCAGTACCAGCCAGCAGTACCAGTACCCACCAGCAGTACTAGCCACCAGTACCAGTCACCAGTACCCGCCAGCAGTACCAGTACCCGCCAGCAGTATCAGTACCCGCCAGCAGTACCAGTACCCACCAGCAGTACCAGTACCAGCCAGCAGTGCCAGTACCCACCAGCAGTACCAGCCACCAGTACCAGTCACCAGTACCCGCCAGCAGTATCAGTACCCGCCACCAGTACCAGCCAACAGTACCAGTACCCACCAGCAGTTCTAGCCACCAGTACCAGTCACCAGTACCCGCCAGCAGTATCAGTACCCGCCAGCAGTATCAGTACCCAACAGCAGTACCAGCCAGCAGTACCCACCAGCAGTACCAGCCACCAGTACTAGCCACCAGTACCAGTCACCAGTACCCGCCAGCAGTACCAATACCAGCCAGCAGTACCCGCCAGCAATACCAGTACCAGCCAGCAGTATCAGTACCCACCAACCGTACAAGTACTAGCCAGCAGTACGAGTACAAACCAGCAGTACCAACCACCAGTACCAGCACCAGCCAGCAGTACCAGTACCAGCCAGCAGTACCAACCACCAGTACTAGCCACCAGTACCAGCACCAACCAGCAGTTCCAGTACCAGCCACCAGTACCAGTACCCACCAGCAGTACCCACCAACAGTACCAACCAGCAGTACTAGCCACCAGTTCCAGTAACCAGTACCAGTACCAGCCAGCAGTACCAGTGCCCGCCAGCAGTACCAGCCAGCAGTACCAGTACCCACCAGCAGCACCAGTACCCACCAGCAGTACCAGTACCACCCAGCACCCGCCAGCAGTACCAGCAAGCAGTTTCATCTAGCAGTACCAGTACCAGCCAGCAGTACCAGTACCCACCAGCAGTACCAACTACTAGTTCCAGTCACCAGTACCAGCACCAGTCAGCAGTACCAGAACCAGCCAGCAGTACCAGTACCAGCCAGCAGTACCCGCCAGCAGTACCAGCCAGCAGCACCAGTACCCACCAGCAGTACCAGTACCCACCAGCACCCGCCAGCAGTACCAGTAGCAGCAAGCAGTTTCAGCCAGCAGTACCAGTACCAGCCAGCATTACCAGTACCAGCCAGCAGTACCAGTACCCGCCAGCAGTACCAGTACCCGCCAGCAGTACCAGTACCCTCCAGCAGTACCAGCCAGCAGTACCAGCAGGCAGTACCCAACAGCAGTACCAGCCAGCAGTACCAGCCCTGGAGGGCAGCCAGCAGCAGCCACCAGTTATAACCACCTGGGGGACAGCAGCAACCAGCTGCAGGAATCCTGAGGAAGAAGTGATGATCAAGGTCAGTTGAGGAGCAGGTAAACTGCTGTGCATCAGTGTAAAAGCAGCCTTAGTCCCCTTTCACACGATTGGTCCAATGGGGTCTGCCTGTCTGTTTTTCAGGCGGACCCAATCAGACCCTCCATTCACCTCTATAGAGCGGCAGATGTAAACAGACTCATGTCTGCTTACACCCGCCTATCTGCAATCCGATCTGCTTAAAAAACACAAGGGGATCTGTCCCCTTCTGTCTGGGCAGATCGGAGGACCCTTAGGGTAGAGCGGGCTGCATCTGTGTCTGCTCTACATATGCAGAGTGGACACAGACCTGCCATCCGCCCACTACGCTCATTGT
The DNA here is from genome assembly GCA_028564925.1 of Lithobates sylvaticus. Lineage (NCBI taxonomy): Eukaryota > Metazoa > Chordata > Amphibia > Anura > Ranidae > Lithobates > Lithobates sylvaticus. The sequence goes on from CM053028.1 coordinate 165,047,616, forward strand.
GGCCCGCGACTGGTTACCAAGTCGCTAAATGGGTCCTCGGTCCTCAAAAGGTTGGGCACCCCTGTTGTAGACAGTCCCCTTTCGGGCTACATTACATTAGAGTACAGTTTTAAGGGAAAAAAATTGCGCTCTTAGAGTCTGTATACAGGGTTGGGAATATAATTCGTTCCAAAAAAATCTCTTTTATAGGAAATATTTCTCAAACATTGGTTTCCACACGTTGCTTATATACTCATGGAGGATATGCTTACCAGAAGTAAGCCATAGATCAGCATATGGCTTTAACCCAGCCTGGGTTGATGATTCGTTGGTTATGGGTTGTGACGAAGCAATACCAAATAACTCCTTCTCTTTCTCAGGTGCACTCACAGGGCATAATTAGCAATCACGGAAAAACAAAAAAATATCCATAGCATAATACTGATAAACTATATATGGTAAAAACCAGTAGGTGAAGGGTTACCAAGTGGGAAAGGTATCCAATTAGGTATGAGCAGACACCAGTGATCACAAATATATTTAAGTGACCAAAAGACACCACCACCACATGAAAGACCTTATTACCAGATATTCAATTGTTGTGCACATAGATAAGAAAATCCTTCTTTTGAATATTTCCACTTATAAATAAACCGCCACAAGTGAAGTTGGATACGCAATATGTCCAAATCATAGGTAACCACCATAAGAAATGCCTCCTTACCAAGCAGTGAAATGACAGTCAGCAATTAGAATCAAACAGCAGGCAGTCAGATGCGCACTCCTTTTAAGATGTCCCCTTACCGCATAGCACAGTTTCAAAGAGCCAGATACAGCAAACACAAATTCATGAGACCACGCACGGATCGATGGCAGCAATTTTTCAGCAGATACTTTTGACCAAGGCAGAGCAGCGCAGGAGCACTCTTCAGGTGTGACCTGTTCCCAAGAGAGCAGGCTCATGAATTTGTGTTTTTTGTGATCACTGGTGTCTGCTCATACCTAATTGGATACCTTTCCCACTTGGTAACCCTTCACCTACTGGTTTTTACCATATATAGTTTATCAGTATTATGCTATGGATATTTTTTTGTTTTTCCGGTGATTGCTAATTATGCCCTGTGAGTGCACCTGAGAAAGAGAAGGAGTTATTTGGTATTGCTTCGTCACAACCCATAACCAACGAATCATCAACCCAGGCTGGGTTAAAGCCATATGCTGATCTATGGCTTACTTCTGGTAAGCATATCCTCCATGAGTATATAAGCAACGTGTGGAAACCAATGTTTGAGAAATATTTCCCATAAAAGAGATTTTTTTGGAACGAATTATATTCCCAACCCTGTATACAGACTCTAAGAGCGCGATTTTTTTCCCTTAATATTTTCTTGTGTTTATCTCATTATTATTGCAGCTAACGTTAGAGTTTTTTAAAAATTTATCGTTTGATTAGCGCAGTTTTTTTCTTTTTATTAGAGTACAGTGTTTGCTGTACATTAAAAAAATCTATATATATTTTTTGAAAAAAATAATAATTTTTGAAAATAAAAATAATAATAATTTTTGAAAAAAATGTTCAGCACTTTCAGCTAATTTAACACTTTTCACAGTTACTCCAGCCACTCCAACCACACAACAGTTACTCAAGCCACTCCACCCAGGTACTCTGCCCACTCCAGTAGGTGGAGGCAAGAACACTTCAAACTATTTTCCCAGAAATTGTAGACTTTTCCAGTATTATATGTTTATTTATAGGAGACATTGATATTATTATATGTTTATTTGTATTTTGAATCATTATGGGATGGTTTTTAATACTTGGGGGATTATGAATGTATTATTGTATGGAAATGTATATTCACTTACTGAAAGAATTGTGTTTCTTGTAATTGACATATATTGAATTGGTCAATGATCACTGGATTCAATAATGCTTTTATCTGTATATATGAAGCTCACCATCTGTATAGATTTCTATCAGTATTAGCAGTGCAGCATCACTTCTATGCTCTAAAAAAAAATGGAGCTTTAGACAGTTCTCTTCTGTGCAAAGGGCTAAAAAGAGATTGTAGAGAGTTCACTTTGGGACTGCATTACATGAGATTACAGTGTTTGCTGTACATCTTTTCTCTGCTGTCCCGTCGGTGTGAGTAGTGTCGTCTGTAAAGTGTGGGAAGAGGGTATACCCCTTTACGGAGGATAGACAGCAGGACCTGTTCGCCCAGAGTACAGAGAATTGTCTGGAGACGAGAAAAGAGCAAGTATGCCTAACAGTACATTGCAGTACACAACTACTTCTCACAGGAGAGGGAAACATTTTCAGTATACCAAGTATTTGGCAACTCCACCGTGGCCAGTTCTAAGTCCGTGCTGATAAAAGAGTAGGTCCCTTTGGAGGGAAAGACACATGCTCAAAGAATGAGCTTTAGGCAGTTCTCTTCTGTGCTAAGGGCTAAAAAGATATTGTAGACCAGTGGTGCCCAACCTGTGGCCCGCGGCGCCATCCGAGGTGGCCCGCCACGTCTTGCTCTGAGATGGCGGGTCGGCAAGCCCTGATCGCGCGGTTCCTGACCCACCATCTCCGAGCATCAGCGAGAACGGAGCCACCGCTAAAGGAAGCAGAGCCGATGCTTCCTGTATAGCGCCGGCTCCTTCACAGGCGGAGTGATATCAAATGTACTCCGCCTGTGACGGGAAGCTCTGTACTGCAGCTGCATGCTTCCTGCAATCTCACAGCAGCCAGCAGTGCCAGAGCCAGCAGTGCCAGTACCAGTCACCAGTACCCACCAGCAGTACCAGCCAGAAGTGCCAGTACCAGCCAGCAGTACCAGTACCAGCCAGCAGTATCAGTACCCACCAGCAGCACCAGTCACCAGTACCCACCAGCAGTACCAGCCAGAAGTACCAGTACCCACCAGCAGTACCAACCAGCAGTACCTGCCAACAGTACCAGTACCTGCCAGCAGTATCAGTACCCACCAGCAGTACCCGCCACCAGTACCAGCCAGCAGTCCCAGTACCCACCACCAGTACTAGCCACCAGTACCTGCCAGCAGTACCAGTACCCGCCAGCAGTATCAGTACCCGCCACCAGTACCAGCCAGCAGTACCAGTACCCATCAGCAGTATCAGTACCCCCCAGCAGTACCAGTACCCACCAGCTCCCGCCATCAGTACCAGTAGCAGCAAGCAGTTTCAGCCAGCAGTACCAGTACCAGCCAGCAGTACCATTACCCGCCAGCAGTACCAACCAGCAGTACCAGCTAGAAGTACCAGCAGGCAGTACCCAACAGCAGTACCAGCCAGCAGTACCAGCCCTGGAGGACAGCCAGCAGCAGCCACCAGTTATAACCACCTGGGGGACAGCAGCAACCAGCTGCAGGATTCCTGAGGAAGAAGTGATGATCAAGGTCAGTTGAGGAGCAGGTAAACTGCTGTGCATCAGTGTAAAAGCAGCCTTAGTCCCCTTTCGGTCCAATCGGGTCTGCCTGTCTGTTTTTCAGGTGGACCCAATCAGACCCTCCATTCACCTCTATAGAGCGGCAGATGTAAACAGACTCATGTCTGCTTACACCCGCCTATCTGCAATCCGATATGCTTAAAAAACACAAGGGGATCTGTCCCCTTCTGTCTGGGCAGATCGGAGGACCTTTAGGGTAGAGCAGGCTGCATCTGTGTCTGCTCTACATATGTAGAGTGGACACAGACCTGCCATCCGCCCACTGCGCTCATTGTGGCCCGCGACCGGTTACCAAGTCGCTAAAGTGGCCCTCGTCATCAAAAGGTTGGGAACCCCTGTTGTAGACAGTCCACTTCCGGGCTACATTACATTAGAGTACAGTGTTTACTGTACATTAAAAAAAATATATATATTTTTTGAAGAAAATAAATAATAATTTTTGAAAAAAATGTTCAGCACTTTCAGCTAATTTAACACTTTTCACAGTTACTCCAGCCACTCCAACCACACAACAGTTACTCAAGCCACTCCACCCAGTTACTCTGCCCACTCCAGTAGGTGGAGGCAAGAACACTTCACACAATTTTCCCAGAAATTGTAGACTTTTCCAGTATTATATGTATATTTATAGGAGACATTGATATTATTATATGTTTATTTGTATTTTGAATCATTATGGGATGTTTTTTAATACTTGGAGGATTATGAATGTATTATTGTAGAGAAAAAAATTGCGCTCTTAAAGTCCAATTGAAGATAGAAAGTATGAAACAGTCCTAAAAACAACTTCTTTTAATGAAGATAATATCCTCCAATGGAAATATTATTCAGAGAAGGTATTTCAGCAATATTGAACCTTGCTCCTATGGATAAGCATGCTTACCAGATGTAAGCCAAAAATTTGCATATGGCTTTAACCCAGCCTGGGTTGATGATCCAAGTTCTTTATAGGGAACAGCACAGATTTATAGTGTAGTGATCGTCTCCTTCCAGGTATGGTACTCACAAGGTATGGTTACACAGTGCCGAAAAAACAAAGAATATACCATAGCATAATACTGCTATATATTTTGCAGGGAATGTGTCACAAAAATCATGTGCCAGATTATAAAGACACCCGTGTCAACAGGTATAAATAAGTGTGCACCACCACCTATTAGAGGGCCTCCTTACCAGATGCCAAAGGAAATACACACACACAGAGACAGACGATCCTTTCCAAAGGATTTCCCAATCAGTTCAAAAGCAATGAAATTTATCCGTGTGATCTGTAAGAACTTAATCCTATGAAGTGCCTCCTTACCGACAGAAAAACATAAACAGCAAGCATGCACTTTCACCGGTTAGGCTGTCTCCTTACCACAGTCCCAGATTATAGAGGCTTGTACTGCGAGCAAAGGAACAGCAAGTAATCCTCCACAGCCTGGAGTGTGCCAGTTGCAGGCACGGAACTTTTAGCCAGTACCCAGGGGAAAAAGCATACAGACCATGGCGTAATAACGTACTAAAAAGGTTTATTAAAATAAAAAAGGTTTGCACTTACAAACTAGAAGAGTTAAAACAGCAGAGTTTTAAAATCGTAGAGCCGGCCGGCTATAAACACATAGACGCTCCCGTCCTATTCCGCGTGGTGACGTCAGCACGTTCGCCCTCAGACGCGTTTCGTTACAAATAACATTGTCAATGAGGAACCTGATTCCTCATTGACAATGTTATTTGTAACGAAACGCGTCTGAGGGCGAACGTGCTGACGTCACCACGCGGAATAGGACGGGAGCGTCTATGTGTTTATAGCCGGCCGGCTCTACGATTTTAAAACTCTGCTGTTTTAACTCTTCTAGTTTGTAAGTGCAAACCTTTTTTATTTTAATAAACCTTTTTAGTACGTTATTACGCCATGGTCTGTATGCTTTTTCCCCTGGGTACTGGCTAAAAGTTCCGTGCCTGCAACTGGCACACTCCAGGCTGTGGAGGATTACTTGCTGTTCCTTTGCTCGCAGTACAAGCCTCTATAATCTGGGACTGTGGTAAGGAGACAGCCTAACCGGTGAAAGTGCATGCTTGCTGTTTATGTTTTTCTGTCGGTAAGGAGGCACTTCATAGGATTAAGTTCTTACAGATCACACGGATAAATTTCATTGCTTTTGAACTGATTGGGAAATCCTTTGGAAAGGATCGTCTGTCTCTGTGTGTGTGTATTTCCTTTGGCATCTGGTAAGGAGGCCCTCTAATAGGTGGTGGTGCACACTTATTTATACCTGTTGACACGGGTGTCTTTATAATCTGGCACATGATTTTTGTGACACATTCCCTGCAAAATATATAGCAGTATTATGCTATGGTATATTCTTTGTTTTTTCGGCACTGTGTAACCATACCTTGTGAGTACCATACCTGGAAGGAGACGATCACTACACTATAAATCTGTGCTGTTCCCTATAAAGAACTTGGATCATCAACCCAGGCTGGGTTAAAGCCATATGCAAATTTTTGGCTTACATCTGGTAAGCATGCTTATCCATAGGAGCAAGGTTCAATATTGCTGAAATACCTTCTCTGAATAATATTTCCATTGGAGGATATTATCTTCATTAAAAGAAGTTGTTTTTAGGACTGTTTCATACTTTCTATCTTCAATTGGACTTTAAGAGCGCGATTTTTTTCTCTACATTACTACTGTGTTTATCCCATTATTATTGCAGCTATATTTAGAGTCCTTTTTCTTGTGAATAGCGCAGTTTTTTTTACCTTTTATTTTATGAATGTATTATTGTATGGAAATGTATATTCACTTACTGAAAGAATTTTGTTTCTTGTAATTGACATATATTGAATTGGTCAATGATCACTGGATTTAATAATGCTTTTATCTGTATATATGAAGCTCACCATCTCTATAGATTTCTATCAGTATTAGCAGTGCAGCATCACTTCTATGCTCTAAAAAAAATGGAGCTTTAGACAGTTCTCTTCTGTGCAAAGGGCTAAAAAGAGATTGTAGACAGTTCACTTTGGGACTGCATTACATGAGATTACAGTGTTTGCTGTACATCTTTTCTCTGCTGTCCCGTCGGTGTGCGTAGTCTCGACTGTAACGTGTGGGAAGAGGGTATACCCCTTTACGGAGGATAGACAGCAGGACCTGTTCGCCCAGAGTACAGTGAATTGTCTGGAGACGAGAAAAGAGCAAGTATGCCTAACAGTACATTGCAGTACACAACTACTTCTCACAGGAGAGGGAAACATTTTCAGTATATCAAGTATTTGGCAACTCCACCGTGGCCAGTCCTAAGTCCGTGCTGAGAAAAGAGTAGGTCCCTTTGGAGGGAAAGACACATGCTCAAAGAATGAGCTTTAGGCAGTTCTCTTCTGTGCAAAGGGCTAAAAAGATATTGTAGACCAGGGGTGCCCAACCTGTCATCCGAGGTGGCCCGCCACGTCTTGCTCTGAGATGGCGGGTCGGCAAGCCCTGATCGCGCGGTTCCCGACCCACCATCTCCGATCATCAGCGAGAACGGAGCCACCGCTAAAGGCAGCACGATGCTTCCTGTATAGCGCCGGCTCCTTCACAGGCGGAGTGATATCCAATGTACTCCGCCTGTGACAGGAAGCTCTGTACTGCAGCTGCATGCTTCCTGCAATCTCACAGCAGCCAGCAGTGCCAGAGCCAGCAGTGCCAGTGCCAGTACCAGTCACCAGTACCCACCAGCAGTACCAGCCAGAAGTGCCAGTACCCACCAGCAGTACCAGCCAGCAGTACCAGTACCAGCCAGCAGTATCAGTACCCACCAGCAGTACCAGTACCCACCAGAAGTACCAGTCACCAGTACCCACCAGCAGTACCAGCCAGAAGTACCAGTACCCACCAGCAGTACCAGCCAGCAGTACCTGCCAACAGTACCAGTACCTGCCAGCAGTATCAGTACCCACCAGCAGTACCCGCCACCAGTACCAGCCAGCAGTACCAGTACCCACCACCAGTAATAGCCACCAGTACTAGCCACCAGTACCTGCCATCAGTACCAGTACCCGCCAGCAGTATCAGTACCCGCCACCAGTACCAGTACCCACCAGCAGTATCAGTACCCACCAGCAGTACCAGTACCAGCCAGCAGTGCCAGTACCCACCAGCAGTACCAGCCACCATTACCAGTCACCAGTACCCGCCAGCAGTATCAGTACCCGCCACCAGTACCCGCCACCAGTACCAGCCACCAGTACCAGTCACCAGTACCCGCCAGCAGTATCAGTACCCACCAGCAGTACCAGTACCAGCCAGCAGTGCCAGTACCCACCAGCAGTACCAGCAACCAGTACCAGTCACCAGTACCCGCCAGCAGTATCAGTACCCGCCACCAGTACCAGCCATCAGTACCAGTACCCACCAGCAGTACTAGTCACCAGTACCAGTCACTATTTCCAGTACCCGCCAGCAGTATCAGTACCCACCAGCAGTATCAGTACCCACCTGCAAGTACAAGTACTAGCCAGCAGGTGGGTACCACCAGTACCAGCCAGCAGTACCAGTACCCACCAGCAGTACCAGCCACCAGTACTAGCCACCAGTACCAGTCACCAGTACCCGCCAGCAGTACCAGTACCAGCCAGCAGTACCCGCCAGCAATACCAGTACCCACCAGCAGTATCAGTACCCACCAACCGTACAAGTACCAGCCAGCAGTACCAGTACCCAGCAGCAGTACCAACCACCAGTACTAGCCACCAGTTCCAGTCACCAGTACCAGCACCAGCCAGCAGTACCAGCCACCAGTTCCAGTACCAGCCAGCAGTACCAACCACCAGTACTAGCCACCAGTTCCAGTCACCAGCACCAGCCAGCAGTACCAGTACCAGCCACCAGTACCAGTACCAGCCAGCAGTTCCAGTACCCAGCAGCAGTACCAACCACCAGTACTAGCCACCAGTTCCAGTCACCAGTACCAGTACCAGCCAGCAGTAACAGTACCAGCCACACAGTACCAGTACCAGCCAGCAGTACCAGTACCCACCAGCAGTACCAACCAGCAGTACTAGCCACCAATTCCAGTACCAGCCACCAGTACCAGCCACCAGTACCAGCCACCAGTACCAGCCACCAGTACCAGTACCCGCCAGCAGTACCAGCCAGCAGTACCAATACCCACCAGCAGCACAATTCCCACCAGCAGTACCAGTACCACCCAGCATCCACCAATAGTACCAGTAGCAGCAAGCAGTTTCATCCAGCAGTACCAGCCAGCAGTACCAACCACCAGTACTAGCCACCAGTTCCAGTCACCAGTACCAGCCAGCAGTAAAAACCACCAGTACCAGTCAGCAGTACCAGAACCAGCCAGCAGTACCAGTTCCAGCCAGAAATACCCGCCAGCAGTACCTGCCAGCAGTACCAGTACCCACCAGCAGCACCAGTACCCACCAGCAGTACCAGTACCCACCAGCACCCGCCAGCAGTACCAGTCAGCAGTACCAGAACCAGCCAGCATTACCAGTACCAGCCAGCAGTACCAGCCAGCAGTACCAGCCAGCAGTACCAGTACCCACCAGCAGCACCAGTACCCACCAGCAGTACCAGTACCCACCAGCACCCGCCAGCAGTACCAGTCAGCAGTACCAGAACCAGCCAGCAGTACCAGTTCCAGCCAGCAGTACCAGCCAGCAGTATCAGTACCCACCAGCAGTACCAGTACCAGCCAGCAGTGCCAGTACCCACCAGCAGTACCAGCAACCAGTACCAGTCACCAGTACCCGCCAGCAGTATCAGTACCCGCCACCAGTACCAGCCATCAGTACCAGTACCCACCAGCAGTACTAGTCACCAGTACCAGTCACCATTTCCAGTACCCGCCAGCAGTATCAGTACCCACCAGCAGTATCAGTACCCACCTGCAAGTACAAGTTCTAGCCAGCAGGTGGGTACCACCAGTACCAGCCAGCAGTACCAGTACCCACCAGCAGTACCAGCCACCAGTACTAGCCACCAGTACCAGTCACCAGTACCCGCCAGCAGTACCAGTACCAGCCAGCAGTACCCGCCAGCAATACCAGTACCCACCAGCAGTATCAGTACCCACCAACCGTACAAGTACCAGCCAGCAGTACCAGTACCCAGCAGCAGTACCAACCACCAGTATTAGCCACCAGTTCCAGTCACCAGTACCAGCACCAGCCAGCAGTACCAGTACCAGCCACCAGTTCCAGTACCAGCCAGCAGTACCAACCACCAGTACTAGCCACCAGTTCCAGTCACCAGCACCAGCCAGCAGTACCAGTACCAGCCACCAGTACCAGTACCAGCCAGCAGTTCCAGTACCCAGCAGCAGTACCAACCACCAGTACTAGCCACCAGTTCCAGTCACCAGTACCAGTACCAGCCAGCAGTAACAGTACCAGCCACACAGTACCAGTACCAGCCAGCAGTACCAGTACCCACCAGCAGTACCAACCAGCAGTACTAGCCACCAGTTCCAGTAACCGGTACCAGTACCAGCCACCAGTACCAGCCAGCAGTACCAGTACCCGCCAGCAGTACCAGCCAGCAGTACCAATACCCACCAGCAGCACAATTCCCACCAGCAGTACCAGTACCAGTAGCAGCAAGCAGTTTCATCCAGCAGTACCAGCCAGCAGTACCAACCACCAGTACTAGCCACCAGTTCCAGTCACCAGTACCAGCCAGCAGTAAAAACCACCAGTACCAGTCAGCAGTACCAGAACCAGCCAGCAGTACCAGTTCCAGCCAGAAATACCCGCCAGCAGTACCTGCCAGCAGTACCAGTACCCACCAGCAGCACCAGTACCCACCAGCAGTACCAGTACCCACCAGCACCCGCCAGCAGTACCAGTCAGCAGTACCAGAACCAGCCAGCAGTACCAGTACCAGCCAGCAGTACCAGTACCCACCAGCAGCACCAGTACCCACCAGCAGTACCAGTACCCACCAGCACCCGCCAGCAGTACCAGTAGCAGCAAGCAGTTTCAGCCAGCAGTACAAGTACCAGCCAGCAGTACCAGCCAGCAGTACCAGCCAGAAGTACCAGCAGGCAGTACCAGCCAGCAGTACCAGCCCTGGAGGACAGCCAGCAGCAGCCACCAGTTATAACCACCTGGGGGACAGCAGCAACCAGCTGCAGGATTCCTGAGGAAGAAGTGATGATCAAGGTCAGTTGAGGAGCAGGTAAACTGCTGTGCATCAGTGTGAAAGCAGCCTTAGTGCCCTTTCACACGATCGGTTCAATCAGGTCTGCCTGTCTGTTTTTCAGGCGGACCCAATCAGACCCTCCATTCACCTCTATAGAGCGGCAGACTCATGTCTGCTTACACCAGCCTTTCTGCAATCCGATCTGCTTAAAAAACACAAGGGGATCTGTCCCCTTCTGTCTGGGCAGATCGGAGGACCCTTAGGGTAGAGCGGGCTGCATCTGTGTCTGCTCTACATATGCAGAGTGGACACAGACCTGCCATCCGCCCACTACGCTCATTGTGGTCCGCAACCGGTTACCAATTCGCTAAAGTGGCCTTCGTCATCAAAAGGTTGGGCACCCCTGTTGTAGACAGTCCACTTTCGGGCTACATTACATTAGAGTACAGTGTTTACTATACATTAAAAAAATATATATATATTTTTTGAAAAAATAATCATTTTTGAAAAAAAAATAGTAATAATTTTTGAAAAAAATGTTCAGCACTTTCAGCTAATTTAACACTTTTCACAGTTACTCCAGCCACTCCAACCACACAACAGTTACTCAAGCCACTCCATCCAGTTGCTCTGCCCACTCCAGTAGGTGGAGGCAAGAACACTCAACACACAATTTTCCCAGAAATTGTAGACTTTTCCAGTATTATATGTATATTTATAGGAGACATTGATATTATTATATGTTTATTTGTATTTTGAAGAATTATGGGATGTTTTTTAATACTTGGAGGATTATGAATGTATTATTGTATGGAAATGTATATTCACTTACTGAAAGAATTGGGTTTCTTGTAATTGACTTATATTGAATTGGTCAATGATCAATGGATTTAATAATGCTTTTATCTGTATATATGAAGCTCACCATCTGTATAGATTTCTATCAGTATTAGCAGTGCAGCATCACTTCTATGCTCTAAAAAAATGGAGCTTTAGACAGTTCTCTTCTGTGCAAAGGGCCGCTAAAGGAAGCATACGATTGCTTCCTGTATAGCTCCTTCACAGGCGGAGTGACCATTGTATGCACTCCGCCTGTGAACAGTAAGTACTGCAGCTGCAGTTGCTTCCTGAGAGATAGCCAATATCTCAGCAGTACCATGCCGTGCCAGTACCAGCACAGTTGCAGTACCAGTACCCACCAGAAGTAACCAGCCAGCGAGTACTACCAGCAGTACCTACAGTCACCAGTACCAGCCAGCAGTACGTTGTACCAGTCCAGCAGTACCCGCCACCAGTACCCTGCCAGCAGTAACAGTACCCCCACAGTAATACAGTACCAGCCAGCAGTACCTGCAGCCGGGGGGCAGTACCAAACTGCCACAGTACTTCAGTACCCACCACCATTACTAGCCACCCAGTACCAGTACCAGCCACCAGTAACCAGTACCAGTCCAGCAGTACACCCACCAGTACCAAGCCTCAGTTCCAGCACCAGTACCACCATACAGTACCACCAGTACATCACCACAGTACCAGCCACCAGTACCAGTACCGCCACCAGTACCAGTACCCCAGCAGTACCCAACAGCCAGTTACCAGCCAGCAGTAACAGTACCCAGCAGTACCAGTACCACCAGTACCAACCAGCAGTTTCAGTACAGCCACCAGCAGCACCAGTACCCCCCAGCAGTAGCCAGTACCACCAGCAGTACAGCACTACCCCCACCAGTACTAGCCAGCAGTACTCCAGCAAGTACAGTACAGCAAGCAGTATCCAGTTCATCCAGCAGTACCATCACCAGGCCAGCAGTAACATACCACCAGCAGTATACCCACTAGCCACCAGTATTTCACCAGTACCAGCCACTACTAGCCAGCAGTACCAGTTCCACAGTACCAGCAGTACCAGTCCAGTACCAGTACCATTAGCCAGCAGTACAGTACAAACCCTGAGAAACCAGCCAGCAGTCCAGCAGTACCAGTTTACCCACCAGTACCAGCACACCAGTACTGCAGAACCCATACCCACCAGCATACCAGTATCCAGCACAGCAGCTCAACCAGAGCAAGCAGTTTCATCAGCATTACCAGTACCAGCCAGCAGTACCAGTACCACAGCAGACACAGTAACCACCAGTACTAGCCACAGGCAGTTTCCAAGTCCAGCAGTACCAGCCAGTAGGGTACCAGCCAGTCAGTACAAGACACCAGCCAGCAGCCACCAGCTTACCAGCCATTACCAACCCAGCAGCACCGCAGAAGTACAGTCTTTGCACCAGCCAGCAGTACCAGTTTAACCAGCCAGCAGGTACAGTACCAGCCAGCAGTACCCCCCAGACAAAAAAGTTAAAAAACCACCTGGGGGACAGCAGCAATATGAGGAAGAAATGATGATATAGAGGAGCAGCAAAATGCATTTTTTGAAAGCATTTACCGCTCCTTAGTCCCCTTTCACATCGATTTTTTTTGTTTTTAAATTCAAAAAATCACCCCGCCTATCTTTTGGAAATAAAAAAGGCCCTTAGGTAGAATCTGTGTCTGCTCTACATACTTTCCGCCCAAAACCGTTAAACAAGTCGCTCTAAAGTGGCCCTCGGTCCTCAAAAGGTTGGGCACCCCTGTTTAGACAGTCCACTTTGGGCACATTAGAGTACAGTGTTTGCTGTACAGCTAATATTTTTTTGAAAAAAATAACATTTTTGAAAAAAAAAAGTAATAATTTTTGAAAAAAATGTTCAGCACTTTCAGCTAATTTAACACTTTTCACAGTTACTCCAGCCACTCCAACCACACAACAGTTACTCAAGCCACTCCATCCAGTTACTCTGCCCACTCCAGTAGGTGGAGGCAAGAACACTTCACACAATTTTCCCAGAAATTGTATTTTGAAGAATTATGGGATGTTTTTTAATACTTGGAGGATTATGAATGTATTATTGTATGGAAATGTATATTCACTTACTGAAAGAATTGGGTTTCTTGTAATTGACTTATATTGAATTGGTCAATGATCAATGGATTTAATAATGCTTTTATCTGTATATATGAAGCTCACCATCTGTATAGATTTCTATCAGTATTAGCAGTGCAGCATCACTTCTATGCTCTAAAAAAATGGAGCTTTAGACAGTTCTCTTCTGTGCAAAGGGCTAAAAAGAGATTGTAGACAGTCCACTTTGGGACTGCATTACATGAGATTACAGTGTTTGCTGTACATCTTTTCTCTGCTGTCCCGTCGGTGTGCATAGTCTCGACTGTAAAGTGTGGGAAGAGGGTATACCCCTTTATGGAGGATAGACAGCAGGACCTGTTCGCCCAGAGTACAGTGAATTGTCTGGAGACGAGAAAAGAGCAAGTATGCCAAACAGTACATTGCAGTACACAACTACTTCTCACAGGAGAGGGAAACATTTTCAGTATATCAAGTATTTGGCAACTCCACCGTGGCCAGTCCTAAGTCTGTGCTGAGAAAAGAGTAGGTCCCTTTGGAGGGAAAGACACATGCTCAAAGAATGAGCTTTAGGCTGTTCTCTTCTGTGCAAAGGGCTAAAAAGATATTGTAGACCAGGGGTGCCCAACCTGTCATCCAAGGTGGCCCGCCACGTCTTGCTCTGAGATGGCGGGTCGGCAAGCCCTGATCGCGCGGTTCCCGACCCACCATCTCCGAGCATCAGCGAGAACGGAGCCACCGCTAAAGGAAGCAGAGCCGATGCTTCCTGTATAGCGCCGGCTCCTTCACAGGCGGAGTGATATCCAATGTACTCCGCCTGTGACAGGAAGCTCTGTACTGCAGCTGCATGCTTCCTGCAATCTCACAGCAGCCAGCAGTGCCAGAGCCAGCAGTGCCAGTACCAGTCACCAGTACCCACCAGCAGTACCAGCCAGAAGTGCCAGTACCCACCAGCAGTACCAGCCAGCAGTACCAGTACCAGCCAGCAGTATCAGTACACACCAGCAGTACCAGTACCCACCAGAAGTACCAGTCACCAGTACCCACCAGCAGTACCAACCAGAAGTACCAGTACCCACCAGCAGTACCAGCCACCAGTACCAGCCAGCAGTACCAGTACCCGCCAGCAGTACCAGCCAGCAGTACCAATACCCACCAGCAGCACAATTCCCACCAGCAGTACCAGTACCACCCAGCATCCACCAGTAGTACCAGTAGCAGCAAGCAGTTTCATCCAGCAGTACCAGTACCAGCCAGCAGTACCAACCACCAGTACTAGCCACCAGTTCCAGTCACCAGTACCAGCCAGCAGTAAAAACCACCAGTACCAGTCAGCAGTACCAGAACCAGCCAGCAGTACCAGTTCCAGCAAGAAGTACCCGCCAGCAGTACCAGCCAGCAGTACCAGTACCCACCAGCAGCACCAGTACCCACCAGCAGTACCAGTACCCACCAGCTCCCGCCAGCAGTACCAGTCAGCAGTACCAGAACCAGCCAGCAGTACCAGTACCAGCCAGAAGTACCCACAAGCAGTACCAGTACCCACCAGCAGCACCAGTACCCACCAGCAGTACCAGTACCCACCAGCACCCGCCAGCAGTACCAGTAGCAGCAAGCAGTTTCAGCCAGCAGTACCAGTACCAGCCAGCAGTACCAGCCAGCAGTACCAGCCAGAAGTACCAGCAGGCAGTACCCAACAGCAGTACCAGCCAGCAGTACCAGCCCTGGAGGACAGCCAGCAGCAGCCACCAGTTATAACCACCTGGGGGACAGCAGCAACCAGCTGCAGGATTCCTGAGGAATAAGTGATGATCAAGGTCAGTTGAGGATTATATATATTTTTTGAAAAAATAATCATTTTTGAAAAAAAAATAATAATAATTTTTGAAAAAAATGTTCAGCACTTTCAGCTAATTTAACACTTTTCACAGTTACTCCAGCCACTCCAACCACACAACAGTTACTCAAGCCACTCCACCCAGTTACTCTGCCCACTCCAGTTGGTGGAGGCAAGAACACTTCACACAAATTCCCCAGAAATTGTAGACTTTTCCAGTATTATATGTTTATTTAGGAGAGGGAAACATTTTCAGTATATCAAGTATTAGGCAACTCCACCGTGGCCAGTCCTAAGTCCGTGCTGAGAAAAGAGTAGGTCCCTTTGGAGGGAAAGACACATGCTAAAAGAATGAGCTTTAGGCAGTTCTCTTCTGTGCAAAGGGCTAAAAAAATATTGTAGACAGTCCACTTTCGGGCTACATTACATGAGAGTACAGTGTTTGCTGTACACTAAAAAAAAATATATATATATATATTTTTAGAAAAAAAAATCATTTTTGGAAAAAAAAATAATAATAATTTTTGAAAAAAATGTTCAGCACTTTCAACTAATTTAACACTTTTCACAGTTACTCCAGCCACTCCAACCACACAACAGTTACTCAAGCCACTCCACCCAGTTACCCTGCCCACTCCAGTAGGTGGAGGCAAGAACACTTCACACAATTTTCCCAGAAATTGTAGACCTTTCCAGTATTATATGTATATTTATAGGAGACATTGATATTATTATATGTTTATTTGTATTTTGAAGAATTATGGGATGTTTTTTAATACTTGGAGGATTATGAATGTATTATTGTATGGAAATGTATATTCACTTACTGAAAGAATTGGGTTTCTTGTAATTGACTTATATTGAATTGGTCAATGATCAATGGATTTAATAATGCTTTTATCTGTATATATGAAGCTCACCATCTGTATAGATTTCTATCAGTATTAGCAGTGCAGCATCACTTCTATGCTCTAAAAAAATGGAGCTTTAGACAGTTCTCTTCTGTGCAAAGGGCTAAAAAGAGATTGTAGACAGTTCACTTTGGGACTGCATTACATGAGATTACAGTGTTTGCTGTACATCTTTTCTCTGCTGTCCCGTCGGTGTGCGTAGTCTCGACTGTAAAGTGTGGGAAGAGGTTATACCCCTTTACGGAGGATAGACAGCAGGACCTGTTCGCCCAGAGTACAGTGAATTGTCTGGAGACGAGAAAAGAGTAAGTATGCCTAACAGTACATTGCAGTACACAACTACTTCTCACAGGAGAGGGAAACATTTTCAGTATATCAAGTATTTGGCAACTCCACCGTGGCCAGTCCTAAGTCTGTGCTGAGAAAAGAGTAGGTCCCTTTGGAGGGAAAGACACATGCTCAAAGAATGAGCTTTAGGCAGTTCTCTTCTGTGCAAAGGGCTAAAAAGATATTGTAGACCAGGGGTGCCCAACCTGTCATCCAAGGTGGCCCGCCACGTCTTGCTCTGAGATGGCGGGTCGGCAAGCCCTGATCGCGCGGTTCCCGACCCACCATCTCCGAGCATCAGCGAGAACGGAGCCACCGCTAAAGGAAGCAGAGCCGATGCTTCCTGTATAGCGCCGGCTCCTTCACAGGCGGAGTGATATCCAATGTACTCCGCCTGTGACAGGAAGCTCTGTACTGCAGCTGCATGCTTCCTGCAATCTCACAGCAGCCAGCAGTGCCAGAGCCAGCAGTGCCAGTACCAGTCACCAGTACCCACCAGCAGTACCAGCCAGAAGTGCCAGTACCCACCAGCAGTACCAGCCAGCAGTACCAGTACCAGCCAGCAGTATCAGTACACACCAGCAGTACCAGTACCCACCAGAAGTACCAGTCACCAGTACCCACCAGCAGTACCAACCAGAAGTACCAGTACCCACCAGCAGTACCAGCCACCAGTACCAGCCAGCAGTACCAGTACCCGCCAGCAGTACCAGCCAGCAGTACCAATACCCACCAGCAGCACAATTCCCACCAGCAGTACCAGTACCACCCAGCATCCACCAGTAGTACCAGTAGCAGCAAGCAGTTTCATCCAGCAGTACCAGTACCAGCCATCAGTACCAACCACCAGTACTAGCCACCAGTTCCAGTCACCAGTACCAGCCAGCAGTAAAAACCACCAGTACCAGTCAGCAGTACCAGAACCAGCCAGCAGTACCAGTTCCAGCAAGAAGTACCCGCCAGCAGTACCAGCCAGCAGTACCAGTACCCACCAGCAGCACCAGTACCCACCAGCAGTACCAGTACCCACCAGCTCCCGCCAGCAGTACCAGTCAGCAGTACCAGAACCAGCCAGCAGTACCAGTACCAGCCAGAAGTACCCACAAGCAGTACCAGTACCCACCAGCAGCACCAGTACCCACCAGCAGTACCAGTACCCACCAGCACCCGCCAGCAGTACCAGTAGCAGCAAGCAGTTTCAGCCAGCAGTACCAGTACCAGCCAGCAGTACCAGCCAGCAGTACCAGCCAGAAGTACCAGCAGGCAGTACCCAACAGCAGTACCAGCCAGCAGTACCAGCCCTGGAGGACAGCCAGCAGCAGCCACCAGTTATAACCACCTGGGGGACAGCAGCAACCAGCTGCAGGATTCCTGAGGAATAAGTGATGATCAAGGTCAGTTGAGGATTATATATATTTTTTGAAAAAATAATCATTTTTGAAAAAAAAATAATAATAATTTTTGAAAAAAATGTTCAGCACTTTCAGCTAATTTAACACTTTTCACAGTTACTCCAGCCACTCCAACCACACAACAGTTACTCAAGCCACTCCACCCAGTTACTCTGCCCACTCCAGTAGGTGGAGGCAAGAACACTTCACACAAATTCCCCAGAAATTGTAGACTTTTCCAGTATTATATGTTTATTTAGGAGAGGGAAACATTTTCAGTATATCAAGTATTAGGCAACTCCACCGTGGCCAGTCCTAAGTCCGTGCTGAGAAAAGAGTAGGTCCCTTTGGAGGGAAAGACACATGCTAAAAGAATGAGCTTTAGGCAGTTCTCTTCTGTGCAAAGGGCTAAAAAAATATTGTAGACAGTCCACTTTCGGGCTACATTACATGAGAGTACAGTGTTTGCTGTACACTAAAAAAAAATATATATATATATATTTTTAGAAAAAAAAATCATTTTTGGAAAAAAAAATAATAATAATTTTTGAAAAAAATGTTCAGCACTTTCAACTAATTTAACACTTTTCACAGTTACTCCAGCCACTCCAACCACACAACAGTTACTCAAGCCACTCCACCCAGTTACCCTGCCCACTCCAGTAGGTGGAGGCAAGAACACTTCACACAATTTTCCCAGAAATTGTAGACCTTTCCAGTATTATATGTATATTTATAGGAGACATTGATATTATTATATGTTTATTTGTATTTTGAAGAATTATGGGATGTTTTTTAATACGTGGAGGATTATGAATGTATTATTGTATGGAAATGTATATTCACTTACTGAAAGAATTGGGTTTCTTGTAATTTACATATATTGAATTGGTCAATGATCACTGGATTTAATAATGCTTTTATCTGTATATATGAAGCTCACCATCTGTATAGATTTCTATCAGTATTAGCAGTGCAGCATCACTTCTATGCTCTAAAAAAAATGGAGCTTTAGACAGTTCTCTTCTGTGCAAAGGGCTAAAAAGAGATTGTAGACAGTCCACTTTGGGACTGCATTACATGAGAGTACAGTGTTTGCTGTACATCTTTTCTCTGCTGTCCCGTCGGTGTGCGTAGTCTTGACTGTAAAGTGTGGGAAGAGGGTATACCCCTTTACGGAGGATAGACAGCAGGACCTGTTCGCCCAGAGTACAGTGAATTGTCTGGAGACGAGAAAAGAGCAAGTATGCCTAACAGTACATTGCAGTACACAACTACTTCTCACAGGAGAGAGAAACAATTTCAGTATATCAAGTATTTGGCAACTCCACCGTGGCCAGTCCTAAGTCCGTGCTGAGAAAAGAGTAGGTCCCTTTGGAGGGAAAGACACATGCTAAAAGAATGAGCTTTAGGCAGTTCTCTTCTGTGCAAAGGGCTGAAAAAATATTGTAGACAGTCCACTTTCGGGCTACATTACATGAGAGTACAGTGTTTGCTGTACACTAAAAAAAAAATATATATATATATATTTTTAGAAAAAAAAATCATTTTTGGAAAAAAAAATAATAATAATTTTTGAAAAAAATGTTCAGCACTTTCAACTAATTTAACACTTTTCACAGTTACTCCAGCCACTCCAACCACACAACAGTTACTCAAGCCACTCCACCCAGTTACCCTGCCCACTCCAGTAGGTGGAGGCAAGAACACTTCACACAATTTTCCCAGAAATTGTAGACCTTTCCAGTATTATATGTATATTTATAGGAGACATTGATATTATTATATGTTTATTTGTATTTTGAAGAATTATGGGATGTTTTTTAATACGTGGAGGATTATGAATGTATTATTGTATGGAAATGTATATTCACTTACTGAAAGAATTGGGTTTCTTGTAATTTACATATATTGAATTGGTCAATGATCACTGGATTTAATAATGCTTTTATCTGTATATATGAAGCTCACCATCTGTATAGATTTCTATCAGTATTAGCAGTGCAGCATCACTTCTATGCTCTAAAAAAAATGGAGCTTTAGACAGTTCTCTTCTGTGCAAAGGGCTAAAAAGAGATTGTAGACAGTCCACTTTGGGACTGCATTACATGAGAGTACAGTGTTTGCTGTACATCTTTTCTCTGCTGTCCCGTCGGTGTGCGTAGTCTTGACTGTAAAGTGTGGGAAGAGGGTATACCCCTTTACGGAGGATAGACAGCAGGACCTGTTCGCCCAGAGTACAGTGAATTGTCTGGAGACGAGAAAAGAGCAAGTATGCCTAACAGTACATTGCAGTACACAACTACTTCTCACAGGAGAGAGAAACAATTTCAGTATATCAAGTATTTGGCAACTCCACCGTGGCCAGTCCTAAGTCCTTGCTGAGAAAAGAGTAGGTCCCTTTGGAGGGAAAGACACATGCTCAAAGAATGAGCTTTAGGCAGTTCTCTTCTGTGCAAAGGGCTAAAAAGATATTGTAGACAGTCCACTTTCGGGCTACATTACATGAGAGTACAGTGTTTGCTGTATATATATATATATATATATATATATATATATATATATATTTATATATATATATATTTTTTTTTTTTTTGAAAAAAAAAAAACATTTTTGGAAAAAAAAATAATAATAATTTTTGAAAAAAATGTTCAGCACTTTCAGCTAATTTAACACTTTTCACAGTTACTCCAGCCACTCCAACCACACAACAGTTACTCAAGCCACTCCACCCAGTTACCCTGCCCAGTCCAGTAGGTGGAGGCAAGAACACTTCACACAATTTTCCCAGAAATTGTAGACTTTTCCAGTATTATATGTTTATTTATAGGAGACATTGATATTATTATATGTTTACTTGTATTTTGAATCATTATGGGATGTTTTTTAATACTTGGAGGATTATGAATGTATTATTGTATGGAAATGTATATTCCCTTACTGAAAGAATTGGGTTTATTGTAATTGACATATATTGAATTGGTCAATGATCACTGGATTTAATAATGCTTTTATCTGTATATATGAAGCTCACCATCTGTATAGATTTCTATCAGTATTAGCAGTGCAGCATCACTTCTATGCTCTAAAAAAAATGGAGCTTTAGACAGTTCTCTTCTGTGCAAAGGGCTAAAAAGAGATTGTAGACAGTTCACTTTGGGACTGCATTACATGAGATTACAGTGTTTGCTGTACATCTGTTCTCTGCTGTCCCGTCGGTGTGCGTAGTCTCGACTGTAAAGTGTCGGAAGAGGGTATACCCCTTTACGGAGGATAGACAGCAGGACCTGTTTGCCCAGAGTACAGTGAATTGTCTGGAGACGAGAAAAGAGCAAGTATGCCTAACAATACACAACTACTTCTCACAGGAGAGGGAAACATTTTCAGTATATCAAGTATTTGGCAACTCCACCGTGGCCAGTCCTAAGTCCGTGCGGAGAAAAGAGTAGATCCCTTTGAAGGGAAAGACACATGCTCAAAGAATGAGCTATAGGCAGTTCTCTTCTGTGCAAAGGGCTAAAAAGATATTGTAGACAGTCTACTTTCGGGCTACATTACATGAGAGTACAGTGTTTGCTGTACACTAAAAAAAATATATATATATATATTTTTAGAAAAAAATCATTTTTGGAAAAAAAAATAATAATAATTTTTGAAAAAAATGTTCAGCACTTTCAGCTAATTTAACACTTTTCACAGTTACTCCAGCCACTCCAACCACACAACAGTTACTCAAGCCACTCCACCCAGTTCCTCTGCCCACTCCAGTAGGTAGAGGCAAGAACACTTCACACAATTTTCCCAGAAATTGTAGACTTTTCCAGTATTATATGTTTATTTATAGGAGACATTGATATTATTATATGTTTACTTGTATTTTGAATCATTATGGGATGTTTTTTAATACTTGGAGGATTATGAATGTATTATTGTATAGAAATGTATATTCACTTACTGAAAGAATTGGGTTTATTGTAATTGACATATATTGAATTGGTCAATGATCACTGGATTTAATAATGCTTTTATCTGTATATATGAAGCTCCCCATCTGTATAGATTTCTATCAGTATTAGCAGTGCAGCATCACTTCTATGCTCTAAAAAAATGGAGCTTTAGACAGTTCTCTTCTGTTCAAAGGGCTAAAAAGAGATTGTAGACAGTTCACTTTGGGACTGCATTACATGAGATTACAGTGTTTGCTGTACATCTTTTCTCTGCTGTCCCGTCGGTGTGCGTAGTCTCGACTGTAAAGTGTGGGAAGAGGGTATACCCCTTTACGGAGGATAGACAGCAGGACCTGTTCGCCCAGAGTACAGTGAATTGTCTGGAGACGAGAAAAGAGCAAGTATGCCTAACAGTACATTGCAGTACACAACTACTTCTCACAGCAGAGGGAAACATTTTCAGTATATCAAGTATTTGGCAACTCCACCGTGGCCAGTCCTAAGTCCGTGCTGAGAAAAGAGTAGGTCCCTTTGAAGGGAAAGACACATGCTCAAAGAATGAGCTTTAGGCAGTTCTCTTCTGTGCAAAGGGCTAAAAAGATATTGTAGACAGTCCACTTTCGGGCTACATTACATGAGAGTACAGTGTTTGCTGTACATTAAAAAATATATATATATATATTTTTTTTTTGAAAAAAAATCATTTTTGGAAAAAAAATAATAATAATTTTTGAAAAAAATGTTCAGCACTTTCAGCTAATTTAACACTTTTCACAGTTACTCCAGCCACTCCAACCACACAACAGTTACTCAAGCCACTCCACCCAGTTACTCTGCCCACTCCAGTAGGTGGAGGCAAGAACACTTCACACAATTTTCCCAGAAATTGTAGACTTTTCCAGTATTATATGTATATTTATAGGAGACATTGATATTATTATATGTTTATTTGTATTTTGAATCATTATGGGATGTTTTTTAATACTTGGAGGATTATGAATGTATTATTGTATGGAAATGTATATTCACTTACTGAAAGAATTGGGTTTCTTGTAATTGACATATATTGAATTGGTCAATGATCACTGGATTTAATAATGCTTTTATCTGTATATATGAAGCTCAGCATCTGTATAGATTTCTATCAGTATTAGCAGTGCAGCATCACTTCTATGCTCTAAAAAAAATGGAGCTTTAGACAGTTCTCTTCTGTGCAAAGGGCTAAAAAGAGATTGTAGACAGTTCACTTTGGGACTGCATTACATGAGATTACAGTGTTTGCTGTACATCTTTTCTCTGCTGTCCCATCGGTGTGCGTAGTCTCGACTGTAAAGTGTGGGAAGAGGGTATACCACTTTACGGAGGATAGACAGCAGGACCTGTTCGCCCAAAGTACAGTGAATTGCCTGGAGACGAGAAAAGAGCAAGTATGCCTAACAGTACATTGCAGTACACAACTACTTCTCACAGGAGAGGGAAACATTTTCAGTATATCAAGTATTTGGCAACTCCACTGTGGCTAGTCCTAAGTCCGTGCTGAGAAAAGAGTAGGTCCCTTTGAAGGGAAAGACACATGCTCAAAGAATGAGCTTTAGGCAGTTCTCTTCTGTGCAAAGGGCTAAATAGATATTGTAGACAGTCCACTTTCGGGCTACATTGCATGAGAGTACAGTGTTTGCTGTACATTTTTTTTAAAAAAAAAAATATATATATATATATATATTTTTTTTTTTTGAAAAAAAAATCATTTTTGGAAAAAAAAAAATAATAATTTTTGAAAAAAATGTTCAGCACTTTCAGCTAATTTAACACTTTTCACAGTTACTCCAGCCACTCCAACCACACAACAGTTACTCAAGCCACTCCACCCAGTTACTCTGCCCACTCCAGTAGGTGGAGGCAAGAACACTTCACACAATTTTCCCAGAAATTGTAGACTTTTCCCAGTATTATATGTATATTTATAGGAGACATTGATATTATTATATGTTTATTTGTATTTTGAATCATTATGGGATGTTTTTTAATACTTGGAGGATTATGAATGTATTATTGTATGGAAATGTATATTCACTTACTGAAAGAATTGGGTTTCTTGTAATTGACATATATTGAATTGGTCAATGATCACTGGATTTAATAATGCTTTTATCTGTATATATGAAGCTCAGCATCTGTATAGATTTCTATCAGTATTAGCAGTGCAGCATCACTTCTATGCTCTAAAAAAAATGGAGCTTTAGACAGTTCTCTTCTGTGCAAAGGGCTAAAAAGAGATTGTAGACAGTTCACTTTGGGACTGCATTACATGAGATTACAGTGTTTGCTGTACATCTTTTCTCTGCTGTCCCATCGGTGTGCGTAGTCTCGACTGTAAAGTGTGGGAAGAGGGTATACCACTTTACGGAGGATAGACAGCAGGACCTGTTCGCCCAAAGTACAGTGAATTGCCTGGAGACGAGAAAAGAGCAAGTATGCCTAACAGTACATTGCAGTACACAACTACTTCTCACAGGAGAGGGAAACATTTTCAGTATATCAAGTATTTGGCAACTCCACTGTGGCCAGTCCTAAGTCCGTGCTGAGAAAAGAGTAGGTCCCTTTGAAGGGAAAGACACATGCTCAAAGAATGAGCTTTAGGCAGTTCTCTTCTGTGCAAAGGGCTAAATAGATATTGTAGACAGTCTACTTTCGGGCTACATTGCATGAGAGTACAGTGTTTGCTGTACATTTTTTAAAAAATATATATATATATATATATATATTTTTTTTTTTGAAAAAAAAATCATTTTTGGAAAAAAAATAATAATAATTTTTGAAAAAAATGTTCAGCACTTTCAGCTAATTTAACACTTTTCACAGTTACTCCAGCCACTCCAACCACACAACAGTTACTCAAGCCACTCCACCCAGTTACTCTGCCCACTCCAGTAGGTGGAGGCAAGAACACTTCACACAATTTTCCCAGAAATTGTAGACTTTTCCAGTATTATATGTATATTTATAGGAGACATTGATATTATTATATGTTTATTTGTATTTTGAATCATTATGGGATGTTTTTTAATACTTGGAGGATTATGAATGTATTATTGTATGGAAATGTATATTCCCTTACTGAAAGAATTGGGTTTATTGTAATTGACATATATTGAATTGGTCAATGATCACTGGATTTAATAATGCTTTTATCTGTATATATGAAGCTCAGCATCTGTATAGATTTCTATCAGTATTAGCAGTGCAGCATCACTTCTATGCTCTAAAAAAAATGGAGCTTTAGACAGTTCTCTTCTGTGCAAAGGGCTAAAAAGAGATTGTAGACAGTTCACTTTGGGACTGCATTACATGAGAGTACAGTGTTTGCTGTACATCTTTTCTCTGCTGTCCCGTCGGTGTGCGTAGTCTCGACTGTAAAGTGTGGGAAGAGGGTATACCCCTTTACCGAGGATAGACAGCAGGACCTGTTTGCCCAGAGTACAGTGAATTGTCTGGAGACGAGAAAAGAGCAAGTATGCCTAACAATACACAACTACTTCTCACAGGAGAGGGAAACATTTTCAGTATATCAAGTATTTGGCAACTCCACCGTGGCCAGTCCTAAGTCCGTGCTGAGAAAAGAGTAGGTCCCTTTGAAGGGAAAGACACATGCTCAAAGAATGAGCTATAGGCAGTTCTCTTCTGTGCAAAGGGCTAAAAAGATATTGTAGACAGTCTACTTTCGGGCTACATTACATGAGAGTACAGTGTTTGCTGTACACTAAAATATATATATATATATATATATATTTTTAGAAAAAAAATTTTTAAAAAAAAATAATAATAATTTTTGAAAAAAATGTTCAGCACTTTCAGCTAATTTAACACTTTTCACAGTTACTCCAGCAACTCCAACCACACAACAGTTACTCAAGCCACTCCACCCAGTTCCTCTGCCCACTCCAGTAGGTGGAGGCAAGAACACTTCACACAATTTTCCCAGAAATTGTAGACTTTTCCAGTATTATATGTTTATTTATAGGAGACATTGATATTATTATATGTTTACTTGTATTTTGAATCATTATGGGATGTTTTTTAATACTTGGAGGAGTATGAATGTATTATTGTATAGAAATGTATATTCACTTACTGAAAGAATTGGGTTTATTGTAATTGACATATATTGAATTGGTCAATGATCACTGGATTTAATAATGCTTTTATCTGTATATATGAAGCTCCCCATCTGTATAGATTTCTATCAGTATTAGCAGTGCAGCATCACTTCTATGCTCTAAAAAAAATGGAGCTTTAGACAGTTCTCTTCTGTTCAAAGGGCTAAAAAGAGATTGTAGACAGTTCACTTTGGGACTGCATTACATGAGATTACAGTGTTTGCTGTACATCTTTTCTCTGCTGTCCCGTCGGTGTGCGTAGTCTCGACTGTAAAGTGTGGGAAAAGGGTATACCCCTTTACGGAGGATAGACAGCAGGACCTGTTCGCCCAGAGTACAGTGAATTGTCTGGAGACGAGAAAAGAGCAAGTATGCCTAACAGTACATTGCAGTACACAACTACTTCTCACAGCAGAGGGAAACATATTCAGTATATCAAGTATTTGGCAACTCCATCGTGGCCAGTCCTAAGTCCGTGCTGAGAAAAGAGTAGGTCCCTTTGAAGGGAAAGACACATGCTCAAAGAATGAGCTTTAGGCAGTTCTCTTCTGTGCAAAGGGCTAAAAAGATATTGTAGACAGTCCACTTTCGGGCTACATTACATGAGAGTACAGTGTTTGCTGTACATTAAAAAAAAAAAAATATATATATATATATATATATATATATATATATATATATATATTTTTTTTTTTTTGAAAAAAAAAATCATTTTTGGAAAAAAAAATAATAATAATAATTTTTGAAAAAAATGTTCAGCACTTTCAGCTAATTTAACACTTTTCACAGTTACTCCAGCCACTCCAACCACACAACAGTTACTCAAGCCACTCCACCCAGTTACTCTGCCCACTCCAGTAGGTGGAGGCAAGAACACTTCACCCAATTTTCCCAGAAATTGTAGACTTTTCCAGTATTATATGTATATTTATAGGAGACATTGATATTATTATATGTTTATTTGTATTTTGAATCATTATGGGATGTTTTTTAATACTTGGAGGATTATGAATGTATTATTGTATGGAAATGTATATTCACTTACTGAAAGAATTGGGTTTCTTGTAATTGACATATATTGAATTGGTCAATGATCACTGGATTTAATAATGCTTTTATCTGTATATATGAAGCTCAGCATCTGTATAGATTTCTATCAGTATTAGCAGTGCAGCATCACTTCTATGCTCTAAAAAAAAATGGAGCTTTAGACAGTTCTCTTCTGTGCAAAGGGCTAAAAAGAGATTGTAGACAGTTCACTTTGCGACTGCATTACATGAGAGTACAGTGTTTGCTGTACATCTTTTCTCTGCTGCCCCGTCGGTGTGCGTAGTCTCGACTGTAAAGTGTGGGAAGAGGGTATACCTCTTTACGGAGGATAGACAGCAGGACCTGTTCGCCCAAAGTACAGTGAATTGTCTGGAGACGAGAAAAGAGCAAGTATGCCTAACAGTACATTGCAGTACACAACTACTTCTCACAGGAGAGGGAAACATTTTCAGTATATCAAGTATTTGGCAACTCCACTGTGGCCAGTCCTAAGTCCGTGCTGAGAAAAGAGTAGGTCCCTTTGAAGGGAAAGACACATGCTCAAAGAATGAGCTTTAGGCAGTTCTCTTCTGTGCAAAGGGCTAAATAGATATTGTAGACAGTCCACTTTCGGGCTACATTGCATGAGAGTACAGTGTTTGCTGTACATTTAAAAAAAAAAAAAAAAAAAAAAATATATATATATATATTTTTTTTTTTTTTTTTGGAAAAAAAATCATTTTTGGAAAAAAAAATAATAATAATTTTTGAAAAAAATGTTCAGCACTTTCAGCTAATTTAACACTTTTCACAGTTACTCCAGCCACTCCAACCACACAACAGTTACTCAAGCCACTCCACCCAGTTACTCTGCCCACTCCAGTAGGTGGAGGCAAGAACACTTCACACAATTTTCCCAGAAATTGTAGACTTTTCCAGTATTATATGCATATTTATAGGAGACATTGATATTATTATATGTTTATTTGTATTTTGAATCATTATGGGATGTTTTTTAATACTTGGAGGATTATGAATGTATTATTGTATGGAAATGTATATTCACTTACTGAAAGAATTGGGTTTCTTGTAATTGACATATATTGAATTGGTCAATGATCACTGGATTTAATAATGCTTTTATCTGTATATATGAAGCTCAGCATCTGTATAGATTTCTATCAGTATTAGCAGTGCAGCATCACTTCTATGCTCTAAAAAAAAATGGAGCTTTAGACAGTTCTCTTCTGTGCAAAGGGCTAAAAAGAGATTGTAGACAGTTCACTTTGGGACTGCATTACATGAGAGTACAGTGTTTGCTGTACATCTTTTCTCTGCTGCCCCGTCGGTGTGCGTAGTCTCGACTGTAAAGTGTGGGAAGAGGGTATACCCCTTTACGGAGGATAGACAGCAGGACCTGTTCGCCCAGAGTACAGTGAATTGTCTGGAGACGAGAAAAGAGCAAGTATGCCTAACAGTACATTGCAGTACACAACTACTTCTCACAGGAGAGGGAAACATTTTCAGTATATCAAGTATTTGGCAACTCCACCGTGGCCAGTCCTAAGTCCGTGCTGAGAAAAGAGTAGGTCCCTTTGGAGGGAAAGACACATGCTAAAAGAATGAGCTTTAGGCAGTTCTCTTCTGTGCAAAGGGCTAAAAAAATATGGTAGACAGTCCACTTTCGGGCTACATTACATGAGAGTACAGTGTTTGCTGTACACTAAAAAATATATATATATATATATTTTTAGAAAAAAAAATCATTTTTGGAAAAAAAAATAATAATAATTTTTGAAAAAAATGTTCAGCACTTTCAGCTAATTTAACACTTTTCACAGTTACTCCAGCCACTCCAACCACACAACAGTTACTCAAGCCACTCCACCCAGTTACTCTGCCCACTCCAGTAGGTGGAGGCAAGAACACTTCACACAATTTTCCCAGAAATTATAGACTTTTCCAGTATTATATGTATATTTATAGGAGACATTGATATTATTATATGTTTATTTGTATTTTGAATCATTATGGGATGTTTTTTAATACTTGGAGGATTATGAATGTATTATTGTATGGAAATGTATATTCACTTACTGAAAGAATTGGGTTTCTTGTAATTGACATATATTGAATTGGTCAATGATCACTGGATTTAATAATGCTTTTATCTGTATATATGAAGCTCACCATCTGTATAGATTTCTATCAGTATTAGCAGTGCAGCATCACTTCTATGCTCTAAAAAAAATGGAGCTTTAGACAGTTCTCTTCTGTGCAAAGGGCTAAAAAGAGATTGTAGACAGTTCACTTTGGGACTGCATTACATGAGATTACAGTGTTTGCTGTACATCTTTTCTCTGCTGTCCCATCGGTGTGCGTAGTCTCGACTGTAAAGTGTGGGAAGAGGGTATTCCCCTTTACGGAGGATAGACAGCAGGACCTGTTCGCCCAAAGTACAGTGAATTGTCTGGAGACGAGAAAAGAGCAAGTATGCCTAACAGTACATTGCAGTACACAACTACTTCTCACAGGAGAGGGAAACATTTTCAGTATATCAAGTATTTGGCAACTCCACTGTGGCCAGTCCTAAGTCCGTGCTGAGAAAAGAGTAGGTCCCTTTGAAGGGAAAGACACATGCTCAAAGAATGAGCTTTAGGCAGTTCTCTTCTGTGCAAAGGGCTAAATAGATATTGTAGACAGTCCACTTTCGGGCTACATTGCATGAGAGTACAGTGTTTGCTGTACATTTAAAAAAAAAAAAAATATATATATATATATATATATATATATATATATATATATATATATATATATATATATATATTTTTTTTATTTTATTTTTTTTGAAAAAAAAATCATTTTTGGAAAAAAAAATAATAATAATTTTTGAAAAAAATGTTCAGCACTTTCAGCTAATTTAACACTTTTCACAGTTACTCCAGCCACTCCAACCACACAACAGTTACTCAAGCCACTCCACCCAGTTACTCTGCCCACTCCAGTAGGTGGAGGCAAGAACACTTCACACAATTTTCCCAGAAATTGTAGACTTTTCCAGTATTATATGTATATTTATAGGAGACATTGATATCATTATATGTTTATTTGTATTTTGAAGAATAATGTTTTTTAATACTTGGAGGATTATGGAGGATTGGAGGATTATGAATATATTATTGTATGGAAATGTATATTCACTTACTGAAAGAATTGGGTTTCTTGTAATTGACATATATTGAATTGGTCAATGATCACTGGATTTAATAATGCTTTTATCTGTATATATGAAGCTCACCATCTGTATAGATTTCTATCAGTATTAGCAGTGCAGCATCACTTCTATGCTCTAAAAAAAATGGAGCTTTAGACAGTTCTCTTCTGTGCAAAGGGCTAAAAAGAGATTGTAGACAGTTCACTTTGGGACTGCATTACATGAGAGTACAGTGTTTGCTGTACATCTTTTCTCTGCTGTCCCTTCGGTGTGCGTAGTCTCGACTGTAAAGTGTGGGAAGAGGGTATACCCCTTTTACGGAGGATAGACAGCAGGACCTGTTCGCCCAGAGTACAGTGAATTGTCTGGAGACGAGAAAAGAGCAAGTATGCCTAACAGTACATTGCAGTACACAACTACTTCTCACAGGAGAGGGAAACATTTTCAGTATATCAAGTATTTGGCAACTCCACCGTGGCCAGTCCTAAGTCCGTGCTGAGAAAAGAGTAGGTCCCTTTGGAGGGAAAGACACATGCTAAAAGAATAGAAAAAATAGGAAAGTAGAAAAAACCAAACTAAGAAAATAATCCTGACACTATTCTACCACATCCCGATAAAGTTTGAAAAACTACTGTGAATGGCCCCAAGGGATAGTGTGGGTAGAGAGAAAAAAGTGTCGGATAGGAGAAAAACAATGTATCAAAACTAGTATATATATATATATATATATATGAAAAGTACAAAAGTTTTATTATTAAATACACAAAATAAATTTGTACACATCTACAAAAAATGATGAGCACATGAACAAAAAAGCAAACATAATATACCAACTATCAGAGAAAATATTGATTGAAACACACTAATAATCAGACAAAGGTCGGATGTAGGTGTGAGTAACAATGGAACCCAACATGTTTCGGAAAATAAAGCCAAATGAGGCTAAATTGATGTATCCATATCATTCTTCTGGGGTTTGATATTTTGTCGTGTTGGTATTAATTCTAAAAAAATATATACATGTGTAAATATACAGAGAACATATATGAAAATCATAAGTATAAACAATGAAACATAGTAAGCATTAATAATGCAATGTAATTGTTTTTGTGAAAAAGCGATACTTACAGGACATAAAAACAAAGTAGTCATGGCGCACAGTGCGGATAGATGTTCCTTTTAGTCTCAGAATATCTGCTGTATAATTGCCATACATGGAAGCTAGAGTATTGAGTATAGGGGTAATTTAATGAAATGATCCAATCTTTGCATTCATATGGATCATAAAAAAGCAAAAATACAAAAAAGCAGCATATCGTCTCCCCCAGAGGTAAGCAGCAAGTCAGTTCATACAAGGACCGCCGAGGCACCAAGAACCAAAGGCAGTTTTCTGTTAATAAAAAACAAAGTGGAAAAATCTAAGTAAGGGCTAACAGCAGGCTGACATAATCAATTAAATAGTAATAAATAAAAAGAGTGTGACTAAAAAGGCCTAATGTACACTACTCGGCGCATGATGTTTGAAATACAGTCTATATTGTGGCTAGACACGCTTGTATAAATAGTAATAAATATATATAAAAATCAATGAATAAATATATATATATATATATAAAAGCAGCTGTTTACATAAATACAGAATATAAAAAATGGATAGTAAAAAATTCAAGCAGTAATATTCATGAGAGATAGAATACTAAAAACAGCGCTAGAATTCCAGTATCAGAAAAACTCAAACAAGATACTGGGTTCACAATCAAAAATAAAATGCAAGATAAAACTGAATAAATAAATGTTCGTTTGGTGCAGAAAATAGTGGTAAGTGAACAGTTCAAAATTGCATCAAAGTGACTTCCTCTATGTTCAATGTAGACCAGGTAATATCCCATGTGACTTGTTTCACCACGTGCGGAGAAAATCCCCCTCAGGGGTTTAAACTCACCAGAAATACAAATTAAACAGGCATGTCAGGTAAAGGTCATCAAATGGTTAAACTGTATCCACTATTCCTCAGCAAAGATGGACACCAATCAGCCTGGTAACCTTCTTAATCTCTCAGCATCACAAAACACCACTGCATCAGGGGTCCAGGGGGGGATTGATTCCAAATAAACTCGCCATAAAAACAAATAAAGTTTTGCACATAGCGTAATTCAGTTTATTTAGTAAAAATATGAATAGAACCACCCATAAAATAACCCATATGT
Organism: Lithobates sylvaticus; assembly: GCA_028564925.1. Lineage (NCBI taxonomy): Eukaryota > Metazoa > Chordata > Amphibia > Anura > Ranidae > Lithobates > Lithobates sylvaticus. The sequence continues at coordinate 165,080,164 of CM053028.1, forward strand.
ATAGCAGCGTACATTTGTAATTCTTTCAGTTATGCAAAAATCAATCAATCACTTGCGTTTTGGGTAGTTAGAAATACCCCTCAGCGGCATCCATAGCGCTTCCTGTGGTCTGTGATGTGTCTCTCTAGACACAGGGACAGCTTCCTGGTGGCGGTGGAGCGCAGCTGGAACGCAAGGCGTCACGTTCGGTCAGCGTCGTGTAGGCCACGCCCTTACGCGTTTCGTCACTTCCGACTTCAACAGAGGGCGTGGCTGCACGACGCTCGACGGGGCTATTTGTATCCAGACCCTCTGGGCGGTGACCAATCAGGGAATAGACAGCATCTCTTCCTAATAACAGGATAGGAGAACCCTGATAGTACTATGCCCGTATTGAAAGCAGGAAATGCAGTCACGCAGTAGTTGTGTTAAACGGACTGCGTGCAGGAGAAACTATTGAATCAATCGGCAAAGCAGCTTATTAATTCATTCAGAAAAAATGGACTTTGTACATCGGAACACACATGGAGTACTCTTTATGGTTCAAACCAGGCACATGACGTTTATACACTAGTCATATCATGTTAAGTCATAATGCGGTGTGCACAAGTTAATGATGCTATCATTGCAGGGTAATTCAAAGTACATGAATAAAACACAAAGATATATATATATATGTCAGTATTGGGCAATAACTACATGCCGTTCTTAGCGGTTGTGTATCTTTAACAGGAGTTCAGAGCACTCCTGAACGTTGTTAAAAAGCGGCATAGCAGAGGGAGTGAGCGGCTTAAAATGATAGGCCATGTGAGAATCACTCAAATCGCATGTAAGTGGGGGTGTTCATACGATATTAATCCAGTAATGGTGTAGTAGTGGTATAATATGTGTCGGTCCTGTGAGAGGAGGGTCATGTCATATAATATAACCACAACAGTGGGTCATGATAAATATATCACACTTAATGTGACATATAAAACAGAAGGTAAATAGTAGCGTCCATATAATATTTATAGGGCAGCCTAATGTGATTATCTGGATCATACACTGAGAGAAGCGGGGTTGGTAAGGTAATTAATAAAAGCGCATAAGGAACGAAATCAGTGTACTTAAATCTATAAATGTATAGGAGCATGTATGGAACTTCCAAAATACATATTTGGTAATATAGAAAATGCAAGAAAATCGACGGGATCATAAATGCGAGCATAAATATATGTATATAATATAATAAATATACATAAATAATCAGTTAATTATAGCGATCTTAAAAGCGATAAAACCACAAAAAATCGCATAGAGAGTCGCATAAAACAGTCGCATCTAAAAACTTGGATAAAATTTGCATAAAAACATATAATATATAAATAATGTGAGTTTGTAAAAACCCATAAAATATATGTTTGTAAAAAAACAATAAATATAGAAGATTATAAGCGGAAGGCATGTAAGATATATATATATATGTATATAATTAAAATATAAATAATATAATATAAATATAAACCTGTACACATAAAAGAGCTTATATTTGTTTCATAACCATGATTCATAACAATATTTAATAAATAATAAAAAGACGTGCTGAGAAAGAGCGCTTGAACATAGTCCTGATACACCTTGATCAATAGTCACTGATGAAGCAATTTATGTCAAGGTCTACGTTCAAGCCTTTTGGCGACAAAGTGTCTACCAAGTATATCCATTCGGTCTCTTTCTTAGATAGTTCACGTACCCGGTTTGAGCCTCTCCAGTTGGGCTTGAGGTGGTCTATCCCCCAGAACTTTAACCCCGAAGGGTCCTGTTTATGATGGTTCTTGAAATGGAGGGATAAATTGTGTTCTTTGAAACCAAGTTTAATGTTTGCTATATGCTCAGCAATCCTAATGCGTAGTAGCCTTTTGGTGCGGCCTATATATATCAGCTTGCAAGGGCATTGGATGGCATAAACAACATATGATGTATTGCAGGTAATAAACTCCTTTATTTTGAATTCATTGTTATTAGTTGTAGAGGTGAATGTTTCTAATGCCCGTAACTGTACATTCACCTCTCTACATGCCTTGCATTTTCTGCATGAATAAAATCCATCTTTATCCCAGAAGGATGGGTGTTTGGATGGAGGGTCAAGAATCTTCTTTACGATCTTGTCTGCATGGCTTGGTGCCTTTTTGTAAATAAAACCTGGTCTCTGTGGGAGAGCTGCTTTCAGTGGCTTATCCATCAGGAGTACATGCCAGTGGGTCTGGAATATTGCTTCCACCTCTTTGTATTGTGCGTGGAAACCTGACAAAAAACTCCATTCTTGACTGTTTATTTATTATTTATTAAATATTGTTATGAATCATGGTTATGAAACAAATATAAGCTCTTTTATGTGTACAGGTTTATATTTATATTATATTATTTTATATTTTATATGTATATACATATATATATATATATATATCTTACATGCCTTCCGCTTATAATCTTCTATATTTATTGTTTTTTTACAAACATATATTTTATGGGTTTTTACAAACTCACATTATTTATATATTATATGTTTTTATGTAAATTTTATCCAAGTTTTTAGATGCAACTGTTTTATGCGACTCTCTATGCGATTTTTTGTGGTTTTATCGCTTTTAAGATCGCTATAATTAACTGATTATTTATGTATATTTAATATATTTATATACATATATTTATGCTCGCATTTATGATCCCGTCGATTTTCTTGCATTTTCTATATTACCAAATATGTATTTTGGAAGTTCCATACATTCTCCTATACATTTATAGATTTAAGTACACTGATTTTGTTCCTTATGCGCTTTTATTAATTACCTTACCAACCCCGCTTCTCTCAGTGTATGATCCAGATAATCACATTAGGCTGCCCTATAAATATTATATGGACGCTACTATTTACCTTCTGTTTTATATGTCACATTAAGTGTGATATATTTATCATGACCCACTGTTGTGGTTATATTATATGACATGACCCTCCTCTCACAGGACCGACACATATTATACCACTACTACACCATTACTGGATTAATATCGTATGAACACCACCACTTACATGCGATTTGAGTGATTCTCACATGGCCTATCATTTTAAGCCGCTCACTCCCTCTGCTATGCCGCTTTTTAACAACGTTCAGGAGTGCTCTGAACTCCTGTTAAAGATACACAACCGCTAAGAACGGCATGTAGTTATTGCCCAATACTGACATATATATATATCTTTGTGTTTTATTCATGTACTTTGAATTACCCTGCAATGATAGCATCATTAACTTGTGCACACCGCATTATGACTTAACATGATCTTCCTGGTGGCGGTGGAGCGCAGCTGGAACGCAAGGCGTCACGTTCGGTCAGCGTCGTGTAGGCCACGCCCTTACGCGTTTCGTCACTTCCGACTTCAACAGAGGGCGTGGCTGCACGACGCTCGACGGGGCTATTTGTATCCAGACCCTCTGGGCGGTGACCAATCAGGGAATAGACAGCATCTCTTCCTAATAACAGGATAGGAGAACCCTGATAGTACTATGCCCGTATTGAAAGCAGGAAATGCAGTCACGCAGTAGTTGTGTTAAACGGACTGCGTGCAGGAGAAACTATTGAATCAATCGGCAAAGCAGCTTATTAATTCATTCAGAAAAAATGGACTTTGTACATCGGAACACACATGGAGTACTCTTTATGGTTCAAACCAGGCACATGACGTTTATACACTAGTCATATCATGTTAAGTCATAATGCGGTGTGCACAAGTTAATGATGCTATCATTGCAGGGTAATTCAAAGTACATGAATAAAACACAAAGATATATATATATATGTCAGTATTGGGCAATAACTACATGCCGTTCTTAGCGGTTGTGTATCTTTAACAGGAGTTCAGAGCACTCCTGAACGTTGTTAAAAAGCGGCATAGCAGAGGGAGTGAGCGGCTTAAAATGATAGGCCATGTGAGAATCACTCAAATCGCATGTAAGTGGGGGTGTTCATACGATATTAATCCAGTAATGGTGTAGTAGTGGTATAATATGTGTCGGTCCTGTGAGAGGAGGGTCATGTCATATAATATAACCACAACAGTGGGTCATGATAAATATATCACACTTAATGTGACATATAAAACAGAAGGTAAATAGTAGCGTCCATATAATATTTATAGGGCAGCCTAATGTGATTATCTGGATCATACACTGAGAGAAGCGGGGTTGGTAAGGTAATTAATAAAAGCGCATAAGGAACGAAATCAGTGTACTTAAATCTATAAATGTATAGGAGCATGTATGGAACTTCCAAAATACATATTTGGTAATATAGAAAATGCAAGAAAATCGACGGGATCATAAATGCGAGCATAAATATATGTATATAAATATAATAAATATACATAAATAATCAGTTAATTATAGCGATCTTAAAAGCGATAAAACCACAAAAAATCGCATAGAGAGTCGCATAAAACAGTCGCATCTAAAAACTTGGATAAAATTTGCATAAAAACATATAATATATAAATAATGTGAGTTTGTAAAAACCCATAAAATATATGTTTGTAAAAAAACAATAAATATAGAAGATTATAAGCGGAAGGCATGTAAGATATATATATATATGTATATACATATAAAATATAAATAATATAATATAAATATAAACCTGTACACATAAAAGAGCTTATATTTGTTTCATAACCATGATTCATAACAATATTTAATAAATAATAAAAAGACGTGCTGAGAAAGAGCGCTTGAACATAGTCCTGATACACCTTGATCAATAGTCACTGATGAAGCAATTTATGTCAAGGTCTACGTTCAAGCCTTTTGGCGACAAAGTGTCTACCAAGTATATCCATTCGGTCTCTTTCTTAGATAGTTCACGTACCCGGTTTGAGCCTCTCCAGTTGGGCTTGAGGTGGTCTATCCCCCAGAACTTTAACCCCGAAGGGTCCTGTTTATGATGGTTCTTGAAATGGAGGGATAAATTGTGTTCTTTGAAACCAAGTTTAATGTTTGCTATATGCTCAGCAATCCTAATGCGTAGTAGCCTTTTGGTGCGGCCTATATATATCAGCTTGCAAGGGCATTGGATGGCATAAACAACATATGATGTATTGCAGGTAATAAACTCCTTTATTTTGAATTCATTGTTATTAGTTGTAGAGGTGAATGTTTCTAATGCCCGTAACTGTACATTCACCTCTCTACATGCCTTGCATTTTCTGCATGAATAAAATCCATCTTTATCCCAGAAGGATGGGTGTTTGGATGGAGGGTCAAGAATCTTCTTTACGATCTTGTCTGCATGGCTTGGTGCCTTTTTGTAAATAAAACCTGGTCTCTGTGGGAGAGCTGCTTTCAGTGGCTTATCCATCAGGAGTACATGCCAGTGGGTCTGGAATATTGCTTCCACCTCTTTGTATTGTGCGTGGAAACCTGACAAAAAACTCCATTCTTGACTGTTTATTTATTATTTATTAAATATTGTTATGAATCATGGTTATGAAACAAATATAAGCTCTTTTATGTGTACAGGTTTATATTTATATTATATTATTTATATTTTATATGTATATACATATATATATATATATATATCTTACATGCCTTCCGCTTATAATCTTCTATATTTATTGTTTTTTTACAAACATATATTTTATGGGTTTTTACAAACTCACATTATTTATATATTATATGTTTTTATGTAAATTTTATCCAAGTTTTTAGATGCAACTGTTTTATGCGACTCTCTATGCGATTTTTTGTGGTTTTATCGCTTTTAAGATCGCTATAATTAACTGATTATTTATGTATATTTATTATATTTATATACATATATTTATGCTCGCATTTATGATCCCGTCGATTTTCTTGCATTTTCTATATTACCAAATATGTATTTTGGAAGTTCCATACATTCTCCTATACATTTATAGATTTAAGTACACTGATTTTGTTCCTTATGCGCTTTTATTAATTACCTTACCAACCCCGCTTCTCTCAGTGTATGATCCAGATAATCACATTAGGCTGCCCTATAAATATTATATGGACGCTACTATTTACCTTCTGTTTTATATGTCACATTAAGTGTGATATATTTATCATGACCCACTGTTGTGGTTATATTATATGACATGACCCTCCTCTCACAGGACCGACACATATTATACCACTACTACACCATTACTGGATTAATATCGTATGAACACCACCACTTACATGCGATTTGAGTGATTCTCACATGGCCTATCATTTTAAGCCGCTCACTCCCTCTGCTATGCCGCTTTTTAACAACGTTCAGGAGTGCTCTGAACTCCTGTTAAAGATACACAACCGCTAAGAACGGCATGTAGTTATTGCCCAATACTGACATATATATATATCTTTGTGTTTTATTCATGTACTTTGAATTACCCTGCAATGATAGCATCATTAACTTGTGCACACCGCATTATGACTTAACATGATATGACTAGTGTATAAACGTCATGTGCCTGGTTTGAACCATAAAGAGTACTCCATGTGTGTTCCGATGTACAAAGTCCATTTTTTCTGAATGAATTAATAAGCTGCTTTGCCGATTGATTCAATAGTTTCTCCTGCACGCAGTCCGTTTAACACAACTACTGCGTGACTGCATTTCCTGCTTTCAATACGGGCATAGTACTATCAGGGTTCTCCTATCCTGTTATTAGGAAGAGATGCTGTCTATTCCCTGATTGGTCACCGCCCAGAGGGGCTGGATACAAATAGCCCCGTCGAGCGTCGTGCAGCCACGCCCTCTGTTGAAGTCGGAAGTGACGAAACGCGTAAGGGCGCGGCCTACACGACGCTGACCGGAAGTGACGCCTTGCGTTCCAGCTGCGCTCCACCGCCACCAGGAAGCTGTCCCTGTGTCTAGAGAGACACATCACAGACCACAGGAAGCGCTATGGATGCCGCTGAGGGGTATTTCTAACTACCCAAAACGCAAGTGATTGATTGATTTTTGCATAACTGAAAGAATTACAAATGTACGCTGCTATACATATGGGTTATTTTATGGGTGGTTTTATTCATATTTTTACTAAATAAACGGAATTACGCTATGTGCAAAACTTTATTTGTTTTTATGGCGAGTTTATTTGGAATCAATCCCCCCCTGGACCCCTGATGCAGTGGTGTTTTGTGATGCTGAGAGATTAAGAAGGTTACCAGGCTGATTGGTGTCCATCTTTGCTGAGGAATAGTGGATACAGTTTAACCATTTGATGACCTTTACCTGACATGCCTGTTTAATTTGTATTTCTGGTGAGTTTAAACCCCTGAGGGGGATTTTCTCCGCACGTGGTGAAACAAGTCACACGGGATATTACCTGGTCTACATTGAACATAGAGGAAGTCACTTTGATGCAATTTTGAACTGTTCACTTACCACTATTTTCTGCACCAAACGAACATTTATTTATTCAGTTTTATCTTGCATTTTATTTTTGATTGTGAACCCAGTATCTTGTTTGAGTTTTTCTGATACTGGAATTCTAGCGCTGTTTTTAGTATTCTATCTCTCATGAATATTACTGCTTGAATTTTTTACTATCCATTTTTTATATTCTGTATTTATGTAAACAGCTGCTTTTATATATATATATATTTATTCATTGATTTTTATATATATTTATTACTATTTATACAAGCGTGTCTAGCCACAATATAGACTGTATTTCAAACATCAGGCGCCGAGTAGTGTACATTAGGCCTTTTTAGTCACACTCTTTTTATTTATTACTATTTAATTGATTATGTCAGCCTGCTGTTAGCCCCTTACTTAGATTTTTCCACTTTGTTTTTTATTAACAGAAAACTGCCTTTGGTTCTTGGTGCCTCGGCGGTCCTTGTATGAACTGACTTGCTGCTTACCTCTGGGGGAGACGATATGCTGCTTTTTTGTATTTTTGCTTTTTTATGATCCATATGAATGCAAAGATTGGATCATTTCATTAAATTACCCCTATACTCAATACTCTAGCTTCCATGTATGGCAATTATACAGCAGATATTCTGAGACTAAAAGGAACATCTATCCGCACTGTGCGCCATGACTACTTTGTTTTTATGTCCTGTAAGTATCGCTTTTTCACAAAAACAATTACATTGCATTATTAATGCTTACTATGTTTCATTGTTTATACTTATGATTTTCATATATGTTCTCTGTATATTTACACATGTATATATTTTTTTAGAATTAATACCAACAAGCCAAAATATCAAACCCCAGAAGAAGGATATGGATACATCAATTTAGCCTCATTTGGCTTTATTTTCCGAAACATGTTGGGTTCCATTGTTACTCACACCTACATCCGACCTTTGTCTGATTATTAGTGTGTTTCAATAAATATTTTCTCTGATAGTTGGTATATTATGTTTGCTTTTTTGTTCATGTGCTCATCATTTTTTGTAGATGTGTACAAATTTATTTTGTGTATTTAATAATAAAACTTTTGTACTTTTCATATATATATATACTAGTTTTGATACATTGTTTTTCTCCTATCCGACACTTTTTTCTCTCTACCCACACTATCCCTTGGGGCCATTCACAGTAGTTTTTCATGCTAAAAGAATGAGCTTTAGGCAGTTCTCTTCTGTGCAAAGGGCTAAAAAGATATTGTAGACAGTCCACTTTCGGGCTACATTACATGAGAGTACAGTGTTTGCTGTACACTAAAATATATATATATATATATATATTTTTAGAAAAAAAAATCATTTTTGGAAAAAAAAATAATAATAATTTTTGAAAAAAATGTTCAGCACTTTCAGCTAATTTAACACTTTTCACAGTTACTCCAGCCACTCCAACCACAAAACAGTTACTCAAGCCACTCCACCCAGTTACTCTGCCCACTCCAGTAGGTGGAGGCAAGAACACTTCACACAATTTTCCCAGAAATTGTAGACTTTTCCAGTATTATATGTATATTTATAGGAGACATTGATATTATTATATGTTTATTTGTATTTTGAAGAATTATGGGATGTTTTTTAATACTTGGAGGATTATGAATGTATTATTGTATGGAAATGTATATTCACTTACTGAAAGAATTGGGTTTCTTGTAATTGACATATATTGAATTGGTCAATGATCACTGGATTTAATAATGCTTTTATCTGTATATATCAAGCTCACCATCTGTATAGATTTCTATCAGTATTAGCAGTGCAGCATCACTTCTATGCTCTAAAAAAAATGGAGCTTTAGACAGTTCTCTTCTGTGCAAAGGGCTAAAAAGAGATTGTAGACTGTTCACTTTGGGACTGCATTACATGAGAGTACAGTGTTTGCTGTACATCTTTTCTCTGCTGTCCCGTCGGTGTGCGTAGTCTCGACTGTAAAGTGTGGGAAGAGGGTATACCCCTTTACGGAGGATAGACAGCAGGATCTGTTCGCCCAGAGTACAGTGAATTGTCTGGAGACGAGAAAAGAGCAAGTATGCCTAACAGTACATTGCAGTACACAACTACTTCTCACAGGAGAGGGAAACATTTTCAGTATATCAAGTATTTGGCAACTCCACCGTGGCCAGTTCTAAGTCTGTGCTGAGAAAAGAGTAGGTCCCTTTGGAGGGAAAGACACATGCTCAAAGAATGAGCTTTAGGCAGTTCTCTTCTGTGCAAAGGGCTAAAAAGATATTGTAGACCAGGGGTGCCCAACCTGTCATCCGAGGTGGCCCGCCACGTCTTGCTCTGAGATGGGGGGTCGGCAAGCCCTGATCGCGCGGTTCCCGACCCACCATCTCTGAGCATCAGCGAGAACGGAGCCACCGCTAAAGGAAGCAGAGCGGATGCTTCCTGTATAGCGCCGGCTCCTTCACAGGCGGAGTGATATCCAATGTACTCCGCCTGTGACAGGAAGCTCTGTACTGCAGCTGCATGCTTCCTGCAATCTCACAGCAGCCAGCAGTGCCAGAGCCAGCAGTGCCAGTACCAGTCACCAGTACCCACCAGCAGTACCAGCCAGAAGTGCCAGTACCCACCAGCAGTACCAGCCAGCAGTATCAGTACCCACCAGCAGTACCAGTACCCACCAGAAGTACCAGTCACCAGTACCCACCAGCAGTACCAGCCAGAAGTACCAGTACCCACCAGCAGTACCAGCCAGCAGTACCTGCCAACAGTACCAGCCAGCAGTACCAGTACCCACCAGCAGCACCAGTACCCACCACCAGTAATAGCCACCAGTACTAGCCACCAGTACCTGCCAGCAGTACCAGTACCCGCCAGCAGTATCAGTACCCGCCACCAGTACCAGCCAGCAGTACCAGTACCCACCAGCAGTATCAGTACCCACCAGCAGTACCAGTACCAGCCAGCAGTGCCAGTACCCACCAGCAGTGCCAGTACCCACCAGCAGTACCAGCCACCATTACCAGTCACCAGTACCCGCCAGCAGTATCAGTTCCCGCCACCAGTACCAGTCACCAGTACCCGCCAGCAGTATCAGTACCCACCAGCAGTACCAGTACCAGCCAGCAGTGCCAGTACCCACCAGCAGTTCCAGCAACCAGTACCAGTCACCAGTACCCGCCAGCAGTATCAGTACCTGCCACCAGTACCAGCCATCAGTACCAGTACCCGCCAGCAGTAGTAGTCACCAGTACCAGTCACCATTTCCAGTACCCGCCAGCAGTATCATTACCCACCAGCAGTATCAGTACCCACCTGCAAGTACAAGTACTAGCCAGCAGGTGGGTACCACCAGTACCAGCCAACAGTACCAGTACCCACCAGCAGTACCAGCCACCAGTACTAGCCACCAGTACCAGTCACCAGTACCCGCCAGCAGTACCAGTACCAGCCAGCAGTACCCGCCAGCAATACCAGTACCCACCAGCAGTATCAGTACCCACCAACCGTACAAGTACCAGCCAGCAGTATCAGTACCCACCAGCAGTACCAGTACCCACCAGAAGTACCAGTCACCAGTACCCACCAGCAGTACCAGCCAGAAGTACCAGTACCCACCAGCAGTACCAGCCAGCAGTACCTGCCAACAGTACCAGCCAGCAGTACCAGTACCCACCAGCAGCACCAGTACCCACCACCAGTAATAGCCACCAGTACTAGCCACCAGTACCTGCCAGCAGTACCAGTACCCGCCAGCAGTATCAGTACCCGCCACCAGTACCAGCCAGCAGTACCAGTACCCACCAGCAGTATCAGTACCCACCAGCAGTACCAGTACCAGCCAGCAGTGCCAGTACCCACCAGCAGTGCCAGTACCCACCAGCAGTACCAGCCACCATTACCAGTCACCAGTACCCGCCAGCAGTATCAGTTCCCGCCACCAGTACCAGTCACCAGTACCCGCCAGCAGTATCAGTACCCACCAGCAGTACCAGTACCAGCCAGCAGTGCCAGTACCCACCAGCAGTTCCAGCAACCAGTACCAGTCACCAGTACCCGCCAGCAGTATCAGTACCTGCCACCAGTACCAGCCATCAGTACCAGTACCCGCCAGCAGTAGTAGTCACCAGTACCAGTCACCATTTCCAGTACCCGCCAGCAGTATCATTACCCACCAGCAGTATCAGTACCCACCTGCAAGTACAAGTACTAGCCAGCAGGTGGGTACCACCAGTACCAGCCAACAGTACCAGTACCCACCAGCAGTACCAGCCACCAGTACTAGCCACCAGTACCAGTCACCAGTACCCGCCAGCAGTACCAGTACCAGCCAGCAGTACCCGCCAGCAATACCAGTACCCACCAGCAGTATCAGTACCCACCAACCGTACAAGTACCAGCCAGCAGTACCAGTACCCAGCAGCAGTACCAACCACCAGTACTAGCCACCAGTTCCAGTCACCAGCACCAGCCAGCAGTACCAGTACCAGCCACCAGTTCCAGTACCAGCCAGCAGTACCAACCACCAGTACTAGCCACCAGTTCCAGTCACCAGCACCAGCCACCAGTACCAGTACCAGCCAGCAGTTCCAGTACCCAGCAGCAGTACCAACCACCAGTACTAGCCACCAGTTCCAGTCACCAGTACCAGCCAGCAGTAACAGTACCAGCCACACAGTACCAGTACCAGCCAGCAGTACCAGTACCCACCAGCAGTAACAACCAGCAGTACTAGCCACCAGTTCCAGTAACCGGTACCAGTACCAGCCAGCAGTACCAGTACCCGCCAGCAGTACCAGCCAGCAGTACCAATACCCACCAGCAGCACAATTTCCACCAGCAGTACCAGTACCACCCAACATCCACCAGTAGTACCAGTAGCAGCAAGCAGTTTCATCCAGCAGTACCAGCCAGCAGTACCAACCACCAGTACTAGCCACCAGTTCCAGTCACCAGTACTAGCCAGCAGTAAAAACCACCAGTACCAGTCAGCAGTGCCAGAACCAGCCAGCAGTACCAGTTCCAGCCAGAAGTACCAGCCAGCAGTACCAGTACCCACCAGCAGCACCAGTACCCACCAGCAGTACCAGTACCCACCAGCACCCGCCAGCAGTACCAGTCAGCAGTACCAGAACCAGCCAGCAGTACCAGTACCAGACAGAAGTACCCGCCAGCAGTACCAGCCAGCAGTACCAGTACCCACCAGCAGCAAGAGTACCCACCAGCAGTACCAGTACCCACCAGCACCCACCAGCAGTACCAGTAGCAGCAAGCAGTTTCAGCCAGCAGTACCAGTACCAGCCAGCAGTACCAGTCAGAAGTACCAGCAGGCAGTACCCAACAGCAGTACCAGCCAGCAGTACCAGCCCTGGAGGACAGCCAGCAGCAGCCACCAGTTATAACCACCTGGGGGACAGCAGCAACCAGCTGCAGGATTCCTGAGGAATAAGTGATGATAGAGGTCAGTTGAGGATTATATATATTTTTTGAAAAAATAATAATTTTTGAAAAAAAAATAATAATAATTTTTGAAAAAAAAATAATAATAATTTTTGAAAAAAAAATAATAATAATTTTTGAAAAAAAAATAATAATAATTTTTGAAAAAAAAAAATAATAATAATTTTTGAAAAAAAAAAAATAATAATTTTTGAAAAAAAATAAATAATAATTTTTGAAAAAAAAATAATAATAATTTTTGAAAAAAATGTTCAGCACTTTCAGCTAATTTAACACTTTTTACAGTTACTCCAGCCACTCCAACCACACAACAGTTACTCAAGCCACTCCACCCAGTTACTCTGCCCACTCCAGTAGGTGGAGGCAAGAACACTTCACACAATGTTCCCAGAAATTGTAGACTTTTCCAGTATTATATGTATATTTATAGGAGACATTGATATTATTATATGTTTATTTGTATTTTGAATCATTATGGGATGTTTTTTAATACTTGGAGGATTATGAATGTATTATTGTATGGAAATGTATATTCACTTACTGAAAGAATTGGGTTTCTTGTAATTTACATATATTGAATTGGTCAATGATCACTGGATTTAATAATGCTTTTATCTGTATATATGAAGCTCACCATCTGTATAGATTTCTATCAGTATTAGCAGTGCAGCATCACTTCTATGCTCTAAAAAAAAATGGAGCTTTAGACAGTTCTCTTCTGTGCAAAGGGCTAAATAGAGATTGTAGACAGTTCACTTTGGGACTGCATTACATGAGAGTACAGTGTTTGCTGTACATCTTTTCTCTGCTGTCCCGTCGGTGTGCGTAGTCTCGACTGTAAAGTGTGGGAAGAGGGTATACCCCTTTACGGAGGATAGACAGCAGGACCTGTTCGCCCAGAGTACAGTGAATTGTCTGGAGACGAGAAAAGAGCAAGTATGCCTAATGCCGCGTACACACGTGCGGACTTTTGCCGGCGGACCTAGTCCAGCGGACAATCCCGCGGGACTTTCCAGCTAGGTCCGCTGGACTTTCCGAGCGTGTGGACTTGCCCACACACGCACGGACTTCTCCAGCGGATAATCCGCCGGCCAAAAGTCCGCGGGACTTTTGAAAATGAACAGACTTGCCAACACAAGGAGCAGTCCGTTCATTTCGAACGTAACTTCAGGTTACGTAGCTAGCGTAGGCAGTAAATGCCGCCGCGCTAGCTCCGCAAGCTGGCATGGATTTAAAGGGAATCCCCACGCCGAAAAAACGGCGTGAGGGTTCCCCCCAAATCCAAGTCAGACCCTCATCTGAGCACGCAGCCTGGCAGGCCAGGAAAGGGGTGGGGACGAACGAGCGCCCCCCCTCCTGAGCCGTACCAGGCTGCGTGCCCTCAACATGGGGGGTGCCCTGGGGAAAGGGGGGCCGTGCGGCCCCCCACCCCAAAGCACCTTGTCCCCATGTTGATGAGGACAAGGGCCTCTTCCCGACAACCCTGGCCGTTGGTTGTCGGGGTCTGCGGGCGGGGGCTTATCGGAATCTGGGAGCCCCCTTTAATAAGGGGGCCCCCAGATCCCGGCCCCCCACCCTATGTGAATGAGTATGGGGTACGACGTACCCCTACCCATTCACCTAAGTGTAAAATGTAAAGTACAAAAAACACACACACTTTTGAAAAAATATTTTATTGCACTGCTCCGGGGGTCTTCTTCCGTCTTGGGGGTCTTCTCGCCGGACTCCTCCGTTCTCTTCTGCTCTTTTACCTAGCTCTTTCACGAGCGGGGGGAGTCCGGCTACCTTCTTCGTCGTCGCCGTCGTCTGGGGGTCTCGATCCGCCTTCGGGGGTCTTCCGGGGGTCTCTTCTGTTCTTGCGGCGGTCGTCGTCTTCCGCGCCGCCGGCGCCTTCTTCTTCTTGTCCTTCTTCTTGTCCTTCTTGTTCTTCTTCTTCTTCCGATGTTGACCCGTCGCTGTCTCTGCCCGGAATGCCTGTGCCGCTCTGCGCTCGGACTTATATAGGGACATGGGGGACAGGGTCACATGCACATGTCACATGGTGACCCCGCCCCCTTGTGTTGTCACAGTCCCGGAGGATGCTGGGACTGTGACATCGCAAGGGGGCGCGGTCACCATGTGACATGAACATGTGACCCTGTCCCCCATGTCCCTATATAAGTCCGAGCGCAGAGCGGCACAGGCATTCCGGGCAGAGACAGCGACGGGTCAACATCGGAAGAAGAAGAAGAACAAGAAGGACAAGAAGAAGGACAAGAAGAAGAAGGCGGCGCGGAAGACGACGACCGCCGCAAGAACAGAAGAGACCCCCGGAAGACCCCCGAAGGCGGATCGGGACCCCCAGACGACGGCGACGACGACGAAGAAGGTAGCCGGACTTCCCCCGCTCGTGAAAGAGCTAGGTAAATGGCGGGGAGTCCGGCGAGAAGACCCCCAAGACGGAAGAAGACCCCCGAAGGCGGATCGAGACCCCCAGACGGCGGCGACGACGAAGAAGGTAGCCGGACTCCCCCCGCTCATGAAAGAGCTAGGTAAAAGAGCAGAAGAGAGCGGAGGAGTCCGGCGAGAAGACCCCCAAGACGGAAGAAGACCCCCGGAGCAGTGCAATAAAATATTTTTTCAAAAGTGTGTGTGTTTTTGTACTTTACATTTTACACCTTAGGTGAATGGGTAGGGGTACATCGTACCCCATACTCATTCACATATGGTGGGGGGCCGGTATCTGGGGGCCCCCTTATTTAAGGGGGCTCCCAGATTCCGATAAGCCCCCGCCCGCAGACCCCGACAACCAACGGCCAGGGTTGTCGGGAAGAGGCCCTTGTCCTCATCAACATGGGGACAAGGTGCTTTGGGGTGGGGGGCCGCACGGCCCCCCTTTCCCAGGGCACCCCCCATGTTGAGGGCACGCGGCCTGGTACGGCTCAGGAGGGGGGGGGGCGCTCGTTCGTCCCCACCCCTTTCCTGGCCTGCCAGGCTGCGTGCTCGGATGAGGGTCTGACATGGATTTGGGGGGAACCCCCACGCCGTTTTTTCGGCGTGGGGATTCCCTTTAAATCCATGCCAGGTCACGGAGCTAGCGCGGCGGCAGTAACTGCCTACGCTAGCTACGTAACCTGAAGTCACGTGCTAAATGAACGGACTTGCCGATGAGCGGCAAGTCCGTTCATTTCAAAAGTCCCGCGGACTTGCCCACTAACGGCGGGATTGTCCGCTGGACTGCCAAGTCCAGCGGATAATTTTAAAACAAAACTTAAAACTTTGGCGCCAAAAAGTCCGCCGGACTTTGGCGCCAAAAAGTCCGCCGGCGCCCACACACGAGGGGATTATCCGCTGGACTTCAGTCCAGAGGATAATCCCGCGGGATTGTCCCTTCGTGTGTACGCGGCATAACAGTACATTGCAGTACACAACTACTTCTCACAGGAGAGGGAAACATTTTCAGTATATCAAGTATTTGGCAACTCCACCGTAGCCAGTCCTAAGTCCGTGCTGAGAAAAGAGTAGGTCCCTTTGGAGGGAAAGACACATGCTAAAAGAATGAGCTTTAGGCAGTTGTCTTCTGTGCAAAGGGCTAAAAAGATATTGTAGACAGTCCACTTTCGGGCTACATTACATGAGAGTACAGTGTTTGCTGTACACTAAAAAATATATATATATATATTTTTAGAAAAAAAATCAGTTTTGGAAAAAAAAAAAAAATAATAATTTTTGAAAAAAATGTTCAGCACTTTCAGCTAATTTAACACTTTTCACAGTTACTCCAGCCACTCCAACCACACAACAGTTACTTAAGCCACTCCACCCAGTTACTCTGCCCACTCCAGTAGGTGAAGGCAAGAACACTTTACACAATTTTCCCAGAAATTGTAGACTTTTCCAGTATTATATGTATATTTATAGGAGACATTGATATTATTATATGTTTATTTGTATTTTGAATCATTGTGGGATGTTTTTTAATACTTGGAGGATTATGAATGTATTATTGTATGGAAATGTATATTCACTTACTGAAAGAATTTTGTTTCTTGTAATTGACATATATTGAATTGGTCAATGATCACTGGATTTAATAATGCTTTTATCTGTATATATCAAGCTCAGCATCTGTATAGATTTCTATCAGTATTAGCAGTGCAGCATCACTTCTATGCTCTAAAAAAAATGGAGCTTTAGACAGTTCTCTTCTGTGCAAAGGGCTAAAAAGAGATTGTAGACTGTTCACTTTGGGACTGCATTACATGAGATTACAGTGTTTGCTGTACATCTTTTCTCTGCTGTCCCGTCGGTGTGCGTAGTCTCGACTGTAAAGTGTGGGAAGAGGGTATACCCCTTTACGGAGGATAGACAGCAGGACCTGTTCGCCCAGAGTACAGTGAATTGTCTGGAGACGAGAAAAGAGCAAGTATGCCTAATGCCGCGTACACACGAAGGGACTATCCCGCGGGATTATCCGCTGGACCGAAGTCCAACGGATAATCCCCTCGTGTGTGGGCGCCGGCGGACTTTTTTTGGCCAAAGTACGGCGGACTAAAATTTTAAGTTTTGTTTTAAAATTATCCGCTGGACTTGGCAGTCCGGCGGACAATCCCGCCGTGTGTAGTATGGTCAGGCGTACCAAAAAGGACGCATGCTCAGTAGCAAGTATGTCACGGACTCGCTCGGTCTGGTAAAACTAGCCTTCGTTTTGAAGCTAGCACAATCGTCACGCTGCTGATCTTTTTTTGTTATTTTCTGACAGCGGAATTTGTATGTTATCGTACTTGAAGAATGATTTTGCCTTGCTGCTTGTATATTCACGCAGAGTACTCCCGAACGTTTTTTCTTCAGCATTCTTTAGTGAAGTTATATATTTGTATATATATATCTATATCTCTATATCTCTATCTCTCTATATATATATATATATATATATATATAGATATAGATATATATATATATATCCAAATCACCAAATTAAAAATATATCTATATATCTCAATAGAAAAAAATATATATATATATCTATATATACATATATATATATTTATATATATATATATATAGATATATACGTGTGTATATATATATATATATATATATATATATATATGTATATGTATGTATATATATATATGTACATATATCTCTATTTAGATATATTTTATTATTTGTTGGTTATCAAAAGGATTTGTTATTACACATGATACAATTGTGGAGTCAGCAGAGCTTGCCCTTAATTCAGATCTTAACCCTCACCTTTCCAGCGACTGCACTTGCAGTTCTATTGAAGTTGCACTTTACACTTGTATTGTCAAATGAATGTGCGTTTTGGAAATGCCCTCCATATAATTTAGACATGTACCTGCCTACTCCTAAATAAACTATGTTTTTGAATAACAAGCACGTATATCATTATTTTCTTGAAATTAAATTACCATTTATTGTGGTTTAAACAAACAAGGCAAAACAAAATAGGAAGGCAACACTGGAGCCACTTTGAGATTTTGAGAAGACTTTTTGCCCCAACGGCAGACATCAAGTTTGTGAAGCCAAAAATTAAGCTTGGGCAGATTTGATCCAATATAGGGAGCACAAGAAGATTGACCAGGAATCACACAGACCAGGAACAGCAGCAGATGACATCTATGTCCCCAAGCTGTGGCACTACAACAGCCTGTGTCTTCTGTGAGACCAGACTGAAGCCAGGCAATCACTTCCGACTCTTCCCACCACGCTGCCCTGCACTCTTCCCTGCAGTCTTCCCTGCACGCTTCCTTGGAGGCTGACTTGTGGTAGGAGGAGGAGGAGGAGGAGGAGGAGGAGGAGAAGAAGAAGAAGAG
Organism: Lithobates sylvaticus; assembly: GCA_028564925.1. Lineage (NCBI taxonomy): Eukaryota > Metazoa > Chordata > Amphibia > Anura > Ranidae > Lithobates > Lithobates sylvaticus. The sequence goes on from CM053028.1 coordinate 165,098,837, forward strand.
GAGGAGGAGGAGGAGGAGGAGAAGTTGCTGTCGGGCCTTCATGTGTCAGGCGGGTGGATTCTCTTAATTGACCCCTCAAACCCCCCTTAATAGCTTCAAAAATGAGGCCCTCGCACAGGTGCCGTTGGCCCTTCTCCATTTCCAGCAACCTGCTGGCCAAGTAGGTGGCATAGGCCTCTTCTGGAATGGGGGGTCTTTGGAGAATCTCACTCGCCTGCCGAATAAGTTTGAGTGATTCCTCCTCAACCATGGTCATCCTCCTGGGCCTTCTTGGGGGTAAGGGCAGGGGTGGAGGTAGACTTCTTACAGTCTGGCTGTCAGTCTGGCTCGTGCTGGGCCCAGCCACCTCCTGGCTCTCGCTGGTCATGTCCTCCTCCTCCATACCACTTGTCCCGGCATCATCCTGGGTCAGCTCATCCTGTGTGCAAATAAAAACAAAAATCAAACACCTGTTTTTTGGTTTATGGCCTCCTCAATCATCCAATTGTAAACTTATGAACGAGCAGATAAATTTAAAAAAAGATCCAAAAGGCTATCATTTGGACCCCTGCATTTTCCAAGCAGATCACCAATGTTGTATAAGGCATTTTTTGCCACTACTGGATGTATGTATACACTATATATGTATCGATATGTAGCACCAACACTTTTTAGAAGTGTGCGCAATTTTTGGCTGTTTTTTTCCCAATTCTGAGTTCAGGGTGTTAATTGTTTCACATTTTTACGTTGACATCATTAATATTCACCCAATCACTATTTAGGCTACAAAATATATACCTGGCTCCAGCTGGGCGCATCAGCCTGCTCCAAGGTGGAGGGGTCTTCTCCTTCCGTGGAAGCCTCAGCTGGGGTGGAGGGAAGAGTGGAGGGAAGAGTGGAGGGAAGGGTGGAGGGAAGAGTGGACAGTGATTGCCTGGGTTCCATCTGGTCACCTAGAAAAGCCAGTTGGTTGTAGTACCACAGCTTGGGTACATAAACATTCTCTGCTGCTGCTCCTGATCTGACTGATTCCTCAATCTTCCTGCGCTCCCGCTTGTACATGTGCCTTAAACTTGAAATTCTGGCTTCAACAAACTTGATGTCTGCGTTGGGGACTTGAGTCTTCACAAAATCCAAAAGTGGCCCCAGTGTTACCTTCCGGACATCCCTATTTCCATATAAAGGGTTCTTGAGCTGCCACAGGTTGGCATTTTTACGGTACAGCGCAATGAATTCCGACATGAACTGCTGGTCCTTAAATGGATTAAACTGGGCTGCTGACATGTTTGTTTCTGTTTTGTTAGTAATGGCAATACAAAAGACCAAAAACACAAATGTTACTAAAAACGTACACATCCAGTTTTTCAAACAAAACATTACACAACACACCCACACACAGGCAGCAACACACCCACACAGGCAGCAACCCCTACACACAGGCAGCAACCCCTACACACAGGCAGCAACACACCCACACAGGCAGCAACCCCTACACACAGGCAGCAACCCCTACACACAGGCAGCAACCCCTACACACAGGCAGCAACACACCCACACAGGCAGCAACCCCTACACACAGGCAGCAACCCCTACACACAGGCAGCAACACACCCACACACAGGCAGCAACACACACATATCCTTAAAAAATGCAGGCCCAAAACCCAAAAAACCACAGTAATGCATCCTAGAAAACACTTACCTTCGTACAGAGCGCTCGCTACTTCCGTTCGGGAACACGTGGGGCCCTCAAACAGCCTTATATACACTGCGCACGCGTCGAAGTCCGCCTGCGTCCTCCGCGTCGCCCGCCCATGACGTTCCTCCTGACGAGTATTCCCCGCCCCGCTTCCCCTCGTTGCATTGTGGGTGAATAAATTCATGAAGATGGCGGACACATTCTCAGCCAGTAGCGCGGAGGAAAGCCCAGAAGCGAACACATCTGCATCCAGCAGCAGATATAAGGCCACCAATATGGCCTTTGAAGAGATGGTGGAGATGGTGGACATCCTCCAAAGGGAAGATTACGACGGGGAAAATGGCCCCTACCCTCGACCCAACTTGCGCAAGGACAAGATTCTCACTACAGTCGTCAGCACCCTGGAGCATAAATTCGGCGTACGAAGGGGCAAGGATCAACTGCGCAAGCGATGGTCCGACATCAAATCCAGGGAGCACGATCAGTACAGGAGAATTCGAAAAGCCATCAAAAAAAGTAAGTCAAGCACGTGCGCTACTATGGTTATACTTGATATGTCTAATCTTGCGCAGATGTTATTAGCATTCGTACGTGAAACTTGCGCAGATGTTATTAGCACTCGTACGTGAAACTTGCGCAGATGTTATTAGCACTCGTACGTGAAACTTGCGCAGATGTTATTAGCATTCGTACGTGAAACTTGCGCAGATGTTATTAGCATTCGTACGTGAAACTTGCGCAGATGTTATTAGCATTCGTACGTGAAACTTGCGCAGATGTTATTAGCATTCGTACGTGAAACGTGCGCACATGTTATTAGCATTCGTACGTGAAACTTGCGCACATGTTATTAGCATTCGTACGTGAAACTTGCGCAGATGTTATTAGCATTCGTACGTGAAACTTGCGCAGATGTTATTAGCATTCGTACGTGAAACTTGCGCACATGTTATTAGCATTCGTACGTGAAACTTGCGCAGATGTTATTAGCATTCGTACGTGAAACTTGCGCACATGTTATTAGCATTCGTACGTGAAACTTGCGCACATATTATTAGCATTCGTACGTGAAACTTGCGCACATGTTATTAGCACTCGTACGTGAAACTTGCGAAGACTTGATGAAAGTTCGTTTGTCTTGATAAAGTTTATTCAGTTTACCTGGCTTTGGGTTGTTGGAGTTGTAAGGTTGTTTATTATTGTCACTATCTATACTATTACTGCTGTAGTAAGGGTTTTATGGGTAACTTACACAGGGACTCCAGAAGCTGTTTTTGGGGGGGGGGGATAAATCTGTTAAGCAGGGTGTCAAGCTCCAAATTCAAACAAAATGCTCATCATCTAGAAATACTGTAGGTGGTGACTTTTCTAAGAAGAAGTACACTCACCTGTCCCTTGGATGCTGCAGCTACAATCTTTGATATTGTAATCATGAAATTAATCTTTGCGGCTTCACTTCCCGGGTCACTATTGGGCATGCGCCAGTTGCGCAATGCAATAGGAGTGGTCCGCGCTAGCTCTGGGACCCCTGTGTGTCCCAGCAGACAGCACGGTGGGACGGGATGTGGCGTATACTTCTGTGGGAGTCTATGGCCGGATGTGTGTGCAAATACCTGCCTTACACAGGTATCTGCAACCCCTCCCCCCTAAAAGGTTCCAAATAAGACACCACAGGGGTGCAGGGATCCAATGAGCGGAAGTTCAACTTTAGTGTTTAAGGGCGGTTTAAGTATTGGAGTTTCACTACATAGAGATTTCAATTCTGTATTCAAGTAGGATCTTCCTACAAACTGCTAAGAATTGGACAACACTTTTAAACAATGTTTACTAATCATATTTCGGCACTCAAATATCAGTGTGATTAAAAGTGTACCTTTGTGTTCCATTACCATAGGGGGCAAAAGACTCAGACGTCAATCAGAACCTACCAGGACCTCCCGGCCTCAGCAGACTAATTGGGCAGTTAGCCCAAGCCCACGCGTGGATGTGGAGGAAGAGGTGCTTGAAGTGGATCAAATCTGCACCCCACCAAGTGAGTGTCTCAGAACACAGATTGAGCTACTAAATTAAGGTCTGCATGTTTTTGACACTTTTTTTCTTGTGTTTTATCTACCCAACTTTTAGGTGATGCTGATCTGGTTGTGGAAGGACAAGCTGCGGAGCCATTTTCCACAGACAGTGCCCACAGGCTTATTGGCCAGATAATGGCCTGGAATCTGCAGCTGGAAAACATGCAGAAGGAGATGGCCACCATGCAGCAGGGAATGAAGGACATGATTGATGTTTTGGGGAGAATCTAAAGACACCTTTTCCATTTCCTAACATCAATCATGTCCTTCATTCCCCTTTTGATCCACTATTGTTTTTAATTTTTAGAGGCCAAATTTTTTATATGCACATGGTGTGTCAACATGTGCTATGTGCCATCAGGGGATCTCAATGGACGCATTTTGTGTTTGCAACCCCTAATGCTAGTAGGTGAGAGGGAAGGGGTTTCACACACAAAACACGTCCATTGATTCCCCATGATGAAACATAGCACATGTTGACATTACCCATTTTCGTGTTAAATTTGTGTGCATATTCTAAATTTGGCTTCTACTGTACATGGGTTACCTGTTGAACTTTGTAAGTTCCCTACTTTAACATTGTGTAAATATTTTCAAATGCTAACCAAAAATTTTTTACAATTTTAAACCATGTTTTTATGTTTGTTTCAAAAAATAAATCCCAAAAAAATAAAAAAAATGTTGTGAGAAAAAGACCAAAAAAATATGAAAAAATAAAAAATCTGTTGTTAAAAACAACAAAAAAAAAAAAATATTACCAAAAATGACCAAAAAAAAAGAGAGGAAATCAAAAAAAAAAAAAGGTTTGGATGTGCACTATAATAAAAAATAAATGTTTGCACAAATTAAACAATGTGTGGCTTCTTCTTTTTAAATACTACCAGTTTGACCAAAACATGTTGTGGTTCATTGACAAAGGGGCTTATTTACTAAACGCAAACCAAGTTTGCCACTATTAATAAGTGCACTAGGACAACATATAAAACAGGCAAAATTAAAAGCAAAACAATACGAAAAAAACAATCTTTCAAACATAAATAACTGTATTTATTCTTTCCAAAAAAATGATGTTTTAAGGGTCTGCTGCCATTGCAATGGCCCCCCTACCATTAAAATAATTTAAATAACGGTCCCGCACTTGCTGTGCTGATTGTGGGGCCAAACCAAGACGGCGATTATCCAGCCCTGTCATGTCGCCTTCCACTCCGGCCTCAGGCCCGATAGGTAATGTGTAGCTTCCAGAATGTTTCCGTAGATAATTGTGCATTACACAGCATGCAAGAATAATAGTATTCAGTTTGTACTCTGCCAGATGTATGGATGTTAGCAGCAATCGGAAACGGTTGGCCATAATACCAACGGCATTTTCCACAACCCTTCTTGCTCTGGCCAACCGAAAATTAAAAATCCTCCTCTCAGGGGTGAGGGATCTTTGGGGAAATGGCCTCATCAGGTGGTCACCCAGACCGAACGCCTTGTCGGCTATGAAAACGAACGGGAGTCCCTCCACATTCTCTTCATCTGGTGGCAGCTCCAGGCCACCAGTCTGGAGACGATGGCCGAACTCCGTCTGGTTGAAGACTCCTCCATCCGACATCCGGCCGTTTTTCCCCACATCCACATAAAGAAAGTCATATTGTGCCGACACCACCGCCATCAACACTATACTATGGAACCCCTTATAATTCCAATAGTAAGACCCCGAATGGGGTGGGGGCACAATTCGGACATGTTTGCCGTCAATCGCCCCTCCGCAGTTTTGAAAGTCCCAACGGGCAGCAAACTGGGAAGCCACAGTCTGCCATTCCTGTGGCGTGGAAGGACACTGTGAAGTCAAACAGAAAGATACAATTCGAATTAAAAACCAGGCAAAACACCAAACTAAATCCAACAAATTAACTAACAATTTGGAACAACATATGTATTTATTTTGTTAGTCCTTGAAATAAAGCCAAAAGATTAAGGATAAGGGACAAATCCCTGATTGATGACCCCTCTGATGGCCCAGAGAAGATAATAATGGGGATGTGCGTGGGGAGTAATTAATTGTAAGCTCACACAATACACATGCAATTAATTAAAGAGGGTGTGTGTGGGGGTGGGGGGGTTAATTACAAGCTGACCCAAACCACATGCAATTAATTAAAGAGGGTGTGTGTGGGGGGTGGGGGGGGGTTAATTACAAGCTGACCCAAACCACATGCAATTAATTAAAGAGGGTGTGTGTGGGGGTGGGGGGGGGGGTTAATTACAAGCTGACCCAAACCACATGCAATTAATTAAAGAGGGTGTGTGGGGGGGTGGGGGGGGGTTAATTACAAGCTGACCCAAACCACATGCAATTAATTAAAGAGGGTGTGTGTGGGGGTGGGGGGGGGTTAATTACAAGCTGACCCAAACCACATGCAATTAATTAAAGAGGGTGTGTGTGGGGGTGGGGGGGGGGGGTTAATTACAAGCTGACCCAAACCACATGCAATTAATTAAAGAGGGTGTGTGTGGGGGTGGGGGGGTTAATTACAAGCTGACCCAAACCACATGCAATTAATTAAAGAGGGTGTGTGTGGGGGTGGGGGGGTTAATTACAAGCTGACCCAAACCACATGCAATTAATTAAAGAGGGTGTGTGTGGGGGTGGGGGGGGTTAATTACAAGCTGACCCAAACCACATGCAATTAATTAAAGAGGGTGTGTGTGGGGGTGGGGGGGGGTTAATTACAAGCTGACCCAAACCACATGCAATTAATTAAAGAGGGTGTGTGTGGGGGTGGGGGGGGGGTTAATTACAAGCTGACCCAAACCACATGCAATTAATTAAAGAGCGTGTGTTTAGGGGTGGGGGGGTTAATTACAAGCTGACCCAAACCACATGCAATTAATTAAAGAGGGTGTGTGTGGGGGTGGGGGGGGGGGGTTAATTACAAGCTGACCCAAACCACATGCAATTAATTAAAGAGGGTGTGTGTGGGGGTGGGGGGGTTAATTACAAGCTGACCCAAACCACATGCAATTAATTAAAGAGGGTGTGTGTGGGGGTGGGGGGGGGTTAATTACAAGCTGACCCAAACCACATGCAATTAATTAAAGAGGGTGTGTGTGGGGGTGGGGGGGGGGTTAATTACAAGCTGACCCAAACCACATGCAATTAATTAAAGAGGGTGTGTGTGTGGGGGGGGGGGGGGGGTTAATTACAAGCTGACCCAAACCACATGCAATTAATTAAAGAGGGTGTGTGTGGGGGGGGGGGGGGTTAATTACAAGCTGACCCAAACCACATGCAATTAATTAAAGAGGGTGTGTGTGGGGGTGGGGGGGTTAATTACAAGCTGACCCAAACCACATGCAATTAATTAAAGAGGGTGTGTGTGTGGGGGTGGGGGGGGGGTTAATTACAAGCTGACCAAAACCACATGCAATCAATTTAAAAATGAGGGGCAAGGGGGGTGAAAGGGGTGAGGGGCAAGGGGGGTGAAAGGGGGGTGAGTAAAGCAGTACAATGGAGCTGGTAATATACATTTTTAACCAAAGAAAGTGACTAGGCTAGGGGTGTTTAGGGGCCAAGATTCCATGCTGGGGAGGTTGGTGCAAGGAAATATGCATGTGACCCACTAAATAATACATTCTTAAAGCAATTTCGATAGGTGAACCATAAAATACTATACAAAAAACAAAAATTCAAAAATATACTGGAATAGGGGACATTCATAGAATAGTCCTATCATGGTAATTAGCTAATGATGACATTGATGCACTACATTAGCAAACATACAAGACATAGGTAA